>CAWUFW010000663.1:1275996-2551992 GCA_963921515.1 Calotriton arnoldi
CTGTTGTGTGAAACTGCCCACTCATCTGTTATGAATAAATCACTATGTAGTGCTGCATTCTTAGGATGCCATTTTTGTGTGGATTCTTTTTTCCATATGAATGCCGGGTTGCACGGCTTGGGTATTCTCACTTGTGGTGAAGGGGACGAGGACAAGCGGGACCTACGGGTAATGTCGCATTACTTACTGGTAATCTTAATTATTCCAGGTCCTGTTGTCTTCGTCCCATTCATCACGTACCTCCCTCCCGGATTGCAGGCCTTCATATGGTGGAGCCTTGGTAGTTCAGGAGGAATGCTTGGAAGTACTGCTTATGTAGCCTCCAGCAGGAGGTGGTGGGGCAGTAGGTACAAGCATTCCTCTGGGTTTTTTTTCTGTATGGCGAGAGAGTAATATCTCACTTGTGATGAATGGGACAAGGACAACAGGACAAGGAGTAATGAAGATTATTGGAAAGTAAATGAGATATTAATTACAAAACAGTGGCCCATCAAAATGCATGTTAACAGCAGGTGAGTTCTTCGGGAACAGTCACTGGAATATAATTAAAAACATCCCAGGTGTCCGTCACTATTCTAACAACAGATTACATCCCCAAGCAATTATAATAGAAAGAAAAGCAAAAGAGAGTGTTGTGAGACATAAAACTGAATACATTTTGACATGAGGTTAACAAAGAACAAAACTAATTTTCCAAAATACACCAAAAGTCAACGCCACACACCATTATCAATCCCTTGTATGTGATGGTTTTGTAGACATCTGCTTTCCTCCCTATCACACCTTCAGCATCATCAGGATTCCTACATATGGAGTGGGGCATTACCACAGTACAGATGCGAGAGTACAAGGACTTGAGATCTGAAGTCTGTTTCTGGGACAAACAGTTTGACTTTCTTTATTAGAGAGAGCTAGAACCAAGCCGTCTTTGTTTTTTAGTCTTTTGCATATGTGTTCCTTGAGGGTGATGTTGATGTCCAGGGTGAATCCAAGTGACTTGGTAAATCGAGAAAAGTTGAGGTTCGAAACCGTCAAGGTTCATGTCACTGAGCCAGGTTTGTACTGAGTCTTGTTTGTTGTTCTTGGCAAATAACAGGAAATCAGTCTTGGTTGGGTTGAACTTAAGGTTGGAGCTGGATTTCCAGGTCTGGATGATGTGCAAGCAGCATTTGAGATGTTGAATGGCTGAAGCAGAAAAGACTTTTCAAAAGAGTTGTGTATATTGGCCATATTAGTGAATCTTGCTGCTGTGATCTGCGAGTAGAGCACCAGGCGGCTCCATGTAAAGGTGGAAGATGGCAGAAGACACTATGGAGCCCTGGGGGACTCCAAAGGTGATATAAATTTTTTAACCTGGAAGGGTCTGAGAACTAGCTGGTGTCTGCTGGAAAGGCAGGAGGAGAACCAGTGGAAGACATTGCTGGTGAATTCTTTTCAAGACTTTTAGGGTGCGTTCAAGTGTGGGATGGTTGACTGTGTCAAAGGCTGCTGAGAGATCAAGGAATTTCAGAAGGCAAGGTCATCTCAATCTGTGGCCAAGGTGATATTGTTTACAATTTGTAAGCTATCGGTCTCAGTGCTGCAGCGTGATAAAGCGCCTGTCAAGTAGTCGTGCAGGCGATGGTTAACACTGATGAAATATTGGAGTTGAACACAGACTGCTTTTTCAATGATCTTGCCGATTAATAGTAGGGGGTGATGGGCTATTAGTTCCCAAGGTAATCAGGGTCTAGTGCAGGTTTATTTAGGACCGGAAAGATCTGGCCTGTTTTGAGAGATTCTTGGAAGATGCCTTGAGTGAGGGAGGCATTAACAATGGTACATAGGGTTAGGAGAGCATTTGCAGCAAGAGATTTGATGAAGGACAAAGGTAAGATGTCACTGGCATGTTAAGTGGCTTTGAGGGAGTTGAGTGTGTCAACGACATCGGAGAAAGATGGGGCTTTGGAGGTTGGCCACTATGGAATGTTTGCGGGACGGGGTAGGTGTAAAAAAATGAAGCAGGCTTGGTATTGTCAATGTGCTGTTGGATCTTCTATATTCTTTCAGTGAAGAAGAGGTTGATGGCATTGCACTTTTCTGTGCAGGGAGGAAAAGGGGGTTCAGCAGGGGGTTGATGCAGTGCTAGGTCGTCTTGAACACAGTTCTTCTGGTGTTAATGGATGTTATTTTTCTTTTACCCAACTCCTCACAGGCTAAAGAATTATTGTATATTCTCTTAAAACATCCGAGTAGTATTGGGCTGTACCCAAGAAGGGTACAACCTGATCCTTGTTGACTGAAAAGGAGCTTTCGGTAGAGCTTTCACCAAGTCAAAGATTGGCATAATCCCTTCACCTTGAGATTATAAGGCTAAAGTAATTTACAGAGCTCATCCTGAACTGGCTGTTCTCTCTTTTACCTGATATCATTGGACTCTAATCTATGCAGCACTTCTTCTAAGACTCTATTAGGCTCTTCATACACTCATGATAAACCAATATAACATCCAAGAATAATATTAGAATATGCCTCACAGACAGCATATTTGCTGACCTGTGAAAGACAACTATCATGGAGGCAAAATCGAATTGCATGCATATGAATCTACCTGCACCTAGAGGAGTGATGAAAGAGGTCTTACGTTTTGATTTATCATGCAATTTTACTTGATAGTGCATTGTGGACTAAATCATCAGGCTGAACACCTTAGCATGTCTTAACTGTGCAAGCTCCTCAGAGATGTTAGGGAGGGTGAGTCCTTCAAATCAGATGTTTTTATTCAGGTGTTTCTGGTTGACACAAAACAAATCTCATTACCCAGATGCCACTGTCACTAAAGCTACTGGGGCTAAACAATACAACGATGTTGGACCTGGCATCCTTGGCGTGGTTTTCCCTGACTTTTTGCCTCTACCTCCTGTGTTTTTGATGCTGTGCTGGATTTCGTTTTTGCTGGCTTAGATGCTTTGGGCACTTTGCCACTGCTGATCAGTGTCAAAGTGCAAGTGCTTCCTGTATAAATTGATATTGTGATTGGTTCTCCCCGATTGGCATATTTGTTTACCAGTAGGCCCCTAGTAAAGTGCACTACATGTGCCTGGGCTGGTAAATCAAATGCTACTAGTGGGCCTGCAGCACTGATTGTGCCACCCACATGAGTAGCCCCAAAGAGATGTCTCAGGCCTGCCACCGCAGTGCCTGCGGACAGTTTGCTAACTGCCATTTTGACCTGGACAGTGTATCCGCTTGCCAGGCCTTACCCTTCCCTTTTCCTACACATAGGACACCCCTATGGTAGGCCCAAGGTACCCCCCTGGGCAGGGTGCAGTGTATGGGAAAGGTAGGACATGTACTGGTGTGTGTAACATGTCCTGATAGTGAAATACTGCCAATTTCGTTTTTCACTATTGAAAGGCTATCTTGCCCATCGGACGGAATGGGGAATGCTGTGTAACATTTTACAAGCATATCTTCCCATAGGAGTGAGATGGAAAATTGGAGTCTGGTATCCCTGAACTCAGAATGTAATAACACATCTTTTAGTAAGGATGGTTTTTTAAATTCTGTGTTTGAAAATAGCACTTTTATAAGGCGGCTATTTTCCTGTTCAACCTTTCTGTGTGCCTCTGCCTGGTTGTGGATTGACTGTCTGGCTTTGGAGTGACAGGGGCTGGGGTGGCTCCAGGAGTCTGGGTGAGTAAGCCCTGGGCTGAATAGGCCGATCTGCATTTGGAGTGGTGGGAGGAGTAGCACCTGTACCTGACTAGGGCTGTGCCTGCCTTCCACAAAAGACTGGCTCCACCTCCTGCGGTGTGTCTGAAGACCCTGGCCCACACTGACAAAGGAAGAAGTTGTGCACTGGCAGAGTGCACCCAGAACTGATTTGGACTGGGTTCAGGACCCCTTACACATAGAGAACAAAGACATTTGGGATATAAATATTAGAGCTGAGACACCTGTACTTTAGACTACTTCGTGATCAAGAGGGACCCGCTGCCAAAGAGGACAGCTGAAGAGACTGAGGAGGAGTACTGCCCTTGCTGTGTGTCTGGGGCTGGCCTGCAGTTTGCTGCTCTGCTAAGGAGAGGACAAGGGACTTTGCTGGGTGCTGTGTCCCCCTGCTTGAAGAAGGACTTTGCTGTGTGCTGTGTCCATCTATAACTGAAGAGGAAAGTCTCCAAGGGCCTGAGCGAGCTGGCCTCCTGTTGTGGAAACTCATGGACACCAAAGTTTCCTCCCCCCCCCCCCCATCGTCTCAGCAACGCTGTGTGCGTCTGCTTTTCTGCAACCTGAGACCGTCGTGTGGTCCGTTGTGCCCGTGTGTCCGAGCCAGCCGTGACCCCACTGAACCCCTGCAGCGTAATCATCGTAACGCTGCGAAGCTAATCACCGCCCCGGCCCGAGCCGTCATCTGAGAGGAGCTGCGAGTGCCTGTCACCGCCGCCGGCCCGAGCCACGAAGTGCAAAAGGATTACTGCGAGCCGTCATCTGTAGAGGAGCTGCGAGGGTGAAGCGCTGAGACCCGATCCTCTGTGAGGCATTGCCTAGCAACCAGGATTCCCCCTCCGCGAGGAACAGCTGTGGCCGCCGGAGCTGCCAGTGGGAAGTCGAGCCGCGAGGAGGAGAGAGAGAAAGCAACCCCCCAGGTAACGCTCGGACTCAAGTCCAGAGCCGCTGCGTGTGTCGCCGCCTGGGGCGGGTTGCGTGTGTCTGCAGAGACTGCTCCGATCTCACCTGCATAACGAAGTCTTTTACGCTGGGTAACTGACGGCCCGTACCTGCCTTGAATAGCGGGACGATACCAGGGCCGGCATTTGCGCATATCTCCTTCAATTTGGAGCATTTGGGGGCATAACTTTGCACACGCTGACCGCGGAGTCAGCTTGAAACAACCACGAGCACACCGTGAACGGGTGCCGAAGCCAACTGTGTTGTGACATTTTTATTAATCCTACAAAGAAATACAAACCTGAAAGTTATTTTTCATTACATCTTGAAAAGTCGATTACATTAATACGCACATGTTGGATTTTTGTCGTTTTGGTCTTGTCAGAATCTAGATAAAGAAACCTTTATTTTTCTAAACTGGTGTGGTGTCCATTTGTGGTGTTATCACTGTGTTACTGTGAGTGTTAGTACAAATACTTTACACATTGCCTTGGGGATAAGCCTGTCTGCTCGTACCAAGGGGGTGAGAAGGGGTTATCTAGAGTGTGTTTTCCCCCTTACCCTGACTAGAAGCAAGGGTCCCTATTTGGTCACAGGTACCTACCTTTGCCAACTAGAGACCCCCAGTTCTAACATTGGTGGCAGCGGTGGGATTTGAACTTGTATTTGTACTTGACCCACATTGATTGGTGTACATCACTAGTTTAGCGAGAACCACTACGCAGCCACATACTGTGCTTTGTTTTTGGTTCTATTTTTGAGTGACCCTTAAAGCATCCACGCATCATGTCTCAGAAGAGTAAACCAGCAAGTGAGGTTGCAGAATTGGAATTTGATATTGAGGCATTGCTTACCTACAAAGTAGATCAACTGAAACAATTTAGCAAAAATTGTGGATGTCCCATGAGGAGCAGCTCTAAGAAGGAGGAGCTTCAGAAGGCCTTAAGGGCCTGGTGGGAGGCCAAAGAGGCTGAGGAGACGGAGGATGCAAATGTGGATGAGGATGCGCAAGGGGATGGTTTCATCTCACAAGATCTGCCTGTGGGCAGACCAGCCTCCAGGGCTGGCAGCAACCATTCCAGTAGGGGCTTTTCCCCAGAGGAGCTGCAGGAGAATCAAAGGGTCAGAGAACATGAGCTGGAAGTTTTGAAACTCAAGGCTCAGGCAGAAGAAAAGAAGTTGCTTCTTGAGAGCGAAAAGAGAGCAGAGGAGAGCAAGAACGCTCTCGCTTTGGAAGAGAAAAAAATGCTTTTGGCTCACGAGTTGAGCATGAGGGAACTGGACATTAAGGCCAAACAAGTGGAGTCCAGTTCAAATGGTGGCAGCGCACAGCCAGTGCAAGCGGGTAAGGTGTATATACCCAAGGATTTAGTGCAGAATTACCAGAGGGGTGATGATATTTATGCATGGTTTGAGGCATATGAGATTGCACTGAGGATGAATGAGGTACCTGAAAAGAACTGGGGGGCAGGTCTATGGAAACACTTTGAGGCTACTGGGAGGGATGTCTTACCACCCTTAGAGCGGGCGGGTACCCTGACCTACGCCAATATGAAGGAGGCCTTATGCCTCAGGTATGGGCTCACCCCAGAACAGTACAGACAGAAGTTCAGGAACTTCAAGAAGCATGATTCAAGTACTTGGGTTGAGTGTGTGAGTTTGTACACCCGTGCACTGGAAGGTTGGATAAAGGGCAGCAGGGTAACTGATTATAAGGGGTTGTGCCATTTAATTAGTTGGGAGCACTTGAGTAGCCTGTGTGTTCCAGAGCTGCGCCAGCATCTTTTAGACAGTAAGCTAACTGATCCCAGTGAGCTTGCTAAGGAGGCGGACCGCGGGACTAGCACAGGGTCCACAAGGGGATTGTGGGTACCACAGCCAAAAGTGGGCAGGGTCCCCAGCAGAAAGGTGGGGAGGACAAGGGTAACCAAAAGGAGTTCCCTAAAGGGCCCCAAAACAGTTCCCAGGAAAAGGAGTCACAACTCCTCAAGCCTAAGACGACCTGGCCCCCTAAGGGCAGGCGTGGAAACCGGGGTCCCCCCACGTTATTCCTGTAGGGAGGTTGGCCACATTGCCCCTAAATGCCCCAAGAAACCCCAAGCACCCACTGGTGCTCCGTCACCGGGTTTAGTGAGTGTAGAGTTGGGGGAGGAATTAGTTTCCAGTGAAGGGGAGGAGCAAGCAGTGATGACCCTTGTCTCTTTAGGAGACAGAGAGATGGTCCAGGAGTCCTACCTGACAGAGAACACTAAAAAATACAGGCAGTAGGTGACCATCAATGGGAGGAGGGTGGAGGCTCTGAGAGACACAGGAGCCAGTGTGACATCTGTCAGGTGTCAATGGGTGTCTGAGGAGCAGGTTATTCCCAATGCACTTCACCCTGTAGTTACAGCCGACAACTCTGTGCGCCTATGTAAGGTGGCGCTAGTTCCCTTTGAGTGGGGGGGGGGGTCTCAGGTTCCTTGAAGGTCGTTGTTAGGCCATCCATGCTTGTAGACTGTCTGCTTGGAAATGACCTGGAGAGTTCCCCCTGGAGGGAGGTGGAACGCCAGGCTCATTTGGACATGTTGGGTCTGCCTGAGTGGGTCTGTGTGACCACTCGGTCAATGGCAGCCAGTAGGGGTAATCAAGAAGACCTGGAGCCTGAAACAGTGGCCCAGGGGCCTGCCAGAAAGAGGAACGGCAGGGGGCGTGGGAAACCAGCCCCGAAGTTCCCACAGTCCAGGAGGAGGCAGAACCTGAGGGGTATGCCCTGGAACCTACAGGGGAACAAGTGGCCGAACTGGGAGACCTGCCTGAGCTGCCCATTGGCAGCAGGAAGGGGGTCCCTCCAGGGAGGAGTTCTGCAAGGCGCAGATGGAATGCCCTTCTCTCATTGAATTGCGGCAACAGGCTGTAGACCAGGCAGCAGGTGATCAGTCCGGATCACATCTCATTTACTGGTAAGATGGATTACTCTACAGTGAGCCTAAGGTCGCTGAGCCCGGTGCAGCCCGTGTGCTGGTGGTACCCGAGCGCTTCAGGACCTTCCTACTGGGTCTGGCTCATGACATGCCTCTCGCAGGACATTTGGCGTGCAACAAGACCTATCAGAGGCTTGTCACCCACTTTTACTGGCCCCAAATGAGGAAGCACGTCGGTACGCACTGTAGGACTTGCCAGACTTGCCAGGCAAGTGGCAAGAGTGGAGGGAAGTGTAAGGCTCCCCTCCAACCCTTTCCTGTGGTGAGCACCCCTTTTGAGCGGGTGGGCATCGACATTGTGGGGCCACTGGAACCCAAGACAGCCTAAAGCAACAAGTTTATCTTGGTCTTGGTGGACCATGCCACCCGGTACCCAGAAGCTATCCCTCTCAGGACAATCACAGCCCCCGTGGTGGGCCGTGCATTGATGGGGATCTTTTCCCGTGTGGGGTTCCCCAGAGAGGTGGTCTCCGACCAGGGTACCAACTTCATTTCGAAATACATGACATCTTTGTGGGAGGAGTGCGGTGTAACTTGCAAGTTCACCACTCCTTATCATCCTCAAGGGAATGGGTTGGTTGAGAGGTTCAACCGAACCCTGAAAGGCATGATCAAGGGTCTTGCGGAACCCATGAGACGGAAGTGGGACATCTTTTTGCCATGCCTGTTGTTTGCCTACAGGGAGGTACCCCAGAAATCCTTAGGGTTTAGTCCCTTTGAACTACTGTATGGTCACCCTGTGAGAGGACCTCTGAGTCTGGTGAAGGAGGGTTGGGAGAAGTCTCCTGGTAAGACCCCACAGGATGTGTTCAGCTATGTGCTGGCCTTCAGGAACCAGACTCCCCGCTTCAGGAAACTCGCTCAGGCGAACCTGGAAGCTAGCCAGGAGAAAATGAAAAGATGGTATGACCAGAATGCCACTCTGGTCGAATTTCAACTTGGGCAGAAAGTGTGGGTGATGGCACCAGTGGAGCCCTGTGCGCTCCAAGACAAGTGGACTGGTCCATATGAGGTGGTGGAGCGCAAGAGTGAAGTAACCTATCTGGTTGACTTGCAGTCTCCCAGGAACCCTTTGAGGGTCCTAAACGTGAACCGCCTCAAGCCACACTTTGAGAGGTCTGATGTGACAATGCTCCTCGCTACAGATGATGGGATGGAGGAGGAGAGTGAACCTCTTCCTGACCTTCTGTCCGCAAGGGAGGAGGATGGGTCAGTGGATGGGGTCAGCCTCTCGCCTACCCTGACCCCAGAACAGCAGAGGGACTGTCGCCATGTGTTGGGTCAGTTCGCCTCCCTGTTCTCCGTGACACCAGGAGTCATCAATTGGTGCGTCCATGATGTGGACACTGGGGACAGTCTACCTGTGAAACAGAAATTTTACAGAGTAGCTGAGAAGGTCAGGGCCAGCATCAAGGAAGAAGTTTCCAAGATGTTGGCGCTAGGGGTAATTGAGCCCTCCAGCAGCCCCTGGGTCAGCCCAGTTGTCTTGGTGCCAAAGCTGCTGCACCCGGTGCCACTCCAGAACTTCGGTTTTGTGTTGACTACCGTGGGCTCAATGCGATCACCAAGACTGACGCACACCCCATCCCCAGAGCTGATGAGCTCGTGGATCGGTTAGGAGCTGCCCGATACCTCAGTACGTTTGATTTGACATCTGGGTACTGGCAGATTGCCTTAACTGAGGGGGCCAAAGAGAGGTCAGCGTTTTCAACACCTGATGGGCACTACCAGTTCCGTGTTATGCCCTTTGGATTGAAAAACGCCCCTGCCACCTTCCAGAGACTGGTCAACCGGGTACTGTCCGGGCTGGAGGTATTCAGCGCCGCTTACCTGGATGACATTGCTGTGTTCAGCTCCAGTTGGGAGGAACATCTGCAACACCTCTGTGAAGTGTTGAAGGCTCTGCAAAGAGCAGGCCTCACTATCAAGGCCAGTAAGTGCCAGATAGGGCAGGGATCAGTGGTGTACTTGGGACACCAAGTAGGGAGCGGCCAGGTGGCACCCCTACAGACCAAGATTGATACCATTCTGGCTTGGGAGCCCCCCCAAGACCCAGACAGAGGTAAGAGCCTTCTCAGGTCTCACCGGGTATTACAGACGGTTTGTCAAGGGATATGTCACCATTGTTGCCCCCTTGACAGAGCTGCCTTCAAGGAAGCAGCCCAGGAAGCTGATCTGGACGGATGCCTGCCAGACCACTTTTGATGCCCTGAAAGCTGCCATGTGCACGGCGCCCGTGCTCAAGACGCCTGATTTCTCCAAAGAGTTTGTGGTACAGACAGATGCTTCCGAGCATGGTGTGGGAGCAGTACTCTCACAATTGAACGAAGAGGGCTTGGACCAACCTGTAGCTTTCATTAGTAGGAGGCTACTTCCTAGGGAACAAACATGGAGTGCAATTGAAAGGGAAGCTTTAGCTGTGGTCTGGGCACTGAAGAAGCTAAGGCCCTACTTGTTTGGGACTCACTTCCGGGTTCAGACAGACCACAGGCCCCTCAGATGGTTGATGCAGATCAGGGGTGAGAACCCAAAACTGTTGAGGTGGTCCATCTCCCTACAGGGAATGGACTTTATGGTGGAACACCGCCCTGGTACAGAACACGCCAATGCTGATGGTCTGTCCAGATTTTTCCGCCTTAGTGATGAGAACTCCCAAGAGGGTGGGTAGTTCTCCCCACTTTTCAGTCAGAGAGGACATGTGTTGGACCTGGCATCCTTGGCGTGGTTTTCCCTGACTTTTTGCCTCCATCTCCTGTGTTTTTGATGCTGTGCTGGATTTTGTTTTTGATGGCTTAGATGCTTTGGGCACTTTGCCACTGCTGATCAGTGTCAAAGTGTGTGAGAAGTTGGCCTGGTATATGCTGTTCACTAGTTAAAGTGGACACCTTGCACCAGTACAATTCGACTCTTATGGTAGGTAGGTTTAAGACAACCTTTATAGAAAGCTATCCTAGTGGTAGCTGTGGAGAGCAGCCTTCAGGCTAGGTCTAGGAGGAATGTAAAGCAGCTTGTTTTACCACACAATCTCTTGAATCACAAAATGAAAAGACACCACACAGGTATATATATCAAATATATATGTATTTATTACTAAACAACTCTCTACTAATCTCTTTATGAGATTAGAAGTCAGGAACATATGCACAAATCAACGTTTCACAATAAATTAAGCACAATATGGCTGGGGCCCTAGGGGCGTACCAGACCATATACTAAAAAAGAGACTTAAGAACAACAACTTGCAAAGGGACAAGGCCTAGGGCCTTCAGAAGTGTTGGGGCCTCACGAAACCACCCAAGGCAGGTAAGTAAAGGACCCACGGGGGACGTGTGCAGTGCGTGAACACAGGCGCGGATCGCCGTAGACTTCAATGGGGCAAGTCGCGGTTGGAAATTGAGAGTTTAAGGGCACTTCGGAATAGCTACAAGCAAGTCACTTACAGGGTAAGTAGTTCTAGGGCCAACACCCACAGGAGCACCGTAGTGCTGGATTTACCTCACCCAGGGAAGCCGGGTGCATAGGTGTCCTTTGGTGTCGGGTCGCGGAGTCGTTTTCAATGGGAGCCAATGAAGACTTGCTGCTTGTGAAGTCCGAAGAAGTGTCCGGTGGAATCCAAGCCTGGATTCGGAAGAAGGAAGACCTGAAAGCAGAGGGGACAGTGTTCAAAGTCACTGGGCAGTGACCCGGGGCAAGGAAGATGAATGCCCACCGTCGTCGAAAGATTCAGGTCGTTCACGGGTGTCTTGACTCTTCGGCCACGAGGTCCAGGAGGCGTAGACGACGACCAGGAGCTGGATTCGGCGTGTCCCACAAAATCTGCAGCGGACTGCGGTGTCGGCAACCCGATTGGAGCCAACAGGCCTTGGTAGAAGCAAGTCTCGTGGAAAGCGTAAAAAGTCAATGGTGCAGACCAGCAAGGTCTGGGGAACTCACCCAGCGAGGGTAAGTCAGGGCAGGCCTGGAGCAACCAGGGGAGCCCTTTGGTTCTTTAGAAAAGTCTTCAGGGGACCCACAAGCCGGCTGGCAAGGGATCGCGAAGACGCCTCGGGAGGATTCCTTCAACAGGGGCCCACGGTCACTCGGGACGGGGTAGGCCTCTGATCTTCGGAGGGATTCCTGCTAGAGGCTGGGACCACACGTGGTCCAAAGCACAAGTTCGTAGAACATCGTGAAGGGGTTGCACTCGACAATAGTGCACGGTACCCAGGGACTGCGGTTCCTCGTCACTCGTGGGGTCCACTGGCCTCAGCTTCGCTGGGGACTCACGATGGCCTTTGAGAAGTCAGGAAATCCACTTCTGGGGCTGCAGGGACTTCGGGCTCCGGCGGGAGCGGCGTAGTTTGCGACCGTCGTTGTAGTTTTTGGTGCCTGCCAAGCAGGGGAGTCACTCCTTGACTCCAAGGGAGATTCTTCAGTCTTCCAGAGGTAGTGGAACGTCGAAGGTCCAGGATTCTTCTTCAGAGCGTCGTCCAGGGGTATCTAGTTTGCAATGGCAAGGGTTCCCTACCTTATACTAGAAAGGAAGGGAAGGACTAGCTCTAAGACCCCACCTATGGGAGGGTCAGGGGAGTGGGTGGCTACACCCACTTCCCTTTGTCCAGTTTCGCGCCAGAGCAGGGGCAGGTAGCCCCTGAGCTGGTTTGAACTGGCATATGCACAGAGGAGCCTTCTGCTCCCCCAGTGCAGGACTTCAAAGCACTCTAGGAGTGCACCCACCCAGCCCCAATACACTAAACCCTGTCTGGAAGGTGGTCACACCCTCCTGTGACAGGATACTTATTGTTGGGCGTCCTCCACTGCGAGTTTCGGTCATCAGCAGGAGGGCAGCCCAGTGTCTGTGACTGGTGGCATCCATTTTGTGATGCCAGGGCTCTTCAGGATTCTACCGCGTTTCCACAGTAGGTACATGTCTATCCCTCTAGAAGGGTGGAATGCTACTCCCGCCGCCAGAACTGGCGGGGGGGTAGTATTCCAAGATGTTTGATACCAAACACGACATGTTTCCGTGCAGCCATCCCAAAGTTAGCATTTAACGCGAGGTTATAATGCGCTTAAGAGTATATGGTCAGGCTGCACTACAAACAGCATCAGAGAAGGGTCTCCGAATGCTGCAGAGGGGCTCTGCTCATGCAGGGCACCCTCTCACATAGGAACCATGCACTCTGCCTTCAGGATTGATAAGGCCTGCCATAGGAGTGACTTATAGGTTTATATGTGTGTATCTATGTAGTGATATAGGTAGCCTATATCACAGTAAGGGGTGCATGCACCACCTTACCCAGGCTGCAGTAGCAGGCCTGTGGTATCAGATTTAGTCTGCTTCCCATGGGTGGCATAATACATGCTTCAGCCCCTGGTAGGCCTATGAAGTACCTATGCCCTTGGCACCTAAGGTACCATATACTAGGGACTCATAAGGTACCACAGTATCCAATCACTAGTGCACCTAGAGTGCACTCCAAGTCGTTTAGAGAGAACAGAGAGGCTGGGGCCCTGATTGGCAGGGTCCCAGCCAGACTATAGCCAGAAACCAGTGTAAACATCAGAAAAAAAGTGGGGGCAACATAAGAGGCAGATCCTACTCTCCTACAAAGTGCAAGTACTCCCTGTATAAATTGATATTGTGATTGGTTCTCCCCGATTGGCATATTTGTTTACCAGTAGGTCCCTAGTAAAGTGCACTACATGTGCCAGGGCTGGTAAATCAAATGCTACTAGTGGGCCTGCAGCACTGATTGCGCCACCCACATGAGTAGCCCCAAAGAGATGTCTCAGGCCTGCCACCGCAGTGCCTGCGCGCAGTTTGCTAACTGCCATTTTGACTTGGCCAGTGTACCCACTTGCCAGGCCTTACCCTTCCCTTTATCTATACATAGAACACCCCTATGGTAGGCCCAAGGTACCCCCCTGGGCAGGGTGCAGTGTATGGGAAAGGTAGGACATGTACTGGTGTGTGTAACAAGTCCTGATAGTGAAATACTGCCAATTTCGTTTTTCACTATTGAAAGGCTATCTTGCCCATAGGACAGAATGGGGAATGCTGTGTAACATTTTACAAGCATATCTTCCCATAGGAGTGAGATAGAAAATTGGAGTCTGCTATCCCTGAACTCAGAATGTAATAACACATCTTTTAGTAAGGGTGTTTTTTTTAATTCGGTGTTTGAAAATAGCACTTTTAGAAGGTGGCTATTTTCCTGTTCAACCTTTCTGTGTGCCTCTGCCTGGTTGTGGATTGACTGTCTGGCTTTGGAGTGACAGGGGCTGGGGTGGCTCCAGGAGTCTGGGTGAGTCAGCCCTGGGCTGAATAGGCCGATCTGCATTTGGAGAGGTGAGAGGAGTAGCACCTGTACCGGACTAGGGCTGTGCCTGCCTTCCACAAAAGACTGGCTCCACCTCCTGCGGTGTGTCTGAAGACCCTGGCCCACACTGACAAAGGAAGAAGTTGTGCACTGGCAGAGTGCACCCAGAACTGGTTTGGACTGGGTTCAGGACCCCTTACACATAGAGAAGAAAGACATTTGGGGTATAAATATTAGAGCTGAAACCCCTGTACTTTAGACTACTTCGTGATCAAGAGGAACCTGCTGCCAAAGAGGACAGCTGAAGAGACTGAGGAGTACTGCCCTTGCGGTGTGTCTGGGGCTGGCCTGCAGTTTGCTGTTCTGCTAAGGAGAGGACAAGGGACTTTGCTGGGTGCTGTGTCCCCCTGCTTGAAGAAGGACTTTGCTGTGTGCTGTGTCCATCTGTAACTGAAGAGGAAAGTCTCCAAGGGCCTGAGCGAGCTGGCCTCCTGTTGTGGAAACTCAGGTACACCAAAGTTTCCCCCCCCCGATCGTCTCAGCAACGCTGTGTGCGTGTGCTTTTCTGCAACCTGAGACCGTCGTGTGGTCCGCTGTGCCCGTGTGTCTGAGCCAGCCGTGACCGCACTGAACCCCTGCAGTGTAATCATAGTAACGCTGCAAAGCTAATCACCGCCCCGGCCCGAGCCGTCATCTGAGAGGATCTGCGAGTGCCTGTCACCGCCGCCGGCCCGAGCCGTGAAGTGCAAAAGGATTACTGCGAGCCGTCATCTGTAGAGGAGCTGCGAGGGTGAAGCGCTGAGACCCGATCCTCTGCGAGGCATCGACTAGCAACCAGGATTCCCCCTCCGCGTGGAACAGCTGTGGCCGCTGGAGCTGCCAGCGGGAAGTCGAGCCGCGAGGAGGAGAGAGACAAAGCAACCCCCCAGGTAACGCTCAGACTCAAGTCCAGAGCTGCTGCGTGTGTCGCCGCCTGGGGCGGGTTGCGTGCGTCTGCAGAGACTGCTCCGATCTCACCTGCATAACGAAGTCTTTTACGCTGGGTAACTCTGACAGCCCGTACCTGCCTTGAATAGTGGGACGATACTGGGGCCGGCATTTGCGCATATCTCCTTCAATTTCGAGCATTTGGGGGCATAACTTTGCACGCGCTGACCGCGGAGTCAGCTTGTCACGTGGTGAGAAGCCACAACCACGAGAGCACCGTAAACCGGTGCAGAAGCGAACTGTGTTGTGACATTTTTATTAATCCTACAAAGAAATACGAACCTGCAAGTTATTTTTCATGACATCTTGAAAAGTCGATAACATTAATATGCACATGTTGGATTTTTGTCGTTTTGGTCTTGTCAGAATCTAGATAAAGAAACCTTTATTTTTCTAAACTGGTGTGGTTTCCATTTGTGGTGTTATCACTGTGTTACTGTGAGTGTTGGTTCAAATACTTTACTCATTGCCTGGGGATAAGCCTGTCTGCTCGTGCCAAGCTACCAAGGGGGTGAGCAGGGGTTATCTAGAGTGTGTTTCCCCCTTACCCTGACTAGAAGCAAGGGTCCCTATTTGGTCACAGGTACCTACCTTTACCAACTAGAGACCCCCAGTTCTAACAAACGTCTATTTCTTAGATAACCTCAACATTCAATTCTTCCAGCTCCTGTTGTAAAGGCAGCTTCTTGAAGATGGGTACAAGACTTACTTTGTGGACAAGTGGAAATACATGCTCCCTTCTCAGCTACAATCCAGATATCAAAGTCTTCTAGCAAAGATAACCTATTCACAAAGACGTTTGGAAACGCGACAAGTGTATTTTTGCCAAGTAACGTTGACATCAAGATCAACTTTTCTCTTACATTTAGATCTAATCTTATCCCTAGATGTCATTGGCACCTACAAACCAATAAACTGCTGCCCCTTTTTGCTACATAAACCCTACCCATAGTGTTCCTCCATTTAAATTCAATATTCTTTCAGGTCATCCCAATCATATCTGTTTTGTTCTTATTCTCATGTGCTGTGGTTGGATATCAGCTTTTCTGAACTCTGCTACATGCTTTTAAGTAACATATTGAATTTCTCCTACCCACCAAGGGATGTGGCAACCGGAGCTATCCAATACACTCACTTTAATTCCATCCAAAGATATCTTTTTCATCAGTGTTCACATAATACGCTTATAGCACAACTCTTCCATTCCTCTTGCATATTCTCAATGTGTTGAACTTTTCCTTCCCTACATTCGGAGGTCTAATGTCCTCTAAAATCACTTTTCAAATATTTAGAATTTCGGGCAGAGCACATCATTCTATTTGTGTTATAACCCACATTCCTACACTTCTCACACCGCACTTCATTCTCACTCTGTCTCTGTAACCATGCAAACTTCTTTGGTATCACTCTTGCTTTGAATCGTCTCTGTGAGGAGCAAGTATGCAGCATAAGAAGTGGTAGAATCCACGAGGGACACATCTGTTAAGCACCAGACTACATGGTGTCTATTTCCACACTGTCTGCTACATCCGAAGCACAGCAATATTAGGTGCACTGTACTTGCAATACATCCTCCATACCTCAACCAACATGTACCTATAAGACACCTACAAAGAATGCTCTTTCAACTATGCACCCTGAAGGGAACCTGAAGTATTGTTTATAGTGCGTCATACTATGTACAACTGGAGCACTCAGAAAATTTAGACTTCGCAAAGGGTATGGAAAGCACTATGTAAATCCAATACAAAACCGGACATCATGAAAGTGCTTCTGGACAACTGGAATTACGCAGACACTCAATTGAGGTAACTGGAACAACTCTACACAGACTTATTCCATGTGACCTCATCACTGTTCTGCCCAAGGGACAACATCACTGCCTTTGTTGGCAATCCTACTGTAACAAATCCCTCAAGTTACTTCATGGGCAAGAGGCCCTATGTCAACAGGGAAATAAAGAGGTAGCTCAAAGATACCACGTCTACTGGGCGTCCAACTCACACACGAGTTTATAAAGGTTTTGAAGTGTGACTAAATGTACACGTGCACCCTCCCTGAACTAGGTCCACAGAAAAAATAATGCACAGACTTCGCATGGAAAGTTAGAAGGCAGACAACACTGCCATCAGACATCTTGATTGTTATGTTATACTAACGGAATACAGGAATCTGCATGTTCAGTTGCTGCTGAGGGAATTGGAATGTTATGTTATGAACAGGGGCTTGGGATGACAAGTTTAAAAATTCAACAAACTCATAAGCGAATAGTGTGAGGCCAACCGCTAGGCCAGTGGGTCCACCTGTATGGTTATGTGATTACCGTGTATAATAGCTTTTTTATTTTTTTTTATTAAAAATCCTCATCTTACCAATAGACTTCTGCAGACTAAAAAGCTGTCATATCTTCTAACTCGGGAGCCCACGGCTAACTGCACCAGTCTAGGTCAACCTGACCGGCCCCCGATTTATAGGGGCTTGGTATAATCATAGGACCCAGTATGTGGAGAGAAAAAAAAAAAAAAAAAGGAGGAAAATAACAATGGTATACTATCGGATGCTTTCACATAGGAGGAATTAGCCTCAGTTCTCTACCCCATTTTAATAGAGGCTGCCAGATGTTAAGTGGGATTTCCCCATTCCCTTCTTGCTCTAGTCTCACCATAGCGAACGAGGCTTTTAGCCAGTCTTCCCTATTTGGGGGAGTGGGATCTTTCCATTTGATGCAAAGTTCTCTTCGTGCTAGGAGAATCAAATATAACAACAGCCCCTTATCTGACTGTGATGGAAAAGAGTCAGATACATCATTACCCCCAAAAAACACCGGCTGAAGGTTAGCCTCTATACTGGTCCCAAAAATAGCTGATAAAGAGTCTCCCACCTCCTTCCAGAAAGATCTTAATTCCGAACACTCAAAGAAGACATGTATATCATCCGCTAGAGGCAATCTACACCTAGGACATTTCGGGGGAGGTGACGGGGCAAACTTAGCTATTTTAGCTGGGGTGTAATACAACCTATTTGTTACAAAAAAATGATTCTTCTTTAAGCTAGCTGATTTTATGGTCTTATACATCCTTTTTAATGAGAGCTCAAGGGCAGCTTCAGCATCAGACTCAAGAGAGGTGTGTTTCCAAACCGATGATTGAGGTGGGATATCCAAGTCCTCTGCTCGGAGAAGACTCGAATACCACATAGATATTTCTTTCTTTTTTGATTGGACATTTTGTAATGCACTCTCTAATTCCCATTCCCCCCTAGATTCACTCCTCTCTGCCTCATACCATGATCTCAGTTGTATAAACTTAAATTTTGAGAAGGCAGGACCTATCTTTGTTCTTAATACTTCCCAAGGGAGAATCCCGTCTTCATCCTTTAAATCATGCCATACAACCACACCTGCATGCTTAATTGTAGTTGCTAAACTATCTTGGAGACAGGGTGGGGTACCGGGGGATTCCCAGATAGGGGCAAAATCAGAAAAATAACCCAGCCCCCATCTGCGTCTAACTTTATACCAGGTTTCCAAGGCTAATTTTAAAACCTTAAGGCGTACCCGTTTAAAGTACTTTGGAGCACCAAACTTATATAGAAAACCACCTCCGCCACTCCCTCCTTCAACCAAAACCATCTCCCCTAAAAGTCTGCCCCAAGATTTCTCATCCGGGTTCAGAAGTAGCATCCTAATACCTTTAAACTGAAAAGCAATTAAATAGCAGCTAATATCTGGGAGGGCCAACCCTCCTTTGTTCAACCTCCTCCTCAACTTCTTCCATGACATTCTGGCTCCTTTATTGCCCCAGATAAAACTCCCAATTTTCCCCTGAATTTTACCAATGTTCTTATTAGGAAAAGTCAAAGGAATGGCATTAAACAGATAGGTTATTTTAGGAAGAACAATCATCTTCACCAGATTAACCCTCCCGTAGATCGTCATGGGAGGTTCCCCCACCTAGCGAAAAGTTGGTCAATTTCCTTTGTAACTTTTTCCAGATTAAGTATCGGGATTTTAGCTATATCATTAACAATTTTAATACCCAAATATTTGAATTCCTTGCTAATAGGACCTCCCAAGTAATCGGTATTCCAGCACATTACTTCTGTTTTGGAAGAGTTGGCTAGATACCCAGATATTGAGCCAAATTCTACAGAGAGGGCTTCAAGCCGTGGAATAGACGCCTCAGGATCACTAGTGTAAATGATAATGTCATCTGCATATAATGCAATCTTACACTGATATACTTGTGATCTAAATGGATGTATTATATCACCCAATATAATAGCTTGCGCCAAGGGCTCTATATATATGTTGAATAACAAGGGTGAAAGAGGACACCCTTGCCTGGTCCCCCTCTCGATGTTGAAACTTCTGGTCAGCATACCATTCAACAAAATCTTTGCTGACGCTCCTTGATAACATTTCTTCAATATTTGAACGAAAAAGGGGCCAAAACTCATTCTCTCTAATAGCTCCCAAAGATAATTCCAGCATACTCGATCGAAAGCCTTGGCCGCGTCCAAGGCTACTACTGCCAAAGGATCAGATCTTACAACGGCCAGGTCGATGTTCCCGATTAATAATTGAGTTTGTTCCTGAATATACCTCCCAGCTATAAAACCCTTCTGGTCAATATTGACCAGTCTAGAAATTAACTTGCAAGCCTCCCTGCCAAAATACCCATAAAAAACTTATAATCGGCATTCAGCAAGGAGATCAGGCGGTAAGAATCAGATACTTGTGGGTCCTTCCCTGGCTTCAATACCAAAACAATAGTGGCTTCCTTCCAGGAACTCGGAATCTCACCCCCTAATCTGTAAACTGAGTTAAATAAAATTTCCATTACCGGTACCACTTCATCCAACAGAAATTTAAACACTTCATTTGGGAGGGCATCTAACCCAGAGGCTTTATTTTTCTTTGATTTCTGAATTATGTCCCTAATCTCTTCTACAGAGATCGGTGCATCTAGTAGGGTCCGGCTATCTTCATTTAACGTTGGCAAATGTTTACTCGCTAGCCAGGATTGTATTTTGTCTTTGTTGGGGACCAGACTTTCCTTATACAGACCCGAAAAAAGATTTAGAAGACAATTTTGTATTTCTTCTATATTACTAGATCTATCTCCATTATTATTAATTATTAGTTCGTTGATATTATTTCTCGATCTATCGACCCTGGCCTTCCATGCCAACAAGGCCCCGGCCTTTTCCCCATACTCAAAATTCTGCATATTTCGAGTATTCCATTGTGCCCTACACTTCTGATCTAGTAAAGTTCTAACTTCCTGTCTAACCCCATCCAAGGCCATCTAAATTTGTGCCCCTCTATCTCCGCCCATCTGACCCAAACCGTTCTTTTCTACTTCTAATTCTAAAATCTTCTTCTCTTTGACAAGCAACTCCTGTGCTCTAGCCCTATTTTTTGGAAGAAATCAGACCGTGTAGCCACCCTCTCAGACTTGCTTTAAACGCATCCCATACATATTCCATGGGTGCTGAGCCAATATTCAAGATAAAATATTCTTTTGACAATGTTTTAATAGATTGAGTTATTTCCGAATCTAACAACATCGCTCTGCTCAGTGTCCATCTAGTTTGTAAGGTGCTCCCTATTTTAAAGTATGTAAATAATACTGGAGCATGATCTGAGAGATGACTAGGTAATACCTTTATCTTGGGCAAATTGCCAACTACATCTCTGCTAACCAGGATATAATAGATTCTAGAAGCATGGTGATATTTTTTGCTATAAAAAGTGTATCCTTGCAGATCACCTTTCTTAGCTCTCCATAAGTCAACCAGGACTAAATCATGCAGCAAATTTTTCAAAGCCCGCCGTGTTTTTGGTGCTCCAATTACCCGGCCCAGGTTAGACCTATCTTTAACAGGGTCAAGCAAAACATTAAAATCACCCCCTATCAATAGGGGAGGAGATACTAATATCAATCTATCTTGCATTTTGTAGATAAGGGAAGGATCATCTACATTAGGACCATAATATGAGGAGCAAGTTAGCTCTAACCCCCCGAAATCCATCTGGGCCAGTATCCAGCGCCCTGTTTGGTCCGTCTGAACATTTTTGATCCTACAGGGAGTCCCTCTCTTAATTACTATTGCTACCCCTTTACTAGTAATTAATTGCTGTGAGGAACAAAATCTATCTATCCATGATATTTTAGAAAAAATTGAATGAAATTCTATATGGGTCAAATGTGTCTCTTGTAACAAAAAGACCTGGGCTGGTGAAAGTTCTAAATATTTAAGTATCATCCTTTGTCTGCGGGGGCATCTTAAGCCATTCACATTCCATGAGATAAAGCAGAGTTTACTGTTTCTGTTGGAATTCCCTGCCATCAACTAAGGTGTCCCCACTCCCCCGCCTTACGACTTTCTCCAAACACAAAAAAGATGAGGATTACTATTTTTTTTATATTTTCTCCCAACTGCTCCCCACCCTGTGACCCTCTCCTCCCACCCAACCTCCCCCCCGTACCCCCCTACTCCCTGAGGAACCCTCCCTTCCAATAGGCAAAGCCTATTCGGTCATCTCTCCCTCGGGTAACATTTAACAGTAGCTTAATAGCAACACACTGGGAACCATATACTGAAGGCACACTTAGCCTCTTGGCCATTCGGGCTCTATTTCCCTCCTAAACTCCCCTCCTGATCTTTTTTGATTTTAATTATTAGGGCATCTACTTCATCAGTTGTTCGAATCATGTGCATATGATTATTCCACATCACACGTAATGTGGCTGGGAATCTCAATTGAGCCTTAGCACCAAGAACATTCAGTTCGTCTAACCTCTTCCCGAGTTCCCATTGCCTCGTTGCCGTAATATGAGAAATATCAGACCTGATGGAAAAGGCAAAAGGGTTAGAGTCCGACAACTTAGAGGTAATCAAACCTTCTTTAAGAGCAGTAGTAAGAATCAGTTCTTTCACGGTATAGGACAAAAAGTTTACCAAAACTTTCCGAGGCTTTTGTCTCCCTGGTTTCCTCCCTAAAGGGGTCCCGATGTACTCTTTGGATCTCATGAACTAGATCTATATCAGGAGAATTCCTTAGTATTGTCCCTTTTAGTAGGGAGACTACAAACCCCTTTATATCTGACCCCTCAAGGCCTTCCGGAATATTCAAGAGCTTCAAATTATTTTTCCTTGAATGATTTTCCAGCCTCTCTAGGTCGTCCTTTAAATCCTTATTTTGAGCCGCTAATTTCATCAAATCATCTGAATTTGTTTGAATTGCCTCTTTTATTTTAGGGATCTCAGCCTCAATTGTATCAGTTCTTATAGTGACTTCCTCCAATTTCTGTGCTAAGATCTCACACGACAATTTTATAGCAGACTGATTCGCCTCCGAAACAGCAAACCTGTTAGCTAGCTCAGCTTGATTGGTCTCAGATATTTTGAACCTATTGAGCATCTCTTCTTTCATAATCGTTAATATCTCGACTAATGAATGATTTGGAGGGGGCAATGTCTCATCTTCCCCCAATATATGGGGAGAAATGTTATTACTAGCCCGAAGTTGAAAGTCCTGATCTGGCACCTGCTCTTGTTCTGCAGCCGGCTCGTTCCCCTGGTCCTGACCTTCTTGTACATCTAAGATAGAATATCTATTAGAGATGCTCACCAATGGATGTATTTCATTCTCCACTCCAGTCGTATCTCCAGAAGATATAGGGAATCGAATTGTGTCATTAGCCTTCTCCTTAGAGGCAGTTACCGAAACCGCCATCCTTTTATCTTGATGTGATGATGCAGACACTACTGCAGCCTGGGTTTTAGAGTTGTCCCGATTTTTTAGCTTAACTTTTTCTTTGAAGGGGTCGTTTTTTGGACCCCAATATCCATATTGCTTACTCTATCCACACTACAATCCTGGAGCTGTATTTCCTCTCTTACTGAGCTGCCCTGAGTGGAAACCACAGGACTCCCACCATTAGACATGACCACTGATTTTCTATTGTCAAGGATATTAAATGTGGAAGTAGACAAAGAAATAACCCGGTAGTAGGATTTCAAAGATGGAGTAATTTTCGGTTTTTGTGGAAGTCTCTTACTACCTCCTCTGCCCTTGTTGACCCCTCTCCCCTTACTGGCAAGACCACTATTCGATGTGGCCCCTATCTGTTTAGACTGTTTTTTTATTAATTTTGTTTCAGAAATTGGGGGGGGAAATCTGGGAAGAAAAATGGGCTGTGTGATGGTCGTATTTGCAGATAAATGAGCCGCTCTAGCTCGCAAGGTATATCTGGACAGCTTTGGGGGAGAGGAGCCCTTATTGAGTTCCCCTGTCTCCATACGGCAAAGAGGTGCCCCCTCCTTAACTGAAGCCCAAGAGATCAAAAAAGCTCTGCCCTGACAAGTTGAGGAACTTATAGACCCAAGTTTCACAAGAGACTTTTCTGTTCTTATATTCCCAACAGAACGCTGTTTTTTCTCCTGAGTGCTGTCACCATGAAAAAGTCCACAGTATAGTCTCCAGCTCACCTTACCTTCAGGAAGGCAGCGAGGGGAAAAGCTGATACAACTAACTATAGCCGAGGATTGTTTAACAAACACTCGCCGCTCAGTCCGCCATTCCTCCTCAGCTTCTTCCGCCTCTACCACATTGAACTTTCTTCCCGCAAAGGCCGCAGAGACCTCGTACACTCTGAAGCAGGTGCTGGCTCTGCCCCCAGTAACCCGGAACAGCAGAGAGGCTGCGTCTCGCCGCCTCCTTCCACACGCCGCCTCTCTCCACTTCCAACGCTGCGCCTTCCACCCGTCACAGCAGGGGACCGCGTCCACAGACCCGCGGACGCCACTGGAACCAGGAAACAGACTCGGCCGCATAGGAGCCACACCGGAGGGTAAGTAGAGGGAAATTCTGCCTCTATCACTCGATCACATCAACATCACAGCATAGCTCAGCATAGGTCCCGACCGAAAAAAAAAAAAAAACCCGAGGAAGCGTGACCGCGACCGTTAGCTTACGGCCGCCATGTTCCTCCCAAAAAAAAAAAAAAACAGAGGGAGCGTGACCGCGACCGTTTGCTTACGGCCGCCATGTTCCTCCCGTGTATAATAGCTTTTAATTAAAGCAATAGATAATAATCAAATTATATATTTGTATATAATACGTTTTATTGCGTTTGTTATTATGGGAGGGAGATGTGTTACATTCAACTAATGAAATATACAAATCTGTACTGCATGTTAGATTGTTGCTGGGGGAACTGGAATGTAGTTATGAACAGGGGCTCGGAGGAGTTGAAGCTGTGATGTGACCAGATGTAGTCAGGTTATCTAGAGCATATACTTATTAAATACGAAGATTAAATTAGAACTGTGCTTGGATTGCTTTATTGGCAACAAACAGATTTCTTTATTGATCTCAAGGGAGCTATTGCAGGTGACAAAAACACTGTATTGTCAAGCATTTGAAACATTAGATATATCTTCTTCCTCATGTCATCACCAACACATACATTAGTCTTCAGTCTAAGCTTCATTACATTTGGTATTTCCTATTCGTTTGCAGCTACTCCAATCATTCCAGTGGGAACAAATGATATCATGCAAGGGGGATAACAGATCTCTTACCTTAGGAAGGTTAGGAATGAACTTGGTATCCCCAAAAGATTTGTAGTTGCCCATGTTGGCAAAGACACCAGCTGTATACACCAAAAGCGCCTAATGTGAAAATAAAATAAAAGACTTTTAAAGTGCCTTTCTAGCTCCTGCATAGACAAATGAGTAAGCATCTTACACAGGCAGCCACAGGACACCAAACCCACACATGTAGCGCCTCTATTCTCTGCTAACTCTGTCTAACAGAGTGCAGGAACAGGGCCACTTCTTTTCACAAATTCCTCAAATTCTAATCCTCGCTCTATGAAAAGTGTCAGCTGTGCAAGTGCAAATCGAGGGTAACCCACAATTGAGACACCCTAAAATTTAACTCCACCAGACTTCCCACAATCTACTGGACTAGAGACTGTGTTAACCTCAATTTCCTAAGGCAATGTGTCCCTGCATTAGGGCACCTCAAAAAATTCCAAAATCAATTAAACTAAGGTACAATAATAATTGAGATGGTTTAACAATTAAGTGGGCTCAATCAATAACTGATTTCTGGATCAATTAAAAGTTTGAGTATTTAGTGCAAAGTTAGAAAATAGGAGGAACAGAATCAATACCATCAAGCTCTCAGATGTGGAGTTATGCATAGTATACAAGACTCTGAAAATATTCCAAGTCCAAATGGGCAGCAAAATCAATAGAAAAACAAACATAATACCTAGCAGCATCTAAGCCTCCAGAAATCCTCTGGCTCACACCCAAAATCAAGGGTTTTTATACACAATTCTTCCACAGACGTTTAAAAAAAAAAAAAAAAACATTTGGCAATCAGACTCTTTTACGGATGAATAGATTCCAGGGAAGAAAAGGAAGATGGTGTTACATGTTACAAATTACTTCAGAACTGTGGAAGGTTCACCATGAACAGAACAATATCAACAAAAATAAACTATTAAGACTTCAACTTGACTGTTCTGTGGAGTTTGTCGGGAGAGGATATGCGCAGCGGGGTGGGAGGAGGGAGCACAGCTGAGTGACAGAGAGGACTTCCATCTTAGTTAAAATTGTGTTTTACACAGAAATGTAGCCTAGTTAACATCCATTAGGAGAACACACTTCACAGTTCATAGTAAAGGAAATCGTATTAAATCAGTCTGTACGTGTAGAATATAGTGTATATTTGCATACTGTCAATGATTTACATTGTTAACAATACACAAAAATTATGAATCCAGAAAATTATTTTACAAATTCCCCCTGATTATTCTATAATCACTGAAAACAATTAATAAAGAACTTATTGATCTGGAAATCATTGTGCAGTCTGCATCTTTTTGTGCTTCTTTCTCGTATTCTCCTCCACCATCTTCAATTGGTTTTAAACACGTTCTTTGACATTCTCCATGTCAAACTTCTTTCTTTTTTAGCTCTCTCCTCTCGTCTTTAAACCCACAATTTTTAATTAAATGCCCAGAAAACTTTTGAAACAGAACAATTGCACAAATCATTAGAATAATTACAGGAGTTAAAATTTGCCTTAAAGGTCCCCCTCCCTAATTATCAGTCCATTCACCAGCCTAGCTAAAAATCCTTCTCTGTCTCTCTAATTCAGGAACCTCAATTTCCCACACACCATGCTCTTCTAAAGCTGGAAGTTTACAATAGACATTAGTAACATGATTTCTATAGGCATTAATATCCCTGTCATCAGGTATGAAGGTGCAGCATTTCACAACCTTTAGTATCTTACAAACACTGCCTTCCTTCCCAAGAATCCCTAGCGTTAAATGGTTTTGAATCACCATATCACATATAGAAATTAGTTCAGAATTAATCTGGGTTAAAGCACCAGCTGAAGTAGAAGTCAGGTTCTCCGCCAGAGTAGGCAAGCGTCTACTTTTTGACATTGTTCACAGCCACACCTACAGGGGGAATAATAGCACCTAATATAATAATAATAATAATAATAATAATACTGGAGCTTGTATAGCGCGAACAGCTACCTCAACAACAGAGGTGTCCCGGCGCTCTAGCAGCAAGCAGCGCATGCACGGAAGTTTGGGCACTGGGGCCAGGCTTAATCATTGCTAAAGAGCCATGTCTTCAGCGATTTTCTAAAACTGGTCTCTGTGTTAGCTTGGCGGAGATACCCAGGTAGGGCATTCCACATTTTAGCCGTTCTTACTGTGAGCGCCCTACCACCCAGACGGGCTTTCGCAAAGCGGGGAACGTAGAGCAAATTCTGAGAATTTGACCGCAGGGATCGATTTTGCTTATACTGGCAGAGTCTTTCTTTAAGATAGCTAGGACATCTTCCCTGAAGAGCCCGATAGGCCAGGGTCAAGGCCTTAAATTCGATTCTTTTAGCTACAGGAAGCCAGTGTAGCTCCTGTAGATGCGGAGAGACATGATGTTGAAAGGGAATGCGTCTAATCAGTCTCGCAGCCGCATTCTGCACCATCTGCAGACGTCTAATCGAATATTTAGGCAGGCCAAGATATAAGCCGTTTGCGTAGTCCAGCCTGGATGTAACTGTGGCATGGACTACGGATTTACGGCAATCTTCTGCCAAAAATGTAAAAATTTGCTGAGATTTCTCAATTTACTAAAACACAAAGCGGAGACCTGTAGGATTTGGGCCGAAAAAGAGGTATATCTAATACTATTTGTCCAAATCTACATTTCACGCTCTTTGAACCAACTGCATCATCCATTTAACTCATATGAATCTAGGAAACACCAAACCAAGATAATAAGATCCAACCCAGTTGCGCAGCAAATTACAATAAACAGTCTTACCACAAACATAAAATTAATCTCAGAATTGGCTCTTCGCTAATCAGAAAATCACCATTTATAACATAACTTCTCTCACACTCGTTTTCTCCCACATTTTCAACTTCCTCATCTTTCAAAGGTTCACGATGCACCATACACATCTCACCCTTTCTATCAAGTTACATTCTCAACCTAGGATGTAAACTTGACAATTTCAATTCTTATCTTTTTCTCAACTCTTCCAATCTCTCACAACTTCTACTCTTCTCTCATTATATTCTTTAACAAATTCATGCTCCGCTTTACTTAAACCACACACATAAGCTTGATTAGTAGATTTAGTTCTATGCTCAATTTGACATTTGCTTTAAGAAATGTACCATACTAAAAACACTTGATAATGCCTTTATTTTCAGAGCTTGATAAATCCTTCAACCAGACTTTGAAATTAAAAACATGAGACAAAAATTCAGTTTTGTTAAATATACTAACAAACACAGTGCATGACAAACTTTAGTTGCATATAGAATGAGCCTTCATCTGTAGAAGAGGCAGGAAAGGTGCACACAAAGCAATTGAAATCGACTAACTAAACTTTCTCTATGTGTCAGAGTGTTATGTTTCACTTAGTCATATACTGTAGTTGATTCAATCCTTATGGAGACATATCCCACCAGTGAAAGTAGGCACAACTAAGATTATTAATATCATTAATTGGACAATTAACCTAGGAATTTTACAGCATCAGCTGTATTCCATTTTCTATTGAGGCTAAAACAAAATTTATCACGTATTTCCAAAAATTAAAGTTAACAAAAATGTTCTTTAAAAACAAAAAAGTTTTTTTCTTATTATTTCTTTAAAACAATAACCAAAATAAAAACTTCAAAAAAATCATTATTTTTCCCCCAAAAGGTAATTACAGTTCATGCTCTCAAAAGATTATTTTTCTTTAGCTTTAATAAAGAAGTCTCACTTTAAATCGGTCTTTACTGTCTTTCAACATTTTCAAGGTGGTTCTAACTCTACTTCTTGTTCATTTTCAGGTTCACTTTCAAATGTGTATTAGCAACGGTTTATTGGACTGTAGCTCTCTGGTTCTGACTCTTCTTTCTTTAGACATTGTTGCTAGATCTAGCCATTCAGCTGACGCATACTTTCTATGTGGAGTTCTCTTTGTTTTTTATTTGTTTTTTTTTTTAAACACATTCTATTAGTTTGCATTTGAGAATTCCAACACGGCCAACATGGCCCATACATAAAAAGGATAGTACAAATGAATATACGGTATAAAAACTCCATCCCCCACTCCCACTTTTATTGCTACATAGAAAAGAAGAAAAAAACTTCTCGGATGCAGCACGAAATAGAATTAGTCCGCTCACCCCGTGTGATTTCCTTTCCTGCCTGATATACCCTAATTTCTTCATCCATTAATTAGCATATCTGAGGGACCAGTTCTAGCTCTATTACACTGTATTCTGCCCATCTCTTCCATATTTTGGGGGCAGCCCCTTGCCTTGTATACCACTATCTCCATCCCCATGCAGTGGTCCATTCCCTTTTTTAATACCGTCAACGACGGAGGGGCCACCACCTTCCATTCTCTGGCAATATCACATTTGTCGAGCGTCCCAAGCCGAGTAATGACAATTATCTATTCTCACCCACGTCTTCCGTAAGGTGAAGAAGGGCCAACCTCGGATTTCACTGTATCTGCCAGGACAAACAGGACTTCACCCAGACAGATGATCACCAAATGCCAAACTTTCTCTAATGCTGGATAACTCAATACTGTATGGATGAAAGTGCCCTCCTACGCATTACAGCGGAGACAGGTAGGGGAGGCAATCACTTCCATGCGCCAAAACCGATGATGTGTAAGGTAGACCCTGTGCACGTATTTGAACGGAATCAATCGGAGTCTGGCCACAATGGCTGCCCCCGCAGGGAGCTCAGAATCTCCATCCAGTGCTCGTTTTCCAACTCTGCTACATCGGCATACCAGGCCATGCGAAGGGCGCCAAACACATCTGGTTGATTATATGAATGTCTGACAGATGTTTGAGATTTTATGGTCCCCCGGGTCACCCAAATAAGTTTACCCTCTAGGGGATCAAATTCAGGGAGGTCTGATAGTGCATTTATGTAGGGGGTCAACGCATGGCGGAGCTGGAGATATCTGTGACACTGCTGTGACACTGGCTTTGATGGAATTGGAATTCAATTTGAAGGGTCTGGAATGATTTGAGAATCATGCCCTGTATGAAGTCCCCTAAGGTGAAGATCCCACTTTTAGAATTCCGACAGCATGGCACCCTGGGGAAGCAGGTTTCCGCAAGAGAACGGTGTCTGTTCCATTAATCTGCCCCACCATCTCATCCGTTTAAGCGTTGACCGCCAGAGATTTAGGAAAATTGTCGTCGCTCGGAGAAAAATTAGTGTTCTTCCCACTCCATATAGGTGTGTCATCAGTGAAGTAATACTCATTGCCCATTTGTCTAGTGCATAGGCCGCGTCACCCTGCTTATAACACCAGTCGTTTATAATCAGGAGGTGAGATGCTAGGTAATAGGACTCGACATCTGCCGCTGCAATGCCCCCACAGTAGGTTGACTGGAAAACTTGCTGAGATCAACGCGAGGGGTACTCCCATCCCAAAGGAAGGCATTAAGGATGGAATTCAGTTTCCTGACCCACTGTCGCAGAATATCATAAGGGAAATTCTGTGGTTGGTAAACAAATCTAGGTAGGGAGACCGTTTTGAAAATTGCCAACCGACCCATAAGGGACAGCAGAAGCAGTGACCAGATCTTCATATCGTCTTTAGGGCGAGCGATTACCGGCTCCACATTGGCATTCCAGGCCACCGCTGCATCCAGGGACAGGTAAACACCCAGGTATTTGAACCCATTGGCAGCCACCCGCAATCTCGACGCCCAACGAAGGTTGTGGAGGCCATGGTCCACCGCACAAGCCATAGATTTTGATGTGTTAATATATAGGCCTGGGGTTACCCCAAATACACGCATGATCTGCAGCAGCCTGGGTCCCATCATGCCCGGCACTGTAAGAAAGAAGAGATCATCATCAGCGTATAACAAAATCTTGTCTGACAGTCTGTCTCCCCATTCAAAGCTCCGAACCTGTACTACCATCCTCACCCATACTGCCAACGGCTTCACGGTGAAAGCAAACAGCAGGGGGGAGAGGGGGCAGCCCTACCTCGTCCCCCGCTGTATAGGGAAAGTGTCTGACTGGAAACCCGCCACTCTCACCAATGCCGTCAAATCTGTGTACAACTATCGAAGATATGAAATAAACCGTGGGCCAAAACGGAGGCGCAGGAGGAGGATAAAGAAGTACTCCCAGCTCATGGTATTGAATGAATAAGTACTCCCAGCTCATGGTATTGAATGCTTTGTCTATGTCGGCCAGAAAGAGCATAGCTGGCTCCTTCAGCCTATCGGCAATTGCATTATACACTTGACGGATATTGTGGCGGGACGCCCAGCGGGGGATAAAACTGCACTGATCCGGATGAACCAAGTCCGGAATACGATTGATACGTCTATTAGCTAGCGCCTTAGCTAGTATCTTAACCTCTAGGCTTAACAGCGAAATCGAGTGATACGAAGTGAGGTCACCTGTCGGGCGACCCGGCTTGTGGAAAACCATGATCTCCGCAAGGCGCCAATCTGGCGGCATGACTGTTGCGGCCAAGGCGGATAAAACTGCTCCCAGATGATCCTGGAGCTTGAGCATATAGGCTTTGAAAAATTGGCAGGGGAACCAGTTTGTCCCTGGAGCTTTGCCTGTAGTCATGTAGCTGAGGTACGTTCCTCCCCCTTGAGCTTTGCGTCTAGCGACTCGGTGGCCGCAGTGGAGAGAGTCTGGAGCAGAAGTGCCCACACGAACCCCCAATCTGAGTGTCAGATCCCACCTCCTTTTTGGCATAGACCCCCCTCGAAATGCGAAGAGAAACTACGTGCTCTCTCTCTCCTGGATCTGTAAGTAACGTACCAGACTCATCCTTAATTAGAGGAAAAGGAAGTGCTCTGGGGATACCCTGGCATAATCTATGGAGCATTTGACTCGACTTGTCCCCCACTGGAAATATGGCTCTGAGATGCCTACCATGCCATGCCAAATGCGCCTCGCCCATCAGGGCCTGGTGGTATTGCTGCTGTACCAGGTCAAGCTGCATACAGGCACGTGGCCATCATGTTGGCGACCCTGTAAGTCTAGTTCTGCAATTTCAGCCTCCAGGTTCACTATATGTAGTAATTTACACCGCCGCTCCCCTGTACAGTAGCTAATGTCTGTCCCTCGGAGCGTGGGCTTCTAGGCCTCCTATAGCATCTGGGGGGATGTTACAGTGCCTATATTATGTGCAAAATATCAGTCTATGGAGCCCTCGATATGTTTGCGATAGTAGGGGCACTGAAGATGCCACCGCGACAGGCGCCAATGAAATGCCTGGCGACGGTAACCCACCAGAACGTCCAATGCCACTGGGGAGTGATCCGACAGGCCCTGGGGAGCATTGTGATGTTCACCGCTCTGTGTAAATAATTGTGGGGAACTTGGAAATAATACAGTCAGGAAATACGAGCCGCAGGCTGCCAAGGAAACGGTATCGCCAGGTGTAGAGTGGTGGGCTAACCATACAGCTGCAAGAACCAAGTGCTAAATAAAGGAGGATAGGTGCCTCGGCCCAGTCGCCGGCGGTAGACCCCGCGGGCACCAAATATCTACTACCGGGGCTGCAACTCCATTCGAGCCCCCCCCCCCCCCCAACACTACGAATCCCAATGGTAGCTCACTCCAGAGCCCCCTCAATAGTTCAACAAAAGAATACCCCACTATACCTTGCACAAAAACGTGAACTACCTGGTGGCTCCAGATCCTCCACCACCGTTCTGCTGAAACCACAGACATTCGGTAAAACAAAAACTTATGATCGAGCTTTCTCAGGTATCGCCCAGAGAATTTGGAACTCTCTGCCTCCGGAAATCAGGACGATCCCTTCAACTGTTAATTTCAAAAAGGAAGTTAAAGCGCTCCGGATGAACAAATTCTTGCCCTAAAATCCCCTTGCCTTATACGCACTCAAAGACTCGTCCCCTCTCCGTTTTGACCTGTCTTTTATTGTATTTGATTGGGGTTTTTTCAGAGTTATCTCTGTATGCACTTTCCGTACTCACTTTATTCTCAGTTTCCTCCCAGCCCCTCCTTTGCGACTTTGTAACATGCTTCATTTATTCTTGTTCCTTTATTCTCCATGCCTGCTCTGACCTATTTTTTTGCTTAGACTGTTTATTATGTATGCCATTCCGTCAGAGTTTCTCCCCCCTGGCACTTCTGACCACCCTGTTGTCTGATTTTTAGGTCTGTTCTCTTTTTTGCTCACCTGTAAAGTGCTCGGATACCCTCATGGGTCTTGTTCACGCTATATAAAACTTTTTAAATAAATAAATTGCCAAGGGGGTGTGGGGCGTATACACATAGCAATGTGATAGATTCTCTATAAAGTATTCCCCTTTCCACTTTGTATCAACCATATCAGTCTGTCCATGTCTTAATGTTCTGGTAGGGAGCCGTCTGTTTGATCAGGACACCCATACCACTGGAACCCTGTGTGAACCCAGAGTGGTAAACCTGGATGTATCCCCATCAAGCCAGGCAGGGGACCATGTTCCGATAAGGTGGGTCTCTTGTAGAAATAGGACAGGAGTTCTCTTTCTTGCTAGTCTTTTATCAATCAGTGATTCACTTTCACTGTTTTCTCGATCAAATTTAATTACTTCACACTCTTCATTAACTGACTTCTATCTTTCTTGATGATAGTGTTTTCTTTTGCATGTTCTTTTCAGTGAATTTCTTTTTTCAGTTCTTTCTTTTTCACCTGAAACTACTATTGAATCTTCTTCTTTCACTGATGGACCTGAACTCAGTTCATAGTGAATAGTTATCAGTTTTCTTCCTCTGGGAGGGTTCTTGCAAGTCGGATTTTCAACTGGAGCCTCTTATTTAGTTTAGAGACTAAGGGCCATATGTATCAAACCCATGTTTTGCGATTCTCAAATAGCGATTTTTTGCGAATCTCTATTTGAGAATCGCAAAACGCGATGTATGTAGGATTTGCAAAAAGTATTGCGAATCCTACATAATCCTTATTTGCGAATCGCAAATTGCGATTCGCAATTAAGGAAACCCTCCCCATTCATTCCTATGGGCCTAGAGGCCCAATTCCTATGGGCCTAGAGGCCCATAGGAATGAATGGGAAGACATTCTCAATTTGCTATTAGCAATTAGAGAATTGCAAATTGAGAATGCAATTTCAAGTGTGCAAGGGTGTCAAAAGGACACCTTGTTGCACCCCTGAAATAAGCATGGGTGCACATGTGGCGCACATACATGCACTTTGAAAAATGCAAAAAAGTGCATTTGTCAAAGCAATCGCAATTTGCGATTTCTTAAGGCCAAATTGCACTTTTTTGTGCTTTTTACATTGCATTTAAGGAATCGCAATTTGCGATTTCTTAAATGCATTCGCAAAATAGGGAATCGCAAATTTTGCGATTCCTTATTTTGCAAGGCAGTTTTGCCTTCATACATACCACTTAGCCAAATTGCGATCGCAAACGCTGAAATTCTGGGAATTTCAGCGTTTGCGATCGCAATTTTGGTTGATACACATGGCCCCAATTCTTCTTGCTGCCACTTATGCCCCATGACTTTGACATTGCAACAGTTTTCCACTCTGATCCTCGTTTTTCAACTGGACATCACTACTTGTGCCTTCACCAGGATTTTCACGTTCACCAACCTGGACTTCTACGACTTTGTTATCTTCAAGGTATTCACCCTTGATGTCATGCTGGATCTGTGAATCAGTGGTTGTTTTCACCAGTTCTTCGTCCACCACCTTTACTCTTTTTGTGTGAGCAGCATGGATCCACTGTGAGATACTGGTTCACTTTACAGAGGTGTTTGTCAAGATCACTTAGCATGGCACCTTCCAGCATTAAAGACAATTCTTCCTCAAGTGTATCCAGACAACTATACAGTCCCCAGAGCTAGGACTATGGCAGTGTAGCTCTTTTGTTGCTTTGGTTGCCAAGTTCACCTAGTGAGAAAAAGATTTAACCGTATCAGCCTAACCTTTGCAGTAGTCTAGAATGATGTCATCAGTAGTTGAAACATGTGCAGCTGAAGGAGTACACGCCAATATCACTGCTCTGCCCATGATCACTTCAAGGGGTGTTGTACTCGTGACAAAAAGACTGGCCCATCTACTGCTCAATAAAACAAGAGGAAGAACATTCAGCCACTTCAAACCAGTAGAAGCGCAAACTTTGGCCGGTTTAATTTTCAGGGCCCCATTCATCCGCCCAACCACTCCGGAAGACTGAGGACTATAGCTACAATGGAACCTCTGATCAATTTGGAGAGCAGTACAAATTAATTGCAAAATTACATTTTTAAAACAAGAACCACAATCTTTCTCAATAGAAGTTGGAAGGCCGAATCGAGGTATTAGTTACCCCAACAGAAGTTTGGCAACTGTCAGGGTGTCTGATATCTGTTTGCGATAAGCCTCCACCCACTTAGAAAACAAGCAGACAATCACAAGAATGAATTTCACGCCATTGTAAACTGGAATTTACACAAAATCTGTCTGCCATCTTGTCGATGGCCCTTGGATTTGCCAATATGATTAATGTATTTGCTTTCGATTCCCGATTGCTCCTTTGACAGAATAATCAGCGTGAACATAAATAGTCAGCAACATTTCCAAAATGAATGTTTCCCCAATATTTTCTGAACTTTCTAAGCATGGAATCCCTCCTTCAGTGAGATTGTCTGTGTAAGTGGCATACCATGAAATGAGGCATTGAGTTTGGCAAAATATGTTTATGTTCAGAAGAGGCATAAATACTGATGAGTTTTCTTGTAACCTAATTTTTCCCCATTTCCTTTTCATATCTTCTGTAGCTTCCTCTTGAATGTCTCAACTCACTTAGAGAAGCTCAAATTGAACTTGATAAGAAACAATGTATATTTTCTATAATTTGCATATAGTTTTTTCTTGATTCAACTAGCTCAGTTTCTTGAATAAGAGTTTCATTTTCAAGTGCACATTATCTACCCACCTCATCCGCATGCTTGTTTCCAAGGTTAACTATATCTTTTCCAGTCTTATGGGCATCACACTTGACTACAGCAACCTTCTTTAGAGGCTGTATTGCTTTCTACAGATCATATACATACATTCTGTTTCTGAGGAGAGCTCCAGAAGAAGTCACTAAATTCCATTGTGACTACAGTAGACCAAAATCATGGACCACACCAAAACTATACTGACTGTATAAATCATCCCATTTAATCAATCAGTCAATCAGGGTTTGTAAAGCGCGGCTACTCACCCGTGATGGTCTCAAGGCGCGGGGGCTCGGGAGAAGAGGTGGCTTCTAGTCCGTCTGCACTTAGGTGTTCAGTCAAAGAGCCAGGTCTTGAGCTACTTCCTGAATTGAGTTAGCGATGGGGATTGTCTGAGGTGGGTAGGCAGGGTATTCGCGTCGAGTTAGGAGAAGGATCTTCCTCCGGTTCTAGTCTTGTGGATCCGAGGGACAGAGGTCAGAGTTAGCTGGGCGGAGCAGAGGTGTCTGGTGGGGACGAGGAATGAGAGGCCAAAGTGGTTCAGGTATGCTGGTCCTGCGTCGTGGAGGGCTTTGTAGGTGTGAGTGAGGAGCTTGAAGGAGATGCTTTTGTTGACTGAGAGCCAGCGGAGTTCTCAGAGGAGTTCGGAGATGTTGCTACAGTGAGGGATGTTGAGGACCAGTATGGCTGCAGCGTTTTAAAAGTTCTGAAGTTTCCTGAGGAGTTTCTGGGTGACCGCAGCGTACAGTGCCAGTCGAGTCTGCTGCTGATGAGTGCGTGGCTATTCTGGATTCAGTGGGGATCCATCTGAATGTCTTTTGAAGGAGGCGGAGCGTGTGGAAGCACGATGAGGCGATAGCGTTGATCTGATGGTTTATTGTGAGCAAGGAGTCCTGTATGATGCCGAGATTACGTGCGTGGTCTGTGGGGGTGGGTGGGGCTCCCAGTGAGGAGGGCCACCAGGAGTCATTCCATGCTGTGGGTCCTAGGATTAGGACTTCGGTCTTGTCAGAATTCAGTTTGAGGCAGCTGCTTTTCATCCAGGTGGCGACGGCCTTCATTCCGCTGTGGAAGTTGTTTCTGGCGGCTGTTGGTTCGTTGGTGAGGGAGAGGAGAGGAAAGAATTTACATTTTCTGACATGCTCTCATCAATGCAACCAATTCTGCCACTTATGCTTAAGTGGCATTCAGCAGATATGATGCTTCAAGAAACTCAGAAATAGAACATATTGCGCAGAGATACTTCAATGCTCCAAATTGGTCTCTCAAACAAGAATCATCAACAAAGTCAGATCAGCCATTTCAAGAGGAACCTATTTGATATCAGGTCTTGGTTTGGTACATAGTTCTGTAATTTCAATGCAATCATGTTTATTATCGCCATCATCATTTTTCCTGTATTCACGGCTTTTGTCGCCAATTGGAACAAGTTTACTGGGTTCAAGAATTACATCTCCTAATCGAGATGTTCTTTGGTACCAGTATGACTTGTTCATACCTGGTCAATTGATTATTTGTCATATGCTGGGTTTGAGTATGTGTCAATAAAATTGGAACCGCGTGTTGGGAGATATACAATTAAAGTATGTTCCATCACAATCCCTTCACTTTGTTCAATTCCAAAGCACACAGTTACAACTGGTTTCAAACAACTAGGAAGAAGTACAGTTACTGGAAAGCTGAATGGTAGGCCACAAGCCTCACTGCTCCTTTAAGTTTCTGAGTATGCATCGATAGTGCATACCCATCTTTTTCACCCCAGTAAAGGTCAATTTGTAGTTAGCGATTTTAAGGGCAGGTGCATTACATAAACTTTGTCTCACTACTCGGAATGCCTTTGAACATTCCTAGTCATATGGTACTGGGTTCTTTATGGCTTGATGGGTTAACCTTATTAAAGGTTATGAGATCAAGGAAAAGTTTAGAATTCACTGACGACAGTAGTCAACAATTCCCAGGAACATCCTCACATCCCTCTGGGTGGTTGGACAATTCATTTCCAGAATTGCAGAAATGCGTTCTTTCAAGACTTTCCTAGCTCGTTTCCTAATGTGATGACCAAGAAAGATTACTTTCTTTTTACAATACTGCATGTTTGCTAGGGAAACCTTGTGACCACTACCAGCTAAATAATTCAGCAAAGCAATTGTGTCAAGTTTACAGTCTTCTTTAGTCTTCTATGCGACCAGTAGGTGATCATTTTATTGCACCAAGACCGAGTTACAGGGCAACATTACATTTTTTATATCTTTCTTTAGGATCGGACTAAAAATTAAAGACTTTCAGGATACCCTTGTTAAATTCTACACCAAATGGGAACTCTATTTTGAAGCTGAAACGCGAAAAGGAACTGCCTCTCTTCGTGGCGAGGAACAGAGAAGAAATCTCGGCATAAGTCAATGACCGTATCCCATTCTGCTTCTGATTTTGGAATAGGATTACTGCTGGATTCGGTACCACTGGACAGCAAGGAATGACTTATTAATGTTTAGTTAATCCTGTACTATTCTCCATTTACCTCTCTGTTTCTATATTCCCATCGCGGGAGCATTGCAAGCACTCCCAGTTTCATCCTTCTTTCGCATCTTTTGAAAGTTTCTATTGTTTAATTCTGGCAAAAACAGCATTAGGTTTCACTCTAATTTTCACTGACTCTGCACTGTTTATTAGTCCTAACTCTTTACCAGAGAAATGCCAAACCTCTTCATTGACAGCATGTCTTAAATCCAGAGGTAAGTCATCTTAGTCAAACCTGGGAGCAACTGAACTCTTGAATCTAGTGATTTAATTTTAAACACGAGTTCTCATCTTGACTTTCAATTGTAACACCATCCAGTGTGCAGTAAATCAAACAACTCTTCTTGCATACCAAGGCTCTGCCTAACAAATGTACAGGTCTCTAATCACAAAAAATGAACTGATGTTTATTTTCTATTGGCCCTATTTTAACAGACATCTGCTGTGACTTGGTTAACTATTTGTTTATTACTGATCCCTACAACCTTTGACTTCTCTCCCCGAGAGGGGGTAGGTTTGTGATTTCAACAGAACAAACTATAGAACGTGTAGCGCTGGTATCTATCAAAGAATAAACGGGGGCTATTGAATTCATCGTTCATGAATGGGACACTTTGTTCTACCTGCAGGACTGCTCCAAGTAGGTAATCCTCCTCCCCTCGCAGGCGCAGTCATTGTGAAATATTTCCTGAAGGAAACTGAGGGAAATCATTACTCAGAATCAATGGATTCTGTTCGTACCGTGGACTATATGGCAGTCTGTTTTTACTATTCATCTGGGGAACAAATTCATTCTGTATTTAATGTGGATTTTGCAGACATTCTCGCTTCCAGAGTCTGATCCTAACACAGTAATGACAATCACTGTTCTTCTACAACATCTCACTGTTTGCATTAATTCCAGAATCATTTACCATCCCTCTTCCATGACCTTGAAATTGCATTGTCCCATTTCCCATTCTCACACCTTCCATTGAGGGCATTCCACTCATTCCAGCATTCACAGACTGAATATAACGCAAATCTGAACCCATCAACTGATTCCGAGCACACCTCTCAAATAGCTTCGTCTGGGCAATCATCAACTTTTCCTTAAATTTCTTTTGCTTCAAACCAATCACTACTGTATTTAGAAAGCTTTAAAATCTTATCAATACTCATCTGCCAGCACATTTCCATTACTAAGCTCCGGATGCAGAGACATAACAAAAGCAGAGATGAAACTACTAACACCATATTTTGCAGGCTCTTCGACTCCACGATGCTTCTTAACAATCTGCATAAGCCTCTCATAATAAGCCTGCACTGACTCTTTCAGCTCTTGTGATGTTCTCAAATCTTTGCCTAAAAAATATCTTTTTCAGGAACCATCTTCAATCACATATCTATATTTGTTAGCTAACTCATCAGAAGGAACAATATTAGATGGAAACATAGGTGGTTCTTCAGATTTCCAAGCACCCACAACTTTATATTCGTATCACAAATAATAAGGAAACACAATTTCAAACAATGAATTCAATCAAGCCACAGCATTTGCAAAATCGTAGTCAACCTATGAACTTCCTTATAACACCTTTCACATTATCACAATTTTGGAAAGTTTGTAGTAAAGATATAAAGATCAGCCCTCATTCAAGGCTCATGCACTAAATTCCCTCCATGTACTTCTCAAAGGAAATTCTAAAATTGCCCCTGCTTCAGAATCACTCACTGACCCCTTCACATTCCTTCCTGCCTCTATGGCTTTCTTTTTACTTGCTGTCCTTCTCTTCCATCAGTCTGTGTAAACCTTCAAGTTACAACAATCCCTCATTTTTCAATGACATCTTTAATGTGAGCTATTGAAGTAATTAAACCCAATTCCTTTATTTCATCATGAGTCAAATCTATTTTAGAATTCTCGCTCACATTTTTCATTTTGCTGAGGTCAGCCTTGCATTCATCCAACCTATTCTTGTGCTTCATTCGCGCATCTAGCCGCTTCTTTGATCAAGTATCTCATTTCATTAACCTTGTAAGTCAATAATCTGGTTAAATCAAATTGTCACTCTCATAATTTCTCTAAATTAAATTATTAAAAGTCCAACAATTACAACTTGCTTTAGGAGGCTCCTCAAGAACCACTGGAAAGTCAGTTGAAACCAGACAAACAGCAGTAGTGTCTCTACTAGTAGTCAGTAATGCTGCCATTTCACTCTGAGAAGGGACACTCGCTATTGTACGCCCATCCACAGATGTGGCTGGTGCCTGTCTTGGCACATTCATACTATCTCCTGCTGCACCCATATTTGGTACTTCACTAGGACCAGGTCCAGTTCCCTGTCCTTTTATCTTATCAGTATATGGTGAAGGCCTGGAATTCAAAAGGTCATCCAGAAAATTATCCTCATCTGAATCATGATTGTTTTTTCTCACTCATCAGATTTCTTTTTGTCATTGGTCTCTTTGATTATTGCAAGAAAAACTCTCATCCCCACCAGTGTATCCTCTCACCAGCATTTTCCCTGTAGATCCCATGTTTTCCAACCATTGTCTAAATGAGCCTCTTACTTGCTTTGTAATTTTTTTTCTGACTCCGAAGCCATTCGATCCCATTTGTTCAGTGCCTTTAACAGTGTGGGTCTAGGTAACTGCTTTTTGGCATTCATTGTTTGTCTCAGGAAATCTGGATTATTAATGTTATATGTACCGTCTAAAAGGTAACTAAGTCTTTATCAGAAGCAGTATATTCATGCCATTTAGAAATCCAGCTACAGGTATAAAACCTTAAGTACAACATCATTTCTTATTCAGGCCTTCCTTTGGCAGGTAATTTCTGACTCTCAGTAGAAGGTACAAACTTAAAGGTTTTTCAACCCAGCACCCAATATTTTCAATCAAAACGATCTAAAAATTCACACACAAAAAACACTAGCAAACAATACCCAATCTCAGCTGAGCTCCATCAAAGGTCACCCTATTACAGCATGGCCCTGTCACCAAACAGCCAATGACAGTGTGACTTCATAGTGATGTCTCACCAATCGCAGCAGGGTTCTTTAGCAGACTAACCAATCCTGCTAGGCTTCTTCGTGAATGAGGAAAACAATTGCAAAGTAGTTTTCTCAATGAACTTACACGATTTAAACAAAATAAAACATGTCTGCTCAACCTGCAATAGGAAGAAATAAGAAAGGTGAAATAAAACTAGTCTCACAAACAATAGAAACAAGAAGCAACAAACAAGAGCAGCACCAGCTAATTCATTTACTCCCTTGCACCACAGAGCAAAAGACACCAACATAGATTAGACAAACAAACCCCTAAAAAGAAACATTTGGGGGGGCGTAGCCAACCATCGTGGCCATGTGGACGTAATCCGCTGAGGCTTTGCTGTATTTTATACAGGAGCAGTAGAGCCTGGAGCTAATGTGCTGATTTTTGCAGTTATCCGGTGTGGGGAAACGGCAGAGCCCTTGGAGATGTGGGCGACACGATAACTATTCAACGAGGGCGAATAAGAAACCGAATAACGCCAGCGCGAAAGCCGGAGGTGAGGAGCAACATGGCAGTGGCCGGGTATATGTCGCAGCCACAGCCGCTCAAAAAGTGATCCCTGCTGCCTTTTATGGTGCCGCACGAGAACACAGAGTCTGCCAATTACACACAGTCTGCCTGAGCCTACCTCTTGCGAGCAAGATGCACAACTGCCATAATTTGACACCCGGTGAGGCATTTCCAAAGGGGGGTGCGCCATTTATCCCAGAGATCAGGAGATCTCACTGGGGCTACTGAGGCGCTGTCACAGATCGTGTGAGGGTCCTGAGAGAAGAGGCGCTGCAAAGCCTGTCGGAGGTCTGGACACTACAACAAAACAGCTCCCCCATAGACTGATGATTACACTAAGTCCTCCACATTCACAGATTGCGGAGTGGGGCGCTGATCTGGAACTTCTTGTACCCCCCCTCCTGATGTAACCTTGGTAGCCAGCCCCTTGTGCCCCCTGATCCACGCATTTCGGCAGCCTATAGGATTCCAAAAAAGACAGTCAAACAGTGTCGAGATATTTCACCCCGACGGAAGCATGGGCCCCTAGCACTGACGCAGTATCCAGCAAAGCAATGGCCTTGACTAAAGACGACCTCCTTTCCTCCCTCTGGGATTTTAAGAAAGAACCCAGAGGAGGGCTGAAGGCTGATCTTGCCTCCTCCTTTGAAACCTTCAAATAAGATATCAACTCCCGACTCGCTTCCCTCCAGGCTGACGTGGATTCGGTAGGCATGCACACATTGGATCTCGACACGAAATAGCAATTTCTGGAACAGAAAATGAGCCCGCTGGAAGACACCACAGATCAGCTGCGGTCTCCATTGCAATCCGCTCTCTTGAAATGTGAAGACCTGGAAAATCGCCCTGATTCGTGCCCTGGAGGAGGGAGTCAAGGGACTGGACCTAGCGGCCTTCATTGTAGGCTTGTTCTCTGACCTTCTGGGAGGGAATCGTACAGAAGTGAGGTTGGAGAGAGTGAATAAGGTAGGACCTTTGGTGACTGGAGGAGGGAGGCGACACAAGTTTACAATGTTATAGGGAGATTATTGTCCCAAGTTTTATTGTTCTTGATTTGCTGCATGAGTGGAGACAATGTACTGCGAAGTGGAGGAGATGGTTGGGGGCAGTGCTAATGGGTCGGTATGCAATGTTGGAGAGGGTGGCCAGAATGTACTTTGGCTACCCATTGGAACATCAAAGGGCTTAATTCTCCGGCTAAACATCACAAACTCTGTAAATACATCCTTGACCAGAGACTCGATATAATGGCATTAGAGGAAACACATCTCAAACATAGTGAATAACACAGGCTAGGACACAATTCGTACCCCAGATATACAAATCGTCAGCCACGGATAATGGAGTGGCCCTTCTTTTTCACTCTTCACTGAAATTTCAGATCACAGGCAGCAAAACCGATAAAGGGGAGAATATTAATGGTCAAGGGGAACATTAAGGGGTGCAAGTGGACGGTGGCCTCTATCTACACACCCAACTTGGGACAAATCGGACTTCATTCACTCCTTACTTTCACTATTGGGTGGGTTTGCAGAAGGAGATAATATCTTGATGGGTGACTTCAATCTTATATGGGATCCAATCTTAGACAGTACACACCCCCACAGAACACATACAGATACGTTCTCCAAAGCTACGAAACAAGAGAGTTGACAACTTGGTTTGTTGGATGCTTGGAGAACCGTTCACCCCACAAGCAAAGACAATACTTTTTTCTCCCACTCCCATATTCCAGATTAGACCACAAGTTCAATAGTCAATCCATTCAACACACTATTATGTCTGCCAGTTTCCATCCCATTGCACTCTCGGACCATGCTCAGGTAGAAGTTATTCTGGAGGGGCACACCCAAAATCCAGTTTTCGGAGATGGTGTTTTTTACTGGCCCCCTCACACAGGATCGATCGTCTCTTCCGAGATGAAATCTGTAAAGCAGTTAGAAACTACTTTAAAATGACCAATTCCCGACACACTAACCTCTCCACAACATGGGACGCCTTTAAGGCAGTTATTAGAGGGAAATGTTGTTCCAGGATGACCACCCTCACTCAGCAGAAAGCTTGGGATCGACGGGAACGTGAGGCAGAACATCGACTGGCTTAGCAAGCTCATAAATAAGCACCCACTTTAGATCTACAAAGGAAGGTAACGGTCTTACGAGAGAAACTCAATGGCATCTACACCAATAGGGCAGAATTAACCCTGCTGCGCCTTAAAAAAATTAAACACATATGAACAGGGTAATAAGGTAGGTTCACATTTGGTGCACAGCTGCAAGCCAAACAAGAAAAGAAATACATAGGTCACTTACACAGAGAATCTGGTAAAGATGTTAATACTTAAGAAGGGAAAGCTTGAATATTTTGAGACTTTTTATAAGCATCTGTACACCTCAAATCCCACGGATGGCATGGAACAGTTGGACTATTTGAAGGGAGTGGACCTGCCTCAGGAGTCAGCCACTCAAAATTAGCTCTTAGAAATGCCCATAAGGGACGATGAAGTTCAAAGTACCATTGACACTCTTAAATTCCACAAATCACCCAGACCAGACTGGTTTAGAGCCCAATTTTATAAAACCTTTAGCTCAGACTTGGCACAACATCTGTCGGCTATATTTAACTATGTGGCTGAAATTCACACAGTGACCCCGACGATGGAAGAGGCTTTGATCTCTGGTATCCTAAAGCCAGGGGAGGACCCCCACTTTTATGCATTTTACCGATCAATTGTTCTGCTTAATCTAGACGTCAAATTCTATACAAAGATATTAGCCAATAGGTTAGTAGTCATCATGCAGGAACTGATCCACCCAGATCAGTCCAGTTTCATCAAGAGGCGACAGACTTCTGAAAATCTGAGGAGGGCAATCGCCTTGGTCAAAAATGCTACTAAAAAGCATATCCCAGCTATGCTCCTGACATTAGATGCGGAGAAAGCTTTTGACCGGGTGGATTGGCCCTTCCTTTTCCATACATTGTGTCGCTTTGGATTTGGGGACCGATTTATAGCTATGGTACAAGCCAACTACACATACCTACGTTCCTGAGTGCTGGGAAATGGGACTGCCTCGGACTACTTCAATCAGGGGTGCCCCTTCTCCCCACTTTTATTTGGCCTTAGAATTGAGCCCCTGGCAGCCAGAGTGTGTGCCGCGCCCTCAATTCGCGAGGTGCCTTTCAGCTCCGAGGAACACAACATTTCCATGTTCTCAGATGATGTGTTATTCTCTCACTTCCTGCCAGACATCGCTGATACCTCTGCAAACTGAACTCCGAACCTATAAAACGATCGCTGGGTTCTGTATTAATCTTCACGAATCTTTTCTACTTAACCTTACCTTACCTACAAGAGAGCTGGAGGAGAAGGCGACCTTCATCCCCTTCCACTGGGTCAAGAAAAATATCACCTATCTGGGGATAAAGATTACCCTCAAAGTGACCGACCTATACAGAGCAAATTATCCTCCTCTACTGCACCAACTAAAGGCTGACCTCAAAAATAGGGCCCCACTATATTTAACTTGGCTTGGACGTATTAATGCAGTAAAGATGTCCGTGTTGCTGAGACTCCTATACCTTTTTCAGGGGCTCCCTATTGAAAATCGACCAGGAGTTCTTCTCCTCCCTCCGTTCTAGGATTACAAGGTTTTTCTGGCAAGACCACAGAGCTAAGGTGTTGGGGATGCAGGGGGCTGGTCTTACCAGACGTTTCACTACACTATAAAGCGGTCCAACTGCGAGTGTTCTCTGAATGGTCAATGAGGGAATCTGGCAAACACTGGCTCCACATTGATAGAGCAGTGGTAGGTAGAACCATCTGGGATGTACTATGGAAACCTAAGCATGATAGGCCACTCAACTCTTATTTATGTACTCCGACCAAAACCACTCTTAAGTTTGGGATGGGGTGGATCGATCTAATGGTTGGGTGACTATACATTTTAATGCAGCCTTCAATCCGTCACTATAGCCAGAACCTTTTGATTAATGACCTGAGGGAGGTTATTATACTATATCTGATCTCTTTAATGGGTGGGATATCCTTACCTCCTTACTTTTGACAATTGCCGGCATGACTTTAATCTACCTGCCTCGGAGCTTTATCATTACACCCAATTGAAGCACTGGGAACTCCAAACAGAGAAGGTTAGCAGCCACCAGGGAACTTTACTCCATAGAGAAATTTGTGCGGCAGTCTGGGGGACCTTAGGGTTGTATTTCCTTCCTCTACTCGCTCCTGATTTCCACTGCCTGCAACTCCACTCCTCGCCATTAGACATTCTGGGAGTAGACACTGGAAACATCGTTTGCTATAGAACAGTGGCGCAAACTTTGGAGAGACATTCCCAGATTCAATCATTCACCAGGTTTTAGGGAGGCTCATTACAAAGTGCTCTATGATTGTTATTTACATCTGGTAAAAACTCAAGAAGATTTACCCAGACACGTGAGATCGATGCTGGAGGGGCTGTGGGTTATTGGGAGACTTTAGACATATTTGGTGGGACTGGCCCGCGATACAACCATACTGGTATGAGATTTTGGCACAAACGAAAGAGTTCCTGGGTTACCCTCTCCCATTCACTATGCATTTTGTTCTCCTGGGTCTACAAGATGAATCCCTTAAACATCAAACAGCTGGGGACCATTAAATTCTATGGTTGAGCTCTGGGGCAGCCAAAAAGGTTCTAGCAGCAGCCTGGAAGAAACGCAACGCCCCATCAATATCGCAGTGGCATGCTTGTCTCAGGCAGGGCCTAAGCATGGAATGAATTGCGGTTTTCCTCACAGACACTCAGAAAAGCTTTGACTTTATATAGGGGTCCTTGGTGCGTTGTCTTTCTAAAGGCCTGCTGCTTTTCTCCTGTCCTACACATACTAGGACACTTCACCTCTTCCAGGTCTAAGAACCCGCGAAACAAGAGATACCCAGTGACCCTGTGGGACTTGATCCGACAACCCTTCCCGCCATGCTAGTTTAGGCTCCCACACGTCATTAACTGCTTCAGCACTTCCACTCATGCATGCTAATTTGTTCTTTCCTTTGGGGGTGTTTGGGGGAGGAGGGTTACATTGGGCACTTGACTTGTTGGAACTTTACTTGCTTCAATGATGGCGTCAGCACAATTGCTTATTTTTGAATTTGCTGAGGGACCCATCTCTTACAACTGTGTATGCCAATAGCACCCTTAAATGTAATTTTGATCATATGCAATATTATCACTGTCAATGTATATTTTGTGCCTTACAAAACTTAATAAAGGATGTTTGAGAAACAAATGTGTTAATTCAGAAGCCCCTGTCTGTGTGTATGCGGCAGCTGGCAAGACACTACCTTATGCGGATACATAATATCACAAGATCTTGGATTTTGACGAATCCAATAACCAAACCAATCAATAATAAAACAAAACCTTTACGACATAAACTCACAAATAAGAATAGTACATCAAAACAACAGTTATCAAACCACCAACTTGAAGGTTCCGTGTGAACAGAATCACAACGAAAATAAATATTACTTCAACGTTCTGTTGAGTTCGTGGGGAGAGGAAGTGCACAGGGGTGGGGGAGTTGGTGGGGAAGCACAGCTGAGTGACGGAGATGACTTCCATCTAGCTAAGAATGGTGTTCTACCAAGAATTGTGTTAACATCCATTAGAAAACCACACTTCTACACATCATAGAAAACGTGTTTCAAAGGAAATTGAATTAAATCAGTCTGTACATGCAGAATCTAGTGGAAAACTGCATAGTGCACATTGTTAATGATGCAGAAAAATTATAAATCCATAAAATTCTTTTACTCTGGCAAGAGAGTGGTTGGCCCATGCACATAAAATCCTTAGCCTATCTTAAAAGGATTACTGCTACTGAAAAGAGAATTTGTGAGCCTATTTATGCTCATTTAATTCTGTGCACCTTTTTGGATCAGAAGTGTATACTGTTGTCCCTTGTGAATGCAGCAATATCCGATCTTCAGGACATACAAAAGAGATATTTTGATTCTGAATTTATATGGTAGGCAAAGAAATAATCAATAGCTATCCTGAAAACCTGGCTGAGGCAACTGAATCTGTCAAGGGGCCATGTGGGGCAACCCTCTACTGGATGTGTAATTCCTTAGGCCAAGAAAGGAGTTCTATCAACATGGTCTTTAACTTCCATTTTAAAATAAGCTGCCCTCTTACTCAGGGGATCATGCATTAGGAGTGGTAAAAGTCTGCTCTTCTACTCAAACGCATCTTAAACAATGTTCTAACAATGATTGAAAACAAACACATTGATTACCTGATACTCCTGTTCGGTGATGCCTTGGTGCTGTGCGATGCCTTTCAACTCTTCTGGGCCTTGAGCTCTAAATAGTTTGCTCAGCAAGACAAAGATGCCAGGAGACTCAGGTGAGGTTTGCAGAAGCACAATCAGACCTCCATACCATGAAGCCCGAGAGAGGAAGTGGGCATACATCTTCTCATCTCGAGAGAGCAGGGCAAATGCTTCCTTGCAGTCCAAAACTGAAAATCCAACGTTGTTAGGAAGGACAAAATGGGAAGCATCCATCTTGGTATGGTGAGTAGTGCTCAGTAACAAGTTACTCCACGCTACCTGAAGACCAGAAACAAAAAACAAGTTGCAAACTACTTGTTGTGTTTCGTATAGAATTAGACAAGCTTTATAAATATTGGAGAAAAAAAGCAGCACTAGAATAAGGTATATGTCAGCAGCTGCTCAATTCAAACAAACCTCCCACACCCAGAGGGAACTGTAATACACACAACCTACTTCTTTACCCAATGGTGTTATCATGACCAAATCAATACTTAACAGTACCAAACTGTCATTTAAACCAATATGTTTTTCAACAAGAATGTAAAAGGGGTAACAGTGATACAAAAGGGGATGATGGACGGAACGTTTGAGCCAATCAAACACTCACCCCCAGTCAACTGATCTGGGTTTAATCCATCATCATTCTTTAGCTCACTCCACCACCCCAGTTCAGACATGGCCATATGCAAATCAGTCTGACCCTGTGCCTCATGGGAACAGTCCAGCCCGAACTGCCAAGGGGTAACAGTGTACAGGATTTCATTGTCATTGGAATAATTAGGTAGCATGGGTTTCATTTTGGGGGAAGCTCAGTTGTGTAACATTTGTTAACATTTTCTTATAGTTATTTTAGGTTTACCTAGGTAAGTGGAGATGGGAGTAAGAAGAAACAATTATCAGAATTTTAAAATAGAATCTTTTTTATCACAAATATATTAGTTTACCTTTTTAAAGATTGAGATATATATATCAATCTTTAAATGGGTAAACAATATCGAACGAATACATTCAAGTATGTCAGTACCTATGCATATGTTACAACTAGGTGATCAGAGTTGTAAGGTTATGGCCCATAGAAACTATAAGGCACTCCGATCTACACTCTGAAGTAATTATCGATTGTTGGGAGAGGGGTAGATACAAGAATATTCGTTCTTGAAACTACAACTCCAGAGCTAGTGAATATTTGATAAATGATTTACTAGACCTATTGAAAAAGCAAAGTGCTGTAGGGGTGAAGCACACTTCTCAACTTAATGAGTTCAATAACGCAGGTCGAAAAGTCCTTGGCACTGTGTACAGGTGACAACCCGTTCCTCCTTCATCATTCTGGCATACCTGAAGCATTTTCTTGTGCTGCAGAGCCATGTCACAAGTCTCCTGACAAGACCTCTACATGGTTTTGGCATATTGCTCACAAGTAATCTATACAACACTGTTGAGTGGTTGGATTACACCCAATGTAGTACTGCTTTTAACATGAATGGCAAAAGCACCATGAGCAGGCTATGCTGCTCTACTTTAATGAGCATTGACCTTATCACAAGTCTTTTTATGGGGCTTTTTCTGCTCAGGGGTGCTCTTTGAGAGCTTCCTGCAATGCAATTCTGTCAGAACCCCTTTCAGAGGGCAGCAGGGCACGCTTAGCTACTGGGCCCAATCGCAGAGGCAGAGACTTTTTGCTAGTGATGTCCGGGGGCCCCCGACTTACTATAGATTCTGAACAACTAGTCCAAATAATAATACTATTAGTTATAAAGCGAAAGCGCTTGGCTACCACAATGAGAGGGCCTTGGCGCTGGACGCAGATCTCCTCTGCACCCTGCCTATCGCTTTCAAACTCTCAAGCATTCTGATCTGAAAAGTACCCCTTCTGAGCTGGAGTCTCAAAGGTATCTGTGGATGTACTAAGCAAAGGCTCTCGGGGGGGGAGCTACTGTAGATACAGTTAAGTGAACACGACTTGTAATTCAACATGCAAACTGTATGTACAATAAATCAATGTCCAGTCAAAAACTTGCTTTTAGAATTAAAAGTAGTATTTTATTTCGAACGCTACACATGCAAAGGAATACCAATATGCCCAATCAACAACACAATCCCCTTGAGGTTAGGACACTATTCGTCAGGAAAATCCCTGTCCCACCTTCCTTCTTAGAACGCAGTTGTGGTTATTCCACAATCACTGCTGGACGCATCCATGGAATACTGACGAGTAGGCTACACTCAAGAGTTCCCCTTTGACTCTTCAGAAATTAGGTCAAAAGTGTCTATGATGCCGCAGCACTGTTAGCAGCGAGTCCACTGGGACCCAACAGGCTCAAGTCTTACCCACTCCTATAGCACAGAAGCATTCAGCAGTGTAGCCAGTGACCTCAGCCAGAACACCCTCAAGTCCTGACCATGCTTGGAGAAGAATGGTTGCTCGTCGCCCACGCGGCAACACCCAGCATGAAGGCTCTCACCTGAGCAGGGCTGCTGGAATCTTCCAGTAATCAGAGCAGCTCCTAGCTCACGGAAATGCAGTAAGTTGATCTTCCCCAGCAATGGGGCTGGGGGGAGAGAGTTGGGAATTCTTTCTTCAGTAAAGAATCAATGTAGTCAGTGGTTTCCTCTGGGGTTCGTCAGGGGCAGTTCTCTTGCTGTGTGGGCTTGACCCACAAAACACAGCCTCAGTCTTTTCCTCAGGCGACGGCCTGAAACGTCTTGGCAATGTTGGTACCAGCAGCCCCTCCTGGCATACGGGGTCAGCGCAGCGGTATGGATTTGGCAAGTCCAGCACATCCCCATCTCACAACAGCCCTCTTCTGGCATATGGAGGGGGTGGGGGGGGGGTTCACCGAACCTACACTTCTGTACATGGGCTACAGCCCAATCGGTGCACAGCTCAGTCCTCACACCTCGCACAGAGAGGCCTCGGTAGGGCTCCCTACTGGACCTTGTTTCCTCCAAAGCTCTCCTCTTCCTCATAGGGCACACTGGTCTCAGCAAGCAGGAAAGCGCTGGTGCTCCAGGATAAGTGATCTTTGGTTTCCATGGTGATGTTCCCTCACCCAGCAGGGAGACTAGCAGGCCTTTGCCCCTAGTCCAGGTCAAAGGCAGAAGAAGACTTGCAGAGCTTCCCCTCCTCGTACAGCCCATCTGACTGCTTGACAGATGACAACGTTTTGGGGTCTCAACCGCCTCTTCTTATAGTCCATCTCAAGACACCAAAATGTGATTTAGAGTATAAGTCTTTGAAGTTTTATATTGGGGTTCTGTTTCTTTTGAAGCATGTGCTTCTCTTTTCTTCTTTCTCCTTGAAAGAATGTCTGTCACAGAAGGCACTACTCTGAAGCTGATTAACCCACAACCCAATTCATGGGAGTGACCAGAGTTCACGCCTAGATGTCAGCCACAGTGATATGTGTATCAAAAGGTTAATCCCTGGCTCTCAGCCCCATCTCCTTCCCAGAGATTTGTCCAAGCATCGTCCATGTGATTTATCACTGAACCAAAAGGCAACCTTTTGAAGTGTAAAGGGAGGGTCCCTTCCTCCAGTGTGTCTCAGGAGCTCACAGGAATGCAGCCATAAACAAATCTGTCTGGGGAGGTTCCTCTACTCCTCATGTTTTCACCAGGCAGGCCTGGGCATCCGAAAATGGAACCCATAGTCTTCCATGTAGTGTTCCAATTTCAGACACACTTACTCAGTGTACATTTACAGCACACTTACTGTCCAGCACTGCTTCCTTCATGCATTGTACCATTACAAGTGCACCTACATGTAGTTCACACATTCAGCCTGCACACACTGTTCAGCACCAAAGCTTTTTCTATACTGTACCAGGGTGTGTTATTTGCAAACACATGCATTCACTATGTGCGTGCTGCACAACACTTCACCCTTCATGTATTGTACTTCACGAAAGGACACATATTGGTGCTTTCATTGCGTTACACAATGCACAAAACTACATCGCTCATGTAATGTATCCCTCTCAGGCATACATACACCCAGTACATGCACCAACCACACATATACTACACAACACTGCTCTAACGTTGCACTGTACCCTTCCCAGGGACATATACACCCAGCACAGAGTCACTACTCCTCCGCTGTGCAGCACTTCACATCTACCTGATGTAAGCTAAGTTAAGCACACAGCAGCAGACCTTTTAAAAAGGTAAATTAACCTTTAGGCCTCACTCCAGAGGCACAGGGTAAAAAGGTCCTATTCGCTACTGCTGATAACTACACAGTATGCTGGCACCACCCGCTCGTGTCGCTAAACTCCTGGTGAAGGCGGTAGCCTTCCACCACTTTGAGGGTAGCACTTTAGGTGCCCCTCACGGTCCAATAAGACCGCAATCGGAGACATGCCTATGTCACAGTGTGCACGCATGATCAGTGTTGGCTCAGGATAAAATAAATCAGCATCAGGGATACAGGCAACACTTCCGAGGTCAGCAAATTGAGTCAGATTAAATTGGTATTTTAAATTCTCTTATTTATAGCACTTATAATTAGCCAAAGTGGGACATGAAGTGCTAAATAAAAGCATTCTTATTACTTTTCTGAGGATGCTACTGGTGTACTCCTTCTTTGTGATGAACTAACTTTTGAATGGCAAGTTGTCAGTATCTTCGTAACGCATAACAAGTTCTCCCAAGGTGGCTTTAGTAGATATAAACGGGGGCATATGAGGCAGGAAAGCCTGTTGAAAGGGAGTTGTTGCGACGGAAAAGCCATCTGCATAGTTAAAGAAGTGCCCGCCAACCCTGAGTGCCCAACTGTACTAAGGACGGTGGAGTTTATCATATAAGAATTAAAATGCGTTGCCTGCAAGGTACCACACATGTTATGTAGTGAGCTTCTTATTCTCTTGAGCAGCTTACCAACTACCTGCGGTGAGTACTACAAGTACAGTTTTGCTGGCAAGACACAGGTTGGTGCGAGTGAGCAGGTCTGGGAGGGTAAATCAAGGACACAAAGGAGAGACGGGTCAATGGAAATTAACATACATGCATCATGCTACTTTGCAAGCTAAGCCCGCCCTCCAAAAACGGGGGTATAAGCAAAGTCTTATCCTTCCTGGATTTCCAGAAATAGGTGGTTGGCCAAGAATGTACACCACTGTACTTCTGTTGCATGTGCTCACTTGCCCTTCTAATGTTGAGACTAACTCTCACACAAAAATCGAAGGAGAACGCGGACAGCGAATAGGCATTTGTTTGATCATTCCTTTTCCCCAAACGCCAAGAAAGATGGTTTCAGAAAGAGGTTGAAGTAAGCATATCACACATATTTATTTTAATTCCCCGAAAGAGTACGTGCCACCTACCAGCAGCCTGACAAGGCTATGCTCTAAGGCTTTGTGGAATGAGCAACCCTCAATTTCATCATGGAACCCAACAGACAATTTGGATTTTAGGAGCCTTCCTGATCGATACGTAGTAATAAAATGAAGAGGGGACGCCTGTCAATAGAAAGAGACGAAGAAGTTTAGCCTAGAGAAGAGGATAAGAGAGCGAGTCCCCTAGTAAACAGATTAGAGAGAGAATGCAGTCAGACTGAACAAACTTCAGGTCAGTGTGAGGGCCATACAAAGATCTCTGCAACACAGACAATTGAAAATAGGTTTTTAAAGAAAATTCTTGCAGTCCCCCCTCCCCTATCAGATTATTTCTATTTGATCCATCATGAAGTGGGTTTGAGCTTTTAAGAAGATTCGATTAATCTTCTCCCTCTGTTATTATAGTATATGGTTTGGACACAAGAGGAGGTGATTCTAAACAGAGCCATTATTTTAGGCGGCCTCTCACTTGATTATGCTCATAACATCTCTAGATTGAGCAATGTAATTTTTCTCATGTAGTGGGATGGTAGACCAGACTGATGATGCTCAGAAGCTCGAAAGGATCAGTACAGAAACTCTTAAATGTATGGAGATTTTTTTTTTTAGACAGTCCGGTTAAAGATTGAAAATAAGAAACCCATGACCTTTACCTGCTAAAGTAGTGAGTGTTATATAGGTCTACAACCTTATCTAGTGTAGGTAACATCGTTTAGAGAGATTTTTATTGACCCGCTTCCGATTTAACTTGATTAACATCATGGCATAATTCCCTAAAATTAACAAATGGTTGTCCATCCATGCCCTATGTCCTTGTGATGGATTGTCACTGCAAAGCAGAATACGCTTTAACCTGTCCTGTAAGTTTATGGGGGTTGCATTATTAAACCACTTAGGCTCAAAAATAACCTCAGAAATCGTAGGCCGGCTTTAGCACTTTTACAAGGGCTTCGGTCAAGGGAAATCTGTGCAATAGTTGTTGCTTATATTAAAGCTGCCCGATCCTTACATAAGTGTTAGGCAGGTTACACCAGTGCATGATGAAATGGTATGTTGAGGATAACACACAATGGACGGAAGGTGCAGTCTCTGTTCTTAGGTAATTATTGAAGGTTCTATAATTTTTTTCGGGGATATAAATCAATGCATCAGTAATCTTATGGAGCGAGACTACTCACCCGTGAGTGTCTCAAGGAACAAAGTGAGTACTGGGGGGTCTGGGGTTCAGTCGAAGAGTCGGGTCTAGAGATCCTTCCTGAATTGCGGCAACAATGGTGATTGCCTGAGGTGCAGAGGCAGGGAGTTCCAGGTCTTCGCAGCAAGGTAGGAGAAGGATCTTCCTCCAGCTGTGGTCTTGCCGATCCATGGGATGGTGGCAGGGTCAGGTGGGTGGAGCGGAGATGTCTGGTGGGAGTGTAGTAGGAGAGGTGTGGTTGAGGTATGCAGGTCCGGCCCTGTGGGGGGCTTTGCAGGCGTGCATGAGAAGCTTGAAGGTGATTCTTTTGCTGACAGGTAGCCAATGGAGGTCTCTCAGGTGGCCGGTGATGTGGTTGCAGCGTGGGATGTTCAAGATGAGTCTGGCAGAGGTGTTCTGGCTGCTCTGCAGTTTTTTCTGGAGTTTCTGGGTGGTGCTGGCGTAGAGTGTATTGCCGTAGTCGAGTCTGCTGCTGACGAGCACATGGGTGACCGTTCTCCTGGACTCGGTGGGGATCTACTTGAAGATCTTATGAAGCAGGCAGGACGTGTGGAAGCAGGAAGACGAAACAGCGTCGGTTTGGCGGTTCATTGAGAACGAGGAGTGCAGGATGATGCTGAGGTTTTGTGCATGGTCCGTGGGTGAGTGGAGGAGTTCTGAGCGCTGTGGGCCACCAAGAGTCATCCCAGGTAGAGCGGGAGGAGCCTCTCCAGGATAAAGTCATTCCTCCTCGATAGAGCAGCCTATTTGTTAATTAGGTGCAAAGTGGGTCGGAAATGCTCTATATTTTTTATATGGTTATGGATGAGGGTTTGTGGGAGAGATTAAGTTGCCTAAGAAATATATTCGAATCTGAGGATGTACTTTGGGTGTTTGAGATGGGCTGCATATTGTTTATTTATTTTTTTAGCCAATTTAGACCTAGTGTAGCATTTTCATACGCTTTGTTTTCACTTTTATATTTGCAAATAAAGTTTTATTGAATTGAATTAAATCGAAAGATTTTCTTCAAAAGGTGAAGTTGGAAGATACATGTAGTAAACAGGCAAAGCCAATTAGACTGCTGTTGGCCAGCGACCTTTTGGATTTGTCAAAGCTTGTTCTGCTTTGTCATGGTTTTTGCAACACTTTATTGCTGGGGAAGCTAAGACCTCACCAATCTATTAAAAAAACACATTTGCCAATATCAAAAATGTTTTTGGTGGTCTCAAAAAGCACACACTGCCATAGTAATCGCAGGCACTTAATTTGTTTAGGAATGTGCTCTTTGTGAAAGAGCAGAATGTTGTCACTCACAGCAAAGTTACCTAACTGCTGAAGTGAGCAGACCCGTTGCCCAATGCTGTATGCTGTATTGGGTGGAAGAAAAATATTAACAACACAATAACAGACCAACAGAAGAAAGCTGGTTGAACGTCCCTAGGAGTATATTATACATATAATTTTCGTAAAGTCAAAAGGTCTTGGCTAATGCCAGAACTAAACAAAAAACCAAAGAATTGATCTGCCTGGAGAGGGAGAGCTTCCTATCAAACACAAAGCCTTGATTTCTGGCTTTAGATACTGAAGCGATTGGGGAACCATAATGGAGCTGCCTAAAAGCAACAGCAAGGCCCATCAGGTTGAAGAATATATAAATGACAACTTGAGTTAGGAAGGGGTACAGAACTCCTATCCCTTAACGTCCAACACACCCAAACGCCAAACAACTGAGCAACTTGCTCCATCAATGGGCACTAGTAGACATATGGTGTCAGTGCAACGAGGGGGAAAAGGGTTTACTTTTATTCTCATACACACGACCTACACGTACACCTTGACCGTATTGTCTGTTCAACCAAACTAGCCAGGTTAGAGACACACTATTTGGGAAGAACGCACTCTGACCAAAACCCCCAATGCATCCAGATCTGCTGGGACAATGACCACCTTCTCCTCCCCCAAAACCGACATGGCATCTTCGCCATGAGGCACTAGAAGATGCGACGCCTCGCGCAATCTTGAACATGTTTTCCCTAGAATTCTTTGACATAAATGCCTGCACTGCGTTGTCCCACCTTGTGGAATGGGACACATTTAAAGTTACTATATGGGGCAGCTGCATTAGCATGGTGACAGGCATGAGAAAGCAGTTGGATCAGGACATTACGAGGGCAGAACAGGGTCTCTTCCATCTTGAGAAGCAGGCTATCTCCTCGTTAGGAATGTAATCGTTTTTAAAAGGTTATTGAGAGCCATTGGAAAGATTATTACATTTCAAGTCCAGAAGGCACATTTTGCTTGGATATGGAGCCCGAGAAGGAAGCCTTTTATAGAAGGTAACTGATTATTGAATTCCAAATAGAATTTAAGTATGAGAGTTATAGTAACCAGGTAGCTAGGTTCACATGGGTCACTGCTGCAAACACTAAATAACTGACTGAGTTACAATAGGGTTCCCTTGGGGGTTTGCAAATTGAACTGGTATATGATACTGTTCTTATGTATGATAAATGTTCATGACAGTGATGGGGAAATGCAATAATATTGCACTTTGGGAAACACTGATATTATTAGAGTGCTTTGTACAAGATTCAGTTCTGTTAGTAATAATTTTAATAGCATCATTGTTTATGTATGCATTGAGTTTGTTTCGATAGAATATGATGCACTTATTCAATGAAATAGCTATTGATTGGTATTTCTTTATGTTGTAACAGCCCAGAAGAAGTGCAGTGTTGGCAGCAGGCTGTATAAGCTGTATAAAGAGACTCACCAAGAGATCAAATAAAGAACGAATATAAGCAACCGTCAAAAGAATGTTCATTATTTAATATTGTAACTGTCTCAGTACTGATGTTTTTATATATATTTATTGTAAGGCTACCTGCAGTAAGAAAATAAAGCTGCACATTCTACTTCAACAATAAGGTATACACTTTTGTTTTCAAAATCTAACAATTTGTGGCTACTGCTAATGGTCCCAGATTGTGCTTTGATTTTAAACTGATGTAGGCAGTACTTCTGGAGACACAGATTTTCCCGCCATCCATTCATGTCCTAAAACCCGAACTAACTATGCTTCTGTTTGAAAACCTGAAGCCTTGCGCAGCTACTCTGAAAATGAAAAAAGGTTTGCCAGTAACTTTATCACTTGTGCACTGATGAAATGGAGGCCAGCTTTCAGCTGCATGTGTGGTAAGCAAAGTGTTGGTAAACCAATGTTCTGCTGTTGTTGACCAGACAATGTTCAAGCTACATATCAGTGTTTCTGGGTGAGCTGAAAGCTAGAGTTTCAAGAAAGTCAATTTTTGCCTCTTAACACCTCAAATATTGAACTCAGTGAAAAAAAAATCACCTGCAGTGCAACAGCTTCAAAAGAATGTACACAAAGTATGCGATTGTTTGGATCCAAAATAAAACGCATCATGTACGCGTGCCTACAAAATGGCACAGCCCGTTTTGTTTTTCTGCTTTTGGAAAGTGTGGCGCTGCGCTCAATGTAGGGTGTTGCAAGGCCCTGAGCACCAGTGGTGACAGAAGACGCACATACGAGTGCAATGCTCTGGACGGAAGACCCCGAGCGGTCTTTGCCCCCTTTATTTATATCGTCTGGCCACGCCTGGCCTGAGGGTGTTACATGGTGCAGTGGGCTTTCGGGTCACCTCGGCACCACTCTCGTGGTGCTAAGGTTATTACAGAAAGCACGCGGGTGGTAGGCAACACGGACTGGGGGTGCAGAAGCATCACAGGGGTAAAGCGGGTGGGGGAACAATACTGGCAATGTGTGCAGAAACAAGATGGGGGAGGTGGGGTGGAATCAACAGAGGGTATGGAAGCAACACAGAGCACAGGATGAATCAACACAGAGGGCGTGGGGCAAGAGGGAGAGCAACATGGAACATGGAGGTCAGGGGAGAAATGTGAAAGGGCAGGCGAGAGGGAGCCTTTGGAGCTTGGGCAAGTGCATCATGGAGGCAAGCGAGGAGAAGCACATGGGCGAGAGAAACAGCTGGAAAACATATGCACTCTTGTAGAGTGCCTAAACAAAAACATAGGACCTGAACGAACAGTGGGCTGTCTAGCAGGAAACAACAAAAAAGGTAACTGGAAAAAAACAAGCATTGGAAATGCAATAGGTCTCGCCTTTGTTTAAGTTAAAGCTATTTGCTTTGCTAATGGTATTGTATTATAGCTATGTATTATTGAGTGTATGTATGTGATATGTTGTGATTTTATGTTGTTAGAATTGTATTTGTTAGCTGCAATAGGTTTCGCATTTGTGAGAGTTAGAGCTATTCGCAATGGAAATGAAAATGTGTTTTACCTATGTGTTTTGATTTGCAGTGGCCTTTGGGACCTTTAAGTGTTTAGCAATGCACTTTCCAGCATAAGTAAATAAATAAATACATACATACAAAAGATACGCAGGATCTGACCTTGTGTAATGTAATAGGTGCTTGTGCAAAACACTCCAATGTGTTTAGCCACATCTGCTGTGGAGGACACTGCATAAATAAGAAACATGGCAAAAGAAGGATGCTGCAACAGGGGAACGCATCCAAAGGGCAGCTTAGCAAAAGCCCCACTACTCCCAGGCCCCGCCCTTCCTGTCATACACTGAAAACATTTTAAAGCATTTTAGCAGATTATCTCACAAGGAAGGGTGCGGGGGGGGGAACACATTTTTTTGTAAACTAAATTCAGCTGATATGCATTTCCTGTTATCTAAACACGTCCATTAAACACATCTCCCCGGAAATCCTGATAAAATGTAAACATCACATTTTGTGGATCACCTGACAGTACAATGAGTATATATCACTATTCAAATATTGAGAGACAGAATTTTGTACAGTTGTCAACTACTCACATTTAATTAGGAAACATGACACCACCTTCTCAATCCTATCAATCAAAAGCAGCAATGGGGATGAAAGACTGTCAACAACTAGTACATGTTGGTTCACAGGAGCAGCGCATGCGCACCTGTAACCTTTTCATGTTCCGTTTCTCTGCGGCAATATATGTGATTTTTGCTCATGCTCCCTAGCCAGTTACATGTATTTACTTTCCCTTATATTCACTTCTTGACACCCGGCCTCCTCACGCTATCAAGTTTTATTTTCGTTACCGTATGTTACATGGAGCTGTTGTCATAGCGCTGCAGTTTTCCCATCTCTTAAATATTTTCATTATCTTGGTGTACATGCTTAAATTGGTCGTGTGTGGTATTTCTACCGCCATCAATGCCTGGTTGGTGCTTGCGTTGTTGTACAGGCCCGGTTGAGCACTGTACTCGCTGAACAAGACAGCCAATAACTGAATAGAAAACAATAATAAAACACATGCATCCCCTCATTGGCAATGTTTACCGGGCTGCAGGCTGCCCAGTAACGTTGCTTCCAGCTGACCCTTTCGGTACATGTGAGCGAAGCTGAGAGGGAGCCATTGAGGGAGATCTTGAGATGCTGGACAGCCTCTGGTCGGGTGCGTTTAAGAAGAAGCTTAGCTCAGAGTAAACAACAAAGACAGGAAATATGGACCAAGGTGCCAACCATGCCCCCCACCCCCACCCCACTAACCTCAAGTGCACTGCAGCTTAGCGGCCTGATGTGACTGCTTCGCTCCTCCGTCCATCCAGTCTGCAGCGTGTTCCAATCTAAGTTTTGTAGTTTTTTCTTTTAACGCTGGAAGTAAGGGTCTAAAACCCCTGCATGCAAGCACGGCCACTAGTGGCAGGGGGAATCACACGCGACTTTGGGCACCTTGGTATCTATGAGTGAGCGCCCACCCCCCATCCACACACCTGTTAGATGTCGAGGCTCAGTCCGCCAGCAGGTCCTCGAGGCCCACCACCACCCGTCTGCCGGAGCGGGGGTAGAGCTGCTCCTCTTGTGGCCTCCCTGCCTTCTGAACATGTCTTTGGAGATAAGAAGGTGTCACTCACCGGCGCAACAACAATTAAAAAACAAGATGGCGGTCGCCAGTCCGGGTGGGCGGGGCCAAAAGTGGACAGGGTGGTAACCAGGAGGGACTAAAAAGCCTCCGGGACAATCATAACACCCCGTTTAGCATAATTGGTGGCGCAAAATGACGCACACCAATGGAAATTACGGGCGGAGCCAAAAGCGAACTTCTAAAACCGTATTGATTCCAAAAAGCCCTCGCAGAGCGAGCAGCGCAAGCGCGCTGCAACGCCAGGCGAGACCTAATGACCAAGATTGTAGACAGCTTTGTTGTACTTTCATGCAATTTTTAAAGACAACTTTCAATAATATTTCTCTAACGCAGGGATACTCATTGTATGGCCGGTGACGCTTGTGGGCCTCTGACCTTTACAAGTGCCCCCCTGGTGAACAGCAGCAATGGACTGCTGTTTATTTAACTGAGCACTAACATTCACAAAGATGTTAAACAAACGTGCAAAATTTTGTTTAGAAGCGAACTGAAAAAAAGGAAAAGAAGCAACAAACATGGGACTGCAACATTTATCTTTAGGATCCGGTTCATGTTTAAAGACATCGTGCAGTAAACATGTAAAAATATGATAAAGTTCATTCAAAATTGAAAACCGTGTTTTTCTCTAACACGTGGAAGTGTTTCCACTTAAATGTCATTAGTGATCAAAGAGGTAAATCAGTTATCATGTGCACCCTCCATCTATGTGGCCTAGGTTGTTGTTATGCATGGAACAACATTATAGTCTACGTCATATGCTAGAGGTTTTTTGTACAGAACACACTCTGTACTCGTGTATTTCAGCGGTTCTATCACGAGTTAAAGAAGAAAAAAGAGGCAAGGATTTTTTTAAAGAAATGCCCAGGATTACACAATTTAATCAAGCAGGAAGGCCGGGATTGATGCTAGGTTTTCTAGTTCATTGTGAAAATCGAGCCACTAGATGGGAATCTCTCCCTCTTGTTTTACAGCAAAAGTAAATGCACACGAGGTTAGAGCATTTGTGACAAACCGAATCCACATGAATGCTTGGCTCGCGTTGGGATCGAGGATCCAAGAAAACTGCGAGGTGACCCAGAGCCAGACATTTTGTTTGTGCTTGGAGTGGTTGACCACTTCTGTACCATTGTGGCAAATAAGGGGACAAAGGCATAGAACTGACATGATTTGACCAATGTGTGTGTCTTTTGCAAACAATTTGGTGAAGCAAGAGTACCAACACCACAGCGCAGGACTCCTTGTTTCGAGGTCTGTAACATTCGGACTACATCACATTTTTTAACTAATGAGGGAGCGAGACAGGGATGTCCCATTTGTCCCTTACTTTTTGCCCTCAGCATCGAAACCCTGGCTGCCAAGATACGGGCTACTCCCTCTACTCAAGGTCTTTATTTTGGCTCAATTGAACATAAGGTATCTTTATTTGCAGATGATGTCCTATTGTCCCTTGCCTCTCCCTGCACTTCGCTTCCGGCCCTCCAGGCAGAACTCCAGCGCTATGAATCGGTGACCGTTTTTTGTGTCAACCTTCAAAAATCCTTCCTACTTCACTTGAAGATTCAATCCACAGACATGTCAGAGATTGCATCTGCCTCCCCTTTCTACTGGGTTAAAAAAGAAAGTACTTAGTTGGGTATAAAGATAACACCTTGAGACGTAGATTTAAATAAAGCAAACTATGCTCCCCTTTTAAGGCGATTAAAACTGTATCTCAAAAGATGGGCTCCATTGTACCTTACTTGGATTGGTCGCATCAATGCGGTCAAAATGACTGTGCTTCCACACATCTTATATCTCTTCCCTGGACTACTGGTTGAAGTGCGCAGTGAGCTTTTCTCTGCGGCCCATTCGTTGATCACGTACTTTATTTGGCAGGGTTGCAGCCCCGACTATCCCACAAACGTCTGACGCTCCTGAAGGAGACCAGTGGCCTGGCAGTGCCAGACTTGATCTCCCACTACAGAGCAGCCCTACTCCGAGTTATATCCGAATGGCCCCTTAAAGAATCAGACAAACACTGGCTGGATATGGACAGGGCGATAGTGGGTAGAATAATTTGAGATGTCCTGTGGAAACCTCGAGCGGATCGTCCACACAATGCCTATCTAAGCACTCCCACCACGTTAAAAGTGTGGGATGCTGTAACTAAATCACATGGGTTAAAGACCTTTCCCTCTCCTTACACATCCATCAACTATAATGAGGCCTTTCAACCAGCACTCTTCCCGGGTCGATTTGATGCTTGCCGGGAAGAAGGATGTCTGTTTCAGATTTATCTTATGGATGGGACATCCTGACATTCGAGAACTGCTGCCGTGACTTAAATTTGCTTAAATTGATCACTATACCCAATTAAGACACTAGGTATTACAACCACAATTAAGATAGATGCCACTAGAGATTTATTCCCTATGGAACACTTTGTGCGGACTGCTGGGGCATCCCGGGGATGCATTTCCTTCCTGTTTGCGCTCCTTTTGTACACCACTTGCAGCCCTACTCCCCGCCACGTTTTATTTTGAAAGCAGACACTAGGGATCAGCATCGAAACCAAGAATTGGCACACACTCTACCATGAGATTTCTAGATTTAATCACTATGTTGGTTTACGCAAGGCGCACTACAAAACCTTATAGGACTGGTATCTACATCCGAAGAAACTTCGGAAAATCTTCCCCAATACATCAGACTAGTGCTGAAGGGGGTGTGGACTGTTGGGAGACTTTCTGCATACCTGAAGAAAATGTCCAGTCATACGGCCTTATTGGACCGAAATCTTATCCCATATAAAAGAGATATTGGGTTACCCGATGCAAAGTAATCCAGAGTTTGTGCTCCTAGGCCTCTGGGACCCTTCCCTCAAGCGGCAAACTCTGGGTCATCGTTGGCTTTGTTTAGGAGCAACCAAGATGGCCCTAGCCGCAGCATGGAAGAAATCCGAGGCTCCCTCCATGTCTCAATAGCATGCCCGACTTTGGCAGGCCCTTACAATGGAACGTATGACCGACATCTTAGCTGATATTCTGAAAGGTTCTGATTATATATGGGGACTCCTGGTACAATTCCTTTCATGAGGACTCCAGCTCTTCTCCTGCCACACCCACATAACAGTACTTAATCTCTTTCAGGCATAATACGGCCCACTCCTACCTAAACTTTGGTATATATCAGAACGTGCCAAACAATAATATCCCCCACACATGCGACAGGATCCACTTTCTGACTTTTTTCTATTCATTATTTCCTCCATGCTTGTTACGTTGGTTTATATTTCTGTATTCTTTGGTCTCCTTAAACACGTTGTCTATGCTAAAATGCCATTTATCTGAATGAAAAGAGCCCTTCTATTATCCAAGACTGCAACACTTGATGAGTGCAGTTATATTTTTACAGTGCTTGTATAATTTGGACTGTATGAGCCAATTACTTTTAATACTCTGAAACTGTGATTAGCTTCCGATTTGATGTTGGCTTGATGTACTGTTGACAATGTCATATCAAGTCAAAATTACTTTATTTTGGCTTTCCAAGCCATAAAAGTTTGTACCACAATAAAATAAGCATACAATGAAATGATTGATAAAAAAGTAAATTTAACAATCAAATATAATAAATAGTTTAAAACAATGGACTTAAAAATTGCACAATCACAACATCGCAAACAAATCTAAACCTCCCAAAAGATCATACAATAAACACAAAGCACCCCAACCATGTCTAGGACGCCGCACTCAATTGTTATCAAGAATAAAGTACAAATGGCAAAATATTTATTTTAAGATGCAGCTGCTCTCGAGTGTAGGGAGGAGGCCTTGTGCCGAACCAGCCACATAGCACACACATATTCAGTCAATGCACAAGCATATAATGGTTGACAGTCAGTTTTTAATGTGCGCATTGCGGCAACATGACTACGTGTACCCATCTGCCTACAAAGAGGTGACAGCCAGGTATGTTGCGCGCAGGCATAGACAGGGCATACAAAGGGAACATGAGACAGTTTCCCTAGAAGCCTCACACGTGGGGCAAACCATAGATTCAGATGCCACCCATTTAAAAGTAAAATATTTTAGTGGGAGAATGCCCACTCCTAACTGGAAATACAGCTTTCTATCCAATGGTGCAGTAATAATGTCCCACTACTTCTCAAACACAGGACGATTTAAAAACAAGGAAACCATCAACCAAGGTGGCACTGGCTACATTATGGGATTCATCTGCCAAACTTTTTGCCCTGTAGAGTTTTTTCAGGGTTTCCTTGGAAGGGATAACCTCCCCCGTGGATTCCCCTATAATTCACCCAAGCCAATATAAGTTAATGACTGCGTGATGTTACTAAGTCATCTGATTTTGTGAAAATGATCTGAGACCATAACATCCCGGAGGACAGAAGCATTGTGAGCTAGCTCAGACGCAGATCATAAGCGCCTCTGGAATAGTAACGGGCGCAATCTACATTTGCCCACAACCTTTTTCACGCCCGTATCCAAGGACAAAGGAAATATGGGCGTGCTTTGAGGGAGTTGGGCAATAGATCTCATAAATGTATTCTCAGACCGAAATAACACATAAAAATTTGTGAAACCCCATAATTTTGCCCATAAAGGGCAGAACCCAATGCCTTTGCCTCATAAATTTTGAGAGCTGGTGCTATCGGCCTACTACTAGAAGTTCGATGTTCCTTTAAAATAGTCCCCACTACCCGTTTGTGCTGAATCACTCACTTAACAGTATGGCGCTTCCAATATATAGTAGCGGATAGTGTGATTCCCAAATTAAAAAAAGGAGTCTACCCTCTCAAGAGGAGCACCCTCAGAAACTAACCTTCCTTTGAAAGATTTATGTGGATTAAAAAACATTACCTTGGTCTTTGCAATACAGATTTCGAAACCCCTGGACTGGCAAAACTCGCCAAAAAGAGTCAGTTGTTTTTGAAGTTCACTTGGGGTCTTCGAAATCAGCCTAGCGTCATTCTCAATGAGAGCAAAATGGGGATCCTCACTCCTACTAAATTGGGAGCATCCGTGTTAGACCTAGTTAAGCAGTGAACAATATCATTTAAGTACAGCGAAAACAGGGTAGGGGCCTTAACGCACCCTTGACGAACACCTCTTGACACGGGGATCCTCTCAGTAAGTTGTTCCTGGGAGCCCCAGCGAATTTGTGCATAGTTCTTTTAATGTAGACGGACTACAATAGACAAGGTCAGGGGGCATTAGCATTGTGTTAAGAACTTGACAACGTTTCAAGTGAGGAACCCAAGTCAAATGCAGATTTCAAATCGACAAAGGCAACATAGAGGTTGCCCTTGCCGATCACAACTACCTTCCAATAAATCAACAGAAAGCAGAAGACTTGGTCAATTGCTGAAAGACTTTTATGAAACCCCGCTTGAAATGGGCTCAAAATGCTATTTGCGTCTATCCAGTCCTGGATTTTTGCTAGCCCACACCGACTAAAAACCTTCTGAGAATGATCAATTAGGCTAATTGGCCTAGAATTGCCTGGATGAGACCTATCACCCATTTTAAAAATAGGTAACACTTCGGCACCCCTCAAACAGTCAGGAATAGGGGCACCCTGAACAAAAAAGGGCGTTAACAAGAATAAGTACATATTTAGACCAGGCTTCCACATCATAAAGAAAAATATCGGCAGGAACACCGTCCAGACCAGGAGCCCTACCACATGGAATGGCATTGAAGGAAGCTAATATGTCTGAAAGATAAAACATAGTCCCAGTACTATTCGAAGAGGGAAGAGTCTCTGAACAGCCAATAGGGAATTCAGAATTGCTACCATAATATAAGCTCTTAAAGCGATCAAACCAATCCTGAGGAGAAACAGTTATTAGGTTCCAGGGCAGCAGAATTGCCAGCCCTGGAAACAAGTGACCAAAATGTATTTGAATCCTTATATAATGCTGCTTCCCCAAGGTCATACCACCTTTGGGCTTTCCAAGCCCTTTTGGTTTTAGTCAAACAATGTTTATAAGTCAACCTAATGGTTCGGGTTAGCCCTACATCCTTGGCCTTAATGGCCTGCACTAATGAACATTTGAACCATCGGCACTCCCCCAATATACCAGGAACCTGGCTTGTTTCCTAATTTTTCAGTTTTAGTAACAGGGATAGTAAAGTATGTTAAATGTGTTTAATAAAAGATACAATGTAACAAACTAATAGTAGCTCTGGGATCCCCACCAACAGAGGACCCCTCAGAGATTAAATCAAGTATTACCTGCAATTCCTAATGGATAGCAGTTTAAACATCAGGTGAGGCAACAATATGACGCCACTTCAAATGGCGTGTGCCAGAGGTAAGCTCGAACTCTCTAGTTGAGGTAGAAGGACAACAATCTAGTTGGAGTCTTGAGCAGAGAGCTACCATGGACAGAGATAATGGGTTGTGGTTGCCCTCGGCTCTAGATGTAATGACCATCATCAACCAGTGGCCATAACCTCAAATCCACCATAATGTAATCTATATGACTAGTGTGGTGAGGTTCATTAAATGTAAACATGCCCCCAGAATCTGATTTGGTGCGACAATTGGTAGCCCTAATATCCAACTCCATAGTGAGGGACTTCAACTGAATGGCGGTCTGGGTTCATCTTTCGATTGGCGCGATTCCTAAATGTCATGTAACTTCTTTACACTTTTGAAAACATTAAAGTTTGACAAAAGAGGGATTGTCCAATAGCACATAATTTGTCACAAGGGGAAGTTGCTTTAAATAAAAGAAACATGCCTGGCTTCAGTTTCCAGAGTTTCTATCGAGCTCATTACACAGCAACTGAGGTGGGAGTGGTTCGGACAATGAGACTCGGAGACTGCTCTCACAAAAGAAATGTCACTGTGTTGTGGAACCTGCCCAGACTATTAATACAGAGTTCACAGCCAGCATATTGTGGCACAGGAGTAAGGTTAGGATTAAACATCAATCTAAGTTCCATGACTAAAACGTATCCACTGTTCCAAGTCTACTGCTGGAGGTTGGTCGTTTGGGTCTGACCACCTCAGTAAACTGCACACCTTGTAGGGGGTCTTTGTCAATGATTTTGTAGGCACTTCATACCTTAACTAGTCTATTTTTAAGCACTTCCAATGCTTACAGATAAGCGACTAGAGGCCTAAGGAGAATGTGAGGGCTATGATTCCATTTCATTCATCCCAATAATCAAGTTAAATCAAAGGGTCTATTGTGTCTGGTTCCTAAAAAAACAAAAAACTAAAGCATCATTTCTCCTCAAGAAAGCAACAGCCTACATGAAGATAATGACTACAGACCGATCCCTGAACAACCCATCAAAGTCCAAAAAGTAACTCCAAGAGTAAGTAGAACTCAACCACAAATCAGTTCACAAATGGACAAATATTTGAAAGGTTCTGCTTTGATACTTGATAGTACAGAAGCCTAGGACAACAAGGAACACAGCATCTTTTAAAAAGCTCTGTACTTCACAGACCACTAATGCAATAGACAGAGTATCTCAATGGGTCTATTGAACCCGATCTACTACATAGTTTGCCCCAGATATACCAGTAGAACTCTTGTTTGTGCTTCCACCAATTCATAACAAAGCAATGACTGCACAATGAGCCAATGCTGGCCTCAGCACAGTAGAGCTACTTTTTGAGAATGGGACGATATCTCCCTTTGAGACTTTGCAGAACAGCTGAACAAGATGTGGAGTTGCCTTTTGAATGCTTCGTTTTCGCAACATTCAAGCTTACATACAACGTACCACTGGTAGGAACTATTACACTACCCGGACACTTGCCTTTTCGGCACTGTACTCCGTCCAGAAAAAGGAAAGGCAGGCATGACATTTTCAGACTTATTGCAGATTCTTGCAAAATGTACTATTACTATGCATTGGAAATCCCCTTTGGGCCCTCCCATACTGCAGTGGGAAGCAGCTGAACAGCTGTTTATGACTTCAGAAAGCACAGCCCTACACAGAGAGGAAGCATGAGGACTCTGTAAATTCCTGATAGGGAGGGAATGGGATGAATTATGCAGGGCCCTCATGAAGACAAGGAGAATGACTTCAGGCCCCCTAAACTCTTGTGAATACAACTTGGAATACCTCCTACTCACACAAGCCACTTCCTATTGCCGTTCAGCTAGACCCTGCACTCAGCTCACATCCCCTATCAATCGTGGCATTTGAGCAACCCCATGCTCGTTTCAATCCCTAGGATTTCAGTGTCCACGGACACTAATTTATGTGTTTTAAAGTACGTCGCTGGCATCCCAAGAGAGGCCATGGGCTTACATATTAGCATGGCGCTAACCCTCTATAAATCTTGGCTTTCGGGGAAGTGTTATTGTTAGTTTAGTAATGTCTTTGTTCTTTTAACCTACTGTACATCGCTGACATACACACGTGAACACCTATCTACCATTCCTTCTTAGTGAATACCTGCGCACAACTAATGGGTTAGGACTGAGATGACTGAGCTAATACTTGGTGATTGAAATAAAGCCCCCACTGTAAGGATATGCACATTTCGGCTTACCTGTATACCAGCATGGTATTGGTTATGAATTTGCCAAATACAGAACTATGAGGAAGTATATGACATTTGTAATACTATGCTGTATTTCTGTTTGAAAAACAATAAAAAAAAATAAAAAAAAGGAACACTACATCTTGCTGAGAATGTTTAAAGAACGAACAAGCTTAACAGCAGACCACAAACCAATACTATAGCAGGTGACTCCTTCACAGGGGGACCCTTCCAATAATCACTGCCTTAAAAAAGCTTTTGGAAATATAACCCTAAGCAAATCACTTGTTGGCTTTTCTGTTTCTTAATTAAAGGAATTTTGTAATACAAGATATAACTGTTTGAATGTTTATTTCCATATGCAATTACAATCAAGGATGTTGGTTTTCCTGAACACAATGTCTTATCCAACTGGATTTTAAGGGCATTCCCAGCAGTATAAATTGAAAAAGAAATCATACCCCTTGGGGGCACCCCACAACCGAAGAAACAAGAGATCTCAGAGCCATCTAAAGTAGGTGTATAAACTAAAGCAAATGGCCAGCAAGGGGATCTTTTATAACAAAATACTTGATTCAGTATTTATGTATTTAGACATCTATAACGCCTGAATACAATTCACAGGAATCAATTGAATGACTGATATTGCAGATTAATACAGAGAAGAGAAAAATAAATGAAGAAATAGGCGTACCAGCAATGCAATTATGATCAATTGGCCTGTATTGAAGCAAGGGGTAACCAGGGGTTCGATGAACAACAAGCACATCTATTTAGCATATTAGTAGTACATATTTCCATCCACTGATATACTGAGACAGAAGAGTGTATTCCACTCTTAATACAAGGAACAATGATGATGGAGGGGGTATTTAATTACATCATTTTGTTGTAAACGATCCCCTTGCTGGCCATTTGTTTTAGCGTATACTAGTCCCCACGCTCGCAAGGGGTTACTGAGTTGCGCTCCTCTTTTCTTAATGTAATGTCGTTGATCACCACATCTCAACCACAACTACAAAGGGATGAAAAAGCTACCATTGCTCAAATGCGTCCTATATAGAAATTCTGCTATTGGTCAGTTCAGAAGCCACTACTCCGTCTGTAAGTGCCTCCGAGCTTTGGTGCACCATCACCCACCTTGCTGAAAGTAAGGAATATGGTGCTATATTCAAAGTTGCTCTCTACTCTATGCCAAAATGGAGACTTTCCTAGCTTTAGTGAAGGAAAGTCTAGGCTTTACTAAAGACACAGGGGTGAGTATTATCCATTTCCTTTCTTGCTTTAATTCAATAGTGGCCAAGATAAACAAAACTACACTTCCTATGTAACACTGGGAAAACAACTACAAAATGACGTCACAATGACCAATGAAACATCGTCTAGTTTATTAATAGTCTTAACATGGAGCAACAAGCCCTCTTTTCTCAGAGAACACATTAAGGATAACATAACATAGTAATAATAAAGAGAACTATCTTGAAGGCCATGGGAAAGGTGAAAATGTCTTGGGCTAGGTCCAACATTGCAACTGATTTCAGATGCAAATGTTCCGCAGATGGACGAAAGGCAGGAGAATTGTTCCGCAAATGGGAACTTGAGCATGTATGCTCTCCCAAGCGATCCAACTTGCTGCTGGTCTGCAGCTCCTCTTTAGGTTGAAGGAGGGGTGGGTGCAACTAGCCCTATGGAAATAAGGGGAGGGGGTAAAAGTGAAATAGTGGTGAGATAATACTTGCCTCCATTTCTTTAATACAATCCTAACTTTCCTTCACTAAAGCTAGAACAATCTCCATTTCATTACAAGACTGGAGGCTCCCATTATGCTTCTTTAAAGCACAGCAACAACCGTATTTGCTACATGAGTTTTTCTAGCGGAATGTGCACTAAAAGCTCCGTTATCAATGCCAGCCAAGTTCATTACCCCCTTAAGCCAACCAGCTAGTGTAGGAGAAGCCTTATGGAGATCTCTAAAGCAATCAATTGAGCTGAAGAGGGCGCTGTCAAATATGCAGTTCTACTAATGTATGTTTTCAAGCACTTTCCCATGCAAGGTTTAGGTTGAGGAAAAACAATACGGATAATGAACAGTTATTAAATTCGTTTTTATTCTTATCAGGACTTTGAAACAAGCGCCTCAAGTGGTATACTGGACCAAAAAAAAAAACATCCAAAGCTTTAACATCAGAGAAACTTTTTAAAGATTCTATGCATAACAGAAGGGTTAGGTTTGCAGTTAAAAATTTCAAAGAAAGGTCATTAATATCAGGCCAGCTCACAAGCAAATACACAATTAAATCAACATTCCACATTTGATTATACTTTGGTTACAGAGGCTTAGAAAATCTTACTCCCTTCAAAAGACGACAAATTAGTAGAACTTTTCCCACTGGTCTGCCAACCGTTCCTTCATGTTTCACTGAAATCGCCAATCTATAAGAATTTACAGTCCTTAACTCTTTACCTTGAGAAGCCAAAGAGGCTAAGAAATTCACTATCAAGATTACATCTGCTCAAAAGGGATCTGAATCCTTGGCCAGACACTAGCTATTCCATACCATCCAAGCTGATTTATACTTTGGTTATCCCTGGTGCCCAAGGTAGGTGGATGAGCTGAGCAGCTTCTGCTGAAATTCTTAAGGTTTTCCAGGCTAACCCAAAACCATCCAAGCCACCAATACTATGGATTGTTGGAGTATCATGTTGTGTCATTGACTTAAGGGGTTGAGAATCAATTGGGAAAGTTTGGCATTAGAATTGGATAATCTACCTACAATTGCACGAGCCGTAGGAAACAGAGTTGAGACAGCCAGAAAGGAGTTATAAGTAGTAAAGAAGCTTTTTGGCATCACATCTAAGATGCTGAGACCAGATTTGAAGAAAAGCATCTATTGTTAGAGCTTGAACATCTGGCCACCAACTGTCGGAAGAAGGAAACTGGGCATTCAAATGGAAGGTAAACAGACCTACAGTCATTGAACAAAAATTTTTAAGAACATTTTTGGAATATTGAAGTCATGCAGACCCAGTCACTGGAGTCTTCAATGTGTCTGGAACATCAATCTGTGAAAGTGTTTAGGTTGCCTGCAGGATACTTTTCTTTGACAGAAAGTTTGCATTATAAAGAGAACTCCCAAAACCTTTTGTCTAATTCTGCTAGTGGTTTAGATTTGGTCCCCCCTAAATGGTTGACGTATCTTCCTGCTAAGAGATTTTAACGTATGCTGTTTTTTGTGAATGTTCGTATGGCAAAGGAGCCTGCAAGCATCTCTAAACAGATTATGTGCAGAGATTACTCCTGCTCTGACCATGTACCTACAGTCGAGAACTGACCACATCTTGAGCCCCAAATTGTCTGACTTGCATCGCACTCTAATACAAGATCTGGGACGGAGAGAATTGCTCTTCTGTTGTATGCCTCCAGATGGTCTAAGCCCTATTGGAGCTCCGCCCGAGATTCTTGATCTAGCCTTGAGCCTGAATAAGGAAGACCTATGCTAAAGTGTCAAATGTTTAGTCTTTGAAGGGCTTGGTTATGTAGAAGAACTACTGCTTGAATGGATACGGCGAGTATGCCTACTGGTTGTGCTAAATACCTTAAAGACAAAACTGACATTTTTAGAGTATGTTGTATTTCCTTCTTTATTAAAACAACTTTCTGTTGAGGAAGTTGTAATACGGATTTCTTTGTATCTATAAAGAAACCTAAGTATTCTATCCAATTGGAAGGTGTCAAAGAGGATTTGTCCAGATTTCTTAAAAACCACAGATTCTCTAACAACTGAAGACAGACCTTAAGCTGAGACTGTAATTGACGTTCATCCTGGGCCATATGGAGAAAATCATCTAAATAACTGATCAACCGCACTCCTTGAGCTTGTAACTGAGCCACTACCTGTCTAATTATTTTTGTGAAGCACCATAGTGCCAAAGAGAGACCAAAACAAAGGATTTTGAACTGAAAGAAGGAGTCTTCCCACTGGAACTGGAGATATTTCCAGCATGCTGTATGAAATAGGTTCATGAAATAAGCGTTCTGAACACCAAAGCGAACCATCTAGTCGCCCTCCAAGAGAATCCCTGAGATGTACAATTGTCTCCATCTTGAAGTAATGGTATGATATAAAATGTCAGAATGGTTTGAGATTATTAACAGGACAAATTTTTTTGTTTTTAACTGCACTAGAAATATTTGTTATCTCTATAGCCTCCTTCGGGAAAAGATTTTGAACTTCCTCATTCACAAATTATTTTTGTTCCTTTGCAAAAACTAGCGGATAACGTAGAAAATGTTGGTCAAAAAGTTGGTAAAGGTCTATACAATACCCCTGAACGGTCTGCAATACCCAAGGATCTGAAGTAACGCCTTGCCATGCCAACAGAAAATAGGCCAGATGCAACCCTCCCCCACACACAGGATGAAGGCCAAAATCTAACTTTCGGACCTGTGATTTGGCTTCCTCTATGACAGTATCCTGTGTTCCTCAAGCCTAGACTCCTCTGGGGTAAAACTGAGCTTTGTAGTCTTGCTGGTTCCAGAGGAGCCTCAGTAGTAATTATTTCCTCGTGAGAGGTAGCACTGGTCAAAGAGACTTCTTCCTTTGCAGGCCCTGCCAAAAGCTCTAGACCCAAAGATTTTCTTTAGAAAGAATGGAGCCTTATTTATTGATGTGAATCTAGCCACATATTTGCTTGTTTCCTTTATAAAGGGATTTTAAAAAAGGCGGCCATTCACTGCTGTTCTTTCACTTTTGAAGATAAACTTCCCAGCTTAAAATATATTTATAAAAGGAGACTTTGCTGTAGTTCTTGGGAAATAGCTGCACTCCCAGAATGCAAATTGCTCTTTGGGCCATATTAGATAATGCACTGGGGTCCCCCTGTGCACCTTCCAGCCTGGCTCTCTCTGACAAGTCGAGAATTCTTTTAAAGTCAAGAACTCTCTTCTGGCAATTTGTCCAAGCCCTGTCCACTCCTTTTTTGGGATCTTACCAAAATTTGGTAAAGAAAAACAGCATGGTGGGTTCTATTACAGGGGTAGATCCAATTGTATTTGTCAGAGATGGAAGGTGACATTTCGAGCAAAGGGTGATTAATTATTGTAGGCTCAAACACAGGCTCTCGCATAAAGTTAATGACTGTTTTGTTCAAGAACTGCGGCAACTCTCCTATGCTAATTTGAGAATGTTTTCACCTCGTCTCAGGAGGCCCATGCCAGACAAAAATACCTTGATCTTAATCATCTTTATTGTCACACGTATCATCACCATCTTAGTCTATGTCGTCATCTGTGTCCCTCAAATGAGCCACATAAATAGGAACGGATAATTTGCCCAATGAATTAGAATCCGCTTGGAGGGTGATGGTGTAGGGCGACCAGGGTATCTATATTTTTTTATTAATGACAGGTTTACAACATGGCAAATTACCCTTATTTCCCTTCTTTAATTCAACATTTTCTTTTTGAAACAATATTTTTTGCATCGAGGCTTCCACATTTTTTTAACTGTCTAACAGAGTCGGTGACCGGTTGCTGCACGGAGTCCTTAATAAAAGAATTCAAATTATCCGTGTGAATTTGCACCTCTTCATCCTCATTATATGGTCAATTTTCCTAAGACATTATGAATAGTCCGAGACCGTTTGAGAAGCTCTGTAACTCTATACTAGACTGCAAGGTTGAAAGGAAAACTTGTAACTAATATATGTAAAGTTTATAAAGAAAGAAAACAATTTTGGAAGGCAGCAGACAGAGGGATTGAAATGTTGACCTATAGAGTTGACCTATAGAGTTAATAACATGTAAAGGAAAAACCAGTCTTGTAACTGACGGTGTTCCTAGGAGGCAATGTCTGCCTACTGAAACATCCTATGAAGAAGTCCTGAGTAGGAAGCACACCCGCAATAGAGGATGTGAAAAAACAAGGCTGTGCCTCCCACCAGCTAAAATAATATCCGGGTATTTGTGCTCTACCCAACGAGGGTTGGTAATGGTGTATCCTCACCCCCTGCGTCACTTGAAGGAAGAAGGCATGCCCCAACTGAAATAGGAGGGGAGAAAAGTGGGCCACACCTCTTGTCAGAAGAAGGCCTCAGGGCATGACACAGCACTCGAGGCAGACAGTGCAGCAATTATGCAAGCACGAGCAATGATAATGGGCCTGAGGGGACAAAACGGATCAATTGCTAATGCATGTGCGACAGCAAAAGTATGGCAAATTTACAATATACCTTATGTAACGGAAAGAAATAATAGGTTAATTATTATAAAATTAAACAAATAAGTGTTATCAATTTATTTTGGAATAAAGTAAAGCTTATTTATCCTGACTACAAGTAGCAACAAAAGAGGGCTTTTTGCTCCCAGCCAAGGCCATTAATAGATTAGATGATGTTTCATTGTATATAGTCATCGTGACATCATCTTCTATTTGTTTTCCCAGTGTGACATGGGAAGTGTAGTTTTGCTTATCTTGGCTGCTACTGTATTAACCTAAGAAAGGAAAGGCACAATAGGAGCCTCTGGTCTTGTTATAAAATCAATGTAGTCATCAAGGGTATCAACTTGCAACTCTATCTATGTAGCAGTATCCTAATCCTGAATGTCCCATTTGTTGAAATCAATTAATGGGTAGAGCGGATGACAGCCGTAGTGACATCTAGTACACGAGCCCTTTTCTTGGGATCCTGGGACAAACATTATTATTGAGTAGCATCCAGTGGCGGTACTGTAGTTTGCCGCTGGTGTTCAAGGGCCACAGGACCGACACAGAGGCAAATTATGCCCTTTATGTAATTAACTTACTGGTGAACATTCAACTCCAAAAGCTTGAAAGAATTAGAAACTGGGATTCAGTATGACACAGTATATATCATCAATATCCAGTCTGTATTTTATAGAAATAAAAAGGACTTTATTATGTAGGTATGGAAAACAGCTCACTTAAAATTAAGATTCAAAATGAATGCCAGAAAGAGCTTGTATCTTCAATTCCAAACATTGGCTCGGGTCAACTCTGGGAACTTGGAAATCAATTAGATCTCTAGGGCTTAGCAGAGGTTAAGATCCAGTTAAATGGCACGATAGATGAGCGAATATAGAGCCCTGAGCCCAAGTTTGTTCTCTGCATAACACCCCAGAACCAAAGGAGCAATACACAAGATGAAATAGTTGCTGGTCAGAAAAAAAGGCGGTACCCCACAAATACAGACCGATAACCTCAATCACCTAAACAACAAAGATGCCACAAACTCCAGATGGGTCCTGTCCGCATGGCAAGGTGTCTTGTCACCAGTCATCTATAATCCAGGCACCAGTTAACGACCCAACCTAGCTGATGCTTTTTGATGATGACTTACATATGAAATCATTGGGTCACTGACCTACTATAATGTCACACGAAGGCGGCACATTTCAGGGGCCTATACCTTGGGATCTACTAATCATGGTCAACATTTTCTAGTAGTGGGGGCATCCATGGGGATGGGCAACACAGTGTTTATTGGTAACATGACAACACTGTAAACTAGCCAGTTTAGGAACAGACTTGATTGCAGCTTAAGCCAGCGATATCCCCAGATACGCAAAAGATGACGGTTCAAACGGTTAGGGTATCAGGACAACTTTCTCAAGTTAGCAGAAATGGGCCCCAAGCCAGAAGTTTATAGACCAAATTATTCCTTCTCTCTGGTACTGAAGAAAGGGTAATAGGCATCCTTAGGACACAAGGTAGTTTAGGGACACTGCAGCTTCACACGTCGAGATGTTGAAGGGAATGGAGCAGCCTCTCAAGAAAGATGCTCTTCTTGCCTCCGCTTGCACAGCTGGGCCAAGGCAGTGGCTCCTGGGCATGTTCAATCCTATCAGCAGTCCTAATGCTAGCCCTTCATCCATGCCTTGTACAACTGTCCGGTTGATCAAGTCAGCCCTTCCAGGAGGCTCAATTAAGTTCTTCAAAGACAGGCAGGTATGTCATCCTTCTTTTTCCAATTACATCAGCAACACAGGCTTGTTTACCTCTACAGGTTGTAACGACTGCCCCTGTCCGCGTAGGTAAGAACTACAATGGATTACAAGGTTAATCCAATGATCTCCCTGAACATATGTCTCTAGATATAAATAAGCGTAAACTGCTTAGAAGAGAGAAAAAGCAGATTTGGGGTGAGGGAAAAAAGAGAGAGTAGAACACGCTTTTCGTCTGACACCAAAAGAGCGAACTTTTGGTACTTATACATATAATGACGATCATAAAGGTAACGCCCGAGTCATGCACTTTTCAAAGAGGGCTACACTTATGGTGATACCCAGACTTCAGACCACAGCACTGATATCGAAGAAACAAATGAGCACCCCCAGTGGTGTTGCATGATTGTCAAGCTTCTTTATCACTGGCCTATCCTTATGTTCCAGCACCCTCAGCCCATAATATGGGCATTCCTCAGGACTCCAATCTAATATTGAACACACAGCTTGCTAAGTTATCCAAGTTCCTGTTTAATCAGTTAAAGACTCTAAGGGCAAGTCTGCTGTTCGCTGATAAGCATTTACGTCTCCCAGTGGTCAATGCCCTACTTCAGTGTAAAATAGATTATAGAAATGATATCTACCTTGTAGCTCATGAAAATCTTCTCATCTGTCTGCTGCTTATTCTAAATTCTGCTGCTTAATGTATGGGTTCACTAGATCAGAGCTTATTTCACCTATTTTAAGACAGCACACTGCCTAGTGATATGCAGGAAGGTGACTGTCAAGGCCATTGTCATCATTCACAAGCACAATTTATCAGGGCATTCTAGAGTTATGCCTGACACATGCCTGCTAAATCGCTCTGCTCAACAATTTCTCCTCATCAATAGCAAGGTATGGACAGTCACTTCGGAGACAGGCCCTTTTCAGTTGGTTATGAAACCCTCGCCCACCAGATTTAGGATGAGAGCCCTTAATGCATCATTTTAAAACGTTATCAAAAACGTTCTTATTAAATTATTAAAACTGGCCCTGTTTCAGGGGCAGGAAAGGCTTATCAGCACCAAGCAGCCATTTGTATACCTGCGCTTAACAATAACTATTAACGTAACATTTTTTCACGAGGGCATATCTCATTTAAAAGTCACAGGATACCAAAAGGAGACTGGTTGAAGGCGAAACATTCTCTTCGAATTTTACTCTAGTTTGCCGAGGCATACTAATTTGCTGCTCAGTACAACAGTGACATTTCAATACAGGTGCCAGTGAAGAGTGTTCTTTAAATTATTTATTGTTATTTTTTGATTTATAAAAACACTAGTACCATAGGGGTACCGTGGCATTGAAATGCGCTAATTAACTACAGAAGAACAAGGAAGATGACTGAATAAAAATAAGAAGCCTTTCAATGCTTATCTAAAGGCTAAATGACTTTCCAAGAGTCTGATCCTTAATGGAAGGGCATTCCAATGTTTTGTCCTAAGGAAGCAAAAGGAGCGGCCACGGAGATGTGCTTTCTGCACAACATGAACACTGAGCAGGAGGAGACTTGAAGAAACAAGGCAATGGGTGTAAAGCACTTAAAATTTCTAGACTGAAAAAAGATCTGGTGTTCGGAGAATAAGAACCTTAAATATTATCCTGCTCAACTGGTAACCAGTGGAAGGCCTGTCAAGCTTCTGAGATATGGCTATCTTTTTTTTGCACCTTACAAGTAGTTGCAGGGCTTGGGTCTGGATTCGTTGCAGTTTGCTAAGCAAATGACAGGATGCGGTTACAGTAGTCTAGCCGAGACAAAATCAGGGCAAACATTAAGTTGGAATGCTTGTCAGCCAGCAGAAAATGGAGCATCTTCCTTAAGGTGCGCAGAGTCAAAAGGTACGCAGATAAGCATTAATGATCTGAGTATCATCAGCGTAACAAAGAGCTATAAGCACAAATAGAGGATGAACATGGATGTTGAAAAGCACTGGCGATGAGGAGGGACTTCACAGTGAATGGTAGCCTTTTCAGAAGAAAAAAAGTGATCCAGAAAACTTTAACGCAATTAGGTAAAATGATTAAATCCAGGCAAGAACTGTACCTTGAATCTCAATCTCGGCCATACATTTCATCACAGTGACAAGGTCCACTGTATCAAATGCAGCAGAGAATTCGAATATGAACAAACTGCAGTATCTCCCTTGTCCCAAATCAGACATATTTATCCTATTGCTTGAAGTATAGATTCAGTCCCACAATTCGGGTGCCAACCCTTTCACCATTGGTCCAAAATGTTGGACTCTTTCACAAAACTTTGGAAGCTGGCCCAATGCAGCTTTTTACGGGCCTTACTACGGAATGAAAGTAGTGTGATAGGACGACAGTTGGTAAGGTCATCTAGGTTAAAATTTACTTTTTCAAAAGGGGAATGATAACCCCCACTTGCCAATCATCCGGTACAGTGCATATAGTTCGGCTGAAATTAAACAGCTTTATGAATTGGCTGTTAAGGCAAGTTGTCACTAGCATAGCACCTTCAGAGGGCAGGAAACCAGAAGAGACACAGTCTTGTCTTTGATGATAAGCTAAAGTTTTTTGTGTATTAGCTGAAAGTTCTTCCAAATTGGACCCTACCAGACCTCAAACCAAGACTGATATCATAAGTAAATAGAAGTTATTGAGTACCCAGAAGTTAGTGAGAGGATCATTACCATGAAAGCAGATATCCTGGTCATAGCAACATTGTTGACATTGATGCATGTTTCACTACACAAGTTAACAGTAGCGGAAAGAGTAACAAGGAAACAGTTTAGGGGACCTATAGATACGTAAAATAATAATTTTAATAAAAAATAGTAGCTTGTGCCAAAGATGCTTGTATGGTAAATCATGGAATTTTACTGTTGGGAATGGAGTCTAATAGTATAGATCTTTTTGTTCGCTCATCCTTGCAAACTTAGGCACGACTGTGATCAAATGTGACATGCTTATTGTTTTGTATTGGTTGAAAATGCAAATAAAAATATATATATTTTTTTTAAATCCTTGCAAACTTAGGCCACACCAGTCCATGTTTGTCTAACCTATTTTTGCATAAGATCTTAGAGCCTAGAGGAATTCTCCTGGCATGGACTGACTTGTATGATTCCTGCAAGTGCATTTCAATAAGTGGTAGGAAAACCGACTTGTGGGATATCCACTGATAAAGCGTGTCTCACTGATGCTTAGATGGGAAACTACAGTTAAGTGGTGTAGAAGAAATCACCTGAAGGGCATGCACAAGAAATCTACATCCAACTCGCACATGGAGACACTAGGTGGAGATGGGAAATTGTCAAGATAGACGCTCTCTACTGAATTACATATATCCAAATCAAATAAACGTACTTTTAAACTTGTAGTGATCTGACAGATTTATCTTTGAAGGTTCAAAAACTGCTTACCATTACAAGATATTTGAACGGGTACTGGTGCGTAAAATTGGCACAGAAGAGTTTGACTTTGGCACAGACTCACAGCTGTAGCACTTATATACTGCCCCGCTGCCCTGCATGTGCTTAGTGTGTCTGTGAGAGACTGTTGCACTGACCCGCAACCTACATAATGATGGCCGCCACTCCTAGTCTGCTTGCAACGCATGGGGAGATATGGCTTAATAACGGTCAACAGGCCAAAATTAAGCCTTCCAAAAATATTAAACAAAATGCAAAGTCACCAGAGAAACGAGGTTGCGAGATTTTTGAGCGCAGTTCCTTTTGGTACTGTGTTTTGTGGTGTGCGGCAGAGCCGCTGCAGTATTCTGCTTTGATTTTAGCAGTGGAATTCTTATTTCTTCAGTGGCAATGAATGACATCGCAGCAAATAACGTACAGATAGTATTCAAACAAATTAAGTGTGTGTATATTTTTGTTACTGTTGGTTATATACTGACGATATGACTACAAGCCAATTAAATTGGTTAATAAACATTAAGAAATGAAACAGTGACATTTACTCTTGATCTTTGGGCAGCAGCTAGTATCTGGTTATTATCTTTGTGTTGTACTCGTATTTACCACTGATGTTCCAGGCGTTCAGGTATTGAGGGCTGTATGTACTAAAGCATTTTCCCCATAGAAACGGAATTGGTAAAAGCCTATGATACAACTGGCCCTTATTTTTTTTAAACGTGTTATAGAGCATCTATACCTTCGAACTACTCTTTAGAGAACACTGGGGATGGAGCACATTAGATAAACCAAAAGAAAGAAACATCCAAATCGACCAAGAATCATAAAGCAATATTTCCTACGAATACCGGAGCTGACATGCTTCTTATTTCAGCCATGATCATTTTTAATATATAGCATATTTTCAACACATGAATTACCTTCATTCTCTGGACACAAAACTGGACAACAATTTACAGTCAGTATCTTCCCATCAGCCAAGTACCACTCATATACTGATGTATGTGATAATTATTCATGGCATTACACTAAATCATAAAGTAAATATAAAATATCTTAAACAGAGAATAACGTCTGAGAGGGTATATTGTCCTCAAACATATTCAGTGCTTTAGTGCCCACTCGAGGTGCTGTTGGCCACAGGCATAATTAACAATCCATTATAAAATGGCCAATATGGGGATTGATCAGTAGTGCCTATTTGCACCCCTGGTTCATCTGGATGCTACGCGTTTAAACCTCCACCAAAAGGGAATTAAATTACTGAAGTCTTCAAAAGAGCTTGGACCCTTTTAGAGAAAGCATCCGAATGTGTGCAATAAAAGTGGAACAATTAATTGCCATTTTTGGGTTGTTTCATTTTCACACCACTGTATGGCTGTAAAGAAGTTACCATTAAAAAGGGTATTAATTGTTATCACAGTTGTGTGCTCTGTAAAAACACGAAAACAAATGCTTACAAAGGACTATTATTTAGAGATACTTGCGAGTGCTTTGTTAATGACATCTCACCGGTACTCGCTAGAAATCAGCAGGAAAATGTATTCAACTATTGAAAGAAGGGGGGATGGATAAATTGCTGGTCAGATCTGTGGACTTCAAAAAGTCGACAACCAACAAGCATTAGATTGCCACTTACTCAGTATGTGATGAATCTATGCTTGCTTAATTCACTTGCAGACTCAGTTTCATAGACTACAGATGTCTCTTTCTGGGTCCTCTGTGCATGGTATGGAGGACGAGGTGTTCATGTCCTTCGCACTACCTGTGCAGCGAGGACGATGCGAGCATCTTGCCCTCACACTGCAGGTAAAAAATACTTCTGGTGTTTGCACCAAAAGGATTTTTGGTCTTGTCAAAAATCTTGAGCTGACCAAGACTGTCTTTCTTGTTTTTTACACTACGGGTCTGGGACAAGTAGTGTGCCATGTGCGCTGCCGTCACACAGACGTGTAAGCAGCTGGAGCCTTTAGGCTGTGTCTGCTTTCATGGTGAACGGAACTCGTGCAGAGCTCAGCTCCCCAAGCACCGATGACCGTGGGAGGGGTGCTGTTGGAAAGAAGAGACTGTCCCTTTTCAAACGAGGTTCCCATTTCATTGAAACGACTCCAAAAATCCCCATTTGAATTAGTTTTCTGAGTGGTCTTTTTCAATAAAATGAAAAACTAATGGTAAATTGAGAACCTTGCATTTTATTTTTGACTTTTGTTGTTGAATCAATTTAATTGGTTTTCCCAAAGGAGGTCCAATTACTAGCGCAAACATCCCAATATATCAAATTTCTCATGTCGCAATTGGTAAATGTTATTGGTCGCCCTAATTCCTTCATATATACATTTGGTACCCATCATAGTTTGATCACAAACAGCATAGGAACCGTATCTACGGTGGTCAATAGCTAGTGGTGACTGTAAATATTCTCTAATGAGCATTTGTTTACGAGGACCTTCAAACTGTGATCTCACAAGGCCTTCTTTCAAGTTTGTATTTCTTTTTAATACAACAAATGTTTTTTGTAGAGTCATGGTAGTTTTTGAATGATGAGCCAGTTCTTATCCACCATCCTCTGAAATCCATTTGTTACCCTGTTAGCGGTATTTACACTAACTGAGCTGGTTTATTTTCCCTTATATCTAGGTGTTAATGTCATATGGGGTTGTGCCAGGCCTATTTAAGTGACCATTTCAAGAATTGTGCGCAACTCATTTTTGACAATCTCTTCATCAATCCCTCTAGTAAATCAGTCTTCCATACACATACAGTTTCTCCATAGTTGTAAGAAGTCCGCATATGGCAGATTCTCCTTCATATTACTTGGATGGAAGCTTCTATACTTAAGTAGACTATTCCAGACTTTTGCCTTATGGTGTGCAAAATAATGCTTCTTTGCATGCATCTGTTGTCTTTTGTAGAGCACATCATAACTGAAATGACAAAAACAATCAATAAACATTTATTGATGCCTTCTTCAGGTGTATAAAAGTGGAGTGAAAATGAAACAACCCCAGATTAATTGTTCCACTTTTATTGCACACATTAAGACGATCTGTCAAAGAGGATACAGGTGCTGATAAAGACCTCAGTAATTTATTTGTCCATTTGTGAAGGTTGAAATATAAAGAATTGATATGAACTGGGGAGTGCAGAGGCACAAGACCGGTTAAACCCCATAATGTATGCTGAATAATGCATTGGGAATACTGCCTGTTGCCAAGGGCACCGCCATTAGGGAGAAAAAAAAAGACTGAATATAGTTGATAGGACATTTCATCAAAGAATAATATACCTTATCAAATGTGAGCCTCATTTTTAGTTGTTTTTTTTTTAAATATTTACTTTATTCTTGATTGCAATGTTACAAATAATTGTCAAGCACAACAGTATACATGTAGCATCTGGGTGATGGGTAGAAAGCTTGCAAAATATTGACCAGGAATGGTTACTCAGTTTTGTGTACAGAGAATGAAGGCAACTGAATATGTTTAAAGTATGGAGCCTATTAAAAAGTATTATCACTGACGCAAAAAAGCAAGAGATAGTGTTCATAAGAAAGATTGTTTTATGATTGATGGTCAATTAGAGATTTATTTAATTCGATTGGTTCCACGATAAAAGTCATGCAAGATACTGCAAATATATATTTTGTTCTAAAAGTGCCATTCTGCAAAACATTTCATGAAATTTCACAAAACAATTACGCAATTTCGTATACGCCATAAACATTCGTTTTTCCTTTCCTAAATGTTTTAGGGAAGATCTAAGATCAGCGATACAAACAGCTAATGGCTTACAGATAAGTGCCCACCAGATTCAGGAGTCAGAAAAAGCACATATTGTGATGAAATACATTTCAGCCAATTAATGTAAATTCATTTCCCAGTTTTTTTTCCTAATGTACCTATAAAAGAAAGAGATATCGCATGTTATGTGCAATACTTTCACGAATATGCCAAAATACCCCATTCAGGAGGGAGACTCGGATTTTTAAAGCCTAAACGGATTTAATTTAGAGTTTTCCTGCTTAAAATTGCTTCCTCGTCATTAGAAGTTAATGGGGAAAATAAAGTTTATAGATTTTTTTTTCAAAATCTTTCTTTCATATTTTACAAATGCTGTTAGGTATGCCATCAGACAGATGTTGCTCTATAATAAAGAGAACGTGACTTGCACTTTCGCTTTTCGTTTTAAGTATGAGATAAAATAGCTCAGCATGCCAAAGACAAGAAAGCCCGGACTGGCTAAAGGGCAGCCAGGTCATGAGTAGGCAGTTTGTGACACAATACCCTTTTCTTCTAAAAACACAGAAAACTACTTTAATGGTTTTCCCTTCACCTGCTCCAACTGCAGATAGCACCCGTAATCACAAGGCGAGCTCCTTCCTACCTGCTGTGGATCGGGTCTTCTCTTCTCGTGCTAGACTTACCCCTCTTCAGAGCTGTCAGCACCACCCCTCCACTGGAGCGTGAAACTAGTACTCGTTATTACTACTGTAAGGGGAGGCTATTGTCCCAAGTGCGGTGATCCGGGCCACACCTAGGAGAGCGCACGTGCACTAGCAAGAGACTATTTCGCCGCTGTACACTGTATTGTGAGACTCAACGTGCATCGGCTTATACGCACCTCTGTTTGCTGTCAGGTCAGGTGTGCAGGTCGGCTGAGGTCACAGCAGCGGGAGCGACAGTGAGCTTTTATTCTGTTGCGTTAGATTGGAGGAGTACCTTCATAGACGACCATGCTCCGAGGTAATATACCAACAGTAAGGAAGGACAACCAACCGGCATGTGAAACCCTGGGCAACTAGAGACAGTGATGTAGGACTATGGCTCAGAGTTATGAAGACAGAAGAAGGACACTGAGTAGTCCTAATTAATGCTGGGTGACGGAAGCATTCAGCGCATCCCAGGCATTCAGAATAAGGCTGCTAAGAGAAACTGGTTTGGTTATAATAAGCCCTGCACATAAATCGCGGACGTGCCCTTCTTTAACCTCACATAATGCTTCAATTGCATGCAAAAAGTGTTAGGCGATCTACGCAAAATAACGCCTTCATTTTATAGCGTGTAATTTTGTTAGTTGACCTCAGATACAACAGGAGGGCTATTGGAAAAAACGTATTGAAAATCCCTTCTCGCGCATTTGAGGTTGTTACAGCATATGGGATATTGTATTGCAGGTGGGGTTTTGACGTTTTAAAACCGAAGACAAACAAAGATTAACCAACTAATGAAACACATATATTTATTACACTTAAAATCACGGTATTTTTTTTTTTTTGTTTGCATATTTATATAGCGCGAACTCGACCCGAAGGTATTGGAGCGCTTTACATGAGCACCGTATTTACATTACACATTCAGGCACGGGGAGATTAAGTGATTTGCCCAGAATCACAGGATGTGGACGCGACCCCGAGGCTCGAACCCTGGTTTCCAGCACCAGAGTCGGCAGTCTAGCCGACGGACCACATCCTAGAAATATCATATCTAGAAATATTGCTTAACATGTCAGTGAGCGTAGGTTTCTTTGTCTGTTCAAAGCCATCTGTGGAGGCGTGGCCAATATATCTAGCAAGCAGAAAGGCCTACGATCTATTTTGATTCTGTGACAGAACCTGAGGCCTCACATTGTGGATTCTCTTCTTTACTTTTATTCATTATCCTTAGACTCTTACGCCCTTGTCACAGCCATTAAACAAGAGGTGACCTCCCTCCCACCTTTGACACGAGAAAGAGTAAGAAGTTCAAAGACGGCTCCTTCCATCCATAGCCACATAAGGCTTAGTATGCCCAATTTTACTTCCTGTAAATACCAAGCCTCTGAAGGCCAGTAAAGACAAGGAGGGAGGGTGGGTTTTGATGATTGTGGCAAAGACATAAGGCACTAAGGATAATATAAAATTACCGGTATGTAACCGGGCATCACTAATCACTGTTGTTCGAAAGGAAGAAACCAGAATATTGTTGTTGCAATTTCTTGGAAGTCTGCGGAAATGGTGATTTCCTTATAGCCTGAGAACTCTAAAAAGGGGTCGAAGGGTGACTAAATGATGGAGAATGCTTATCTTTAAAAAGGCGATAACATTTATCTTCATGTTCTGCCTCAAACAAGCGTGCTCCCACAAAAGGCATACGCTGAGCCGCTGAATTTTGAGAAGCATCCGTGTGCCATATCCTAAGGAACAAATTCCACCAGGCAGCCAAATTAGCAACTTCTGCTAAAGTGGAGGCATGGACCACATCAAAGGCAATATCTGATAAACACTTGACCTGTTTTTCGATTGCTTCCAACAATCCTGAGCACTCAGACTGATGCTGGACTACACTGAATAGCTCCTTAATATCAGAGGTAAGGGACTGACTTGTGTAAGTCCTGTAGATGCCTGATCTCATAGTTAAATGTGCTTCAGCATAACTCTTTTAGGAGCTGAGTCAATCTTTGTATCAGTCTTTTCCTTCAAAATCCTGTTTTCATTGATTGACGTATGCCCAGCAAAACTGGCGATAATAAAATCCAAGAACACTGTCTCATATATTTATTTCTCCACATCCTCCACAACCTAAAGTTTGGGCATAAACCTCGGGACAAATAAAGCATTAGAATACTCCTTGAAGGCACTTTAAAAAACCTATCAACAACATCTTTGGGCAGCAAAGAGAGACTACTATGAGGAACAATGGCGCAGAGTCCATACTTTTTCAGGGTGCAACAAGCAATCACAATGTCCCTATCACTACAGCCTGGAAAAATCAGCCAGCAGACAAACAAAAAAACCTGAACTGCTGCAGTTTAAAAGTAACAAAGATATAGGCTCAAGGCCGTACTTTAAATAGAAGTACGAGTTTCAGGTCAACGTGTTAACGCGCACACTCGGAGTACTAAGGAATGCGTATGCACAAAGTATTCTCCAAGGCGCATGTGCATAAATATAGAAAAGGCGAGGGCCATGCATTTCCAGAAACAATCGGCGTCCACACCAGCATGTGATAAGTGGTGGAGGGACTGCCCACTCCTAGCTGCAAGCAGTCCCCACACCAGTATGTAAGAAGAGAGGGCTGCTCACTCTCAGCTGCAAAGGGCCACCACACCAGTATGGTATGCACTACCGGACAAGTGCCCCCAAAATTATCGGTCTCTAATACAGAGTAAGAGTGAGCCTGGTAAGGGAGCAGACAAGTACAGCAGTCTGACGTTTTATTTTGCTTACCTAACCGCCCCTACAAATACCTGTATTTGTGTATCCTCGCTCCTTCTTCCCGACAGCCATACTCCCAACATGAGTGCTTGTACAGCAGTAATCATCAATCCAAGATTCTGATTCTTGCCAGCATTGTCCTGCCCCCTAACCGTCCATACCCAGCAGAAAAGGCTTCTGGGGACACCATGGTGATGGAACAAGGACTCGTAAAAGAGACTTGCTCGGAAGCAATCCTTTCGTTTTAACTCATTAATGAATTACTAACAACGTGTTTGTAATTAATAATTCGCATTTAGAAAAAGACACGCGGGACAGTGAAGCTTGCCTATGTGTTTACTAATCATAAACAACATGAACAAAGGACTAAAACGCAAATTTTCAAAAGCAGCAACGCCGAACCTCCTATGCCGCACCTCGTGCCAGTTCCTATATGTACGTTCGCTGTGCAAGCTACCCCTGCGCCAGCCGTTGAGTGGCGTCACTGTGCTCCAGATCAAAAGATATTGTGATGAGTAGGGGTGCGCAGCTCAAAAAGTCCAATAGACCAAAATAATTAAGAAAAAATAACTTCTTTATTCCAATCAATTTCTTTTTTTTTTTTTTAAATAAGCAATCCAGCCAACGCGTTTCATTCCCATATAGGGAACTTCCTCAGGGCAAAAAATGCATCACTAGTAATGAACACTCTGTAAGAGATGCCTTCAACGTTTCATAACCGTAGGTATATAGCAGCGATTAACTTCTTTGGTTTGTTCCTTTGTATGTCTGTGTTGACTGCATAAGACACCACAGAATTTGATAAATCAGTGTACACGAAAATTCACCAGAAAAATGATGTGGAGCGCCTCAATGTTATCTTGCTGTCCCAAAACACTTTCCCAAAGGAGTCCAAGGATATCAAAAATTATTTCAAGAGGAACAGTGTATTGCACCGTAGCCCATGTACATTCTTAGTAGAATATGTGGAATCCTTATCGTCGCGCACGAACCCGTCCTGTTCCGTAGTGTGTGGACTATAGGACTAAAACGCACTTTAACAGGGGATCTTTACTGCGCATGCGTTTACTGCATCTACGTAGTATGACGTACTAATGCTTGGAGGGAAATTCTTGCGCCTGCGCAAAGTTATTAAAAATGGCCGCTTGAAAGTTCACATGCATGGCACCTGCTTGGCTGAAATAGAAAATAAGTTTTATACTAACACAAATGCAGAAAGGGTAATAATAATTGGAGTGGGTTAGAGTAGAGGTTGGTGGTGTACAGTGAAACCATTTTTGAGAATAACATTTCTTCTTTTGACTTTATTATTAGTGCGCATTTGGGCCTTCCACACTTGTCTGAATTGAGCTGACTGACTTGACCCCACGCATGCGCACCAGAGAGAGAATAAAGAAAGATGAGTAAGGACTTGTCACGCGTCCAAGGCCAGCGAAGATGTGCCCTGGGAACATGAGGGTGAAGAGTTCATATGAAGAAGCTTTATTCATGACATTGCAACATTTTGTATTAATAAAGTTTGGAGATGTATGGGAAAGGAAATGATTTAATAAAGTTTGAGGGGAGGGATTTGAAAACAATGGTTTAATGAAATAAGTGAAATGTAAGCATGGTGTGATGATCATCCCCCTCGCCTGTCCAATCAGAGTTAGTATTTTGTTAAATTGAAACATTAATGGGTGGTACATGGTTATGGAAAGGTATAATTGAGGTAGTTTTAGTTAGTTAGTTTAGTCTTATTGGGAGCCGATGATGATCAGAGCTGACACGTAGCATGACACGGGAGCAGAAGCAGCAGAGGCGATACAGAGCTCGGGATGCTGTTGGTGCTGGGGGTGGTGCTGATGAGACGCTGATGAAGAAATCGAATGCAGAACCATCTATTTAACTTAATTGGGTTAGAAAGAAGATCGCGGAAGAACCACGAGGAGGAAGAGAGTGCCAGAGAGGGGTGCGACGTAGTCGTCGGTATTTAGAGAGGTGAAGTATCCTGTCCTGATTCCTGTCCTGAAGTCTTTGTCTCCTGATCTATCCCGGGGGACCCTTACCAGCCCTTTGGCTAGGGGGTTGGTCTTCACGCCATCCTTGGTAATTATAAATTCATCGTATTGATTGATGTTCTTCTCTCTCTGTCCTCTTCTTTCTGATCATAGTTATTGTGTGGATCTGAATTGCTATTGCTATTTGAGAATTGATTGAATTGACACTCTTGCGAATGAGGGTGTTTGTACTGAAACTTTGAGATGGTTCACGCTCAATTAATTTAGATAAAGATTTTAAAACTTTCCGAGTCTGTGATTATTTCATTTAATTGAGAAATGTTTAATAAGTTATGTTAATTATCACCATCAACTAGTTCCAACTAATGGTCCATTGACCAGAGGAAAGAACTAATTGATCAGTGAAAGGTTTAGTTAGGGAAAAGAAATAACTAGATCTTGAAGTATGAAAATCATAAACTAAGTTCCAGCGGTCTACTTGCTATTTAGTGGAAGTAGTTATATGGGCCCAGGTGAGTATATGGTAGTGGAGTATCTGCTGTTAGTACACCGCTGGATCAATGGGATGCAGTGGCGGCTGGTGACTTTTGAAAGTTGTGAGGCGCAAGAGTTTGTGATGAGTGCCCAGTGGCAAGCGAGCACAGCAAGTGAGCCCGGCCGTCATGGGGTGGGGGCTATGGGCTGTTCTCCCCCAAAAAAATTTTGAAAAAAGAATGGGCAAATGGTGCATTTTCAAGCATATTTGAGAAAGCAAGAAGGTTAATAAAGCAATTGTGAAAGTGTAGTTATGACATCAATAAAGAGATTTCATATGTTGATGTAGGTAGCTGCTTATTCAGTATAACTACATAGCTGTTAGTTTGTCTGACATGGCTGCCCATCTCTGTCTGCCCTGGCTCATCTCAAGCCCCATCCTCTATCCTCCCTCTTACCAGCCCCTACTTTTTTTGTGCTCTCCCTTATCTCCGCCTAGTTCCCAGCCAATCATCCCTTGTGCTGCCTGTGCTCCCTCGGTTCTAGCACATTGCTTGTGTGCTCTTCCTTCCCCATGCTCTCTCCCCTACTCTGGTCTGTACTAGAAGTCTCCTGTGCTATCTTTTGACACCTTACATTGCTTGTGTGCTCACTCTCCTCCGGATGCTCTCCCTCTCTGGACCATCAGCCTCCTGTGGTATCCTTTGACTCCAGTGCTTTAGTCCTGCAATCCCTCCTCCCTGTGCTCTCTCCTTCACTGCACCCCCAGCCTCCTGTGCAATATCAAATCTCAGATCCAGAACATTACGGTAAGTGAATTCTCCAGATTATTCTAAAATACTCTGTTCACAACAAACGTACACAAACTCTTGTACATGGAAAGAACTATCCAGAGAACTGTCAATCTGACAAACCTGCAGAACCATTCCTACAGTAATGTAACTGATCCGTATTGTCCTTAAAATTCCCTGTTCACAACTCCCTTACTCTACACAGGCGTTCAATTTCAGTACTTTATCTTCACAACTTAGTGAAGTTATTTGTAAAGGTTTGGGAGCTTCATGAAGCTTGTGAATTTATTATGTTTTCAAAATGCAGGAGCAAAGATACATCAAAATGATTTTCCCAGTACAAATTCAAAAAGAAAAAAACACCACATCATTCTGCTGGTATAATAAGAACTTTGACCATCCATTTGCATGCTATCGCTTCTTATTTCACAAGAAGCCTTCCAGGGAACCATTAAATCAACTATCATAAACATAAGTCCGGCCACTATTGCTACAGATATATAACTTCTGCACATCATTCCTTAAACGCAATGTAATTAACAGTGCACTTACACCAATCTGACAGAGTCTTCCAGACAACAGTTAATCTCGCACTGGGAAAAGTGTGCTGCAGGAAGTTAACTTCTCCCTATTAGCAATAAAATACACAGTTCACCACACCCTGGCAACAGTCCTCTTATCGAACCAGGAACTGCCCAAACAGCCTTGAATGCAGCTTTTGTAAAATTCAACATAGTCTGTTTCTTTCAGTTCACGTAAACATGTCCTTGCCTGTTTTTCTCTGTTTTGATAGAAAGCATAAATAAGTACAGAAATTAAGAACTTGCCCTTCATTTGCAGGCAGTCATCAGTTTTCTTCTGTAACCTCCTTACAGGAACTAAATCAATAATGCAATGCTTACCAGAAGTGGCAGGGAGTGTAGCAACTTCTGGTAATCTCAGACCCCACCTCGCCTTGAGCTGAGAGCAGTAGACAACGACCTTCACCTGCACCCGCCCTGCCCCCATGCTAACACAGTCTTTCCACTGACCATCGACCAAGCCTTCAAACTGTCTCAGACAGGGCATGAACGCCATGCAAGGAATTTTGCAGAAGACTATTATAGCCTAAGGATTCATTTTCATAGCCACTTAGCTGTGTATGCATGAGGTAATTCTGGCGAGTGTTTACCTTTCTCAGGTTAGTTAAATGAGGACGACTGAGCTGATCAACGCATGTTGTTTATAGCACCACCATATGGATGCTTAAAATGATATGCACAATAACGTGTACTGAATATATGTATAATATGTATTTTACATGGTCAGCAACTCACAAATTGTAACTTACCTATGTGAAGAAGCAAATCGGGCTCTTTTCAAATAAGTGCGTGCAGCATACCCTTACCATACTAGCAACCAATGCCTCGACCTATCTCTCTTCGTGCCGCATGAAAAGGCAAGATAGCGTGAGAGACAGCCTCCTCCCATCCCTACGCTGCGTTACATTCTGCACACACAGCGGAGGACCCTAGTAACTCCGTACTGTGTCTCTAAGAAAATCCAGACGCTGCTCCTGATGTTTCAGCAGCATCTGGATTCACTGGGGCAGACAACCTCACCACTCATTGCAGAGACGAGGCCTGCGGCTTTGAGTCACCCCCCGGCTCCAGGTTGAGAGACTCTGAGCGGCCACTAGTGCGCATGTTGGGTTGGCTGGAGAGAGGCAGCAGTCCAACCCGACATGCGTACTTGGAGCCCAGGTGCTCTGTCTACTAACTACGGTGTCTGTCAATAATAAGTCCCACCCCCTAAGGCCTGCACTGGATTCTCCACGACCAGCTTCAGCCTCAAAACACTAAAATGCAGAAAGCATAACAAGTGCTTTAATCACATTTAATTGGGGGCCAAAATATGAGTGAAGCAACGCCCCAACGTCCTAATGGAGGCACCGCCCCTGATGGGAGGTTCCAGCCCAACCAAACACCAACTTCCTACTCTTGTCCAAGTAAGGACATGAGAAAACATGAAGTGCAATTGGGCATAGTAGCCTTATATGGCATGAGCCATCTTTTAACTCTCTGTTCTTTCTCATTTCAGAAGCTGGAATCCCCTCATGTTTAATGACTGGGATGAGGATGTAGGGATAATATAAAAACCTCCTCTTCTGTGCTGCTTGACAGCCATGTTAAGTATTCTCCTTACATTTGCTATTGTCTTTTTATTTATCTAACTGTTACTTTTTTTCAGGTAGGCATTCTCAAACAACAACTAACCTTGACAATCTCACTTCTACAGGCCTTGGGATTGTAATCGATCGCGACAAGTCAGATCTAAATCCATCCAATCAGATGATCTTTCTGGGATTTGCAGTAGACTCTGTCTTGCTACCCTAGCCTTCTAGTTCAAAAGATTTGTGCTAGAAAAAGGGAGATTTGCAAGGTCTTGGAACGGAGATGAATAGCCAGACTGGCAGGCGTTCTAGCCTTTTCCATTCATACAATATTTGTAGGGCCTCTTCACTATTGTGCTCTTCAGAGGTTAAAAGTCCTTTTCTTAAGGAAGGGCCTCTCATACTCAGACCAGATTCAGTTATCAAAGGAAGTATGCCAAGAACTTCAGTGGGGCAAGATCACATGGATGCATGGAACGGAAGGGCCATTTTTGGTCTTAATCCAGACATGGTGATCAAATCGGACACCTGCTGCTTTGGCTGAGGTGCAAGATGCGGAGGAATTACAACGGGAGACAGGTGGTCCAAAGAGGTATTATCCCTTTATATTAATTGTCTTGAATTTCTGGTAGGATCCTTTGTGATCCGCACCTTTTCCTCCTGATCGACCCAGTGTTGTATCCTTTTAAAAACTGACCAAGTCTCGGCAGTCCAATGCATCAAACAACTAGGAGGAACAAAATCTCATAACAATTCAGTGTTAGTAATGCATCTTCCAGGCAAGGAGAAAAGAGTGGCAGACTGGAATTACCGTCACCTGAGGGTCTCCAACAAATGGAAACTGAAATCATTTTTGTTTTCCAAGATAATTAAAAAATGGGGTCCATGTCAAACAGACCTGTTTGCATCTTGCCTGACATTTTTTATTTATTTGTTTTACAGTTAAAGACCAGATTCTCTTTTTCCATTCTCTTGAGACTAGATCTCCAAGTCAGCAAACAGAGAGCGAAATTATTTCTAATTTCGCCCCTGTGGAGAACTCAGAGTTGGTTCCCACTTCTCCTAGAATCCACCTGAAATCAGTCTGTCAATCTTTCAGGTTTTCCAAATGTACTACTGAACACAGTGGGTAAATACTATCCATTGATCAAGTAAAATCAACTGAAACTGGAATGTAACTTATGAACTGCATGTAACAAAGGGATCTCTATGACAAAAGCAGTAACCCACTTAGCTATTTACATAAAATAAACATCTGTCATCTGCATGTTACACAATGTGTTTTGCAGCAGGCACATTAACCCTTGTTGCTACTTTGTGTTTCAAAACTGTGACTAGACAAAACACAGAGCTCTCCTGCAAGTGCATTAACCACCAAAGTTATCTTAATTTCTCCAGCAAATGTATTACTTACCAGAGTTATCTTGACTTCACACATCAGTGTTAGATATTTTAAAATGCAGCCTCTTTGTGATAAATTAAGTAAGCCAGAACAGAGTTACTGTCACATTTGTCCCATTTGCCAGTTACTTTGTGGCAGAGTTAAAAGAAAATGTGTCTGTGACTGTCAGATTGTGTTTTCATAACTCCATCCCTCGTGACTCCACCACCTTTCTGCTGCTTCACCTTGATTCCCAATGTATGGTGTTCCAGAGTAATTATTTTCCATTTATAGAACTGTTGAAGGTGACCCAGGTACCCCTGTACCGAGGCTCTCTCCTTTTCCACACCAATGGGTCGTGTGGCTATAAAGCACTTCCCCAAAGTGCAAGCCAGAATCCATGCATGGGTGTGATGTGCAGTCATGTCCTCCACACCTGCATGGCTGCACATCCTCACCAATTTCCCTTATCATACGGCGAGTTCGTTTCAACTTACCGGTTGCTTAGAGGCTGGAGGCAAGAGCGCTGAAAACTAGAAATAACACAGTAATCAAACTGGCAAGTAGCTCAGTGAGTTAAACCCTTGACACTGGCATCTGATGTGACCAGCAGACTACAAGTTTTAATGCTGCCAGGGCTTGCCTCTTCCAAGCTCAACAAATTGAGAACCAATAAATTGGGTAATAGTATCACTTGCTGTTTTCGAGGCTCAGAGGTGGCAGAACAGTGGTATCTAGTGGAACATAAAAAATAAGGTACCGGGCACGGCCAAGCCAGAGAAGATGGCGGGCACTATCGTGCTGCTCCCGCCAGGCCCTTCACTTTCAGCGGGACCCCCCTGTTCCCTCGGGGACCCCTTGTCCCTATCGAGGATCCTTGGAAGCCTCCGCATCCTCCGGCACCTGCCGAAGCTCAGCACCCCAAAGGTTCGGCTGGACTGCTGTGCTTAGCCTTTGTGCATCAGAGGGCCCAGCTTTTTCGCTCTGGTCCTCCCTCAGTGACGATGGCTGCTCGCCTGAGGGGTAGGACGGAAACTTCTCGCCTCCCCGTGTCTCTGTTCTGACGGAATCGGAGGATCTGGCTCACCCACTCCTGCCAGCCCTCCATGGAGACAGCTCCCGGCTCTGGGGGGGACGTTGGCTCCTTTGACTTGCGTGAGGTAGCTTCATTGCTTTAGTGACTGTTGAACCCCCTCATTGTTGGTGGCCTGCGCCTTCAACCACCCAGAGTACCTCCAGACCTACATCTCAGGCCAACACTCATAGCACTGGTTGCCTTAGCGGCCATCCCTCACTAGGACTATTTCTGGTGGAGGGCTGCAATAAAAAGGACTCCTCTATTAAATCATTTCTCCTGACCCCCTCCCAGGGCAACCCCAACAGCTTCACTTCGTCCCCCCCCAGTGAAGGGGATGGCGACCGCGGGGGACAACCAGCCCATCACCAAGAACTTTCTCCTCCAGCTTTTCCAGGAAATCAGGGGGTAAAGACCGATCTTCAACATGACCTCCGTGCCCATCAGTGGGATGTGGGTGACCTCGGGGACTGCGTGACACAAACTGAAAAGTCACTCGACAAACAATCTGAGGAATGTGAAGTCCTGCAAAAACGTATCCTTCAATTAGAGGATCAACACATTGCTCTCCAAGAGAAATGTGAAGACTTAGAAAACAGGTCGCGTCGCAACAACATCTTCATCCATGGAGTCCCTACCACTGTGACTGATGCTGCCCTTCCTCAATACCTTGCGGAACTCTTTAATGCCGTCCTAGAGCACGACGCAGGACCACCAATTCCTATAGAGAGGGTGCACAAGTGGTAAGCCCTCCGTCAATCTGGGAAACGCCTCCCTGACATTCGCGTTTGTATCCACTGCTTTACTGACAAAGAGGAAATCATGTCCTTGGCTTGCCAAAGGGCGTGGTCTCCTTCAATGGATCCTGCCTGCTCCTTTTCCAGGACCTCTCACCTATCATTCTTGCGAAGCGACGGGCCTTTAAACTGATCACAGACTTTTTGATCCAGAAAGGCGCAAAATATCAAGGGATCACCATTCCACTTTGTTTTCTCCTGGGAGGGCTGCGCACACTCAACAGCCTCCATTCAGGAGGCCAAGCGCATCCTAAATCTGCTAGCTGGGGACCAGGGTTAGGATCCTTTTGACTCCCGGCATACCCCTCGCAGATCCGGGTGGCAGCTGGTGTCTGGCTGTGGGCAGCGCCGTTGCCCCAGCACCTTGGAGATAAAACAGGGCAAGGCTCGGCTCATAGAACACCTAGTGTGCAAGATACTCCAGCCACATCTGAGCCGATGGCTGAGCCCGCTGATTCTCCCTGATCTCCACCGAGGGTTCCTAGCGGACCTTGGGCTCCCTCTAGAGTCCTCTGCTCTATTGGGTCGGGTGGGCTGGCTTCATTCATGACGTTTTCACTGCCTTGACCTCTCCTAACTCAACATGGACACTGGGACCAAAGGGCCACCCACAGGGACCCTACCCATTCTGGGGTGCTACTTGGACCCCGGCTTAATCCTTCGTGTTTATGGTTTGCAATGTTTTGCTTCCCTTGTTATTTCTGTCTCATGTTGGGGACAAGGGAAGGCTGTCAACTTACACCAACACAAACTCTTGCATCTATTGATCGTGTACTCACTGGGGGGGGTCACACGTCCACACTATTCCTCCGCCCCTGACATGTCTAGTCACCCTCCATCTTTAATAGTAGTCACTTACGATGTCAGGGGGCTTAACAGCCCAGCCAAGTGTACAGGCATCCTCAACGAACACTCCACCTTGAAATCCCAGGTTTGCTTTCTCCAGCAAACCCATCTTCTGCATTCTGATATTGGCAGATTTGATTCCTGGAAATTCCCTACATAATATCATGCCTCTTCCTGCACTAAAACAGCAGGGGCTGCAGTTCTAATTGCCCATGCTGCTCCCTTTGTTGAGCCTACCCATAGATCTGGGGGGAGGATACGTAGATGGATACTGGTCAGTGACGTTTGGGAGGGTGTCCAAGTGAGCCTAGTTTCCATTTACGCACCCAACATGGAGCGCTTTCTTCATGATGCTCTACAATCTGTGGTGGCGCTCGCAGAAGGCCTCCTAATAATAGGGTCGATTTTAATATTACCCCCTGCGCCTCACAGGATAAATTGCACCAGATTTATGGGAGGACACCAGAGCTGTCCAATAAGGCTCGCAGACTTGGGGCTGCTGGACGCATGGCGAACATGCCACTCCCAACTATAGATTATTCCTACTATTTGGCAGCACACCGCAGTTACGCCTGTATTGATCTTATCCTCCTTGACAAAAGTTTGGAGCAGGCTGTCCTGGAGGTAGATCAGCACCCCCAGTCTCTCTCCGACCACGACCTTGTCACTGACCCTCCGCTGGACTGGGAGTTTGCACCCACGATGCGGCTGCTGGTGCCTCAACAACTCCCTCTCTGCGACGTAGTCATTATGGCAAGAATCCAACAGGCACTTATTGACTACTTACAGCACAACTCAATGGGTGATAAGGTCACTTCATTCAAGAAACAGCCAAATTCAACAGCACATGGGATCTTGCTAGATCCCAACTTTCCACAGAATTAGCAACTCATGAACAGCAACACAAACACTCCCCATCTAATAAGCTTTGGCGCAAAGACCTGACAGTACGGGGGCCAAATCTGATCATTGGCACTTGTACGGGTGCACGTTTTCAAGATGAGGGCAACTGGCGTGCACCTTACTAGCCCATAAATTACGTTCCCAACAGCCATGCCGTCACATAGGAAAAATCAGGGTGGGTGATGTGACTTACACTACGATAATGGACAAGCTACAGGGATCCCCGTCCTTTTGACAGTTGCTTTACACAGCCTATCTTGTTGATGCCTTGCATAGGGATGTGTTCCTAGACTCGGTTATCTTCCTCAGGCTTGTTGCACCTACAGCCACACAGCCTGACGCCCCATAACAGAGACCGAAATCCTAACGGCCATTGGCCAACTGAAGACTTCTTAAGCCCCCGGCCCATGCGGTTACACCCCGCTGTTCTACAAGCCTTTTGCACTCCTGTTCCTCCTGACCCTCTTCAACTCTTTCACTGCGGATAGAGAGCCTTCCACTTACATGACAGAGGCATCTATTGCGCTCATAGCTAAACCGGGCAAGGATCCCAAACTCTGCCCCTCCTACCGTACAACATGGACCTAAATCTCTTCGCAAAAGTCTTGGTCAACCTCCTGGAACCTGGACTGCCAGACCTGAGGCATACTGACCAGGAAGGCTTTATTACCGGTCGCAACACCAGTGAAGAGACCAAACTTGCACTCCACCTAATCGACGTTGCCAGGAGAAAGTGGAGAGTGGCCCTTTCCTGTTCCTGGATGCTGAGAAAGCATTTCATATTGTGGACTGGGGCATGCTCTTTGCGGTCCTTGAGTGCTTCGGCTTCAGAGGCAGGGTGAAGGGATGGATCGCAGCTCTTTATGACACCCCCAGGGCAAGGGTGATGGTTAATGGTCACCCTGCGGCCCCAATTTAAATTCAAAGGGGCACTCGACAGGTTTGCCCTCTATCCCCCCTCTTAGTCGACCTCTTTCTGGAGCCCCTCTTACAGAGATTTATGAATGTCTCACACATCTATGGTATCTCCTTCTGAAGAGACATTTTCAAAGTATCCGCCTTTGCAGACGATATCTTAGTTACCCTCACTGAAGGATCACTGACAGAATAGTGGAAACAAAAATATTATGTGGACAGAATATTGTGTCAAAAATATCGAGGACCACAATATCGAGAAGGTAAGTGCAAATAGGTAAGTAAGGATCTACCATTCTTACCTCCACATCTACGCACCTTTAAGATATATATCATCAAGATACAGATATATGGAGTTAATATATAGTAAAACTTTGCTTACCTATAGAAACTTACCTTCACAATATTTTTGTCCTTAATATTCTTGACGCAAAGTTTTGTCCCACAATATTTTTGTTTCTGATATTCTGTCTAAACCTCTATCGGAACCTTGATGCTCCTTTCAAGCCCTGGTCCCTCTTTTGGGGACGTTCCAAGCAGTTGCTGGGCTCCGGATTAATATGGCCATGTCGGAGGGCTTGGTTCTGGTGGCTGGGAACACCCTGGTGGGGTCCCTTACGGATGTGACGCCATTTCACTGAACAAAAGGCTTCCATCAGATACCTGGGGATACACCTGACACCCGCCCTCTCTACCCCAGCCTCCCCCAACTTCGAATCACTCCTCCACGATACCAAGGCACGCCTCCTGGCTTGGAAGAACCATTCCCTCTCTTGGGTAGGACTCATTGCAGCCCTTAAAATGACGATCCTCCCCTGCATTTTAGACTTTTTTCAAGATATGCCTCTCTCCAGGCTACTTGCATGTCCTATGTCTAGGGGTGGGGGGATCTAGATTAACCTTCCAGATTTGCAGCTGACATCCCAGGGAGAGGGGATTGGGGATACCACACCTACTTCTCTACTACCAAGCTTCCCAACTACGCTACATGATCAAATGGCTTAAAGGGGAAACCGATAAGCTCTGGTGCTTCATAGACCAGAATTTAGCCTCCACATAGATTGGCGAGATCCCATGGGTTCCCAAAGTCTAGAGGAGTCGGATTTTATACCTCTCCACAATCACTAGAACTACCCTTTCTGTGTGGGATTCGATCGCAGCTAAGCAGGGCCTCACCTCCTTGCCTCCTCTCTCCTGTCCTGGACAACCCAGATTTCACCCCAGGTCAGGAGACACAAGCCTTTCACATATGGAGGGAGTAAGATTGCTTTCATCTCCACAGTTTCTTCGTGGGAGACAAGATCAAATCTTTTGAGGAACTTAAGCTCAACTACGGACTCCCACAGACCGAGCGATTCCATTATGTACAGCTCCATTACTGCATTTCCCATCCCAGTGTCAGGTCTGGAGCAACTAGACCGCCCACCCCTTTCAAGCGCTACCTCCAATGCCTCACCTACTCTAGGCATTTCGTCTCCAGTATTTATAGTATCCTTAATGCACATACATCGCCACCCAAGGCGCGGTACCTGCTACACTGAGAGAGGGAGCTCCAGCTCACTTTTGACACTAAGCAATGGTAAGAGATGTTTCTTCGCAACACTAGCTTTGCTAGACACACACAGGGAAGGGAAACCTTCTACAAAATCCTGTACCTTTGGCACCCCGTGCCCTATCAACTGCCGCTAAGCAGGTGATCCTCTCCCTTTGGGGTAAGCCCACGACTCCAGCATATGGGATCTGGCTTAAAAGCACTGTGGCTCTTATTGAGCTATGAGAAGATTGCCCACAATGTGGTAGATAAAACTGCTCTTTTGCACAAACTCTGGGATCCTGTCCTTCAGCACTTGAACCCCTGGGCCTACTGAACACAATACAGTTGCCACGCTATTGTACGACTCTCCCGACAGGCTCTGACACGTAGGGTGCAATGCTCTAATGTTACTGCTCGGGGTGTGGGAATGGGGTAGGGGGGTGGTGGGGGTTGTTACAGACAACAGTGGTCGGCAGTTATGGCAAATGTTGTTTGCATACTTATAACTGTGAACCCTTAATAAAAACTACTGAAACATAAAAAATAAGTGATCATTTAAAGTAACTTCATTCTATTCTTTTTTACAAATAGTAGATTCACGCGCAAATAGACAAATAAAGTGAACAGGGATAAAAAAGAAAGTAGCATTGAGTAGTCAAAGTATTTTGGCAAATATTTTTTTGGGGCTGCTGGTGCAAAGTGTGGATCACTCCTACATGAAGCATCAAGAGCGTATTATAAAGAGGAGATATGTGGGATATTTCAGTGTGCCCTACAGATAATACTGCTTGTTACAGGTCAGGACAACACAAGTGACGCCACATTAGGGCTTGCTGAACGTGTATAGATGTTAGGAGAAAGAGGACCAGAGTAAAGGTATTATTCTAGGAGGTCGCTCGTCTTAATTGTAGCCTAAAATGGTGCCCATAATCTGGATCACCAAAAGATAGCAAAATGTGCATGCCATTTTCAAGTAGAGATCAAAACGTAGTACTAGTTTCTTGCCCTGAGCTGCGTCCTCAGGGCAACACTTCCTGCCATTCAAAATTACTACTTTTCAACCGTTACTAAAAATATTTGGGAATGTGTAACTTTCCCCAAAATATTCCAGGACTGGAGTTGGAATACTAAATAAGCATCCTGGAATATTTGGGGGAAAGTTGCTCTTTCCCCAAATATTCTAGAACTGGAATTAGAAAAGTAATTTTGACTTTCCAGTGTCCGCCACACCCCTGCTGCCCTAAGAGCGCAGTTCAGTGCAAGAAACACAAACAAGCAGATGAAAAACACATGGCACTTCAATGTTATGCAGAATGTTTTCAGCTGAGGATTGTTGGCTGCTGAAAGAAGTGCGGAAATGTGTTCCTTCAATCTAGATAAATTCCACCAACATCTATGGATACAATTCAGGTTTTGCATGGTTCAGGAACATTAACCCTGGATTTGGTTTACGTACCTTGGTGAAATATTGACAACAAAAGCCAGAGGCTCATTGGCATGAACGACTTCTGCAAGATAGGTAATAGCATCAATTCAAAATTCCACTAAATTGTAGACTTTGGTAAAAGGGCTAGGGGCAGATGATGGAGGGTGAAACATAATCCCATTCCCATGGCCGGTAGCTCAATTTCTACCAGATCCTGTTTTTCATTTGTCAATCTGTACCAAGGACTCTGTTTTATGATTTGTAAAAGACATACATTCAGCTAAAGGGTTAGAAAAGGGCTTGATGTATTTATTCAATATCCAATGTCTAAACCTTGACCACTTACTCCAGTACTGATGTCAATTTAAAGATTTTAAGCTGAAGGCGAGAACATTCTTATTCCTTTAAAAGACTCAACTCAGTGAAGACTGGCTTTTCAGAAGGCAGACACTCTAGCTGAACAATTTTGAAATATTTGAGCAATTTGAAAGAAGAACCTTGGCACAGATAGAGAAGGACAGAGACCAGCATTGGCTGTGCCAGTGTAGAACTACGATGGCAATAGAGCAATTTTGATCTCTTTTAATTTTTTAGTATCTATAAAACCAACAGAAAAGCACAGAGGACCTTGCTTGAACCTCTGAGCATCAGGGTGTCCCACAATGAGTTTTAGTTGCTCCCCGCAATCAATGTAAAACTCCTGCAAGTGAGGCCAGATGTAATATTTCCCAGAGAGATTAAGTGTTAGCGATGGAAACAAGCGGCCTGTTTTAGAGTTTGGCGGACGTGTACTACATCAAACGTTTGATGGATATATTGTCTGCCTTATTACAAGGCAATATATCCTAATGCCTTAGGACTGTCTTATTTTAATGCAATTAATTGGATCGAGTAGGCATCTGCTAAGGTTTTCCACTTTTGGTTGCACACTTCTACATAATAGGCTCCCAAAAGGAATAGGTTTGCTGGACGAGCCAGTCCAACACCTCCATTGCCAGCTTACAAAGAACCGAACAAGAGCTAACCTGACTCTCTGACTTGATCATGGAGAGAAAGCCTCCGGAGCCAGGAAGCAGACTGTAATTACAACATGTTTATTGGATGTGGGGAATCTAATTTTCTCTTCATGTAGGCTGTCTTCTAGGGCCCCACAGTCAACCTCGGAAAAATATCTTTTGTCATGCTGTGGAAGGGGAGGTCTTCCAACAGGTGGGAAAAGTGGATGTACCACGATCGCAGCACGAAGTGGGGACAGCAATTTCTTGGAGTAACCTTATCTGAGGGTCCGAGCCCTGCCCAGTTTATACTGGTCAGGTACAGCGAAACAAATAGCTTTGGAACTTCATGGTCTTTACAACCTCAAGCTGACATATATGGCTGTGAATGGTTCCGATCATAGGCTGTGTGGCAATGTACTCTTCTGTGGGGAAAATTACAGACTGTCTCGTATCCAAGGTGGCATTCATGACCTAGAGCCATCTTAATGGTGTCTGAATGATCTTAGTAAGCTTTATGAAAACCCTACATTGAGCAAGGTCAAGACAACCCAACAATCCAGAAACACAGAGAGCAACCCTAGTGTGAAAAGGGGTTTCCAGAGGTTCCACTTCACCAAGTTTCCTAGTCCCTACACTCATCTCTGTAGTATAAGATAAAATCAAACTTCTCCTGACTGATTGGTCCGCCATTGCTCTGCATATATCTTATGCAAATCCTCAACACAATATTTATGCACCACAGCAGTCGTGAACTGGATGGCTACAACTGAAACAAAACACGGAATGTCTGTGCAAGGCAGCTACTGCACAGTGTCAATGGTTTAGCTTGAAACCAGAATGGTGCTGCATAAGATATCCAACCTCGGAAGCCGAAAATACTGTGCCAAAGCAAGAAAAGAAAAGCTGCTGATGGGGAGGCCCATGGTATGGAAATCAGTGGTTGCAAGACAAGCAGTTTCTGGCCCCAACATTGTGTAGGGGACTACAAATAACCGGTGCCGGCGTGACACGGCTCAGTGAAAGCGGCCATACCAGTGTGGCTTAATAATGAATGGTTACAGGCTGTGCATTGCTTGCTCTTCCTCTTACAGGTTTGAATTCTGTCACTAGGTTGCAGGTAATGCACTTTACGGATCATAACTATGACAATAGTTCAGTTTGTGCGTAGGGTTGCAGGTGGTGGGCACAGTAACTCATTTTTGGGGAACCGGAATTCTATTTCATCATCAGACTTTGATCCAGAGAACGAGAGAAAAGAAGAACAGGGAGGTTTGAGGGAGAAATAAACATAGGAAAACAGTGACGAGGGAGAACTCGAGGATTGAAAAGAACTTGCTAGGACAAATACCTAAAACCATACAAAGTAACTGCCTGGTTTCACTACAATATACATGACTAGAGTCCCTGATGTAACTGTCCCTTCGACTGAGTTTACTTCTTGGATATTCGCCGTTCCTTTTGTTATATGTCCTGCTCCCCATTACATTGGTTGCTCTACTATATTCTCCCTCCCTCTTTATTGACGCCATGTATTTCTTTCTACATCCTTATCACTGTGGTCTCTTTTTTTTATTTCTACCTCATCAGGAATGTACAAACAGATTGTAAGCTTCTGTTCGCTCTAGATTCCTCCCGTGTATCAGTATTTACTTATGCTATTGTTCTGTATTGTTTGCTTTTTATTACAAAATCAATAAAGAAATATTTTTAAAGAAAAGAACTTGCTAGAGTAGAGTGAGATTAAGAGACAGGAAGTGTAGAACGTGGAATGGGGAGGCTAGAGGCAGAATCAAAAGTAGTCAGCCTTCACGTTCTGCACATTCGACAGCAGGTTTCTAAGAAAAGCTTTGGGGCCCTTCATGTTAAATTAAAACGCAATGGCCACAGCTAGAATATATTAGTTGCACTCTAAAATGTAGGAGGTGAACTTGTTCGTCACAAGGCCATTCAGCTTTGCTGTGGCTACAGTGATTGTGCATGCGTAAAAGATAAGCAGCCACATGCATCAAACGAAAAACCGGTCGCAAACGGGCAGATTCTCAGAATCTGCCCCTTTACGACTCGGTATTTTGCATTTGGGATGCATCATCCCAAATGCAAAAATCGCAATTTAAGTAATCTCTAAATTGCGATTACTTAAGTTACGATTGCATTTAAGGAATGGCAAATTGAGATTCCTTAAATGCAATGCAACAAAGTAAAAATATTAGCGATTTCGCTACTAGGAGCGCAAATTACCATGAAGTTGAACTTCATGGTAATTTGCAAAACTTTGAAAAATGCACTGAAGTGCATTTTTCAAAGTTGAAGGTTACACACACACATGTCCTTGGGACATGTGTGTGCGCAACATATGTGCACGGATCAATTTCAGGGTGCAACAGGGTGTCCTTTGACACCCCTGCACCCTTGAAATTGCATGCGCAATCTGCGAGTACCTATTGGTACTCGCAAATAGCGTCGTAATTTCCCATTCATTCCTATGGGCCTGTAGGCCCATAGTAATGAATGGGAAGCCATTCCTTATTTGCGACTCGCAATTTGCGACTCGCAAATAAGGAATGTGAAGGAATCGCTATTATTATAGCGATTCCTACATGCACAGAATTTTGCGAATCCTTAATTGCGAATCCTTAATATTCGCTATTAAGGACTCGCAAAATCCTAGCTTGATGCATGTGCCAGAAGATTGCTTATATTTGCTGTTTTATAGCGCAAATGTACCCCAAAGGCATTAAAGCACTTTACACGAGCAGCAGTGCACATTAAACAAAGTGAGATTTTTTTAACCTTGTTTTCATATTTTTTCAAGCATGGCGAGATTAAGTGATTTTCCCGAATCATAGGATGTTGAGCTGATGCCGAGACTTATTTTTAGAAGCCAAACTTAGAAATCCCAAAAGGAAATAATGGTACCAGAATAGACGAGCTAGTGCATTTCACAGGCGTTAAACTGAGTACACTGTATAGCCTATTTAGGCATTCAGACCTACTGAACATATATGTCTCGTGAAATTTGCTTTGCTGTAGGGAGTCAACACTGTGCATTTATGAGACTAAACAAAACAGAACCACAAATGTAACCAGGATAGCAGGATGCAGACCAACTTTTTCACATCATTCTGATGACACCACTTTCCATGTGTCACACCCTTTGAGTACAATTTAAGTAAATTAAGTTGAAGACTCAGTAAAATCTCTAATGAACAAGCACACAGTTTACTAAAAAATCAAGGGCCAGATGTATGACCGCTAGATTTAGCGACTCAGGATTTGTGTAAAATAGCAACTCGCAAACTACAAGTCGCTAAATCTAATGTACGTAACAAACTGGCCTCCAAATTGCGATTCGCAATCGAGTCACGTACAGGCACATGCATCAAAGTAGGCTTTTGCGAGTCCTTAATTGCGATTATTAAGGACTCGCAATTAAGGACTCCCAAAAGCCTATGCATGTAGGAATCGCTATTAAATTAGCGATTCCTACATATTCCTTATTTGTGACTCGCAAATTGCGAGTCGCAAATAAGGAATGCCTACAGGCCCATAGGAATGAATGGGAAACTGCATGCGCAATTTGCGAGTACCAATAGGTACTTGCAAATTGCACATGCAATTTCAAGGGTGCAAGGGTGTCAAAAGGACACCCTGTTGCACCCCTGAAATAGTGATGTGCACCCATGTTGCGCACACACATTCCCCAAGGGCATGTGTGTGCAAGAACATGAAACTTTGAAAAATGCACTTTAGTGCATTTTTCAAAGTTTTTGCACATTACCGACCAGTTTAATTGCTCGGTAATTTGCGGAGCCAAATAGTAAAATCGCTACTTTAAAGTGGTTCTTGCATTGCATTTAAGGAATCGCAAAATGCAATTCCTTAAATGCAATCACAATTTAAGAAATCACAATAAATTGCGAATTCTTAACTTGCGAGTGCCTTGAACCTTGATGCATCGCAAAAGCCCTTTTTGCGGGCGCAAACGGACGATTTTTGCAAATCGCACCGTTTGCGCTCGCAAAAAAGGTTGATGCATGTGCCTGGTAGCTATTACTGAACTCGCAATTTGCGAGTCAGTAAGTGCTCGCAAATTGCAAGCGCATCCACAATTTGCGCTTAGCGGTCGCAATTAGCATTTAGCGGTCACAATTAGCGTTTAGCGGTCGCAATTAGCGTTTAGTGGTCGCAGTTAGCGACCGTGGTTTAAAAATGCACAGTCACTTCCTGTAACTGCTGAAGGACCCCAAACCAGGAAGTCAGGGCCCTTGAGAATCCCGATCAGCAGTCACAGCACGTTGGGAAGTCTGCAGCACAGTCCAACACTGCTTCCAGGCACCAACCAAGCCCAGCAATGGCCAGCCAGCAGATTGAGAAGGGAGTGCAAGAGCACCGCTGCAAAATCAAGTTTTCCGAAAGGGAACTTGAACTACTAACAGATGGTTGCTGCACCAACCATGAGAGGCTTTTTGGGTGTAATTATCAGAATGTCCCGGAGACTGAGAAGACAAAAATATGGCGAGAGATGCAGTAGCAGATAAATGCCCTGGGTGCTGCTGACAGGTCTATAGACTGACGCTGAAAAAAAACGGTGGTATGATCTGAGCTCTCGGCCAAGGAGAGGGTGGCAGCACGGCTGGGAGAAGACTGGAATACTGGAGGAGGTCCTTCTGATGCCCCCCATTTTTGGAGGCACAGCTGGAGACGCCACAGTAGACAGAGGCAGTGTGTGCATCAGGGTCCCTCAACACGTCTGCACTCCTCAACCCCCTGGTAAGTGCACATAATTTCTACTATTCAGACATACCTGCCATAACCCTACAGTCCACATGCATGCAACACACCCTGACCCAGATACACCTAGAAGCTCCAGTTACATGCACTAAAAGTTACAGCTGGTGCATTATGGAAAACGTAGTCAGGTACATAAACAGTGCATTTACTGTCAGGAATAAGCAGAATAACATTGTACGACTACTGAGCTAGTGTCTCACATGTATATTTAATTAATTTCCCCATTTGCCACATAGATACACCTGTGGGAGGACAGGAAAGCCAAGAGGATGCAGGCGACGACCAGAGTCAGGCCCAGATGGGGGAAGGGCAGGATGGGCTGACAGAGTGTCAGGCAGGTTGTGCAGATGACCAGGCCAGTGCTGCACTCATGTCACCTTCAACATCCGCTGATCAGGCCCTGGCATTCCGCCAGCCAGCCACACTGATACGCTGTCCTGTCACCAGGGCCCGGCAGCAGCGTCAAACGCAGCGATCCCAGAGGCATGGTCATACAAGGCCTTACACCCACTCCCAGGCTGAAACCGGCAACCAGGCAGGGTTTGGTGGGCTAGAACAGGCCATGCTGCAAATTCAGCGCCTGCAAGTGAAACAAATGAGGCTATCAATAACAAGCTGGCCCAGAGCCTCAACAAAATTTCACTCCAGTTGGCTGACAACCAAGCCTGGCTGGATGCTAAATTTGATGCCCTTACAGGGGCTACAGGGCAACTTTGTACAGAGTTGGCAGAGGAAAGAAGCCTGTAGAGGCATACAGAACAGAGGCGGGCAACCCGGATGGGGCCATGACCAGATAATAGGGTGCCTAGGCCACGCAACCACCCTACACTCAAGGCGCACGCTGGCCCTGCAGGCTGAAATGGGCCACTACAGTGGTGACGTTTCCAGAGGCCTGCAACAAATTACTGCTGCTGTTGAGGCCATACATACCACCAGTTTGTGAGTGGGCCAATAGGAGATGCTCCAGCTATTGAGGTCTCCGGCTGCAGCAGTGTCTCTGCAGCCGACACACATATGCTGCGTCGGAGCAGCAGCAGGCGGCCTACTTCTCCAACTCCCAAATACACCCATGCCGGATGGAGAGGAAAGAAATCACTGCAGAGCGATAGTGTGCCATGCTGTTTCCCCCATTATTTGTTATGTTGGTGGTGGTGTAACTGCACAACATATCCACATTTATGTTATATTGGTCATGATGGACAGGTTGACTAGCATGCTGTTGGAGTGCCCTGACAATAAAGGGTTACCTATGTTTTGAAATCGACCTGTTTTGTCATTTGTGGGGAGTACTGTGTAAATGGCTACATCTTACTATGAAAAAAACTGTCTAGCTATGGGGTCCCTGTGCCTCTTCCCCTCTGCTGCCCTGCTTGTTCTGTTGGCTGTGGGGCAGGTGGGCCTGGGTCATCATCTTCCGAGTATGATCCAGACACCCCTATGGGTAAGCCAACTCTATGTTGTGGAGTATGCCACATGTTGCCACGATTTTGAATGCAGTCTCAGGTGCATACTGCAATGCTTCGCCGCTTTTGTGAAGGCACCGGAAATGCGATTTAAGGATGCCAAGTGTGCATTCTATCACGGTCCTGGTGTGCCTATGTGCCACTATGTAACGCCTTTTGTGCGGGTTGTAGGGAGACAGGTAGGGCGTGAGGATCCATGGCCACAGGGCATATGCACTGTCACCTGGTGAGACACATTTGAGGGTGAGACAACATACAGAGAGTAATGATTGCAATAATACATTTCTCTGCATACATTACATTCTAGTACTTAGTAGGAATCCTTCATCAAAATCTCCTCTTTCTAGTCGCTGGTATATGCCACTGTGCCTAAAGATGTACGAGTCATGGGTGCTCTCTGGAAATTTGGCCACAATGTCCATCATGATGTTGTGTGCATTGCAGACAACCTGAATGTTTAGGGAATGGGTGTCTTTGCGGTTCCGGAATATGTATTCCAGGCGGGATAGGGGACATATGGGCAAATGGATCTTGGCTATGCACCCGATTACCTGTGGAAATCTGGCTATCCCGTAGAATTGCGTTTTGGTATTTTGAATTTCCACATCGTCCCAGGGCAGGTAGGTGTGTTGGTGTATTTGGTGGATCATGGCGTCTAAGAAACTGTAAAAGAAACGTGATAGTGCACTCTTTAGACCCCTCAGGCCACTGCTATGACATTTTGGTAACTACCACGGGCCAATAGGTGGAGGGACCACAGCACCTGGACATGGGTGGGGACAGCATTTCTGCTCTCTAGGTGTTGCTTCAAGGTGGCTATTACTACTCAGCCTGTACTGCTCATATATCTCTTCCTCTGCCTTCTCAAACATGGTCAGCTTGACTCTCAAAATCCTCTCCTGTCTCCGCCTCCTCTGCTGGGCAGCCAGAATCCGCATCTTCCTTCCGATCACGTACAGGGCAGCCATTGTTGAAAAGTCTCATGCATTCTGGGCCTGTTTTTTATAGGTTGGGCCCTGTTAAAACCTGATTTGGATTGGTGGTAAATTGTATGTGCAAACGGGCCATTTTGCGACTACTTGCAATTTGTGACTCAATTGTTCATGCCATTTTGCAACGCACAATTAGGTATTCTCTAAATGCGACTCACAAAATGTGCCCGCTTCTTTTTGCTAGTCGCTAGTCAGTCGCATCGATATTTCGGATTTGCGAATGCTTGTTGCACATCGAGTACGCCCATTTTTGCATGTGCAAACCTGATTGCGACCAATTTGCGACTCGCAAAATGGTCGCACAGCTGGCCACAAGTTGCTTACCCCTCTGTAACCCTCTTTCAGACTCATGCTCTATCTAACCGCAGACTCTGCACCTCCAGAATTCACCCAGACACCAGACCAGACTCGGAGAACCACTCCACCAGTGCTTCTGCACACTGGCTATCACCAGACCTTATGTGATGAGTAGAAAAAGAGCTTCACGCAGCTTTACTGAGAGAGGGGCCAAATGTTTCCCTTGAGTACAGATTTTGTTTTTCCAGAAGTTGTCTGCTTCCACTCAAAAAAGAATGCTTGTAATACATATTTTGGCTTTTCTGAAAAGCTTCTGCTCAGTACAGCAGGAATGAGTTGGTTATAATGACATGCCAATGACTGTAGCTTAAGCTTGATTTGTTGATTTGGAGAAGTTACAATAAAGGCAGTAGACCAGATGTATTTATTGTGAAAACTCTATGTTAGAATCAGTAGGCCTCTAAGGGCAGATTGTTATTACACTGTTAAAGCCTGTAAACAGGTATTTTGTTACGTGGAATCTCACAGATCACCATAGGAGGAAACGGTTTTGGTGTTACTCCATGTGACAAACTCTTGTGTAGAAGAATTGCACTTTGAGAATCCTTGTGTTGTTTTAAGAACACTAATATGTTCAATATCTGAGGATTCTGACGGACAGACTAGGACTGGGCTTGATAGTGTTCCAACTTATTGATCCTGCACCAACTCCTTGGACGTCGAGTCTAAAATGTGTAATCGCCTTGAAATGTCCAGTTCTGCTGCCATAAGAGTGGCTGTAAACATTGTCCCACTTGCTGACAATCTTAGTGTCCGAGAGGTTACTCCTGCCTCTGAGTATCTCTCACTTACAGAGCAATCCTCAAACAATGCATGCCAATCTATGATGTCTTCATCGCTCAAAAAGTCCAATGATGTCTCAGCTACAATCCCTCTTAATACAAATAATCACGAGTGGTGGCCTAACAAAGACAATCCCAAGAGCGATGTTAATCGCAAGTTTGAAGTAGGGGTATCTTCGTGTAGTGTTGCAGTAGACCCTGAAATCAATTCTAGCTTATCCATTATTTCCTGGAATTTGGCAAGGATTCAATCAAAACACACTGATCCAGGGTGGTTTACTTTTAGTGGAGGAATTGACATTTGCATTTTCCAAGAGACATAGAGATACTGACAGGGTATTTATTAATGGCAACACTACAAATAGCATTGAAGCACTAGCTCCAAAGAAATCAAGGAGAGCAAGAGGAGGCCTGGCTATCTTTGTAAAGAATTCCATTGCATGTGCCCACAAACAGTTGCTGATTAAATCATATGATCTAATGGGGATCCAGATCACTTTTCCTTTGGGGTTAGTTTTGACTATTTTTAATGTTTAGGCTAGGTCTGTGTCCTCAGGGACTGATTCAACAGTTTTGACCATGTTAGACGATCTGGTTGGTACCCACCAGCACCAGACCAAAATCTTGGTAGCAGGGGATTTTAATGCTACGTTGGAACCATCTCCTCTAAACAGTATCCTGACTGAGGATGAAGATGAGCTCTGGCGGAATCCCCAACCTAACACACAAAGCACGCTGTCATCATTCTACTAATGCAGCCATTCAGCTTACTGCCTTGGTTATTGGGAGGAGCCTAAGGGCTTGCAATGGCAGGACTCGATCAGAACCTGATAGGCATACTACCTTTAAGAGAGGTTTTAGTCTTAGTGTTATTGACTACATCCTGGTGGACGTTAGAATTTGGCAATTGGTGGCTGATATGATAATTCCTTTTCGGCCGGATAGCGACCACAACCCCCTGATTTTAACTATGGGAGGTACTCCTTTTAAAAGGGTCCCTCTGGAAGCTGCTCAACAACCCAAGAACCTCTACTAACAAACAATCTTAGAAGAGTATCTTGGCCTAAGATCCAGAAGGACAGTAAATTGCAAGTAAAGATATATGAATTATTCTTACAATATTTGACCAGCATCGATAAAGATATTTTGCCACCTGAGTTAATTCTAATAGCCCATTGAGGATTCTTTGAGGCATTGAAAGCTGTATTACTAACAAAACCTATTGGGAAGAAACTCATTGAAGGAGGAAACATGCATGGTTCAACCTTCAGTGCAAATATGAGTTGAAGATGGCTATTAGAGAGCGTGATCGCCTAGATGTGGTACCAGCACGAGATAGATATAAATCTGTTCTTGCTAGACCCAAGCGTGACTGGACCAATAAGAATTGGCAGGACTTGTTGGCTGCTATCAGGTGCAATGATAACCGCTCATTCTGGCATATTATAGCCCATGGGAGCCTGGAAGGTGTTACCACACCTTGTTATTACACCTAGCCCGAGAAGTGGGATGACCATTTTACCATGATTTATGACAAGGGAGAAGTTATTCTTCCTGAGGATTTTTCCGGGGATCAAACCCAATGCCTATTCACTGGGATGGCCTCCGGTGACAACAATAATGACCCATTTTTCAGTTTGGACAACACCCTCAAGGCCATAGACAGACTAAAAACAGCAAAGGCCCCTGGGATACCCGGTGACCTGTATAAGTCTGAGCCCCACACATGAATCTTCTGTCCAATGCAATAGCTGATGGGGGAGAAATCCTGGAGACTTGGAGAGGGGCCGAGATAATCGCTATATAAATCCTTCAAATTATAGGTCGATTAGCTTAATAGATAATCTGAAAAAAATCTATGCCAGGCAAGCCTGGATAAACTACTAGCATGGATGGAAGATAATGAGATCTTGTCACCTTATCAAGCTGGTTTCCCCACTAAAACCAGCACATGCAACCAGGTGTTTAGGTTCTCACTACTTACCTGGAAATATGTATTGTTAAAAAAAACACAAATTGTACGTAGCTTTTGTCGATCTGCGAGCTGCTTTCGACCTTGTGCCCAGAGAATTGCTCTGGAAAGTTCTACTAGAGATGAGAGCCCTTGTATTTGTGGTAAACCTGCTTGTAAGGTTGCACGAGGGAAACTATGCGCAGGTTAGGTGGAGGAAACAGTGCAAACTAACCACCAAGATCCCTATCCGGCATGGGGTGCGCCAAGGATGCTTACACATTATTTCCCCTGTATGTTAATGAAGTAGATAATGAACTGAGGAACTGCAGGAACGATTCTCCAGTTTTGAATGGCAAGAAAACACCAATCTTGCTGTTCGCAGATGATTCTCTACTTATTTCTAGGTACCAAATGGGCCTCCAGAAACTATTAGACAAATTTCTCGCTTTCTGTGTATCCTGGGGCTTGGAATTAAATGCGGAGAAAACCAAGTTTATGGGAATCGGCAAGAGTAAGGGCAGAACAAGAGCAGTGAGACTAGCTGAGAAACCGCTAGAGAGGGTGACCACCTTTAATTATCTCTGGGTTGGGTTGACAGACACGCTTGGCTGGGAACCACAACTTGACAAAAGTTATTTCACCCTGTGTCACAAATCCAAACCTATAATCCGATTCCATAGACAGACCCAGATTCGGTAATAACCCCTGCTCTGGAGGTCTATCAGGCGAAAGCTCAAAATACTGGACTACACGGAGCAGAGATTTGGGGCCAGGTTGACACGCACAAGTTGGCGGTGTGTGAGAATATATATGTTAGATCCCTTGTCTCTGTCCCGGTTAGTACCCCGCTGACCCCATTGTTTTTTTATCTTGGGATGAAGAGAATTGGGGACGTGGCCTTATTAAAACCCTTGATGTATTGGCTGCGATTGTGGAACACGCCAGAGTTAAGTGATTATTGTGAATCGCTGAGGGAAGTGTTAAATATGAGTGGTGCTAAACAGATTTCATGGCTACTCCATGTTTCAACTTGGTGTAGATCCCTGGGACTGATTAATCTATGGAATTGTCCAGAGAGGATCAGTAAAAAAAGATTTACCTACTGTAAAAGCTAAGCATTGGGTATACGTGGCTGATTGGTATGCTACAAGTATGACTGCAGGGTGCCTAACCACTGAGTTCCTAAGCTTTAATTCTTAGCCTAAGTTTGAGCCCTTTTTTGATTTGATCACACCACCATTAGTAAAAAGTCTTTATGTGAGATTCCACCTGGGCAACCTACCATTAAGGTCCTTTAACAGCTAGACTTCCGAATTAGATTCAGTTACTTGCCCAGCATGTGGTCATGCCCCAGAGACTGACAAACACATTTTGTCCTTTTGCACTGAATATTGCCTTCCTCGAAGAAAGTGAATTCGACAAATTTGCCGGAATCTGGCAATTAGACATTGCTGGGTCACTTTGAGGATTTTAAAGACTGATACATCAAATCCTATTATCTTTGCTGTAAGCAGATTTTTACTGAATGTTTGATTTAGACGGCAGAAGTTTGTAACCAAGACTGTTTATGAGGTTTTTTTATTCGTATTACTGGAGTTGTAATTATGCCCAGGGCAGCTGGGATGTTTGCTATAAGTGACATTTCTACTACGACTAATTCATTACATCTCTTTCTCTGCTGCCATTCCTCCTATGAATGTTGGAGTCCCGCAGGGCTCTATCCTGAGCCCTACCTTGTTCAATCTTTATATGGCCCCTATCGCCCTTTTGGCTGAACAATATGGGGCTAAGATCGTATCGTATGCAGACGATACTCAGTTGCTGTTCACTTGCGAGAAGGGTGTTGAGTTTGATGGACATGTAATTAACTCATGTCTCTCAGCAGTTTTTTTGTGGCTGAAGGATAATCAAATGAAATGTAATCCTGATAAGTCAGAGATTATCTTTTTGGTTCTCGACCATGTGAGACTTGGTATGACTGGTGGCCGCAGGATCTGACCCCCCCCAGGTCGTCTGTGACCATGGTTAAGAACCTTGGTGTTAGGCTGGATGCCACGCTTTCTATGAAGTCCCAGATTCAATCCGTAGCTGGGACTTGTTTTGGGATTTTAAAAATGGTGAAGAATTTTCTTCCCCTGCTTTCTGTCCCTCACAGAAAGACCATTGTCCAGGCTCTGGTTATCTCGAGATTGGACTACGTGAACTCTCTGTACTTGGGACTTCCCAGTTATCTAATCACCCGTCTGCAGGTGATTCAAAACACGGCTGCTAGGGCCATCTTTTTGGCTGGCCCTAGAACTCATTCATCCCCTCTTTTGTTATCCCTGCATTGGCTCCCTGTTCAGAAAGGAATCCACTTTAAAGCGCTGATTCTGGTTTTTAAAGCTTTTAATCAGATAGGAGCCCCTTATCTCAGACAAAGATTTCCTCATTACACTCCCCAAAGTACCCTGAGGTCCTCATCTCAACTCTTGATTCCTGTTCCTAAAATTTCTCTTGCTCGGGTCGGAGGTCGATCTTTCCAAGTGATCGCCTCCCACCTATGGAACAGTCTCCCCTTGGCCCTCAGACAGGTTCAGGACCTTCTCACTTTCAGGAAAAAACTTAAGACGTGGCTTTGCCAACTTTAATCCCGTTTGGCAGGTTTTTCGTCTGGCTTTCTTCTATTGTGTTTGTTTACGTGGTTTTTGCTTAGCGCCGGGACACTCCTGGGAGTAGCCGTGCGCTTTATAAATGCCCAATTAACATAACATAACATAACATAACATCAGGCACAAAGAACTTACATTTTATGATGGTATTCCAATAGTTGCAGTGGCGGCTTCTCCCCTATGGCGGAGGAGCGTTGCCCCACTGCTTTTAAGCAGTGCAAAGTAAAGGATACATAAAATGATAATAACTTTGAGTTATTATCATTTTATGTTTCCGTCAGTACTGGTTTCCGTGCTGCTTTGCGGACCGGCGAGTGGGTGGGGCTGATCTGCTCTCAGAGCAGGGCAGGGGAGGAGTGGTTTGCCCACTCCTAAGTGTACATCTGTAATTTCGTATATATATTTATATTTTTCTGACTAAATGCTTGAGGGTTTCCTCGTGGAAAAGCTTATGCAGAATTCAGGTAGGCCTTAATTGATGACGGTGTCACATCAATAATAAAGACTTTGAACCTGATTGAGTCACTGGGAAATTTTGTCAGATGCCATACACCTGATCTGTTTATTATGAAAAGTTACAACAAAGGCAGTAGGTTGGACATATCGATTGTGAAAAGCATATTTTAAAGCCAATAGGCCTTTAATTGTGGATTATCAATACACTGTTTTGAAGGCTGTCAACACAGATTAAAGGGCAAGAGTTTTGTTGTTGGTTACCCCCTCTGACAAACGCATGGAGTTGAACATTTGCAATGTGATAATCCGTATTAGACCTTTTCGGATGGGTTGTATAGTATTTTGCCAACTGTAATTTTGTGTATATTTGTAATTTCATGAACATATGCATGATGGTTGGCAGCTTATGTTCAATATAGAATGCCTTAGTTGGTTATGGTGACAAATCAATGATGAAGGCTATAGGCTTCAACGGTTAATTAGGAAAAACATCAGATGCCATAGGTCTGATCTGTTTATTGCGTAAAGTTATGCTAAGGCTAGTTGTCCTAACTTACTTATTGTGAAATATGCCTATTGTAGCTTTATAGCCTACCGTAGCAGGCTATACCGGCCATTAATAGCCTGCTCCAGCGTTAAAGGCCCAAGCCAAAGGGGAGGGCCTTAAACAAGGGAGCAAGTTATTAATGGCCAGTATAGCCCAGCTACGGTGGGCTATAAAACTATTAGAACATTCCACCCCATCAGGGCAGAATGTTCTAATTAGCTAAACAAAGGCTTCACGGAGCCCGAGGGGGTTGAAATCCCCTCGGGCTCTGTGAGGCCTTTGTTCACAGCTGTTGCTGTTAATGTTCTACAGCTAACAGCAGCACGCAGGGCCACTGCTGTTAGCCTTTGAACATTGACAGCAAGAGCTCTGAAAAGGGGTTGAAGTCACCCTCTGGTTCTCCTCGACGTGGCTGACTGTTTTTTGTAGTTCCGCCAAGCCAGGGAGACCCAGGAGCTGAGCAACATTCCCCCTTCCTCCTTTCGATGCTCAAGTGACTCTCAGCTGGGAAGGAGGAGGGGAAGGCTCCGGTGTGCCCTGCAACTCAGCCTCTGTCTTTTGCTTTTCCCTTTCCACTCCACGTATTTTGGAGAGGCAGGGAAAGAGAAAGGCAGAGGCTGTTTATTAGAACTTTGAAATTTTGAGTGCAGCGGACCAATACCAGTTCATATAGGCCGCTGCTGCTCCATTGTCTTCAATGGAGCTCTCAACATTCCAATGTTCTCATATAGCCTCATAGCCCGCCGTAGCGGGCTATACCGGCTATTAAAGGCCCACTCCAGCTTTAAAGGCCCAAGCCGAAGGCGAGGGACTTTAACAAGGGAGCGGGACTTTAATAGCTGGTATAGCCCAGCTACGAAGGGCTATAACGCTATTAGAACATTCTGCCACTAGAGGGCAGAATGTTCCAACAAATAAAACAAAGGCCTCTCGGAGTTCGAGGGGGTTTAAATCCCCTCAGTCTCCGAGAGGCCTTTGTGAAAACAACATTGGAATGTTGCTTTGCGGGCCTTTACCGGCCCGTAGAAGCACGGAGCACTCCATTGTCTTCAATAGAGTGCTCCACATTCCAATGTTCTAATAAAGATAATAGACCTTTAAATGTGGATTGTTATAACTGTGTTGAAGGCTGTAGACTGGTGTTATATTACATGGAATTTTACAGATTAATTTAGTAAGCAATGTTTTTGGTGTTGGTTACCTTTGGGTAGCAGGCTTGAGTGTGATAACGCTTGTAAGACCCTTTTAAGAGGGGTATAAATTGTTTTGACAACTGTAATAGTATTTGCAATTTTGCTATTTGACTGATAGCCGCCTTGTGAGAAAGCTTATGCTTGATACAGAAGGCCTGTGTTGGTTATGGTGATGAGCCGGTGATAAAGACTATAAGCCTTATTGGTTCATTAGGGAAAGTTACAGTGCTATAGATATGATCAATCTATCATGAGATATTACAATAAAGGCAGCTGGACTGACTTATTTATTATTAGAAGTTTGTGTTAGGCCAAAAGGTCTATGAATGGTGGTTTGTTAGTACACCGCATTTAAGCCTGTAGACACATATTTAGTTACACTAAATCTTAGGCAAGGATTTTAGTGTTAGTTACTTTCATTGACAAACTCTGAGGGTTGAAAACTGCACTCTGATAATCCTTACCAGAAACTCTTAAAAGTACCTTGCAGGTTAAGTGTCTGTCAGGCACTTGTAAAAAAAACACATAAAAAACTCTATATCCATGCATATACATACATAGAGGGTCTTTGCATCAGCCAGTTCTGTCTGTTCAAATGTCATTCATGTTCTGCTTCTCCACATAACAGCATACTTCATGGGGCAGGGCTTGTCCATTTTTTGCTATTGGCTTAATTGTCCTGTAAATGACGGTATCTGATCATGTGCACATCAACCTGATGATTGCATTTTAGCGCCTAGGATGTGGGCCAGTCATTTATAATCCCATTTTTCCGTTGTATTGGACCTTTAATTGCCCCCCTTCATCCCTTACCCTTTTTTTCCATTTTTTTCTTGCAAGATGGTGGGCCCCTATGTTGGAGCAGTAAATTAAAAACGATATGCTCAAATTGTGTGTTAAGAAAGGAGTGGCCCATCAGCCAGTTGGAGCTGCCAGTCCTCAAAACAAAAATATAAGTGAAGAATTTAGCAATGGGGATAGGCGGGGGAACAATGGACATGTGGCAGGGCATGGAGCATAAAATAAACAGTTGCAGGGGTTAAAAATTAAAAACAAGAGAAAGTTTTGGAAGCAGTTCAATAGCTGTGGGAGAGCAACACAGGGGGAAGTAGCACACGAGGGAGACAGCAATAAAAGAGATGCACCCCCTTGGAGTGCTAGAAGAGAAAATAGTTCCCTAAATACAAGCAATGGAAGGAAATACCACCCATTCAGAACACAGTAAAGAAAAAATGCTCAAAAGGTGAAACCAACAAAGAATAGGGAAGAAAACAATTGTTTAAGAAGCAGGAAAATTAAATATACAAGAAAATTATCCAATCAAAAACAATGTCTGCCCAAAGCCCACTACATGTTTATATTTTAATGTTTTAGAGACAATAGGTCTCTAAAAAAGTTAAAGCTGTCTGTAGGCGAGACCTAAAAAGGAGACCACGTTTCAGAGAATGTTATGAGCAAAAACCGGATAAAGGCTTGTTGGCTTGTCAGGGTCAGTAGTTAACCAAATTTCCACAAGGTGGGGTGTAAAGACTTATGTTTATTCACTTAGCAAGTGTTTCTTTTAGACAGGGTCTCTTGTTAACAGTCCCTATACAGTGACTTGTTTCTGCTAAACCCAGCACGGAGGCCACAGATATCCCCCTTCTCAAGACGTCGGCGACAACCTCGCCACCTTCTTCCACTGCAAGATCATAGATATCTACAACAGCTTTGCAACCCCGGACCCACCCACCCCACCCGCAACCACCGCACCCAAATGTTCCAGATCCCAGCTGACCCTGCTCAACTAGACCACCCTCACGACGTACGACACCCTAAGGATCATGAAATACCATCCACTCTAGAGCCCCCTGCACCCCTGCCCCCACATCTTCAACCGAGCCGGCACCACCATCGTCCCCCAAACTCTGCCGCACCATCAACTTCTCTATCGAGTCCATCACCTTCGCTGAAGACTGGAAACACGCAGAGATCAACCCCCTGCTGAAGAAACCCTCTACTGACCCGACGGACCTCAAGAATTACAGACCCATCTCTCTGCTCCCCTTCCCAGCCGAAGTCATTGAGAAGGCCATCAACACCCAACTCACCAAATTCACTGAAACAAACCACACCCTGGACTCCTCCTAATCAGGCTTCAGAAGCAACCACAGCACCGAGACTGTACTCCTCGCTGCAACTGACGACATCCACACTCTTCTCAACCGAGGTGAAACTGCAGCACTCATCCCCCTGGGCCTCTCTGCTGCTTTCGATACCATCTCCCACCACAGCTGCTTGTTTCCGCGCGGGGAGAGATAGAAATGGAAATATCTTCCTAAGGGTCCTTATAACCCAGAAACAGGATGAGACAGGCTATTGACCTGGAGATTAAAAGACAGCTTGTTATCTACTAGGACACCAAGAAGGATCCCCATCGAATCCAGGAGAACAGTCACCCAGGCGCTTGTCAGCAGCAAGCTCGACTACGGCAACTCACTCTATGCCAGCGCCACCCAAAAACTCCAAAAGAAACAGCAGAGCATCCAGAATGCCTCTGCCAGACTTACCCTGGACATCCCCCACCGTAGCCACATCTCCAGTCACCTATGAGACCTTCACTGGCTCCTGATCAACAAAAGAATCACCTTCAAGCTCCTCATGAACGTCTACAAAGCCCTCCACAACACCGGACCTGCATACCTCAACCACCACTTCTCCTTCTACACACCCACCAGACATCTCCGCTCCACCCAACTGGCACCAGCCACTGTCCCACGGATCGGCAACATCTTGAATGGAGGAAGATCCTTCTCCTACCTCGCCGCGAAGACCTTAAACGCCCTGCCTCGGCATCTCAGGTAATCACTGTCACTGGCTCAATTCAGGAAGGACCTCAAGACCTGGCTCTTCGGCTGAACCGCAGAATCTCCGCCTCCAGTGCCTTGAGACCCTAATTGGTGATTAGTCGCGCTTTACAAAGACCCTGATTGATTGATGGATTGCTACTTTCTGAGTTACTTCTCCCTCCCTTTGGTTGGTTTGCGGGCGTCTTCTTCTCCAGACTTGTCCCTCTGTTTGTCTTGTCAGGATGATAGGATTGCTCCTCGAAATAAACAGTACACCGGATCAGTGGCTTTTACTCAGGATATACTATCGTAACCTATCACTACCCCATCACCACACCTGTGACTTTGTGCTCCTGTGATTGATGCATTACTATTGTTGGGATTTAGGTGCAGGTGGTCTTTTCCCCTCCCGCCAGCTCCGCAGTGACCAGAAATAAAACAAGGGCACTTGCTTGTGGCCAGGGCCCTCCGGGGTCGTGGCAGTGGGTGTCACAGCATCCTATCGCTCATAGGGGCTACCGGACTTGTGTGCAGTGCTACGATGCTGTCCTTCCCAGGCTTCTTGGTCGTCGTTCTCCATTCCAACCTTCCCAGTCTGTGGCTCGGCGTCAGGCTCCGCTTCTCCTTCTAGTGTTTTTTCCTGTATCTTGTCGTCTTCTGCGTTTTCAGGACCTACATTTGTTTCTCCTCTGCGGTCTTGACACATCTCTTGGCCCTCATCCAGCCATTTCATAGGGCTGTCAGACAATGACGTCAGGATGCTGATCTGGGGCACTGGAACGACAAGCTGCTATTCCCCTTCGAAAACACCGGCGGCCATCTTGGAATTCCCGCTACGGGTGCGTGCGGGATTACAAGGCTATTGTCTTCTTTAGTTCTTGTCTCATGGGGAGGGTGTGAAGCCAGGCAGCAACCCTTAGTTGCATGTCATTCTGACTTGGCCTTTGCTAGTGTCCCTGTGTCCTCCTCTCACTCAAGCAGAGGTGAGTTTATCAAGGCTCTCTATATGCAGCCAGTACCCTTCTGGACAGATTCACATGTGAGAATATGGCAAAATTATGCCGAAGGAAAGATGTGCTTGTATCTAACAAGTGAATAGGCTAAAACATGCAATAACACAGCCATTGACTCAACAGCAGAGCTGAGTACAGAAGTAGTAACAGTGCTACTTCTTTCCTGTTAGCTGCTCACAGTCATTTCTCATCAGTATTTCTGCCCTATGAAGTGCTGCAAGGATACTGCACTGAACCAGAATGTCAGACCCCGATCGGATGTGAGGGGGGGCACAGTGCAAGCTACTGGGCTACTTTGCCTCAACCATGAGGGTTGAGGTGTTTTGGTTCTGATGTCCCAGTGTCCCTTCTACCATGACTTTGCAAGTTGAGCCAAGTCCAATCTCTTCAGCACTTGGCTTTCGAATGGTAGCAATGGCGAGTAGTCACAGGCTTCTCAGGGAAATAGCATGGGGGCTCAAGCTCAGTTCCAAAAAACACAAATTAATATATTAAATGATTATCAAACAAACTGCTTGACTTTCAAGAAAAAAGTACTTTAATGCACATTAGGAAAAAATGCTACGAATAGGAAACTAGGACCCGCACCCACGCCAACAGACCATGCCCGCAACCTCAGCATAATACTGGATAGCAGGTTGACCATGAAAAATCAGATCAACACAGTCTTCTCCACCTGCTTCCTCAAACTATGCATGCGCCACAAGATATTCAAATGGCTCCCCGTCAACACAAGATGCATCATCACCCAGGCCCTAGTCACCAGCCGGGCTGGACTACGGCAACGCACTCTGCACAGGAATCACCTCACACCTACTCAAGAGACTGCAGACCATACAGAACTCACCGGCCAGACTCATCCCCAACATCCCCAAGCAGACCCACATCACCCCCATCTCAGGAAGCTCCACTGGCTCCCCATACGAAAGAGGTGTCAGTTCAAAATTCTGATTCACACATTCAAAGCCCTGCACAACCAAGGGCAGGCATACATCAACCATGGACTGAACTTCCACCAACCCTCCAGGAACCTGCGCTCCACCACCCTTCACCTCGCTCACTCCCCACACATATGTCAAAGCTACAGAGGAGGTCACTCCTTCTTCTACCTCGTGGCCAAGTCCTGGAACGACCTCCCACTTCACCTCCAGGTCTCACCCTCTCTGCTGGAATTTAGTAAGGGACTCAGGACCTGACTTTTCGACATAGCCCACCACCGCACCAGGACTCTTAGCGAGTGGATACCCTCTCAGGTGATAAGTTGGGCCCTACAAGTCCGATTTGATGATGTTGATGAGGGGACATTATCGACCCAACATAGATTCTGGCACATTGTGTGCATGCAACTGACTGGCTAGATGAGCAGTACTTTTTCATTGGCATAACATCTGAAATGTGTCAGCTTTTGTGAAGTCAACAGATATATATCTTTATGCAGTAAATTTAATATTCACTAATGTTGTTTTTTTTGTAAACTGATCATTTTCTGTAGCATCTCAAAGTTGAACCGAAACAATCAACCCACCGTATGTAACCTTTTCAGCAAAAAGGTGATGCATAAACCAAGCAATGGCAAAGGCAAGAGGTCTGGCCTATGAAACCTATTGGATTTGGCAATGTTTTTATTTTTGTAGATTGTTGTCATAAATGTGCAAGCCCCAGGGTGGCTATCTTCAAAAGTATTTGAAAGATGGCCTTAGTGCAATTTGCGATCTTGTCTAGCTAGCCTGGCTCATGAGGGGTGTTACCCCGAAACCAGTCCCAGGATGCTTGTTTCCGGTCCAGGGAAGACCTGGCTTGGCAGTTCGGGCTGGACTGTTCCCATGAGACACAGGGTCAAGACTGATTTGCCTATAGCTAGGTCTGAACTGGCTTGGCGAAGTGAGCTAAAGAACGATGATGGATTCAACCCAGATCTGTGACTGGGGATGAGTGTCTGAAAAGTTTCAGCGCTCCGTCCATCATCTCCTTGCGTTTGCTTTGTTCGCCCAAAGTTAGCAGGGTATGCCCAGACCTGGGTCCCTTGCTCACTTTGACACTGGATTCAAGCTAGCCTGGCTGATGAGGGATGTTCCCCAAAACCGGTCTCAGATTGCTTGTTTCCGATCCAGGGAAGACCTGGCTTGGCAGTTCGGGAAGGACTGTTCCAATGAGGCACAGGTTCGAGACTGATTTGCCTATAGCTGGGTCTGAACTGGGGTGGCGAAGTGAGCTAAAGAACGATGATGGATTCAACCCAGATCTGTGACTGGGGGTGAGTGTCTGAAAAGTTTCAGCGCTCCGTCCATCATCTCCTTGTGTTTGCTTTGTTCGCCCTAAGTTGGCAGGGTATGCCCAGACCTGGGTCCCTTGCTCACTGTTAGACTTGGCATCTTTTGGCGTGTTTCCCCTGAGTTTTTGCTTTCTGACCTCCCGGTTTTTGACTCTGTTTGTGCTGGCTTAGTGTTTCTGTGCACTTTTCTCACTGCTGATCAGTGGTAAAGTGCAAGTGCTCCTGTGGGAAAATGTGTTATGGATTGGTGTTTCCATGATTGACCTACTTGATTTATGTGTCAGTCCCTAGTAAAGTGCACTGCGTGTGCCAGGGCCTGTAAATCAAATGCTGTTGGTGGGCTGCAGCACTGGATTGTGCCACCCACACAAACAGCCCGTAAATGTGACTCTGGCCTGCCATTGCAGAGCCTGTGCGCAGTCTGGTACTGCCATGTCGACTTGACAAGTGCACCGACTTGCCAGGCCCTAACCTTCCCTTTTCTTACATGTCAGCCACCCCTAAGCTAGGCCCAAGGTACCCCTATGGGCAGGGTGCAGTGTAAGTGAAAGGTAGGACATGCCCTGGTGTGTGTGGCATGTCCTGATAGTGAATTACTGCCAATTTCGTTTTTCACTATTGCAAGGCTACCTGTTCCCCATAGGACAGAATGGGAAGTTTGTTTATAACATCTTATAAACATAACTGGCCATGGAAACTAGGCAGGAAAATAAAGTTTAGTATGCCTGAACTCGGAATCTAAAGATGCATCTTTTAGTGAAGGTGATTTTTACATTCTGTGTTTGAAAATACCACTTTTAGAAAGTAGGTATTTTCTTGCTCAGTCATCCCGTGTGCCTCTGCTGGAATGTGGATTGCCTGTCTGGGTTTTGGATGACAGAAGGCTGGGGAGCAGGAGTGGTTCCAGATAGTCTAGGTGGGTCAGGAAAGGGCTGAATAGACCTGGGCTGCAATTGGGGAAGGGGGAGGAGATTTCCTTGCACCTCAAAGGGCCTGGTCTGCCTCTGACAATGCCGTCCCCACCTCCTGCCAGGAAATCACACCAGGCAGAACTGGTTCTGGCTGGGCACAGACACTCTCTGCCTAAGAGATCAAAGGATTTTGGGATATAAATATTGGGGCCCAGACCCCTGAACTTTAGAACTCTTTTGGACCAAGAAGCTGTGAGGAGGAACTACCACATTGCTGTGTGCTTTGCTGAGTTGGCCTGCAGTGGCTGCTTCTGTCTTGGGCAGTGAAAGGACTGGACTGGACTTTCTGCAATCTACTTTTGTGAGTTACTCCAAGGACTTGAGGTAGAGCTTGCCCCCTGTTCAAGAAGTCTCAGGAACAGCAAAGACTTCTGCCCTCAGCACTGGGGACTGTGTGTTTTGTGCTGCAACAGAAGAAGAGCAACCCGACAACGTCTACGACGCCACTGCTGACCCCATGTCCTGAAGGCACCGCAGAGGACACCGCAGAGGGCACCGCCGCAACCCCCACACCGCAACCCTGGTCTCACCGACGACGCCTGCTGACGCCGCCACCGAGCCGCTGCTCGCACCGCGACCTGTGGACACCGCACCGCCTCGCTTCACGACGACGCCTTGGTATCCCAGACAACGCCACCCCATGCCGAAATCGACGCCGCTGCTTGCACCGTGGTTTGAGGGCACCGCTCGTAAAGTTACACGACGCACCGCCCTCATCCCACACCGTAGCCTTGGCCTACCTACGCCGGCGCCATCGACTCCAGTTCGTCAGCCGACGACAGCGCTTCAGCAACGACGACGCCGCTGCTTGCACCGCGACCTGCCAGCACCGCGAGGAGCACCGCATTCACTTCGCACCGCGACCCTGGTCTCACCGACGCAGCCATCTGATGCCGCCACCGAGCCGCTGCTCGCACCGCGACCTGAGGTCACTGCACGCCGCACCGCTGCACTTCGCACCGCAGCACCCGACGCCTGCCGACGCCAGCGCTCCTTACTTCAACAGAGAGGAGATCGACCTGCAACGCGTGTGACTTCGAGGGCCCGACGACCCCTGCACCGACCTCCAGAACCGACGCCCGCAGACGCCGTGCTTTCGGAAGCTCAACGAGAGGTCACCGACACCCCGGTACTGTTTGGGGGTCTTCGCGACACCATAGCTGGCCCGTGACGCCGCGGTCAGCCAGAACTGTTTGGATTTGTTTGCTCACGACGCCGTGATAGCCCCGGAAGGAGCTATCGACATCAAGGAACTGTTTTTCAAGCATATTTTGATAACTGAAGATTTGTAAGTACTGTATTGTGGATTTTTATCGTTTTTGGTCTTGTCTTAAGTATATAAAAATATTGGATATTTTTCTAAACTGGTGTGGTGTCCTTTTGTAGTGCTTACACTGTATTACTGTTGGTTATGTGCAAATGCTTTACACACTGCCTCTAAGATAAGCCTGACTGCTCGTGCCAAGCTACCAAGGGGGTGAGCAGGGGTTATTTTAGGAGTGTAACTCCCATATCCTGACTAGAGTGGTGGTTTCTGCCTGGCTTTGGCGCATGCCCTAGCCTACCAAAGATCCCATTTCTAACATTGGTTGTCAGCGGTGAGGATAGGACTTGCGTTTGCACTTGACTTACAGTGATTGGTGTGCACTACTACCATATCGCAGACCATTACGTGCCACATACTGATTCTTTTTCTTTTTGGCCTATTTTTGATCTTGCCAGTTTGAACTTGCTACTTCATCATGCCTGAATCAAGAGCATCATCTGTTGCATCCCTGGAAATTGCCTTTGAGGAGGATAGGTCGGATTCCTACAATGTTAAGGAATTGAAATCATTTTGCAAAAACCTAAAAGTCCAAGTTAGAGGCCTCACTAGGAAGGAGGAGCTACAAAAGGCGCTGAGGGCCTGGGTAGCAGCCAGACACGTCAGTGAGCAGTCTGGTGATCTCAGTGGAGAGGTGGAGGAGCCTATTCCTAGGGTGGATGTGCTTCTGGGAGGGGGGGAACCCTCCTGCCAGGCAGCAGTGGCCTGTCCCCAGAGGAGCTGGAGGACAGGCGGGAAGCAAGGAAGTTCGAGTTGGAGAAACTCAGGATGGAAAATGAAAGGGAAGAAAAAAGAATAGCCATGGAGGAAAGGAAGATGATCTTAGATCATGAGCGAAGTCTTAAAGAGCTGGAGCTAAGGAATAGAGCCAGTTCAGATGGTGGCAGCAACTCATCAAGACAGGCAGACAGAATTGTGCACATCCCTAATAATGTAGGCAAGGAATTCAAGAAGGGGGACGACATACAAAGGTGGTTTCAGGGTTACGAGGCAGCGATACACATGAATGGGGTCCCTGAGGAGAACTGGGGAGTAGGATTGTGGCCTCTCTTTCCGGAAGAAGCCCGGGATACTTTAATAGCTTTGGGTAAGGGGTATCACCTCACCTATCCCGACATGAAGGACGCTCTTCTCACTAAGTATGGTCTTACTCCTGAAAAGTACAGGGATCAGTTCAGGTCCAGTAAGAAGTCTGACGCCAACACTTGGTTGGAATGTGTGGATGTGTTTTGCCGGTCACTGGATGGCTGGGTGAAAGGCAGTAATGTGACAGATTTTCAGGGTCTCTACAATTTGATTGCATGGGAGCACTTGTCTAGTCTATGTTTTGCAGATCTGCACCAGCACCTAGTTGATAGTAAGCTGATGACCCCAGGAAGCTTGCTATGGAGGCGGACCGCTGGGTGAGTACCAGGGTCCACAAGAAAGCGTTTGGGGGAGACTCAGCCAAAGGTGGGCAGGGTCCCCAGCAGAAAAGTGGGGGGGACAAGGGTAAAGCACAGGAGTTCTCTAAAGGGCCCCAAACTAACACCCAGGGTAAAGGTTCCCATCCCCCGGAGATAAGAAACAAGGGGTCTCTTCAGGAAAGCCTGCTGAGACCGGCCCCCGCAAGTGTTTTTCATGTGACCAGGTGGGCCACATGAAGGGGGACCCCAAGTGCCCTAAGGGGGCACAGCCGCCCACCGGTGAGCAGTCCAAGGTGTTGGCTAGTGTAGCGCTTGGGGAGGAAGAGTACCCACAGGAGGGTGGGGATCCCGCAGAAATGACCCTCGTCTCACTAGGGGACAGTGAGATGGTCCCAGGAAACCAGGTGCCCCCTAACACAAAGAAATACAGCACCTGGGTGACCATCAATGGGAAAAGGGTAGAAGCTCTCAGAGATACTGGAGCCAGTGTGACCTCAGTCCGGTGTCACCTGGTCTCTGAGGAGCAGGTAGTCCCAGGGGCATTCCACCAAGTAATTGCTGTAGACAATTCAGAGCGCCAGTGTCTGGTGGCGCAGGTTCCCTTCGAGTGGGGGGGGGGGGTCTCAGGTCCCTTGAGGGTGATTGTGAGCCCTACCATGCCTGTAGATTGTCTGCTAGGTAACGACCTAGAGCAGTCCTTATGGAAGGATGTTGAGCTCAGGTCTCACTTGGAGATGCTGGGGTTGCCAGAGTGGGCATGCGTGTCCACTCGGTCAAAGGCGGCCAGAGAGGGTGATCAAGAGGACTTGGAGCCTGAAACAGTGGCCCAAGTCCCTGCCAAGAGAAAGGGCAAGGGGCGCGGGAAACCAGCCCCTGAAGTTCCCACGGATCGGGAGGAGGCGGACCTTGAGGGGGACACCCTGGTGCCTACAGTGGAGCAGGTAGCTGAACTGGGGGACATCGCTGAGCTGACCCATTGGCAGCAAGAAGGGGGTCCCACCAGGGAGGAATTCTGCAAGGAGCAGAAGGAGTGCCCTTCTCTGGAGGGTCTGCGGCGGCAGGCTGCAGACCAGGCAGCTGGTGATCAGTCCGGATCACATTGGATCTACTGGGAGAATGATCTCCTGTACAGCGAGCCTAAGGTCGCTGAGCCTGGGTCAGCCCGTGTGCCGGTGGTACCCCAGCGCTTCAGGACCTTCCTACTGGGTCTGGCTCATGACGTGCCTTTGGCAGGACATTTGGGGAAAGACAAGACCTTTGACAGGCTTGTCACCCACTTCTTCTGGCCCCAAATGCGAAGGCAGTCAGATGGACATTGCAGGTCTTGCCAAACTTGCCAGGCAAGTGGTGAGAGTGGGAGGAAGGTCAAAGCTCCTCTCCAACCTTTTCCAGTTGTTGGAACACCCTTTGAAAGGGTAGGGATGGACATTGTGGGGCCACTGGATCCCAAGACAGCCATGGGCAACAGGTACATCCTAGTCTTGGTGGACCATGCCACCCGGTACCCGGAGGCAATCCCTCTCAGGACAACGACAGCGCCAGTGGTGGGCCGGGCGTTAATGGGGATCTTTTCCCGCGTGGGATTCCCCAGAGAGGTGGTTTCTGACAGGGTGACCAACTTCATATCCAAGTATATGACGTCCCTGTGGAAGGAGTGTGGTGTAACCTACAAGTTCACCAACCCTTACCACCCACAAGGTAACGGTCTGGTGGAGAGATTCAACCAGACCTTGAAGGGCATGATTAAGGGTCTAACAGAACCCATGAGGCGTAAGTGGGATGTCCTCTTGCCATGCCTTCTCTTTGCGTACAGGGAGGTGCCACAGAAGTCTCTTGGGTTCAGTCCCTTTGAGCTTCTGTATGGTCACCCTGTGAGAGGACCTCTGAGTTTGGTGAAGGAAGGCTGGGAGGCAGCTCCCAGGAAAACTCCCCAGGAAGTGTTTAGCTACATGCTGGCCTTCAGAAACCAAACTGCCCGCTTCAGGAAACTCGCTCAGGCGAACCTGGAAGCAAGCCAGGAAGAAATGAAGAAGTGGTATGACCAGAATGCCACTCTGGTCGAATTTCAACCTGGGCAAAAAGTGTGGGTCATGGCCCCAGTGGAACCTTGTGCCTTGCAGGACAGGTGGACTGGGCCGTTTCAGGTGGTGGTGCGGAAAAGTGATGTCACCTACCTGGTGGATTTGCGGACTCCCAGGAACCCTTTGAGGGTCCTCCACGTGAACCGCCTCAAACCCCACTTCGAGAGGTCCGAAGTGAGCATGCTCTTGGCGACAGATGATGGGACAGAAGAGGAGAGTGAACCTCTCCCTGACCTCCTGTCTACCAAGGAGCACGATGGGTCAGTGGAAGGTGTGATCCTCTCCCCTACACTGAGCCCAGAACAGCAGAGCGATTGTCACCAGTTGTTGGGACGGTTTGCCCCCCTGTTCTCTCTGACCCCAGGTGTTACTCACTGGTGTACCCATGACATGGACACCGGTGACAGCCCTCCTGTGAAGCCCAAGATTTACAGGTTTACTGACCGGGTCAAGGCCAGCATTAAAGAGGAGGTCTCTAAGATGTTGGCGTTAGGGGTGATCGAGCCTTCCAACAGTCCTTGGGCAGCCCAGTGGTCTTGGTTCCAAAGGCTGCTGCACCCGGTGCCACCCCAGAACTGCGGTTTTGTGTGGACTACCGTTGGCTCAATGCCGTCACCAGGACTAACGCACACCCCATCCCCAGAGCGGATGAGCTCATTGATCGGTTGGGAGCTGCCAAGTTCCTCAGCACGTTTGATTTAACGTCTGGGTACTGGCAGATTGCCTTAACCGATGGGGCCAAGGAGAGATCAGCATTTTCAACCCCAGAAGGACATTACCAGTTCCGGGTGATGCCCTTTTGGTTGAAGAATGCCCCTGCCACCTTTCAGAGGTTGGTCAACCAGGTGTTGGCTGGGCTGGAGGATTTCAGTGCCGCCTACCTGGATGACATCGCAGTGTTCAGTTCCAGCTGGGAAGAACACTTGCAGCACCTCGGTGAAGTGTTGAAGGCGCTGCAGAGGGCAGGCCTCATGATCAAGGTCAGTAAGTGCCAGATCGGGCAGGGTTCGGTGGTGTACTTGGGACACCAGATAGGAAGCGGCCAGGTGGCGCCCCTACAACCCAAGATTGACACCATTCTGGCTTGGGAGCCCCCAAGACCCAGACAGAGGTGAGGGCCTTCTTAGGACTCACCGGGTACTACAGGAGGTTTGTTAAGGGGTATGGCACCATTGTTGCCCCCTTAACAGAGCTGACTTCCAGGAAGCAGCCCAAGAAGGTGATCTGGACTGAGTCCTGCCAGAAGGCTTTTGATGCCCTGAAGGCCGCCATGTGCACGGCACCCATGCTCAAGGCACCCAACTTCTCCAAGGAATTCGTCGTGCAGACTGACGCTTCAGAGCATGGAGTGGGAGCGGTGCTCTCACAACTGAACGAAGAGGGCCTAGACCAGCCTGTTGTCTTCCTTAGACGGAGACTACTCCCCAGGGAACAGAGGTGGAGTGCCATAGAAAGGGAAGCTTTCGCTGTGGTCTGGGCACTGAAGAAGCTGAGGCCCTACCTGTTTGGGACTCACTTCCGGGTTCAGACAGACCACAGCCCCTCAGATAGTTGATGCAAATGAGGGGTAAGAATCCAAAACTGCTGAGGTGGTCCATCTCCCTACAGGGAATGGACTTTACGGTGGAACACCGCCCTGGCACAGAACACGCCAATGCGGATGGTCTGTCCAGGTTCTTCCGCCTTAGTGAAGAGAACTCCCAGGAGGTTGGGTAGTTCTCCCTACTTTCAGCTGGAGGGGACATGTGTTAGACTTTGCATCTTTTGGCGTGTTTCCCCAGAGTTTTTGCTTTCTGACCTCCCGGTTTTTGACTCTGTTTGTGCAGGCTTAGTGTTTCTGCGCACTTTTCTCACTGCTGATCAGTGGTAAAGTGCAAGTGCTCCTGTGGTAAAATGTGTTATGGATTGGTGTTTCCATGATTGGCCTATTTGATTTATGTGTCAGTCCCTAGTAAAGTGCACTGCGTGTGCTAGGGCCTGTAAATCAAATGCTGTTGGTGGGCTGCAGCACTGGATTGTGCCACCCACACAAACAGCCCGTAAATGTGACCCTGGCCTGCCATTGCAGAGCCTGTGCGCAGTCTGGTACTGCCATGTCGACTTGACAAGTGCACCGACTTGCCAGGCCCTAACCTTCCCTTTTCTTGCATGTCAGCCACCCCTAAGGTAGGCCCAAGGTACCCCTGTGGGCAGGGTGCAGTGTATGTGAAAGGTAGGACAATCCCTGGTGTGTGTGGCATGTCCTGATAGTGAATTACTGCCAATTTCGTTTTTCACTTTTGCCAGGCTACCTGTTCCCCATAGGACAGAATGGGAAGTTTGTTTATAACATCTTATAAACATAACTGGCCCTGGAAACTAGGTAGGAAAATAAAGTTTAGTATGCCTGAACTCGGAATCTAAAGATGCATCTTTTAGTGAAGGTGATTTTTACAATCTGTGTTTGAAAATATCACTTTTAGAAAGTAGGTATTTTCTTGCTGAGTCATCCCGTGTGCCTCTGCTGGAATGTGGATTGTCTGTCTGGGTTTTGGATGACAGAAGGCTGGGGAGCAGGAGTGGGTCCAGATAGTCTAGGTGGGTCAGGAAAGGGCTTAATAGACCTGGGCTGCAATTGGGGAAGGGGGAGGAGATTTCCTTGCACCTCAAAGGGCCTGGTCTGCCTCTGACAATGCCGTCTCCACCTCCTGCCAGGAAGTCACTCCAGAGAAGGCAGAACTGGTTCTGGCTGGGCACAGACACTCTCTGCCTAAGAGATCAAAGGATTTTGGGATATAAATATTGGGGCCCAGACCCCTGAACTTTAGAACTCTTTTGGACCAAGAAGACTGCCAAGAAGAAGAGCTGCAGAAGCTGTGAGGAGGAACTACAACATTGCTGTGTGCTTTGCTGAGTTGGCCTGCAGTGGCTGCTTCTGTCTTGGGCAGTGAAAGGAGTGGACTGGACTTTCTGCAATCTACTTTTGTGAGTTACTCCAAGGGCTTGAGGTAGAGCTTGCCCCCTGTTCAAGAAGTCTCAGGAACAGCAAATACTTCAAGTTCTTCTGCCCTCAGCACTGGGGACTGTGTGTTTTGTGCTGCAACAGAAGAAGAGCAACCCGACAACGTCTACAACGCCACTGCTGACCCCGTGTCCTGAAGGCACCGCAGAGCGCACCGCCGCAACACTGCACCGCGACCCTGGTCTCACCGACGCCGCCTGCTGATGCCGCCACCGAGCCGCTGCTCGCACCGCGACCTGTGGGCACCGCACTCCGCACCGCCTCGCTTCACGACGACACCTTGGTATCCCAGACGACGCCACACCACGCCGAAATCGACGCCGCTGCTTGCACCGTGGTTTGAGGGCACCGCTCGTAAAGTTACACGATGCACCGCCCTCATCCCGCACCGTAGCCTTGGCCTACCGACGCCGGCGCTATCGACTCCAGTTCGTCAGCCGACGACAGCGCTTCAGCAACGACGACGCCGCTGCTTGCACCGCGACCTGCCAGCACCGCGACGAGCACCGCATTCACTTCGCACCACGACCCTGGTCTCACCGACGACGCCATCTGACGCCACCACCGAGCTGCTGCTCACACCGCGACCTGAGGGCACCGCACGCCGCACCGCTGCACTTCGCACCGCAGCACCCGACGCCTGCTGACGCCAGCGCTCCTGACTTCAACAGAGAGGAGATTGACCTGACTTCAAGGGCCCGACGACTCCTGCACCGACCTCCGGAACTGACGCCCGTGGACGCCGTGCTTTCGGAAGCTCAACGAGAGGTCACTGACGCCCCGCATTTCTAAAAGGTACTGTTTGCGGGTCTTCCCGATACCGTAGCTGGCCTGCGACGCCACGGTCAGCCAGAACTGTTTGGATTTGTTTGCTCACGACGCCGTGAAAGCCCCGGACGGAGCTATCGGCATCAAGGAACTGTTTTTCAAGCATATTTTGATAACTGAAGATTTTTAAGTACTGTATTGTGGATTCTTATCGTTTTTGGTCTTGTCTTAAGTATATAAAAATATTGGATATTTTTCTAAACTGGTGTGGTGTCCTTTTGTAGTGCTTACACTGTATTACTGTTGGTTATGTGCAAATGCTTTACACACTGCCTCTAAGATAAGCCTGACTGCTCGTGCCAAGCTACCAAGGGGGTGAGCAGGGGTTATTTTAGGAGTGTAACTCCCTTATCCTGACTAGACTGGTGGTTTCTGCCTGGCTTTGGCACATGCCCTAGCCTACCAAAAATCCCATTTCTAACACTCACTTTGCCATTGGATTCAAGCTAGCCTGGCTGATGAGGGGTGTTACACTGAAACCGGTCCCAGGATGCTTGTTTCTGGTCCAGGGAAGACATGGCTTGGCAGTTCGGGCTGGACTGTTCCCATGAGACACAGGGTCTAGACTGATTTACCTATTTCTGGGTCTGAACTGGGGTGGCGAAGTGAGCTAAAGAACGATGATGGATTCAACCCAGATCTGTGACTGGGGGTGAGTGTCTGAAAAGTTTCAGCGCTTCGTCCATCATCTCCTTGTGTTTGCTTTGTATCTACAAGATACGGCGCATTCCTGTTCTTTCTGCCAGCGCCGGTGCACAAGCTGCAACCAAGTGCCAACGCAGGTGTCTGTGTTGTTGGCATGATTGTTTTTGTGCAGGAAGGGACACTTTCCTGCACAAAAACAATCAAATGAGGTGTTTTCCTCGTTCTATGTGTGCTGCAGAATGCAGTACACGTGGAAAGACGAAAAAACAAGGAGAAACGTAAACATTTCTCCTCGTTACACCTGCTTTGGGAAGGCATTAGTTTTAACGCTGCCCCAGATTTACGCTATGTTGTAAATCTGGGGCAGTGCCAAAAACCATGGGTGTTGCGTGGGAACACCCATAGCAATACGCATGGAACGCTAATTCCATGCAGAGTAAGGCATTTCCTTCCTTCATATCTACAAGGCCATGAAAAGCCACACAGAGTGGCATGCATGGCCTTCTAAATATGGGCACAAAAGTGACGCTCCGGCGGCGTAGAAGTGCCGCAGGGGCATTGTAAATATGCCTCCCGTGTTACCAATTCGCTGATCTTTGGTTCAGTTTGGAGATCAGTGCATCTCAGCCAGCAGGTGTGGGATTCGCAGCAGTGGCCCCTCCCTCTGATCTTGCCACAGGAGACAAACTGTATGGCGGACCTCAGCAGCAGTCTCATGTCAGTTGAGGCCTCAATGCCACGGGAGTCCTGTCATGCTTCACAGGAATTGCAGCACATCTGAGGTAGCGTCAAAATATTTTCATCTTGTTACATCGCTGTGATGCCTGATAGAATGCTACTATTTAGAGATTTGTTGATACTGGGTGTAGTGTTCCCCACAAACTATACAGGGAGGCTGGGTTCCCCCTCACAGCTCGCATCAGCACCAATTGCACTCCTGGTACCAGTATCAAGTCTGCTGTTCTGAGTGCTCCACACTGCAAGAATATGGCTGGGCTTTTCCTCCTGGACACTCTTTCCTCCTGCAGGGCAGTCCCATTCCTTCCCTCTCTTATCAGGGCAGCAGGCTTCTAAGTGCTATACAAACTCACAGCTCATCAGCAAGTTGCTTAGGTGCAGACCGACACAAGGCCATTATCCCGGTAGCTCTTCAAGTTGTCAGAGGAGTACTCCATTACTTGATCAGGAAAAACTTGAAACTCAAATAAAATAGGATTGCTTAGGTTCCAACTTCATACTGATTTTCGAGGCGGGTATATTGACCCGTTTTCAGAAGTCCAGGAACCTGTTTGGAGTGATTCAATTTCAGATTTTCTTTTCTGCGTGCAGTGCAGACACAGCCTTTGTGCAAGGTGATGACTCTCACAGCAGGTAATGACGAAACTGGCACCAATCAGAAGCAAACAAACATGAGCACAAGCACAATGGAGTGTGAAGACTCAGCTCATGTCATCATCCTTCTTAAAGCAGCACTTAGGTAAAGACAAAAGGGCAGGCTGTTACATGAAACCTACCTACCTATAGCATCATAATCTGCTGACTCATCCCCATTCACCTACCATCAACCGCATGGCAGTGCTCATGAAGGACTAATAAGCAATTCACTGCCAAAATATTCTCATAGAATTTTTTGAGTGTAGCCCTGTCTCCATCTTCCCACACTTCAGTTTCTGGGCTCCTCCCTTCAGCACCAGGAATGCAGGAAATACATGTCATCTCCTTCTTGTGCCATGTCAAACCAGGGGCAATCAATAATAGATCCTGTTGGTCACAGTAGTCCTCCTTTCACCACACCTACCAACCATACCTCACACACACAGACATTCGACACACAGGATTTCAGTGCAAGGGCCTGTATGTCACATATAAGTGGAACTTTACACAAGTGGTGCTGGCAAGCATAGCACTTTATTTAAACCAGGAAAAGGGTCTCTTCAGAACTATAATTCATAAAAACTGGTATATTGCCATAACCACTTTATGTCAACAACCCAGTTCATGAACAGTACTCCTATGTCAGGATAGATGATACCCTTGTTGCACCCCTCCAGTTTACAGACTGCATTGTGGACCCCAGAATAGCCATGGACAGGCCTAGGCTTCAGCGCACATGCTAGATTAGCACGTTAGCCAGGTCAAAGAAAAATTCAGGATCCCAGTTTCGCCTGCAGTCCGTGCCCTTAGGACAGGGATGTACACCCATTTCCCAAGCAGTGGGCATTACCATCACCACAGGGATGAACCTATATTTTCCTTTTAGTGGGGCTTAGTGATTTTGCAGTCTCATATGGAACCAGGGGAAATAATCTTTCTCTCTACACAGTGCGTCAGGAGAGCACATTCATTGTTCTTAGAGTGCAGTGTCAGCCATCTGTCCTGTTAAAGCTGTGACTGGCAGCTGGAGGCATGCAATTTCAGAATAAGGTGCAATTTCCAAGAGTAATGTGTGTCTTGGACAATTTATACTGTTGACAATCAGTAGACGCTTATTACCATAACTTTATTAGGTAGCATAGTTTAAGGAAAATAGTTACATACGTTTGTTTCATGTCTTTGTGTTCATGTTTGATAGTTTGAGAAAGTTAAGGTTGGGTGACTGTGAGAACCTGCTTGCTCCTATCTGTCTTATTTTTTGTGCTTGTACATTTTGTTTGGATCAGTAGACTGCTCACCTGTTTTGAGTCTTCCTTGTAAGAGGAAGTACTGAGGACGAAAATGACGAGTCTTGAATTCAGACTGTCAGAAATCTAGACGAATTGTTGAGTAGAATGCCTCAAAGGAAAGTTTTTGGTTTAAAAAAATCTTTTCATTCATTTTTTAATACAATACATAACAATACAGTGCAGCAGTTCGTCATTGTGTATCAGGAAGGGGGTTGCCAGGTAGGGGCAGGTAAACAAGAGGAGCAGAACAACATCATTCAGACACACGTACCCCGGTGGTATAAGGGGATTACTGTTGAACCTGCCATGCTTCTTGAGAGAGCCCACTTGGGGTAGACGGTACAGGGGAGTATAGGCGGGGAGGGGGGGTCCTGTTCATCCAGCTCAGCCACATCACCAGACAATATAAATGGAGCTGCATCATCACCTTCCAATGCAGTAGAGTCTAAATCATCTCTTAGGTCAGTGCCCTGGTTGCTCAACCTAACCAATGTATTCCCCCAACTCTCAAGATCTTGTTCTGCGTTATTATCAGTGCGAACCCTCCGGAGCCAGCATTCTTCCACTGCTGCCCATTCAAGAAGGTCAGTAAGCCATTTAGATTTAGTCGGGGAGGGGTCGGGCTAGCCCATTGTATGGCTATGCGCCATCTTGCCAGCACTGATCCCAACTGAGCAAATCTGTACTACATTTTTGTACTCTTCTTGGGAAGAGGGAGCAGCCCCAGCAGGCAGTGTCGGGCTGGGAGCTCTATGGTCACCTTTGGCACTCTACGCACCTCCTGCAGTACCTCACCCCAAAATGTCTGTAACTGCGTACAGTCCCATGCAACTTGTCCAATATCTTCTGGGCTTGCACCACACTGAGTGCAACACACAGGGCGCTTTGGGTAGACCCTGTGCCGGCGTTGGGGCGTCAGGTAGCCTCTGTATATGTAATAAAATTGTATCAATTTAAATCGAGAATTGCTGGCCACGTCGCACACTTGTGCCAGGACCCTGTTCCATTCTCCATCCTTAAGCGGAGTTTCCAACTTCTTATCCCAGGAGGCACACTTTAGTGCAATATCACTCTTGAGGGCGGCAGTTAGCCGGGAGATAATACCTTTGGAAGAGCCAGGATCGAGAATCACCTGCAATACTTGGGAATCTTCCGGTTTGTCTGGGAAGGACGTCAGATCTCACAGGTCCTGCGAGATATGCTCGCGTACTGCAAAAATTGTCTTCGATCTATGCAGTAGTGGGTTTCGACCTCCTCTACTGACTTAAAGTTGCCGTTTAGAAATAGGTCACCTGCTCACTGGCAACCACCCTCTATCCATTTAGTGACATCCATGGAATCCTTAATATCGAGGAAGGGGCGCAGCCACTAAATCGGGAGGAGCCTGGCATAGGGTGCCCATCTCAGAATCTGCGTGACAGCTCTTTCCCATGCCTTAGCCACTTGTACGACAGTAAAGGGAGTCCCCACCAAGAGTCTATGTCTGCACATGAGAAGTTTGGGAAGCTCAACAATTACGGTAGAACCAGACAGCAATGTCTTCTCCCACTTAGGACCGTCATCTCACAATAGAGTGGCATACCACAACAGGCCTGCCAGGTAATATAGTTTGAGGTCCGGGAGACCCAGCCCACCCTGGTCAAGATCTAATTTCAAGATCTCAATGCGGACCCCCGACCACACCAGAGTCACCAACAGTCCATCGATCTGCCGAAACAGTGTGTTTGGTAGCACACAGAAAACGTTTGCAACGCATAAAGGCAGTGGGGCAATAGGACCATCTTGCTTAAGGCCACCATACACGTCACTGACAATGGCAGCAGGATCCAGAAACTAACATATGCTGTAAGGCCTTCTAACACCCTTCCCATGCTCAGTTCACACTGTAGGCGGTGGTCATGTGCTATCTGCATACCTAGATAATTGAAACTCCGGGTCTCCCATGGTAATCCCATCGCAGGGAGATCGGATGCAGCCAAGTCAGCCAGTGACAGCAGAGGGAACAGCACTGTCTTGTGGCGATTGATGCAGAGCCCCGATACCGCTCCAAAGTCTGCCATTAGTTGTAAGAGAAGAGGCACTGAGCACTCTGGGTCCATCGCATATATCAGTGTATCATCGGCATACATGGACATGACATGTGTCTCGTCACCCACCTGTATGCCCCAGTCTCGCAATTCGGCCCTGAGATGTGTTGCCAGTGGCTCCATAGCAAGCGCAAACAGGAGCAGCGACAGTGGGAAGCCCTGTTGTGTACACCTTTTGATACGAAAGGCATCGGCCACCTCACTACTAGTGCGTACCCTCGCACTTGGCACCGTATACAGGAGTGTCACCCATGCCAGGAATTCCTCACCTAGTCCCATCCAGCAGAGGACCTTCCAGAGATATGTCCAGGACAAGGTGTAAAATGCCTTATCTATGTCTAAGGCTATTAGTGTTTCTCCAATTCTATGGTTCGAGTTTCGTGCATCATGTGGGACAGTCTTCTCAAGTTCATATGTGTACCACTTCCTGGAATAAAGCCACATTGATCATCCCGGACCAGATGCATGATCATTTCACCAGGACCTTGGCAAATAATTTAACGTCAATGTTAGGCATAGAAAGCGGCCTGTAAGACCCTGGGTCAGAGGGGTCTTTGCCTGGTTTGGGGAGCATAATTATAAAGGCTTCCTTAGAGAATGACTGAAAATATTCAACCAGGAGACAGTCTGGTCCCGGACATTTCCCTTTGCCCACATCCCGAAGGGCTTAGCGTAATTCCTCCAGTGTGATGACTTCTCTGAGCCCCTTCGCCTGGGCCTATGTCAGCTTGGGAATGAATATAGCATGTTACTACGCATGCTATCACATTGCGTTCCTTTACTACACGGTCGTTACAACGGCCGCGTTGTTAGAACGCGATACCTTTACAGTGCAAGTCATTAGATCGACTTGCAGTAGGGGGCGAGCTGGACTTAGGAATAGTATCATTTACTATTCCAACTCCAGCCTGCACAACAGTAGGGAAGGTATTGGAATAGTAAATTATACTATTCCTTATGTTAGAGCGCCCCCTACAGCAAGTCGATCTAATAACTTGCGTTGTAAAGGAATCGCGTTCTAACAAAGCGGTCGTTGTAACAACCGCGTTGTAAAGAAACTGCGATGTGATGACTGCGTTGTAAACACTGTCTCCCCTTGGGAATGTCGTTCTGAACCAAAAAAACATCGACCGGGGGGGGCTTCTGCGTGCACTGGGGATGCATATACCCCTGCCAGGTGTGCAGTAGCAAGTTTATTGCCGCTTGACCCATGGTTATTGCACCATCCAGTCTGAGGAGGGCGAGGATAAGTGGTGGGGGACGTTCACGTTTGAGCAGCCAGGCCAACATGCGGCCCAACCGCCCGCCTTCTCTATGGAGACACTGTCACTCTCCTATGCGCCTCTGTCAGGGCAACAACTTCAGCTTCATGTTCCAGTGTTTGTCTCTGTAGTCCCAACAGATGCTCCTCCCCTTCCCTCAATTCTTTCTGCGGTTTCTTCCTGATACCATAGGTCTTGCTGAGGCTCTCATCACAGACAACCACTTTAAGCACCCCCCACACTGTATGCGTGTCTGGGCGGTGTTCCAGATCATAGCAAAGAAGCCTTGCAGTGCTTCCCTCATATCTATGTTATATTCCGGGTCTCCCAACGCCTCAGGCCGTAGCCTCCATAAGGGGATGCGAGGTCTATGACTCCACACTCCAATAGCAAAGGGTCGTGGTCAGAGACGAAACTGCACCTGATAGCTTACCTTCTCAACATTAAAGACACCCTCATTTGTTAGGAGAAAACAGTCCAGATAACTATGGGCACCATGAGTGGGGGAGTAACAAGACAATTCCTTAATCGTGGAGTGCAGCTCCCTCCATATGTCAACAAGTTGCAGTCTAGTCATGGTTTCCTGCAACCCCCCCAACATACGGGGCTTTGTGCCCATCCGGGGTGGATGCTGGTCCAGTTGACCATCTAAAATACAATTGAATGATAGGCAGTCTAACGTAGGGGAGTAACTCAGTTTCCAGAGCTCCGAAGAACCCCTCATCGTCAGTATTAGGTGCACAGACTCCCAGTGCTACCCATATAGACACCCCTCTGGTATAATAGGAATAAGTGGAGGACTATAGTTGTCCTCTCCATTTTTTGTGTAGCTTCTGGGCTTCAGCATCCATAACATAACATAGGGGGCGTGGCTTGGCGCGCAGCAAGATGGCCGCACTGTAGTGTAGCTCTGCTGGCCGCCGCAACAATCCTGTAATTATCCTGCTCCTACCTTGCTGATCGACAGTAATCTTTGAGCGGCTGTGACTGCTGACGCCACGTGCGACCCAGCGGTGACGTTGGTGGCTGCAGACTCGACCGTGGAGCCTGTGAAATATTCGCTGGACGCCCCGCCTGCGGCCATGATGGCGGTTGGACGGCTGCCGACGAGCGATTCTAGCTGAATGCTAGGCCCAAGGTGCGGAGCCCACAACAACGCCCTGCGCCGTGCTGAGACCCGCGGCGGCCGCCGCTGACACGGTGAGCCGAGCGCTTCCAGGGAGTGTTCCCGTCTCCGTCTGCGCGCGCCGGCGGACCTGGGGGTGTGCGCGCGTTGGAGCCGGAGAGAGGTTCGTGGACACTGGTACGCGAGGGCCTGGTTTCCGGCTGCAGGATAGGCCTGTGTGGGGATGGGGCTGTTGTCCCCTGTGCACACGAGACATTTCGGACCTGGGTGGCGGACGGCTGAGTCCCTCACACAATAGAGCCCATGACATTGACTGCTGCGGTGGGGGGCACCGTAAACTGCGGTGATGCGGTGGGCGGCGGATGGACCGTGAGCTACTCGACCTGATCCAACAACACAGCTCTGGCACTTCGTCACCCCGGACGGACCAGCCTGCATTCTTTGTGAGTGTCCTGCTTTTCCCTGCTGCAAGGGCGCTAAACCTGTGCATTCTTTAGACCTGACTCGACCCTACGGCGCTTTAGGTGATCGCGGCCTGCTGTCACTACATCAACGTACTGCCTTTCTGCCATTGCCATGGTCTGCTCCGACGCACTATAGCTGATAACCGCGACAGAGGCTAGGTCGGACTGAGTTCACTGCTGCAGTGTGCGGGTGGTGGAGGGCGCATTTCCAGATCTCCTCACTCCAAGATTTGGGAGGTGCGCTTGTACAACTGGTCGCGCTGATTTGGTGGCTACTGGCGCTATTGCAGGGTTCTTGTACATTTCGAGCTGGGCCATCCCGCTGCTTGGCGGGCCACAGTCTGAGGGGCCCTTGCTGCTTTGCACCACGTGTTGGAAAGCCACTCGGCCATACAGCCCTTTGGAACAGCAGCCGAGATTGCAGTAGTGTGTCTCTCTCCCTTCAACATCATGGGCAAAACAGAGAAAAATCAGCCCAGACTGACCTTCGAACTACGCAAGGGCGGTAAGTCTTCACAATCTGCCGCCTCGGACTCGGAGCTGGACTCTGCTACCCAGGCCCCTACCGCTCTGGAAAAAACCCTGTCCGCAATCCAGGCCAGTCTGCAGTCCATTGACGGCAAAATCGAGGCTCTCAATGGCCGTATGGACCACTTCTCCTCAAAGTTGGACAAGCAGGCAGCGAGGATTGGTGAAGCTGAACAGCGTATTTCGGATACCGAAGATGGCCTGCAACAAGTTGCCGCCAAGACCACGGACATTGAAAAACTGCTGGCGGTAATACGAGCAAAAAATGAGGACATTGAAGCGCGCTCTAGGCGCAACAATGTGAGTATTTTAGGCCTGCCGGAATCCACGAATGTCGGACGCCTGGAGGACTACGTCGAGTCTATGTTTCGAGATATCTGTGGGGCCGAAAATCTTTCCAATATGTTTGCCATTGAGCGGGCTCATAGATCACTGGCGGCGCATCCGCCGCCCGGTGCCCCCCCAAGACCGATCATCACACGACTATTGAATTTCAGAGACCGGGATACAGTATTGCGTATCAGCCGTCAGAAGGGCACCATCAACTATCAAGGCAATGTCTTATCATTTTATCCCGATTTCACGACCACGGTACAGGCTGCGCGGAAGGAGTTTCAGGGGGTCAAAAAACTGCTGATGTAAGAGCAAATTCACTATGCCATGCTCTACCCGGCTCGCCTACGTATAGGTGCAGAGGACAACGCCAAGACTTTTACGAACCCGAAGCTGGCTATGGACTACGCCAAATCTCTGCGACGTAAACGACACTCCCCAACCCACACTTCCAATGTTGATGATTGATTAACAGCCGCAATATGGGCCCTTGATGACCTACTCCGTTGACGAAGGCATATTACTAGTTAATGTACTTATGGTATACTGTTGCATAGCTTGTTAGATCTGATGAGTCCGACCTGGACTCCTGTTAGTCCATATAACGAAACGTATGTCTGTGATATGTTGTTTTAATGATGATCTATACCATGTGCCCACGTATTCATGTCTTCCCACCGTGGACACGCAGGGTGGGACTCATTTATTTTGCAGTTTTGGCTGAGCTTGGTATCTTTGGCTGGACGCAGCTCCTCTTTTCATTATATTGACAGGCATTTCCTTAATGCCCTTGTTCTCTATGCAGCTAGCCATGTCACTCCGTTTTTACAGGTCTGCTTAGATAGATCGCATATGGGAGATTTCCAAATTAAACCGGCGGCCCCCTCCCGCGTTCACCTGGGAGTGGTCTGTGCCGCTACGTCCCCCAATGGGAGTACCCCTCAATGAGTTCTATTGTATTGTTTTCTTTTTTGGATTGTCTACGTTAGTGGGATATGTCTTTGGCAAATTGGGGTTGCTAAAGTGGGTGGGGGGAGGAAGGTTCATTGTTTTATATAGTTGTAGATACTGTGATCGGATTACATGCCATAGTCAGAGTCCTCATTACTGTCTGCATTGCCTATCAACAGTCGAACACTCAGAGAGGTGTTGAAAATCTCCAGGGCTGACAATGGGTGAAGCGTATAAATACCTAACGTGGAACATCCGCGGTCTTAACACCCCCAAGAAAGTCCGTCAGGTGCTGACATATCTAGATAGACATGCTGTCCAAATCGCCTTACTGCAAGAATCACATTTGAGTAAAGTCACAGAAGCTAAAATAGCACACAAGTGGGCAAGTTTCCGTTTGGCGTCATCCTACTCTAATTATTCCAGAGGGGTGCTCATTCTAATCAAAAAGGGTGTTTCGTTCCTGCCTATACATACTCGCACAGATACGGAGGGCCGCTGGGCCATGGTACAGGGCAAATTAGGTATGACAATGATAACAATTATTAACATATATGGTCCGGTGGTGGACGACCCAACACCATTTATACATATGCTTAATGTTCTACGGTCATGGCCTGAATCCGCTGTCCTATGGGGAGGCGATTTCAATACCCACCTTAACCTCCACGTTGATAAATCTAATCCATCAGGCGCACGCACTGTCAAAGTAGCTCAATGTATTCGTGAAGTCATGGCGGAAATGGGTTTTGTGGATGTTTGGCGTTTGCGTAATGCAGAGGTTCAGGAGGGTACACATGTCACCCCTGCGTACAATAGCTGGTCCCGCCTGGATTACTGGCTGCTTAATGAGGAAGCTAACGGGTGGGTCACACAAGTACATAACCTACCGCGCACCCTCTCGGATCATAACCCCGTCTGTTTAAGTATTCGGATCCCCGCGAACCCACACCGCCCCTTCACCTGGCGATTCCGTGCCGAGGCATTACTTGATCCTATATATAATGAGGCCATCAGAACAGCTATTATCCAATATTTCGAATTGAATGTGGGCTCAGTGGAAAGTCAGGCCACACTTTGGGAGGCCTTTAAGGTGACAATACGGAGGGTGTGTATCAGTACCACATCGGGGATTCTGAAAGATATTAGAGATCAACTATCTAAAATAGAGAAGGCTTTAGGCGAGTTAGAGAAACAGTATTTGAACACACCATCTGCGAAATCGCTAGCTCGCGTTCACGAACTCCTGGCAGAATATGATACGTTGGCCGAATCAGAGGCAAGGTATATCGCACGTCGCCATGTGGCCCGAGCATATGGTGAAGGTGGCCGACCTGGTAGGAACTTGGCCTCTAAATTGCGATTCCGATCCGAGCACCATCAGATTGTTAAAATAGCTGATAGCCACGGTGAGGAACATTTCACTCCTCAAGCAATAGTTGGTCAATTTAGAAGCTGCTACGCGGAAATGTACACCACACGGGGTGGGATGGATGACGCGGCGCTGGACGACTATCTCTCAGACATAGCCTGCGCGTGGCTGTCGGATGCCCATCGAGAGTATCTGAGTCAGCCTATAGACGAAACTGATGTCAGAGAAGCTATTCTCTCTCTTCCAAACAACAAGGCCCCTGGGCCAGATGGCCTCACAGCAGAATTCTATAAAACTTACGCAGATCTCCTCGTCCACCATCTCTTAGAAATGTATGCTGAGGCTCATGAGTCCGGGATTCTACCCCCCTCTCTTAGACAAGCCTTGATTATCACACTTCTTAAAAAAGACAAATCACCTACGCTTTGCGAGTCATATCGCCCCCTATCGCTGATTAATACGGATGCAAAAATATTAGCGAAGATCCTGGCCACAAAAATTCAACCTTTGATGCCCCTTCTTGTGCTCCCTGACCAGTCCGGGTTTATCCCAGAACGCTCCACCTCCCACAATTTACGTACCATATTTGCTATGTTCCACGTTCTTAACCCCGAACTATCAGCGGCTGCAGTCATGCTCGACGCGGCCAAAGCGTTTGACTCTATTGAGTGGAGTTATATGCTTCGCATATTGCAAAGAACAGGGTTCCCGAGCGTTCTGACGAGGTGGATACAGATTTTATACACAGGCACTTCAGCAAGGGTACGAGTGGGTGGACTCACCTCGGAGCCTTTTAAAATCAAACGTGGCACCCGACAGGGATGCCCCTTGTCCCCCCTCCTATTTGCCCTTGTGCTGGAACCATTAGCCTGTAAAATCCATCAACATCATAGAGAATCGGCCCTCAATTTTAATCACAGACCTGTCGGCATTTCAATGTATGCAGATGACATGGTTCTGTTTATTCGTGACCCCCAGCAATATTTGTCCCCAGTTCTCCGAGAATATATTAGATTTGGCCTCTTTTCTGGACTCATGATTAACTGGGAGAAATCGGTTATTATTCCATTGACGACAGTTACATCTCCGCCCCAACTGGAGTACCCACTGGTGTGGACAGCTGACCCGGTTAAATATCTAGGTGTCTGGGTGCACCGCGACCCCGACATTGTCATCAAGGAGAACTACGGCCGAGCCTATAGCACTTTAGTGCAACAGGTGGATAAGTGGCTACATCTCCCGCTATCTCTGGCGGATCGCATTGCAGTAATTAAAATGGTCATCCTTCCCCGATTTTTATATCTTTTTTGTACCATCCCGATCAAACTCACCAAACACTTTTTTACGACAGTGAAGACAACTCTTGAGATTGGTATGGGGCGACGGACAGCCCAGAATCAGCTGGGATATACTGACGCTCTCCTATGACAGAGGAGGTTTTGCTGCACCGGATTTCTATGTGTACTATCTCTGCGCGCAGGCTCAATACGCCTACTATTGGTGCAGGACACACGACTTCATACCACACGTGGCAGTAGAGGATGGTGATGCGCACCCCATACCACTTGTGAGCGTCCTCACTCATACTCACAGACACACGCCAAAACTAGAAATCAATACCATTGACACTACTATTGCAGCATGGCAGGCGATTGGTAAACGTGCACGCAAACTCCCCCTATATGCGCCTACCTTGCCCTTTGCCTACCATGCGGCCCTCTCCGTCACTCAGGAAATAGGGCCCGTGAACTCTTTAAAAAACGCTGGCATTACGCATATGCGCGATCTCTATCCTGAGGGCAGTTACATCACAGGGAGCGATCTGGAATATGTTCAAAATCCCACTGTCCTTTTTCAGTATTCATGTTACCGTCTGAAACGTGCGATCAAAGATCACTATCCCGACTTCCCTGCTGAGACCACCGCACTTCACTCACTGCAATTACTATTAGTAACCCCAACCAGGAAAAAGATTGATTACCAAGTTATATAGATCTGTGCAAGAGGAGACGGTGCGAGGGCCGGACAAGAGTCTTGCGCGCTGGAACACTATATTAGATCCCCAGATCACTTTGAAAGAATGGGAGCAAATTTGTATGTTAACGGGTCGCCTCACACCTAATGGCAATCTCCGTATTATTCACTTTAAATTCATCCATCAAACGTATCACACCCCTGTCAAGTTATTCAAAATGGGCCTTAGAGAATCCGACCAATGTAAACGTTGTGGGCAATCTAACGCCGATTTTCTCCATCTCGCATGGCAATGCAGGCTGGTGTTGAAATATTGGGAGGAGGTGGCGGAACGCATACACACTATGACGGGAAGCGTTCTACAATGCACACCCCTGGAGTGCTTACTTGGTTACGTCCCCCAGCTGAAAGCCACTCTGGGTAGGTTTGTTAGAGTGGCCCTTTTGCTCGCCAAGCGGCGGATTATGTTCACTTGGGAAAGTAAATTTGCTCTGAAAATTGATGAATGGATCAAAGATCTGGTGTACTGTCGTGAACAGTTGGGTTTGTATGCTGAGGAACTGCCTGTAACATCCAGGCCTAAAGATATCTGGGAACCGTTAAAACACTACCTATCGCTCCAAACCCACAATGAAAATGTGTGACCTGATTGTTCATCTGTAATATTGTATTGTCATACTACTCTGAGTGCAAGAAGTGACCCGCTATCGTAGGACGGTTATACCGCATGTGCTGTAAAATCTGATCACAGAGTTTATATTCAACTTTTTGTTGTTTTTCTTTTGTCTATTATTGATTTAGTATATACTGCCCTGCGTGGCAGTTCTCCTGGTATTGTATTGAGAAAAATCAATAAATAGAATTTAAAAAAAAAATCCATAACATGTGTATTTGTAAAGCGCACGTTCACTGGGAGGTATCTTGGCGCTGAATAACAGATGTTTATCGTTACCCAACTCAACGGTACTCATTTTATTGACCTCAGATGGATGAAAGGCTGAGTGGACCCGCCAGGATTTGAACCTGTGACCATGAGGTCAAACACAGGCCCCTGCAATGGACGCATTAGTCCACTGAGCCACTAGACCCCACAGTAGCTGTGTCTCCTGGAGGAGCACAATGTGCACCCGCTACCTTCTAAGATAGGTGTGGGTCTTAAATCATTTTACGAAGGAATTCAACCCTTGCACATTCCATCTGAGTTTTACGCACTAAGTCAGTCATTATAAAGAGTTACACCTGCTGCATCCAACACCCTGCGTCGTCCCACCCCCAAACCACCATCCTCAATTCAGGTACACACTTGCTACTGCACTAACAAGAACCGTAACCCACAAACAAATCCTAATCACCCTCCCCGGGTAAACACCCCGAAACTCAACTAATGTCTTCCCAAGTATTGTAACGCACCCACCCAATCTAACAACACCAATAGAACTTCAGTGTGTGCTTGAAGTCAACGTTGGGCATGTAACTTGAGCTATAACTAAGGGGTAAGAACGGTCGGGCGAAAACCCTATGAGTGGCCTGCTCGTTGTTCCACTCATGTGTATCCTGTGACCCTCCTGTCACTTCGTTCAGACTTTCACACACCACAATAAAGGGGAAAGGAGAAGGGGAGAAGGATAGGGGCAAGAAAAAGCAGAAAAAAACAAGAGACGAGGAGTCAACCTAGTGAACTTGCGTCCAGGTCCCGCTAAAGATGCAGCCCCCATGCCCCACAGTACCCCCTACATTAGAGCACATCGTTGGCCCAGTAACTTCAGGGGCTTCAGCGAACTGAGTCAGAGCTTCCAGTCCCTTATCAGGGTGATGAACGCTGGTCACCCATCTCATGAAGAACCTGCTCTCTCACCAGGAGACCGCTTCGCAGTCTCCCTCGCTAGGACGCTGCAGTGTCACCAATTGATCATCCGGGATCGTCCACCAGCTCCGAGTCTGTACAGGAGGATGCAGCAGAGGTGACTGTCTCTACCAGTGCCCTGGCCTCCTCATGTTCCTATCGCGGTGTCTCCAGGGTCAGAGAGCCATCTGGCCGCACCACCATTCTCGTACCAGAATCTGATTGTTGTCTACGTCTGCTTCTCTTCCTAGACGTGAGTACTGGACCTCCCCTTCACCTGACACCATCTCGATTCCATCCTGGGAGTGTCGCAGGGATCCGATCACTTCCTCGGATCTCCATCCAGTCTAATGTTTCTTCTGGTGTCATGAAGAAATAGGAGCGGCCGTCCTGTATTATCTTCAGCTTGGCGCGGTAAAGCAACATATATGTCAGTCCTATCGCTTTCAGTTTCTGCTTGACGCTGCTAAAGGATTGCCTCTGCAGCTGCACAGCTCTAGTATACTCCAGGAAGACGCGTATGGTGTGATCTTCGAACGTCGGGTCTCCATGTCTGCAGACCTCCTTTAGGATTGCGTCGCAGTCCCTGTAATGGAGAAACTTCGCTATAATAGTCCTAGGTGGGGCTCCAGGCGAAATGTGCACCCTTTCTGCCACAAAGAATCTCGACAGGTTTGCATTTGGGAGCGTCAACTTGATCCACTCCTCCAGGAAGAATTCTGGATTACTGCCCTCAGCACCCTCAGGAAATCCCACAAACCTTAGGTTGCATCTGCAGGACTGTCCCTCTACATCACCCACTCTTGCCTCCATTTATCTTGAGCAGGCATTGAGCGCAGCCACCGTGGCCTTCAGTGTGGAGACCTCCTCCCATATCTCAGTGACCTGTCTCTCCGTAGCCACAGATCTCTCTGCCACCTTGCGCAGATCTGTCCATAGCAGATTGACATCCAGCGCCACTGCCTAGATCTTTGCCTGTACCGCCAAGCTGGAAGTTTTAATCGCCATCAGGATCTGGGCATCTGATGGCTCATTCGTGTCCTGTGTACTTTTACCGCCGTCAGCTGGAGGGCCTCCGCCTACACCCAGGGCAGTGAACTGGCCCATCTTTGTTTTTTGGGTTCCCCTAGTTGATCTATCTTTACACATGTTACATGGGGGCCCCCCTGGCCGGTTGGGTTGGGCGCAGGGGCTGTGTCTGTCTGAGCACCAGGCACAGTCTATCCTGCAGCAGAGTCTGTGGTGTCTCTCGTTGCTATGGTAGGTTTCAGCTTACTTTTTGAGTCTCCAGCAACACAGGCCGCGCACACCTCCTCCTTCAAGCCCCTGTGATGTTGGGCATCATGTTGTCGGGTCATCACTCACTTAGGCTCATGTCCTTCAATCCTGCAAAGACAGAGTAGTGGGTGCAGAGCATTCCACTCACGCCCCACAAGCGCTGCAGGCAATTAATAGATGTCGGGGAGGGTGCGACTGTAGAGCCAAACAGCCTCCCAGCGGTAGTCAGCTCTCAGAATGCCAAAGTCTCCAACTGGACCGCACCTGCCCCTAGCGAGGGTCTCTAGACCATAGGCAGGTCCTGAACCAAATGTATGAGGAGTGACTGAGGGAGTACAGCTGGCAACTGGGCAAGTTGCAGGGCGCAGTCTATGCGGGCACCAGGGACCAGGGGGAAGCGCAAGTCACCTACCACATTTCACTCTCCACTGAGAGGGGCTGATTGGCCACGACTTTACCACCAACTCCTCAAGACTGCTGATGATACTGGTTTACACCAGTGTCCCAGGCGCCTTAGAAATGTGTGAGGAAGGCAAGTCCCAGCACCAGCAGCTCTCGTCGTCCCTCAACGCAGGTGTGCACAAGACAATGCACAGGCTCAGCCTTGGTCAGCTTGTAACATCAAGGGCCCACTGGGGTCATTCAGCTCAGCAGACTCCACATAAAGCATGCAACATGCTGTTCATATCCCACCAGCCAGGTCCTCCTTGCCAGGCAAACCGCCTTGGTATCTACTTTGAGGTGCAATGTCTTTTTCACAGGCAGGGTGGGGAGAGAACCTTCAGTGTTTGGGTCCTCCGTCCACTGCCCGCAGTCCCAAGTGTGATTGGGGCACGCGTTCTCAGGTGGCCCGCACTGGGATCGTAGGCATCTCCTGAAGGACTGTGTCAATGCGACTGTCACCAGCTCCCTTCCGCCATTCAGATGCCCACTATTCTCCGCGGCTCCCTATATCTTTCTCTTGCTTCCAGTCGCCAGCCGGACGTAAGAGGAGGAAGTGGGTCAGGTTGCAGCAGGAGTGTCCTGGGATCAGCCAAGGTAGTGGGACCCGCACAAGGCGGTCCCAGAGGTAGGCGGTATCTTAGGAGGCCCCCTCTAGTAATGGATATGCCACGTCGTTCTCCCCTGGGTGCAGGGCCCAGCCGCACCTTACCGTCTCTCAGACGTGGAGCTGGGGGAGAGTGATCAGGTAACGGGCTGCCACCAAACTCACAGGCGACCGGAGCGGGATGTCACCGGAGGCCAGCACCAGGATGTCGGGGCTGTTTCTATGTCTTTACCTTGCGGGGCAGAACCAGTCACACGCATGTAGTTCATACCCGGTGAGCAAGTGCCACAGTCCTGTCCCCCGCCGCAGTACCCCGGGCCCACATCGGAGATGTCCACGCCCGTCCGGGTCTAGGTCAGGCAACCATGGCTGCGTGGCCTCCTTTGTTTGCAGAGGGTGAGTTTGCTCCGAACAACACTATCATGACTTTCCAGCCTGCACCCGCTGTACGGTCTAGGATTCAGGCATCGTGGGGTCTCAGGGGCAGCAGGATGTAGTAGGATCTCATTAACTGGCTCAGAGCTCACCTCTGATGCTGCTGCTCGGCCATCTTGCTGGCCAATGCCCGCCTCAGAGGAAAGTTAAAGGGACCTAGTAGCTTATCATTAGGACAGTAATGCCCAAAAAGTGCGTTGCCGCACCCTGGTGCACCACCAAAGCCAGCCAGGGGTGCTGTGTTAAGGAAAGAATAAAATGCGAGGAAATCACACTATCACAGACATCAGTAGACAGCGTTGCAGAGCGATATGTAGTTAAAGAGCAGTGCATGCCTAAAACCTCAAAAGGACATGATGTAGGTGAGAAGTCAATAGAAAGCAGAACACAAGATCAGCAATTATTAGTTAAATGGGAAAAATATGTTTAACAAACCTTGAAAAGTTTATGATTACAGTACACAAGCACGTATTTCGATCTCATTGTAAATAGAGACGTGACTTAGAAAATGTTGGTCAAAGGTAACTTCAGCCTAAAGTATATAGAGTCAGATAAGAAGTCTTGGGAACAGAGCAATAAAAACTTACACACTCGGGGAAGGAAGTTTAATGTTTTATCAAAGCTCTGTTAGGATTACGATAAGGGGAATCTAGAGAAGAGGTCATGAGTTTAAGGACGCAGGTGATGTGGTGTTAATGTGAAAGTATATTATTAACTTTTTATTCTTTGACTTGCTATTGCGTTTCAAGATAATTGTAGTTAGTCAGCATTTTTGCAACTATATAATGAGCTGCCTGCAAGCAGCAAATTGAGATCAGCTTTTTCAGCTCTACAGAGATAACTGATCTCCTGGCCGTTGTGATTAAACCTACTTTTGCCTTGCCAGAGAAGTCTTGTCTCTCTTTATTCTAGTTTTCCCCCAACATTTGGCGAGCCAGCCAGGAGTACCGTTGGCCCTCAACTGACTGCTGGTACTGGAATACCGCCTACCCCCCGCTGCATAGACTATTGCACATTTTTGACAAGGTAAGCAGACACCGTGTTACCTAAAGTTCTGCCTATTCACGGGGCAGGTAGGACCATGAATTGCCGTCTTTAAGGTGAGGACAACGCAGGCTCTGTTTCATGTCTGTATATAATATGACTATTCTCTTTGGCAATGGTAAACGTGGATGAAATGTAAATGTGTAATCGCATGGAAGATTGTGTACATATATCACACAATATTAGTAAAATCGCTATGTGCAGTCGGTAGAACGTTGATCCTAATGCAACGTTGGAAGTGGTCAGGTTAGTCTGGGTGATTCAAAATTGGAAATCCAATATGTGTTTGCACATTTTGATATCTGCACTTCTATATCGATAGTTCTAGCTATCGACAATGGGGGCTCTAAGGTAAGGCCTCGGTAGCCCGCCCGCCGCTGCCAAATTGTTTTACGTTTCGGGGGGAATCCTCTTGCTCAGAAGACTGACACTTCCAACCCCATACAGAAGTCCAACCCTCTCTTCCAAACACCCACCAGGGGCTGCGTATTGGCCCTCCATAATCTAGCTATGTCTCGTTTGGCAAGTGTGAGGCCCAGAAATAAGAGGTTGCCCCCAATTCCATCCATACTATGTAGTAAAGTCAATCTGGGGGCTCTAGGAGCTCAGCGAGGCACGCAATGACTCCCTTTCAGAACTTATCTAAAGCAACACATGTCCATACAGTGTGTAGGCAAGTGCCCTCGGCATTGAGCAACGCAGGCACACCGTGGATGCCACCAGCCCTGCCCTCCAAAGCTTATACTCTGCAGATATTCAAACTGAAACCATCGTAAACGCGATGAGATGGCCGCCCCTCTAGGGGACTCCAGGGCCTCAGTCCAGTCATCATATCAATGAGGCCTAGATCTGCCTACCATGCTGTCCTGAGGGTCTCAAGGGTGGTGCTGCTATTTGTGATGAGAGATTGATATATTTTCGAAATTTTATGGTCACCTAAATCGGGGAGAGTTGTGAGGTTAGTTATATATAGCATTAATGCTTGGCGGAATTGAAGGTATTTGTAGAACTGGCCATGAGGCATAGAGTATTCCACTTGTAATTCCTGAAACGATTTGAGGGTGTGGCCATGCATAACATCACCTAGGGAGGATATCCCGATCTGGTCCCAGCCACGAAAGCCCTGGAGATCGGCCAGTTGGGGAAGTAGTCTATTACGCCACAACGGTGTCTCATGTGTAAGGTGGCCCCACCATCCCATCCGACGAAGAGATTGGAGCCACACTAGTATCATGACTCGCGTGGCGGGGGAAGGGCCCAAACATCTGATCTGCTATACAGGTATGTATGTAGAGTAAGGTGCCCCAGTAGCCAACGCTCAACGGCATAGGCCAGGTCGTCTCCAGAACCATACCACCAGTCATTGAGCACTTGGAGGTGTGAGGCCACATGACTAAACTGGACATCAGCCGCTGCAATGCCCCCGCAATATGTAGATTGAAAGCACGTACGTAGTACCACCCGAATGCTTCGCCCCCCCACATAAACTGGCCTAGCATAGGGTTGACCTGTCAGAACCACACCAGGTGGACCGAGTAGGGGTGGTTCTGCAGACGATAGAGTAGGCGAGGAAGGCAGACCATCTTAAATATGGCAGAACGCCGACAGAGAGACAACGGCAATCCTGTTCGGGACCTAATTTCGGCCCTAAACCTATCAGCCATTGAACCAAGATTGCAGTCACATGACACCTTCTCGGTTATCCGATAGAAAGACCCCTAGATATTTCAGACCCTCTGTGGTCTGCGACAGAATCATTGCCCACTGGCCAGAGCCAAGCGTCCCCCGCCGTGGCCAAATGATAGATTTGCCAACATTCATATATAGGCCCGAGGTCTCTCCAAAGAGCTGCAGGATCCTGGCGCCTGATCTATGTGGGTCAGAGAGGAAGAATAGGACATTGTCCGCATATAAGACGATACGGTCGGATATTTCCACTCAAAGCCCCGGACCAGAGCATCTATGTGGACCCAGGCAGCTAAGGGCTCGATGGCTAGCGCAAACAGAAGGGAAGACAAGGGGCAAGCCTGTCTAGTGCCGCGTCTGATTGTGAACGGGGGGAGATATTACCAGCCACTCGCACAGAGGCTGTCAAATCAGTATAGAGTAACCAAACGTATGACAGGAAGCGCTGACCAAAATTCAACCGTTTCAAAAGTATAAAAAGATACATCCAGCAAACCGAGTCGAATGCTTTGTCGATATCTGCTAATAGCAGGGCTGCCGGCCTGCCCAAGTGATCAACTGCAGCAATTGCACTGTGTTCCTGTCGAATAGTGTGGCGTGTTTCCCGGCGGGGCATGAAGCCCGCTTGATATGGATGGACCAGGTCAGTCTAATAGCCAGGACTTTGGCAAGCAGCTTTGCCTCCATCTTTAGGAGGGATATCAGGCGATATAAGGCGTGATATTCTGGGGGACACCCCGGTTTAAAAAATACAACAATTTTGGCATATTTCCAATCGGGGGGCATGCGAGCCGCCTGAACCGCCGCTTGGACGGTTGCTAGGTAGTGTGGGCCCAATTGGGACCTGTATGCCTTATACAATTCGCACGGGAACCCGTTGGGACCGGGTGCCTTCCCGGACTGTAGCTCTGACAACACAGCCGTCAGTTCCTCAATTGTGAAGGGGGTCTCCAAGGAACTCTGCGCCTCAGCCAACAGGGCCCTCTGGGCATATCTTTGATGAATCTCTCGATCTGTGAAGCGTGTATCACCTCCCTCTGCATAAATATAGGGTCTCATAAAAAATGGCAAAGCTGCTTGCTAACGCAGCCGGATCTGTGAGCACTGCACTATTGACCTCGCACACCGTGGTAAGTTGAGTCGGCATCGCAACCTGTCGACATAGTCTATACAGGAGCTTCACCGACTGGTCGCCCCATTGGTAAATTCTGCTCTAGGAGGCCCACCATGCGCAGCGCGCCTCCTCCATCAATTCCCCCTGATACTGCTTGCGGGCAAGACATCGTTTTCTACTTGCTGCGCCCCCGTCTTCCTGTCCCTGCCTTTCCAGTTCCATAATGTGGGCCTCCAGTTTTAGTAGGTTTTGCTTTCGTCGCTTACGCTCTGCTGCACAATAGCTAATATCAACTCCCCAGATGGCAGGCTTCATCGCCTCCCATAGCATATTCACAGATGAGACTGTCTATATGTTGAGAATAAAGTATTCGTTTAGGGCCTTGTGAATGTGGGTCCGATAAGATTGATCCTGCAGATGCCATGGGGAAAGCCTCCACCGGAATGGGGGTCGGCACAAACCAATTAAGAGCCAAATGGCCATTGGGGAATGATCCGAGAGCCCACTGGGCAATAGTGTGGCCTCTGGCACCCTATGCAAGAAGGTCTGCGGGACAAAAATGTAATCGAGCCTGGAAAAGGATTCATGGACTGGGGAATAGTAGGTATAACCTTATCCTTGGGGTGGTGAATCCCCCATGTGTCCTCCCATCCCATCAGGTCCACCAGAGGTTTTAGTCGGGACTCCCGCATTCCCTCCACTGCCCCAGACGCTCACCACCTGTCTCTAGTCGGGCATAATACATCATCCCAATCCCCCCGATGACTGCCAGACCCTGGGGTGAATGCCCATAGACGTCTCCAAGCGGTCTACAAAGCATTGGCTAAGGGATGGGCATAAACACTACAGAGCACAACGTGCTCCCCAGGTATAATCCCATGAACCAGGATGTACCTGCCCTGTGGGTCTACCCATGACTGTACTGGTGTGAACGGTATCCTATGGTTGGTTAATCATGACAGACACTCCCCTGCAGCCCTCACTAAACCGGCTTGAAATGTGTGTGTGTATCCATAGCGGGCCAGACAGGGAGTTTTGGTGCCCATTAGGTGAGTCTCTTGCAGGAGCAGGATATCTGCCCTAACGCACTTTGCCCGAGGTAGTATTACACCGTGCTTTACTTTATCAAGCATGCACCTGACGTTCCAGCTAACTATATATAGCCGACCAAGTGCGGCCTCAGTCGCCTGAGCCGTCATCTGTATAAGGGAGTCACTTAGCGCATCCAGTCAAGATATGGGGACTACACCCTGGGAAAACACAGACTACGCAGTCAGTTTGGAAATTAACATTAACCCAATCCCCCCCCCCGGCCCCCAACTCGAATACCTGGAACATCTATCGCGAATGGTAGCCCATGCCGACCCCAATGGGGGGCCAACATAGGATCCATCCAATGGATCCCCGAACACCCCATTGTCACAATGTCAGCAGGAAAGGGTTTAGGTGTACCACCGTAGCCATGCAGCCCACAGAAGAGATACCAGATACTGCACAGTTTGGGATAGGAAGGGAATCACAAAGTCTCTACTCATAACCTTCCAAACATTCATTTGCAAGAGTTGGATGCCCCAGCTTCAAGGTCTTCTGCTTGCTCACTATTGCGGGCCCTGGAGCGCCACGTCAACCTGGACTGGTGTCTGCGCTTCTCCTTCAGTTTGTTTTGCGATCGGCGGGGTTCTCCCGATGAGGAGCCTGAATAGCGGCGCGGTGGAGTGTGTGGCTTCAAGTGTCTCATTTCATCTGCCCATGTGAAAACTTCGTCTGGTGAATCGAAAAACAGGGTGCGGGAATTATATATTACATGCAATCGAGCCGGGAACAGGAGCATATATGGGATTTTGAGGTCTCGGAGATGGGCCTTGGCCACCTGAAAGGACTGACGCTGCTGCTGCACCATCTTGGTATAGTCGGGTAAAATCATTATTTGATGTGAGTCATACAGAAGCTTGCTCTGTGACCTTGCCTGTTTAAGGATGATGTCGCAGTCATGGAAGTTTAAAAGTCTGGCGATAACAGGTCGTGGTCTGGCATCCGGCGGCGGCCGTTGAAGCAGTGCCCTATGTGCACGTTCTATTATGAAGCAGGGGGAGAGGGCGTCTGCTGGTATCCACGATTTGAGCCAACGGGTCAAGAATTTACCCATGTCTTCCCCCTCGCAGTTTTCAGGAAATCCTACAAAGCGGAGACGGTTTCTGCGGGCACGTCCCTCTGCGTCTTCCACTCGTGTAGCCAGGCTTTAGTGAGCTTTTCAAGGGTGGATACTTTTGCCTGTAACGTAGAAACCACATCTCCATGCCGGAGACTCTGGCCTCAGCCTCGGCAATGCGTTCCACTGCATTGCGGAGGTATTGGCGCAATAGTGTCACGTCAGAGCCCACAGCTCCAATTTTAGCCTCCAGCATGTCCCTAGATTGCGTGATCACTGCGAGTAAAGCAGCATTATCAGGTAACGCGCTGGTGCCCCCTCAGGTGTCCATGTTAAGAGCTCCCTCCCCGGTAGAGAGGTCTATTGTGCTCTGCTTTGCTGCATTTCCAGTGGGTTTATCTTTAGTCATGGCGGGAAGTCAACACCCTGTAAAGGCTGCTCCAGAAACACGGCAAACACAAGGAGATGATGGACGGAGCGCTGAAACGTTTCAGACACTCACCCCCAGTCACAGATCTAGGTTGAATCCATCATCGTTCTTTAGCTCACTTCGCCACCCCAGTTCAGTCCCAGCTATAGGCAAATCAGTCTTGACCCTGCTCTCCATGACACTGGAGTCAAGCTATCCTGGATGATGAGGGGTTAAGCCCCGAAACCGGTCCTAGGATGCTTGTTTCCAGTACAGGGAGGACCTGGCCAGGCAGTTCGGGCTGGACTGTTCCCATTGGGTGGAGGGTCAAGACTGATATGCATATGGCTGGGTCCAATCTGGAATGGCATGGTGAGCAAAAAAACGATGGATTTAGGCCCAGATCGCTGTACTGGGGTGAATGTATGACATTGTTCTGCATTCTGTCAATCAATTGTTCTTTTTGCATTTGTCACCCCGAGTGGGACGGGTATGCCCAGACGTGGATCCCATGCTCTCCATGCCACTGGAGTCAAGCTAGCCTGGCTGATAAGGGGTGAAACCCCGCAACCGGTCCTAGGATGCTTGTTTCCAGTCCAGGGAGGACCTGGCCTGGCAGTTCGGGCTGGACTGTTCCCATTGGGCGCAGGATCAAGACTGATTTGCATATGGCCAGGTCCAAACTGGAATGTCATGGTGAGCAAAAAAACGATGGATTTAGGCCCAGATCTCTGTACTGGGGTGAATGTATGACATTGTTGTGCATTCTGTCCATCAATTGTTCTTTTTGCATTTGCTCCAGAAACACCCCACCGGTGCAGCTCTTCCTTCTAGGTGAGCCTGGCCGCTTCACCGGAGTCTGCTGGGACCCAGGCTCCCAAATACACTTACAGTCGCCGACTTCCACTGCCACAAGGGCTTAGATACACTAAAGCTGCAGCGCCATGAATCCAGTGTGTGTAGGCCGGGGATGGCCCCTCTCAGCCACAAGCCACACCGGGACCTGGACCGGCCACCTCTGCGGTCGGGAGTACGCCCCCCCCAGTGGGTGCCTCACCTCTCATGCCGCTGTTGTCTGGCTGCAGTCCTCCCAGCTGGTAGGTGACTGCCCTGGTGCCCGCGGGTTCGGCTTCTTCAAGCCAGCGATCGAGTCAGCAGGGTGGGACGTTCACACTCAGCCCGGTTGTCCGCAGGCAGGCTATCTCACAGCCTGCTAAAACTCCTCCATGGCTTTTTCCAGGCTGGGCGTGGACAAGCCAGGGCTCGGTGACATGCCGGGTCGACAGTCCTCACGCGCCCCAGCCGGTGCAGGCCTGGCACTCCCATCGGCCACGGCACCATCCCTGGACTCTCCGGCCCATCGTGCTCCGCACCCAGTCTTGGCCACGGTGAAGATCGGCCTTGCCCACCATGGGCAGGGAAAGCCCAGCTCACCGCTCCTGAATCAACCTCGCCGGCAGCATGTCTTCATCCGCCGATCAGCGCCGCAGACCAGGCTCGCGGGGCCCACACCACCACTAGTGCGGCCGCAGTTTACGCCCGTACGCCCTCCACACAGCAATTCAGGCAAAAATATCTGCCCGGGCGTCACCTGAACCGTCTTTCAATCCCGCGAGGGCCGGGGTTGTTCTGAACAGGAGATATCCAGCAGGATGTGGAAGGATATTGTTGTGGGCTGACGGAGCTTGCCTAAAGTGCGTCCGCCATTTTGGACCTCTAGACCATAAAAAAACAAAACGTTTTTTTGCTTCAGCTCTGTATGTTACGGACATCCGGAGAAATTGCGACTTTAGCACAGCAAAACTTTTGTTGATGCCATTTTTAGGAGAAAAAAAACTGATAAATTAGCTATATTTTGACTATTTTCTCAGTTCCCTTCAGGGGAATCCACAAACCCTGTGTACCTTTGGAAACCCCTGGAAGTTGGAAAAAAGAACGCATATTTGGTGTGGATACCTTATGTGGAAAAAACGTTATGGAGGCCTAAGCGCATCCACCTTGAATATTCAAAAAAAGGCTTAGTATTCTAGGGGGGAAAAGGCTTAGCAGCCATGGGTTTCCATTTTTTTTTTTTTTTTAAATCAACAAAGTAACACAAATGTAAACATGACAATGTGGTCTCTGCTTAGAAAACCCATCCAACATTTTAGCTTGAAATGAAGTCTCTCTGTAAAAACACAAAGCATTTACTGTTGCTAGACCTACAAAAGAGACTTATGTACTAAACCCCTTCCATTTGCATTTGTCAGAGAGTTCACTATGTAAAAGTAAAACCCTTTCCAATTGTGTTTGTCACACTGTTCAAAAAGTAAAGCCCTTTCTTATAATGTTTGTCATGACTTCACTATGAAAAATTACTTCCTATTGTATTTGGCAGAATTCACATTGTAAAACCCCTTGCTTTTGCTTTTGTCGGGGTAATTCACAATGCACATCCCCTTCCAATTGCATTTGTCAGGTGGATTTTCATGTAAAGCACCATCCTGTGGTGTGCGTCAAGGGTTTCACAATGGCGGAGAGTTCACAATATAAAACCCCTTCCTATTATATTTGAGAGAAACAGTACAGGGAGGTTGAAAGGCAGTAGGAAGTTGCTAGCCAAAACTGTGACAATGCAGGTCTTCCATCTCTCGTGTCCTGAGGCCTCCTTACCTCAGACCCTGAAACCTGGGGACCAAGTACTCCTTTTAGCGTTTGTCTCTAGAGGTAACTTAGTTGAGCAGTGTAAGGCTGAATGAGACGGTGCTGTGGGCTATTTGATAAACAGCAATAAATCTTCTACCAGTAGCATATGATGTGTACTTTTCACCACTAGGATGATGCCATATTGACCACGCGTGCTAATGAAAACAGGAGGCTGCCTGCCATTGTGTGCCGGTGCAATGTAAATTAAAAACTGCATCACATTTACATGCATAATCACCTCTCTTGTTTAGTGATGTTTAACAAAACAGAACAGCAAAACTATCAGTGGGCAAACGGTAAATAACTCAATAAATAAACACAAACCAGGATGCAATGGCATGCATTCATTTTCATCACATGTCATGATACAATATTTTTCGAAGCCTTACTACATTAGCAATTTTCATCCTGCTCTAAACGCCTGCACTTACACTTTGCAGCAATTATCTGCTGTTAAAAGCAGCAGAGATAGCACGATACTCCCCTCCGACTGCATGATTTGTAGTATGTTGGACCTCTATTTTTATGTACTCTTGTGGTATTCAGAATGCATATTCTTATTTGATTCTTAATTTTGGTCGTTCCTCTGGCACTCATTTTTTGGGACTAGCTTTTTTTCCCTTAACAGACTCTGACCCAGAGCAAGAGGCAGAAAAACTTAAAAGTGTGTGTTAGACCTGTCAGCCATAGGGTGGTCTTCCCCTAAATGTTTTTAAAACGCGTGTTTGACCTGTCAGCCATAGGGTGGTCTTCCCATAAACGTTTTGCCTGATTGATCTTTTTTTGTTCGCTTTAGAACTCTGGGCACTTTACCACTGCCAACCAGTGCTAAAGTGCATGTGCTCTCTCCCTAAACATGGTTTGATTGACTTATCCACAGGTGGCATATTTAATTTACCTATAAGTCCCTTGTAAAGTGCACTACATGTGCCCAGGGCCTGTATATTAAATGCTAACAGTGGACCTGCAACACTGAGTGTGCCACCCACTTAAGTAGCCCTTTAAAACATGTCTCAGGCTTGCCACTGCAAAGCCTGTGTGTGTAGTGTACCCTGCCATGTTGACTTGGCATTTAAAACCAGGTATTGGCCTTCAGTGCTGCTTACTTGGATGATATAGCTGTTTTCAGTAACAGCTGGAAGGACCACCTCTTTCACATGCAGGAAGTGCTTGAGGCCCTATGAAAAACCCGCCTGACTATCAAGGCAAGTAAGTGCCAGATAGGGCAGGGGTCTGTGGTGTACTTTGGACTGGTGGGTGGGAGTAAGTGGCTTCCAGGCCAAGATAGAAACTGTCATTGCCTGGGAGCCCCAAAAGAATCAAACTGAGGTGAGAGCCTTTCTAGGCCTCACAGTTTATTACAGGAGGTTTGTCAAGGGGTATGGCACCATTGTTGCCCCCTTAATTGATCTGACTTTGAAGAAGCAGCCCAGGATGGTGATATGGACAGAAGCATGCCAGAAAGCATCTGCCTCCCTAAAGCAAGCCATGTGCACAGCCTCTGTGCTCAAGGCCCCTGACCTTTCAAGGGAATTCACAGTTCAAACTGATGCCTCAGAACATGGCATAGGGGCAGTACTTCCACAACTTAATGATGAGGGCCTAGACCAACCTGCAGCTTTATTCTCTAGGTTACTTCCCAGGTAACAGAGGTGAAGTGCTATTGAAAGGGAAGCCATTAACTGTGGTCTGGGCACTGAAGAAGTTGAGACCAAACCTGTTTGGGACTCACTTCGGATTCAGACAGACCAAAGGCCCCTCAGGTTGCTACTGCAAATGGGAGGTGAGAATCCAAAATTGTTGAGTCACAGGGTGAGGGGGGTTTGAATCTCAAAAATGACATGTAACAAAACCACATAAAAAACACATTTCTTGACTGTGACCGCCTTTATGAGCGACCCTCAATCTCTTTTATGCTGCTCCCTCGTCTTCCCCATGCCCTGACCATGTCCCTTGCCGGCATAAGCCACACTGCTCATGGAGTGTGGCTCGGACAGCTGACCCGCCGGTGAGGTTCTTGGCTGGAAGAAAGTATACGGTCCTTCTGTGCACCGTCGTTGGCTTCTTCGGAGTAGTTGGGTCGTCCCGCCTCTCCTCCGCCTTCTTCTGGAGTCACCACTGCTCTCCCGGTCCCTCGCTGCTCTTAGCATTCCTAGTCTTGTGGTTTTATCCTCTTCAGCGTCTCTCCTGGGTTCCTTCCAAACTCTCGATCTTCAGACTCCGCCTCCAATGACACATCCTGCGTCTTTTTTTTTTTTTAAACAGATTTTATTTGTCAAAATAGCACATATGACGCAGACCTCTGAATCCCAGAGACAGCTGCCGCATGTAAGATACAAAAATTGACTTTGACCATTTTACATATGTAAAGACAGGAGAATATGAAAGGCAATACAAATAAAATCAATCCCTAAAACAACCAACTACCCCTCCTCCCTCCCCACCCTCCAGCGCACCGTCTCCTTATTCCGGAACAACATATCACTGACCCAAACTGCCATTGATCTACACAAGAGCTCAACATCCACAATACCATTTTCTGCTGAGGAACTGCGAGCCACACATAAGGAAGTGCAAGGAACAGGAGAGGCCAACAGGCTACTCCGGATCTCGGCCTCGGCCCCCCCGTGGCAGCTCCAGCTCCAGTCCTCGATAATCCGCCCAGCGCCTCCAGATCTTATAGTGCTTTCAAGGGCACCCTCTAGCTTCAAAAATGGGGATCTCGAGGCCCATACAAAAGTCCAGACCATTTTTCTAAATCGAGACCGAGAGGGCAACCACCGCCTTCCAGGCTCTAGCTATATCTCTCTTCGCTAAGGTAAAGCCTAGGAGCATGAGATGTCGCTTATAGATGTTGCCCCCGATCCCTTCCATCACATGAAGGAGAACAAGCTTCGGTGAATGAGGGAGCTCCCACCCCAGAACTTCAGAGAGACAGGCCAGAACCCCCCTCCAGAATCGTGCTAGCGCTGTGCAGTGCCATGTAGTGTGTATCAGGGTCCCCTCTTCGTGCCCACAGCGGAGACACACCGGGGAAGCCACCAAGCCCGCCCTCCAGAGCCTAACCCTGGTAAAGTAAACCCGATGGAGGTATTTAAATTGAATAAGCCGCAGGCTCATCGCAATAGCCGCCCCTCGCGGGGAGGCCAAAGCTTCTGTCCAGTCTTCTTCTACCATCTGACCCACATCGCCCTCCCAGGCCTCCCTCAGACGCTGCAAAGAGGGGGAACAGTGCGTAACCAAGGACTGATAGATTTTGGAGATCTTATGGTCTAGGAGGTCCCCCATAAATACCTTAGCTTCTACCGGGCTAAACTCCGGCAGCGAGTCCAGACCCTCCAAGCTGGGAGAAATAGCATGCCGAAATTGCAAATATGTAAAGAACTGAGTCTTTGGCATCTGGAAAGCCATCTGAATGTCTTGAAAGGTTTTCAGAATCGTACCCCGCATAACGTCCCCCAGAGTAGATATCCCAATGTTGTCCCAATCGCGAAACCCGGAGAGACTTAGCAATTGCGGAAAGCGGCCGTTGTGCCATAATGGAGTCTCCCGAGTCAATCTATTCCACCAGCCCATCTTCCGCAATGCCTGCCTCCAAAGCTGAAAAACAATCCGCGTGACAGACGGAAGGAGAAGCCTCAACGGAGCAGAATAAAGAATAGTGTGTAGGGACTGGTCACCCATGCAGCGCCGCTCCACGGCGTATGCTGGGTCTGCCCTGGCTCCATACCACCACTCGTTTAAGACAAGTAGATGCGATGCAACATAGTAAGACCAAATATCGGAGGTTGCCAGCCCCCCGCAATACGTAGATAGGAAGCACGTCCAGACCGCCACCCTCACCGCCCCACCATCCCAAAGGAACTGTCCCAGAACAGAATTCACCTGCCGGAACCACCGTGGGGGAATCGGATAGGGATGATTTTGTAATTGATAATGTAGTCGCGGGAGCGACACCATCTTAAGTCCTGCGTCTTTTTGTATTGGAGCTGTGTCTGAGACCAAAACGTAAGGACTGCCTCCCCAGTCTCAGGAGGATCGTCATTAAAGTGGCAGGTGGCAGCCACCAAAGAGAAGGGATTTTGTATATGAGCTCAGGGCGAGTGGGGCTCCCGATCACATATCTCCTCCCTATGATTTTCCTGTTTGGGGAAAACGGGAGAGATAGTCAGTGTTGCCTTGTTCCTTTGATTTCCTGTGTCTGACTTCAAAATGAGAGGGTTGTAGGGACAGGAATCAACTTAAAACTCTCTTGTTATTACCCTATTCTTGTACAACCACGTAAAAGGCGCATGGTCTGTGCAAAGAACAAAGGGCGCCCGTCTAAGTAGCATTGTAGTTTCTCTACGGCCCACTTAAGGGCAAGACACTCCTTTTCGATAGTGGGATATTTTTGTTCACGGGAGAATAACTTCCTACTAATATAAACAATTGGCCTTCCTTTGCCTTCAAGATCTGTTTGTGATAAAACAGCCCCAATTTCTACATATGATGCATCCGTTTGTACAATGAAGGGTTTCTTAAAGTCAGGTGATATTAAAACTGAACTACTCGTGAGGGCTGTCTTTAGCTTATGAAAAGCTTTGAGGGCTGCAGTTGAAGGTTGTTCAAAAGGTTTTGGGTGGACTGACTTTTTCAAGAGGTCTGTTAGAGGTGCAGATAGGGGAGTATGGTAAAGTGATAGAGACCATCAGGGGTAGCAAAGGCTGTTTTCTCTTGGTCACTGGGATGGAAAGGGATCTGCCAATAGCCTTTTGTCAAGTCTATTGTGGTTATATAGTGTGCCTCACCTAATTTCTCAATCAATTCTTTGACCCTCAGCAAGGGATAACCGTCTAGCTTAGAAAACTTGTTGATACCTCTGAAGTCGGTACAGAAGGGCAAGCTTCCATTTGGCTTCGGTACCAACACTATCGGGGAACACCAATTGCTGGTGAAGGGAACAATGACCCTCATTTTCATCATTTGCTTAATTTCATTTGGAGTGCTTTGCGACGGGCTTCTGGCACTTGATAGGGATGTTGTCTGATTACTACTCCTTCAGTGGTATGAATAGATTGTACAGCAAGGTGAGTCCTACCAGGTAGATCTCAAAAGATGTCAGAGAAAGATTTAAGAACTTTGGTTAGGGTAGTTTTTTCTTCATAGGTGAGGGCGTCATTGATGTTGGTTTCTCCAATGGTCTGACTGGGTGACAGTAGGTGTATGTCCTTAGGAGGTAAACCTAACCATTTCTTTAGGTGATTGATATGGTAGATTTATCTCTTACTGGGCGCTAATTGCAATTGACAAGTAACTCGACCGATTTTCTTTAATATATTATAGGGGCCTTGCCACTCAGTTTTCATTTTGGTGCTGGAAGATGGTAACAGAACTAGGACCCGATCATCCACATTATACTCTCGCCATTTCTTCCCCTTTCACAAAAGTATTTCTGTTTTTGTTGACTTTTCTCTAGGTTCTCATGGGCCAGGGTCCGTAGCTTCCCCAGACAGGATTTTAATTGAGTGGCATAATCTAGGAGGAATTCCGTTTCATCATCTGTATCCTTTTCCCACACTTCCTTTGTAATCTCTAAAAGACTATGAGGTTGTCAGCCAAAAATGAGTTCAAAAGTGGAGAACCGTAGGCTACTTTGTACTTGGCTATGGAGAACAAAAAGGGCCAAAGGTAGAAGTTGGTCCCAGTGTTTACCATCCCCAGACAGCACTTTCTTAAGGGTTAACTTTAGACTGCCATTATATCTTTCGACCAGACCATCTGTCTGGGGATGGTATACAGATGTCCATAGGTGCTTGATATCCAATTGCCTACATACCTGTTTCATTAAGTTTGAGACGACTGGGGTACCCTGGTCAGTGAGAATCTCATGAAGAAAGCCCATGCGGGAGAATACTTCTATTAGGTGGTGGGCGATGGGTATGGTGGTATTAGCCCTTAATGGTATAGCTTCGGGGTAACATGTTGTATAATCCACTAGGACCAATGCATGTTGGTATCCTCTTGCCGTACACGGTAAAGGACCAATAAAATCCATGCCAACTCTTTCAAAGAGCTTCCCTATAATAGGCATGGTTTGTAAAGGTACTCGTGGAGGTTGATATGGGTTTTTCTTCTGGCATACATCAAACTCCCAACAATACTGTTTGATTTGCGCATAGATGTCAGGCCAATATAAATGTTTTAAGATGCTTGACTGGTTTTCTCTAAGCCACTATGACCAGCTACCAGGTGCGAGTGGGCAAAGAATAATACCTCTTCTCTAAACTCCAGGGAAATAAGGAGTCTGCATTTCCAATACGGTATAATAACCAATTTTTTATACTACAATGTGGGAAAGGTGGACTGGGGTCATCCTGAATCCCTTTTGTGGTCTGCCATGCGTTTTGTAAAGAACTTAGGAGTCACGTTTGACACCATGCTTTCCTTTGAAGGCCACGTAAACCAGGTTACATCTATATCCTTCTATACACTAAAATTACTTAGAAGGATTCTTCCATTTATTCCAGTTGATCTGCGGAAGTTAGTGGTCTCGGCTCTTGTTTTACCTAGAGCCGACTACTGTAACGGCCTTTTCATTAACCTTTGGAAGAAATGTCTGACCAAGTTGCAGATTGTGCAAAACGCTGCAGCACGTTTGTTGCTGAGCATTCCAAAACATAAATCTGCCTCTTCGGCGCTTAAAGAGTTACACTGGTTACCGGTGAAGAGACGGATCGAGTTTAAGGCTCTTTGTATAGCTTTTAAATCTATTCATGACATAGGACCTGCCTTTTTTAAACAGAATTTGCAGCCATACATTCCGGCCCGCCATCTTCGCTCAGCCCACGCCCATAACCTGGTAGTCCCCAGGTTCAAAAAGCGTTCTTGGGGTGGAAGAAGCTTTCTGGTCGGTACGACCAAACTTTGGAACTCGCTTCCACTGAGGTTAAAAGAGGAAACACATCTGTTGGCCTTCAGGAAGGCTTTAAAAACGTGGCTTTTTAATCTCTGATGTGGTTTTAAAACTGTTGCTGGTGCTGGAAGATGGTAACAGAACTAGCACCCAATCATCCACATTATACTCTCGCCATTTCTTCCCCTTTCACAAAAGTATTTCTGTTTTTGTTGACTTTTCTCTAGGTTCTCATGGGCCAGGGTCCGTAGCTTCCCCAAACAGGATTTTAATTGAGTGGCATAATCTAGGAGGAATTCCGTTTCATCATCTGTATCCTTTTCCCACACTTCCTTTGTAATCTCTAAAAGACTATGAGGTTGTCAGCCAAAAATGAGTTCAAAAGCGGAGAACCGTAGGCTACTTTGTACTTGGCTATGGAGGACAAAAAGGGCCAAAGGTAGAAGTTGGTCCCAGTGTTTACCATCCCCAGACAGCACTTTCTTAAGGGTTAACTTTAGACTGCCATTATATCTTTCGACCAGACTGTTAGATTTGGGGGTCTATAGTTGGCAGAGGTAGGTACCTTTGTCCAAATAGGGACCCTTGCGTCTAGTCAGGGAAAGTAGGTACACTCCTGAAATAACCCCTGCTCACCCTCTTGGTAGCTTGGCACGAGCAGACAGGCTTAGTTCAGAGGCTGTGTTTAAAGCATTTGTGAACACATACAGTAATCAAGTGACAACACTACAAATGGACACCACACAGGTTGTATATTTATAAAAATAGGTATACTTTATATAGATTTATCACAAGACCATAAATGACAAAAATAATCCACAATACTGTCAAGAATGCTTAGTTCTGATCAAAAGACTTAATTCAAGGTTCTGTGCGAATCGGTAGCCTCCTCCGGCTACGGCGATGTCAAGAACAAACAAAGTCTAACAAATCCAGCTGACCGCGTCGAGACGGGCCAACACAGCGTAGACAGACTCGGTCACAGTACCTTTTACTTGAAGCGGCAGGCACGGGCGTGCGAGCCGGATGGCTGTTCGTCGCGGTTGCGTTGCAAAATGGAAGCGTTGCAGGACGCGATGTCCCTCGATGCGGTGCAGGCAGCGGCTTGTTGACGTCGTCGAGACGGAGTCGGTGAGACCAAGGCCGTGCGTTGCAGGGCGAGACGGTGCTTCGATGCGGTGCTGGCAGGTTACGGTGCGGCGATGGAGCCGGATTCGTGAGCTGGCGTCAATCAGTCCGGGCAGCGGTGCGAGTCGGGCGGTGCGTCGCGAAGCTTGCGAGGCGGTGCCCAACTCCGGTACAGTCACAGGACTCGAACTCAGCAACAGTGACCGTGTCGGTCGGACCAGATGGATTCGGTGTAGCGAGGCGTTGCAAGGTGCGGTGCTCACAGGTTACGGTGCAGGCAGCGGCTCGTTCATGGAGTCGGTGAGATCAAGGCCGTGTGTTGCAAGATGCAGGCGTTGCTCAATGCAGTGCCAACAGGACACCGAGCCGGTCGGGAGAGTCGGTCACAGCTCCCTACCTCTGTAGCCACTGAAACAGAGTTTCCAGCAGCAATTCACAAAGGGGGTGAAGTCCAATGGTCCTGGGACTTCGATCAGGGGGCAAGCTCTCTTCCAAGCCCTTGGAGATCCTTCACAAGTTGATGAAAGTCACAGCAAAGCAAAAGTTCCTTTCTCCTTTCTTTGGCAGTCAGGCAAACCATTGCAGGCCAATCCCCCAAGCAGCACTTCAGGCTTAGGGCTAGTCTCTCCTCAGTTTCTTCTTGGTTCCGCTCCTCAGCAAAGGTTTCTTCTTGTTCCCAAAAGTGATCTAATTTCTTGGGATCAGGGTCCCAATATTTATACCCCAAAATCCTTTGTCCTCTGAGGGCAGAGGGGCCTTTGCCCAGTCCAAACCAGTTCTGGAGGACTCTGTTTACATGACTCCTTCTTTCCTTTCACAGTGCAGGGCAGAAACATCAGACGCCCCACAGGAGGTGGAGCCAGCATTGTGGAGGGAAAGCCCAGCCCTGGAGCACTTTGTTGACATGATTCCTTCTCTTCTTTCACTGTGCAGGGCAGAGACATCAGACGCACCACAGGGGGTGGAGCCAGCACTGTGGGGGGCAGGCACTGTCCTATTCAGGTCCCAGGTGCAACTCCTCCCACCCATCTAGATGCAGATCTCTCTATTCACCACTGGGCTGACTCATTCTGTCTCCTGGAATCCCCAGCCCTGTCACTCAAAAACACCAGACAAGGAATACACAACCTAGCAGAGGCAGGCTTTGGATAGTTAGACAAGAAAATACCTACTTTCTAAAAGTGGTATTTTCAAACACAGAATGTTAAAACCAACTTCACTAAAAGATGTATTTTATCATTCTGAGTTCAGGCATACTAACCTCAAATTTCCACCATGTTCCCTGAGTCAGTTAGGATTATAAAATGTAATAATTTAACTGCCCATTCTGGCCTATGGAGAACAGGTAGCCTTGCAATAGTGAAAAACGAAAATGGCTGTAATTCACTATTAGGACATGCCACACACACCAGGGCATGTCCTACCTTATACTTACAATGCACCCTGCCCTAGGGCCTACTTTAGGGGTGACCAACATGCAGTAAAGGGAAGGTTTAGGGCCTGGTAAGTGGGTGTACTTACCAAGTCGACATGGCAGCCCTAGGCTGCACACAGGGTCTGCAATGGCAGGCCTGAGACACACTTTACAAGCTGCTCCTGTGGGTGCCACAACCAGTGCTGCAAGCCCACCAGCAGCATTGGATTTACAAGCCCTGGGCACACTCAGTGCACTGTACTAGGGACTGACAAGTAAACCAATCATCCAATCATGGAGTCACTAATACACAACACAATTTATCATAGGGAGCACTTGCACTTTGGCACTGATTAGCAGTGGCAAAGTGCCCATGAGCATCTAGTCCAGCAAAAACATATCGACAACAGTGGAGGCATTATGAAAAAATGGAAGGGAGACCCACGCCAAGGATGCCAGGTCTAACACGTGTCCCCTCCAGCTGAAATGTGGGGAGAACTATCCTACCTCTAGGGAGTTCTCATCACTAAGGCGGAAAATCTGGACAGACCACCAGCATTGGCGTGTTCTGTACCAGGGCGGTGTTCCACCATAAAGTCCATCCCCTGTAGGGAAATGGACCACCTCAACAGCTTTGGATTCTCACCCCTCATCTGCATCAACCATCGGAGGGGCCTGTGGCCTGTGGTCTGTCTGAACCCGGAAGTGAGTCCCAAACAGGTATGGTCTCAGCTTCTTCAGTGCCCAGACCACAGCAAATGCCTCACGCTCAATAGCTCTGTCAAGGGGGCAACAATGCTGCCATACCCCTTGACGAATCTCCTGTAATACCCGGTGAGTCCTAGGAAGGCTCTCACCTCTGTCTGGGTCTTGGGGGGCTCCCAAGCCAGAATGGTATCAATTTTCGGTTGGAGGGGTGCCACCTGGCCGCTCCCAACCTGGTGTCCCAAGTACACCACAGAGCCCTGCCCAATCTGGCACTTACTTGCCTTGATTGTGAGGCCTGCCCTCCGCAGTGCCATCAACACTTCCCAGAGGTGGAGCAGATGTTCTTCCCAACTGGCACTGAACACTGCGATGTCATCCAGGTAGGCGGCACTGAAATCCTCCAGTCCAACCAACACCTGGTTGACCAACCTCTGAAAGGTGGCAGGGGCATTCTTCATCCCAAAGGGCATCACCCGGAACTGGTAGTGCCCATCTGGTGTGGAGAATGCTGACCTCTCTTTGCCCCATCAGTCAAGGCGATCTGCCAGTACCCAGACGTTAAGTCAAACGTGCTGAGGTACCGCGCAGCCCCTAACCGATCTATGAGCTCATTAGCTCTGGGGATGGGGTGTGCGTCAGTCCTGGTGACGGAATTGAGTCCCCTGTAGTCCACACAGAACCGGAGTTCTGGTGTGGCACCAAGCGCGGCAGCCTTTGGAACCAAGACCACTGGGCTGGCCCAAGGGCTGTTAGAGGACTCAATCACCCCTAGCGCAAACATCTTGGAGACCTCCTCCTTGATGCAGGCTCTGACCCTGTCAGTCACCCTGTAAGCCTTGTGCTTCACAGGAAGACTGTCCCCAGTGTCCACATCATGGACGCACCAATGAGTGACACTGGGAACCAGGGAGAACAGGTCAGGGAACTGTCCCAACAGCTGGCGACAGTCACCCTGCTGCTCAGGTGTCAGGGAGGTAGAGAGGTTTACTCCCTCCACTGATCCATCTTGCTCTCGGGCTGACAGGAGGTCAGGAAGAGGCTCCAGTCTCTTCGGAGGCGTGGGTTCGAATCCCACCGCTGCCACCAATGTTAGATTTGGGGGTCTCTAGTTGGCAGAGGTAGGTACCTTTGTCCAAATAGGGACCCTTGCGTCTAGTCAGGGAAAGTAGGTACACTCCTGAAATAACCCCTGCTCACCCTCTTGGTAGCTTGGCACGAGCAGACAGGCTTAGTTCAGAGGCAGTGTGTAAAGCATTTGTGAACACATACAGTAATCAAGTGACAACACTACAAATGGACACCACACAGGTTGTATATTTATAAAAATAGGTATACTTTATATAGATTTATCACAAGACCATAAATGACAAAAATAATCCACAATACTGTCAAGAATGCTTAGTTCTGATCAAAAAGACTTAATTCAAGGTTCTGTGCGAATCGGTAGCCTCCTCCGGCTACGGCGATGTCAAGAACAAACAGAGTCTAACAAATCCAGCTGACCGCGTCGAGACGGGCCAACACAGCGTAGACAGACTCGGTCACAGTACCTTTTACTTGAAGCGGCAGGCACGGGCGTGTGAGCCGGATGGCTGTTCGTCGCGGTTGCATTGCAAAATGGAAGCGTTGCAGGACGCGTTGTCCCTCGATGCGGTGCAGGCAGCGGCTCGTTGACGTCGTCGAGACGGAGTCGGTGAGACCAAGGCCGTGCGTTGCAGGGCGAGACGGTGCTTCGTTGCGGTGCTGGCAGGTTACGGTGCGGCGACGGAGCCGGATTCGGGAGCTGGCGTCGATCAGTCCGGGCAGCGGTGTGAGTCGGGCGGTGCGTCGCGAAGCTTGCGAGGCGGTGCCCAACTCCGGTGCGGTCACAGGACTCGAACTCAGCAACAGTGACCGTGTCGGTCGGACCAGATGGATTCGGTGTAGCGAGGCATTGCAAGGTGCGGTGCTCACAGGTTACGGTGCAGGCAGCGGCTCGTTGATGGAGTCGGTGAGACCAAGGCCGTGCGTTGCAAGATGCAGGCGTTGCTCAATGCAGTGCCAACAGGACACCGAGCCGGTCGGGAGAGTCGGTCACAGCTCCCTACCTCTGTAGCCACTGAAACAGAGTTTCCAGCAGCAATTCACAAAGGGGGTGAAGTCCAATGGTCCTGGGACTTCGATCAGGGGGCAAGCTCTCTTCCAAGCCCTTGGAGATCCTTCACAAGTTGATGAAAGTCACAGCAAAGCAAAAGTTCCTTTCTCCTTTCTTTGGCAGTCAGGCAAACCACTGCAGGCCAATCCCCAAGCAGCACTTCAGGCTTAGGGATAGTCTCTCCTCAGTTTCTTCTTGGTTCCGCTCCTCAGCAAAGGTTTCTTCTTGTTCCCAAAAGTGATCTAATTTCTTGGGATCAGGGTCCCAATATTTATACCCCAAAATCCTTTGTCCTCTGAGGGCAGAGGGGCCTTTGCCCAGTCCAAACCAGTTCTGGAGCACTCTGTTTACATGACTCCTTCTTTCCTTTCACAGTGCAGGGCAGAAACAACAGGAGGTGGAGCCAGCATTGTGGAGGGAAAGCCCAGCCCTGGAGCACTTTGTTGACATGATTCCTTCTCTTCTTTCACTGTGCAGGGCAGAGACATCAGACGCACCACAGGGGGTGGAGCCAGCACTGTGGGGGGCAGGCACTGTCCTATTCAGGTCCCAGGTGCAACTCCTCCCACCCATCTAGATGCAGATCTCTCTATTCACCACTGGGCTGACTCATACTGTCTCCTGGAATCCCCAGCCCTGTCACTCAAAAACACCAGACAAGGAATACACAACCTAGCAGAGGCAGGCTTTGGATAGCTAGACAAGAAAATACCTACTTTCTAAAAGTGGTATTTTCAAACACAGAATGTTAAAACCAACTTCACTAAAAGATGTATTTTATCATTCTGAGTTCAGGCATACTAAACTCGAATTTCCACCATGTTCCCTGAGTCAGTTAGGATTATAAAATGTAATAATCTAACTGCCCATTCTGGCCTATGGAGAACAGGTAGCCTTGCAATAGTGAAAACGAAAATGGCTGTAATTCACTATTAGGACATGCCACACACACCAGGGCATGTCCTACCTTATACTTACAATGCACCCTGCCCTAGGGCCTACTTTAGGGGTGACCAACATGCAGTAAAGGGAAGGTTTAGGGCCTGGTAAGTGGGTGTACTTACCAAGTCGACATGGCAGCCCTAGGCTGCACACAGGCTCTGCAATGGCAGGCCTGAGACACACTTTACAAGCTGCTTCTGTGGGTGGCACAACCCGTGCTGCAAGCCCACCAGCAGCATTGGATTTACAAGCCCTGGGCACACTCAGTGCACGGTAGTAGGGACTGACAAGTAAACCAATCATCCAATCATGGAGTCACTAATACTTACATCAATTCACGATAGGGAGCACTTGCACTTTGGCACTGATTAGCAGCGGCAAAGTGCCCATGAGCATCTAGTCCAGCAAAAACATATCGGTAACAGTGGAGGCATTACGAAAAAATGGAAGGGAGACCCACGCCAAGGATGCCAGGTCTAACACGTGTCCCCTCCAGCTGAAATGTGGGGAGAACTATCCTACCTCTAGGGAGTTCTCATCGCTAAGGCGGAAAAATCTGGACAGACCATCAGCATTGGCGTGTTCTGTACCAGGGCGGTGTTCCACCGTAAAGTCCATCCCCTGTAGGGAAATGGACCACCTCAACAGCTTTGGATTCTCACCCCTCATCTGCATCAACCATCTGAGGGGCCTGTGGTCTGTCTGAACCCGGAAGTGAGTCCCAAACAGGTATGGTCTCAGCTTCTTCAGTGCCCAGACCACAGCAAATGCCTCACGCTCAATAGCACTCCATCTCTGTTCCCGGGAAGTAACCTCCTACTGAGGAAGGCTACAGGTTGGTCTAGGCCCTCCTCATTGATCTGTGATAGAACAGCCCCTACACCATGCTCTGAAGCGTCCGTCTGAACAATGAACTCATTGGAGAAGTTGGGTGCCTGGAGCACAGGCGCCGTGCACATGGCAGTCTTCAAGGTGTCAAAGCTTTCTGACAGGCGTCAGTCCAAATCACTTTCCTGGGCTGCTTCTTGGAAGTCAGCTCTGTCAAGGGGGCAACAATGCTGCCATACCCCTTGACGAATCTCCTGGTAATACCCGGTGAGTCCTAGGAAGGCTCTCACCTCTGTCTGGGTCTTGGGGGCTCCCAAGCCAGAATGGTATCAATTTTCGGTTGGAGGGGCGCCACCTGGCCGCTCCCAACCTGGTGTCCCAAGTACACCACAGAACCCTGCCCAATCTGGCACTTACTTGCCTTGATTGTGAGGCCTGCCCTCCGCAGCGCCATCAACACTTCCCAGAGGTGACGCAGATGTTCTTCCCAACTGGAACTGAACACTGCGATGTCATCCAGGTAGGCGGCACTGAAATCCTCCAGTCCAACCAACACCTGGTTGACCAACCTCTGAAAGGTGGCAGGAGCATTCTTCATCCCAAAGGGCATCACCCGGAACTGGTAGTGCCCATCTGGTGTGGAGAATGCTGACCTCTCTTTGCCCCATCAGTCAAGGCGATCTGCCAGTACCCAGACGTTAAGTCAAACGTGCTGAGGTACCGCGCAGCCCCTAACCGATCTATGAGCTCATCAGCTCTGGGGATGGGGTGGGCGTCAGTCCTGGTGACAGAATTGAGTCCCCTGTAGTCCACACAGAACCGGAGTTCTGGTGTGGCACCAGGCGCGGCAGCCTTTGGAACCAAGACCACTGGGCTGGCCCAAGGGCTGTTAGAGGACTCAATCACCCCTAGCGCAAACATCTTGGAGACCTCCTCCTTGATGCAGGCTCTGACCCTGTCAGTCACCCTGTAAGCCTTGTGCTTCACAGGAAGACTGTCCCCAGTGTCCACATCATGGACGCACCAATGAGTGACACTGGGAACCAGGGAGAACAGGTCAGGGAACTGTCCCAACAGCTGGCGATAGTCACCCTGCTGCTCAGGTGTCAGGGAGGTAGAGAGGTTTACTCCCTCCACTGATCCATCTTGCTCTCGGGCTGACAGGAGGTCAGGAAGAGGCCCGGTCTCCTCCTCCATTCCATCATCTGTAGCTAAGAGCATGCCCACTTGGGACCTCTCCAAGTGGGGCTTCAGGCGGTTCACATGCAGGACCCGCAAGGGGTTCCTGGGAGACTGCAAGTCCACCAAATAGGTAACTGGACTCTTGCGCTCCACCACCGTAAAAGGGCCAGTCCACCTGTCCTGGAGCGCACAAGGCTCCACAGGGGCCATAACCCACACTTTCTGACCAGGCTGAAGCTCTACCAGAGTGGCATTCTGGTCGTACCACCGCTTCATCTCCTCCTGGCTGGCTTCCAGATTTGCCTCAGCAAGTTCTCTGAAACGCCTAGTCTGGTTCCTGAAGGCCAGCATGTTACTGTATACATCCTGGGGAGGTTTCCTGGGAGATTGCTCCCAGCCTTCCTTGACCAAACTCAGAGGTCCTCGCACCGGGTGTCCATAGAGGAGCTCAAAGGGACTGAACCCTAGAGACTTCTGTGGTACCTCCCGGTATGCAAACAACAGGCATGGTAAGAGGACGTCCCATTTACGCCTCATGGGTTCTTCCAGACCCATAATCATGCCCTTGAGGGTCCAGTTGAATCTCTCAACCAGCCCATTTCCTTGAGGGTGATAAGGAGTGGTGAACTTGTAAGTTACACCGCACTCCTGCCACAGGGACTTCATGTACTTGGACTCGAAGTTGGTACCTCTGTCAGACACCACCTCTTGAGGGAATCCCACACGTGAGAAAATTCCCATCAGTGCCCGTCCCACCACGGGGGCCGTCACTGTCCTCAGAGGGATGGCTTCAGGGTACCGGGTGGCATGGTCCACCAAGACCAGGATAAACCTGTTGCCCATGGCTGTCTTGGGGTCCAGTGGCCCCACAATGTCAATACCCACCCGTTCAAAGGGGGTGCTGACCACAGGAAATGGCTGGAGAGGAGCCTTGTGCCTCCTCCCACTCTTTCCACTTGCCTGGCAAGTCTGGCATGTCCTGCAGTGAGTGGCGGCACTCCTGCGCATCTGGGGCCAATAGAAATGGGTAACAAGCCTGTCAAAGGTCTTGTCCTGCCCCAGATGTCCTGCTAACGGTACATCATGAGCCAACCACAGTAGGAAGGCTCTGAAGCGCTGGGGTACCACCAGCACACGGGCTGACCCAGGCTCAGCAACCTTAGGCTCTGAATACAGGAGACCATTCTCCCAGTAAATCCAATGTGATCCAGACTGATCACCTGCTGCCTGGTCTGTGGCCTGTTGCCTCAGACCCACGAGAGAAGGGCATGTGTTCTGCTCCTCGCAGAACTCTTCCCTGGAGGGTCCTCCTTCTTGCTGCCAATGGGTCAGCTCAGGTAGGTCCCCCAGTTCAGCTACCTGTTCCCCTGTAGGCTCCAGGGCATCCCCCTCAGGGTCTGCCTCCTCCTGGACCGTGGGAACTTCGGGGGCCGGTTTCCCGCGCCCCTGCCTCCTCTCTCTCCGGCAGGCACCTGGGCCTCCCTCTCAGGCTCCAGGTCCTCTTGAACACCTTTAGCTGCCATTGACCGGGTGGTCACACATGCCCAATCAGGCAAGCCCAACATTTCTAAATGCGCACTCCGCTCCACCTTAGCCCAAGGTGAGCTCTCCAAATCGTTCCCTAACAAACAGTCAACAGGCATGGCTGGCCTCACATCTACTTGAAGAGTACCCGAGACCCCCCCCCACTCAAAGGGAACCTGAGCCACCTGGCAGTGACTCTCTGTGTTGTCAGCGGCAACAACCGGATAGAATGCATCAGGGATAACCTGCTCTTTAGACACCTGGTGACACTTGACAGCTGTCACACTGGCTCCTGTGTCTCTCAGAGCCTCCACCCTATGGCCATTGATGGTCACCCACTGCCTGTATTTCTTAGTGTTCTCAGGCAGCGGGGTCCTAGGGACCATCTCAGAGTCTCCTAATGAGACAAGGGAAAACACTGTGGGATCCCCCCACCTTGGGCACCCCAACTCCTCCCCCAGGGCTACACTAGCCAACTGCCGGGGGACTGCACCAGTGGGTGCTGGTTTTCCATGCAAAGGGCAACGAGGATCGTTTGCCTTGTGGCCAGGGGCGCCACACTTGTAACACACCAGTGGTCCCTGGTGAACAGGGGGCCTGTCAGGGCCACTGGCTTCTTCTCAGGGGAGGCTGGGAACCTTTCCCTTGGTTCCCTTGGGGTCTACTTTGGGGCCCTTTATGGAACTCCTTCTGTTTACCCTTGTCCCCCCACTCTTCTGCTGGGGACCCTGCCCACCCTTGGCGGAGTCTCCCACGTGACCCTTGTGGACCCGGGTACTCACCCAGCGGTCCGCCTCCTCAGCAAGCTGCCTAGGGTTAGTCAGCTTACTATCAATCAGGTGCTGGCGTAGCTCAGGAAAACAATTACTGGACAAGTGCTCCCAGGCAATCAAATCAAAGAGCGCCTGAAAATCAGTCGCTTTGCTACCCTTTACCCAACCATCCAAGGCTCTGCAAAAGAAGGTCACATATTCAACCCAGGTACTGCTTTCAATCTTACTACAGTTCCTGAACCTTTGCCTATAAAGCTCAGGGGTCAAACCATACCTAGTCATTAAGGCATCCTTCATGTGGCTGTATGAATTATAGACTTCAGAGGGTAAATCCAACAAGGTATCCCGCCCTTCACTGAGGAACCGTCCCCACAACCCCGCTCCCCAATCCTTCTCAGGGACCCGGTGGGAAGACATGGCTACCTCATAGGCTTTGAACCACTGCCCAATGTCATCATTTTTAAAAACTCCTTCACCACATCTTTGGGAATATACACCCTAGCTTCAACAGGCACAGGCGGTACACTGCCACCAGAGGGAGTAATCTCTAAGCTTTTGGCCTTCAATTCCAACTCCCTCAAAACTTTCTCATGTTCAAACTGCATTTTCTTTCCCTCTAGGGCTAATTTCCTAGTTTGCATTTCGAATTCTAACTGCCCATTCAGCTTGAGCTTAGTCAGCTCCATTTCGTGCATCCTACTCTCTTTCCTGTCCTCCAACTCCTCTGGAGGCAGTCCTCTGGCAGAAACACTGCTACCTACTGGGGAAGGTGGTCTTCTAGCCCCTAGACCCAATAGCCCCTCCAGCTGCCCTTCTGCATTCTCAGCCCCCTCCACAGGGGCACTCCTTGATTCGACCCAGGCCCTCAGCGCCTTTTGGAGGTCCTCCTTCCTGGAGAGCCCGGTCATGGACACTTTAAACTTTTTGCAGAATTGCCTGAGCTGCTTAAGGGTGTAGCATTCTAGTCTCTCTTCTTCCCAATCACACTCAACAGAGGCTACTGATGCTGGTTTCTCCATAGTGACTGAACTTGGCATTTGCAAAAATAGGAAATCCCAGAAAAAATGCTATCAAAGAGTATGTGGTTGCGTTTTGGTCTGCACTCACTAAGTAGTGTTCACCAATCACTGTACATGAGTCACAAATGCAAGTCCAGAATCCTCACCGCTGACCACCAATGTTAGATGTGGGGGTCTCTAGTTGGCAGAGGTAGGTACCTTTGTCCAAATAGGGACCCTTGAGTCTAGTCAGGGAAAGTAGGTACACTCCCGAAATAACCCCTGCTCACCCTCTTGGTAGCTTGGCACGAGCAGACAGGCTTAGTTCAGAGGCAGTGTGTAAAGCATTTGTGAACACATACAGTAATCAAGTGACAACACTACAAATGGACACTACACAGGTTATATATTTATAAAAATAGGTATACTTTATATATATTTATCACAAGACCATAAACGACAAAAATAATCCACAATACTGTCAAGAGTGCTTAGTTCTGATCAAAAAGGCTTGATTCAAGGTTCTGTGCGAGTCGGTAGCCTCCTCCGGCTACGGCGATGTCGAGAACAAACAGAGTCTAACAAATCCAGCTGACCGCGTCGAGACGGGCCAACCCAGCGTAGACAGACTCGGTCACAGTACCTTTTACTTGAAGCGGCAGGCACGGGCGTGCGAGCCGGATGGCTGTTCGTCGCGGTCGCGATGCAAAAATGGAAGCGTTGCAGGACGCGTTGTCCCTCGATGCGGTGCAGGCAGCGGCTCGTTGACGTCGTCGAGACGGAGTCGGTGAGACCAGGGCCGTGCGTTGCAGGGCGAGACGGTGCTTCGATGCGGTGCTGGCAGGTTGCGGTGCGGCGACGGAGCCGGATTCAGGAGCTGGCGTCGATCAGTCCGGACAGCGGTGCGAGTCGGGTGGTGCGTCGCGAAGCGTGCGAGCGGTGCCCAACTCCGGTGCGGTCACAGGACTCGAACTCAGCAGCAGTGACCGTGTCGGTCGGACCAGTTCGATTCGGCGTAGCGAGGCGTTGCAGGACGCGTTGTCCCTCGATGCGGTGCAGGCAGCGGCTCGTTGACGGAGTCGGTGAGACCAGGGCCGTGCGTTGCAGGGCGAGGCGGTGCTTCGATGCGGTGCTTACAGGACACCGAGTCGGTCGTGAGAGTCGGTCACAGCTCCCTACCTCTGTAGCCACTGAAACAGAGTTTCCAGCAGCAATTCACAAAGGGGGTGAAGTCCAATGGTCCTGGGACTTCGGTCAGGGGGCAAGCTCTCTTCCAAGCCCTTGGAGATCCTTCACAAGTTGATGAAAGTCACAGCAAAGCAAAAGTTCCTTTCTCCTTTATTTGGCAGTCAGGCAAACCACTGCAGGCCAATCCCCCAAGCAGCACTTCAGGCTTAGGGATAGTCTCTCCTCAGTTTCTTCTTGGTTCCGCTCCTCAGCAAAGGTTTCTTCTTGTTCCCAAAAGTGATCTAATTTTCCTGGGGTCTGGGTGCCCTCTTATACCCTGATTCTCTTTGTTCTCTGGAGGCAGAGAGGCCTCTGCCTAGTCCAAAACCAGTTCTGGTCAGTCCTGGAGCACTTTGTTTTTCTGACTCCTTCTTTCCTTTCAGAATGTGGGGCAGAGTGCTCAGCCGCCCGGCAGGAGGTGGAGCCAGCATTGTGGAAGGCAGGCACAGCCCTATTCAGACCCAGGTGCAACTCCTCCCTCCACTCTGGATGCAGATCTTCCTATTCAGCCCTGCGCTGACTCACCCTGTCTCCTGTAGCCACCCCCAGCCCCTGTCACTCAATCTCCAGACAAGGAATACACAACCTAGCAGAGGCAGGCTTGGATAGTTAGGCAAGAAAATACCCACTTTCTAAAAGTGGTATTTTCAAACACAGAATGTTAAAACCAACTTCACTAAAAGATGTATTTTATCATCCTGAGTTCAGGCATACTAAATTCGTTTTTCTACCATGTTCCCTGGGTCAGTTCTGACTATAAGGTGTAATAGTCAGTCTGCCCATTCTGGCCTATGGGGAGCAGGTAGCCTTGCAATAGTGAAAAACGAAAATGGCTGTAATTCACTATTAGGACATGCCACACACACCAGGGCATGTCCTACCTTATACTTACAATGCACCCTGCCCTAGGGCCTACTTTAGGGGTGACCAACATGCAGTAAAGGGAAGGTTTAGGGACTGGTAAGTGGGTGCACTCACCAAGTCGACATGGCAGCCCTAGGCTGCACACAGGCTCTGCAATGGCAGGCCTGAGACACACTTTACAAGCTGCTTCTGTGGGTGGCACAACCCGTGCTGCAAGCCCACCAGCAGCATTGGATTTACAAGCCCTGGGCACACTCAGTGCACGGTACTAGGGACTGACAAGTAAACCAATCATCCAATCATGGAGTCACTAATACTTACATCAATTCACGATAGGGAGCACTTGCACTTTGGCACTGATTAGCAGCGGCAAAGTGCCCATGAGCATCTAGTCCAGCAAAAACATATCGGTAACAGTGGAGGCATTACGAAAAAATGGAAGGGAGACCCACGCCAAGGATGCCAGGTCTAACAGAGACCCACGCCAAGGATGCCAGGTCTAACACAGACCATCTGTCTGGGGATGGTATACAGATGTCCGTAGGTGCTTGATATCCAATTGCCTACATACCTGTTTCATTAAGTTTGAGACGACTGGGGTACCCTGGTCAGTGAGAATCTCACGAAGAAAGCCCATGCGGGAGAATACTTCTATTAGGTGGTGGGCAATGGGTATGGTGGTATTAGCCCTTAATGGTATAGCTTCGGGGTAACATGTTGTATAGTCCACTAGGACCAATACATGTTGGTATCCTCTTGCCGTACACGGTAAAGGACCAATAAAATCCATGCCAAGTCTTTCAAAGAGCTTCCCTATAATAGGCATGGTTTGTAAAGGTACTCGTGGAGGTTGATATGGGTTTTTCTTCTGGCATACATCAAACTCCCAACAATACTGTTTGATTTGCGCATAGATGCCAGGCCAATATAAATGTTTTAAGATGCTTGACTGGTTTTCTCTAAGCCACTATGTCCCCAGGTTCAAAAAGTGTTCCTGGGGTGGAAGAAGCTTTCTGGTCGGTACGACCAAACTTTGGAACTCGCTTCCACTGAGGTTAAAAGAGGAAACACATCTGTTGGCCTTCAGGAAGGCTTTAAAAACGTGGCTTTTTAATCTCTGATGTGGTTTTAAAACTGTCCGGTATCTCTTGTCTGATGAGCTAGCGCCTTGACACCTTAGGGTGAATGTCTCGCGCTTTATACATTTCTTTTTCATTTCATTGTAAAGAGGCGTTATTCAATTGGGCTACGCTGAACCGCCGCTCTAATACCCGGGCTCTAGTTTCATGAAGGCTGCCTCCTAAGGCTTTTCTACCGGGAGCTTCCTTCTTATGTTCATTTCCAGGTTATTCTGCAAGAGCTCTAAAAATAGGGTATGTCGATTCCCAATATTATCTGTTCAGGAAGGGTATGGAGTACCCCTACTTCGGCCCAGCTTTTCTGTCCTGTTTGATTGGTCAGAACGAGGTGAGCTACTGGGTAGGTTTTCATATCTCCATGTACACAACAGATGCATACTGTTTTTCCCAAGACAATTTGGGATACAGAAATCAGCTCATCCTTAGCAACAGATTTCCTGCACCGTGAGTCTAACAGAGAGGTGTTATCCACTTGTCATTAATACATAGACTCACATAAGAGATGGCCCCTGTCTCTTGAGCATTTAGGATGGACCGAGGGGCGTAACTAATGTCCATGGGTTCGTTTTCTGGTTTCTCTGCTTTCTGTTTACTAAAACGGGTGATATGGCCCCACTCGTCACATTCAAAGCACTGGGGTCCAACATTTATATTGGAGTCCGGACAGACCATTTTATTTTTAGAGGGTTCTGAAATCACTTTATATGGCTTTTTTCCATTCGTGGATACAGGGAGTGAGGTGGCTTTAGCTGTCTTTTCCCATTCTATCGGAACATTGCGCGATTGGACTCGGGTAAACATTGTGGCCATTTCGACAGCCTGTTCAATCGAAAGGCCTGCATGTTGTCTCAGCCACCTCTGAGTCTGATAAAGCAATGCTTCAAGATATTGCTCAAGATAAATCTTATTCATGATTTCTTCTTTTCTCGAGTTCTGGGGTTTTAACCACCAGTCTGCGGCATCTTTCATTTTATAGAATAAAGTCTTTGGGGTGTCTCCTCGTAGACCCCTTTCTTTCCTGAATTTAATTCTAAATGTCTCGTCATCAACCCCAAGACGAACCAAAATATTCTTTTTTATTTCGGTATATGCTGCAGTGCGTTCTGCGTTGGCAACTTGATAAACGGATTGGGCTTCATTAGTCAACAAAGGGGCCAAATAAAAAGGCCACTTTTCCATTGGCCTTAAACTAGCCCTTGCAGCGCGTTCAAAATTTAGAAGAACCACAATCGGATCTTCACCGGTAACATATTTTTGCAGGGGTACCATGGGGCCTGGTGCCGTTATCCCTCTTCCTTGAGCTAGTCCTGCAACAAGTTGTATCTGTCCTTCTGACATTTTCGTCAGGTTTTGTCCTTGTGCCCAGGTGGCGTTAGTGAAGACCATACAATCCAGTTTGGCTTGAGCCATATGTTTGTAGATGGCCCATTAGAGGTTCTTCTGACCTTCTCTGAGTTGGTTTATTAGATTCTCCATTTTGTATCAGATGTCACTTTGCCCTCATTCTCCACCACTTGTGATTTTTGTGCCTTATGGCTATGTAACGAACGGCACAGGGCGCATAATAATGTTATATGTGTGCTTTTTATTTATTTATAGGAAGCTTTTTGCATCAGGTAAAGTCCACTAAAGTGAATTATGTCTCTCTCTTCTTTACAAGTCCAGGCTTCAGAAATTCCCCGCCAGTCCCTCAGGAGAGAAGCGAAGCAAATACAGGTTCGTTTTCTGTTTCTTTATGGGTCAAACCTTCACCGTGCTCTAATGTGCAGTATTCTAGAGATTGCTCGGTTTGTGATTTAATCCCCAGGAGAGGGGTGGAAAGAAAGCCCCATGTAATTATAAAGTTTGGGGGTAAGATGGTTTCAAGCAACCCAGCTCATTATAGGTGCCATAGGGTATTGTCACTGGGTGAGGGGGGATAGATTTTCAAAAACGACACGAAACAAAACACCAAAAAAACACATTTCTTGGCTGTGACCAACTTTATGAGCACCCTGCGGTCTCAATTTCTTTTATGCTGCCCCCTCATCTTCCCCACGCCCTAACCCTGTCACGCACCTGCATAAGCCACGCTCCTCCTGGAGCATCCCTCGGACAGCTGGCCCGCCGGCAGAGTTCTTGGCTGGAAGAAAGTATACGGTCCTTCTGTGTACTGCTGTTGGCTCCTTCGGAGTTGTTGGGTAGTCCTGCCTCTCCTCCGCCTTCTTCTGAGTCACCGCTGCTCTCCCAGGCCTTTGCTGCTCTCGTAGCATTTCTGGTCTTCTGGTTTTATCCTCTTCGGCGTCTCTCCTGGGTTCTAAAAAAGGTGTGGCAGTCATACTAGTTGAGCATAGAAAGTTTCGGGGTGATCCGTCAAGCAGGGGCCGAGAGAAAGGGGGGCGGTCAAAAAAGTGTGTTTCCCATGTTAATTCCTATAGGGATTTTGAACATGACTACAGCCCGAACCGCTGGATGAAATTACACCAAATTCGACAGAAAGGTAGCTCTAGGTCCCGCAAGCTTTTTGTTGTTTGATCTAAATCCGTTCAGTAGTTTTGGAATTATTAAAGGAAATCCAAATTTGTATATCTAGGGTCGCGACTCGTTTGTGAAAACTTTTTGACGAATCGCAAATGCGCACGCCAATAGGAATGCCATGATTGGCTGGCCTCAACCTGAGCAGAAAGTTGCGGCTGCCATTTTATGTAATGGGACAAGGTTCCTGGGGCTGAAAATGAAGAACAAAAGTGGCATAAGGGTCTGGGCAGAGGTACCCTGACCCCATGCCTGGAATATAGGGGTGTTTGTGTGACACTTTATGCATTCAAAACGTCAAAAAACTGTTGTTTCCCTTGTGCAATATTCACAAATGTGTTGCAAATTTATTTTAAATGACATCACACTCACTCATAGACCTGCTCATAAATCTATTCAGAGACTCATGCTCCCACTTACAGACCCACTGAGACACTCATACACCCACTTACAGACACACTCAGACATTCTCACACCCAATCACAGACCCACTGAGACACTCATGCACCCACTGAGAGACCCACTTAGACACTCATGCAACCACTCACAGACCCATCAGACACTCACACACCCACTCACAGACCTACTCAGAGACATTCGCAGTCACTCACAAACCCACTCAGACACTCATGCACCCACTGAGAGACCCACTCAGACACTCACGCACTCACTCACAGACCAACTCAGACACTCCCGCATCCACTCACAGACCCACCCAGACACTGACACACCCACTTGAAGACCCACTCAGACACTCATGCACCCACTCACAGACCCACCCAGAGACTCATGCACTCACTCATATATCCATTCAGAGACACACACCCATTCACAGACCCAGACAGTCACGCATCCAGGCTAACCACAAAAAGCTGCTCCTAACTGAATTGCCACTACGAGGTTTGGGATGTATTTGTAAGTGAAGGCATCTCACAAAAAGTAACGGACTGGTCTCACACACCACCTGGTGTCATGCTTCATCATTGACCAGTCCTCGCCCTCTAAAACCTTGGTTTGATAGAGGGCGGGCATACACCTGACGACAGGGATGCACTTCTAAACTAAGTGGGGGCCCATAAACAAAAAGTGTGGTTAAAAAACATTATAGTTATCTTAATCGTGTTTTTAATGTTAAAGGTAACTATATGATATTAAAATCAAGTGACGGTATGTGGGGAATTAATGTCCCCTATCCGTTATGTGAGAGGTCAACATGTTTCTGCCTTAATGGCCCGCTTGGGTCCAGGGCATTCGTCAGGACCTAAAAAGAACATAGAGGGCTCCGTTCTTACCAGCTAGTGGTAAGAGTAAACCACTGTGTGGGCGTGAGCACTGCCACACTCCACAACTTGATGGCCTCTAATTTCAAGCCCTAGATACCAAAGCTACTTGCCCCATGAAGCTTCATCAGGGAGGACCGGGAGCAGTCGCCTAGGATCCACATGGGAAATTTCCCTTGATGCAGGTTTGACTACAGGGGTTTCCCTCCCCTCCTCCCATGGGGCAAGTAGCTTTGGTATCTAGGGCTTGAAATTAGAGGCCATCAAGTTGTGGAGTGTGGCAGTGCTCACGCCCACACAGTGGTTTACTCTTACCACTAGCTGGTAAGAACGGAGCCCTCTATGTTCTTTTTAGGTCCTGACGAATGCCCTGGACCCAAGCGGGCCATTAAGGCAGAAACATGTTGACCTCTCACATAACGGATAGGGACATTAATTCCCCCACATACCGTCACTTGATTTTAATATCATATAGTTACCTTTAACATTAAAAACACGATTAAGATAACTATAATGTTTTTAACCACACTTTTTGTTTATGGGCCCCCACTTAGTTTAGAAGTGCATCCCTGTCGTCAGGTGTATGCCCGCCCTCTATCAAACCAAGGTTTTAGAGGGCGAGGACTGGTCAATGATGAAGCATGACACCAGGTGGTGTGTGAGACCAGTCCGTTACTTTTTGTGAGATGCCTTCACTTACAAATACATCCCAAACCTCGTAGTGGCAATTCAGTTAGGAGCAGCTTTTTGTGGTTAGACTGTTAGTGTTGGAGGCTGCTAGCGCCTAAGACCCCGTGCCTCTCGTTCCCTTCTCCACACAACGTGGGGCTTTTGTGGTTATTTTGAGTCACGCATCCAGGCACAGACCCACCCAGACACTGACACACCCACTCAGACACGCACGTACCCACTCACAGAGCCACTCAGAGACTCACACACCCACTCACAGACCCACTCAGAGAATTATGCAGTCACTCACAGACCCAATCATGCACCCACTGAGACCCACTCGGACACTCAGGCACCCACTCACAGACCCACTCAATCAATCAATCAATCAATCAGTCAGGGATTTGTGAAGCGCACTACTCACTCGTGAGGGTCTCAAGGTGCTGGGGGAGGGGGGGTTTGAGCAGCTCCGTCTCATGTGAAGAGCCAGGTCTTGAGGCTCTTCCTGAATGTTTGCAGTGTGGGGGTTCATCTGATGCTGAGGGGGAGTTCGTTCCAAGTCTTGGCCGCGATGTAGGAGAAGGCTCTTCCTCTCATTCTGGCTCTGCGGATGCGTGGGATTTGGGCCAGGGCAAGGTCGGCGGAGCGGAGGTTTCTCTTGGGTGCATGGAAGCAGAGTCTTTCGTTGAGGTATTGGGGACTAGTGTTGTGGAGGGATTTGTAGGGGTGAGTGAGCAGCTTGAAGGTCACTCTCTTTTCGACGGGGAGCCAGTGGAGGTCTCGTAGGTGCTGGGTGATGTGGTCTTGTCGTGGGATGCCGAGGACGAGTCTGGCTGTGGCGTTCTGGATAGTCTGGAGTTTTAGGAGTAGAGATTTGCTGATTCCTGCGTAAAGGGTGTTCCCGTAGTCCAGTCTGCTGGTTATGAGTGCGTGGGTGACAGTCTTTCTGGATTCAGGGGGGTCCATTTGAAGGTCTTGTGGAGAATGCAGAGGGTATTGAAGCACGTGGAAGATACAGCGCTGACCTGTCGGTTCATGGTGAGGGAGGACTCGAGTATGATGCCGAGGTTGAAGACGTGGTCCGTGGGTGTGGGAGGGTTGCCAAGGGCGGTGGACCATCAGGTGTTGTCCCATGCGGAGGGGGTGGATCCAAGGACAAGGACTTCTGTTTTCTCAGAGTTGAGCTTCAGACAGCTGCTGCTCATCCAGGATGTGACGTCTTTCATTCCTTCCTGGAAACTATGTCTGGTGATGTCGGGTTCCTTGGTGAGGGAGAGGATGAGCTGGGTGTCGTCGGCCTAGGATACTATGCTGAGTGTGTTTTCTGATGATGGTAGCGAGGGGGGCCATGTAGATGTTGAAGAGCGAGGGGCAAAGAGAGGATTCTTGGGCTACTCCGCAGATGATCTCTGTGGGTTCGGAGAGGAAGGGCGGGAGTCTGATTCTTTGAGTTCGGCCGATGAGGAAGGAGCGGATCCAGTCTAGGGCGGTTCCCTGTATGCCGTCGTCGTGGAGTCTGGCGGTTAGTGTGCGATGGGAGACGGTGTTGAAGGCTGCTGAGAGGTCTAGTAGGATGAGGGCAGCCGTGTGGCCTTGGTCGAGGAGGGGTGCGGATGTCATCCGTGGCAGCTAGGAGGGCGGTCTCGGTGCTGTGGTTGCTGCGGAATCTGGATTGGGAGGTGTCGAGGATCGAGTTGGATTCTATGAAGTTCGTGAGCTGGTTGTTGATGATCTTCTCGGTGACTTTGGCTGCGAAGGGGAGGAGAGAGATGGGTCTGTAGTTCTTGAGGTCTGTCGGGTCTGCGGAAGGTTTTCTTGAGGAGGGGCTTGACTTCTATGCGTTTCCAGTCGTCGGGGAAGGTGCCTGTTTTGAGGGAGCAGTTGATTGTCTATCGCAGTTCTAGTGTTATGGCGGCAGTGGCTCTGTGGAAGATGTGCGGCGGGCAGGGATCGGTGGGGCTCCTGAGTGTATGCTCCTCGTGGTCTTAGCGGTGTCTTCTGTGGTGACAGGGTTCCAGGCGGTGATGGTAGGGTCAGTGGCGTTGCCGGTGGTGGGTGTGGTGTCGGTGACTTGGTTACGTTCGTCTAAATTGTTGTAGAGAGTCCTGATCTTGTGATGGAAGTAGGAGCCAAGCTTACTGCAGAGGTTCTGGGAAGGAGGGACGTTGGAGGTATCGCTGGGGGTTTGGTGAATTCTTGTATGATGCTGAAGAGTTCTTTAGAGTTGCTGGAGGTGGAGAGGATTCTGTCCTGGACACTCCCTGTCAGACACTCGCACTCCTACTCACAGACCCACTCAGACACTCACGCACCCATGCACAGACCCACTCAGACACTTGTGCACCCAATCAAATACCCATTCAGAGACTCACACATAAACATTAAAAAAAACATCAAACATTTTAGGCTGACCTAAAATATACATTCACATAAAAATTAAGTCTTTCTCTCAAGCCACCAAGCATTTATTGTGGTCAGACTTAAAAAGTGACCTCAGTACTAAACGCCTTCCAACTGCATTTGTAAGAGATTTGACAGAGTAAACCCAATTCTGATGGCCCTTGACATATAATTCTAAATTTAAAGCCCCTTACAATGGTGTTTGTCATGGCGTTCACTCCTGCGAGTACACAATGTAAACACCCTAACTACTGCATTTGTCAGATGGTTCATAAAGTAAGCCCCTTCCTATTGTGTTTGGCAAGGTTTTCACAAAGTAAAACCTCTTCCTATTGTAATTGTCAGAGAGTTGCAATATAAAACCCCTTCCTTTTGTTTTTGAGAAATCTGGTTGATGAGATCCCAAGGCAATAAGAAGATATTATCTTCAATTTTGACAATGGGGGGTATTTCCCTTCTGGTGTACTGGGGCCTCCGTACCCCATCATGGGCCCAAGTACTTTGAAGCACACACCACTAAATACTATAATCAAAATAACAAATATTTACAAGATTTCAGGTGCAATTACAAATTGGAACCACTTATGCAGAGGCTTTGGAGATCAACAAGAGCTCAAATCAAGACCCCTAAGGAATTATCACAGGGCACAACTAACCATGTCAGTGTAGTCCTGTTATCTATTAGGTACTCTGTGATCATTTGCACAGCCTTAAATCATGGAAACTAGCATTAAACTATATGGTTTTCTTGGAAAATATGAGGCTTTACCCTATCAACAATGTTAGGTCTACATAACTTTGTCATGTTGTTCTTTATGTAAAACGAAAGGCACACATCCTTTGTCTCCACATTTAATAATTAATAAAGCAAGCCTGTTAGTTGTAACTTGAATATTAACATGACTATGTTGTCTCTGCATTGAGAGACCAATGAAACAATTTAGGAAGATTCAAAGTAAACATTGACATGAACATTAACACTTTTTTGAATACCAAGCATTTACTGTGGCCAGACTTAAAAAGAGATATATGCACTAACCATCTCCTTGTTTCATTTGTAAGAGAGCTCACAATGTTATTACCACTTTTATTGTATTTCTCAAAAACTTCAAAATGTAAACTCTCTTTGTTTGGTGTTTGTCATGGAGTTGAAAATGTAACCCCCTTCCCATTGCATTTGTCAAAGTTTGTATTGTAAACTACCTGCTTCTTGAATTTGTTGGAGTTCACAATATAAAACACTCTCCTACTGTTTTTGTTAGAAGGTTCTCAAATAACGTCCCTGCCTATGGTGTTTGGAAAGAAGTTATTACAGTATTTGTCAGAGAGTTCACGATGTAAAGACATTGTGTATGGCTTTTGGCAAGCAGTTCAATTTAAACCCCTCCTATAATATTTGTCAGAAAGTTCACAATGAGAAAACCCCTTCCTAGTGTATGGGAAACTAGGTTACGCCAATCAAAGTCTCTTCCTACTGCATTTTGACCTGGGGTCTGCATTAACAATGTCCTATCTGTTATGAGCACTAGCACTACTTCTTAGGCAGACTAACACAAGTATTTTTCAATCACATTCTTGTATAGAAGAAGATCGACATGTGGGTGACCCACAACCCCTTTCTATTACATCTTACTGCTCATTTTCTGGTGATTTAGGCCTACCGCCTTTGTCATAACTTTTCATAATAAACCGATCAGACCACTGGCATCTGACATAATTTTTCCCAATGAACCATTCAGACCTTCATCCTTGCTCACTGACGTGTCACTATGAAAACTCAAGTCTACTGTATTGAGCGTAATCTGTGCAATGCATGCACTATTTTTCATAGGAAGCACATAACGTCTACCAAATCAAATCCAGTAAGGAAAAAAAGCAACATGTAATTGGAGTAAAAGCCCCTTTTATCAGTAGTGCTTCTTAAAGTTCTTTTCCTGTTGATCACATCAGGTATGGTGACGACTGTGCTGTCAAGGGAGATCTAAAAAAGTACTGAGACGGCCCCATAAAGCTACAGAATGAAGCCCTGAACAAACAGGTTTTCTTTTGGAGTGTGGCGGGACTACGCAGAAAGATTCATACTGCAGAATGGTCAGATTTTGTAACCAATTTCCAGATCTTCTGCTTTCAGGAGACTTGGGTGGTGGACCCTATACATGTTAGCGGTTATAGAACTTATCACGAAGCAGTTCTGGCAGACCTAAGGGTGGCTTATGTACGTATGTTTCTAACAATTTGCCTTTTTCCAACATACCTATGGTGGCATCCACATTGTACCACTATTGAAATTTCATCCTCTACCCAGCTAGAAATGGTCAACTTTTATAGTAATGCTTTAATGAACAAGTTACTTACCTTCGGTAACAATATATCTGTAAGAGACATATATTAGTTATAGATTCCTTACCTTAGAATTACCCCCAGGCGTCAGACTGGATCCAGAGAATTATTCTTCAGCAGTACAACTGCGCATTGGTAGGTGGTGTCGGTTGACTCCGCGTTTGTCGTTGGAGTCGTGATCGCAGAATGACGTTGCAGTATCTACTTAGACGCCACCGCTGCAAGCTGACATCAGTTCTTTACACGACATTCCACGCCAGAAGCGCAGAGCCATGCAAGACACTGACCACTGGTGCACAAAACTAGGGCCCTGAAAGGGAGTCCCTTACTCTAGAAGTCAGATCGCAGAATGGGGAGGATGAGTGGCGCGGTAAGAAATCTATAACTAATATATGTCTCTTACAGATATATCGTTACTGAAGATAAGTAACTTGTTCATCTGAAAGAGACTATAAGTTATAGATTCCTCACCTTAGAATAGATACCCCAGCAATACCAACCCCGGAGGTGGGTCTGTGAACTAAGTTCACACCAGAAAGTCCTGGAGAACTGAACGGCCAAAGAAGCCGTCTCTCCGGACTTGACTATCCAGGCAATATTGCTCAGTGAACGTGTGCAGTGATGCCCACGTGGCTGCCTGGCAGATGTCACTGAGGGGGACTCCACGCCCCAAAGCAGTAGTGGCTGCCGTCGCCCTGGTGGAATGGGCACGCAACCCTACTGGAGGCGCCTTTTTCGCCAAGGAATAACAGATTTTAATGCAAAGAAAGACCCATCGACAGATGGTTCGTTTTTGCACAGCCTGACCTTTCTTGGCACCCACATAGCCAACAAAGAGTTGATCATCCACCCAGAATTGTTTTGTGAAATCCAGATAAAATGATAGCGCATGTTTTGGATCCAGACGGTGGAGCCTCTCCTCCTCTTTAGAAGGATGCGGGGGCGGGAAGAAGGTGGGCAAAGTGATGGTCTGTCCTATGTGGAAAGAGGTAACCACTTTGGGAAGAAAAGAAGGTCGAGTTCGAAGGACAACCTTGTCCGGATGAACAGCAAGGAAAGGAGGTTTAGAAGAAAGAGCCTGAACCTCACTCACCCTGCGAGCAGAGGTGATGGCAACCAGAAAAGCAGTCTTTAAGGTCAATAGTCTGAGAGGACAATTATGTAGTGGCTCGAAAGGAGCACACATGAGGTAGGTTAAGACCAGATTCAAGTCCCACTGGGGCATTACGAAAGGAATAGGAGGAAAGAGGTATGTAATGCCCTTAACAAATCTATTTACAATAGGGGACTTGAAAAGAGAAGGCTGATCAGGAAGGCGAAGAAAGGCCGAAAGATAGCCTTTAAGGGTGCCCAGAGCAGAGCCCTGCTGGGCCAAAGAAAGAAGGAAGAGGAGAACCTCTGAAAGAGGGGCAGAAAGGGGATCCACAGCCTTTGCTGTGCACCATGCCACAAATTTGTTTAATCTACAGGCGTATACCATTTTAGTGGCGGGACGCCTGGCTGTCAAGATGACATTGCAGACTTCGGGAGGAAGGTCAAAAGCTTTCAACTGTCGCCGCTCAATCTCCACACAAGGAGGTGGAGGCTGGACAGGTTCGGGTGGAGGACCGTCCCCTGCTGCTGCGACAGAAGATCCTCCCGAATAGGCAGTCTGATCGGAGGATCGATGGCCATGTTCAAGAGCTCGGGATACCAGACTTTTTGTGCCCAATCCGGAGCCACAAGAATGACTTGGGCCCGGTCGCGCTTGATCTTCTTCAGCACTCTGGGTAGAAGTGGTGTAGGCGGAAAGGCGTATAGAAGACCGCAATTCCACTCGCGACGAAAAGCGTCGCCGAGCGAGTACCGCCTTGGAAATTCCAACGCACAGAACTCCTGACATTGCGCGTTCTCTTCGGTGGCGAACAGATCTAACCAAGGCTCTCCCCACTGCTGAAAGAGACCTTGCACCACCTCCGAGTGAAGACACCATTTGTGATCCATCATGCATCGGCGGCTGAGTTCGTCTGCCCTGGTGTTCAGGGAACCTGCCAGGTGTTGAACCACCAGGGACATGCCCTGATGTTCCAGCCACTTCCAGAGGCAGAGAGTCTCTTGACATAGGGTCCATGACCCCACCTTGCCCTGTTTGTTGCAGTACCACATGGCAGTAGTGTTGTCCGTGAACACCTGCACTACTCTTCCTTTGACAGAAGGAAGGAATGCTTTCAGTGCAAGACGGATTGCCCGGAGCTCCAGCAGGTTGATGTGGAGCCCGGACTCCGCCGGAGACCAGAGGCCTCTGATCTCCGCCTCTCCCATGTGGCCGCCCCATCCCAGAAGTGACGCATCTGTCACTACTGTGAAGTCTGGTTGGGGAAGGGAGAGATATCTGCCGTTGACCCAATCCTTGTTCGTTAGCCACCACTGCAATTGATGTGCAGTGCCCTCTGAGATCTGGACGACATCAGAAAGATTCCCCTGATGCTGCGCCCACTGGAACTTCAGGTCCCACTGCAGAGCCCGCATATGCCACCTGGCATAGTCCACCAGCAGGATGCAGGAGGCCATAAGGCCCAGCAGCCTCAGGGTCATCCTCACCGAAACCCGGGATAGAGGCTGAAACATCGGTATCATAGCCTGAATATCCCAGACTCGCTGCTCGGGAGGATAGGCCCGAAACTGCACTGTATCCAGAGCTTCTGAGAGGGAATCAGGTGTAACTTCGGCATGTTGATAGTGAACCCCAGCGAGTGCAGGAGGTCCGCCGTTGTCTGGAGGTGGGAAACGACAGCCTGGGCGAACTCGCCTTCAACAGCCAGTCGTTGAGATAGGGGAAGACTGGAACCTCTGATCTGCGCAGATGAGCTGCGACCACTGCCATCACTTTCGTGAACACCCATTGGGGCGCTGGTAAGGCCAAAGGGGAGCACGATAAACTGAAAATGCTCGTGGCCTACCGTGAACCATAGGTAACGCCTGTGGGCCGGCAGGACGGGGATGTGAAAATAAGTGTCCTGCAAGTCCAACGCTACCATCCAGTCGTCAGGGTCGAGGGCAGACAAGACCTGAGCCAATATCAACATTCTGAACTTCTCCTTCCGGAGGAAGCGATTGACGTCCCTGAGATCCAAGATAGGACGCAGGCCTTTGTCCTTCTTGGCCACCGAGAAGTAGTGGGAATAACAACCACAACCTACTTCTGGCACAGGAACTCGCTCGATGGCTCCCTTGGCCAAGAGAGCCGCAACTTCTTGACGGAGAATGGCCAAGTGATCCTCCGACATGCGATGGAGTATTGGTGGCATGGAGGGAGGGGAAGTCTCGGAGGGGAGGGAGTAGCCCCTTCGGACTATCTGCAAAACCCACCTGTCCGACGTGATGTTGTGCCAGTGGGGAAGATGATGGCGAATCCTGCCACCCACTGGCAACTGGTGGTCCTGAAAGGTCGGACTAGGAAGGCTTGGAGGCCGATGCAGAGGGGGCTCTGGTGGACTGGCCTGCCCACGGCGCTGGGTCCCACGTTCCCCGGCCGCGCAGAGGTTGAGTAGCTTGCGCTGGCCTGTGGCCCTGGGTGGAACGTGGTGGGGCACCCCTTCTGTAGCCACGAAAGGGGCGAAAGGCGGACTGAACGGGGCGAGAGGTGGCAGCGCGGCCCAAGGATCTGGTCGTAGCCTGAGAATCCTTGAAGCGCTCGAGCGCATTGTCCGCCTTGTCGCCAAACATACGACGGCCATCAAAGGGCATGTCCAAAAGGGTCGATTGGACATCCCCGGAAAAGCCAGTGGACCTCAGCCAGGTGTAGCGTCTCAAGGCTACAGACGTAGAAATCGTTCTACCTTTGTCAGCAGTATCCAGCCCACATCGAATGGCGAACTTTGCTGCATCTCTACCCTCTGCAACCGCACTGGTGAGTACAGTCCGGGCCTCCTTCGGGCACTGTGGCAGCACTTGCGCAACCGTGTCCCTCACAGAATGGGTGTAGCGGCCCAAGAGACATGCGGTGTTCACTGACCGCAGTCCTAAGCTGGCGGAAGAAAACATCTTCTTCCCAAGATGATCCAGCTTCTTGGATTCCCTACCTAGGGGAGCAGTAGGGAACGCGCCTTTGGAGGTTGAGGCCTGGACCACCAAGCTCTCAGAGGTAGGGAGTTGGGAGAGGAAAATGGGGTCGCCCGGGGCCGGGCGGTGGCGTCGGGCAATCATCCTATCCACAGGAGCCCCTGTGCTGGGCTTGGACCAAGTGCTCAGAAGATGTAGGTGAGGGCCTCATTGAACGGCAGCAGGGGCTCCGAGGAGGCTGCTGCCGGCTGAAGCACCTCAGTCAGGAGGTTAGTCCTGACTGCCACCGTAGGAAGCTCGAGGCCCAAGGCCTCAGCCGCCCTACGCAACACCACAGCCTAGGAGGCTCCCTCCTCCGTGGCCACGGTAGGGGGAGAAAGCATACCAAGGTCTGGGGAGGTATCCAGACCACTGGCATCACCCAACTCCTCTCTCCAGTCCGGCTCTTCTAGCTGGTCTGCCATAGGGTCCACAGACCCCTCCCAGTCCTCCTCACCCTCCTCTGGCTGCTACTCAGGGCAAAAAGGAATGCCAGGATAGAACAGTGGTACAAAAGTACCAGTCGGCGCCGGTACTGGCGTCGGTCAACGCCGGTCTGGCTCCATGCTCAGATCGAGGGGGAGGCTGGGATCGATGCCGGCCGGGGACACAACCGGCATCGGAGGCGGCGGAGGTCTCAGTGGAATCTGCGCAGGGGGAGGTGTTGTGAGGTCAACGGGCGCCGATCCGGATCCAGGCCTGGATCCCTGCGGCATTGGGGCCGGAGCCGCCGGCATTGGGGCGGAGCCGCCGGCATCGAAGGCCTAGAGCCCCCAGCCGAGTCCGCGGGCCCGAAGGTGCGCGGCGGAGTCGGGCTGCCCAAAGATGGAGTGGAGGGCTTCGTAAAAGGCACGAAGCTGGGCAGGGGACGCTCCGGCTCCCGGTAAACAAGGGAAGCTTGGAGCCGTCCCAGCAGGCTCTGCGAGCGGAGCCAAAGAACAACGACCTTCCGCGTCCCGCGTCGCATCGGCCGACGGATGGGGAGAAGGCGAAGAGCGACGGTGCTTCTTCGCCTTCTTCTTGTGCATCGACTTACCCGAAGACGAAGACTTCGAAGATGAATGGTGATGGTGACTCCGCGACCGGTCCCGCAACCTCCCTCTCGTCCGGGACCTCAAGTGGCGCGGAGCTGACTACCGGTCCTCCAGAAGCTTTCGGGACCGCTCGCGCAAAGACTTTGTGTTTATAGCCCGACAGTCGGAGCACGACTTTGGGTCGTGGTCGCGCTCCAGGCACCAGAGGCACACGAGGTGTGAGTTCGTGACCGTTATCAAATTTTTGACAGAAGTCACAAGGTTTAAAGCCGGTACGTCGATGGGACATCGCTCTGTGCACCAGGAGTCAAACGACTCGAAAAGACGCCGACAAAAGTCGAAAAAAACTTTTGTCAAAAGGTGACTAGGGTATCGCTCTCTCCGGATCTGCACTGGCTGGCGCGGAAAAAGAAAGAACTGACGTCAGCGTGCAGGGGCGGCGTCTAAGTAGATACATCATTCCGGCGATCACGACGCCAACGACGAACGTGGAGTCGACCGACGCCACCTACCGACGCGCAGGGGTACTGCTGAAGAAAAATTCTCCGGATCCAGTCTGACACCTGGGGGTAATTCTAAGGTAAGGAATCTATAACTAATAGTCTCTTTCAGATCTAATAGTCTCTTTCAGATGTCCGAAATATTGACGGCCCTTTGGCAGCTTGACAACGATCTTCAGTCCATCTGTAATGGAGACGCAAAAGAGTTGATTACACTTTGGGGAGGAGATTTCAACATATACTTGTGCCCACTATCATCAAAAAAAATATGTGGTTTGACAGATTCTAATAACTGTGATCAATCCCATTTTTTACATAACTGCTATGGAGACAAACTAAACTATTTGCTGTTGTTTAAATATGATTTGACTTTTTGTAATTAACTTTGTAACCCATATGTTACTTTTAAATGTACTTTTAATGGTAGAGGGGAGAATATTGTTATTGACTATGTGTTATTTTCTAATTGTTATTTCACCAGGGCCTGAAACTTCATTGCACATAGCATTTCCACAAGCAATCATTTTCTGCAAAGTGTTAACCTTAACATTAACTATTTCAATAATCAGTTCAAAATTCATACACCTTGTGTTGACGATAACATCGAGATTGCTGCTTTAAATGGATATACCTTGCGATGGTCTCAAGTTGATCCCAATGAATTCCTAGAACTGTTAATCTGTGCACAGAAAGAGGCATTCGAGACATGCTTAGATGATACAGCTAACCCCAAGGAAATCCTTGAGGCCTTTCTGACCATAGCAAATGGGATAAAGGAAGGCTTATCCGCTATAAGGGGGCGACCAACTTGTGAGAGAAAAAGGTGGCTTGACTCTGCATGTTCTAAAGCACCCACGAGATTAAAGGAAGCCCTGCATAAATCACCCAGATGTACGCAGGAAGTTCAGGCTTGTAGACAGGATTACAGACTAGTAATGAATAGGCAGAACAAAGGCTTAAAGGACGAAGTTTGGAAGTCCCTGCACGAAGCAAGTCTTAGTAATAATAGCACTGCTTTTTGGCACATGATTAATTCACTCTTTCTGAGAGTAGCGGATGGCCCCCGATTGGAGATTACCATTACTGAAGCAGAATGGGTAGCCCATTTTTCTAAAATCTATTCAAAGCCCCTTCCAGGATTGATAGAATCAATACTCCCTGTGCCTAATCCTCTTTATTGAGGTTTTACCTCATAGTACTACTAGTCTTTCATTCACTCTAGAGGAGGTTATCAGTTCACACACAGCCAGTAAAGGGGGGAAGCACCGGGTCCTGACAGCATTCCTGTGAACATTTGTAAAGCAAATAACTCACTGTGGGGCCCTTTCCTGATCCTGGCTCTAGGAGCATGCTGTAGCACAAGCTATTTGCAAACAGAGTCACGTATCGTCCCTACCTATAAGAAGGATGACCGCCTCAATCCTGCCTGCTAATGTCCGTTCTCTTTACTAGATTCGCTATTAAAGGTAGCCGGTCGCATTATTCTGAATAGACTACAGCAATGGGCAGAATCCAACAAAATTCTTTCTGATTTACAATATGGATTTCGTAGAGGCCTGGGGATGATTGAACAGAGATTAAATTGAATCTTTCAATTGGGAAATATAGTTGGACGAAGCAAGGTAATATGTTTTTAGCTTTTGTAGACCTATCCTCTGCATTTGATTGTGTTATTCCTGATAAGCCGTGGGGCATTATGATAGACCTTGCGGTCGTTCCACTCATAGTACAGTTCCTTGGAGAATTGTACTCCGGGAGTAAGACCAGGGTACGGTATGGTGTCAAGAGAGAGTGCATCCATCCATTCAGCCTAGAGCGGGGAGTCAGACAGGGTTTTGTACCTGCACCCTTTCTGTTTATATTTTATATAAATAGCTTGGGAAATGTGTTAGTAAACAAATGTAGCGATCTCCCACAAGTCGGCCATCGCCTGATCCCAGCTCTTCTCTACACGGACGATACCGTGCTCATGGTCCGTACCCCACTGGGACTGCAGCGTTTACTGAATATTATATGCAGGATTTAGGTTTATTAGTTAACTTAAGTAAAACTTTTATTATGAGGTGTGGGAGGAGGTGGTGTCACGATTATGCGTAGGTAGCAGGGGGAACCACATACATTACACAGGCATACATGCACAGGGAAGATTGGTGTGTGTGTGAGTTACGAACTACATCTCCCATAACACCTGGTGAAGAGGATCACATGGTAGCTGCAATCATAAACCTACTTAAGCACCGCCTGCAAGCAGCCCGGTGCTTGTCAATCATTACTTGTCAGCCTGCTGGAGATCCTGCCTCAACACGCCGTGCTGGTGCACGCTAAGGGTTGGTGGCTTCTGTGCTTCCTCGCCTCCTTCCCCCCTTCCTTCCCGCTGTCATTGGTCATTTTTCTGGACTTCGCGCAGGAGCGCTTTCGTGAGCCTCTGAGAGGCTCGGAGTTCATTTCCTTGTTTTCTCCTGCTAACGTGCTGGGGCACATACGAGAGCCGTTGCGAGGCTCGGAGTTCGTTTCCTTGTTTTTTCCTGCTAACGCGATGGGGCGCATATGAGAGCCGCTGCGAGGCTTATAAATGGTTTATTTCGATTTCCACTAACATCGCGCTGGGGCACGTTCGAGAGTTGTTGGGAGGCACATCAAAGCTTTCATTTATTACTCCTGAATACGCATTGGGGCGCATAAGAGAGCCGTAGAAAGGCTCTTGTCACAAACCTTGTTTTCTCCTGAGTATAAGCGCCGGAGCGCTTATAAATAACCGCACTGTTTGTGCATTTAAGACACAGAAGCTCCTACTCTTTCTAGACAGGTGCGCAGGAGAGTTACCCTCTACACCTGAGGATTTAATACTGCGGATGATAAGAGGCATTTTAATTCACGGGCTTGCAACCACCCAGCTAAGTACACTTGTTTTCCTTTCTGTGGTGCAAATACTTTACAGGCTAAGGGTGCTAGCACTGTTGTTTCAAGTGGTGGAGTGCTTATTCGTTTCTTTGGTTTATTTTGGGATTTTTATATTTTCACATGAGGATGATTGCGGCAATGCTAAAAGTAAGTGCTTACACATAACTCCTACTACGTCTTACCCATACTATTACTGTGGCTATTACAAATGTGTTGTTCTTGTGTTTTGCTACAGGGAACACGGGGCTAGACAGCTGGAGTAGTGAGACTAGGACTGAAACCTACAACTCCAAGTCCATTCCTCATAGTGTGTTTCCACAGATGCATCTTTATTGTTTCTTTTGTCCCTTTTTTCCCTTTCCCCCAAAATGGTGTTTCCTGTTGAGTGTTAGTTATGTACTCTCAGGACATTCCATAACAGGGGATAGGGTTAAGTAGCATCGTACATCGCTCCCACTGTATCTGGCTTCTAAGGTTAGTGGTTTTCCAGTCTGTGTCCTGACAGGAGGTCTCCAAAGTGGCGTGATTTAATGATTAGTGTAACAAAGATCTGTTTTACCTCAACTTTTTCCTATGTGGGCATTTTATTTGATAAGGAGGACTCGTGAAAACAAGCTATTAACACTAGGAAGCCTCATTTTATGAAAACTATTATGGCTCTGACCAACTTTGCAAGGACACTTGGCAAGGAGCCCCCTAGAGAGATGCTAATTAACCCTGGGCGAAGTACTACGCTACGCTCGCGTAGTTTGCGCTACTTCGCACAACGCGAATTGCACGTAGCACAGTGCAAACACGCGTAGCGCAGCGTAGCAGTCATTTTTTGCTTGCTCGCGGTCCTCAACGTCAAGTTGGCGACCGCGAGCAAGCAAATGACATCCCAGCGAGACTTTTTCTCGTTCGCGATCAGCAACATCAAGTTGCCGATCGCGAGCGTGGAAAATAAACCTCCGGCGAGATTCTCAACGCGGGAGGTCAGGTTTCTCACTGCGAGTGGTCGCGTATGCTCGCGACCGCTCGCGATGAGAAACTACCAGTCCGCGTTGAGAAAGCTGCCGCTCGAGTAAAATCTACTCGAGCGGCAGTAAAAGACAGCTCGCACTGTGCAAGATGCCGTTTTCAATGATTGCACAGTGCGGACAAGCATCCGGCACTGTGCAATCATGCGAACAGCGCACTACGCAGTTCGCGTAGTGCTATGCGTAGAGCGAACTGCACTTCACGTAGCTTCGCGTAGCGCTACTTCGCGAACTACGCCCAGGCTTAACTAATCCTTTACAAAGCTAAGTGCCTGTCCACCGCCTTAACGGGGTGGGAGTATGGGGGCATAGCAATTGTCAAACCCTACAAACGGATGAAAACGTTTTTTTCAAGTTACTTTCTTTCTGTACCTAATAGTAGCTCCTCAATCACAAGTCACTCCGATATAGGGGTTTCCTTTTTAACAGACACAGCTGAGATTCTACTCTGGCATAAGATCTGGTCATCTAAGCACACCAGACTAAACCGCAAAATCATTAGAGACTGTCTTAATTCTCCTTTTGCTCTCCGAATCCGGTGGTTGCAATACATTTAAAGCTTTTCCGGTGATCTGGGTCACCCAGAATATTTTGATCACCGTGAATCTATGGAATGTATTGGAAGAAAGGAATTAAAAGTGGAATGTTTGTCACTGCTTGAGGATCTAAGACTGTCCACCAAATTATTGAAACCTAGTGTACTTAAAAACCAAATGATGCTGGTTACGTATGACATACAACCATCCCTCAAACTAGTTCATAATGCCCGACACAGGTTTGTTTTAACTAGTTTTAGTTTTAGAATGGATGTATTTCAGCGTCTGACTAGCTTTCTCAATACAAATGACTTCGACCTTAGTCAATTGTCCTTGTGACAATGAGTCAACTCAAAGCACCAAAGTTTTGTACAATGCCAGCCTGCATATCTGTTTCTACATACTTTACCTACCCTTTAAATTTATAGCACTATGTCAAATTTTCTCTGGACTGTGATTAATTGCAGGAAGATTCTGAACATCTGTAACCCAGTTCTTGAGGAGCAGTTTACCTTTTATCCACTTTCCTATGTGCATCCGACGATTGTAATCTGACTTTTGTACAAATGTCTTTTAACAATTTTACATTTTAGATAATTTTATGTATTGTATTTTATGCTTTTATGATTTTTAATGAGGAATCGAATAAAGCTTACTTGAATTGAATAGAATGATAGCGCTCATGTATTTTTCAAGTAAGCTTTTTAGTAAGTTTGTTCTAGAACCATTAACAACACAACTGCAGGAGCAGAACGTTATCTGTCTAGAGCAACCCAGTCTTCAACTGAATCATTTTGTGTTCAACAATATTACTATAATACAGTCTATGGTTGATAAATTTGTTAAAACACTGAATCAGTCAATTTACATCGCAATCATAGACTTTTTAACAGCTTTCAACCGAGTAGACAGACCATCTTTATAGCATAAATACTATTTATACTATTAAGATTTTTGATAGTGCTTCAGTCCAATAACTGGTACAGATTTCAAATGGGGTTGCAAAAAAATGTAACTGAACGAATAAATACAGTGAACAGTTTGAAACAGGGTTGTCTACTGGCCCTATTCTTTTTCACTATATTTGTGCGACTTTCCCCCCATTTTCATAAATCAAAGAAAATTTAAGCCTGTGTTTGGTAATCATTCTATGATTGCACACCAGTTAGTCTGAAGCCTGGCTTAGATACATTAATAGACTGTACAGAGAGTCACTCCTTAAAAATAAATATTTTAAAGAGTAAAATGTTGACCTTTCCAAAAATAAGAAACATCTGCTGTTCAGATGAACACTGGGGAAAAAATCCATTTAGAAAAAGTCTCTAGTTATATCTACTTGGGCATGGTTCTTTCTAGGAACTTATCAGACTCTTCTCACAAAATTCTTCTGACAGCAAAAGAATTAACCCAGAGGTGCTATTCAATCATTTTATAGATCCATAGGCCGAGAACATTTCTTACATCTACTACAGGTTTATGGCTCCAAATTCCAACCACTCTTATATATATATATATATATATATATATATATATAAGTTTTCTTTCTTAAAAAAGTATTGAAAAAGTTGAACTCTCTTGGACATTCAGTTGTAGTTGAAGCAATCTATCTAGAGCTTTGTTTATCCGGCTATTATTTTAAAAAGTTTATGGCAATTATTAGCGGGTACTATCAAGCATATCATCCACACCACAACACCTTACAAGCACTAATTAGGGGGAAGCTCTCACAGACTCCAGGCATATACTCCATTTTACTGACCAACTTTACCTTCTCCTACAAAAATGAAATGGAGCTGAATTTCGATTATATTTTAACCTGGAAGTCAACAGAAAGATGAATCTATAATAAAGAAAAAGATTAGAGAAGGGAGTTTTCTTGCAGACACTACACATTACATGAAACATTCGTCTTACAAAAGAATGACTGATTCTGCTCCTCAGAAAGCCTCAAAATTACATTAGGAAGCTGAACGTCAATAGCGTACAAATATTATTTCATTCTGCTGAGGACTGCTGGTCTGCTTCTCAAATCTGTTACTGGGAAATAGGAAGGTCTGCACACTGAAATCTGTGTATGCACACTATGCAAAAAGGGTCTGCAAGATATACCAAACACACAAAAGGGGATGGGGGAATGCTTGCTCCCATCACATTTTAATCTAATGCTGGCAAATGCTTTCCAACCTACTGTTTTTTGCCCACCATGTCACCTCAGACTAGACCCATCTATAGGCAAATCAGTATTGGTCCTGCTCTAGTAGGAAAAGCCCAGCCCAAACTGCCAAGCCAGGTCCTCTCGGAACCAGAACAAGATCAGTTGTGGTGTGCTCTTGGTCACTTGGGCCTCTTCAGTCGAGTGGAGCTTGGATCCGGTGGTACAGTGAACATGGGACCCACATTTAGACTATCCTATTGGAGCAGGACCATGCCTTACTTGCATATGGCTGGGTCAAATCTGAGGTGGCATGGTGGCCAAAAACTGATGGGTTAGAATGCTACTCCAAGTGATTGCCAATCGTTAGACTATTTGCAAGCATTTCTCTCATCACCTTTGTGTGTTTGATGTTGCGCCCTAGGTGGCCATAGATATGCTCAGACGGGGGTCCTGTGCTCAATGTGCGACTGGAACCAAGCTGACTTAGTTTGAAGAATACCAAATAGGTCGAAACTGGTCTAAAACCATCATTACCAGACAAACCTTAAAGCAGAAGCTCTAGTTTTCACTACTAGACTTGTTTAAATTGGGTTTCTAATTTTCTGGATTAACATGCTACTCTAAATGTTATAATGCCATCAAAATGACAATCAGGGCACTATTCGGAAAGGACGGCGCTTAGAATAGTGTCTTTCATAAAAAGGAACCCGAATCGATCTTCCCATGTAATCTATCCACTAACTAGCATTATAATGAAGTTAGGACCCCACAATGCAGATCATCATGACAAAATCCAGGCTACAGAACTATGACCAAGCGTTTGGTAACCAATCTTATTAGATGCTACAAATATACAGTCACCTCATTGGAGCAGCGATGCAATGCTAATATTGAAATTCTGGTCTTTCGGATAGACCTTCTATCACAACTCAGTTGGAAGGGTGCCTTAGTCTACCGGCCCCCGGGTCCTTTAGCCGAATTCTCACTCCAACTTACTGAACTAATAGCTCCCCATGTGATCTCGACCAACAATTTTTTATTGTTGGGAGATTTTAATGTTCACAGTGAATGTACCACCAATACCGATGCACTGACGCTCTTGGCAGACCTCGCCCTTCTGGGCCTAGTTAAACTCAACGAAGGTCCTACACACACAGCAGGTCACACACTGGATATAATTTTTTCTAATTCTTCTAGCATTTTGTGTGAACCTCCCCAGCCGTTGATATGGTTAGATCATGCATCCATCGAATTCCTCATCCAGGGTCCCAGGGAGACGAACGGCCCCAGCCCTGTCACTCACTATATCCGCAGACAATGGAAGAAAATCTCTCCGGAGCGTTTCCAAGCCTCCTTCTTGGCACTTTGGGACGTTGTCTGAACTGGGGTGGCAAAGCGAGCTAAAGAATGATGATGGATTCAACCCAGATCTGTGACTGGGGGTGAGTGTTTGAAAAGTTTCAGCACTCCGTCCATCATCTCCTTGTGTTTGCTTTGTTTGCCCTAGGTTGGCAGGGTATGCCCAGACGTGGGTCCCTTGCTCACTTTGCCTCTGGAGTCAAGCTAGCCTGGCTGATGAGTGCTGTTAGCCCGAAACCGGTCCCAGGATGCTTGATTCCGGTCCAGGGAAGACATGGCTTGGCAGTTCGGTCTGGACTGTTCCCATGAGGCACAGGGTCAAGACTGATTTGCATATAGCTGTGTCTGAACTGGGGTGGCAAAGTGAGCTAAAGAATGATGATGGATTCAACCCAGATCTGTGACTGGGGGTGAGTGTTTGAAAAGTTTCAGCACTCCGTCCATCATCTCCTTGTGTTTGCTTTGTTTGCCCTAGGTTGGCAGGGTATGCCCAGACGTGGGTCCCTTGCTCACTTTGCCACTGGAGTCAAGCTAGCCTGGCTGATGAGGGCTGTAAGCCCGAAACCGGTCCCAGGATGCTTGATTCTGGTCCAGGGCAGTTCGGTCTGGACTGTTCCCATGAGGCACAGGGTCAAGACTGATTTGCATATAGCTTTGTCTGAACTGGGGTTGCAAAGTGAGCTAAAGAATGATGATGGATTCAACCCAGATCTGTGACTGGGGGTGAGTGTTTGAAAAGTTTCAGCACTCCGTCCATCATCTCCTTGTGTTTACTTTGGGACGTTGAACCTGACAATATAGAGGATGCTCTTGCTAAATATAATTCTGCTGTCACCTGCGCCATAGACCAGCTTGCACCATTGAAATCACTCCCCAACTCCTCTAAGCGCCCCCAGACAGCTTGGTTTTCCCCTCAGCTCCGAGCTCAAAAACAACTATGCAAAAAACAAGAAAGACGCTGGCGTAGTACCCATGATGAGAGGGATAAAGATAGATTCAAGGTTACTCTCTCTGGCTACCACAAAAATATAAAGGCCGCACGGAAAGCTCACATCGCATCTCAGTTATCCCAGGCCGGAAATGCTCCCAAAATCCTCTACCGAATCCTTCAGTCCTTCACCAATCCCAAGGCCTGTGATAATCTAGAGGCCCCCTCACAATCTCTCTGCAATGACATCGCACAACATTTTTTGCAGATAATGAATTTAAAATGAAAACAACTTGGACTCACTAAGACTCTATGAAATACATTCGTATTATCTGTGAAATGCACCATGGGAACTGTATTTTTTAATGCCAGTCACGTGATCTTTGGAAGTTTAAAAAAGCGCGCAGAAATGCACTTGCACTCAATAATCCCCACCTGTGATCAAGGCAATACATCGCCGAAACGCGTAAGGATATGGGGTATCCTTTGCGCTGCTGTGCCTGTGAAAATAAAGCCTGTATCTCCGGTATTGGGCCTCTGAGTGGTATATATATATATATCAACCAGATTGGTTATATTGTGATTCTTAGCCTAGTTATGTGTAACAGTTAATGGTTTTTTCCTTGCTTCATATGATGAGCCATCACCCACTTGGGTTTTATTGCTTTTAATCATGTTTTAAGCAAGGTTTAAATATCAGGTATTTTAACAATTTTTTTTAAATTCTTTTTTTTAATTCCCTGATTTTACTGTTTTTAAAACGCATTTAATATTCATGACGTAATGTTTATTTTTAGCGTTTAATTTATGTCAATAGTGCTGGCATTTGTTTGAATCAGGCACTTGCCGACTACATTTGAATGTTTCCTCTATCAGACCCTCCAGGATTTCGCGATTTCGCGGTTTGCCGCGAAATCGGCACTTTTGTAAAAATGCCGCGATTTTTACAAAAGTGTCCGCGAAATCGGCACTTTTGTAAAAATGCTGCTATTTTTACATAAGTGCCCGCGAAAATGAAGGAATGCAGGGAAAAGCTGAAGCAGCTCAGCAGCAAAATGATGCTCCGGTACCTGGGGGGGTTGCGGTGGGGTAACACGGGAGCATTGGTCCTCCTTCAGTACCAGCTGCTTGTGTCATGGGTGGGAGTGGAGGTCTGATGGCGGTGATTAACTCTTAACACTCAACATGACAATAGAACAGGTTGTTGGTGAAATGCCAATTCATTGAAAGGCAGAAATACTCCAACACTGTATATAAGCAATTACAGAAAATTACTAGGAAGATACAGGATTGCTGATAAAACAGGGAGCCCGAAATCTCGAGTAAAATATGAAACAAATAGTTGCATGAGCTAGCTAGCCTCAACTGTACCTCAAATAGTCCAGACACAAATAATGAAATGTACAATCACAAACATTATCAGCTAGTAAGATGCAGCCTGTGAAGCCAAAGACAATCCTTGCAACAAGTATAGTTGCTGTCTCTGGATATGCAAAACTCATGTTCCACTGCAAGCTTAGTTTTCAGGCACGGACTTTCAGATGGTAGCACTGTGAAACTTTAAAAACAAATTACTCTTGGAGGGCTATGTGAAGCTAAAATTCCTAGTTCAAAGCAGAAAAAATACCTACAGACAGAATAACAGTTTCAATACATTAAGTAAGCCTGAGAAGTAACATTAATTTCTATTACCAGTTTCTAGCACCTACGATAAGCTGTGGGGGCTTTGGGTCTCTATGGTGGGGTGGAGTAATGTTGGGAAAGCAAGGGATACAATTATAGGAATTTAACCTGGCATTTCAGCAAGGATGCAGTAAGATTTTTAAATTCACTGGTGCATCTGTATTATACTGTCCTTAGTCGCTTGCAAGAGTTTGGGCTCTCAGGAGCTCATAGTCTCTATATTGTTCAAGACCTGCCAGATCGGAACAAATGGAACAGTTATTCAGCAGTCGAGAGCAGGTTACGAGATGTCAGCTGCTCTGTGATAATGTGAGCTTTTGCACTTGTGCTGAAAAGTCATGGTTGCAGAATGCTTGCAGCAAGTCTCCGATGGTTGAGGCCGTGAAGGAGAGACTGTCTTCTGTACAGCTTTCAGTTGCCTCTTTAAGAATGCCAGCTTTGAGGAACAGCTTCTTGTCGGGCCACACAAAGCTCACCATGTGAATGTTCACAGACAGAACTCTGGGTGCAATTTGGATTTACCGCAACAGTAACTAGCCACCTTAATAGGTGCCTCTAGCAGCTTCACAAATGGGCTTTGTACCTGCAATACTTAAGCAGAGCAGGCTGCTTGCACACTCAAATCTGATTGACACTGAAGAGTCAATTGTAAAGTTGGACCTAGGTTTGACTTTGTGGCACCTCCCCTCGCTAAACATTGGCCCTTCCTGGCTCCACTCTCCATTTCACATCACCTGTAGATGTGCATGAAACTATAGAATTCCATTGGACATTGTACTAGCTTAGTATATTTTTTATCAGGAAGGAGGGAGGGAGAGGTGTGAGCTATAACAGCTCTGTGACTGCATCAGCACATAGAGGAAAATAGAGTATAAGATGAGGCCATGTGTACTACATTTGTGCGACTCAGTAATCAGTCACAAACTGGTTACTGGTCGCAAAAGCAATAGGTTTGTATGTAAGAAAATCATTTGCAGGCATCAATTTAGCAATACAAATGAATTATGAATTGGTATGTTACCGGCTCAAAATAGTGATTCGCTATTAAAAAATCGTTTATAGCGAATCACTATTCTTATGTCAATGCATTTGCAAATAGCAATTAGTCATAAGAAATTACCACCAATTCTAAGCAGGTGGGAACTGTGTGCAACCTATAACAAATAGGCCAGAATGCATCTGTGATTTCCAAAATGGCTGCTGTATCTGGGATGGCAAGAAGAATATGTATTCTGGAATGGAATGGGCTAAGCAAATGGAGGATTGCATTTCCAAGGGATAGCAGCCTTCACCTGTGGGCTGCTTCCTCTGTTCCAATTCCCAGGTTGCCTATTTCAAAGTGGAATACTCTGCTAAAACAGTTTCCATTGTTTTAAAGCTGAAAATGGATGATTATAAGTAAAATAAAGTGCCGCAAAAATGCCGCTAAATTTCCAAATTTGTGCCGCTAAATTTCCATATTTGTGCAGCTAAATTTGCTAATCCATACCGCAATATCCTGGGGGTCTACTCTATGTTTATTGTCATGTGCTTTATGCTAATCACTTTTTTACGCACATAGCACTTTAAATAATGTACACTCCTCCACAAGCGTCATGTGATCAAGGCCTCCTGAAGGCCGAAACGCATCATGGCGGACACGAAGGGCATCTAAATAATAAACCAAAACTTCGCACTGAGTACTGGGTCTGTTTCGTCTGTCTCAGCTGTGGATTGCAGTGGCGAACTCTAATATATATATATATATATATATATATATATATATATATATATATATATATATTAATAAGTTTTCTTTCTTAAAAAAGTATTGAAAAAGTTGAACTCTCTTGGACATTCAGTTCCAGTTGAAGCAATCTATCTAGAGCTTTGTTTATCCGGCTATTATTTTAAAAAGTTTATGGCAATTATTCGCTGGTACTATCAAGCATATCATCCACACCACAACACCTTACAAGCACTAATTAGGGGGAAGCTCTCACAGACTCCAGGCATATACTCCATTTTACTGAGGTTTTCCCCTCAGCTCCGAGCTCAAAAACAACTATGCAAAAAACAAGAAAGACGTTGGCGTAGTACCCATGATGAGGGATAAAGATAGATTCAAGGTTACTCTCTCTGGCTACCACAAAAATATAAAGGCCGCACGGAAAGCTCACATTGCATCTCAGTTAGCCCAGGCCGGAAATGCTCCCAAAATCCTCTACCGAATCCTTCAGTCCTTCACCAATCCCAAGGCCTGTGATAATCTAGAGGCCCCTTCACAATCTCTCTGCAATGACATCGCACAACATTTTTCGCAGAAAATAGAGCTTATCTATGACAAAGTTGTCTCGTCAGGGAGCCAGCATCCAGTCGCCATGGCATCCGACCCGCCAGAACATGCAAACCCCCAGCTGTTAGAGAGGTTCCCCCCTCTGACCTCGGTAGACGTAGAAGCATTACTTCGTACAGTAAAATCTGGCTCCCCCTAGATATTATCCCAGCCAAAATCGCAGCCTCCCTGTCCTGTCAACTGTCTCCATCCATAGAGTTTCTCCTCAATCTCTCCATGAGAGAGGGTCGTCTTCCTTTGGAATGGAAAGCAGCACAGGTTATGCCTGTCCGCAAGAACACCAAAGCTCCCTTGACTGATCTCTCCAATCTCCGTCCCATCTCGTTACTCCCCCTCCTGAGCAAACTACTAGAAAAGCACATCAATAAACATCTGTCTGACCATGTCGAACTTACTGGCAGCCTAGATTCTTCTCAGTCAGGCTTTAGGCCCAAATACAGCACAGAATCAGCCCTGCTAGCGGTCACAGATAACATCGGGATGACCTTAGACAGGGGCCAATCTACGATTCTGGTGCTGTTGGACCTTTCTGCCGCGTTCGACACGGTCTCACATCAGATATTGCTCAGGAGATTGGAGGAGATTGGACTCAGAGACTCTGCCCTCCAGTGGATGACGAGCTTTCTACCCTCCCGTTCCCAGACCATCAATCTCAGCCCTTATCGCTCGTCGTCTATGAAACTGACCAAGGGAGTACCTCAGGGCTCCTGTTTGAGCCCCACCTTGTTTAATATCTATGTTGCTCCCTTGGCCAATCTCCTCAGGACCTGTGGTTTCATTCCTATCTCATACGCAGACAATACGCAGCTGCTATTTCCTTTTAGCAAATTCACTCCATCTGTTCAGTCGGCCTTTTCCTCTGGTATGAGGGCTATTTCCAATTGGATGAGAAGCAATTTCCTCCAATTCAATGTCGGGAAGACTGAGATCGTGCTCTTCGGAGAGGCCCCCTTACTATGGACTCCTGAATGGTGGCCGGTGGACCTTGGTGCTCCCCCCGCCCCCAAGTCCCTTGATAAGAACCTAGGCATCCGGCTGGACCAGGCTCTCACCTTGAAGGCGCACGCTGCTCAGACAGCTGGCTCCTGCTTTCATTCGCTGGGCCTATTACGCCGAGTTTTCCCCCTGCTTCCTGATTCAACTTGGAAAACCCTGACGCAGGCACTTATACTGAGTCGTCTGGACTACTGCAATGGCCTCCTGATCTCAGCCAACGAGTCCTCGCTCTGTAAATTGCAGGTGGTCCAGAACACTGCGGCGCAACTGGTCTTGAAAACCTCCCCCAGGACCGCTTCCCGCTCTCTTCTCCGTCAGCTTCATTGGCTCCCAGTACGCGAGCGGGTTAAGTTTAAAGTTTGCTGCACTGTTCACAAAGCCTTATACAACCTCGGCCCTGTCTATCTTGCCGAGAAATGTACGCCGTACATGCCCTCTAGGTCCCTCCGCTCAGGAACCAAATCCCTTCTTGTAGTCCCCCGAGTCAGGAAAGCTAGGCTGGGTGGGAAGGCATTCTCCCACCTTGGCCCTCTTTACAGGAATCAGCTCCCCATTCACTTAAGACAATGCCCGGACCATCTCCAATTCAGAAAGCACCTTAAGACCTTCCTTTTCTGTTTCTGATTGTGTCCCTGTTCATCAGCTTTTCTTGTTGCTTGTCCGAAGCGCAGAGATACCCCTCCGGGGGTCGCTTCAGGCGCTATATAAATAAATAAATAAATAAATAAAACATGAAAATGGAACCAGTAGCAACTTTGTGAGTTATTGTGACTGGTGAAAGTTGCTTATAATAAAAGCCGTCATTCTTCTAAAAAAAAATTATTTTTTGATTTCCATCTATGCTGCCTTTAGTAGACCCATCCCGTACCATCTTTACCCCCGCTAATCACGGTAATCGCTGCGTGACATCTGAATAATCCAGGATTAATCAAGCCAAATCCAAAAGCGAGTGGAAAGGTAAACTACTGCAGACAAGAAGAGGTCCTCCAACTTGATTAGTAATCACATCTGTTTGTTGTTAAAGAATTGTCTGTGCTGTGAAAATTCTGATCCAGCTCATTGCCCTGGATCCCATAGAAAAACTGATTAACCTGATGGGGTTGAATTTTATGCATTATGTATAAGTCCATATCCATCCTAAGTTTCATATTTCCTGGTCGAACCGTTTCTATTCCAATGCCCCTCTTTCCCAGCCATTGGACTAGAGGTGCCCAGAGACCATCTGCCATATAAAGGGTAGACAATTGAACAATCCAAGTGAATTCATTGCATTTTTCTCTATCAGATAGATAGGAAAGGTCCTGTTAAGTCAGTTCAGGTGATGTTAACACCTTGCTTCTTGAATGCTGTTTTCACACACTCCATCTTAAGTTCCAAACTATAGAGAGTAGTAGACAAGAAGGGTTAGTGTCAGGATTCCACATTTGTTATCATCGGTTCCCATAGTGCAATATTGACAATGGCGTTCCTGCGCCTTTGCTTAACTGGCCATGTATGGGTAAATTCAATGCTTGGCTTGCATTTTTCTTTGAGACTAAGCTCTCCAGCAAAAGTTGAGACATTTTTCTATACTGGTAGGGCCGAAGCAGTACTGATAGTAATGGGCAATCTAGTGTGCTATCCACAGTTTTGGTGATATGATTGGGAAAATACTGTTGTGCAGACCACAAATTCCTTAAGCACTGTTCCTTGCATCCCTCATTTTTTTAAACTCAGTTTTATTGTTTTTTCCCGATATTAAATAACATTCATATTGTCTGTTGTTTTTTCATAGATATATATATATAGCTGCTGTAGCTAGGGTTCGTGTGTTTTTTACATGTCTTTCTATATTATGTATTATAGTATCCGTTATTTTCAGATCAAACAGATTGAACTTGCATACAAAGGGGCTATTCACCTTGTAAATCTACACGTGTAAGTTACCTCTTACACTTTGTGGTAAATGTTCTACTTTTGGCCATTCACAATTTAAGAGTGTAAATCTCTTACAAATTTTAGGCTTACATGTCTCAGTCCCCTGAAATCAGAGGGAGCAGCCTAATTTATGAGTGTAAATTTACTACTTGTAACTTTTCACATATAGGTAGAGTTCTCCATTTCTAGGGCGGAGATCTCCCTACGGTAAAAGTAAAGGGAAAAGTTTAAATGTTTATTAAAGTTGAAAAATATATAACAGACACAAGAAGCATGGAAACTTATAATGACATATCATTAGGCAGATCAGTGGGTTACGTTTGCAAGAAAGAAACAGTGTGAACATTTCTAAGATAAATATTAATGTAAATTAATTTAAAATATTTGATTTATATGTAGGAACAAAAATAAATGGTACAGTACTCGTGACTTAATGTGGAATTAAATATATGATTAATGTAATAATTTAAAAAATTAAAATTATTTTCTTAAAGTCATTAAAACTCACCTAAAGTAAAATCTTTATATTTATTATGTATAAAAGTTAGTAAAAGTTATGTATAGAATAAATTTAAATTAATGTAATTAATTAACAAAATTAATTTTACATTTATTTTCAGTTAAAAAAGGTAGAAAAATTAATTTAACATAAACCAATGATTATTTTTAATGTATATTTAACATTTTTTTAACATGTAATTAAATTGATATATATTTTTAAGAAGTCTAAACAAATTAATTTATTTCAACATTACTTTCTGTGAGGTGTTTTTTAAAGTTGGAGTCTAAATTATTTTCCATGGGAGCCTATTACAGTACCAGTGGTTGGCCATGCGTGGTGCTGAACTTACTCCAGGTATAAGCTGGAGTGCATTTCCTACTGTTTTGTGTCATATTTGGCTGTAGTAAATTTAAAAGAGGAGTTTGTGAATAGCAATGGGCCTACTCTTTTGTGGGTGAGTGCATGTCCCTCCCAATCCACTCCCTTAACCCCTCCATACTCCTCCCAAAATTCCTCCCATTTAATAGTAAGTAGTCTTCATTTTCCAGCCACTCCCACAAGCCTCTTTACTTCTACAATGTAGGAGTATGAGTACAGAATGGTTTGCAGTTAGGGCAGAGATTTCCACACAGAAAAGTATGTGAGTAGTACTATTGTAGCACTACTAAATGTACTAGCAAATGCAGTTTGTGAATAGGCCCCAAACAGTTTTTTACATTAGAACTGTGCATGCTAGGCTGTATGAAAATTAGGAGGCCTACTTTACCAGATCCCACTGACATACATGGTTATCCTATGCTATGTTACGCTATTGGGTTTGTATAAGGCACACACAGCCCTGGTAAGGATATCTTGGTGCTGAGGGATTACTGGACTAACTGGAGAAGAATGAGGAACAATTAGAAAATCCAGGTTTTGTGTTTCTTTTTGAACTCTTGGAAGAAGCTGAGGAATGACAGAATTAGTGGCAATTGGTTCCATAGCTTGGTTGCTAATAGGAAAAGGAGCATCCTCCTGTACATGAGTGGTGTATGTAAATGGTACGAGCCAGATAGAGACCAGAGGAGTTAAGGACTCTGGTGTTATTGAGGAAGGTGATTTTGTGATTGAGGTAGCTAAGGCCGATGTTGTTGAGGGCTTATAAGATGTGACAAAGATGCTTAAATTAGGCATATTTTTGCACCGGGAGCCAGTGAAGTTCCCAAAGACGATGAGTGATCGACGAGTGTGCTAGAAAGTTCAGTACAAGTCTGGCAGCTGCGTTTTGTACCACTTGTAGCCTCTTAACAAGATACACTTGTATGCATACACAGAGGGTGTACCCATAGACTACTCTGCTGGTGATAAAGGCTTGAGTGACAATCCTACAGATATAAATGGGCTGCCACAAAAAGGTTTTGCGAAAAAGCTTCAGAATGCCGAAGGAGGTGTCTGAGACAGCTGTAATGTGATTGGCCATCAAGAGCTGATTCTCAGTTATTGTCAATATGTTCTTAGCTGACGTGGCCGGGATGGGAGTAGGACTCAGTCCTCTGGGCCACCAGTCACTGGACCAGTGTGCAGTACTGTTTCTGAATAAGATTACCTCAATCTTGTTGCTGTTTAGTTAGGCATCAGTTAGAAATCAGGGCAGGGTCTGTGCTAAAAGAGGCTTGGAAACCAGATTAAATGGGTTGAGGAGGTGGTAGATTCTAGGTAGTAGGAAAGCTGGGCATTAGGTTTTCTAAGACCTAAGCATCGAAAGAGCAGCAAGGAGATGGGCTTAAAGTTAGACACAATAGTGGGGCCTTATGTGGGTTTCTTTATAAGGGGAAGAACAGTGGCTTGCTTCCAGCGGTATAGGTGGGAGAGGCAAGAGATAGATTAAAAAGAGTGGTGAGAGCCAGAGTTATTGCCGACTGACGTAGAGTAAAGCTGCAGGGAGCGGGGGTTGTTGGGAGAGTCTGATTTAATGGAGCGTATAGTAGTGATGACATTCTCTGTTCTGACTGGGTAAAGTTAGACACAGTATTTCCAGATGCAGAAATGGGTGGGGTATTCCTAAATGGGAGATCTTTTAAGAGTGGTTTGGGGTCATTAGTGTAAAGATTTTAAATTTTAAATGAGAAAGTCTGCAAAAGATTGGTAAAAGGCCAAATAGTTAGAGAATGTGAACTTTTGTGGATATGGTGATGGAAGAGCTATGCGTGGCAGAGGCAGATTTTTTTATGGTAGATTTTAAGATCAGCTTTGTAAGAGTATCTGTCATAATCCAATCAAAAGTGCCTCCAGGTGTGCTCGAGTTTTTTGCAGTGACATTTGAAAAGTCTTAGACTCTCTGTGTGCCAGTTTGCTGAGGGGACTATGCAAGGAAGAGAACGGTTTTCAAAGGAGCATTATTGCCGAAGATGCTAGTTGTTCAGATCGGTTGCACCTGTGGAAGTGTCAGTGGTAAGATCTGAGGCTGTCTTTAGTAAACATTTTACACGGTCTGATTTGCTTAAATATTGGATGTACAGGATGCTGGAGTGGTCTGGGGTATTCAAATGTTGAAAACAATATAGGGGCCGATTACGAAGGCGGTCGGACTGCAAACGACATCTCTTCGGTTGTGGTCCGACCTATGCATTCCAATGCTTGCGGTCGGAGGCAGCAGGTGGAGGGACCATCCAACGCTTTCTGACGGGCTCAAGGAGCCAGTTGGTGCGTCAGAAACACTTAATAATCCCTTAATGACGGCAGCTCCGCCGTCGGGATTATGATGTCAGTTCCCGACAGCCATTTCATGTCAGCCTTTTCAACATGGAAAGGCTGTCGGAAAGAGACATTGGGAGCCCCTACCAGGGTCCCCTTCCCTCCTGGACCTCCGCATAGGTGCCCCCCCAACCATCCCTACATTGTGTAGTGGGCGTGTGGTCTCACGGTGCCTGCCACATGGTGCAGGGATGTTTGAAAACATCAATTTTTCAATGGAAGCTTGTGCTGCCGAGCTTTTCCGCCCGCCGCACAAGCTTCCATTGAAAAATGGATGTTTCCGACCGCTTTATGGGCGGTCGCATCCAAATACTACGGTCGGAACCGCCGACCTGAAGTCGGGTGTTTCCAATCCACAACGGTGTCAGGCGGACGTGAGTCCGCCCGACATCTTAATCAGCCCCATTGTGTGGACAGACCAGGCAACTGGGGAGTTTGGTAAAATGACAGTGCTGTTAAAGTTAGGAAAGAGTTTCTCAGAGATGCCTGCGCTATGGGTCTGGCCTGTTACAAGCTGGGTGAGCCCAATAAGTCCTCAAGAAGACGGCACAATTCAGAATCAGTAGGGTTATCTAGGTGAAGGTTAAAATCATCAAGTGCCACAAATGATTGTACTTTAGTGCCAAAGGTGGGATGGGCTTAGAAAAATTAGTGCTGAAGCCGTTTCTGGATCCTTGGGGTGATAGATTAAAGTGCAGCAGAGTGTGGGTAGATTATTGGTGTTAAGTTTAAAGGTAAGATATTGTAGTCACTCACTGGTCTGGGAGTATAGGACATAGCAGGAGGAGGAACAGCAGTAGATGATGGCGATCACCCCACGTGTCATGAGTTGTTCTGTCCTGTCCAAAAATGTTGTATTCTGAAAGGATGGCCATGGCTACGTCTGGGTTAGAGGCAGTGTGAAGCCAAGTCTATGAAAGGAAAAGTATGTCCAGTGCATTAAAATGAAGTAAGTCGCATATATGTGCATTATCTTTAGAAAGGGAGTGCATTTTTATATAGATTCATTTGAGGCGATCAGAGCTGGGGTGGATGTTGGGTCCATTTGTGGGCCGGGCACTGGGGTTATTAGTAGAATGGAAAGCGTCTTTAGCCAGGGGATAGATCCTTTGAGGAATGAGGTTCGCCAAGGGAGAGGTTTCAGTGTCACAAGAGAAGTAGCAATGTGAACAACTGAAGGGGCGCATTTTAGTGTGCAGGTTTGAGACAAAGCAGACCTCGTAACCTATCCAACTTCTTCCACAGCAAAATCGCAAACATCTACAGCAACTTTACACACCCAACCTAACCCCCAGAGAGCTCATTGCTAACCTACCCACCACCAACCAAGACGGCCACCTGCCCGAATGGACAACCCTCAACATAAACAACACAGCAGCCATCATGCAGGCCATCCACGTGGGCCCCAATAAACCCATGCCCTCACAACACCTACAACCTGGGAACATCACCAATCAGCACCACCCTGATCCACATCATCAACATCTCCATCACCTCACCACTTTCCCGGATGAATGGAAACTTCAGAAATCAACGCCCTCCTCAAGAAGCTCACAGCTGACCCGAATCAACGGAGCAACCTCCAACCCATCTCCCTTATCCAGTCAGAGTAATTGAGAAGGCCATTAACTAGCAACTCACAACCCACCTCAAACTTCACCATCTTCTCGACAACGCACAATCAGAATTCAGAAAGAACCACAGCACCGATGCAGTGACGTGTAGTCCCTACTAATCCATAGGATCTACACGTCTGTTGAACAACATAAACTAGGGGCTTGGTGCCGAGACTGATTCCGGACACCGCCGCAGGATATGTTGACCTATAGACCAGCTAGCTCACAGTGCCACTGTAAGCCCCCCTAACCTTACCAGGGAGCAAATGGTTTCTGGCAACCACTGAACATGACAACCCTGACCCCTCAGGGATCGTGGAAACAGTACAGAACCTTTCGCTCAGTCACTCGTGCTCACTTATTCTCAGAGAACTATACAGAGAATACACAGTGGGACATTTTCAATAGGTTTATTGAACCAACGTTATTTTTGTATAAAATACGTGTGCTGCAATGATTAACAGATAGAAGCAGATAAAAGTGATTACAAGCACCAAAAGCATAAATAGTAGATATAGTTCTACCATGGTGCTAAAACAGTGCTTACATGCAAGCATATAAAACAAGGCAGTAATCGAGCATGCTCCTACTATGCAAACCCTACTCTAAGTGTACCTCGAGTATGTGTAGGTTTGGAGCCAAGAATCCTCTCAAGGGATTATCCAACCCCATTACCTGATAGGAGAGAATGAAGGACCCCGTCTGTCAGGATCGCTCCGTCCCGGCCGCAGTCAGCGGGAGGGGCGGAGCTTGATGGGTGTAAATTCCTGCTTCCGGACGGGAGGAGTGCATTGCGTTCTAGCCTTCCGAGCATTTCCTTCCCATCTGGATACTAACTGCGTCACTTCCAGGGTCACGGCGGCCACAGCCCCATCCACGGCCACTCGGCTCCTCGCCTCCTCGTCCACTGCTATCACTCCTCGAGTCTTACGGTCCCGTGTAGGGGTCACTCCATCACCTGATTCCGGTCTACCGCTTCTCACTATACGGGGCCTTGTCATTTCCCTATCGATACGAAGCTAATGCCGAGCACTTTACACAATGCGGTAACGCGTTTTGCGCAAGTATGATTGGCAGACGTCTGTATGTGTGAATAGCCCGCTTCTCACTTCGCTAACAGATTTGGGGTGATTATGAGCATCTGCATTTACCTGAAGGGGCAATTACGTTTGGCATTAATTGAGGTTATGAAGTGTGCTCTCCTGATGTAAGGGGGCGTACTACGTTCTGATACAGTATATGTGTGAGAGTTGTGCTTTCAGAAATCCTTTAACTCCTGAGATTAAGGAGTCCTTGTTATTTTATTTTTTCTCTGGCAGTTCCCTGAGCTGCCTATATCTCGAACTCCTGCATATACAAAGATATGAGATATATTAGCCCGCACCTTTTTGCACCTTTTGATATTCTTTACTAGGTTGACTCCTGGTAGTCAGTCTCTATTATTTTGGGCTATATTCCTTTCACACACACCGCATTACTGGTAAGCTTTATTTATATCACCTCATTACACTACCTTGACCAGTGATTTTAGTAACTTTCATTCTGTTCTATTTAGGTAGTGTTGCATTAGAATTCCTGGTTTTTCCTTTGTTGGACACAAGCGGAAAAGGGGAACTTAACAGGTAGTCATTTCAATTATATGTTTCATGACCATGCATGGGTATGTTTTAGTCTTGGTAAGAGCTCAGAGTAGATCATTGATAATACTTCAATTCACAGGATTCCGACGTCTCCAGTGACGTGTCCTTGCTGCCCAGGTCGTGCCGAGGGGTCCTTCTCCAGAGGTTCTGCTGCCCAGGTCGTGCCAAGGGTCCTTCTGCAGTTGTCTTCTCCCCTTGTTTCCCCTCTTCCCCCTGCTCACTGGCTCAGCTTTGACGTTTTTGGGCGGGCTAGTGGTAGTGGGAAGTTGGAACCTGTTCATCTGTCTCCTGCGGATGTATGACGGAACAACGCATTCTGTTGCAACGCATGCCTTTACCACACATGCGTTACAACGCAAATGCCTTTACCACGTATAACCTTTACCACGCATGCTTTTACAACGTATTTTGTTGTAAAGCATGTATGGTAAAGGTCCATGCGTGATAAAAATGTTCCCTAACTCCTGCCCTCAGTCCTCAAGCCAGACCCTGAACCTCCCCCACCCGACCCTTTTTTAAAATACCCGACCCCTGCCCTAATCCCTAAAAATAGTCCCTTGCAGGACCCCCACTACCCCTGCCCTTTTAAAATAAATACCCGGCTCTGCCCTAAGACCTAATTGTAGAACCCAGCGCGAACCCACTGTCCCCTGCCCTTTTTAAAAAATACCCGACCACTGCCCTAATCCCTAAAAATACACTCCTGCACGACCCCCACTGCTCCCGCCCTTTTTAAAAAAAAATCCACAACCCTGCCCTAAGGCCTAAACTTAGAACACAGCGCGACCCACACCGCCCCTGCCCTTTTTAAACATACCCGACCACTGCCCTAATCCCTAAAAATACACTCCTGCACGACCCCCACTGCCCCCGCCCTTTTTATTAAAATCCACGACCCTGCCCTAAGGCCTAAACTTAGATCCCTGCGCGACCCACACCGCCCCTGCCCTTTTAAAATTTCCCCGACCACTGCCCTAATCCCTAAAAATACACTCCTGCACGACCCCCACTGCCCCGCCCTTTTTAAAAAAATCCACGACCACTGCCCTAAGGCCTAAACTTAGAACCCAGCGCGACCCACATCGACCCTGCCCTTTTTAAAAATACCCGACCACTGCCCTAATCCCTAAAAATACACTCCTGCACCACCCCCACTGCCCCCGCCCTTTTTCCTAAGCCCGAAATCTAGAAACCAGCGCGACCCCCACAGCCTTCTGCCCTTTTAAAAAATACCCGACCCCTGCCCTAATCACTAAAAAAAAAACACCCCTGCGTGAACCCCACCACCATCTGCCCTTTTAAAAAATACCCTCCCCAAAAGCCATCCCAAAAATAATCCTCCTTACCTTAACAGGACGACGACGAGGCAACTCTTGAAAGAGGAAGCGGAAGGATCTCTTTGCTCCTCATAACGACGCCGATAGCCTTGACCACGCAGGTGCCTTTACCACTGTTACCAGCATATGCCCTCACCACGTACGTTGCGTGGTGAAGGCTATGCGTGGTAACAATATATGCCTGGTAACGGCTGCGTGGTAAAGGCCCTGCGTGGAAACAGCCGCATTGTAAAGGCTGTTTCCCGTCTCCTGCCTCTCGTTCCCGTGGAAATCCCAGGTGAGCCTTGACAGAACGCGAAGCCCACGTTGATTTTTCACCTGAGCGAGATGGAGGAACATCAGATCACCCTGGCTGACCTGGCACACATGATAGGAAACCTGAAAAAAGAGACGCAAGCTCTTTCATTGAGGGTCGATACCATACAAAGGGGAGTCACACCCGATTCCTCCCAAAGGGCTACTGGAGGTACCTTCTCTCCTTTTTCCTCGACACCTAGCTCAGGGAACCAGGTAACACAGGTTATCACCCCTCCTTCTATTCCTTTGGCCCCTCCAGAGAGATTCATGGGCGACCCTTCCCATTTTGCATCTTTCATCAATCAATGCCAATTACACTTCATGTGTAAGGCGGCCTGCTTTCCCACCGAGCAGGCTAAGGTGGCCTTTGTGTTGTCTTATTTAGGGGGGGGTTGCGGCTGCGTGGTCTATACCACTTGTCGAGCGCAATGACCCGTTACTTTATGACTATGAATTATTCAAGGAGGAGTTGAAGAAGTTTTTCGATAAACATTCGTTTATCCAATCAGTTGACACAGAACTCTTGAACCTAAAGCAGGGAACCAAGGACCTGATTACGTATATTTCTGAGTTTAACCGTTTGGTGGCAGAGGCAGGCTGGCCTATGGCGAAAAGGAGTACCTTATTTTATAAAGGACTAAGAGATGACCTGAAAGATATGTTAGCTCAGGTAGTGGACCCTCCTGATGATTGTAAAGCCCTCATAGATCTAGTGGTAAAGTTAGACCATAGATTACATGAAAGGAAGAAGGAGAGGGGTCGCTCCGAGGCATGAGTTGTGGTTTTTAGGGAAAAACGTGCTGAGACAGAACGGCCTGTGACGGAAGTAGAACCAATGCAGATTGGATGCATCAAAGGCCCCATCAGTAATGAGGAACGACAGCGGTGTCAAGACATGAAATTGTGTTTGTAATGTGGGAACCAGGGGCATTTTTTAAGAGAATGTCCAGTTAAACCTAATAGAAGAAAGGACTCGGGAAATTGTTGAGCCTGAAGTCTAAGGGGACGAGAGTTTCAGGTGGGTCAGGGCTAATAGTCTCCCAAAGTATTCCTCAGAGTGTCACTCCCTTGTCGTCCTCTCATTTGTATGTAGAGTCTCATCTCTACTGGGGAGATTGGTTTGTTGATTTACAAATCATGGTGGATTCTGGGCCAACAGGGAATTTCATGGATATAAAATGGGCACAAGAGATGGGGATCCCTGTGGAGAAGAAAACCTCCATAGAGGAAGTGAAAACAATTGATGGTAGAGCCATAAAATCAGGGCCAGTTACTCATACCATAGAAACCTTGTCGTTATGCATAGACAAAAGACACACCGAAGCCATTTCTTTTAACCTAATTCAGTCCCCACAATTCCCTGCTATAGTAGGTGTTCAGTGGTTATCGCAGCATAATCCTGCTATAGATTGGAGGCAGAAAGCACTATCCTTTACTTCTGCTTTCTGTACAGATCACTGTCTGAACACCCAGCTTCAACCATGTGCAATGATAGGTTCATGTGTCACTGCAGAACCCGAACTTCCCTCTTGCTATCAGGCAGAAGCAGAAGTCTTTGACAAACAAAAAGCCACAGTCCTTCCTCCCCACCGACCCTATGATTGCAGGATTGACTTAATTCCTGGGGCTCAAATCCCTTGTAGTTGCATCTATGCCCTTACTGAAAAGGAGAACTTATACCTGAGAGAGTACTTAGATCAGCTGTTACGCATTGGATTTATTCGGCCCTCTAGGTCCCCGGCTTCTTCTCCGCTTTTTTTTATACCCAAGCGGGAAGGGGGTCTTCGTTGTTGTATTGATTACAGGACATTAAATGAAAATACCATCAAGAACAAGTATCCCTTACCTTTGATTCCCTCTTTACTGGATCAGGTTAAGGAGGCTAGAATCTTTACCAAGCTTGACTTACGAGGGGCATACCACTTGGTACGTGTTCAACAGGGAGAGGAATGGAAGACCGCTTTCCGTACTAAGTTTGGGTTGTACGAATACTTAGTGATGCCTTTCGGGCTATGTAATGCTCCAGCAGCCTTTCAGTTCTTCATTAATGAGGTCCTGAGAGAAATGCTGGATTTATACGCCATAGTGTACATAGACGACATTCTGGTTTATTCTGCTTCTGTGGCAGAGCATGAGAATCATGTAAGAAAGGTACTGCGGAAGCTAAAGGAACATAAGTTATTTGTGAAGTTGGAGAAATGTGAGTTTCACGTGTCTCAGGTGGCCTTTTTGGGATTCATCCTCTCACTAAATGGGGTGAGCATGGATTCTCAAAAGGTGGCAGCAATTACACAATGGCAGTCACCTAAATCAGTCAAGGAAATACAAAGCTTCTTAGGGTTCGCTAATTTTTATAGGCGATTCATAGAGGGCTTTTCTGCCTTAGCTTCCCCCAATACACGGTTACTCAAAAAGGGAGTGCCATTCTCTTGGATCTCTGAAGCCGAGTTAGCCTTTGAGAAATTGAAACAGACCTTTACTCAGGCCCCCATATTAAGACACCCAAACCCTTCTCACCCCTTTACTGTAGAAAGAGATGCATCACAAATAGCCATAAGGGGTGTTCTGTCCCAGCGGGGTGTCTGCATCCGGGGGCTTTCTATTCGCACAAACTTAGTGTAGGAAAGTAGGATCTGCTTCTTATGGTTACCCCCACTTTTTGCTTGGTGTCTCACTGTTTTTGACTAGTCTGGCTGGGATCCTGCTAATCAGGACCCCAGCCTATCTGCTTTCTCCCTTAAATTGACATGCATGTTCTTTGGTACACTCCAGATTGAATACTGGGGTACCCTTATAAGTCCCTAGTATATGGTACACCATGTACCCAGGGCATAGGTACCCCAGAGGCCTCCCATGGGCTGAAGCATGTATTATGCCACCCATGATAGGCCATGCAAAATGGAACTCTAGGTCTGCTACTGCAGCCTATGTGAGATGGCGCTTGCACCACTTACTTTAGATATAGGTTCACTATATCTAATGGTCACTACACTTAAAACTCATAAGTCACCCCTATAGCAGGCCTTAACAATCCTGAAGGCAGGGTGCTGGGTTTTATGTGAGAGGGTGCCCCTGCATGATCAGAGCCCCTCTGCAGCCTTCAGAGACCATTCTCCCGGGTTGTCTGTGACTCAGCCGGACATATAGGTAGAGGTGCATTATAACCTCGTGGTAAATGCTATCTCGAAAACGGCTGCATAGAAACATATCGAGTTTGGTGTCAAACACCTTGGAATCATATTCCACAACAGTAACTGGTGTGGGAGGTATGATTCCACTCTTCAGAAGCGAGCTTCGTAGGGTCACCGGTCTACCCGGTACCAGCCTTCTCGACCCGTGCAGCACAAAATGGATGCTGCCAGCCAGAGACACATTTCTGCCCTCCTGCTGCTGAGCCAAGCTCGAGCAGAGGAAGGCAGCACAATAGGCATCCTGTCACAGGGAGGTGTGACCACCTCCCAGACAGGGTTTAGTGTATTGGGGCTGGGTGGGTGCACTCTGAGAGTGCCTGAAAGTCTGCACTGGGGCACATTTTGGTGGCCCTGTGCATAGTCCAGCTCAAACCAGTTCTGGGAGCCATTTGCTCCTGCTCTGGCGCGAAACTGGACGAAGGACATGGGTGTCGCCACCCCTCTGTCCTGCCCCTCCCCTAGGAGGGTCTCCTGAATCTGTCCAACCCTCTCCCGCGGGTATAAAATGGGTTACCTGACTACAGGACATTGGATTTTACATGGACAAGATTCTGCAAAGAAGAAACCACTGACCTTCGACCGTCTAGACACCTAGACTTCGCTGGACCTCGACTGGGCTTGACTTCGTCCCCCTTTCCGTCCAAAGCTTAGTTTGTGCCGTGACTCCATACAGGCTCCGTGCAGGACCTGTGGGGCACTTAAGACAACAGAAGAATCTCCCTTGGAGTGAAGGAGTCACTCCCCTGCTTCGCAGGCACCTAAAGCGCAACTGACCGGTAGCTGCTCCTGAGCTCCTGCGGACTTCGAAGATTTCAGCAACCCAGGAGGTAGGTTCCTGAAGGTCCCTGAGGTCGATCTGCCCTCTCACCGAGTTTGAGGCCAGTATCCCTCTTGGGGGCTGCGTAACCCGAACCCCTGTGTACCGCGTCCATTTCCTGAGCTTGTGCATTGGACCCCGTATGGTCCTGACCCTGAGTAGTATTTTCACCAAAGAACTCCGGCCTCCTCACACGTGGGCTGGTCCTTTGCAGACTTGCTCGAGGTCCCCTCGCGACTCCTGGTCCTTCGGCCTGTGGGTCCCCCTGAGGGTCATCTTGATTGTTCTTGGGCTTTCCTGGTTGCTCCAGACGTGCCCTGACTCTCCATTGCTTGGAGAGTCCCCTGGACCTTGCTGGTCCACACCGTCACCTGTTTGTCCTTCCTGCGTGGGTTGCTGTTGCCAAGGCTTGTTGGTGCTCCCGCCGGACACCGAACCCTCAGCACTCGACATCCTTCGTGGGACAGCTCACTTCCGGCTCCTGGTCGTCCTCGACGTCTCCTGGTCCTCGTGGCTGCAGAGTCAAGCATCCCTTCTTCGCACCTGAAGCACCCGACATCGGTGGGCATTCGTCTCCTGAGCCCCTGGTCACTCTAAAGTGACCCAGACTCTGTCCCCTCTGCTTTCAGGTTCCTTCCATCCAGAATCCAGGCTTGGATTCTATCGGACCCTTTTCATCTTCACGGCGGCAGCACTTCTTCACTTCCTTCCATAGAGAACAACGAGAGTTTCCGACGCCACTTCAGACTTATGCACCCGGCTTCCCTGGGTTAGGTAACTCCGATACTACGGTATCCACGGGTGGGGTGGCTCTTTAAACTCTTAAGTTCCGAAGGGTTTGCTCGAAGTCCTCCTAGAAGGGTCCTTAAACTTTAACTTTGCAACCGCGACTTTCCCATAGAGTTGTACGGAGCACGCAGTCGTGTTTCCTCACTGCACCCGACCTCCGTGGGTCTCCTATGTCATCACCTTGGGTGGTTCCTTGGGATCCCAGCGATTCTACATGCTCTAGGCACTGTGTCTAGTCAAGTCGTGATTGTTATACCACTATTTTAGTATATGGTTCGGTCTCCCCCTGGAGCCCGCTGTGTATTGTGCTACTTACAACTGTTCTATTGATCCAGTATTGTGTGCTTTGTGATCTACCCTCGTGTAGAGGATAGTAGAGAGTGTTATACTAATAAATACATATTTTTATATAACTACTGTGTGGTTCTCCTTCATTTAGTCATTCAGGAGGTGATATTCTTGTAAAACAAGCTGCTTTACATTCCTTCAAGATTAAGCCTGAAGGCTGCTCTCCATAGCTACCACTAGGATAGCTTTCATAAAGGTTATCTTTGACCTCATACATCATAAGGGTTGTGTGGATTGGTACAGGGTGCCCACTTTAACTAGTGGACAGCATATACCAAGCCACCTTCTCACACTTAGTTCCACAGAATTGAATTACTCAGTGGGAGACAAAGAATTACTGGCCGTCAAGAGACCCTTTGAGGAATGGCGCCAGTATCTGTTAGGTGCCTTACATAAGGTCACTGTTCTCGCGGATCACAGGAATTTACTGTTTTTTAAATCAGCTAGAGCCCTGTCCATGAGGCAATTGCGATGGACTTTGTTTTTTAGTGAGTTCGATTTCGTGATACAATACCAGTCTGGGAAAAGACATGGAAAGGCGGATGCCTTATCCAGATTTGGGTATGAGGTCGAAGAGCAAGAGGTGGATCCCCCTCCTATTATAGCTTCTGAACGTTTTCTCGGGGTCATCAGTTCAGAAGAGGAGTACTTACAGAAAGTTGCAGTGGCTCAGGACACAGAAGAGGTCAGGAGATGGGAGAAGGAGTACCGGCCGTCTAGAGTAGAGAATCTTCTCTACATTAAGGGAGGGTTGGTGGTTCCCACAACTGAATTGCAACATCAAGCCTTAGAATGGAGTGATGATCACGTACTCACCGGTCATCCGGGTTATACGAAGACCGTGGATCTAGTTAGACATTATTTTTGGTGGCCTTTTTTGGCCACAGACACAAAGGCTTACATCCAGAAATGTTACATTTGCCCACAAAGCAAAAGTTCACACCAGGTTCCCGCAAGGCTGTTGATTCCCCTACCGACTCCTCCCAGTCCTTGGCACTACATTTCCATGGCTTTTATAGTGGAATTACCCAAAACCACTCTGGGAAACACTGTAGTGTGGGTGGTGGTAGACATGCTGACAAAACTATCTCACTTTGTAGCCTTGAAATCTCTTCCCACTTCCCAGAAGTTGGCTTGGTTATTTGTGCAGCACATAGTTAGGATGCATGGTCTTCCTTCAGTGATGGTTTCTGACCGTGGTCCTCAGTTCGTGTCTAATTTCTGGAAGGGGTTAGGCAAGTTGTTACACATTGATGTGCGTTTATCCTCTGGTCATCACCCACAGACCGATGGTCAGACAGAAAGGCTCAATCAATGTTTGGAGCAATATTTAAGATGTCAGTTATTGCAATCCACCTCTGATTGGGACAAGTACTTGTGGGCAGCCGAGTTCTCTGTTAACAATAGTATACACTCTTCTACTGGCAATTCCCCTTTTTTCTGTTCCTATGGTTTCCATCCCCGATTCTTGCTCTTTCTCCCTACTGCCTCTACTCCAGCCCCTGCTGCCCATGAATTTGTGACACGAATACAGAAAATACAAAAGGCTGCTACTCTCAATTTAGAGAAAGCTAAAGCAGACTACAAGAGAAATGCAGATCTTCATCGCCGTCCAAGCCCTGAATATGCTGTTGGGGATATGGCGTGGTTGTCCACATGTCACATTAAGATAAAAGGGGCTCGGAAGTTTAAACCTCGTTACATAGGGCCCTACAAGATCATAAAACTCATTAACCCTGTTGCGATGAAGTTAGAACTTCCTGTAAACCTGAAAATACATCCTGTGTTTCACGTGTCCTTGCTGAAACCTTTTGCGCATGGCACTGTGTTACCCATTCAACCCATTCCTGTGGAGGTGGAGGATGAAATTGAGTATGAAGTTGGGGCTATTCTAGACTCTAGACGAGTTAGGGGCAGGCTCCAATATCTGATTCACTGGAAGGGTTATGGTGCTGCAGATCGTACATGGGAACCCGCAGGACATGTTCATGCCCCCCGCTTGGTCCGTCTGTTTCATCGTTGATATCCATGGAAACCCAAACCTGTGAGAGGGGCCATAGGGGGGGTGTACTGTCAGGATCGCTCCGTCCCGGCCGCAGTCAGCGGGAGGGGCGGAGCTTGATGGGTGTAAATTCCTGCTTCCGGACGGGAGGAGTGCTTCGCGTTCTAGCCTTCCGAGCATTTCCTTTCCGTCCGGATACTCACTGCGTCACTTCCGGGGTCACGGCGGCCGCAGCCGCATTCACGGACGCCCGGCTCCTCGTCCACTACTATCACTCCTCGAGTCTTACGGTCCCGTGTAGGGGTCACTCCATCACCTGATTCCGGTCTACCGCTTCTCACTATACGGGGCCTTGTCATTTCCCTATCGATACGAAACTAATGCCGAGCACTTTACACAATGCGGTAACACGTTTTGCGCAAGTATGATTGGCAGACGTCTGTATGTGTGAATAGCCCGCTTTTCACTTCGCTAACAGATTTGGGGTGAAGGGGCAATTACGTTTGGCATTAATTGAGGTTATGAAGTGTGCTCTCCTGATGTAAGGGGGGCGTACTACGTTCTGATACAGTATATGTGTGAGAGCTGTGCTTTCAGAAATCCTTTAACTCCCGAGATTAAGGAGTCCTTGTTATTTCATTTTTTCTGTGGCAGTTCTCTAAGCTGCCTATATCTCGAACTCCTGCATATGCAAAGATATGAGATATATTAGCCCGCACCTTTTTTGCACCTTTTGATATTCTTTACTAGGTTGACTCCTGGTAGTCAGTCTCTATTATTTTGGGCTATATTCCTTTCACACACACCGCATTACTGGTAAGCTTTATTTATATCACCTCATTACACTACCTTGACCAGTGCTTTAATTAACTTGCCTTATGGTCGATTTAGGTAGTGTTGCATTAGAATTCCTGGTTTTTCATTTGTTGGACACAAGCGGAAGAGGGGAACTTAACAGGTAGTCATTTCACTTATATGTTTCATGACCATGCATGGGTATGTTTTAGTCTTGGTAAGAGCTCAGAGTAGATCATTGATAATACTTTAATTCACAGGATTCCGACGTCTCCAGTGACGTGTCCTTGCTGCCCAGGTCGTGCTGAGGGGTCCTTCTCCAGAGGTTCTGCTGCCCAGGTCGTGCCAAGGGTCCTTCTGCAGTTGTCTTCTCCCCTTGTTTCCCCTCTTCCCCCTGCTCACTGACTCAGCTTTGACGTTGTTGGGCGGGCTAGTGGTAGTGGGAAGTTGGGACCTGTTCATCTGTCTCCTGCCTCTCGTTCCAGTGGAAATCTCAGGTGAGTCTTGACACCGTCTTGATCACAAACTCGACTCCCCTCACGAGATGTCAGACCGCTGCATGGTGAATTCTCAGCATGCAAGGACCCTCGGTGTCAGCTGAAGTGCCTCTTCTACTAATCTGTTGTGATGCTAGTTTTTTATAATAGAAAGCAGCCTTGCGATGTGCATATAGATTAGTGATGTTATGGATATGTAGATAGCCCTGTCACCCCGTGGATGAAGATAGAGATGACATTTGTGCATAGTGTGAAAGGAGACCTTGTACATGATGTTCAGGGCATTGTAATAATGTTGTGTGAAGCTAGATGTGTAAACAAGTTTAGTTTCAGAGAAACTAATCCAATATTGTCGGGCACGGAAATATGTGCAAAGGTTCACGGCTGAAAGGTTATTGTGAGGACAATGTAAGAAATAAGCTGCCTCACTATATGGGCCTAACCCAGGAATATAACACCCACTCTTCATACTAAGGGTCGATATATAAAAGCTATCTAAAAAGCCAGCAGTATGTTTAAAAACAACTCTAAAAAACATCTAAAAGCGAGTTGCCCTTTAAGATATTCATTTAAAAAGCGTTTAAGTCATTATACTATTTGAAATCCCAAGCACTCAGAAAGACATGGTGCCTAGATAAAGCTGTTTTGGTTCATTTCATTTAAAAAACAGGCCAAATTGTTCCCACGCAGAAAAAGCCAATTATTTATGTGTTCCAACTGGTAGACGCAACATCGCAGTTGGCAACTACCGCAGACGACATTCCCAGAGTCGCACTTCGTAGCAGGTTTATGGAGCAAAGGTGATTCCATCCAATTCCCACAACAGCCGCTGAGGGAGGCGTTGTAGCCCTTAAAGTGTTCCGCAGAGCCGCTGTTCACATCACTAGGAGCAGAAGCATCCCAGGGAGGCTCTAAGAATGCATTAATTATCAATGGAATATGCTGGGGACAACAATACACATGGACCTTTAAGGCGTCCATCAGTACTTCAATGCCGATGGCGCAACCAATTGTGATCCAAGACATATATCTAGGATGCATTCGTGGCTGCAAAGCAGAGAGCGGAAGACAGGTTGTATGAAGTCAAGGAAGACAGGCCTGAAGGATAAGAACCAGTGCTTGTTCAGTTCTTGATGCCGAGGTGTACCATGCGCTCACGGCAGCGCAGCACCAGCAGTGCTGTCTCCATTCCAAGTTGAACTGGGACGTCCATTGCGGAGTAGAAAAATTAAAATCAGGATTCCACCACAAGTAGCAGGACAAGCGGGAGCCCTCCAAAAACGCTTGCCAACACAAAGTGTATGAAAGATAGTATAACTCCGAAAATCGTCTGAAAGGTGCTAACCAGTCCAGAGCCATACATTTAAAAAAGTGCACTATTCCTTTCGTATTAGACATGTTAAAGATATGGTGGACCAGCTCCCCAAAATGCAGTGGGAAGTTAGTATGGAGTAGTGACTATCTCAGACGAGGACCTTGCAACCTGGAGATCCAACTTGGCGGAAGTTAAGGCCACATCCTTTTGGAAAAGCATGGCTTTCAGTTTGCCTAAATAATAAAACTGTATGTTGGAAGCATTTATCGAAGGCCATAGCATTGCCTCTTTAACGTGCAGGCAGGTGGAAACAGTACTTGTGTGCAACAAGTCACTATGGAATTAACCGTCACTAGATAGTCGGTGCCCAGTTCCATTCCGCAGCAACCTTGATCATTCAGCATCAAATAGCTCCCACTCGAGAGCAGCTTGAACACCGAATGAATCATGGCAGCTGGAGAACCCTCCAGATAACAAGACAAGTTCGCTACAGAAGGATTGCATGCCCAGTGGAGAGAAATGTCTTTGCAAACTAAGGACCAGCTTAAAGCATCCTCACAGTCGAACCACTAAGGAAAACCTCTGTGTCCCTATTCCTGCATCTAAACCTGAATGGTAACTCACAATACTCATGCACACAACCTTCCCCTAGCGCTTCATATCTGCCTACCTGTTGGTATTGGAGACAATATTGGAATTGGAAAGTCGTGACCGGTAGGGTGATGTAACCAAGGATTATCCAGTCTGTGGATAGTGTCTTGGCCACGGTGAAAGGTAATTGGTCTAATTTTTCAATGTGCAACATAGTATACTTTGCATCTCTGCATTCCATTGCCATCTGTCTATCTGTTGGATCATATTCAGAAAACAGACTAGTACTGTTGATGGAACGCCATGGCACGCGGCCAGAACGTAATGTTTGTAACACTCAGCTCAGTATTACGATGGACAGTAACTGTGACTGTCCATGTTTTAAAATAGACGTCTTGCTGTATTATGTCAATTGGAGAAGACACTATGTTGCCCAGTGAATAAATCCTAGATGATAATGTGGTCATACCGTTGTCAACCACAGCCAAAGCCTTTTCTAAATTAACCCTGTCGATTTCGCACAATCTCTCAGCAGCTTCCTGTTGAGAAATCTTCCACAGCTTATTGTATATTCCGTAAAAGAAGCGCTTTTGACGTGGGTTCCGGGGACCTAACAGAATATCCATGAGATCCATATCAGAAAGAAGGGACAAGTGTTGCTTCACCTGGGAAAGTGTTGAGGTTTTTAGCCAATTTAGGCACAACACTATGTGACGTCACCAGCCCGAGGGTTCTGTTTGTGCATATCGCTGATTAGGCCTACTGATCTTAAACCCTTCGGTGTCCACCAGGAATCGAGATTGACACCTATTTGTGGCCATAGGCCAAACCAACCATCCCTTCCAACTCGGGACTGATGAATTGAAAGAACCATTACGGATCATGGTATCTAGTGTATCCTCACTGAAGTGTGTTAAGTGCTGCCAATTCTCGAAGCATGAGAATGCGGGAATAAGCAGTGTGTTCAAATCCTTCATTTTGGCTATACCAAGACAAGAAGTTTCTTGCACTGTTTTGTTCAGAAAAATCATTTAATGTGGTATGAGGCATGCTCTAAATAAAGCCTCCGTTTCCTTAACCTGCCAATAATTTTGTCTCCCAGACAGATTTTGTGTCTATTATGTCTTTCCAAAAGTCGAAACTCTGTAAAGACAGTTGGGAAATAAAGGAAGCAAAGTACATCAGCTTGGTGTTTGTTAGCATATTTTTCTTGGCAGGGTAGGTGCAAGCCTATAATAATACGAGGCTGGGTCTGATGTGTCAAAACCCGAAAATAAGCAAACATTTGTGCAAGTGTCTTTGAACTACTTTTCGGTGGTGTTGGGCAGTGTTCCCATTGTGTGTAATTATAAACAGCGTATGGGATACTAGCTTTTTGAAAAATTGTGACCATAATATTGGTAACAGAACATGTCTCTATAATTAGATGTAACATCATACAATTCATCATTAGAACATGCAGCTGATGGCTCTAAATCTGCAAGCAAATTGTGCACAGTTTCAATGTCCCAATCATCAGAGAAAGTACTGGTGGTGATGATATCATTTAAGGAAATTTAAAAAAATAAGGAATTTGCAAAAGTTTATTAGGACTATACATGTCCCAAACTATTCCTTCAGGAACTGGAACTGCTGTAATGTTCACCAGGGACAGGTCCCTTAGTTCACTGAGTGATGATGCATGTGGTTTTAGAACCAAGTTCACGAGTTGTACTGCCAAACATTCTGGGAGATAGTGTCCATTCAGAAGTAGGAAAAAGACAGTCACAAACCAATCCAAAGTACCAGGAAAAGTAACCCCATTGTAATCCAGAGATGTATCCAGGGTGGGAGGAAGTAAGTCTTTTTCAGCCAAAGGTAGAAAGCATACACGCATACACGGGTAGCTTGAAAGGAAGGGGCGGTGGTGGCAGCTCTGGTTCACTTGAATCCGATAAGAAGTCGTCAGAATGCACGAAGTAGCCAGATGCCGTTCGGTCCATTTTCGGCAACTGAGCAGGTTTTGTGGAACTGGGAGATGACTCGATCTGTGGCATATTCACATAGACGTCGTCAATTTTTCTAATTGAGATTTCTGTACTTGTTGATTGTACAGTAGTAGTTGTTTCAACAGGTAGAAGTATCATTATCACTGTTGTTTACAGATTCTCTTTGGAGAGCAGAATCTTCTGTCGTTATTAAAGCTTCCATCTGAACTTCCTGTACAGTAGCGAGAGGAGTGCGGTGGCTACTCAGGAGCCCATGTGGCCTACTGTTGAGAATCGGCTACATAGTATGGTTTGATCAGATCAATAGAGACAAATCTTTTGTCTCTGCGACCGGGAAGGCGAGGAAGAAGAACAGTTCTGGTACCTTCAACAGGCAGAACAGGTACCAAATTATTTTTTGTCCTCAACTTTTTCTCTGACCAGGTCCTCAGTGTTCGGGACCCAGGCAAGACTTGCTGGAACTACCTTCACTTTCCCAGCGGCTGTGCGTTTTACTTGGACTTTGCTTTGTAAAGCCTGGAATTAATTGAGTTCTTGTAAAACAGCCAAACGTTCATTGATGTCAAATGATGTTTCAGCCGCCACTGTGCTGACACTATCGAGGTCTGGTACCCACATTCTCACACCAAACAGGAGTTCATAAGGTGTACGACCCCCTAGGGATTTTTTGGCAAAGTGCTAAGTGCCCTCTGGACCCATATAGGTGACTGACCCAACTGCCACCCGAGCCTAATACCCTTGCTGTTAAGGACTGCTGTAAGTCACGTTTTTTCCACTCAACAACCGAATTTCCCTCTGGATGGTATGGGGAGGAGTACTGCAAGGCCACACCCAAATTTTCCATGGCTTCTTTGTAAGCCCGAGAGCTAAACGTCGGACCCTGGTCGGAAAATAGTGTGCCAATTGCATATTTCCCGATAAGGACTTACAAATTCTTCATAACAGTTTGAGCGTCAGCCGAGTGCTGTGGCTAAACCCACAGGAATCTGGAGCATGAATCTACTGCCACCAAGATATACTTGTAAGCCCCATCTGACTGTAAGGGGCCGCAGTGGTCCAAATAAACACAAGCCAAAGGCTTGTCTGAGATCAATAGAGGTGTCTGTGCTGGCCGGGCTACGGTGGAGCATTTCATCTGCTGGCAGATGTTGCATTTATGGACAAAGTCCTTGGTCTGCTTTGATAGACCTGGCCACCAATAGCGGTGCTTCAGTAATGAAACTGTAGCAGTAATCCCTGCATGAGCAGAACCCAGACCCTCCTGTGCAGCTAGTATCAGTCCTAATCTGTGATCAATGTTTGGTATTACTCTATCCCCCACTCCTGGAATCTGAGAATACAGAATGTTTTGTGCATCTAACTTGTAGGAGTACTTGAGTGGAAAGCCTTTTGTCAGGGCTGATCCGTTGCGCGTGGCATTAACGGCCACCATAGTTGTTCCGTCTATCCTTGTACCTGAGCGGGCTATTGCAGCAACAGGAGAAGTACGAACTGTTGCCTTGGCAGCTTCATCCGCCATGGAATTCCTTTCAACATGAACAACAACACATTGACTCAATGTATGAATAACATGAGCCAGTGGCAGGCCTTCTTTCAGCTTAGCCACCTGCTCCCCAAGCATCTTGTGCTTTACTGTGCAATCTTTAGAATCTCTAAATCCATTCTGGCCCAAATAGTGTAATTATTCATTATAGGACTGGACACAGTAAAATGAATCACACACAATAAGTGTGGGGAATTCATGATGCGTATTTTGTGGTGCCAGTATCAGGGCTTTGAGTTCTGCCAGCTATGCTGTACAGTCCCTTAGGGACTGAGTGTGCGTAGGGACTGAGTGTGCGTTTTCCCAGGACAGAACTTTTTTGAATATTGCAGCTTCGTTCCTACTGCAGGTTGTGCAGAACCATCGGTATAAATGATGCATTCATATCGATCTAGAGGTATAATTTCATTCGGCAGAGGATATTCTTGTTCGAACTGCAGAAATGCTTGTGTTTGTAATAATGAGTCGAAACTGTAATCTACATATGTTGCAGTGAGAAAGTTAGCCGATTGAATCCATCTTGGATGTAAAGCTTTTGCATTTGGAACGCCTACTCTGGGGCGGCCTCTAAGGTCGGTACCGGGGTCACGACAATTATGCGTTTCCCCTGCACCAGTGCTCTCTCTCTCTCACTACAGCAGTCTGTACCGCTGTGAGTAATTTCTCAGTGGATGCAAAACACATTTCAGTGTTTGTATACAAATGTGATTTGTATGCAATAGGTACTGTATCGCCTTCATTGAAAGTGATATAGGTGTACCCGGTTGGTCCAGCGACTACGCGGATCGCCAGGTTAGTTGTGTTGACACACGTGTGTAAATGTTTAGAAGCTATCATGTCAGCTTGTATGGAACAAAAAATATTTGTATGTTCCTGTGTCTAATGATGCACTGAAAAATCAGGTCTTATTAAGTTTTAGAAAGGTTTTACCCTTTCAGCGTAATCCAAAATGTATGTTCTGCCAAAATTTAAAAATCCCAAAATGGATTGTAGTCTTTTCAGAGTAGTTGGAGGTTGGAGCAGCGCACATTTTTCCAAAAAATTAGCTGCCAGGCATTTCCCTTCACTCGACAACTCATATCCCAGGAATAGGACATTGAGACGGGCAATCTTTGATTTTTTCAAATTAAATTTGTAGCTTAGGTGAGCAAACCCAAGAATTATGTGGTTCCCGCCAAGTGTTCCAATAATTCATCATCTGTCAGATAAATATCGACTGCATAGGACAATGCCTCCTCATCAAAATTTTGAAGTAAGTCTATTACTCTAACTGAAAACAGCCCGGGCTATTCTTATACCCTGTGGTAATAAACAAAATTGGCGTTGAGAACCTAGCGCTAAAAATGCTGTCAAATATCTGCTCCCAGGTGCTATATTTTGGCAGAAAAATTCATTTGAGAACTCTAGTGGGTTTTTTGCATTATTTCCGCACAATGTTATTCATTAGTGCGGCACTATGTGCATTTTGTACGGCAAATGTGCGTGTGGAAGCATTCAAATGTCTATAACTTAAGACTAGACTGTATGAATTATTGGGTTTCATTACTGGAAAGAAGGGATTATTCATGGATGAGGTGCAATTCTGTATCACACCCTGGTATTCAAGTTGATCTAGGATCTCCCTGACTTGTTTCTTTGCTTCATGTTTTATTGGGTATCGTCTCTGTGGTTGTGGAATGGATTTTAATAGTATTTTGTGATGAGGTGACTCATCATGTCACTCAACATGGCTTCGATAAAGTGCAGGAGCTAGAGCTAACACCCACTCCTACGCGTATGAATTTTTGACTGATTCTGGTACGAGGTCGGAGAAAGCAGGTAAAATGACGTCTTCCCCCATTGGACAATCCATTACGAACTTAGGTCGCCAATCTTTTTCAGCCAAAAGAATGTCGTAACTATATGCCAGGTTCTCCCAGAAGAGACCCTTCACTTGTCTGGGTATGTCCCCATCCATTTGGAGCATTATTTTGCATAAACGATGTGGGACACTTACTCTGGTATCAGGTGTTTCCACCGTGATATGCTCACTCAGCGCTACTGCCACCAGATAATCTATCAGGTTCCGGCGAGCTTTTGTGACTTCTGACGCACTGTCCAGCATCGTCACTGCCCATTCCACATTCAGAAGCAGAGTCCTCAGTAGCCTGGGCATTTCTAATTTTGATCCCGGCTACCTTCTTCTTTTTAAATTGAGGTTTAGAAGTCTTTTGTTTCGCTCCCTGTTTAATGATGTAGTCTGAAGTGCGATGTGTCTCACTTTTCGACTTGACTCGCTCTTCCGATCTGTGCTCTGACCGCCCGTCTCTCTCCGAACGTTTATCGGATGACTCCTGAAAGGAACGAGAGGAACGTGTATCAGTATCCTGATACCGGTCAGACTTTCTAATATTGTCACGGTTTCTTTAATTGTATTTTCTCTCAGTATGATCCTGTTGAGGAGACCCACCCCGTGACTGTGCCTTCTTTTGTTTAATTTTTTGTTTGTTATCCGATTTCTTCTTGGAAGAATCGTGTGCTTGCTTAGAGGTATCCTTTTCAGAATTGCTCTTAACCATTGGTTTCCCAAGCCTGGCTCACAGATTATATCTACCTAGTGAAGCATATGTTTCCTCCTCGATAATCTTAGGCAATTTTTGCTCCTGCTGTGCAGGAGTGAACTCCTTAAAGCGTTGGCATATAGCCACTGCTGCTGCCTCCCCTTTTATGTTACTTGACATAATTGCAGATATTTGGGCAAAATTGCCCATTAGTTTGATCCCCAGGTCCAGGGCAGGCTCTGCCTCGTATTCATTCTGTATTTGTTGCAGTAAATTTGGTATCAATCAATCAATTAATCACAGAATTTGTAAAGCGCACTACTTACCCGCGAGGGTCTCAAGGCGCTGGGGAAGAAGAAGGGGGGGGGGATGCCGCTACTGGTCGAACAGCCAGGTCTTGAGTAGCCTCCTGAAGGTCAGCAGGTCTGGGTAACTGCTATTGATGGGTACCATGAGTTCTGCTATAAACAGCAGCCAAGATTGTACCCCAAGTGGCACAGTCTTTTATCTGGGGAGCCATCCCCATTGGCAAGCAAACTGTTAATATTCTGTGTTTCTCCTGCGGTCCTGTATGGAGAAAATATGCTTCAAGCTGAGCTGTTTTCTATGCTATCCAGAACTGAATCTGCTCCCGACTGGTGGAATCTTTCCCATAACGGCGTTCAGCGTTTGGGGTCTGATACCAGTAGTAGCCAACTGAGGTTGCGAAGCCTGAGCAGCCCTCGCAGTTTGAACTGTCAGTGTTCTCATTATGTACTGTGTAAAATTCCTGTACATTTTAACTAAATCCCTATAAAGTGTATGCATTCCTGCAGCTGGTAATTTAGCAATGTCTGGATGCGGTGTATAAGAAGCCAAGACCGTCCAGGTCGCTCCTTCTTTACTGAGCGGACAGAGTCTCATGTGGTCTGTGGTATGGGGTAGGGCGCCTTTAAACCAATTAATATGCTTTTGCTAAGTTAATGGGACTTCTATGTCCACGTATGGAAAATATTCTTCAGGTGATTCATCTTCAATGTAAGTGTGAAACAACTGTGTGCGTGCATCTGCAGGCAAGAATTTAACCCAAGAATAGAATTCCTCTGCTCTGAATGCTTCGTGTGCCTCAACCACGAAGGTAACATCTCCACCCTTGCCGGGAGGCCATATTGTCCAAATTTCATAGTAACTGTGTGTCTACAATTTTCTGTAATGTTTATAGCAACTACCTGCTCTTCAATGTCCTCACCCGCTTCTCCGTTTACGGACAATGTGTGAAGAGAAAATGTATTTTATTTAAATGAATTTTATGTAGATATGCTATGCACAATGGGGGAAACTTCTAATCCTCCAAGCTTGAATAACCTACAGCCAATACATAGGGTATACCTACTCAGCTGAGGCGGATTTGTTTCTCTTCCCATTTGGGACGTCTCCGATTAAATGTGAGTAGGGGTCTCTGAGAAAGCACGACTACTCAGATTGACCGTTAAATAAGAACCCAACCAACGTTGGCGGTGCCAAGTCATGTAGTCCCTACTAATCCGTAGGATCTGCACGTTTGTTGGACAACATAAACTAGGGGCTTGGTGCCTAGACTGATTCCTGACACCCCAGCAGGATATGAACAGGGGTGGGAGCACACCGCTTCACCCCCCAGCAAGGTTCGCCCCTGGCATTCTGGTAAATGCAGTCTCATGTTGCTTGCTTTACTAAAGTTTTCCGAGTGTTTTGCCAGAGTTGGCGCAGATAGTGCTGATCTCTAGACACGTGTTTCTGGTTCTTTAACCGTCATCAGTAGAGATTACAGGCTTCAAATTTGGGGTTTGCTGAGTAGGCTGCCAAACATTGCATCAGGTCAAGTACCTCTCACTGGCGCACAGGTGCTTCTTCCACGAGATCGTCAGCTCAATGACTCACGGGAGTACTTTTAAACAGGAACAGGGGTGGGAGCACACCGCTTCAGCAGGATATGTTGGCCTGTAGACCAGCTAGCTCACAGTGCCACCGTATGCCCCCCTAACCTTACTAGGGAGCAAATTTTTCTGGCAATTACTGAACATGACAACCCTGACCCCTCAGAGATCATGGAAACAGTACAGAACCTTTCGCTCAGTCACTCATGCTCACTTATTCTCAGAGAAGTAGCCAGAGAATACACAGTGGGATGTTTTCAGTAGGTATATCGAACCAATGTTATTCTTGTTTAAAATACGTACGCTGCAATGATTAACAGACAGAAGCAGATAAAAGTGATTACCAGCATCAAAAACATAAATAGTAGATATAGTTCTACCATGGTGCTAAAACAGTGTATTATATGCAGGCATATAAAACAAGGCAGTAATCGAGCGTACTCTTACTATGCGACCCCTACTCTAAGTGTACCTAGAGTGTGTGTAGGAGTGGAGCCAAGAATCCCCCCAAGGGACGATCCAACCCCACTACCTGATGGGAGAGAATGAAAGACCCCGTCTTGGTCACAAACTGGACACCCCATACAAGATGTCAGACTGCTGCATGGTGAAATCTCAGCATGCAAGTACCCTCGGTGTCAGCTGAAGTGCCTCCTCTACTAATCTATTGGGACGCTCATCTTTTCTAATAGAAAGCAGCCTTGCGATGTGCAAATAGATTAGTGATGTTCTGTATATGTTGATAGCCCTGTCGCCCCGTGTTTGAAGATAGAGATGACATTTGTACATAGTGCGAAAAGAGACCTTGTACATGATGTTCAGGGCATTGTGATAATGGTGTGCAAAGCTAGATGTGTAAACAAGTTTAGTTTCAGAGAAATTAATCCAACATTGTTGCGCATGCAAATATGTGCAAAAGTTCACAGCTGAAATGTTATTGTGAGGACAATGTAAGAAATAAGCTGCCTCGCTACATGAGCCTAACCCGGGAATATAACAACAGCACTCATCGCAGACACCGACGATATTCGAAACATCCTGGACCAAGGAGAAACAGCAGCCCTCATCCTACCAAATTTCTCTGCGGTCTTTAACAATGTCTCCCACAACATCCTCATTAGAAGACTCCATGAGATTGGCTCTCAAATGGATCTGTTCCTTCCTCACAGAGACCAAGAGACTGATATGCATTGTCCCACAGGGATAGTCCCTCAGCACCACTCTTTTCAACATATACATGACGCCACTCGCCAACATCACCGTTACTTCCTATGCGGACGACACCCAACTCATCCTTTCCCTGACTGACAAGACAAAAACCACCAGAACAACTTTACCAACTGCATGACCATGGTAGCAGACTGGATGCGAACCAACTGCCTGAACCTTAACTCCAACAAGACAGAAGTACTGGTCTTCGGCAACAAGACCTACCCATGGAATTCCACCTGGAGGCCGTTGGAGCTAGATCCAACACCAACACCCACACCCACTGACCATGCAAGAAATCTAGGGATCATTCTAGATGACAAGCTCAACATGACGGCTCAAGTCAACGCAGTGTGCACCTCCTGCCTCCACATCCTATGCATGCTGCAAAAGATCTTCAAATGGTTGCCTCAGAACACCAGATGGACCGTCATGCAAGCCATCTTCACCAGCAGGCTGGACTAGGGCAACACTCTGCGCTGGAATCTCCAAGCAACTTCTACACAGACTCCAGACTGTCGAGAACCCAGCCTCAAGACTCATACTCCCATGCCGCATCCACATGACACTGCACCTCAGGAAGCTTCACTGGTTCCCCATTCACAAGTGCAGCCAATATAAAACTCTAACACATACATATAAAGCCCAACACAACACAGGACCAGAATACCTGAACACTCACATACACTTTCACCAACCCACCAGACACCTAGGCTCTGCCTTACTCACACTTGCACACACTCCCGCATCCGCAAAAGCAAAACTGGAGGTCGCTCATTCTCCTACTTCGCACCCAAGAGATGGAATGACCTCCGTCAACCCATCAGAGCCTCCTCCTTACTTTTTGAGTTCCGCAATAAGCTGAAGACCTGGCTCTTCCTATAAGCACCTTGGGACCACAGACCAACACACCTTGCCCAAGCAATTGGATACCCCCTTTGGTGATTAGTGTGCTATACAAATTAACATAAGTTAATGGGGAAACAATGGCTCCTGTGGAATAATAATACAGTATTTCTGATGCAATTCTGCACAATGGCAATATACAGGGTTAGTAGGATGTCAAAAGAAAGCTGGCCACTGACACTGAGGAAATAGTCAATGTGATTTTTTTTTCGTTTATATAATAAATAAATGAAATAAACAATATATACATAGGGCTTGAGAATCACAATATGATTATACAACAAACAATGATTACAAATAGTGAACGGTGTCCCAGTGAAAAAAACATTGGAACCTAAACTAATAGTGACATAATACGTGACATATGTACAAGGTTTCACTTGAAAACATTTTGGCGACCATTAAATAATTCAAAATCAATTGGACAACACTTTATACAATCATAAGTGTTTGATAATAGTTCGCCTTTGTTAATTGTCGACGACGTTTCGACCCTATCTGAAGTACAGGGTCTCTTCAGGACCTAAAGGATGTAGGGACACCTAAAAGAAATGGGAGGATACTGTCAGTGTGTGGCCAAGGCAGTGGCTTGCAAAATTGGAGGTAAAGGCTTCTGAAAAGGGAGGGAGCGTACCTGAGGGGAGGCCTGCACTGCCTAATGTGAAAAGCAGTGTCACCGTGAAATAAGTGAAGAAAAACTCACAGGGACCCGGCCGGGCACTGTGAAACGTAATAAATGCATAATAGTTAGATCAGTGTACAATGGCATGGCTAATGTTTAATAGTAGATTCAAGATGTGGTAGCATGGATAATGTTTATAACAAGAACAAGCCACAAGAACTTACCCCTTGTGAGGGTAGTGTTAGGCAGAAAGGATGGCAGGGCCTGGATATCTCAGCGTTACTCGGGGCACTTGATATTCACAAGGTACAAGAACTGTATGTGAAAAACTGAAAATGTCAAAAGCAGAAAATGTAATTCCTAGCAAATGATTGTGGGGTATTGGCGGGTAGCTGCAATGTTGCATTTAAGAAAAAGCTTACCCATGTGGGTTTCTCTGGCTGATCAGCAGAATGGCCGATCTAAGCTGCAGGCGATTGCTTCGTATATGGGCAATGAACGCCAAGGAAATAACAAGTGGAGCTCTAAAATAAGAAAATAGTAATAATGAGGACGGGCGCTAGATAAATAACCAAGGTCTTAAATGTAGAACCAAGGGCATTGAGGTCAGGGCTGTTAGTACCTTGGATAAGCTGAAATAGCCGGTGTTTGTCCCCCGAGTGCTGCTGGAACAGTGGAGCGTCCGTCTCCCTGTTTGGTGCGATAACAACAGGATAGTAGTTGTCTAGCAATGGATAAGCAAAAGTTCCCGCCAAAAAATGGTGAGTCAGGCATGGCTACATGATCCAGAATACCTATCTGCTCTATGGATCTGTGTGCCAAAATAGAAATAAACAAAAGACTGGTGGATGTGGTGGGTCGAATTTAAAAATCAGAAAGTATGGAGGGAGGAGGGAAAATAGAAATAAAGAATAATAGTAAATAATAAATAATAAAAAATAAATAAAAAGAAATAAATTGTGTGTTTGTTTGTGTGGACCCCTAAGAAATGCTGTGGCATTCTCTACGTGCAATAGGATAACAAGCCTAATAGCGGGGTTGCACAGAATGTGGTGGAAGTTACCAGTAACGGAAAATATAAAGGAGCATACAAGTGGTGATACAGTCAGTGAAGTGAAGGGCCGGGGATGGCTGATGACTCAGGGTGGAGTGGAATGGGTTTTGAGAAGAGAAGGATTAGAAGTCTTTTGTTTATTTCTATTTTGGCACACAGATCCATAGAGCAGATAGGTATTCTGGATCATGTAGCCATGCCTGACTCACCATTTTTTGGCGGGAACTTTTGCTTATCCATTGCTAGACAACTACTATCCTGTTGTTATCGCACCAAACAGGGAGACGGACGCTCCACTGTTCCAGCAGCACTCGGGGGACAAACACCGGCTATTTCAGCTTATCCAAGGTACTAACAGCCCTGACCTCAATGCCCTTGGTTCTACATTTAAGACCTTGGTTATTTATCTAGCGCCCGTCCTCATTATTACTATTTTCTTATTTTAGAGCTCCACTTGTTATTTCCTTGGCGTTCATTGCCCATATACGAAGCAATCGCCTGCAGCTTAGATCGGCCATTCTGCTGATCAGCCAGAGAAACCCACATGGGTAAGCTTTTTCTTAAATGCAACATTGCAGCTACCCGCCAATACCCCACAATCATTTGCTAGGAATTACATTTTCTGCTTTTGACATTTTCGTTTTTCACATACAGTTCTTGTACCTTGTGAATATCAAGTGCCCCGAGTAACGCTGAGATATCCAGGCCCTGCCATCCTTTCTGCCTAACACTACCCTCACAAGGGGTAAGTTCTTGTGGCTTGTTCTTGTTATAAACATTATCCATGCTACCACATCTTGAATCTACTATTAAACATTAGCCATGCCATTGTACACTGATCTAACTATTATGCATTTATTACCTTTCACAGTGCCCGGCCGGGTCCCTGTGAGTTTTTCTTCACTTATTTCACAGTGACACTGCTTTTCACATTAGGCAGTGCAGGCCTCCCCTCAGGTACGCTCCCTCCCTTTTCAGAAGCCTTTACCTCCAATTTTGCAAGCCACTGCCTTGGCCACACACTGACAGTATCCTCCCATTTCTTTTAGGTGTCCCTACATCCTTTAGGTCCTGAAGAGACCCTGTACTTCAGATAGGGTCGAAACGTCGTCGACAATTAACAAAGGCGAACTATTATCAAACACTTATGATTGTATAAAGTGTTGTCCAATTGATTTTGAATTATTTAATGGTCGGCAAAATGTTTTCAAGTGAAACCTTGTACATATGTCACGTATTATGTCACTATTAGTTTAGGTTCCAATGTTTTTTTCACTGGGACACCGTTCACTATTTGTAATCATTGTTTGTTGTATAATCATATTGTGATTCTCAAGCCCTATGTATATATTGTTTATTTCATTTATTTATTATATAAACGAAAATAAATTCACATTGACTATTCCCTCAGTGTCAGTGGCCAGCTTTCTTTTTGACATCCTACTAACCCTGTATATTGCCATTGTGCAGAATTGCATCAGAAATACTGTATTATTATTCCACAGGAGCCATTGTTTCCCCATTAACTTACTTACCCAGGCTCCCCGTGAGTAGGGTTCCCTTGTTTTTTGTTCTCAGTACTTAGAGCGGTGGCTGCACCGCAAGGGATTTATCCTTATTGTGGATTTTTCCTAAATACTCTATGATACATAGGGTTTACTTTTTGCTCTCAGGGTTAGGATGTCAGAAAGAGAAGCTCCCCTATATACTGAGGAGTATATTGCAAAAATTACTAGTGGCCCATCTTTATTTTCAAATCAACCAATCAGTAGTGTGAGCCCACGGCAGCAACTGCTTGAGAAAATAGAAAAAGCAAAGAAAAAACATGTTAGAACTGAGCTTCATGCTCGAATGTTAACAGAATATTTGAAGGCAGGAATTATCCCACAAGGACTACAGATTAGAAACGTTCCAGGGATTTTTCGTGACGACCCAAAATTTAAGGGAGGGTTTAGCCACATCTCTACTACTTGTTCACGCCACTAGATGGTGTTAGGGGTAGAAACAGCTCTGGATCACGCTAAAGCAGAATTGAAAGAAATAGAAGAATTAGGAAAAGAACTTCTAAGTGGGGACGGAGTAACAGAGGCCAAAGTACTTCTAGACAAACTCAACAAAACCATAGAGGATTTCAACTCTTTTGAATTAAAGAAAAAGGCAGACAAGGTAACAAAGGACATTAAAAACTTCTCAAAAGAGAAGGCCTACCCTTACTTGAGAGAGGACTATTATAACACTCTTGGTACACAAAACAGACAGAACATCTGGGGTAGATTTAGGAGAAATCAGCCAGTTACTTTTTCAGAATCATCAGGAGGCTCAAGCGACTCTGACGCTCAACCCGGACCGAGTCGCATTGACAATCATCCAGGGCAGCCTTTTTAGATCGAGGAGGGAAGAGAAAAGGCAAAACATGGTACCAATACCCGGGGAGAGACAGACACGGAACAAACACTATCAGTGGGGCCCTCAACCATACTAGATCTGGCCAATACCAGAACAGAGAGCATTCCCATTTTTAATCTATCACAACATGTCCTATCCTCATCTGAGATCTCCCTGTTAAGTAAAGGATTATCATTTGTTATTACTGAACGCACCAATTTCTTTAACCTAAAAACAGAACTGTAGCAGTTCTTCCGTAAAATACGCCTTAGACTGTTCTTTATGGACAGGGCGGACTACACACAAGACTCTGTGACAGGACTTAAACCACCTTCCGTCTTTTACCCCACCAATGGCATGATGCCACCAGAACTATTAACATTTGAAAAGATAGTACTTGCAGGGATAGACAACCTGAAAAACAGTAATTCATACATACCATACAACATTAGCTTAGATGAACGTAAAGCCTTAGAAAGTTTGAAGACTGACCAATCGATCATATTGAAACCTGCTGACAAAGGAGGCGGAATTGTGGTACAAAACAGACATGACTATGACTTAGAAATCAGGAAACAAATAGGAGAGGTAAGACATTACAAAAAACTAGACAGTAATCCACTAATAGAAATTAAAAAAGAGATCTTGAGAATAACCACAGAGGGCTTAGACCTAGGCTTTCTCAATAAAAAGAATTCGCGTTTCTCAATGCAGATAACCCATGAACTCCGGTCCTTTATACTCTGTCCAAGATACATAAAAACATCACCAATCCCCCAGGCCGACCCATACTTTCTGGATGCGGTTCAATTCTTGAACCTATTGGCAAATACATAGATTTCTTCATTAAAGATTATGTTCCTGAACAGGAAACATATGTAAGAGATTCTATGCACATGATCAATCTGTTAGAAGTAAGACCCTACAATATCGAGGTAGATTGGCTTGCCACCCTTGACATTGTTTCTCTCTATACGAATATACCCCAAGCGGAGAGTATAGAGGTAATCAAAGATTTATTAAATACCAGACCAAGACCCGTTCAGGTCCCTACCAATTTTATTATCTCACTCTTACAGATTGCCCTCACACACAATTATTTTGTGTCAGAAGGTACCCATTACCAACAATGTTCTGGTACTAGTATGGGAGCGATTTTTGCTCCAAATCTGGCGAATATATACATGGACCATGTGGAACATAAATTTGTCCTCAACAATACTAACATGTACCGCTCCAAGATTGGATGCTGGAAGCGCTATATAGATGACATTTTTCTTATTTGGTCAGGTAATAATTCTGATTTCGATGACTTTGTTCTATATTTGAATTCTATACAACCACACTTGACTTTTACATCGACCATACACAAATCCAGCATTACCTTTCTGGATCTAAACATACAATATGAAGATGGAGGACTTTTCACCTCTCTACATAGAAAACCCACTGAACGCAATACATTGTTAGCCTATAACAGTCACCATCCACGCGCGCTAAGGGATGGACTACCTTACGGGCAATTCCTTCGGTTGCGCCTTAATTGCGCCAAAAAAGAAGATTATATGAAAGAAGCTGACATACTGAGAGAAAAACTTATAGCACGAGGGTATCCAAATAGGCTCATCAAAAATTCATTGAAAAGAGCCTGGTTTTGTCACAGAGATACGCTACTCACCCCCAAAGAAAAGTCCAAAACAAACGAACTTATCTGTGTTACCACGTTTGGAATACATACCAACAGAATCCGCAAATTGGTAACTCAAAATTGGCATATTATCAAAAGCATAAACCCCAACATTGGAATTCCAATGTTTGCATTCAAACAGGGCAAAAATTTGAAAGACCATCTGATTAGATCATCCTTAGAAACCCCACTACAAACCACGCGATCATTGCAATCAACCTGGGGCTTACCCGAGGTTAAAGGACATTTCAAATGCGGGAACTGTGTAGCATGTGCATTCACATTGAACACTAAGACTTTTGAACATGGAAACGTGAAACACACGCTGGAATTTTTTGCCAATTGTAACACGAAAAATGTTGTGTACTGCATAAAATGTCCTTGCGGTTTGCCCTATATTGGGCAAACACAGCAACCAGTGAAGGCTCGAATAGGACAACATCGTAGCAGAATTAGAAATTCAGTGCCTAATGCCCCCTTGGTCAGCCATTTTTCTAACAAAAATCATACGGCAGATGATATTACTTGGCAAGTAATAGACAAAGTATCCATCCCACCCAGAGGAGGAGACCTGGCTCAAATCCTTCAACGAGTAGAATGTCGCTGGATTGAACGCACCAATTCTATCATTCAGGGGTTAAACTCTGCTGAAGAATGGCGTGGTTTTATCACCACACTTAGTGCCTAACCTCCATCATGTGCAGCAGCGCGCTTGACACCCCTTACTGAAACAGCACCCGTCTCGGTCCTTATTGATGGGATCTGTAAACACAGCATTTAGTTTTTCTATCTAATGTTTCACTTCATTTGTAGCTATTTGCCATCCCCTGCCCTTCCCTCCATTATCTACACTACTACATGTATGGTTTATCCGGCCAACAATTTCTCAATTTTTACTTCTACTCCTTCTCTTCTCAAAACCCATTCCACTCCACCCTGAGTCATCAGCCATCCCCGGCCCTTCACTTCACTGACTGTATCACCACTTGTATGCTCCTTTATATTTCCCGTTACTGGTAACTTCCACCACATTCTGTGCAACCCCGCTATTAGGCTTGTTATCCTATTGCACGTAGAGAATGCCACAGCATTTCTTAGGGGTCCACACAAACAAACACACAATTTATTTCTTTTTATTTATATTTTTATTATTTATTATTTACTATTATTCTTTATTTCTATTTTCCCTCCTCCCTCCATACTTTCTGATTTTTAAATTCGACCCACCACATCCACCAGTCTTTTGTTTATTTCTATTTTGGCACACAGATCCATAGAGCAGATAGGTATTCTGGATCATGTAGCCATGCCTGACTCACCATTTTTGGCGGGAACTTTTGCTTATCCATTGCTAGACAACTACTATCCTGTTGTTATCGCACCAAACAGGGAGACGGACGCTCCACTGTTCCAGCAGCACTCGGGGACAAACACCGGCTATTTCAGCTTATCCAAGGTACTAACAGCCCTGACCTCAATGCCCTTGGTTCTACATTTAAGACCTTGGTTATTTATCTAGCGCCCGTCCTCATTATTACTATTTTCTTATTTTAGAGCTCCACTTGTTATTTCCTTGGCGTTCATTGCCCATATACGAAGCAATCGCCTGCAGCTTAGATCGGCCATTCTGCTGATCAGCCAGAGAAACCCACATGGGTAAGCTTTTTCTTAAATGCAACATTGCAGCTACCCGCCAATACCCCACAATCATTTGCTAGGAATTACATTTTCTGCTTTTGACATTTTCGTTTTTCACATACAGTTCTTGTACCTTGTGAATATCAAGTGCCCCGAGTAACGCTGAGATATCCAGGCCCTGCCATCCTTTCTGCCTAACACTACCCTCACAAGGGGTAAGTTCTTGTGGCTTGTTCTTGTTATAAACATTATCCATGCTACCACATCTTGAATCTACTATTAAACATTAGCCATGCCATTGTACACTGATCTAACTATTATGCATTTATTACCTTTCACAGTGCCCGGCCGGGTCCCTGTGAGTATTTTCTTCACTTATTTCACGGTGACACTGCTTTTCACATTAGGCAGTGCAGGCCTCCCCTCAGGTACGCTCCCTCCCTTTTCAGAAGCCTTTACCTCCAATTTTGCAAGCCACTGCCTTGGCCACACACTGACAGTATCCTCCCATTTCTTTTAAGTGTCCCTACATCCTTTAGGTCCTGAAGAGACCCTGTACTTCAGATAGGGTCGAAACGTCGTCGACAATTAACAAAGGCGAACTATTATCAAACACTTATGATTGTATAAAGTGTTGTCCAATTGATTTTGAATTATTTAATGGTCGCCAAAATGTTTTCAAGTGAAACCTTGTACATATGTCACGTATTATGTCTCTATTAGTTTAGGTTCCAATGTTTTTTTCACTGGGACACCGTTCACTATTTGTAATCATTGTTTGTTGTATAATCATATTGTGATTCTCAAGCCCTATGTATATATTGTTTATTTCATTTATTTATTATATAAACGAAAAAAAAATTCACATTGACTATTCCCTCAGTGTTAGTGGCCAGCTTTCTTTTTGACAACCCTGTATATTGCCATTGTGCAGAATTGCATCAGAAATACTGTATTATTATTCCACAGGAGCCATTGTTTCCCCATTAACTTACTTACCCAGGCTCCCCGTGAGTAGGGTTCCCTTGTTTTTTGTTCTCAGTACTTAGAGCGGTGGCTGCACCGCAAGGGATTTATCCTTATTGTGGATTTTTCCTAAATACCCTATGATACATAGGGTTTACTTTTTGCTCTCAGGGTTAGGATGTCAGAAAGAGAAGCTCCCCTATATACTGAGGAGTATATTGCAAAAATTACTAGTGGCCCATCTTTATTTTCAAATCAACCAATCAGTAGTGTGAGCCCACGGCAGCAACTGCTTGAGAAAATAGAAAAAGCAAAGAAAAAACATGTTAGAACTGAGCTTCATGCTCGAATGTTAACAGAATATTTGAAGGCAGGAATTATCCCACAAGGACTACAGATTAGAAACGTTCCAGGGATTTTTCGTGACGACCCAAAATTTAAGGGAGGGTTTAGCCACATCTCTACTACTTGTTCACGCCACTGGATGGTGTTAGGGGTAGAAACAGCTCTGGATCACGCTAAAGCAGAATTGAAAGAAATAGAAGAATTAGAAAAAGAACTTCTAAGTGGGGATGGAGTAACAGAGGCCAAAGTACTTCTAGACAAACTCAACAAAACCATAGAGGATTTCAACTCTTTTGAATTAAATAAAAAGGCAGACAAGGTAACAAAGGACATTAAAAACTTCTCAAAAGAGAAGGCCTACCCTTACTTGAGAGAGGACTATTATAACACTCTTGGTACACAAAACAGACAGAACATCTGGGATAGATTTAGGAGAAATCAGCCAGTTACTTTTTCAGAATCATCAGGAGGCTCAAGCGACTCTGACGCTCAACCAGGACCGAGTCGCATTGACAATCATCCAGGGCAGCCTTTTTTAGATCGAGGAGGGAAGAGAAAAGGCAAAACATGGTACCAATACCCGGGGGAGAGACAGACACGGAACAAACAATATCAGTGGGGCCCTCAACCATACTAGATCTGGCCAATACCAGAACAGAGAGCATTCCCATTTTTAATCTATCACAACATGTCCTATCCTCATCTGAGATCTCCCTGTTAAGTAAAGGATTATCATTTGTTATTACTGAACGCACCAATTTCTTTAACCTAAAAACAGAACTGTACCAGTTCTTCCGTAAAATACGCCTTAGACTGTTCTTTATGGACAGGGCGGACTACACACAAGACTCTGTGACAGGACTTAAACCACCTTCCGTCTTTTACCCCACCAATGACATGATGCCACCAGAACTATTAACATTTGAAAAGATAGTACTTGCAGGGATAGACAACCTGAAAAACAGTAATTCATACATACCATACAACATTAGCTTAGATCAGTGGTTCCCAATCTGTGCGCCGCGGCACCCCAGTGCGCCATAAAATCTAGCCAGGGCGCCGCGCTACAAGCACACAGTTTCAAAACCACACATTCCTGGTCCGCTAAATCCCTCTGCATCTTGCATTTCCAGTCAATGATCTACACGTAGTTTGCCATTAAATTCTTGGCGTGTGCTGCCATCTAGTGGCTGCTTTTCACATAGCAGTCTAGCAGAGAATCGGCTATAAGCGTGGCAGAGGGCAAGAATCGAGCCCCAAGTTTTGGCGTCTGAAGGAGAGAAAGCTGAACAGATAAACCGAGCTGCAGTTAAGTTTTCTAGTTCATAAGGGCATCCAGCCCTCCTTTCCAAGGCGCACTTATTCATAAGCGATTCTCCGCGTATTATTCTGGGCTAGGTTGTTCAGAGGGTTTAAAACACAGCTGCCTCCACTGGACTCTAATTTCATGCACCAAATCATCCGGAGTTGGCCTTTTAGTATTGCAGTATCCTTATTCTTTCCCAAGGGCGGTTATTTATAAAGTCCAGCTCAAAATCTGTTCACGACTTCCAAATATTTCATTTGCAAAATAATGTCACAGATGCTAACATCCAGAGCAGATATCCTTTTTTTCCCTCCTGCAAAATAAATCCACACGTTTCGTGTTTCACTTTTTGACCAGATGAGAGTGGCGCCCTGGTAACCAATGCACGTCCTTTTTGTGCCTTTAACAGGCCCTGCCAGGGTGTAGTATAACCAAGTCTTTATTAAAGATTGTTGTGTGAGGTGGTGTCCAAACCAATACTTTGTATTTCATTTGCACTGTGTATTTGCACACATACATTCAGGTTTATTTTAGTCCACTAAAACACTCTGTTTGAGTGAGTGAATGTTAATATCCTTAAGATCGTTAGTAAAGTAAAAAGGTTTCACTTAGCAGTTAGGGAGCTCACAGGAGCCTATTTCTCACATAGGAGGACGTCACTCAGAAAAGTATCTCACCAGCACATCAATGCATGGTATGTATTGTGCTTTTGGTGTTAATTATGGAATTCCTTATATAGGGAATTGTTACTGTTATTTTCGTTCATGAATTCCTCCTATGTGCACAGCTTTCTTTGTAACTACAGTGGTCTAAGAAACCCACAGACAAAATGGTCAATCACTTAGGATACATCTATGATTATAATACCTTCATTGCAATTATTTTCAGGGAGAAAAATTAAGTACTCCCAAGTCCGGGTTTACACCCCCCCCGCAAAAAAAAATTAACATAATGAGGAGCCGCAGCCAAGGACCAATAGGTCAAGGGAGCCGCAGGTCGACAAAGTTTGGGAACCACTGGCTTAGATGAACGTAAAGCCTTAGAAAGTTTGAAGACTGACCAATCGATCATATTGAAACCTGCTGACAAAGGAGGCGGAATTGTGGTACAAAACAGACATGACTATGACTTAGAAATCAGGAAACAAATAGGAGAGGTAAGACATTACAAAAAACTAGACAGTAATCCACTAATAGAAATTAAAAAAGATCTTGAGAATAACCACAGAGGGCTTAGACCTAGGCTTTCTCAATAAAAAAGAATTCGCGTTTCTCAATGCAGATAACCCAAGAACTCCGGTCCTTTATACTCTGCCCAAGATACATAAAAACATCACCAATCCCCCAGGCCGACCCATACTTTCTGGATGCGGTTCAATTCTTGAACCTATTGGCAAATACATAGATTTCTTCATTAAAGATTATGTTCCTGAACAGGAAACATATGTAAGAGATTCTATGCACATGATCAATCTGTTAGAAGTAAGACCCTACAATATCGAGGTAGATTGGCTTGCCACCCTTGACATTGTTTCTCTCTATACGAATATACCCCAAGCGGAGAGTATAGAGGTAATCAAAGATTTATTAAATACCAGACCAAGACCCGTTCAGGTCCCTACCAATTTTATTATCTCACTCTTACAGATTGCCCTCACACACAATTATTTTGTGTCAGAAGGTACCCATTACCAACAATGTTCTGGTACTAGTATGGGAGCGACTTTTGCTCCAAATCTGGCGAATATATACATGGACCATGTGGAACATAAATTTGTCCTCAACAATACTAACATGTACCGCTCCAAGATTGGATGCTGGAAGCGCTATATAGATGACATTTTTCTTATTTGGTCAGGTAATAATTCTGATTTCGATGACTTTGTTCTATATTTGAATTCTATACAACCACACTTGACTTTTACATCGACCATACACAAATCCAGCATTACCTTTCTGGATCTAAACATACAATATGAAGATGGAGGAGTTTTCACCTCTCTACATAGAAAACCCACTGAACGCAATACATTGTTAGCCTATAACAGTCACCATCCACGCGCGCTAAGGGATGGACTACCTTACGGGCAATTCCATCGGTTGCGCCGTAATTGCGCCAAAAAAGATTATATGAAAGAAGCTGACATACTGAGAGAAAACTTATAGCACGAGGGTATCCAAATAGGCTCATCAAAAATTCATTGAAAAGAGCCTGGTTTTGTCACAGAGATACGCTACTCACCCCCAAAGAAAAGTCCAAAACAAACGAACTTATCTGTGTTACCACGTTTGGAATACATACCAACAGAATCCGCAAATTGGTAACTCAAAATTGGCATATTATCAAAAGCATAAACCCCAACATTGGAATTCCAATGTTTGCATTCAAACGGGGCAAAAATTTGAAAGACCATCTGATTAGATCATCCTTAGAAACCCCACTACAAACCATGCGATCATTGCAATCAACCTGGGGCTTACCCGAGGTTAAAGGACATTTCAAATGCGGGAACTGTGTAGCATGCGCATTCACATTGAACACTAAGACTTTTGAACATGGAAACGTGAAACACACGCTGGAATTTTTTGCCAATTGTAACACGAAAAATGTTGTGTACTGCATAAAATGTCCTTGCGGTTTGCCCTATATTGGGCAAACACAGCAACCAGTGAAGGCTCGAATAGGACAACATCGTAGCAGAATTAGAAATTCAGTGCCTAATGCCCCCTTGGTCAGCCATTTTTCCAACAAAAATCATACGGCAGATGATATTACATGGCAAGTAATAGACAAAGTATCCATCCCACCCAGAGGAGGAGACCTGGCTCAAATCCTTCAACGAGTAGAATGTCGCTGGATTGAACGCACCAATTCTATCATTCAGGGGTTAAACTCTGCTGAAGAATGGCGTGGTTTTATCACCACACTTAGTGCCTAACCTCCATCATGTGCAGCAGCGCGCTTGACACCCCTTACTGAAACAGCACCCGTCTCGGTCCTTATTGATGGGATCTGTAAACACAGCATTTAGTTTTTCTATCTAATGTTTCACTTCATTTGTAGCTATTTGCCATCCCCTGCCCTTCCCTCCATTATCTACACTACTACATGTATGGTTTATCCGGCCAACAATTTCTCAATTTTTACTTCTACTCCTTCTCTTCTCAAAACCCATTCCACTCCACCCTGAGTCATCAGCCATCCCCGGCCCTTCACTTCACTGACTGTATCACCACTTGTATGCTCCTTTATATTTTCCGTTACTGGTAACTTCCACCACATTCTGTGCAACCCCGCTATTAGGCTTGTTATCCTATTGCACGTAGAGAATGCCACAGCATTTCTTAGGGGTCCACACAAACAAACACACAATTTATTTATTTTTTATTTATTTTTTATTATTTATTATTTACTATTATTCTTTATTTCTATTTTCCCTCCTCCCTCCATACTTTCTGATTTTTAAATTCGACCCACCACATCCACCAGTCTTTTGTTTATTTCTATTTTGGCACACAGATCCATAGAGCAGATAGGTATTCTGGATCATGTAGCCATGCCTGACTCACCATTTTTTGGCGGGAACTTTTGCTTATCCATTGCTAGACAACTACTATCCTGTTGTTATCGCACCAAACAGGGAGACGGACGCTCCACTGTTCCAGCAGCACTCGGGGGACAAACACCGGCTATTTCAGCTTATCCAAGGTACTAACAGCCCTGACCTCAATGCCCTTGGTTCTACATTTAAGACCTTGGTTATTTATCTAGCGCCCGTCCTCATTATTACTATTTTCTTATTTTAGAGCTCCACTTGTTATTTCCTTGGCGTTCATTGCCCATATACGAAGCAATCGCCTGCAGCTTAGATCGGCCATTCTGCTGATCAGCCAGAGAAACCCACATGGGTAAGCTTTTTCTTAAATGCAACATTGCAGCTACCCGCCAATACCCCACAATCATTTGCTAGGAATTACATTTTCTGCTTTTGACATTTTCGTTTTTCACATACAGTTCTTGTACCTTGTGAATATCAAGTGCCCCGAGTAACGCTGAGATATCCAGGCCCTGCCATCCTTTCTGCCTAACACTACCCTCACAAGGGGTAAGTTCTTGTGGCTTGTTCTTGTTATAAACATTATCCATGCTACCACATCTTGAATCTACTATTAAACATTAGCCATGCCATTGTACACTGATCTAACTATTATGCATTTATTACCTTTCACAGTGCCCGGCCGGGTCCCTGTGAGTTTTTTCTTCACTTATTTCACGGTGACACTGCTTTTCACATTAGGCAGTGCAGGCCTCCCCTCAGGTACGCTCCCTCCCTTTTCAGAAGCCTTTACCTCCAATTTTGCAAGCCACTGCCTTGGCCACACACTGACAGTATCCTCCCATTTCTTTTAGGTGTCCCTACATCCTTTAGGTCCTGAAGAGACCCTGTACTTCAGATAGGGTCGAAACGTCGTCGACAATTAACAAAGGCGAACTATTATCAAACACTTATGATTGTATAAAGTGTTGTCCAATTGATTTTGAATTATTTAATGGTCGCCAAAATGTTTTCAAGTGAAACCTTGTACATATGTCACGTATTATGTCACTATTAGTTTAGGTTCCAATGTTTTTTTCACTGGGACACCGTTCACTATTTGTAATCATTGTTTGTTGTATAATCATATTGTGATTCTCAAGCCCTATGTATATATTGTTTATTTCATTTATTTATTATATAAACGGAAAAAAAATTCACATTGACTATTCCCTCAGTGTCAGTGGCCAGCTTTCTTTTTGACATCCTACTAACCCTGTATATTGCCATTGTGCAGAATTGCATCAGAAATACTGTATTATTATTCCACAGGAGCCATTGTTTCCCCATTAACTTACTTACCCAGGCTCCCCGTGAGTAGGGTTCCCTTGTTTTTTGTTCTCAGTACTTAGAGCGGTGGCTGCACCGCAAGGATTTATCCTTATTGTGGATTTTTCCTAAATACCCTATGATACATAGGGTTTACTTTTTGCTCTCAGGGTTAGGATGTCAGAAAGAGAAGCTCCCCTATATACTGAGGAGTATATTGCAAAAATTACTAGTGGCCCATCTTTATTTTCAAATCAACCAATCAGTAGTGTGAGCCCACGGCAGCAACTGCTTGAGAAAATAGAAAAAGCAAAGAAAAAACATGTTAGAACTGAGCTTCATGCTCGAATGTTAACAGAATATTTGAAGGCAGGAATTATCCCACAAGGACTACAGATTAGAAACGTTCCAGGGATTTTTCGTGACGACCCAAAATTTAAGGGAGGGTTTGGCCACATCTCAACTACTTGTTCACGCCACTGGATGGTGTTAGGGGTAGAAACAGCTCTGGATCACGCTAAAGCAGAATTGAAAGAAATAGAAGAATTAGAAAAAGAACTTCTAAGTGGGGACGGAGTAACAGAGGCCAAAGTACTTCTAGACAAACTCAACAAAACCATAGAGGATTTCAACTCTTTTGAATTAAAGAAAAAGGCAGACAAGGTAACAAAGGACATTAAAAACTTCTCAAAGAGAAGGCCTACCCTTACTTGAGAGAGGACTATTATAACACTCTTGGTACACAAAACATCTGGGGTAGATTTAGGAGAAATCAGCCAGTTACTTTTTCAGAATCATCAGGAGGCTCAAGCGACTCTGACGCTCAACCAGGACCGAGTCGCATTGACAATCATCCAGGGCAGCCTTTTTTAGATCGAGGAGGGAAGAGAAAAGGCAAAACATGGTACCAATACCCGGGGGAGAGAGACACGGAACAAACACTATCAGTGGGGCCCTCAACCATACTAGATCTGGCCAATACCAGAACAGAGAGCATTCCCATTTTTAATCTATCACAACATGTCCTATCCTCATCTAAGATCTCCCTGTTAAGTAAAGGATTATCATTTGTTATTACTGAACGCACCAATTTCTTTAACCTAAAAACAGAACTGTACCAGTTCTTCCGTAAAATACGCCTTAGACTGTTCTTTATGGACAGGGCGGACTACACACAAGACTCTGTGACAGGACTTAAACCACCTTCCGTCTTTTACCCCACCAATGACATGATGCCACCAGAACTATTAACATTTGAAAAGATAGTACTTGCAGGGATAGACAACCTGAAAAACAGTAATTCATACATACCATACAACATTAGCTTAGATCAGTGGTTCCCAATCTGTGCGCCGCGGCACCCAGTGCGCCATAAAATCTAGCCAGGGGCGCCGCGCTACAAGCACACAGTTTCAAAACCACACATTCCTGGTCCCCTAAATCCCTCTGCATCTTGCATTTCCAGTCAATGATCTACACATAGTTTGTCATTAAATTCTTGGCGTGTGCTGCTATCTAGTGGCTGCTTTTCACATAGCAGTCTAGCAGAGAATCGGCTATAAGCGTGGCAGAGGGCAAGAATCGAGCCCCAAGTTTTGGCGTCTGAAGGAGAGAAAGCTGAACAGATAAACCGAGCTGCAGTTAAGTTTTCTAGTTCATAAGGGCATCCAGCCCTCCTTTCCAAGGCGCACTTATTCATAAGCGATTCTCCGTGTATTATTCTGGGCTAGGTTGTTCAGAGGGTTTAAAACACAGCTGCCTCCACTGGACTCTAATTTCATGCACCAAATCATCCGGAGTTGGCCTTTTAGTATTGCAGTATCCTTATTCTTTCCCAAGGGCGGTTATTTATAAAGTCCAGCTCAAAATCTGTTCACGACTTCCAAATATTTCATTTGCAAAATAATGTCACAGATGCTAACATCCAGAGCAGATATCCTTTTTTTCCCTCCTGCAAAATAAATCCACACGTTTCGTGTTTCACTTTTTGACCAGATGAGAGTGGCGCCCTGGTAACCAATGCACGTCCTTTTTGTGCCTTTAACAGGCCCTGCCAGGGTGTAGTATAACCAAGTCTTTATTAAAGATTGTTGTGTGAGGTGGTGTCCAAACCAATACTTTGTATTTCATTTGCACTGTGTATTTGCACACATACATTCAGGTTTATTTTAGTCCACTAAAACACTCTGTTTGAGTGAGTGAATGATAATATCCTTAAGATCGTTAGTAAAGTAAAAAGGTTTCACTTAGCAGTTAGGGAGCTCACAGGAGCCTATTTCTCACATAGGAGGACGTCACTCAGAAAAGTATCTCACCAGCACATCAATGCATGGTATGTATTGTGCTTTTGGTGTTAATTATGGAATTCCTTATATAGGGAATTGTTACTGTTATTTTCGTTCATGAATTCCTCCTATGTGCACAGCTTTCTTTTTAACTACAGTGGTCTAAGAAACCCACAGACAAAATGGTCAATCACTTAGGATACATCTATGATTATAATACCTTCATTGCAATTATTCTCAGGGAGAAAAATAAAGTACTCCCAAGTCCGGGTTTACACCCCCCCGCCAAAAAAATTAACATAATGAGGAGCCGCAGCCAAGGACCAATAGGTCAAGGGAGCCGCAGGTCGACAAAGTTTGGGAACCACTGGCTTAGATGAACGTAAAGCCTTAGAAAGTTTGAAGACTGACCAATCGATCATATTGAAACCTGCTGACAAAGGAGGCGGAATTGTGGTACAAAACAGACATGACTATGACTTAGAAATCAGAAAACAAATAGGAGAGGTAAGACATTACAAAAAACTAGACAGTAATCCACTAATAGAAATTAAAAAAGAGATCTTGAGAATAACCTTTACACAAAAGTATGCAGTTCCTAATATTAAAAAGCAGGAGGAAGTGTTTTTACAATGTAGGAACTCCACATGGAAATGTGCGGTAGTGAAAAGTGGGGAGAAGGAACCTCTCCTCTTGGAAAAAGACCCTCACACACCCAGCCTGCTAGGTGTCATGCTTCATCATCGGGTCTGCTCCTTATCGGGTCGGCGCTGCAATCCCCGATCGGCACCCGTAATGGGGCCTCCTTGGCGGAGATCTTTATTCCATATGCCGGTGGGTGGAGTGCGTGTGAGGGCCCTAAGACAGTGTAGGTGATGTAAATGTGTAGGGAAATAAAAAAGGGGGAGGTGGTCCACTCAAAATAATTTTATTAAATGTGGCCCCTACCCTGGTTAAAAAAGAAAACAAAACGCGTATCTAAACTCATAGGATGTCGAGATTTATGCGTTTGTTAAAAGGTCAACATGTTTCTTGCCTGAAAATGTATTAAATGGCAATTCTTCAGGACCAGTAATGATCTACCTACACTTCAAATCAAATCAAATCAGCTTTATTCGATTTTCACATTAAAAAATCATAAAAGCACATATCACAATCACAATTAATTATACTCATAAAAAGATATATCAACAGGTAATAGAATATTCAAGTAAAGAGAGAAACAATTATTATTATTTTACATGGTGTATCTATACTTCATAACTCTTTTTAAAAAAGCAATAATGCTTAGTATGTCTTTCTGGTTATCCAATCTCTGTAACTTTAAGTAGGCTGTTCTACATTGCATTAAATTCATACTTTTTAAAATTGGCAATAAAAAAGTTTTCCTCGGTATAGTATAAAATTTGCAAAATAATACAATATGCATAGTTGATTGAAATGATCTATCGTCACATGGACACAGGGGTAAATGTATACACCAATTATTGACTGTAGGGAACGTAAACAATCTAAAAAGATTTCCAAAACGGAAGCGTGTTAACAGCATGCGGTCATAACTTTTTCAACCACTTTAAGATAAGGTTGAATTCCTGGAGTAATTAGCATTAAGTGGTTTTCCATAACTGTTTTTTTAATTCTTTCTTCCATCCATCTATTATTTTCTAAAAAAGTCATACATTCAGTTTTTAAAATCTTTCTTGAGATATCGCCCAGAGTTTCTGGGTCCTCATATAATTCTGGTCGGCCAATTTCCTTTGTCAATCTTTTTATATATCCAAGCCATGGTATGCGCCCACCTCGCTCAAGTTTTAGACAGTCCCTAATGATCTCACGGTTGAGGCTGGTTTCTTCCGACACCCAAACCTTATGCCATAATAGAAGGGGATTAATTTTTATTATATCAGCTATATAATGTAATCCCAACTCAGTGTGGCATATGAAGTTAGCAGAGGAACTAGGTACAGCCAATAAGTATCGTATAAAATTGTTCTCGCAGATTTGTATTGGTTGGGCATCTGCATACCCCCAAATACCGGCCCCATAAACTGCAGTGGAGAGGCATTTTGATTTATATATGGACAGTAGCTCAGGGACTGGTCTACAACCCAATTTTATTGAAAAACTAATCAGGGCACCTATGGCTCTGGAAAATAATAATTTCCTTGCATGAATAGCCACTTTCCATTTGCCTGATTGTTCAAAGTTTATTCCTAAATAGGAAAAACTATTTATACATTCAATCTTTTTGTTGTTAATAAAAATATTACATTTCTTTTTCGCCTTTTTACCACATTGCATTGTGAAGGTTTTCCCTATATTCACATTTAAACCCCTGTCGGACATAAAAGTCACAAACTTATCAACTGCTCTCTGCAACCCTACTTGCGTCCGTGCCATTATAACCGCATCATCCGCATATAAAAGTATTGGGATCGATATATTATTAACAGTTGGGTAATCATTCTTAAAAGTATTTAAATATTGACCAATATTATTAATATATAACATAAAAGAAAGGGGGCGAGTACACACCCCTGCCGTACTCCCTTTTTATCCTAAATTTATTTGTACATTCTCCCTGTTTCCCAAAGCGCACCCTTGCCCCTGCATCTCTATATAGTTCTTTCAAAAAATTAAGCAATGAGAGATCCACTTCCATCTCTTCGAGAGTCTTCCATAGCTTCTCATGGTTCACGCAATCGAAAGCTGCACTCAAATCAACAAATGTTAAGAACAAGTTTTCTTTTTTCACTATCGTATATTTATTTAAAATTAGCATTAAATTAAGCCCTTGCTCTATGGTCCCTAACCCGGCACGAAACCCATACTGTAAATTCGATAAAAGATCTTTTTCATGTGCCCACGTTTGTAGCTTTTTCAACAGCACCCTACCAACTACCTTTAAAAGCGAATCCAACAATGAAATTGGGCGATAACACTTTGGATCACAACGATCTCCTTTTTTAAAGATTGGAATAACTATTGCGTCTGACCATGTTGAGGGAAAACCTTGTCGTGTGTATCTGGCCAAAATATTAGTTAAAGCGGGGCCCATAATTCAATATCATGTTTATATATATCAACCGGAACTCCGTCCGGGCCCGAAGCTTTACCAGCTGCACTCTCTTTAATGGCCAATTTTACATCCTCCAATGTGATACATATATCCAACGGAAAGACCGAGGGCAATTCAGAGTTAGTTATGACTGTACTGACTAGTAAGGTCTGCTCCTGCTCTTCAATTATATCTTCATCTATATTTAAATGATCTGTATACAATTCAGTAAAATGAAATAACCAAACATCTTCCTTGATTGCAATGTCAATAATATCTGTATCTCTTGTGCAGAGGAAAGGTGAATTAACCACTTTCCAAAAGGCAGTATTGTTTTTACTTATGGCTGCCTCATGTAAACTATCCCAAGCCTCTCTTCTCATCTGCAACTTCCGAATCTTAATTGCTTGTCGGTATGTCTTTCTAGCCCGTCCGATCTCCTCCCTGTCTCTATTCTCTTTTTGAAGAACTTTCTTTAGATGAATATTGGCCTTGGTACATTCCTTATTAAACCAGCCATGTGTTTCATTCTCCCTCTGTTTATACTCCCTTGTCAATAATTTCTGTATATCTCCTGTTAGTTTTAAAAAGCATTTAAAACCACTATATCTTCTCCCTCTTCAGAGAGGCAAATTTCTATGCTTTCCCTAGAGCCTTTTACTAGTTTTTTAATAAACACATCAGGGTCTACCTTTGCCCATTTTAAGGTGTATCCATTAACAGCAGCCAGGGTAATCTCCTGATTATATTCCGAGTCCTTCCTTTGTTTTTCTTTTTTGTGCTTTCCATTACTACGGTAACACTATTTGGATGGTGATCACTCCACGGACTAATTATAGTTTTAAAATCCCCAATTTTTGCAGCATACCTATTTGACATTAGTACAAAGTCAATAATGGAGTTACACCCTCTACCGATAAATGTAGGCTGAAAGGGTACCATAGGAGTACATATCTCATTAGCATACCCAAGATCATATTGGTATATAATTTCATTTAACATATCCCCCATATGTGTATGGGAGAAATGTGTTGGCGTATCATTATTTTCCGTACCCAGACCACAAATACCTGTTTGACAATATTGACACATAAAACAATTAAAATCTCCCCCATACAATACATTTATCACTTGTCTTATCATCCTCTAATGTACTTAAAACAGTGCGTAGTGACTCCATCACATATACTACTTGTTCTTGGGGGATATTGTTATAAAAATTAATCAGCACTATACAGAAACTTCTTGTAAAATACATCAATAGCACCTGGAAAAATTCCATTTCCTTCTCAAGTTTAAATTTAGTCACCCCCAATGTATTTGAGACATAAATACATAACCCTCCTTTATTATGACCTTGTACACTGCTAACCGCTGGGGTATGAATTGTTTGATATCCTAAAAGGTGTTTTCCTGCTTTTAGCCAGGTCTCTTGAAGGCAGATTATCGCATATTCTTCTATCGTACTTAACCACTGAGGATCTTTTACCTTCGCTGCTAGCCCTGCAATATTCCAAAATAGGATCCCAAACCGATTATAATCTAATTCAACAATCTGGGTACCTACGATATTATTTAGAGTAGTAATACTTGGTGGTTGTAGGTCAGTTTCATTATCAATATTCCTTGTACTCTCCTCCATTTGGCTCATCACTACCTCCATATCCAAACCTGATGTACATTGTTCATCTTTTTTTTTTGAATTTGTGTCTTAGTACTCATGATTTCCGGCGTTACAGAATTTTCTTGTTTTGATTTCTCAATACCCAATGTGCATAAATTCTCTATAAATAGGGGCTCCCTAGTGCCTCGGGCCACTTGTCAATCAATATCTTCAAGGGAGGTTAATATTTCATAGCGATTGTAAGTAGATATGTTACTCAGAGCCTGTACATTCTCACCCCCCATATACTTTTTGGGATTTGCTCTAATTTGCGTCTGATAAAAAAAGCCAAGTGGTAATACATTAATGTCGCTTTGATTGAGCCATATACTACCCACCCTGGACAGGACTGCATGTACTAATCCAGGGTCGCTGAAGGTCAATACGATACAATCGCCTTGAAACATTTTTTTCCCGTTACCCACCCAAGCAACTCTTCTCACCATTTTAAACTTTTCGAAGAGTGAATTAGTAAATCCAGTTTTTTTACCCAGCCAATGAAGTGCCTTATTACGCAATATATCCCAAGTTTCAAGTGCAGATTTATTTAAACAGGGGACGTTTGTTAAAATCACTATATAAGGAGTGGCCTCCGGGGGAAGATCCAAATGGCTATACATCTCATTATAACCTTTTCTCTTTGTGGTATTATTATTGTGCACAACTATATTATTCACAGTCTCCCTCTCAATACCCAATTTGTCATTAATACTACCATTAATGCCACAATCCATAATATTAGAAGGGTTTACCAGAGCATCTACAGCTGATCTATCACTACTTAAGGGTAGTTTTTCTTTTTGATCACTTGTTTCCTTTATTACCACTATAGGGTTCAGGGGCCGATTCCCTCCTTCTCTAATTATGGTGGTACTATTTTGATGTACCCTATTAGGTAATTTAATCTCATCGATAGAAATGGGCCTATTTTCCTTTCTTAACTGAGTTTCTATTGCCTCGACCCTTCCCATCAATTTTCCCAGTGTATCCTTAAGATAGCTATATAAATCATCAATTTTTTTCAAAATGATACCATTATCGGCTAATTGACTCTCAAGGGGTATACTTTCATTAGGTCTCCTTAGGCCTAAGGACATCCTTTTTGCCCCTATTATGGGCTGTGTATACACACATTTACGTTTTTTCCTTATTGTTTTTGTGTTAGATTTTGCTATATGTGATGCTACCTTGTCATCAATATGTGCTATTTTCAGCTCCCCAAGGGCTTCAGGATTTTTTTGTTTTTTTAATGGGGGCTGGGTATCATCATCCAATTCACTACCGCTGATAATCTCAGTAACCTCTTGTATACAGCCATTATATGACCTTAATTTAATCTGGTCAGCCGGAGTATGATCTGTAAGATGATTATCAGCCTTTGGAATGGTGTTACTCAAATTTTGCGCACCCAACCCACCTTGTGAAAGTGTCTCCTCCACTGTATTTATTTGGTCTTCAATTGCCCCCATTGCTCCAGTAAGATAATTCATTAATGTTTGTTGACTTCCATGTCCGTGTTTACTGGTACTTATATGACCAGTCTTCCTCTTCCCCATAATTTCCCAGAAACAAAACACTATCAATATCAAAATTATTTTTCTAATTTAAAAGCAATAATAAAATAGAGCAGACAATATTTCACTACAATAAAAATATTTTCACAAATAAATAAAATGTAGTCTAAAATTGCTCACTGCAATCGAAGAACTACAGTGGGTATATCAGTGCTTCTGAAAGTCAAATAAGCAAATACAGACTAAATCCGACCTTAGAGGGATGGCCCGGCCCGGCCTTTAACGGTCTTTGACGGGCTAAGACGGGCCCGTCTTGGCCCGGTCGCCGGTCCGCGCGCGCGTCCCGCGCTGCGGGAGCCGCGGACGCCCTTTGAGCCGGTGCAGCCCCTCCAGGGGCTGTGAATAAAGTGCTAAGTGCGTTCGTTCCAGGGATCTAGGGCAAAGGAAAGAATCAGGATCAGCAAGAGTGGCTTCCCGCCCGCGGGAGCCACGGACGCCCCTTGAGCCGGTGCAGCCCCTCCAGGGGCTGTGAATAAAGTGCTAAGTGCGTTCGTTCCAGGGATCTAGGACAAAGGAAAGAATCAGGATCAGCAAGAGTGGCTTCCCGCCCCGCGGGAGCCGCGGACGCCCTTTTGAGCCGGTGCAGCCCCTCCAGGGGCTGTGAATAAAGTGCTAAGTGCGTTCGTTCCAGGGATCGATGTCTATGGCGAACCTCTTGGCGTTTTCCAGGTTGCGGAAAATCTCGTCCGGCGGCAGCGTGATGCTCTTATCCAGGCAGTCCCCGCTCCTGCCACCAGAGTCTATGTAATTTCAGTCTGAATGCTAGAAGATAAGTGGAGCCCTTTCCCAGGCGCTACACGAGTAGAGTGAATCAAGCAGTTCAATTGACTCAGTTAGCCCTAAGCACGTCATCATCGGGTCTGCTCCTTATCGGGTCGGCGCTGCAATCCCCGATCGGCACCCGTAATGGGGCCTCCTTGGCGGAGATCTTTATTCCATATGCCGGTGGGTGGAGTGCGTGTGAGGGCCCTAAGACAGTGTAGGTGATGTAAATGTGTAGGGAAATAAAAAGGGGGAGGTGGTCCACTCAAAATAATTTTATTAAATGTGGCCCCTACCCTGGTTAAAAAAGAAAACAAAACGCGTATCTAAACTCATAGGATGTCGAGATTTATGCGTTTGTTAAAAGGTCAACATGTTTCTTGCCTGAAAATGTATTAAATGGCAATTCTTCAGGACCAGTAATGATCTACCTACACTTAATGGTAGTGGTCAGCAATGAAGTGAAATAAAAGCAGTGACCACCGTTACAGCACCCTAAAAAGTGGTACCTGTAGATCAAAAAACACAACCTGCAAGGGAAGCAGAACAACAACAATCACGTTAAATGTCGCGGTATTCTGTTCTAAATAAAACCAAACACAAGCAACATGAGTGCCACACGGTGTTGTTGATGCGGCTCAAGCATGCTGGACACAAGTGACTCATGGCATGCTTAATGTGCGTATTCAGTATCATAGCAACTGGAAATGTATCCTAAAACTGAGCAACTAAAAAGAGAGAGCACCATCTAGACACTCACCCTATTAGGGTCAAGGATGCGCGGCATCAGTACCGGCTGGTGTAGACACTAATATATAGTGTCCTGATGGAAGGAAAAAGAAAAGGCATGAATAATCAAGTTTAAAATTGACATCACCCAGGTCCAATAGCCTGAAAGTAGAGCAAGCCAAACGGAGCACAAGGGCACCCGGCATGGCTACCCTGCATACAGCTCATCAAGTGACTGAATCAGGCAACCAAAAGGGGGCACATAAAAGATAAATAAATCTAAATATTGCCCAGGGTCTAAGCAGCATAGCTGGAACTCTAATCCGCGCTCCAGTCGGCGTCCCCGGCCCCCACCGAAGTGGAGAACGGAGTCGACCGCAGCAACTCGATCGGGCCACACAGCCAGTGCTGCAACAGGCGTCCGAACAATAACCAACCAACCTCGTGCTACAAGTGGAAAACAAGGAGTCAGAAGCGGGAGAGACGGGGACCCATGCTGCCTGCGGAGCCACTACTCCTCCACGTGTGTTTTCCGGGCAAGGAGCACAAGGAACCACATATATCACCGCAACAACCAAGCTACGACCCACAGCACCGGAAGGGTGCCGGTAGTGTAAGGAGCCCGGGCGGCGTAGGAAAGCAGGCTCGCGTCACTTACGGTAAATCTGGAACAAGGCGGCCAAAGTCCTACCCTCACGCAGCCGGTCCGGGCAATGTACCCGATTGACAAATCAGCGCGTACAAATACCCGCGCTCGGCTCAGCAGTGAGGGCGGGACTTCCGGATAAACCACCGCTGTTTACAAACCGAAACTAGAACGCGAGCTTCATAGCGGGTGCCATCTTGAGTGACCCCGTGCCCCGCAGATAACCCATGTCAGACCTACTGAGCCTAGGGTTTGCCATGTTCCCTACGATAGTAATTGTAATCAATGTGAGTGCCATATTGCTACTCTCAGGAACTAAAGGCATGAGATGGCCCAATGATGGTGCTTATAATGGCACATCGCGGAGGGGTTAGAGAGAAGGGTAATGAGATTCTATAATTCTAAAAACCAACTGTAGTTAGGTAACTAAAGTTGTACCCTGTAAACGGGTGCTGATTCGTCTAAGGAGTGTACAGATGGACTGACCCAAGGGAAACCCCTTATGTTTGATATGTGCCGTATATATACTAAAACCAACCACAGTTGTTGATATGTTTACATGTTGCTGGTATGTAACAATAATGGTGCTGATATTGTTGGATGTATGGTAACAGTTAGGTTTTTTTATTTTTTTTTATTTCCCTACACATTTACATCACCTACACTGTCTTAGGGCCCTCACACGCACTCCACCCACCGGCATATGGAATAAAGATCTCCGCCAAGGAGGCCCCATTACTGGTGCCGATCGGGGATTGCAGCGCCGACCCGATAAGGAGCAGACCCGATGATGAAGCATGACACCTAGCAGGCTGGGTGTGTGAGGGTCTTTTTCCAAGAGGAGAGGTTCCTTCTCCCCACTTTTCACTACCGCACATTTCCATGTGGAGTTCCTACATTGTAAAAAACACTTCCTCCTGCTTTTTAATATTAGGAACTGCATACTTTTTGTGTAAAGGTTCATTTACGGACATGTATGCTGGACCTGGTTAAAGATTAGTCCGTTCGTTCTTTTCCCCTCTTTTTGATTGACTGATTGCACGGGCTTCTGCCCGCGGGACTCTATTAGGTTACCAAGAACATACTTTATGTCTCTTCTGGTCCAATTTTGTAGTTAGTGTGATTTCAATTATTACACTATCAGTATTTTTAGTCCATTAGGACCTCCCACTATCAGGATGGAGGACTATCAAGGACTGAGCTTCGGTGATGAAGCAGCAACTGAGATTCTGAGAGCACCATCACTGCTGGCGCCAGATGGCAGCTCAGCATCCGGGAGCCAGTCAGAAGACTGGACCTCATTAACCAATATGAAGCATGAATGGCTTAAAGTTACTTTACATGGGGCAATGATGACAGAATATCTTAGAGCCAATATAGCCCCTAATGGCCTGATCGTCAACAATGTCCCTCGTCTGTTCCTGGAGGATGCTATTTTTAAAAAAGAATGGTCCCTAGTAGCATGGAAATGCACTAGGGATTGGTTGATTCTCATAATCAACACGGCCAAGAGAATTGCGGATGCACTCCTGATCAGGATACAAACAGCGGAGGGGGGAATCAAGGTCATTGTTCAAACAGCTGCATTTAAAAGTAAACTGGCTGAAATAAATGCAGAGATAGCAGATAATCGGGAGTATCTTATGAAACAAAAAATTTCAAAACTTCAGAAGGATATCCAGAAATTCTCTACTGAGAAAGTTTATCCATATCTAAAAGCAGACTATACTGCAGGAGCCATTGGTTATTCCTCTGATGAAGGCTCCGCTTCATCACGGAGGGGTTCTTCTTCCAACAGTGACTCCAGCACTGGTAGTTGGAACAATAGAAGAAATCGACCGTCTCAACATCAGATGTTTCCATCTTATAACTTACCCCCATATCAGGGACCACCCTACTGGCAGTTTCCCATGTACCAACAAGGCCCCCCACCCTTCTTCCAGACTGGGGCTGACCAACCTTTTTTAGACAGAGGTTGGGGCAGAGGAAGAGGGCGCAGAAGAGGTAAAAAAAGAGTCCAATGGCGGGATCAACCGGCTCGATCAGTGGAGACCAGGAGTCAAACCAGGGGGAAGAGAAATTGATTATTAACCTCTCCTTGAGAGCCCTCTCACCCATAGAAGAAAGGGTCCTACAGAAAGGTCTGGGATATGTTCCAACCCCTAAAAATGACAAATTTCGAGACATATGCGAAGTACAGGGGTTCTTTCGTAAAATTCGTTTACAAGCTTTCTTCCAAGATCAAACCCCTCCACCCACCAATGACTCTGGTTTACATAAACCTTCTACTTTTACACCCAATCAATCAATCAATCAATCAATCAATCACGGCATTTATAGAGCGCGCTACTCACCCGGGAGGGTCTCAAGGCGCTGGGGGAGGGGGTAAGTTACTGCTCGAACAGCCAGGTCTTGAGCTGCTTCCTGAAGGCGAGATGGTCCTGGGTTCGCCGAAGGTGAGTGGGGAGGGAGTTCCAGGTCTTGGCCGCCAGGTAGGAGAAGGATCTTCCTCCGGCGGTGGTTCTGCGGATGCGTGGTACGGTGGCGAGGCGTGGCTGGTTGATCGTAGCTGGCGTGTGGGCGTGTAGAAGGACATGCGGTCGTTGAGGTACTTTGGGCCCAGGTCGTGGAGGGCCTTGTGTGCGTGGGTGAGGAGTCTGAACGTGATTCTCTTGCTGACGGGGAGCCAGTGCAGGTCTTTCAGGTGTACGGTGATGTGGCTGTGTCGGGGGATGTCCAGGATGAGTCGTGCGGAGGCGTTCTGGATGCGCTGGAGTCTCTTTTGAAGTTTGGCTGTGGTTCCGGCGTAGAGGGTGTTCCCATAGTCCAGTCGGCTGGTGACGAGTGCCTGGGTGACGGTCTTCCTGGTTTCAGTGGGGATCCATCTGAAGATCTTGCGGAGCATGCGCAGGGTGTTGAAGCATGAAGATGAGACGGCGTTGACTTGTTTGGTCATTGATAGTAGTATGATTCCTCCCGAAGTGTTGACTTTTGAACAAGCAGTGTTGAAAGACCTAAATAGTATGACAACTACTGCTCCATTCCATAACCTATCCTGTGACGAAACTACTGCTATTAGAACCTTATCGAATGATGTCAGCATCACCATAAAACAGGCAGACAAAGGAGGGGCAATAGTGATTATGTCTACATCGGATTATGATATGGAATGTCAGAGACAATTAAGTGATAGGAGATATTACACTCCTATAAGGGAAAATCCTACACCGAGACTGAGTAGAATTATCTCCACTTTGGTTTTTACTGCTGAATCACAGGGGTGGATCACCAAGAAGGAAGCTGATTTCCTGGTGACAAAAGAACCTATAATCCCCTATTTCTATTGTCTTCCTAAAGTCCATAAAAATACTGTTCCGGTCCCGGGACGTCCCATTGTGTCAGGGATTGGCTCTATTTTGGAACCTCTGTCCAAATTTGTTGACCACTTCATACAACCATTGGTCAGGGCGACTCCCTCTTTCATTAGGGACACCACAGATGTCCTACGTCTACTCGAGGGCACTCAACATCCAGAATTAGTAGACCTACTGGTCACACTGGATGTTGAGGCTCTGTACACCAACATCCCTCAAATGGCTACTCTTGAGGTGATTGAAGACGCATTGGTCAACAGTGAGTGGTACTCACCTACACCTGTTGCCTTCATACTGGAATGTGCCACTTTAGCACTTACAGAGAATTTCTTTGAATATAATACCCAACTATATCATCAAACACAGGGCACTTCGATGGGCAGTACGTTTTGCGCCAAGTCTGGCATGTATGTACATGTCAGCATTCGAGGAAGAGAGATCTTTAGTCCTAGAAACCCATATACAACCAATGTGCTCATGTGGAAAAGATTCATTGATGACATCTTGATTTTATGGACAGGAGAACGAACAACATGTGATGAGTTCTGCTCTTGGATTAATACTTTGAACCCGTATCTGAGATTCACATACACAATCTCTGAGACTGCAATTCCCTTTCTTGACTTACTGGTCAGATTAGAGGGTGATAAAATCTCTACCACCCTTTATCGTAAACCGACCGATAGGAACAGCCTCCTACTTTTTAGTAGCCACCATCCGAGGGCCCTGAGACAGAACTTGCCCTTTGGACAGTTCCTACGTATTAGAAGGAACTGCAGCACGTTAATCGACTACAATAAGGAGTCTGACACACTAAAGAAAGACCTTCTCCAACGTGATTACCCCAGACAGGTTATTGATACCGCGTACAAAAGAGCTCGAAACAACAATCGTGAGATCCTGTTAGCAGACAGGATTAGAGAACCTGACACGACTATCACATGTGTTACCACATTTACCCCAGATTCCAACAGGATTAAGAAAATAATCCGCAAACATTGGGATATCCTCAATACAGGAACTCTGAATTTACCCACACCAAGGTTTGCGTTTAAACGATCCAGTAACATCAAGGATCTGTTAGTCCACACGAGACCGAAGAAACAACAGAACAAAGTGCAAAGAACTTTGTGGGATTTACCCCGGTCATGGGGCATCACCCGTGTGGTTTATGCTCCGTGTGTCACCTTACAAAAGCCACTAAAGAAATGAGGTTTCCCAATGGGTTCAGCTGGAAGATAACTACACATACTAATTGCAACACCAATAATTGCATATATATATTGAAGTGCAAGTGTGACATGCTATATATCGGTATGACTTCAAGGCCGGTTAAAATCCGGATAATGGAACACAGGAGCAACTTTAGGTGTCTTAAGAACAACACTAAAATGACTACCCATTTCAAAGAGGTACAACATCCACCTGACTCATTTGAATGGGGTGTTCTAGAGGCACACCCAGGGATTTCCCAGAATGCTCTGCTCCGGATTGAACAACGGTGGGTCCTACGATTGGCCACTGACCAATCAGGGCTCAATGAAAATATCCCTTGGAGCCTTCTGACCTAACTGTTACCATACATCCAACAATATCAGCACCATTATTGTTACATACCAGCAACATGTAAACATATCAACAACTGTGGTTGGTTTTAGTATATATACGGCACATATCAAACATAAGGGGTTTCCCTTGGGTCAGTCCATCTGTACACTCCTTAGACGAATCAGCACCCGTTTACAGGGGTACAACTTTAGTTACCTAACTACAGTTGGTTTTTAGAATTATAGAATCTCATTACCCTTCTCTCTAACCCCTCCGCGATGTGCCATTATAAGCACCATCATTGGGCCATCTCATGCCTTTAGTTCCTGAGAGTAGCAATATGGCACTCACATTGATTACAATTACTATCGTAGGGAACATGGCAAACCCTAGGCTCAGTAGGTCTGACATGGGTTATCTGCGGGGCACGGGGGTCACTCAAGATGGCACCCGCTATGAAGCTCGCGTTCTAGTTTCGGTTTGTAAACAGCGGTGGTTTATCCGGAAGTCCCGCCCCTCACTGCTAGCCGAGCGCGGGTATTTGTACGCGCTGATTTGTCAATCGGGTACATTGCCCGGACCGGCTGCGTGAGGGTAGGACTTCGGCCGCCTTGTTCCAGATTTACCGTAAGTGACGCGAGCCTGCTTTCCTACGCCGCCCGGGCTCCTTACACTACCGGCACCCTTCCGGTGCTGTGGGTCGTAGCTTGGTTGTTGCGGTGATATATGTGGTTTCTTGTGCTCCTTGCCCGGAAAACACACGTGGAGGAGTAGTGGCTCCGCAGGCAGCACGGGTCCCCGTCTCTCCCGCTTCTGACTCCTTGTTTTCCACTTGTAGCACGAGGTTGGTTGGTTATTGTTCGGACGCCTGTTGCAGCACTGGCTGTGTGGCCCGATCGAGTTGCTGCGGTCGACTCCGTTCTCCACTTCGTGGGGGCCGGGGACGCCGACTGGAGCGCGGATTAGAGTTCCAGCTATGCTGCTTAGACCCTGGGCAATATTTAGATTTATTTATCTTTTATGTGCCCCCTTTTGGTTGCCTGATTCAGTCACTTGATGAGCTGTATGCAGGGTAGCCATGCCGGGTGCCCTTGTGCTCCGTTTGGCTTGCTCTACTTTCAGGCTATTGGACCTGGGTGATGTCAATTTTAAACTTGATTATTCATGCCTTTTCTTTTTCCCTTTCATCAGGACACTATATATTAGTGTCTACACGAGCCGGTACTGATGCCGCGCATCCTTGACCCTAATAGGGTGAGTGTCTAGATGGTGCTCTCTCTTTTTAGTTGCTCAGTTTTAGGATACATTTCCAGTTGCTATGATACTGAATACGCACATTAAGCATGCCATGAGTCACTTGTGTCCAGCATGCTTGAGCCGCATCAACAACACCGTGTGGCACTCATGTTGCTTGTGTTTGGTTTTTATTTAGAACAGAATACCGCGACATTTAACGTGATTGTTGTTGTTCTGCTTCCCTTGCAGGTTGTGTTTTTTGATCTACAGGTACCACTTTTTAGGGTGCTGTAACGGTGGTCACTGCTTTTATTTCACTTCATTGCTGACCACTACCATTAAGTGTAGGTAGATCATTACTGGTCCTGAAGAATTGCCATTTAATACATTTTCAGGCAAGAAACATGTTGACCTTTTAACAAACGCATAAATCTCGACATCCTATGAGTTTAGATACGCGTTTTGTTTTCTTTTTTAACCAGGGTAGGGGCCACATTTAATAAAATTATTTTGAGTGGACCACCTCCCCCCTTTTTTATTTCCCTACACATTTACATCACCTACACTGTCTTAGGGCCCTCACACGCACTCCACCCACCGGCATATGGAATAAAGATCTCCGCCAAGGAGGCCCCATTACGGGTGCCGATCGGGGATTGCAGCGCCGACCCGATAAGGAGCAGACCCGATGATGAAGCATGACACCTAGCAGGCTGGGTGTGTGAGGGTCTTTTTCCAAGAGGAGAGGTTCCTTCTCCCCACTTTTCACTACCGCACATTTCCATGTGGAGTTCCTACATTGTAAAAAACACTTCCTCCTGCTTTTTAATATTAGGAACTGCATACTTTTTGTGTAAAGGTTCATTTACGGACATGTATGCTGGACCTGGTTAAAGATTAGTCCGTTCGTTCTTTTCCCCTCTTTTTGATTGATTGATCTTGAGAATAACCACAGAGGGCTTAGACCTAGGCTTTCTCAATAAAAAAGAATTCGCGTTTCTCAATGCAGATAACCCAAGAACTCCGGTCCTTTATACTCTGCCCAAGATACATAAAAACATCACCAATCCCCCAGGCCGACCCATACTTTCTGGATGCGGTTCAATTCTTGAACCTATTGGCAAATACATAGATTTCTTCATTAAAGATTATGTTCCTGAACAGGAAACATATGTAAGAGATTCTATGCACATGATCAATCTGTTAGAAGTAAGACCCTACAATATCGAGGTAGATTGGCTTGCCACCCTTGACATTGTTTCTCTCTATACGAATATACCCCAAGCGGAGAGTATAGAGGTAATCAAAGATTTATTAAAAACCAGACCAAGACCCGTTCAGGTCCCTACCAATTTTATTATCTCACTCTTACACATTGCCCTCACACACAATTATTTTGTGTCAGAAGGTACTCATTACCAACAATGTTCTGGTACTAGTATGGGAGCGATTTTTGCTCCAAATCTGGCGAATATATACATGGACCATGTGGAACATAAATTTGTCCTCAACAATACTAACATGTACCGCTCCAAGATTGGATGCTGGAAGCGCTATATAGATGACATTTTTCTTATTTGGTCAGGTAATAATTCTGATTTCGATGACTTTGTTCTATATTTGAATTCTATACAACCACACTTGACTTTTACATCGACCATACACAAATCCAGCATTACCTTTCTGGATCTAAACATACAATATGAAGATGGAGGACTTTTCACCTCTCTACATAGAAAACCCACTGAACGCAATACATTGTTAGCCTATAACAGTCACCATCCACGTGCGCTAAAGGATGGACTACCTTACGGGCAATTCCTTCGGTTGCGCCGTAATTGCGCTAAAAAGAAGATTATATGAAAGAAGCTGACATACTGAGAGAAAAACTTATAGCACGAGGGTATCCAAATAGGCTCATCAAAAATTCATTGAAAAGAGCCTGGTTTTGTCACAGAGATACGCTACTCACCCCAAAGAAAAGTCCAAAACAAACGAACTTATCTGTGTTACCACGTTTGGAATACATACCAACAGAATCCGCAAATTGGTAACTCAAAATTGGCATATTATCAAAAGCATAAACCCCAACATTGGAATTCCAATGTTTGCATTCAAACGGGGCAAAAATTTGAAAGACCATCTGATTAGATCATCCTTAGAAACCCCACTACAAAGCACGCGATCATTGCAATCAACCTGGGGCTTACCCGAGGTTAAAGGACATTTCAAATGCGGGAACTGTGTAGCATGCGCATTCACATTGAACACTAAGACTTTTGAACATGGAAACGTGAAACACACGCTGGAATTTTTGCCAATTGTAACACGAAAAATGTTGTGTACTGCATAAAATGTCCTTGCGGTTTGCCCTATATTGGGCAAACACAGCAACCAGTGAAGGCTCGAATAGGACAACATCGTAGCAGAATTAGAAATTCAGTGCCTAATGCCCCCTTGGTCAGCCATTTTTCCAACAAAAATCATACGGCAGATGATATTACATGGCAAGTAATAGACAAAGTATCCATCCCACCCAGAGGAGGAGACCTGGCTCAAATCCTTCAACGAGTAGAATGTCGCTGGATTGAACGCACCAATTCTATCATTCAGGGGTTAAACTCTGCTGAAGAATGGCGTGGTTTTATCACCACACTTAGTGCCTAACCTCCATCATGTGCAGCAGCGCGCTTGACACCCCTTACTGAAACAGCACCCGTCTCGGTCCTTATTGATGGGATCTGTAAACACAGCATTTAGTTTTTCTATCTAATGTTTCACTTCATTTGTAGCTATTTGCCATCCCCTGCCCTTCCCTCCATTATCTACACTACTACATGTATGGTTTATCCGGCCAACAATTTCTCAATTTTTACTTCTACTCCTTCTCTTCTCAAAACCCATTCCACTCCACCCTGAGTCATCAGCCATCCCCGGCCCTTCACTTCACTGACTGTATCACCACTTGTATGCTCCTTTATATTTTCCGTTACTGGTAACTTCCACCACATTCTGTGCAACCCCGCTATTAGGCTTGTTATCCTATTGCACGTAGAGAATGCCACAGCATTTCTTAGGGGTCCACACAAACAAACACACAATTTATTTATTTTTATTTATTTTTTTTATTATTTATTATTTATTATTTACTATTATTCTTTATTTCTATTTTCCCTCCTCCCTCCATACTTTCTGATTTTTAAATTCGACCCACCACATCCACCAGTCTTTTGTTTATTTCTATTTTGGCACACAGATCCATAGAGCAGATAGGTATTCTGGATCATGTAGCCATGCCTGACTCACCATTTTTTGGCGGGAACTTTTGCTTATCCATTGCTAGACAACTACTATCCTGTTGTTATCGCACCAAACAGGGAGACGGACGCTCCACTGTTCCAGCAGCACTCGGGGGACAAACACCGGCTATTTCAGCTTATCCAAGGTACTAACAGCCCTGACCTCAATGCCCTTGGTTCTACATTTAAGACCTTGGTTATTTATCTAGCGCCCGTCCTCATTATTACTATTTTCTTATTTTAGAGCTCCACTTGTTATTTCCTTGGCGTTCATTGCCCATATACGAAGCAATCGCCTGCAGCTTAGATCGGCCATTCTGCTGATCAGCCAGAGAAACCCACATGGGTAAGCTTTTCTTAAATGCAACATTGCAGCTACCCGCCAATACCCCACAATCATTTGCTAGGAATTACATTTTCTGCTTTTGACATTTTCGTTTTTCACATACAGTTCTTGTACCTTGTGAATATCAAGTGCCCCGAGTAACGCTGAGATATCCAGGCCCTGCCATCCTTTCTGCCTAACACTACCCTCACAAGGGGTAAGTTCTTGTGGCTTGTTCTTGTTATAAACATTATCCATGCTACCACATCTTGAATCTACTATTAAACATTAGCCATGCCATTGTACACTGATCTAACTATTATGCATTTATTACCTTTCACAGTGCCCGGCCGGGTCCCTGTGAGTTTTTTCTTCACTTATTTCACGGTGACACTGCTTTTCACATTAGGCAGTGCAGGCCTCCCCTCAGGTACGCTCCCTCCCTTTTCAGAAGCCTTTACCTCCAATTTTGCAAGCCACTGCCTTGGCCACACACTGACAGTATCCTCCCATTTCTTTTAGGTGTCCCTACATCCTTTAGGTCCTGAAGAGACCCTGTACTTCAGATAGGGTCGAAACGTCGTCGACAATTAACAAAGGCAAACTATTATCAAACACTTATGATTGTATAAAGTGTTGTCCAATTGATTTTGAATTATTTAATGGTCGCCAAAATGTTTTCAAGTGAAACCTTGTACATATGTCACGTATTATGTCACTATTAGTTTAGGTTCCAATGTTTTTTTCACTGGGACACCGTTCACTATTTGTAATCATTGTTTGTTGTATAATCATATTGTGATTCTCAAGCCCTATGTATATATTGTTTATTTCATTTATTTATTATATAAACGGAAAAAAAATTCACATTGACTATTCCCTCAGTGTCAGTGGCCAGCTTTCTTTTGACATCCTACTAACCCTGTATATTGCCATTGTGCAGAATTGCATCAGAAATACTGTATTATTATTCCACAGGAGCCATTGTTTCCCCATTAACTTACTTACCCAGGCTCCCCGTGAGTAGGGTTCCCTTGTTTTTGTTCTCAGTACTTAGAGCGGTGGCTGCACCGCAAGGGATTTATCCTTATTGTGGATTTTTCCTAAATACCCTATGATACATAGGGTTTACTTTTTGCTCTCAGGGTTAGGATGTCAGAAAGAGAAGCTCCCCTATATACTGAGGAGTATATTGCAAAAATTACTAGTGGCCCATCTTTATTTTCAAATCAACCAATCAGTAGTGTGAGCCCACGGCAGCAACTGCTTGAGAAAATAGAAAAAGCAAAGAAAAAACATGTTAGAACTGAGCTTCATGCTCGAATGTTAACAGAATATTTGAAGGCAGGAATTATCCCACAAGGACTACAGATTAGAAACGTTCCAGGGATTTTTCGTGACGACCCAAAATTTAAGGGAGGGTTTGGCCACATCTCAACTACTTGTTCACGCCACTGGATGGTGTTAGGGGTAGAAACAGCTCTGGATCACGCTAAAGCAGAATTGAAAGAAATAGAAGAATTAGAAAAAGAACTTCTAAGTGGGGACTGAGTAACAGAGGCCAAAGTACTTCCTAGACAAACTCAACAAAACCATAGAGGATTTCAACTCTTTTGAATTAAAGAAAAAGGCAGACAAGGTAACAAAGGACATTAAAAACTTCTCAAAGAGAAGGCCTACCCTTACTTGAGAGAGGACTATTATAACACTCTTGGTACACAAAACATCTGGGGTAGATTTAGGAGAAATCAGCCAGTTACTTTTTCAGAATCATCCAGGAGGCTCAAGCGACTCTGACGCTCAACCAGGACCGAGTCGCATTGACAATCATCCAGGGCAGCCTTTTTAGATCGAGGAGGGAAGAGAAAAGGCAAAACATGGTACCAATACCCGGGGAGAGAGACACGGAACAAACACTATCAGTGGGGCCCTCAACCATACTAGATCTGGCCAATACCAGAACAGAGAGCATTCCCATTTTTAATCTATCACAACATGTCCTATCCTCATCTAAGATCTCCCTGTTAAGTAAAGGATTATCATTTGTTATTACTGAACGCACCAATTTCTTTAACCTAAAAACAGAACTGTACCAGTTCTTCCGTAAAATACGCCTTAGACTGTTCTTTATGGACAGGGCGGACTACACACAAGACTCTGTGACAGGACTTAAACCACCTTCCGTCTTTTACCCCACCAATGACATGATGCCACCAGAACTATTAACATTTGAAAAGATAGTACTTGCAGGGATAGACAACCTGAAAAACAGTAATTCATACATACCATACAACATTAGCTTAGATCAGTGGTTCCCAATCTGTGCGCCGCGGCACCCCAGTGCGCCATAAAATCTAGCCAGGGGCGCCGCGCTACAAGCACACAGTTTCAAAACCACACATTCCTGGTCCCCTAAATCCCTCTGCATCTTGCATTTCCAGTCAATGATCTACACATAGTTTGTCATTAAATTCTTGGCGTGTGCTGCCATCTAGTGGCTGCTTTTCACATAGCAGTCTAGCAGAGAATCGGCTATAAGCGTGGCAGAGGGCAAGAATCGAGCCCCAAGTTTTGGCGTCTGAAGGAGAGAAAGCTGAACAGATAAACCGAGCTGCAGTTAAGTTTTCTAGTTCATAAGGGCATCCAGCCCTCCTTTCCAAGGCGCACTTATTCATAAGCGATTCTCCGTGTATTATTCTGGGCTAGGTTGTTCAGAGGGTTTAAAACACAGCTGCCTCCACTGGACTCTAATTTCATGCACCAAATCATCCGGAGTTGGCCTTTTAGTATTGCAGTATCCTTATTCTTTCCCAAGGGCGGTTATTTATAAAGTCCAGCTCAAAATCTGTTCACGACTTCCAAATATTTCATTTGCAAAATAATGTCACAGATGCTAACATCCAGAGCAGATATCCTTTTTTTCCCTCCTGCAAAATAAATCCACACGTTTCGTGTTTCACTTTTTGACCAGATGAGAGTGGCGCCCTGGTAACCAATGCACGTCCTTTTTGTGCCTTTAACAGGCCCTGCCAGGTGTGTAGTATAACCAAGTCTTTATTAAAGATTGTTGTGTGAGGTGGTGTCCAAACCAATACTTTGTATTTCATTTGCACTGTGTATTTGCACACATACATTCAGGTTTATTTTAGTCCACTAAAACACTCTGTTTGAGTGAGTGAATGATAATATCCTTAAGATCGTTAGTAAAGTAAAAAGGTTTCACTTAGCAGTTAGGGAGCTCACAGGAGCCTATTTCTCACATAGGAGGACGTCACTCAGAAAAGTATCTCACCAGCACATCAATGCATGGTATGTATTGTGCTTTTGGTGTTAATTATGGAATTCCTTATATAGGGAATTGTTACTGTTATTTTCGTTCATGAATTCCTCCTATGTGCACAGCTTTCTTTTTAACTACAGTGGTCTAAGAAACCCACAGACAAAATGGTCAATCACTTAGGATACATCTATGATTATAATACCTTCATTGCAATTATTCTCAGGGAGAAAAATAAAGTACTCCCAAGTCCGGGTTTACACCCCCCCCCGCCAAAAAAAATTAACATAATGAGGAGCCGCAGCCAAGGACCAATAGGTCAAGGGAGCCGCAGGTCGACAAAGTTTGGGAACCACTGGCTTAGATGAACGTAAAGCCTTAGAAAGTTTGAAGACTGACCAATCGATCATATTGAAACCTGCTGACAAAGGAGGCGGAATTGTGGTACAAAACAGACATGACTATGACTTAGAAATCAGAAAACAAATAGGAGAGGTAAGACATTACAAAAAACTAGACAGTAATCCACTAATAGAAATTAAAAAAGAGATCTTGAGAATAACCTTTACACAAAAAGTATGCAGTTCCTAATATTAAAAAGCAGGAGGAAGTGTTTTTTACAATGTAGGAACTCCACATGGAAATGTGCGGTAGTGAAAAGTGGGGAGAAGGAACCTCTCCTCTTGGAAAAAGACCCTCACACACCCAGCCTGCTAGGTGTCATGCTTCATCATCGGGTCTGCTCCTTATCGGGTCGGCGCTGCAATCCCCGATCGGCACCCGTAATGGGGCCTCCTTGGCGGAGATCTTTATTCCATATGCCGGTGGGTGGAGTGCGTGTGAGGGCCCTAAGACAGTGTAGGTGATGTAAATGTGTAGGGAAATAAAAAAGGGGGAGGTGGTCCACTCAAAATAATTTTATTAAATGTGGCCCCTACCCTGGTTAAAAAAGAAAACAAAACGCGTATCTAAACTCATAGGATGTCGAGATTTATGCGTTTGTTAAAAGGTCAACATGTTTCTTGCCTGAAAATGTATTAAATGGCAATTCTTCAGGACCAGTAATGATCTACCTACACTTAATGGTAGTGGTCAGCAATGAAGTGAAATAAAAGCAGTGACCACCGTTACAGCACCCTAAAAAGTGGTACCTGTAGATCAAAAAACACAACCTGCAAGGAAGCAGAACAACAACAATCACGTTAAATGTCGCGGTATTCTGTTCTAAATAAAACCAAACACAAGCAACATGAGTGCCACACGGTGTTGTTGATGCGGCTCAAGCATGCTGGACACAAGTGACTCATGGCATGCTTAATGTGCGTATTCAGTATCATAGCAACTGGAAATGTATCCTAAAACTGAGCAACTAAAAAGAGAGAGCACCATCTAGACACTCACCCTATTAGGGTCAAGGATGCGCGGCATCAGTACCGGCTGGTGTAGACACTAATATATAGTGTCCTGATGGAAGGGAAAAAGAAAAGGCATGAATAATCAAGTTTAAAATTGACATCACCCAGGTCCAATAGCCTGAAAGTAGAGCAAGCCAAACGGAGCACAAGGGCACCTGGCATGGCTACCCCTGCATACAGCTCATCAAGTGACTGAATCAGGCAACCAAAAGGGGGCACATAAAAGATAAATAAATCTAAATATTGCCCAGGGTCTAAGCAGCATAGCTGGAACTCTAATCCGCGCTCCAGTCGGCGTCCCCGGCCCCCACCGAAGTGGAGAACGGAGTCGACCGCAGCAACTCGATCGGGCCACACAGCCAGTGCTGCAACAGGCGTCCGAACAATAACCAACCAACCTCGTGCTACAAGTGGAAAACAAGGAGTCAGAAGCGGGAGAGACGGGGACCCGTGCTGCCTGCGGAGCCACTACTCCTCCACGTGTGTTTTCCGGGCAAGGAGCACAAGGAACCACATATATCACCGCAACAACCAAGCTACGACCCACAGCACCGGAAGGGTGCCGGTAGTGTAAGGAGCCCGGGCGGCGTAGGAAAGCAGGCTCGCGTCACTTACGGTAAATCTGGAACAAGGCGGCCAAAGTCCTACCCTCACGCAGCCGGTCCGGGCAATGTACCCGATTGACAAATCAGCGCGTACAAATACCCGCGCTCGGCTAGCAGTGAGGGGCGGGACTTCCGGATAAACCACCGCTGTTTACAAGCCGAAACTAGAACGCGAGCTTCATAGCGGGTGCCATCTTGAGTGACCCCCGTGCCCCGCAGATAACCCATGTCAGACCTACTGAGCCTAGGGTTTGCCATGTTCCCTACGATAGTAATTGTAATCAATGTGAGTGCCATATTGCTACTCTCAGGAACTAAAGGCATGAGATGGCCCAATGATGGTGCTTATAATGGCACATCGCGGAGGGGTTAGAGAGAAGGGTAATGAGATTCTATAATTCTAAAAACCAACTGTAGTTAGGTAACTAAAGTTGTACCCCTGTAAACGGGTGCTGATTCGTCTAAGGAGTGTACAGATGGACTGACCCAAGGGAAACCCCTTATGTTTGATATGTGCCGTATATATACTAAAACCAACCACAGTTGTTGATATGTTTACATGTTGCTGGTATGTAACAATAATGGTGCTGATATTGTTGGATGTATGGTAACAGTTAGGTTTTTTTTATTTTTTTTATTTCCCTACACATTTACATCACCTACACTGTCTTAGGGCCCTCACACGCACTCCACCCACCGGCATATGGAATAAAGATCTCCGCCAAGGAGGCCCCATTACGGGTGCCGATCGGGGATTGCAGCGCCGACCCGATAAGGAGCAGACCCGATGATGAAGCATGACACCTAGCAGGCTGGGTGTGTGAGGGTCTTTTTCCAAGAGGAGAGGTTCCTTCTCCCCACTTTTCACTACCGCACATTTCCATGTGGAGTTCCTACATTGTAAAAAACACTTCCTCCTGCTTTTTAATATTAGGAACTGCATACTTTTTGTGTAAAGGTTCATTTACAGACATGTATGCTGGACCTGGTTAAAGATTAGTCCGTTCGTTCTTTTCCCTCTTTTTGATTGACTGATTGCACGGGCTTCTGCCCGCGGGACTCTATTAGGTTACCAAGAACATACTTTATGTCTCTTCTGGTCCAATTTTGTAGTTAGTGTGATTTCAATTATTACACTATCAGTATTTTTAGTCCATTAGGACCTCCCACTATCAGGATGGAGGACTATCAAGGACTGAGCTTCGGTGATGAAGCAGCAACTGAGATTCTGAGAGCACCATCACTGCTGGCGCCAGATGGCAGCTCAGCATCCGGGAGCCAGTCAGAAGACTGGACCTCATTAACCAATATGAAGCATGAATGGCTTAAAGTTACTTTACATGGGGCAATGATGACAGAATATCTTAGAGCCAATATAGCCCCTAATGGCCTGATCGTCAACAATGTCCCTCGTCTGTTCCTGGAGGATGCTATTTTTAAAAGAATGGTCCCTAGTAGCATGGAAATGCACTAGGGATTGGTTGATTCTCATAATCAACACGGCCAAGAGAATTGCGGATGCACTCCTGATCAGGATACAAACAGCGGAGGGGGAATCAAGGTCATTGTTCAAACAGCTGCATTTAAAAGTAAACTGGCTGAAATAAATGCAGAGATAGCAGATAATCGGGAGTATCTTATGAAACAAAAAATTTCAAAACTTCAGAAGGATATCCAGAAATTCTCTACTGAGAAAGTTTATCCATATCTAAAAGCAGACTATACTGCAGGAGCCATTGGTTATTCCTCTGATGAAGGCTCCGCTTCATCACGGAGGGGTTCTTCTTCCAACAGTGACTCCAGCACTGGTAGTTGGAACAATAGAAGAAATCGACCGTCTCAACATCAGATGTTTCCATCTTATAACTTACCCCCATATCAGGGACCACCCTACTGGCAGTTTCCCATGTACCAACAAGGCCCCCCACCCTTCTTCCAGACTGGGGCTGACCAACCTTTTAGACAGAGGTTGGGGCAGAGGAAGAGGGCGCAGAAGAGGTCAAAAAGAGTCCAATGGCGGGATCAACCGGCTCGATCAGTGGAGACCAGGAGTCAAACCAGGGGGAAGAGAAATTGATTATTAACCTCTCCTTGAGAGCCCTCTCACCCATAGAAGAAAGGGTCCTACAGAAAGGTCTGGGATATGTTCCAACCCCTAAAAATGACAAATTTCGAGACATATGCGAAGTACAGGGGTTCTTTCGTAAAATTCGTTTACAAGCTTTCTTCCAAGATCAAACCCTCCACCCACCAATGACTCTGGTTTACATAAACCTTCTACTTTTACACCCAATAGTAGTATGATTCCTCCCGAAGTGTTGACTTTTGAACAAGCAGTGTTGAAAGACCTAAATAGTATGACAACTACTGCTCCATTCCATAACCTATCCTGTGACGAAACTACTGCTATTAGAACCTTATCGAATGATGTCAGCATCACCATAAAACAGGCAGACAAAGGAGGGGCAATAGTGATTATGTCTACATCGGATTATGATATGGAATGTCAGAGACAATTAAGTGATAGGAGATATTACACTCCTATAAGGGAAAATCCTACACCGAGACTGAGTAGAATTATCTCCACTTTGGTTTTTACTGCTGAATCACAGGGGTGGATCACCAAGAAGGAAGCTGATTTCCTGGTGACAAAAGAACCTATAATCCCCTATTTCTATTGTCTTCCTAAAGTCCATAAAAATACTGTTCCGGTCCCGGGACGTCCCATTGTGTCAGGGATTGGCTCTATTTTGGAACCTCTGTCCAAATTTGTTGACCACTTCATACAACCATTGGTCAGGGCGACTCCCTCTTTCATTAGGGACACCACAGATGTCCTACGTCTACTCGAGGGCACTCAACATCCAGAATTAGTAGACCTACTGGTCACACTGGATGTTGAGGCTCTGTACACCAACATCCCTCAAATGGCTACTCTTGAGGTGATTGAAGACGCATTGGTCAACAGTGAGTGGTACTCACCTACACCTGTTGCCTTCATACTGGAATGTGCCACTTTAGCACTTACAGAGAATTTCTTTGAATATAATACCCAACTATATCATCAAACACAGGGCACTTCGATGGGCAGTACGTTTGCGCCAAGTCTGGCATGTATGTACATGTCAGCATTCGAGGAAAGAGAGATCTTTAGTCCTAGAAACCCATATACAACCAATGTGCTCATGTGGAAAAGATTCATTGATGACATCTTGATTTTATGGACAGGAGAACGAACAACATGTGATGAGTTCTGCTCTTGGATTAATACTTTGAACCCGTATCTGAGATTCACATACACAATCTCTGAGACTGCAATTCCCTTTCTTGACTTACTGGTCAGATTAGAGGGTGATAAAATCTCTACCACCCTTTATCGTAAACCGACCGATAGGAACAGCCTCCTACTTTTTAGTAGCCACCATCCGAGGGCCCTGAGACAGAACTTGCCCTTTGGACAGTTCCTACGTATTAGAAGGAACTGCAGCACGTTAATCGACTACAATAAGGAGTCTGACACACTAAAGAAAGACCTTCTCCAACGTGATTACCCCAGACAGGTTATTGATACCGCGTACAAAAGAGCTCGAAACAACAATCGTGAGATCCTGTTAGCAGACAGGATTAGAGAACCTGACACGACTATCACATGTGTTACCACATTTACCCCAGATTCCAACAGGATTAAGAAAATAATCCGCAAACATTGGGATATCCTCAATACAGGAACTCTGAATTTACCCACACCAAGGTTTGCGTTTAAACGATCCAGTAACATCAAGGATCTGTTAGTCCACACGAGACCGAAGAAACAACAGAACAAAGTGCAAAGAACTTTGTGGGATTTACCCCCGGTCATGGGGCATCACCCGTGTGGTTCATGCTCCGTGTGTCACCTTACAAAAGCCACTAAAGAAATGAGGTTTCCCAATGGGTTCAGCTGGAAGATAACTACACATACTAATTGCAACACCAATAATTGCATATATATATTGAAGTGCAAGTGTGACATGCTATATATCGGTATGACTTCAAGGCCGGTTAAAATCCGGATAATGGAACACAGGAGCAACTTTAGGTGTCTTAAGAACAACACTAAAATGACTACCCATTTCAAAGAGGTACAACATCCACCTGACTCATTTGAATGGGGTGTTCTAGAGGCACACCCAGGGATTTCCCAGAATGCTCTGCTCCGGATTGAACAACGGTGGGTCCTACGATTGGCCACTGACCAATCAGGGCTCAATGAAAATATCCCTTGGAGCCTTCTGACCTAACTGTTACCATACATCCAACAATATCAGCACCATTATTGTTACATACCAGCAACATGTAAACATATCAACAACTGTGGTTGGTTTTAGTATATATACGGCACATATCAAACATAAGGGGTTTCCCTTGGGTCAGTCCATCTGTACACTCCTTAGACGAATCAGCACCCGTTTACAGGGGTACAACTTTAGTTACCTAACTACAGTTGGTTTTTAGAATTATAGAATCTCATTACCCTTCTCTCTAACCCCTCCGCGATGTGCCATTATAAGCACCATCATTGGGCCATCTCATGCCTTTAGTTCCTGAGAGTAGCAATATGGCACTCACATTGATTACAATTACTATCGTAGGGAACATGGCAAACCCTAGGCTCAGTAGGTCTGACATGGGTTATCTGCGGGGCACGGGGGTCACTCAAGATGGCACCCGCTATGAAGCTCGCGTTCTAGTTTCGGTTTGTAAACAGCGGTGGTTTATCCGGAAGTCCCGCCCCTCACTGCTAGCCGAGCGCGGGTATTTGTACGCGCTGATTTGTCAATCGGGTACATTGCCCGGACCGGCTGCGTGAGGGTAGGACTTCGGCCGCCTTGTTCCAGATTTACCGTAAGTGACGCGAGCCTGCTTTCCTACGCCGCCCGGGCTCCTTACACTACCGGCACCCTTCCGGTGCTGTGGGTCGTAGCTTGGTTGTTGCGGTGATATATGTGGTTCCTTGTGCTCCTTGCCCGGAAAACACACGTGGAGGAGTAGTGGCTCCGCAGGCAGCACGGGTCCCCGTCTCTCCCGCTTCTGACTCCTTGTTTTCCACTTGTAGCACGAGGTTGGTTGGTTATTGTTCGGACGCCTGTTGCAGCACTGGCTGTGTGGCCCGATCGAGTTGCTGCGGTCGACTCCGTTCTCCACTTCGGTGGGGGCCGGGGACGCCGACTGGAGCGCGGATTAGAGTTCCAGCTATGCTGCTTAGACCCTGGGCAATATTTAGATTTATTTATCTTTTATGTGCCCCCTTTTGGTTGCCTGATTCAGTCACTTGATGAGCTGTATGCAGGGTAGCCATGCCGGGTGCCCTTGTGCTCCGTTTGGCTTGCTCTACTTTCAGGCTATTGGACCTGGGTGATGTCAATTTTAAACTTGATTATTCATGCCTTTTCTTTTTCCCTTCCATCAGGACACTATATATTAGTGTCTACACCAGCCGGTACTGATGCCGCGCATCCTTGACCCTAATAGGGTGAGTGTCTAGATGGTGCTCTCTCTTTTTAGTTGCTCAGTTTTAGGATACATTTCCAGTTGCTATGATACTGAATACGCACATTAAGCATGCCATGAGTCACTTGTGTCCAGCATGCTTGAGCCGCATCAACAACACCGTGTGGCACTCATGTTGCTTGTGTTTGGTTTTTATTTAGAACAGAATACCGCGACATTTAACGTGATTGTTGTTGTTCTGCTTCCCTTGCAGGTTGTGTTTTTTTGATCTACAGGTACCACTTTTTAGGGTGCTGTAACGGTGGTCACTGCTTTTATTTCACTTCATTGCTGACCACTACCATTAAGTGTAGGTAGATCATTACTGGTCCTGAAGAATTGCCATTTAATACATTTTCAGGCAAGAAACATGTTGACCTTTTAACAAACGCATAAATCTCGACATCCTATGAGTTTAGATACGCGTTTTGTTTTCTTTTTAACCAGGGTAGGGGCCACATTTAATAAAATTATTTTGAGTGGACCACCTCCCCCTTTTTTATTTCCCTACACATTTACATCACCTACACTGTCTTAGGGCCCTCACACGCACTCCACCCACCGGCATATGGAATAAAGATCTCCGCCAAGGAGGCCCCATTACGGGTGCCGATCGGGGATTGCAGCGCCGACCCGATAAGGAGCAGACCCGATGATGAAGCATGACACCTAGCAGGCTGGGTGTGTGAGGGTCTTTTTCCAAGAGGAGAGGTTCCTTCTCCCCACTTTTCACTACCGCACATTTCCATGTGGAGTTCCTACATTGTAAAAACACTTCCTCCTGCTTTTTAATATTAGGAACTGCATACTTTTTGTGTAAAGGTTCATTTACGGACATGTATGCTGGACCTGGTTAAAGATTAGTCCGTTCGTTCTTTTCCCCTCTTTTTGATTGACTGATTGCACGGGCTTCTGCCCGCGGGACTCTATTAGGTTACCAAGAACATACTTTATGTCTCTTCTGGTCCAATTTTGTAGTTAGTGTGATTTCAATTATTACACTATCAGTATTTTTAGTCCATTAGGACCTCCCACTATCAGGATGGAGGACTATCAAGGACTGAGCTTCGGTGATGAAGCAGCAACTGAGATTCTGAGAGCACCATCACTGCTGGCGCCAGATGGCAGCTCAGCATCCGGGAGCCAGTCAGAAGACTGGACCTCATTAACCAATATGAAGCATGAATGGCTTAAAGTTACTTTACATGGGGCAATGATGACAGAATATCTTAGAGCCAATATAGCCCCTAATGGCCTGATCGTCAACAATGTCCCTCGACTGTTCCTGGAGGATGCTATTTTTAAAAAGAATGGTCCCTAGTAGCATGGAAATGCACTAGGGATTGGTTGATTCTCATAATCAACACGGCCAAGAGAATTGCGGATGCACTCCTGATCAGGATACAAACAGCGGAGGGGGAATCAAGGTCATTGTTCAAACAGCTGCATTTAAAAGTAAACTGGCTGAAATAAATGCAGAGATAGCAGATAATCGGGAGTATCTTATGAAACAAAAAATTTCAAAACTTCAGAAGGATATCCAGAAATTCTCTACTGAGAAAGTTTATCCATATCTAAAAGCAGACTATACTGCAGGAGCCATTGGTTATTCCTCTGATGAAGGCTCCGCTTCATCACGGAGGGGTTCTTCTTCCAACAGTGACTCCAGCACTGGTAGTTGGAACAATAGAAGAAATCGACCGTCTCAACATCAGATGTTTCCATCTTATAACTTACCCCCATATCAGGGACCACCCTACTGGCAGTTTCCCATGTACCAACAAGGCCCCCCACCCTTCTTCCAGACTGGGGCTGACCAACCTTTTTAGACAGAGGTTGGGGCAGAGGAAGAGGGCGCAGAAGAGGTCAAAAAAGAGTCCAATGGCGGGATCAACCGGCTCGATCAGTGGAGACCAGGAGTCAAACCAGGGGGAAGAGAAATTGATTATTAACCTCTCCTTGAGAGCCCTCTCACCCATAGAAGAAAGGGTCCTACAGAAAGGTCTGGGATATGTTCCAACCCCTAAAAATGACAAATTTCGAGACATATGCGAAGTACAGGGGTTCTTTCGTAAAATTCGTTTACAAGCTTTCTTCCAAGATCAAACCCCTCCACCCACCAATGACTCTGGTTTACATAAACCTTCTACTTTTACACCCAATAGTAGTATGATTCCTCCCGAAGTGTTGACTTTTGAACAAGCAGTGTTGAAAGACCTAAATAGTATGACAACTACTGCTCCATTCCATAACCTATCCTGTGACGAAACTACTGCTATTAGAACCTTATCGAATGATGTCAGCATCACCATAAAACAGGCAGACAAAGGAGGGGCAATAGTGATTATGTCTACATCGGATTATGATATGGAATGTCAGAGACAATTAAGTGATAGGAGATATTACACTCCTATAAGGGAAAATCCTACACCGAGACTGAGTAGAATTATCTCCACTTTGGTTTTTACTGCTGAATCACAGGGGTGGATCACCAAGAAGGAAGCTGATTTCCTGGTGACAAAAGAACCTATAATCCCCTATTTCTATTGTCTTCCTAAAGTCCATAAAAATACTGTTCCGGTCCCGGGACGTCCCATTGTGTCAGGGATTGGCTCTATTTTGGAACCTCTGTCCAAATTTGTTGACCACTTCATACAACCATTGGTCAGGGCGACTCCCTCTTTCATTAGGGACACCACAGATGTCCTACGTCTACTCGAGGGCACTCAACATCCAGAATTAGTAGACCTACTGGTCACACTGGATGTTGAGGCTCTGTACACCAACATCCCTCAAATGGCTACTCTTGAGGTGATTGAAGACGCATTGGTCAACAGTGAGTGGTACTCACCTACACCTGTTGCCTTCATACTGGAATGTGCCACTTTAGCACTTACAGAGAATTTCTTTGAATATAATACCCAACTATATCATCAAACACAGGGCACTTCGATGGGCAGTACGTTTGCGCCAAGTCTGGCATGTATGTACATGTCAGCATTCGAGGAAAGAGAGATCTTTAGTCCTAGAAACCCATATACAACCAATGTGCTCATGTGGAAAAGATTCATTGATGACATCTTGATTTTATGGACAGGAGAACGAACAACATGTGATGAGTTCTGCTCTTGGATTAATACTTTGAACCCGTATCTGAGATTCACATACACAATCTCTGAGACTGTAATTCCCTTTCTTGACTTACTGGTCAGATTAGAGGGTGATAAAATCTCTACCACCCTTTATCGTAAACCGACCGATAGGAACAGCCTCCTACTTTTTAGTAGCCACCATCCGAGGGCCCTGAGACAGAACTTGCCCTTTGGACAGTTCCTACGTATTAGAAGGAACTGCAGCACGTTAATCGACTACAATAAGGAGTCTGACACACTAAAGAAAGACCTTCTCCAACGTGATTACCCCAGACAGGTTATTGATACCGCGTACAAAAGAGCTCGAAACAACAATCGTGAGATCCTGTTAGCAGACAGGATTAGAGAACCTGACACGACTATCACATGTGTTACCACATTTACCCCAGATTCCAACAGGATTAAGAAAATAATCCGCAAACATTGGGATATCCTCAATACAGGAACTCTGAATTTACCCACACCAAGGTTTGCGTTTAAACGATCCAGTAACATCAAGGATCTGTTAGTCCACACGAGACCGAAGAAACAACAGAACAAAGTGCAAAGAACTTTGTGGGATTTACCCCCGGTCATGGGGCATCACCCGTGTGGTTCATGCTCCGTGTGTCACCTTACAAAAGCCACTAAAGAAATGAGGTTTCCCAATGGGTTCAGCTGGAAGATAACTACACATACTAATTGCAACACCAATAATTGCATATATATATTGAAGTGCAAGTGTGACATGCTATATATCGGTATGACTTCAAGGCCGGTTAAAATCCGGATAATGGAACACAGGAGCAACTTTAGGTGTCTTAAGAACAACACTAAAATGACTACCCATTTCAAAGAGGTACAACATCCACCTGACTCATTTGAATGGGGTGTTCTAGAGGCACACCCAGGGATTTCCCAGAATGCTCTGCTCCGGATTGAACAACGGTGGGTCCTACGATTGGCCACTGACCAATCAGGGCTCAATGAAAATATCCCTTGGAGCCTTCTGACCTAACTGTTACCATACATCCAACAATATCAGCACCATTATTGTTACATACCAGCAACATGTAAACATATCAACAACTGTGGTTGGTTTTAGTATATATACGGCACATATCAAACATAAGGGGTTTCCCTTGGGTCAGTCCATCTGTACACTCCTTAGACGAATCAGCACCCGTTTACAGGGGTACAACTTTAGTTACCTAACTACAGTTGGTTTTTAGAATTATAGAATCTCATTACCCTTCTCTCTAACCCCTCCGCGATGTGCCATTATAAGCACCATCATTGGGCCATCTCATGCCTTTAGTTCCTGAGAGTAGCAATATGGCACTCACATTGATTACAATTACTATCGTAGGGAACATGGCAAACCCTAGGCTCAGTAGGTCTGACATGGGTTATCTGCGGGGCACGGGGGTCACTCAAGATGGCACCCGCTATGAAGCTCGCGTTCTAGTTTCGGTTTGTAAACAGCGGTGGTTTATCCGGAAGTCCCGCCCCTCACTGCTAGCCGAGCGCGGGTATTTGTACGCGCTGATTTGTCAATCGGGTACATTGCCCGGACCGGCTGCGTGAGGGTAGGACTTCGGCCGCCTTGTTCCAGATTTACCGTAAGTGACGCGAGCCTGCTTTCCTACGCCGCCCGGGCTCCTTACACTACCGGCACCCTTCCGGTGCTGTGGGTCGTAGCTTGGTTGTTGCGGTGATATATGTGGTTCCTTGTGCTCCTTGCCCGGAAAACACACGTGGAGGAGTAGTGGCTCCGCAGGCAGCACGGGTCCCCGTCTCTCCCGCTTCTGACTCCTTGTTTTCCACTTGTAGCACGAGGTTGGTTGGTTATTGTTCGGACGCCTGTTGCAGCACTGGCTGTGTGGCCCGATCGAGTTGCTGCGGTCGACTCCGTTCTCCACTTCGGTGGGGGCCGGGGACGCCGACTGGAGCGCGGATTAGAGTTCCAGCTATGCTGCTTAGACCCTGGGCAATATTTAGATTTATTTATCTTTTATGTGCCCCCTTTTGGTTGCCTGATTCAGTCACTTGATGAGCTGTATGCAGGGTAGCCATGCCGGGTGCCCTTGTGCTCCGTTTGGCTTGCTCTACTTTCAGGCTATTGGACCTGGGTGATGTCAATTTTAAACTTGATTATTCATGCCTTTTCTTTTTCCCTTCCATCAGGACACTATATATTAGTGTCTACACCAGCCGGTACTGATGCCGCGCATCCTTGACCCTAATAGGGTGAGTGTCTAGATGGTGCTCTCTCTTTTTAGTTGCTCAGTTTTAGGATACATTTCCAGTTGCTATGATACTGAATACGCACATTAAGCATGCCATGAGTCACTTGTGTCCAGCATGCTTGAGCCGCATCAACAACACCGTGTGGCACTCATGTTGCTTGTGTTTGGTTTTTATTTAGAACAGAATACCGCGACATTTAACGTGATTGTTGTTGTTCTGCTTCCCTTGCAGGTTGTGTTTTTTTGATCTACAGGTACCACTTTTTAGGGTGCTGTAACGGTGGTCACTGCTTTTATTTCACTTCATTGCTGACCACTACCATTAAGTGTAGGTAGATCATTACTGGTCCTGAAGAATTGCCATTTAATACATTTTCAGGCAAGAAACATGTTGACCTTTTAACAAACGCATAAATCTCGACATCCTATGAGTTTAGATACGCGTTTTGTTTTCTTTTTAACCAGGGTAGGGGCCACATTTAATAAAATTATTTTGAGTGGACCACCTCCCCCTTTTTATTTCCCTACACATTTACATCACCTACACTGTCTTAGGGCCCTCACACGCACTCCACCCACCGGCATATGGAATAAAGATCTCCGCCAAGGAGGCCCCATTACGGGTGCCGATCGGGGATTGCAGCGCCGACCCGATAAGGAGCAGACCCGATGATGAAGCATGACACCTAGCAGGCTGGGTGTGTGAGGGTCTTTTTCCAAGAGGAGAGGTTCCTTCTCCCCACTTTTCACTACCGCACATTTCCATGTGGAGTTCCTACATTGTAAAAAACACTTCCTCCTGCTTTTTAATATTAGGAACTGCATACTTTTTGTGTAAAGGTTCATTTACGGACATGTATGCTGGACCTGGTTAAAGATTAGTCCGTTCGTTCTTTTCCCCTCTTTTTGATTGACTGATTGCACGGGCTTCTGCCCGCGGGACTCTATTAGGTTACCAAGAACATACTTTATGTCTCTTCTGGTCCAATTTTGTAGTTAGTGTGATTTCAATTATTACACTATCAGTATTTTTAGTCCATTAGGACCTCCCACTATCAGGATGGAGGACTATCAAGGACTGAGCTTCGGTGATGAAGCAGCAACTGAGATTCTGAGAGCACCATCACTGCTGGCGCCAGATGGCAGCTCAGCATCCGGGAGCCAGTCAGAAGACTGGACCTCATTAACCAATATGAAGCATGAATGGCTTAAAGTTACTTTACATGGGGCAATGATGACAGAATATCTTAGAGCCAATATAGCCCCTAATGGCCTGATCGTCAACAATGTCCCTCGACTGTTCCTGGAGGATGCTATTTTTAAAAAGAATGGTCCCTAGTAGCATGGAAATGCACTAGGGATTGGTTGATTCTCATAATCAACACGGCCAAGAGAATTGCGGATGCACTCCTGATCAGGATACAAACAGCGGAGGGGGAATCAAGGTCATTGTTCAAACAGCTGCATTTAAAAGTAAACTGGCTGAAATAAATGCAGAGATAGCAGATAATCGGGAGTATCTTATGAAACAAAAAATTTCAAAACTTCAGAAGGATATCCAGAAATTCTCTACTGAGAAAGTTTATCCATATCTAAAAGCAGACTATACTGCAGGAGCCATTGGTTATTCCTCTGATGAAGGCTCCGCTTCATCACGGAGGGGTTCTTCTTCCAACAGTGACTCCAGCACTGGTAGTTGGAACAATAGAAGAAATCGACCGTCTCAACATCAGATGTTTCCATCTTATAACTTACCCCCATATCAGGGACCACCCTACTGGCAGTTTCCCATGTACCAACAAGGCCCCCCACCCTTCTTCCAGACTGGGGCTGACCAACCTTTTAGACAGAGGTTGGGGCAGAGGAAGAGGGCGCAGAAGAGGTCAAAAAAGAGTCCAATGGCGGGATCAACCGGCTCGATCAGTGGAGACCAGGAGTCAAACCAGGGGGAAGAGAAATTGATTATTAACCTCTCCTTGAGAGCCCTCTCACCCATAGAAGAAAGGGTCCTACAGAAAGGTCTGGGATATGTTCCAACCCCTAAAAATGACAAATTTCGAGACATATGCGAAGTACAGGGGTTCTTTCGTAAAATTCGTTTACAAGCTTTCTTCCAAGATCAAACCCCTCCACCCACCAATGACTCTGGTTTACATAAACCTTCTACTTTTACACCCAATAGTAGTATGATTCCTCCCGAAGTGTTGACTTTTGAACAAGCAGTGTTGAAAGACCTAAATAGTATGACAACTACTGCTCCATTCCATAACCTATCCTGTGACGAAACTACTGCTATTAGAACCTTATCGAATGATGTCAGCATCACCATAAAACAGGCAGACAAAGGAGGGGCAATAGTGATTATGTCTACATCGGATTATGATATGGAATGTCAGAGACAATTAAGTGATAGGAGATATTACACTCCTATAAGGGAAAATCCTACACCGAGACTGAGTAGAATTATCTCCACTTTGGTTTTTACTGCTGAATCACAGGGGTGGATCACCAAGAAGGAAGCTGATTTCCTGGTGACAAAAGAACCTATAATCCCCTATTTCTATTGTCTTCCTAAAGTCCATAAAAATACTGTTCCGGTCCCGGGACGTCCCATTGTGTCAGGGATTGGCTCTATTTTGGAACCTCTGTCCAAATTTGTTGACCACTTCATACAACCATTGGTCAGGGCGACTCCCTCTTTCATTAGGGACACCACAGATGTCCTACGTCTACTCGAGGGCACTCAACATCCAGAATTAGTAGACCTACTGGTCACACTGGATGTTGAGGCTCTGTACACCAACATCCCTCAAATGGCTACTCTTGAGGTGATTGAAGACGCATTGGTCAACAGTGAGTGGTACTCACCTACACCTGTTGCCTTCATACTGGAATGTGCCACTTTAGCACTTACAGAGAATTTCTTTGAATATAATACCCAACTATATCATCAAACACAGGGCACTTCGATGGGCAGTACGTTTGCGCCAAGTCTGGCATGTATGTACATGTCAGCATTCGAGGAAAGAGAGATCTTTAGTCCTAGAAACCCATATACAACCAATGTGCTCATGTGGAAAAGATTCATTGATGACATCTTGATTTTATGGACAGGAGAACGAACAACATGTGATGAGTTCTGCTCTTGGATTAATACTTTGAACCCGTATCTGAGATTCACATACACAATCTCTGAGACTGTAATTCCCTTTCTTGACTTACTGGTCAGATTAGAGGGTGATAAAATCTCTACCACCCTTTATCGTAAACCGACCGATAGGAACAGCCTCCTACTTTTTAGTAGCCACCATCCGAGGGCCCTGAGACAGAACTTGCCCTTTGGACAGTTCCTACGTATTAGAAGGAACTGCAGCACGTTAATCGACTACAATAAGGAGTCTGACACACTAAAGAAAGACCTTCTCCAACGTGATTACCCCAGACAGGTTATTGATACCGCGTACAAAAGAGCTCGAAACAACAATCGTGAGATCCTGTTAGCAGACAGGATTAGAGAACCTGACACGACTATCACATGTGTTACCACATTTACCCCAGATTCCAACAGGATTAAGAAAATAATCCGCAAACATTGGGATATCCTCAATACAGGAACTCTGAATTTACCCACACCAAGGTTTGCGTTTAAACGATCCAGTAACATCAAGGATCTGTTAGTCCACACGAGACCGAAGAAACAACAGAACAAAGTGCAAAGAACTTTGTGGGATTTACCCCCGGTCATGGGGCATCACCCGTGTGGTTCATGCTCCGTGTGTCACCTTACAAAAGCCACTAAAGAAATGAGGTTTCCCAATGGGTTCAGCTGGAAGATAACTACACATACTAATTGCAACACCAATAATTGCATATATATATTGAAGTGCAAGTGTGACATGCTATATATCGGTATGACTTCAAGGCCGGTTAAAATCCGGATAATGGAACACAGGAGCAACTTTAGGTGTCTTAAGAACAACACTAAAATGACTACCCATTTCAAAGAGGTACAACATCCACCTGACTCATTTGAATGGGGTGTTCTAGAGGCACACCCAGGGATTTCCCAGAATGCTCTGCTCCGGATTGAACAACGGTGGGTCCTACGATTGGCCACTGACCAATCAGGGCTCAATGAAAATATCCCTTGGAGCCTTCTGACCTAACTGTTACCATACATCCAACAATATCAGCACTATTATTGTTACATACCAGCAACATGTAAACATATCAACAACTGTGGTTGGTTTTAGTATATATACGGCACATATCAAACATAAGGGGTTTCCCTTGGGTCAGTCCATCTGTACACTCCTTAGACGAATCAGCACCCGTTTACAGGGGTACAACTTTAGTTACCTAACTACAGTTGGTTTTTAGAATTATAGAATCTCATTACCCTTCTCTCTAACCCCTCCGCGATGTGCCATTATAAGCACCATCATTGGGCCATCTCATGCCTTTAGTTCCTGAGAGTAGCAATATGGCACTCACATTGATTACAATTACTATCGTAGGGAACATGGCAAACCCTAGGCTCAGTAGGTCTGACATGGGTTATCTGCGGGGCACGGGGGTCACTCAAGATGGCACCCGCTATGAAGCTCGCGTTCTAGTTTCGGTTTGTAAACAGCGGTGGTTTATCCGGAAGTCCCGCCCCTCACTGCTAGCCGAGCGCGGGTATTTGTACGCGCTGATTTGTCAATCGGGTACATTGCCCGGACCGGCTGCGTGAGGGTAGGACTTCGGCCGCCTTGTTCCAGATTTACCGTAAGTGACGCGAGCCTGCTTTCCTACGCCGCCCGGGCTCCTTACACTACCGGCACCCTTCCGGTGCTGTGGGTCGTAGCTTGGTTGTTGCGGTGATATATGTGGTTCCTTGTGCTCCTTGCCCGGAAAACACACGTGGAGGAGTAGTGGCTCCGCAGGCAGCACGGGTCCCCGTCTCTCCCGCTTCTGACTCCTTGTTTTCCACTTGTAGCACGAGGTTGGTTGGTTATTGTTCGGACGCCTGTTGCAGCACTGGCTGTGTGGCCCGATCGAGTTGCTGCGGTCGACTCCGTTCTCCACTTCGGTGGGGGCCGGGGACGCCGACTGGAGCGCGGATTAGAGTTCCAGCTATGCTGCTTAGACCCTGGGCAATATTTAGATTTATTTATCTTTTATGTGCCCCCTTTTGGTTGCCTGATTCAGTCACTTGATGAGCTGTATGCAGGGTAGCCATGCCGGGTGCCCTTGTGCTCCGTTTGGCTTGCTCTACTTTCAGGCTATTGGACCTGGGTGATGTCAATTTTAAACTTGATTATTCATGCCTTTTCTTTTTCCCTTCCATCAGGACACTATATATTAGTGTCTACACCAGCCGGTACTGATGCCGCGCATCCTTGACCCTAATAGGGTGAGTGTCTAGATGGTGCTCTCTCTTTTTAGTTGCTCAGTTTTAGGATACATTTCCAGTTGCTATGATACTGAATACGCACATTAAGCATGCCATGAGTCACTTGTGTCCAGCATGCTTGAGCCGCATCAACAACACCGTGTGGCACTCATGTTGCTTGTGTTTGGTTTTTATTTAGAACAGAATACCGCGACATTTAACGTGATTGTTGTTGTTCTGCTTCCCTTGCAGGTTGTGTTTTTTGATCTACAGGTACCACTTTTTAGGGTGCTGTAACGGTGGTCACTGCTTTTATTTCACTTCATTGCTGACCACTACCATTAAGTGTAGGTAGATCATTACTGGTCCTGAAGAATTGCCATTTAATACATTTTCAGGCAAGAAACATGTTGACCTTTTAACAAACGCATAAATCTCGACATCCTATGAGTTTAGATACGCGTTTTGTTTTCTTTTTTAACCAGGGTAGGGGCCACATTTAATAAAATTATTTTGAGTGGACCACCTCCCCCTTTTTTATTTCCCTACACATTTACATCACCTACACTGTCTTAGGGCCCTCACACGCACTCCACCCACCGGCATATGGAATAAAGATCTCCGCCAAGGAGGCCCCATTACGGGTGCCGATCGGGGATTGCAGCGCCGACCCGATAAGGAGCAGACCCGATGATGAAGCATGACACCTAGCAGGCTGGGTGTGTGAGGGTCTTTTTCCAAGAGGAGAGGTTCCTTCTCCCCACTTTTCACTACCGCACATTTCCATGTGGAGTTCCTACATTGTAAAAAACACTTCCTCCTGCTTTTTAATATTAGGAACTGCATACTTTTTGTGTAAAGGTTCATTTACGGACATGTATGCTGGACCTGGTTAAAGATTAGTCCGTTCGTTCTTTTCCCCTCTTTTTGATTGACTGATTGCACGGGCTTCTGCCCGCGGGACTCTATTAGGTTACCAAGAACATACTTTATGTCTCTTCTGGTCCAATTTTGTAGTTAGTGTGATTTCAATTATTACACTATCAGTATTTTTAGTCCATTAGGACCTCCCACTATCAGGATGGAGGACTATCAAGGACTGAGCTTCGGTGATGAAGCAGCAACTGAGATTCTGAGAGCACCATCACTGCTGGCGCCAGATGGCAGCTCAGCATCCGGGAGCCAGTCAGAAGACTGGACCTCATTAACCAATATGAAGCATGAATGGCTTAAAGTTACTTTACATGGGGCAATGATGACAGAATATCTTAGAGCCAATATAGCCCCTAATGGCCTGATCGTCAACAATGTCCCTCGACTGTTCCTGGAGGATGCTATTTTTAAAAAGAATGGTCCCTAGTAGCATGGAAATGCACTAGGGATTGGTTGATTCTCATAATCAACACGGCCAAGAGAATTGCGGATGCACTCCTGATCAGGATACAAACAGCGGAGGGGGAATCAAGGTCATTGTTCAAACAGCTGCATTTAAAAGTAAACTGGCTGAAATAAATGCAGAGATAGCAGATAATCGGGAGTATCTTATGAAACAAAAAATTTCAAAACTTCAGAAGGATATCCAGAAATTCTCTACTGAGAAAGTTTATCCATATCTAAAAGCAGACTATACTGCAGGAGCCATTGGTTATTCCTCTGATGAAGGCTCCGCTTCATCACGGAGGGGTTCTTCTTCCAACAGTGACTCCAGCACTGGTAGTTGGAACAATAGAAGAAATCGACCGTCTCAACATCAGATGTTTCCATCTTATAACTTACCCCCATATCAGGGACCACCCTACTGGCAGTTTCCCATGTACCAACAAGGCCCCCCACCCTTCTTCCAGACTGGGGCTGACCAACCTTTTAGACAGAGGTTGGGGCAGAGGAAGAGGGCGCAGAAGAGGTCAAAAAAGAGTCCAATGGCGGGATCAACCGGCTCGATCAGTGGAGACCAGGAGTCAAACCAGGGGGAAGAGAAATTGATTATTAACCTCTCCTTGAGAGCCCTCTCACCCATAGAAGAAAGGGTCCTACAGAAAGGTCTGGGATATGTTCCAACCCCTAAAAATGACAAATTTCGAGACATATGCGAAGTACAGGGGTTCTTTCGTAAAATTCGTTTACAAGCTTTCTTCCAAGATCAAACCCCTCCACCCACCAATGACTCTGGTTTACATAAACCTTCTACTTTTACACCCAATAGTAGTATGATTCCTCCCGAAGTGTTGACTTTTGAACAAGCAGTGTTGAAAGACCTAAATAGTATGACAACTACTGCTCCATTCCATAACCTATCCTGTGACGAAACTAGTGCTATTAGAACCTTATCGAATGATGTCAGCATCACCATAAAACAGGCAGACAAAGGAGGGGCAATAGTGATTATGTCTACATCGGATTATGATATGGAATGTCAGAGACAATTAAGTGATAGGAGATATTACACTCCTATAAGGGAAAATCCTACACCGAGACTGAGTAGAATTATCTCCACTTTGGTTTTTACTGCTGAATCACAGGGGTGGATCACCAAGAAGGAAGCTGATTTCCTGGTGACAAAAGAACCTATAATCCCCTATTTCTATTGCCTTCCTAAAGTCCATAAAAATACTGTTCCGGTCCCGGGACGTCCCATTGTGTCAGGGATTGGCTCTATTTTGGAACCTCTGTCCAAATTTGTTGACCACTTCATACAACCATTGGTCAGGGCGACTCCCTCTTTCATTAGGGACACCACAGATGTCCTACGTCTACTCGAGGGCACTCAACATCCAGAATTAGTAGACCTACTGGTCACACTGGATGTTGAGGCTCTGTACACCAACATCCCTCAAATGGCTACTCTTGAGGTGATTGAAGACGCATTGGTCAACAGTGAGTGGTACTCACCTACACCTGTTGCCTTCATACTGGAATGTGCCACTTTAGCACTTACAGAGAATTTCTTTGAATATAATACCCAACTATATCATCAAACACAGGGCACTTCGATGGGCAGTACGTTTGCGCCAAGTCTGGCATGTATGTACATGTCAGCATTCGAGGAAAGAGAGATCTTTAGTCCTAGAAACCCATATACAACCAATGTGCTCATGTGGAAAAGATTCATTGATGACATCTTGATTTTATGGACAGGAGAACGAACAACATGTGATGAGTTCTGCTCTTGGATTAATACTTTGAACCCGTATCTGAGATTCACATACACAATCTCTGAGACTGTAATTCCCTTTCTTGACTTACTGGTCAGATTAGAGGGTGATAAAATCTCTACCACCCTTTATCGTAAACCGACCGATAGGAACAGCCTCCTACTTTTTAGTAGCCACCATCCGAGGGCCCTGAGACAGAACTTGCCCTTTGGACAGTTCCTACGTATTAGAAGGAACTGCAGCACGTTAATCGACTACAATAAGGAGTCTGACACACTAAAGAAAGACCTTCTCCAACGTGATTACCCCAGACAGGTTATTGATACCGCGTACAAAAGAGCTCGAAACAACAATCGTGAGATCCTGTTAGCAGACAGGATTAGAGAACCTGACACGACTATCACATGTGTTACCACATTTACCCCAGATTCCAACAGGATTAAGAAAATAATCCGCAAACATTGGGATATCCTCAATACAGGAACTCTGAATTTACCCACACCAAGGTTTGCGTTTAAACGATCCAGTAACATCAAGGATCTGTTAGTCCACACGAGACCGAAGAAACAACAGAACAAAGTGCAAAGAACTTTGTGGGATTTACCCCCGGTCATGGGGCATCACCCGTGTGGTTCATGCTCCGTGTGTCACCTTACAAAAGCCACTAAAGAAATGAGGTTTCCCAATGGGTTCAGCTGGAAGATAACTACACATACTAATTGCAACACCAATAATTGCATATATATATTGAAGTGCAAGTGTGACATGCTATATATCGGTATGACTTCAAGGCCGGTTAAAATCCGGATAATGGAACACAGGAGCAACTTTAGGTGTCTTAAGAACAACACTAAAATGACTACCCATTTCAAAGAGGTACAACATCCACCTGACTCATTTGAATGGGGTGTTCTAGAGGCACACCCAGGGATTTCCCAGAATGCTCTGCTCCGGATTGAACAACGGTGGGTCCTACGATTGGCCACTGACCAATCAGGGCTCAATGAAAATATCCCTTGGAGCCTTCTGACCTAACTGTTACCATACATCCAACAATATCAGCACCATTATTGTTACATACCAGCAACATGTAAACATATCAACAACTGTGGTTGGTTTTAGTATATATACGGCACATATCAAACATAAGGGGTTTCCCTTGGGTCAGTCCATCTGTACACTCCTTAGACGAATCAGCACCCGTTTACAGGGGTACAACTTTAGTTACCTAACTACAGTTGGTTTTTAGAATTATAGAATCTCATTACCCTTCTCTCTAACCCCTCCGCGATGTGCCATTATAAGCACCATCATTGGGCCATCTCATGCCTTTAGTTCCTGAGAGTAGCAATATGGCACTCACATTGATTACAATTACTATCGTAGGGAACATGGCAAACCCTAGGCTCAGTAGGTCTGACATGGGTTATCTGCGGGGCACGGGGGTCACTCAAGATGGCACCCGCTATGAAGCTCGCGTTCTAGTTTCGGTTTGTAAACAGCGGTGGTTTATCCGGAAGTCCCGCCCCTCACTGCTAGCCGAGCGCGGGTATTTGTACGCGCTGATTTGTCAATCGGGTACATTGCCCGGACCGGCTGCGTGAGGGTAGGACTTCGGCCGCCTTGTTCCAGATTTACCGTAAGTGACGCGAGCCTGCTTTCCTACGCCGCCCGGGCTCCTTACACTACCGGCACCCTTCCGGTGCTGTGGGTCGTAGCTTGGTTGTTGCGGTGATATATGTGGTTCCTTGTGCTCCTTGCCCGGAAAACACACGTGGAGGAGTAGTGGCTCCGCAGGCAGCACGGGTCCCCGTCTCTCCCGCTTCTGACTCCTTGTTTTCCACTTGTAGCACGAGGTTGGTTGGTTATTGTTCGGACGCCTGTTGCAGCACTGGCTGTGTGGCCCGATCGAGTTGCTGCGGTCGACTCCGTTCTCCACTTCGGTGGGGGCCGGGGACGCCGACTGGAGCGCGGATTAGAGTTCCAGCTATGCTGATTAGACCCTGGGCAATATTTAGATTTATTTATCTTTTATGTGCCCCCTTTTGGTTGCCTGATTCAGTCACTTGATGAGCTGTATGCAGGGTAGCCATGCCGGGTGCCCTTGTGCTCCGTTTGGCTTGCTCTACTTTCAGGCTATTGGACCTGGGTGATGTCAATTTTAAACTTGATTATTCATGCCTTTTCTTTTTCCCTTCCATCAGGACACTATATATTAGTGTCTACACCAGCCGGTACTGATGCCGCGCATCCTTGACCCTAATAGGGTGAGTGTCTAGATGGTGCTCTCTCTTTTTAGTTGCTCAGTTTTAGGATACATTTCCAGTTGCTATGATACTGAATACGCACATTAAGCATGCCATGAGTCACTTGTGTCCAGCATGCTTGAGCCGCATCAACAACACCGTGTGGCACTCATGTTGCTTGTGTTTGGTTTTTATTTAGAACAGAATACCGCGACATTTAACGTGATTGTTGTTGTTCTGCTTCCCTTGCAGGTTGTGTTTTTTTGATCTACAGGTACCACTTTTTAGGGTGCTGTAACGGTGGTCACTGCTTTTATTTCACTTCATTGCTGACCACTACCATTAAGTGTAGGTAGATCATTACTGGTCCTGAAGAATTGCCATTTAATACATTTTCAGGCAAGAAACATGTTGACCTTTTAACAAACGCATAAATCTCGACATCCTATGAGTTTAGATACGCGTTTTGTTTTCTTTTTAACCAGGGTAGGGGCCACATTTAATAAAATTATTTTGAGTGGACCACCTCCCCCTTTTTTATTTCCCTACACATTTACATCACCTACACTGTCTTAGGGCCCTCACACGCACTCCACCCACCGGCATATGGAATAAAGATCTCCGCCAAGGAGGCCCCATTACGGGTGCCGATCGGGGATTGCAGCGCCGACCCGATAAGGAGCAGACCCGATGATGAAGCATGACACCTAGCAGGCTGGGTGTGTGAGGGTCTTTTTCCAAGAGGAGAGGTTCCTTCTCCCCACTTTTCACTACCGCACATTTCCATGTGGAGTTCCTACATTGTAAAAAACACTTCCTCCTGCTTTTTAATATTAGGAACTGCATACTTTTTGTGTAAAGGTTCATTTACGGACATGTATGCTGGACCTGGTTAAAGATTAGTCCGTTCGTTCTTTTCCCTCTTTTTGATTGATTGATCTTGAGAATAACCACAGAGGGCTTAGACCTAGGCTTTCTCAATAAAAAAGAATTCGCGTTTCTCAATGCAGATAACCCAAGAACTCCGGTCCTTTATACTCTGCCCAAGATACATAAAAACATCACCAATCCCCCAGGCCGACCCATACTTTCTGGATGCGGTTCAATTCTTGAACCTATTGGCAAATACATAGATTTCTTCATTAAAGATTATGTTCCTGAACAGGAAACATATGTAAGAGATTCTATGCACATGATCAATCTGTTAGAAGTAAGACCCTACAATATCGAGGTAGATTGGCTTGCCACCCTTGACATTGTTTCTCTCTATACGAATATACCCCAAGCGGAGAGTATAGAGGTAATCAAAGATTTATTAAATACCAGACCAAGACCCGTTCAGGTCCCTACCAATTTTATTATCTCACTCTTACAGATTGCCCTCACACACAATTATTTTGTGTCAGAAGGTACTCATTACCAACAATGTTCTGGTACTAGTATGGGAGCGATTTTTGCTCCAAATCTGGCGAATATATACATGGACCATGTGGAACATAAATTTGTCCTCAACAATACTAACATGTACCGCTCCAAGATTGGATGCTGGAAGCGCTATATAGATGACATTTTTCTTATTTGGTCAGGTAATAATTCTGATTTCGATGACTTTGTTCTATATTTGAATTCTATACAACCACACTTGACTTTTACATCGACCATACACAAATCCAGCATTACCTTTCTGGATCTAAACATACAATATGAAGATGGAGGACTTTTCACCTCTCTACATAGAAAACCCACTGAACGCAATACATTGTTAGCCTATAACAGTCACCATCCACGCGCGCTAAAGGATGGACTACCTTACGGGCAAATCCTTCGGTTGCGCCGTAATTGCGCCAAAAAAGAAGATTATATGAAAGAAGCTGACATACTGAGAGAAAAACTTATAGCACGAGGGTATCCAAATAGGCTCATCAAAAATTCATTGAAAAGAGCTGGTTTTGTCACAGAGATACGCTACTCACCCCAAAGAAAAGTCCAAAACAAACGAACTTATCTGTGTTACCACGTTTGGAATACATACCAACAGAATCCGCAAATTGGTAACTCAAAATTGGCATATTATCAAAGCATAAACCCCAACATTGGAATTCCAATGTTTGCATTCAAACAGGGCAAAAATTTGAAAGACCATCTGATTAGAGCATCCTTAGAAACCCCACTACAAAGCACGCGATCATTGCAATCAACCTGGGGCTTACCCGAGGTTAAAGGACATTTCAAATGCGGGAACTGTGTAGCATGCGCATTCACATTGAACACTAAGACTTTTGAACATGGAAACGTGAAACACACGCTGGAATTTTTTGCCAATTGTAACACGAAAAATGTTGTGTACTGCATAAAATGTCCTTGCGGTTTGCCCTATATTGGGCAAACACAGCAACCAGTGAAGGCTCGAATAGTACAACATCGTAGCAGAATTAGAAATTCAGTGCCTAATGCCCCCTTGGTCAGCCATTTTTCTAACAAAAATCATACGGCAGATGATATTACATGGCAAGTAATAGACAAAGTATCCATCCCACCCAGAGGAGGAGACCTGGCTCAAATCCTTCAACGAGTAGAATGTCGCTGGATTGAACGCACCAATTCTATCATTCAGGGTTAAACTCTGCTGAAGAATGGCGTGGTTTTATCACCACACTTAGTGCCTAACCTCCATCATGAGCAGCAGCGCGCTTGACACCCCTTACTGAAACAGCACCCGTCTCGGTCCTTATTGATGGGATCTGTAAACCCAGCATTTAGTTTTTCTATCTAATGTTTCACTTCATTTGTAGCTATTTGCCATCCCCTGCCCTTCCCTCCATTATCTACACTACTACATGTATGGTTTATCCGGCCAACAATTTCTCAATTTTTACTTCTACTCCTTCTCTTCTCAAAACCCATTCCACTCCACCCTGAGTCATCAGCCATCCCCGGCCCTTCACTTCACTGACTGTATCACCACTTGTATGCTCCTTTATATTTTCCGTTACTGGTAACTTCACCACATTCTGTGCAACCCCGCTATTAGGCTTGTTATCCTATTGCACGTAGAGAATGCCACAGCATTTCTTAGGGGTCCACACAAACAAACACACAATTTATTTATTTTTATTTATTTTTTATTATTTATTATTTACTATTATTCTTTATTTCTATTTTCCCTCCTCCTCCATACTTTCTGATTTTTAAATTCGACCCACCACATCCACCAGTCTTTTGTTTATTTCTATTTTGGCACACAGATCCATAGAGCAGATAGGTATTCTGGATCATGTAGCCATGCCTGACTCACCATTTTTTGGCGGGAACTTTTGCTTATCCATTGCTAGACAACTACTATCCTGTTGTTATCGCACCAAACAGGGAGACGGACGCTCCACTGTTCCAGCAGCACTCGGGGGACAAACACCGGCTATTTCAGCTTATCCAAGGTACTAACAGCCCTGACCTCAATGCCCTTGGTTCTACATTTAAGACCTTGGTTATTTATCTAGCGCCCGTCCTCATTATTACTATTTTCTTATTTTAGAGCTCCACTTGTTATTTCCTTGGCGTTCATTGCCCATATACGAAGCAATCGCCTGCAGCTTAGATCGGCCATTCTGCTGATCAGCCAGAGAAACCCACATGGGTAAGCTTTTTCTTAAATGCAACATTGCAGCTACCCGCCAATACCCCACAATCATTTGCTAGGAATTACATTTTCTGCTTTTGACATTTTCGTTTTTCACATACAGTTCCTATACCTTGTGAATATCAAGTGCCCCGAGTAACGCTGAGATATCCAGGCCCTGCCATCCTTTCTGCCTAACACTACCCTCACAAGGGGTAAGTTCTTGTGGCTTGTTCTTGTTATAAACATTATCCATGCTACCACATCTTGAATCTACTATTAAACATTAGCCATGCCATTGTACACTAATCTAACTATTATGCATTTATTACCTTTCACAGTACCCGGCCGGGTCCCTGTGAGTTTTTTCTTCACTTATTTCACGGTGACACTGCTTTTCACATTAGGCAGTGCAGGCCTCCCCTCAGGTACGGTCCCTCCCTTTTCAGAAGCCTTTACCTCCAATTTTGCAAGCCACTGCCTTGGCCACACACTGACAGTATCCTCCCATTTCTTTTAGGTGTCCCTACATCCTTTAGGTCCTGAAGAGACCCTGTACTTCAGATAGGGTCGAAACGTCGTCGACAATTAACAAAGGCGAACTATTATCAAACACTTATGATTGTATAAAGTGTTGTCCAATTGATTTTGAATTATTTAATGGTCGCCAAAATGTTTTCAAGTGAAACCTTGTACATATGTCACGGATTATGTCACTATTAGTTTAGGTTCCAATGTTTTTTTCACTGGGACACCGTTCACTATTTGTAATCATTGTTTGTTGTATAATCATATTGTGATTCTCAAGCCCTATGTATAAATTGTTTATTTCATTTATTTATTATATAAACGAAAAAAAATTCACATTGACTATTCCCTCAGTGTCAGTGGCCAGCTTTCTTTTTGACATCCTACTAACCCTGTATATTGCCATTGTGCAGAATTGCATCAGAAATACTGTATTATTATTCCACAGGAGCCATTGTTTCCCCATTAACTTACTTACCCAGGCTCCCCGTGAGTAGGGTTCCCTTGTTTTTTGTTCTCAATACAAATTAACATAACATAACTGGTGTCAGGGTCGAAAATTCAGACTCCTAAACTGCTTAAAGGAATAGCAGGAGCTTACATTAGAGTTGAACGGAATGGATGTGAGGGGGTGCAGACAGGATTAACGTGGGCACCATATTGAAGAACCTCATTCAGGTACGGTGGCGCTAGGGGAGGAGCTTGCACTAGTCACTGACCCCGTCCACAGGGCCAGGTTGTGGTCTATTGAATAATAAAGTGGCAAATTAAAATAAACTGGCAAATGAAACAGGCTAAAACAAAGTAGGCAAATTAAAACCAAGCAGCCTCAAAAAGGGCACATATAAGGAAATTAAAAGATAAGGCAAAGTAAAACAGACTAAGGGCCAGATGTACGACCGTGGAAATAGCTCCTCGCAATTTGCGAGGCGCTATTACCAATGTACAACAGTGTATTTCACACTGTTAGCGATTCCCAATGGGGTCGCAAATTGAGAGGCTCATGAATATTAATGAGCCTCTTGCAATTTGCGACCCCATTGGGAATAGCAAACCCTCCCAGGTATGGTGGCCTGCTGGGCTCAGCAGACCACCATGTCTGGGACACTGCTTTTAAATAAAGCAGTTTTTTTAATGCAGCCCGTTTTCCTTAAAGGAAAACGGGATGCATTTAAAAAAGAAATTGAAAGCGTTTCGTTCATTTTTTAAGTGCAGGCAGTGGTCCCTGGGACCACTGCCTGCCCTTAAAAAATATTTCCCTCTGCATTTGCAATGGGGAAGGGGTCCCCTGGGGACCCCTTCCCTTTTGCGAGTGCATTACCACCCTCTTGAAGAGGGTGGTAATTTGCAAGTGTTTTGCGCCCGCAATTGCGGACGCAAAACATTCTTACATAGAGTTGCGCTCGCTATTAGGAAGGGAACGCCCCTTCCTAATAGCGAGTCGAAAAAACCCTATTTTGCGAGTCTCAAAAAATTGCGACTTGCAAAATAGGGTTTGTACATTCCCCATGCTGTTTTTACATGCGCAAACGGGTTCGCAAACCCGTTTGCGCATGCAAAAATGGTCGTACATCTGGCCCTAAAATAATAAGAAAGATGAATCCAAGAAAAACAAAGTGGGTAACAAAGTGACAGAGAGGGCCTGTCATGTCCAGGCAATCCAGTGAGCATACAACCTGAACTGTAGCAAGGTAAGTGTTGATACTGGCCACTGCCAATTCTGCATTGCCCACCGGGTATGTTGGCCTGTGTACCAGCTAGCTCACAATGCCACTATAACCTCCTCTTACCAAGGAGAGAATAGTTCTTGGCAACTATCGAACATGACAACCCTGATCCCTCAGGACCGTGGAAACAGTAACTTACTTTTCGCTAAGTCACTCATGCTCACTTGTTCTCAGAGAGATACACGGAATAAACAGTTGGGACGTTTTAATTAAGTATTTATTGAACAGTCGTTATTCTAGCGTAAAATAAGTGCACTGAAATCACCAGTAGACAGTAGCATATATAAATGAGTAGCAGCATTAAGAAGGTAAACAGATGGTAGGTTTCTACCATTTTGCTAAAATCATAAATATAGGTGAGTATATAAAATACATGGCAATAAAATGCATACTCCTACGATGCACCCTAACTAGATGTACCTAAGTGTACCTAGCATGTGAGTGGGTGTAAGCCAAGAATCCCTCTAGGATAAAGCTAACCCCATTACCTGATGTGAGACTGCGGGACCCCGTTCTGGTCTCGAGCTGAACACCCCGCAAGGGATGTCAGACCACTGCGAGCTGGAGTATCTCCATGCAGGAACCTCAGCGTCTTTCGTCAGTGTGTCGGCATGGAAGTCGTGATTTCCTCTCCCTATCTCAGCAAGATGTGGTGTTTATATACCCTAAGGTATCCCCAGGGGGTTCTACCTTGCTGTGCCAGTGTCGGACTTAGGATGACGTTGGGAATTAACTTTATACACAGTTATTATGCAGGAGATGATGGTCCTGCTGTGATTCCAAGAAACTAAGAATCCTCATGCATAATTTATGAGGCCAGTGTCCAGGGAAAACCCCTACGTATTTGTGTGTAGTATTGTAACTGGGTAAAAGGTCTGTCCTTCAAATCCGTTATGTATGTAGTATAGGAGACAATGTAGGTTAAGGGTTATGATGTTACCTAGACCTATATCAGGTTACCTATATGAAATATAACACCCACTCCTCATCCGAATGGACGACATTACTAAATTCTAGGGTATTACCAAGGTGTCTAGAGGTTTGTACGCAACAATTAATAAAAACATTGTTAAGAGAAATTAAAAAACCCTCTAAAAAGTGTTCTACAAAAATCATTCAAGTAGTGGCTCTAAAAGTGTCCGTTTCTATAGTCCGAACAACTACAAGCATTTGAAAGCCATGCAGGTCAAAAGGGTTCAGTTCAGAATTTCGAAAAAATTAAAAAGCCAAATCTTCCCAGCGTGCGACATGCCAAATGTTTATGTGTCCTTGCTGGTAGACCCAACATTGCTGCTGTCTGCATACGCAGCTGACGATCCCTGTAACACCTCACAAAGAATGTCAATTGAGCACAGATGATCTTCCGTACTGCCTGCAGCAGGTGCCGGAGGCAGTCTGTGCCACATCCAAGGCCTGAGTGTTGGAGGAGCCGGTGTCCATACCAACAGGAGCAGAAACTACCTGTGGTGGCTCTAAGAATGCTGCCAACAACATGGGAATGCGCTGAGGACATTGCAGAACATGGGCCATTATCGGGTCCAGTAAAGCATCAACGTCCAGTGGCGCAGCAGATGGAAGTGTCAGACAGGTCCAACATGCATTCTTCTCCGCAGAACAGGCATCGGAGAACAGGAAGGACACAGTCCATCCAGACTGGTCTAAATGACAGGAACCAAGAGGCGCTCAGTTCTCGTAGGCGAGGTGTGCCCAGATGTTGTACCATGGGATCACGGTATTTACGCTCCAGGAGAGCTGTTGCTACTTCCTTGGTGGCTGGGACGTCCATTGGCCAGCAGAAAGGTAACAATCAGGATTCCTGCTATTAGAAACAGGATCAGAGGAAGCCCTCCGAAAATGCTTCCAAAGACGGAGTGTATAAAGTTTGGTATAACTCCGAGGACCGTCTGAGAGGTGCTTAACAGTCCGGAACCTATGGTCTTAAATAGGTGTACAATACCCGTCGTATCGGGCATGTTAAAGATACGACTTACCATTTCTGTGAAATGGAAAGGGCAGTTTGTACGTATAAGTGCCTGTGTCTCAGCCGAGGACCTTGCGATCTGGAGATCAAAAGTCTCCCGGGCGGAGGTTAAGGGCACGGTTCGTTGTAAAAGCATGGCTTTCATTCTGCTCAGAGTATCAAACTGTATAAAGGAAACATTTAGCGAAGGCCATAACGGCGCCTCCCTGACTGTATGTGTCGGTGGAAACAATACTTGCATACAGCAAGTAACCCTGGAGCTCACGGTGACTAGATATGTGATGCCCGGAAGCATCCCACAGCAACCTTGATCATTTAGCATCAAGTAACTCCCATTCGAGAGAAGCCTGAATACCAGATTAATCACAGCTGCCGTGGTACCCCTCAAGTGACAGGACAAGTTCGCCACAGACCCATTACAAGCTCTGTGTAGCATAATAGCCTGACATATGAGAGATCCACTTAAAGCGTTCTCGCAGTTAGTTCAGCTTAGAAACACTTCCAGATCCCCACTCCTGCATCGAAATCTGTATGGTAAATCCCAGGATTCCCTGATGAATTCCTTACCCATCTTTTCATATCTGCCTGCCTGTTGTTGTTCTAGGCAATATTGAAACTGGAAAGTTGCGACCGGTAATGTTATATGGCCGTGGACTAACCATTCTGCGGACGGTGACTCTGCTACAGTAAAGGGTAACCTATCCAGTTTCTCAATATGCAGCATTGTATATTTTGCTCCTCTCTGTGCCGTTTTCATCTGTTTTTCTGTTAGATTGTATGCAGAAAATAATGACGTAAGTTGATAAAACGCCAAGGCACATAACCGGCGCGCAGTGACTGCAGCGTCCAGCTTAACAGAATAATAGAACGTAACTGCGACTGTCCGTGTTGCAATATGGACAAATCCTGTTCTATTACATCGATAGCAGAAGATACAATGTTGCCCAGTGAATATATCCTGGATGTTAATGTATTCATACCATTGTCAACTATGGCTAACGCCTTTTCTAGGTTAACTCTATCTATTTCTCTTAATCTCTCTGCAGCTTCTTGTTGAGAGATTTTCCAGAGATTCGTTATAGACAGCATACAAAAGCGCTTCTGACGTGGTTTCCTGGGACCTAATAAAAATCCCGTAGGTCCACATCCTCTGAGAGTAAGGACAAGTGTTGCTTCACCTGGGATAGTGTTGAGGTCTTTAGCCAATCAAGGCACAACTTCCCAACACTGTATGATGTCACCATCCCCGGATGTTCTCGTTGTACATAACGTGGGTCTGGTCTATGGATACTAAACCCTTTGGTGGTACCCCTGAATCTTTCCTGACATCTGTTTGTGTCAGTAGGCCAAACCAACCATCCCTTCCACTTGGGGTCTGATCTATTGTTTTGCAGTATGTTATCCAACTTAGCCCCTCTTTCTGATGTAAAATTCCCCTCGGTGTTTAAAGGTGTTGGAATTTGAGGCGTGTTCAAGTCCTTATTCTTGGCTGTTCCAAGACAGGAAGTCTGTTGAACAGTGTCATTCAGGAAGATCATCTGCTGTGGAATGAGGCATGCTCTAAACAGTGCTTCTGTCCCCTGGACTTGCCAGTCCCTGGAACCCCAGATTGATTTCAAGTCTACAGTGTCCAACCATAAGTCAAAACCCTGTTCAGACAGCTGGGTGATAAAGGAAGCAGAGTAAATATGTTTTGTGTTTGTTAACATATTTTTCTGTGCAGATATTGGTGCAACCTTATAGTAGTACGAGGTCGGGTCAGAAGTGTTAAACCCTGAAAAGTATGAGAATTTCTGTGCAAATGTTTTTGAACTACTTTTCGGTGGTGTAGGGCAATGTTCCCACTGGTGGTATGTGAAAACATTTCTGTGTTTGCTAGATTTATGCAAGAAATGATGACCATAATGTTGGTAACAATACATTTTGTCAAAATCAGATCTATCCTCTAACATTTCAGTGCTAGAAAATGCAGCAGATTGTTCCAAATCAGACAATAAGTTATTAACAGTTTCAAAATCCCAATCATCAGAAAATGTACTGGAGGTAATGATATCGTTCAATGAAATTTTAAACAAATGTGGAATATTTAAAAGCTCGGTCGGTCCAAATATATCAAAATTTACTTTGTCCCACACTATACCATCCGGTATAGGAACTGCTGAAATGTTCACGAAGGACAAGTCTCTTTGTTCACGATGAGATGAAACATGAGGTTTTAAAATTAAGTTTACTTTTGACGTTGCAGAGCTCTGTTGAAGATAAGTTCCATTGATGAACAAGTGGAAAGTTATTACTAATCCTAACCAGAAGAGAAAAAATAAGATACCAGTGATTATCCAAAGTTCTAGCCAAGGTGATACTAAATAAGTTTTTCTAAGAATGTTAAAAAGGTCTTTTATCCGTTGTTTGCGAGAAATTAGGGCTGGCGTCGTTTCAGGTTCACTTGGATTCAATGAGAAGGTATCGAAGTCGATGAAATAGCCTGATGCAGTCCGATCTATCTTTGGTAGCTCAGCAGGTTTTGTTGAACTTGTGGATTGCTCTTGAAGAGGCACGTTGACATAGACATCCTTATTAGGTTGAATTGAAATTTGTCTTTCACTTTGATTTTGAGAGTTCGTGTCAAGGGGAACTAGTTCCATTACATTGTTATTGATTCCGTTGCTTTGCAAAGGTGGCTTTTCAAATGTTATGAGTCTTTCTGTTTGAACTTCCTGTATTGTAGCGAGAGGTGGACGTCGGCTACTCAGGAGCCCACGAGGCCTACTATTTAGTATCGGCCACATAGTGTGGTTTGATCAGATTGATTGAGACGAATCTCCTTTTCTTTTCCGGCAAGAGGCGGTAGAAGTACAGTTCTTGATCCTTCAACGGCCAGGACAGGTACAGGCTTTCGATAGGATGGCCCAAATTCTTTTTTGTCCACAATCTTTTCTCTGACCAGATCCCCAACTTTAGGGATCCAGGCAGGCCTTGCCGTGGCTGACTTGACTTCCCCGGTGGCAGTTTTCTTTGTCTGGACGTTACTTAAGGAGGCTCTGGATTCATTCAGATCCTGGAAAACAGCCAAACGTTTATTGATGTCAAACGATTTTCATCCGCCACTGTGCCTTCACAATCGAGATCAGGTACCCACATTCTTGTCCCAAACAGGACCTCGTAAGGAGTTGCACCTCCCAGAGAGCTTCTTGGCTGGTTATTAAGGGCCCGCTGGACTCCAAATAGGTGATTGACCCAACTACCACCTGAGCCTAATACCCTAGCTGTTAAAGATTGCTTTAAGTCCCGGTTTTTCCTCTCCACAACCGAATTTCCCTCGGGATGGTACGGAGAGGAGTACCGCAATGCTACACCGAAACCTCCCATAGCTTCCTTGTAAGCCCTAGAGCTGAACGCGGGGCCACGTCAGAATGTAATGTGCCAACTGCGTATGTCCCTATAGAGACTCCCAAATCTTTTATAACAGTTCGGGCGTCAGCCGAGCGTTGAGGCCATACCCATAAGAATCTTGAATAGGAATCCACTGCAACCATGATATACTTGTAAGCCCCGTCAGATTGTAAGGGGCCGCAGTGGTCCAGGTAAATGCATGCAAGCAGTCTGTCTGATATTAACAATGGTGTCTGCGCTGGGCGAGCTACCGTGGACCCTTTTATCTGTTGACAGATATCGCACTTTAAGACGAAGTCTTTGGTCTGCTTTGTTAACCCTGGCCACCAATAGCGTTGTTTCAGTAAAGAAACTGTCGACGTAACTCCTGCGTGCACAGAACCCAGACCCTCGTGTGCAGCCAAGATTAAACCTAACCTGCGATCCATGTTTGGTATTACTCTATCTCCCACTCCAGGAATCTGAGCAAATGGAACGTTGTTTGCATCTAACTTGTAGGAGTACTTGAGTGGAAAACCTTTAGGTAGTGCTTTACTGTTGTTGCGTGAAGCAATCACAGCTACCATTGTGCTACCGTCTACCCTCGTTTTTGAACGGGTGATTGCAGCTACGGACGCAGTGCGTACAGCCCCCTTCGCGGCTTCATCAGCCAATGAATTCCCTTCAACGTGAACGCCATCACGTTGATGACTCAGTGTGTGTATCACGTGAGCCCTTGGTAGTTCGTTCTTCAATTCTGCTACCTGTTCCCATAGTTTCCTATGTTTAATTGTGCCACCTTTTGCATCTCTGTAACCATTCTGTCCCCAATAGTGGGGATATTCGTTGTACAACTAGACACAGTAAAAGGAATCACACACTATTAGTGTGGGGAATTCGGGATCCGTATTTATCAGTGCCAGTAGTAGTGCTTTTAATTCTGCCAACTGAGCCTTGCAGTCTCCTAGAGACTGTGTTTTTGTACAGCTTGGACAGAACTTGTCGTCCTGCATCCTACCTTTTACAAAGTGCATGCTGCACTGTATTGTTGCTTACTCCCTATGGCCGGTTGAGCAGATCCGTCAGATTAAATAATGTATTCATAACGATCAAGAGGCATTATTTCATTTGGTAGAGGATATTCTTGTTCATATTGCAGGAATGCTTGTGTTTTTAAACTAGGATCATATCTGTATTCGACATCTGTTGCAGTGAGAGAATTAGCTCATTGTATCCATCTTGGATGTGATGCTTTTCCATTTGGGACGCTTTCCTTTGTGGCAGCCTCTAAGGCCGGTACCGGGGTCACGACAAATATTCGTTTCCCTTGAGCTAGTGCTCTTTCTCTCACTACAGCAGTCTGTACTGCTGTCACAATTTTTTCTGTAGGAGCAAAATGCATTTCAGCGTTGGTGTACAAATTGCGATTTATATGCAATTGGTACTGTTTCACCAGGTCAGTAAGTGTACCCAGATTGACCTGCGACTACGCGGATCACCAGGTTGCGTACGTTTACGCGTGTCTGTAAGTGTTTTGATGATATCATATCAGCTTGTAGGGAACGAAGGATATTCGTGTGTTCCTGTGTCCATTGTCTAACTGAAAAGTCAGGTCTTATTAGGTCGTAGAAAGGTTTTACTCTCTCTGCGTAATCCAAAATGTATGTTCTGCCAAAATTCAAAAATCCCAGTATGGACTGTAAGTTTTTTAATGATTTTGGAGGTTGTAGCAGTGCGCACTTTTCTAAAAAGTGGGCTGCCAGGCTTTGCCTTCACTTGAAAGCTCATATCCCAAAAATAGGACATTGAGGTGGGCTATTTTTGATTTTTTTAAATTAAATTTGTAGCCCTCAGAGGCGAAACCCAAAATTATGGTGCTCACCCTGGTCAAGTGTTCCCCTAAGTCATCATCCGTCAGATAAATATCTTCTACATTGGATAATGCTTCTTCATCTAAATTCTGTAGTAACTCTGTTACCCTCCTTGAGAATAACCCCGGGCTATTCTTTTACCCTTGGGGGAGTTGACAAAATTGACGCTGGGACCCTAGCGCTGAGAAGGCCATCAAATATCTGCTTTCAGGCGCTATGTTTTGGCAGAAAAATCCATTTGAGATATCTAATGTTGTTTTGTATTTTTTCCGCACAATGTTATTCATTAATGCGGCACTGTGTGCATTCTGAACCGCAAATGTCTTTGTACATGAGTTCAGGTGTTTATAGTCTAAAACTAGACAATATGAATTGTTGGGTTTCATTACAGGAAACAAAGGATTATTCATTGATGAGGTGCATGGTTCAATTACACCTAGGTATTCAAGTTGATCTAAGATCTCCCTGACCTGTTTTTTAGCTTCCTGTTTTATGGGATACTGTCTTTGTGGAGTTGAGTTTGTTTTTATTGGAATTACGTGGTGGGGTGACGCTTCATCCCACCCTACGTGGTTGCGGTATAATGCTGGAGCAAGGGCTACCGCCCACTCCTGTGCATATGTCTGTCTTAGGTGTGCGGGGACTAGGTCGGAGAAAGCTGGAAAAATTACAGTTTCCCCCTTTGGGCATTCCATAACAATAGTAGGCGGACAATCCTTTTCCGCTAATAGGTTGTCATAGCCCGAAGTCAGGTTCTCCCAAAAGAGACCCTTAACTTGTCTTGGCTTGTCCCCCTCCATTTGGAGTGTTATTTCATGTAACTTGTGTGGGACACTCATCCTAGTATCAGGTGCTTCCACCGTGATATACTCACTCAACTCCGCTGTCACCAGAAATTCCATCAGGTTAGGGCGAGCTATTGTTACCTCTGCTGCGCTGTCTAGCATCGTCAGAGCCCATTCCCCGTTCAGTAGCTGAGTCCTCAGAATTCTGGGCATGTCTAACTTTGAGACCTGCTACCTTCTTCTTTTTAAATTGAGGTTTTGCTTTAGGTTTCTCTTCTTTCTTTGAAGCGTAGTCTGAAGTGCGTTGCTTGTCTCTGGGCTTTGTACGCTCTTCTTGTCTTTGTTCTGACCGTCCTTCCCTCTCGGAGTTTTTGATGGACCCTGAAAGGAACAAGAGGAGCAGTATCAGTATCCTGATACCTGTCAGGTTTTTTAATGTTATCTCTATTCCTAAGATTATATCTCCTTTCTGGGGGCTCCTGCTGAGAGACCTTCCCTGGAGTGAGATCTGTTCTTTTGTTGTTTATTATTGTCCCATTTCTTCTTTGAAGAAACTGGTGTTTGCTTTGCCTGTTCTTTATCTGAACTCCCCATTAGTTGGGGTTTTACAGGTCTAGCTCCCAGACTGTCTCTACCTAACTCTGCATAATCAGTTTCAATTATTTTAGGTAGTTCTGTCTCCTGTTGTAATCTCAGGCGTTGGCGTATTGCCACTGATGCTGCTTCTCCTTTAATATTCGCCAATATTATCGCAGATACCTGGGCAAAGTTATTTAACAACTTCATCCTCAGTTTAGAGCAGGCTCTGCTCCATACTTGTTCTGTATTTGTCTTAATACATCTGGTATTACCGCTAAAGAAGGGATACCATGAGTTCTGGTATGTATTGCAGCGAAGACTGTGCCCCAAGAGGCACAATCCTCCAGAGGGAGCTATCCCCATTGGCAAGCAAATAGTAAGTATTCTATGCTTTTCCTTAGGACCAGTGTGTGGAAACACTGCCTCCAGCTGTGTTATTTTTGCGCTATCCATAAGGGCATTTGTAGACGTTTTGTGGGCATTTTACCCATTACTGGGTGCAGTGTCTGTGGTGTAATTTTTGTTGTAGGAGCTTGGACTGGTCCTGGTTGTGTAGCCGGTGCGGGCTGAAGTGTGATTGTTCTCAACACTAACTGTGTCATATTTCTGTAAAGTTTTATTAATTCTTTATGCTGTACAAGTAAGTCTCCTCCTGGCATTGTGTCAATGTCAGGATGTGGTGTGTATGCCGCTAAAACTGGCCATGTTGCTCCGTCTCTTCCGAGCGGACCGAGTCTTACTCTATTTCTTGTATGGGGGAGGGCGCCTTTAAACCAGTAGAGGTGTTCTTCATAAGTGAGTGGAATTTCAATGTCCTCATATGGACTATACTCATTTGGTATTACATCTTCTACATAGTAGTGAAATGTTTTGGTTTGTGCATTTGCCTGCGGGAATTTAATCCATGAATAGAATACCTCTGTTCTATGTGATTCGTGCGCCTCAATCACGAAAGTCACTTGCCCACCCTAATTGTAACACCATATGCTACTAGTTTTAGGGTGACGGCATTTCTAACATTATCTGCAATGTATATTGCATCTGCATCGTCTTCTTTGGCTGAAAAGTTTAGTGCATTCCCTACATCTACGTCTCCCTGTTCGTTCATTATTTTTAGAAAAGAGAGCGTTTCAAGGGAACGGAGTAAGGTGTTATGCACAATTAGGAACACTGTATCCTTCAAGCTTGATTAAACCAACAGCTAATACACAGGAATTTTCCTACTCATCTGCGGCGGATTTGTTCCCTCCCACTCCAGACGTCTCTGGGGAAATGTGAGTAGGGGTCTCTGAGAATAGCACGATTGAACTACTCAGATTTGACTGTTAAATAAGTGCCAATACCAATGTTGGCGGCGCCATGTCGTGTAGTTCCTATAAGACCTATATAGGATTTGCGCGTTTAGACAACATACACTGCGAGACTGGCGTCCAGACTGATTCCAGACACCCCCACCGGGTATGTTGGCCTGTGTACCAGCTAGCTCGCAATGCCACTATAACCTCCTCTTACCAAGGAGAGAATAGTTCTTGGCAACTATCGAACATGACAACCCTGATCCCTCAGGACCGTGGAAACAGTAACTTACTTTTCACTCAGTCACTCGTGCTGACTTGTTCTCAAAGAGATACACAGAATAAACGGTTGGGACATTTTCAATAAGTATTTATTAAACAGTCGTTATTCTAGCGTAAAATAAGTGCACTGAAATCACCAGTAGATAGTAGCATATATAAATGAGTAGCAGCACTGAGAAAGTAAACAGATGGTAGGTTTCTACCATTTTGCTAAAATCATAAATATAGGCGAGTATATAAAATACATGGCAATAAAATGCGTACTCCTACGATGCACCCTAACTAGATGTACCTAAGTGTACCTAGCATGTGAGTGGGTGTAAAGCCAAGAATCCCTCTAGGATAAAGCCAACCCCATTACCTGATGTGAGACTGCGGGACCCCATTCTGGTCTCGAGCTGAACACCCCTCAAGGGATGTCAGACCACTGCGAGCTGGAGTATCTGCATGCAGGAACCTCAGCGTCTTTCGTCAGTGTGTCGGCATGGAAGTCGTGATCTCCTCTCCCTATCTCAGCAAGATGTGGTGTTTATATACCCTAAGGTATCCCCAGGGGGTTCTACCTTGCTGTGCCAGTGTCGGACTTAGGATGACGCCGGGAATTAACTTTATACACAGTTATTATGCAGGAGATGATGGTCCTGCTGTGATTCCAAGAAACTAAGAATCCTCATGCATTATTTATGAGGCCAGTGTCCAGGGAAAAACGCTACATACTTGTGTGTAGTATTGTAACTGGGTAAAAGGTCAGTCCTTCAAATCCGTTATGTATGTAGTATAGGAGAGAATGTAGGTGAAGGGTTATGATGTTACCTAGACCTATATCGGGGTACCTATATGAAATATAACAACTGCACCTTGAGCATCCCCCTGCATCCTCTACTCCACCCTCTTGGAAACTGATCCATTCAGTGAGTTTCTAGATCTATTTCTTTAGTTCAGTCCTTATAGGTTGCATCACTTGTAGGGTGGTCTCATTATCGTGAACTCTCCCTGTTAGTCTGTGCTGGTATTCTCACAAGAGCCTCAGGTCCACCACTGCATCTACCTTGCCCTCCAGTGCATTTCTGTTTTCTGAAATGGCCTCAAGCATCTTCTCCAATTTAACTAGTTTGGGTGTTGCTAGTTGGGTCCATCCTATTTACTGCAAATGTAATCTGCTCTAGGTCCGTTCTCCCTGGACCTCATTACTTCTATATGAGGAAATGTCCTGTTGGACTTAGATTTGACCATTCGGTGCCAGGAATGAGTCTAGGGAAGGGCTGTCTTTGGGGGAGGGCTGCAGGGACTCTTCAGCAGTCTGGTTTATTCCCCTGAAATTGTAGGTGGTAAGGGCTAGTGCACTGCTTCATGGTTGTAGCTACTTTATTGTTCAATGGCCTCATGCAGTCAGCCTCCAATGTCAGATCAGGCTGCAATGTGCTTTAGCTGTGGCCTCCCTGTGGTTGAGGGTGCCTCAGAGCAGCCAAGCCCCAGTGTCTTTGTACGATTGCCAGAGTTCTTGCAGCTATAGTTGGGCATGCCCGGTATATTCCAGGGCCATTTCTCCAATTTAGAGGTGTCACACTTTGCTCAGGTGTATTGTTCCATTGAGTCGCCCACCTACTCGCTCATGATAGAGACAGTGTGAGGCCCCATTACAAATGTCAGCCCACTCCACAAGTCTGCGATTGGGCCTGCTACTCACAAGGGAGATGAGGGAATGGTTGCGCTGCCCAAAATTCATCCCTCACCTCACATTACACCCACCTACTGCCTCCTCTCCACACTACTGGGTTGGTCCTCTTTTTGCCTGGCCCTGCCTCTCGGTGATGGTGAATCTCGGAGTCGGAAGATATTGACTAGAGTTTTTTAAATATAGTTTACAATTTACAGTGATTTAGATTTTTTTAGTTGATTGCTAATAGTAATATTTAGTGTCATAGCATGTTGCTGGGTTTGTAGTGGGATAGGGTGGGAAGTTATTTAAGTAATAATTATTTATGAATTAATCATTTTTAATTATGTTCATTATCTAATACTGATCTTTTTAGTTTTATTTTGGGTGCAGGTTGCTAGGTTTGTAGGGGTATAGGATGGGAAGTTAATTAATAATTTATTATAATAAGTTATCCATTTTTATTAATATTTAAATTGATGAATAATTATGTATATTGTGTAATAATTGTATATTTTAGTGATATTTTAGGCTTGGGTTGCTGAGTTTGTAGGGGTATAGGGTTCAAAGTGTATTACAATATAATCAATATTTAATTGTTAACTAATTATTTAATTGATTATTAATTAAGTAATAATACAATAACAATTATTTTTCAATTGACAACTATTAAATTGTATATTAATTTTGTAAATGGTTTAATTTATTTCCTTTTTTAAAGTACATATATATTTCTGTTAATTAATATTGTTTATATTAACAGTTTTTTTATTAATAGTTTTATTCAAATATGCAGTGTGTTTTAAGTGAAGTACTTTCTCTACCTTTGCTCAGACTGGAGTGGGAATAGTAAACTTAATCCCTCCGAAGTCCAACGCTTTGCCTACTCTTGCACAGACTGGAGTGGGAATAGTAAATCTTACCCCTTCGAAGTCCTACGCTTTTCCTTTCTGTTGCACAGACTGGAATGGGAATAGTAAATGTAATCCCTACGAAGTCCATCGCTTTCCATACTCTTACTCAGACTGGAATGGGAATAGTAAATTTAACCCCTCAAAAGTGCTACAATTTCCCTACTGTAGCACAGACTGGAATTGTAAGAGTAATTCGTAGCCACTCCCCTGAAGACCAACGCTTTTCCTACTGTTGTACAGGCTGGAGATGGAATAGTAAATTTTCCCCCCTCCGAAGTCCAATGGTTTCCCTGATGTTGCACAGACTGGAGTGGGATTAGTAAATGTAATCCCTACGAAGTCCATCGCTTTCCATACTCTTACTCAGACTGGAATGGGAATAGTAAATTTAACCCCTCACAATTGCTACAATTTCCCTACTGTAGCACAGACTGGAATTGTAAGAGTAATTTGTAGCCACCCCCCTGAAGACCAACGCTTTTCCTACTGTTGTACAGGCTGGAGAGGGAATAGTAAATTTTCCCCCCTCCGAAGTCCAATGGTTTCCCTGATGTTGCACAGACTGGAGTGGGATTAGTAAATATTCCCCTTTGAATTCCAATGCTTTTCCTACTGTTGTACAGACTGGAGTGGGAATATTAAATATAATCCCTCCGAAGTTCAACACTTTCCCAACTGGTGCACAGACTGGAGTGGGAATATTAAATGTTACCCCTTTGAAGTCCAATGCTTTCCCTACTGTTGTAAAGAGTAGAGTGGGAATAGTAAATTTAACCCCTCTGAAGCCCAAAGCTTTCCCTACTGTTCATAGTATTTTTAGTAAATGTGTTTTAAATATTAAAAATATATATAATGTAAAATAAATCATTTTATTATGTTACACTAAATATATAGATTTTATATAAACACAAACACACACATATATGTGTGTGTGTGCGTGTCTGTGTGTTTATTAATCAGTGGCGCTTGCCACGGAGTAGTTATAGTTGGGATCGTGTTTCCATTTTTTATGTTGTTGATTACTTTGCCGTTGTTTGATGAATCTCCACAAAACGTTCCAAAAAAGTGCTCTTTTTTGCCTAGTTTGCTCATGGAAATTTCAGGGTGATAAGTCAAGCGGGGGCCGAAAAAAAGGGGGGCTCTCAAAACCCATTTTCACATTGGAACTTTAGACACAGTTACAGCCGAAACCGCTGAACAGATTTACACCAAATTTGGCACAAATCTAAATTGAGGTACAGAAAGAGTGTTTTGGGGGTTTTGGTGTAAATCCGTTCAGTAGATTTTGAGTAATTAATGCTAAAAGTACTTTGGATATCTAGGGACGCTGAGACCACTGCGGATCCCAACAGATCTCAAACTGAGATCTGATTGGCTGCCACCACCTCAACCAGGAAGTGGTGGCAGCCATCGTAGGACTCGGGACTCGATCTGAGTCCTAAAAAACAAGGAAAAAAAAAAAACATAAGAGGGCAGTGTAGGAATACCCTGCGGCACAATTAAAAAATAAAACAAACGCGGTCTCCAGCGCTTATTTTTTTTATTCCCCCGGGGCCTGACCGAATTTGTAAAGGGGAAGGAGGACGTTTGGCCCTCCTCACCAGGCCTATTGCGGTCCCGGGGACCCCATACCCCGTGGCATGACCTCATAGAAAAGGAGTAGAGGGGCACACAGCCCTTCTCCCGGGCTGATTTCAGCCCCAGGGACCCGATCGCCTAGTGCCAGGCCAAATGTGAAAAGGGGGATTGGGCCGCATAGCCCCCTTCCACAGGCCGATTTTGGCCCCATGGGGCCCCATCCCCTGGGGCCTGGTCGTATTTTGAAAGGGAAGGGGAGCTGCGCAATCCCCCTCTCTGAGCCATAAATGTCCCTGGGGACCCCACCCCCCAGGGACGGCTCATATGCTATGTCCAGGGATGATCACACCAGGACACAGCGGTTTCCCTGCCCGCACTGGCATGGGTAGGGAAACCTATGCTTGTTCTTACTTGCCGATAGCAATTTCAAATCTCTCGGCAAGCAGGAGCAAACAGCAAATCTGCTCCCAGCAGGTAGGAGCTTGAAAAATGCTCTCACCTGCTGGGAGTGGACTTTAGATCTCCCCACGAGGCCCCCAACAAAAGTGTGGTGGGTGCACTGTGTAGGCACCAGGACACCCACCCTTTGTTGGCCGGGCCCCAGGGGATGTGGTCCCCGGGGCTGAAATCACCCCGGGAGGGGGGCTGCCTGCCCCCTCCCCTTTCACATATGCGGTCAGGCACCGAGGGATGGGGTCCCTGGGGCTATAATCAGCCAGTGGAGGGGGGGCAATGTGCCCCCCTTAAATATGTTGGCGGGCCCAGGGAATGGGGTCCCCGGGGCCAAAAGCAGCTGGGGAGGGGGGCCACATGCCACCCCCCCTCCCCCCCAAGAAAATTTGTTGAGCCAGGGAAAGGGGTCTCCTATGCTATGTCCCGGGATGCCCACCCCAGGACACAGCGGTTTCCCTGCCCGCACTGACATGGGTAGGGAAACCTGTGCTTGTTCTCACTTGGCCCTAGCAATTTCAAATCTCTTGGCAAGCAGGAGCAAACACCAAATCTGCTCCCAGCGGGCAGGAGCTTGAAAAATGCTCCCACCTGCTGGGAACTGACTTTAGATCTCCCCCCGAGGCCCCAACAAAAGTGTAGCGGGTGCCCTGGGGGGCACCAGGACACCCACCCTTTGTTGGCCGGGCCCCAGGGGGATGGGGTCCCACAGGGCTGAAATCGGCCCGGAGGGGGCTGCCTGCCCCCTCCCCTTTCACATATGCGACAAGGCATCGAGCGATGGGGTCCCTGGGGCCAAAGTCAGCCAGTGGAGGGGGGGCAATGTGCCCCCTTAAATATGTTGGCGGGACCTGGGAATGGTGTCCCCGAGCCCAAAAGCAGCTGGAGAGGGGGGTCAAGTGCCTCCTCCCCCAAGAAAATGTGTTGAGCCAGGGAAAGGGGTCTCCAGGACCAAAATCCACCCGTTAATTTAAACTAGTGGCCTTAGGGGATGGGGTCCCCAGGGCCATAATAGGTTAGGGGAGGGGGGCCACATGCCCCCCCCCTTCTCTTTGAAAAAAAAAAAAGGCCCTGGGGTCCCCAGGGCCAGGCCCTCTGTCCAACCACTGCAGCACATGGCTGAAGGCCGTGCGCAGTGTGGAGTTGGCTGCCTTTGGAGGCCAGGCCTTGTGGCCAACAGCGCACGGCCAATGGTCAACGGCCTTGCACAGCGTGGGTTTGGCTGCATGCGGACGATTGACTGCAGAGCGTGGCCGCAAGCCAAGGCCTGTGGCCAACCCCCACCATGCACGATTGAAAGTCCTGCGTGTGGTTGGCTGCATGCGGGGGGTGAGCCGGAGGGCCTGGCATGCAACCAAACCCCGGCGGCCATGTGCAGCAGGGGTTGGATTAACTATGGTAATTAAATATTACTTTACATTTTTTTTTAAACGTACAAATTCACTGAAAAACAAAGGTTAGAGTAACATTACAGTTAGGTGAAATGTTCAGTTTTAAACCTACAAACCACTGAAATTCACCAGTTATAGTTGGAGTTATCTCAAGTAACTATAACTCGTGCACTAAGGTAACTACAACTCGCGTCCTCGCCATACACTGCTAATTACTCTAGATATTACATCACTCATGACATCTTCTTTGACATCATTGATAATATCACTGTGCATGGCGGGGGCACGAGATATAGTTACCTTATGGCACAAGTTATAGATACTTTAGAAAGTATAAGGTTAATTTCAGTGGTTTTTAGAGTTTAAAACTGAACACTTCACCTATCTATAACGTTACTTTAGCCTTTGGTTTTTTCAGTGAATATAATTATATATAGTTTTAAATATTAGTGGAATTTATTTAATTTACATTATATTAACTTTATATACTACAATATTTAACATTTTCTACTTGAAACTCTATTTATATTAAAAAATCAATATTTTTATACATTTTGGGACAATATTAATATCAATGATATTTTTTTCAGATATTTTGCACTTACCATAATATAGGGACAAGATATTTTGGTAAAGAGTATTTTTAACACAATATTTAGGCCTGATTACGATCTTGGCGGACAGGGTTACTCTGTCACAAACACGACGGATATCCCGTCCACCAAATTACAATTCCATTATATCCTATGGAACTTGTAAAACGGCGGACGGGATATAAGTTACGTTTGTAACGGAGTATCCCATCCGCCAAGATTGTAATCAGGCCCTTTGTGTCAGTGATCCTAAGGCGGAGCTGTCTGGTGCCTCTGTTTTTCACTTTCTCTTGTCCCAGACCCATTTCCCCTGAATTATTGCTGACCAGGATACAAATCCTTTGAATAGTCATCAGTGGATTCAGGGAAGTGAGAATAATAGCACTGGTACTGTAAAAGAATTACCACGTTAGTGCAAAATTGACAAACAGTGCCTAGCTCACGTTATGACTCAAACATGAGCGATGGAGCCAGAGGTTACATGTCACAAAAGGTACCTGGATCTGTGTCCTATCACTAGTGAAGCTCAGGACTATGGGCCACATGCATCAAAGTCAGGACTTGCGAATCCTAAAGAGCGAATTTTAAGAAATCTCTATTTAGGACTCGCAAATCCCTATGCATGTAGGAATCGCAAAAACAAATTTGATTCCTACATATTCCTTAATTGCGACTCGCAAATTGCGAGTCGCAATTAAGGTCTAGCTACCCATTCATTCCTATGGGCCTAGAGGCCCATAGGAATGAATGGGAATTGCATGCGCAATTTGCGAGTACCAAATAGGTACTCGCAAATTGCGCATGCAATTTCAAGGGTGCAAGGGTGCCCAAAGGACACCCTGTTGCACCCCTGCAATTGAGTTGTTACCACATGTTGCGCACATACATGCCCCTAGGGCATATGTGTGTGTAACATGAAACTTTGAAAAATGCACTTTAGAGCATTTTTCAAAGTTTTTGCAAATTACCATCAAGTTCAAATTGATGGTAATTTGCGATCCCTAATTGCGAATTCGCAATTTGGAATTGCATAATGCATTGCATTTAGGGGATCGCAATTTGCGATTCCCTAAATGCATTCGCAATTTAAGTAATCGCAAATTTTGCGAATTTGCATTTGGGTTGATGCATCCCAAATGCAAAAATACTGGTTGCAAAGGTGCAGATTCTGCGAATCTGCCCGTTTGCAATCAGTATTTTTGTTGATGCATGTGCCCCTTTGTCCCTAACTCTGTCCTACATCAAACAAGATGTTTGAGGGGTCGCCTCACCCACAACGTCTTATGGCATGCTTCATCATTGGCGACCCCCCACACTAAAGTAGGACCGTGCGACTTCTGTGGAATCAACCAAAAACTGTGAATCTTCAGATATTTGCTGAAACAGGACAATACAGGGATCCAGATGATATCTGAAAATACCCAAGGTTATACTTATACTTTAATTACAGGGTACCCTTTATATAATTATAAAAACTTGTTTCTATATATTCAAAGTCAGAGGGAGTCCAAGGAATGTGGCCAATAACTAACCCCAGCTGCTGGGTAATGCCTCACAGGAAGACATGCAGAATGGGTTGCACCCTCAACATCAGCATCAACAGAATGGGTAGACAGCTGCCCTGCTGTTTTCCCCTAAAACTATAGAGAGTGACCATGGGAGTTCGCTCTAGCTGGTACCTACGTCCCGGGGCAGAAAGCACGCCTGGTCTAGACTGAGCCATTGTAGTGGGATAGACTTGCGACCTGGTTGCTTTACTGCTAGCTAATTGCATCACAGCGCTTGCTTGTGCATTACCTCTTTGTGCTCCAATGCACCGCCAGCCCTATCGGCCGATCTGGGTAATATATTCAACAAATCTTCCTCTCTCGCATCCTCGCTCTCATTCTCTTGCAGTTCTGTGATCTGGGGGAATAGGTAGGGGGTGGCAGAGTAGTTGGAGAAAAAGTAAGTCTTGGCCGTGTTTCTAAAGTGGATAATTTAGTATTTAACTTCACCTCAGTTACTTTCACACTCCGGACATGAGATTCATGCTTATGGTTGTATGCTTCCTTGTGCAACTAAATGGATTGCAGGCACTGTTCGGCATCTATTTTATTTTTGGGTTCTTTTAGCCACTTCTGCAAATGAGGCAATAGCTCTAAATAAAAGGCACCATGCTTTGGAAAGGATATCTTCCTAGCCTCATTGAAGAGTCCCACCCACTCTTTTAAATCTGTGCACATGCGTGTCATACCCCGCAAACATACACAGACGGTTAAGGCAGTGAACGCTGTCATCAGACAAACGAGAGTTAATAGCACACATGCACTAGTTGGAACACTCACCCGGTCTGTGGGAGAGATTAGATCAGAGGTCTTCAAACTTTTTTGCTCTGAGCCCCCCTAAGGAAAATGTTTTGAAGTCGGGCCCCCCTCCAAAACTGTATGGCAAGACTTGGGGGAGCGGGAGTGTTACGGCTGAGCGGAGGGGGCTAGGAGTATGAGATAATTTCAAGTGTACTTTTCTGTAGCTCAAATTCTGCACTAAATATGAGCAGTATAAAAGAGAAAATATGTCACAAAACAAAAATTGACCAAAAAACTCTGCCTCACATAATTAGGGTGTTGTGAGCCCCTCATCCCTCCTTGACCCCAATGCAGATGTGCCTGCGGAACTAATGATAGCTGCAGCCCGGAGTAGCAGGCTGCCTCTGCCTTTCCCTACCATGCCTGCCAATCCTTCCAGCCCTGACACAGACTCTCTGATCCTTTCAGACAAAAGCCCCCACATGTTTCCCACACTTTGCATTGACAGTTACCTCAGCTCTAATGCTAGCAAGGCCCCATGCCTCTTTTGCAGAGTAAGACAGTCATGATTCTGATGCAGTGGGCCCCTCAACCCCCTGGCATCCAGTGCCACTTTACCTGCTTCACTAATGATAGCTATGGCCTTGTGAAACAGACAGTCTCATCGGCTCTTTGTTAAAAATATGGGCCCCGATATTGTGTCATACCCCTTCTGTCATCTCTCTGAGGCCCAAGCTAAGGTGCCTCCTCTGCTTCAACATTCACCTCCCTTGGGCCATTGGCATGAGGCCAAAAAATACTGGCACAGCCAGGGTGCACTGGGACCTAATGCAAACAAGGAATGATAGTAAAACAGATATAATTGGAGTTTAGGTAGCCTCTCACACCAGTGCCATTGCACCGGCAGCACCAATGATACTTACAGCCCTAGGAAACAGGCTTCGTCCTCAGCCCACTACGCAGAGATATTACTCCTAGGCCTGAGGCTCAGAGTAGACTGTCTGCCCCTTTGTGTAATAAAAAAAAAAAAGGGAACAAATCCCAAATCTCCCCCTCCCAGTGCTAGGGCCCTATCCCCTATGCAACAAGGGTGGACTGGGCCCTAATACTAGCAAGGAAAATGGGTCTCCACTCCACTTTTTGCTACAGTCATAATTGCAGTGCAGTGGCCCCCTCACACTCTTGGTCCCAGTGCCACTGGGATTATGCGATTTTGTGGCTTTTTTCACATAATTATGGATCTTCCACCTTTGCCACATAATCCATCATCTGGTGCATAAGCTGCAGATTTTAGAAAAAAAATGTTTCTAGCTCAAATGGATCAAAATTACTAAAATATGGCGACAAGTGGTCCCACGCAATTGAAGGCCCTTGACAGAGGTTAAATTGTCACCTTTCATTTGCTTATTTCTGTATTTGGTTGTTAAACTGATACTAATGAGGTAAAATATTTTCCCAAACAGTATTACCATGTGAAAAAGTACAAAATAATGAAGTAATACTGTAAAAAATATGCCACATTATTCGTCACAATTTGCCTTTTCTTCTTGATTAATTTTGTCAACCCTAATTCTAGTGGCTCTGACTAAACCATTCTGCAGCAGCCTATATTATATTGTGTGGAATGCAGTTTTAAAATAATGATTTACATATTGACATTCACAGTACTTTCTGTTACTGGCTTGGACCTTGTAGATCTATATAGACACAAGCCCCTTTTCCCCACTGTGCCTACCAAAATTCATTTCTGTAACTCTTTGGCCTCATACACAAATATCTGCAGTGATTGCATTAACCATTTGTGGATTCATTTATCTTTAAACTATTCTTCATTTATGTTACCTGCAAAATAGCACATAATATTTCCAGAATATTGTGCACCTTTTAATCATGTCTTTGTTCCTGTCATGTACTTCAGCTGCTGTTTGTAAATGAAGACAGCCTGGAAGCGTGCTTTATAAACAAATTCACGCGTCCAAGCCGTTTTAATTTACAAGTTGTAACTGAGGCATTTGCGCCCCCCTGGGAACACTGCCACGGCCCCCCAGGGGGGCGCGCCCCACAGTTTGAAGACCTCTGGATTAGAAGCTTGGTGGCGATAAGGGGGAGTAATGAGCTGCAGAGAGGACCGTAGGGGAGCCTATGATTATCCGTTCATAGAAGGGCTTTTCCATGAGCATAATATGGGTGGAGAAGCTCAATGACTACAACATCCATGAGGCTAACTAAGCATGTGTTACTCGCAGCAGCAGTAGCAATGACAGCGCAAAGACGTCAGGATGGCCGGCCTATAAGGATCGCCAACATTAGCATTGTGCTGCCGATTATTCTTTAAAGAAATCAGCATTGACGTGAAGTCTTCCCGGCCCTGGCAGAAGCGGGAAAGGTGCACCTGCACCATTCCCCCATTCCTCATCCCACTCTCTGCGGCCTGTTAGACTTTGGAGACAGCGGCGTGCACCACGTGCGCTGTGCTGTTGGGATCTAATTTAACTTTGGAACATTGATCAGGAGAATCTCCTCTCTTTTTGCAAGCCGCGAACACCAGCCGAACTCGCCCTGGCTGCGGCACTCGCAGGGAAGGATCATCAGCCTCGCGACTATGCGCAGCAGCGCTTGCTACGTTGGTCAATCAATCAATCAATCAATCAAGCATTTGTATAGCGCGCTACTCACCCGGAGGGTCTCAAGGCGCTAGGGGGAGGGGGGTCCGCTACTGTTCGAACAGCCAGGTCTTGAGTTGCTTCCTGAAGGAGAGGTGGTCTTGGGTCAGGCGGAGGTGGATGGGTAGGGAGTTCCACGTCTTGGCAGCCAGGTAGGAGAAGGATCTTCCTCCCGTTGTGGCTCTTCGGATGCGGGGACGGCGGCAGGGCGTGGTTGGTCGATCGTAGCTGGCGGGTGGGAGTGTAGAAGGTCAGACGGTCGTTGAGGTATCTGGGGCCTTGGTTGTGGAGAGCTTTGTGTGCGTGGGTGAGGAGTCGGAACGTGATTCTCTTGCTGACGGGGAGCCAGTGCAGGTCTCTCAGGTGTCCGGCGATGTGGCTGTGTCGGGGGATGTCCAGGATGAGTCGAGCTGAGGCGTTCTGGATGCGTTGGAGTCTTTTCTGAAGTTTGGCTGTGGTTCCGGCGTAGAGGGAGTTGCCGTAGTCCAGTCGGCTGGTGACGAGGGCCTGGGTGACCGTCTTCCTGGTTTCGGTGGGGATCCACCGGAAGATCTTCCGCAGCATGCGTAGGATGTTGAAGCAAGACGAGGAGACGGCGTTGACTTGTCTGGTCATTGAGAGGGAGGAGTCCAGGATGAAGCCCAGGTTGCGTGCGTGGTCCGTTGGTTTGGGTGCGTTGCCCAGGGCAGGGGGCCACCAGGAGTCGTCCCAGGCGGAGGGTGATGATCCTAGGATGAGGACTTTCGTCTTATCTGAGTTCAGTTTCAGGCGGCTGTTCCTCATCCACTCGGCTACGTCCTTCATCCCTTCATGTAGGTTGGTTTTGGCGGTTGTGGGGTCGTTGGTGAGGGAGAGGATCAGCTGGGTGTCGTCGGCGTAGGAGATGATGTTGAGGTTGTGTTGGCGTGCGATGGCTGCGAGGGGGCTCATGTAGACGTTGAAGAGGGTGGGGCTGAGTGATGATCCTTGTGGTACGCCGCAGATGACTTCGGTGGCCTCGGAACTGAACGGGGGAGGCGGACTCTCTGGGTTCTTCCGGCGAGGAAGGAGATGATCCACTCCAGTGTCTTCTCTTGGATTCCGACGTTGTTCAGGCGTTGCACTAGGGTGCGGTGGCAGACTGTGTCGAACGCTGCGGAGAGGTCCAGGAGGATGAGGGCCGCAGTTTCCCCGTTGTCGAGCAGGGCTCGGATGTCGTCGGTGGCTGCGATGAGGGCGGTCTCGGTGCTGTGGTTGGCCCGGAAGCCGGACTGTGAGTGGTCGAGGGATCCATTCGTCTCGATGAAGGCGGCCAGTTGTCTGTTGACGGTCTTCTCGATGACTTTGGCAGGAAAAGGAAGGAGCGAGATGGGGCAGTAGTTTTGAGGTCGGTGGGGTCCGCTGACGGTTTCTTCAGTAGGGCGCAGAGTTCGGCGTGCTTCCAGCTCTCTGGGAAGGTGGCGGTGTCGAAGGAGGTGTTGATGATGTCCCGGAGGTGGGGTGCGATGACGGCGTCGGCCTTGTTGAAGATGTGGTGAGGGCAGGGGTCGGTTGGTGATCCGGAGTGGATGGAGTTCATCGTGCGGATAGTGTCTTCGGTGTTGATCGGGGTCCAGGCTCGGAGGGTGGAGGTGGGGGACGTTGGAACGGTTGTAGGGTACATCGGCTGTGTGCTGAAACTGTTGTGTATGTCTGCGATCTTGCTGTGGAAGAACGAGGCGAGCGAGTTGCAGAGGTCTTGCGAGGGGGTGATGTCGTTGTTTCCGGCGCTGGGGTTCGAGAGCTCTTTGACGATGATGAAGAGTTCCTTGCTGTTGTGGGCGTTGTTGTCCAGTCGTTCCTTGAATGCGGTTTTCTTGGTGGTGTGGATCAGCTGGTGGTGTTTTCGGGTGGCGTGTTTGAGGGTGGTCATGTTGTCTGCAGTCGGGTCTCTGCGCCATGCTTTCTCGAGGGCCCGGCAGTTCTTCTTGGATTTCTTGAGTTCGTCGGTGAACCAGGGTGCTTTCTTGTTGCCGGGTCTGATTGGGGGTCTTCAATGGGGCGAGGATGTCAGCGCAGTTGGTGATCCATCTTGTGAGGTTGCAGGCGGCTTGGTTGGGGTTCGTTGAGCTGGCGGGAGGGTTCTGGCTCAGGGATGTGGTGAGTTGGTCGGTGGTGATCTTGTTCCAGCTTCTGCGCGGGAGCTGTTGCGGGTGGTGGTGCGTGGTGGTCCTGCTGAAGCTGAAGTGGACGCAGCTGTGGTCTGTCCAGTGGAGTCCGGTGGTGTGGCTGAAGGAGATGTCCTTGCTGGAGGAGAAGACGGGGTCAAGCGTGTGGCCGGCGTGGTGTGTAGGGGTGGTCACCAGTTGCTTGAGTCCGAGGTTGGCGAGGTTGTCCAGCAGGGTGGTGGTGTTGCGATCGTTGTTGTTCTCTAGGTGGAAGTTGAGGTCCCCAAGGAGGATGTAGTCGGCCGAGAGGAGGGCGTGCGGGCTGATGAGATCGGCGATGTCTTCGCTGAATTGTGTGCGTGGTCCTGGGGGTCTGTAGATGAGGGTGCCTCTGAGGGTGGTCTTGGGGTCGGTGTGTATCTGGAAGTGCAGGTGTTCGCCGGCTGTGAAGGTGTCGTCGGAGTTGGTCGTAATGCGGATGGTGTTCTTGTGGACGATGGCGATGCCTCCTCCGGTCTGGTTGGCGCGGTCCTTTCGGGTGATCTTGTATCCGTCCGGGATGGCGATGGCGATGTCGGGCGCTGAGGAGGCGTTCATCCATGTTTCCGTGAGGAAAGCGACGTCTGGTGATGTGGAGTCGAGCAGGTTCCAAAGTTCCACGGCGTGTCTGTGGACGGAGCGGGTGTTGAGCAGGATGCACTTCAGGTGGTTGCTGCTGGTGCTCGGCGTGGCGGGTGCGGTGCAGGTCCGGAGGCAGGAGAACTTGCAAGATTGGCAGGCGAAGGGTCCGTGGGTGCGTCCTGGGGTGGCACGGTGGCAGCCGGGATTCGGCCGGTGTTGAGTGCGTTGAGGGTGGCGGTGTCGTAGGTCCGGTGGGTGGGTTGGCTGCTGCGGGGGCCAGGGGTTCTGGCGCTGGGCGCGGTCCAGTCGCGGACGGGCGCAGACGGGCTTGCCTTAGGGCGCGCCTTTGGCGCGCCAGCAGCGCGACCGCGCAGCGGCCGCCATTTATGGGGAGGTGGGAGGGAGGAGCAGCTGGGAGGCGGGAGGCAGGGGCAGCGAATGGGCAGTCAGGGGGCGGGGCCGCAGGGACGCAGCGGCGGGAATGGCGAGAGGCAACGGGGGTACAGAAGGAAAAAAGGGGCGAGAAAACAGACAAATGCGGGCACAGTACAAATGGGGCAGCGGGGGTACAGAAGGAAAAAAAGGGGCGAGAAAACAGACAAATGCGGGCACAGTACAAATGGGGCAACGGGGGTACAGAAGGAAAAAAGGGGCGAGAAAACAGACAAATGCGGGCACAGTACAAATGGGGCAACGGGGGTACAGAAGGAAAAAAGGGGCGAGAAAACAGACAAATGCGGGCACAGTACAAATGGGGCAACGGGGGTACAGAAGGAAAAAGGGAAGGGCGTTCTTACCAGCAGCAGCGGGCGGACAACACAGGCGGAGCTGTGTGGCGGGGGGAGCGACCTACCTGGCAAGGTCAAGGGTCGCTCTCCTCACCGCGCGCAGCGGCCGCCATTTATGGGGAGGTGGGAGGGAGGAGCAGCTGGGAGGCGGGAGGCAGGGGCAGCGAATGGGCAGTCAGGGGGCGGGGCCGCAGGGACGCAGCGGCGGGAATGGCGAGAGGCAACGGGGGTACAGAAGGAAAAAAGGGGCGAGAAAACAGACAAATGCGGGCACAGTACAAATGGGGCAACGGGGGTACAGAAGGAAAAAAGGGGCGAGAAAACAGACAAATGCGGGCACAGTACAAATGGGGCAACGGGGGTACAGAAGGAAAAAAGGGGCGAGAAAACAGACAAATGCGGGCACAGTACAAATGGGGCAACGGGGGTACAGAAGGAAAAAAGGGGCGAGAAAACAGACAAATGCGGGCACAGTACAAATGGGGCAACGGGGGTACAGAAGGAAAAAGGGAAGGGCGTTCTTACCAGCAGCAGCGGGCGGACAACACAGGCGGAGCTGTGTGGCGGGGAGCGACCTACCTGGCAAGGTCAAGGGTCGCTCTCCTCACCGCGCAGCGGCCGCCATTTATGGGGAGGTGGGAGGGAGGAGCAGCTGGGAGGCGGGAGGCAGGGGCAGCGAATGGGCAGTCAGGGGGCGGGGCCGCAGGGACGCAGCGGCGGGAATGGCGAGAGGCAACGGGGGTACAGAAGGAAAAAAAGGGCGAGAAAACAGACAAATGCGGGCACAGTACAAATGGGGCAGCGGGGGTACAGAAGGAAAAAAAGGGGCGAGAAAACAGACAAATGCGGGCACAGTACAAATGGGGCAACGGGGGTACAGAAGGAAAAAAGGGGCGAGAAAACAGACAAATGCGGGCACAGTACAAATGGGGCAACGGGGGTACAGAAGGAAAAAAAGGGGCGAGAAAACAGACAAATGCGGGCACAGTACAAATGGGGCAACGGGGGTACAGAAGGAAAAAGGGAAGGGCGTTCTTACCAGCAGCAGCGGGCGGACAACACAGGCGGAGCTGTGTGGCGGGGGAGCGACCTACCTGGCAAGTTCAAGGGTCGCTCTCCTCACCGCGCAGCGGCCGCCATTTATGGGGAGGTGGGAGGGAGGAGCAGCTGGGAGGCGGGAGGCAGGGGCAGCGAATGGGCAGTCAGGGGGCGGGGCCGCAGGGACGCAGCGGCGGGAATGGCGAGAGGCAACGGGGGTACAGAAGGAAAAAAGGGGCGAGAAAACAGACAAATGCGGGCACAGTACAAATGGGGCAACGGGGGTACAGAAGGAAAAAAAGGGGCGAGAAAACAGACAAATGCGGGCACAGTACAAATGGGGCAACGGGGGTACAGAAGGAAAAAGGGGCGAGAAAACAGACAAATGCGGGCACAGTACAAATGGGGCAACGGGGGTACAGAAGGAAAAAAAGGGGCGAGAAAACAGACAAATGCGGGCACAGTACAAATGGGGCAATGGGGGTACAGAAGGAAAAAGGGAAGGGCGTTCTTACCAGCAGCAGCGGGCGGACAACACAGGCGGAGCTGTGTGGCGGGGGGAGCGACCTACCTGGCAAGGTCAAGGGTCGCTCTCCTCACCGCGCAGCGGCCGCCATTTATGGGGAGGTGGGAGGGAGGAGCAGCTGGGAGGCGGGAGGCAGGGGCAGCAAATGGGCAGTCAGGGGGGCGGGGCCGCAGGGGACGCAGCGGCGGGAATGGCGAGAGGCAACGGGGGTACAGAAGGAAAAAAAGGGGCGAGAAAACAGACAAATGCGGGCACAGTACAAATGGGGCAGCGGGGGTACAGAAGGAAAAAAAGGGGCGAGAAAACAGACAAATGCGGGCACAGTACAAATGGGGCAACGGGGGTACAGAAGGAAAAAAGGGGCGAGAAAACAGACAAATGCGGGCACAGTACAAATGGGGCAACGGGGGTACAGAAGGAAAAAAAGGGGCGAGAAAACAGACAAATGCGGGCACAGTACAAATGGGGCAACGGGGGTACAGAAGGAAAAAGGGAAGGGCGTTCTTACCAGCAGCAGCGGGCGGACAACACAAGCGGAGCTGTGTGGCGGGGGGAGCGACCTACCTGGCAAGGTCAAGGGTATTTATGTTTGGAGCACCAAGGTTCCGGGAAGCAACGGAGTATGCTTGAACTATCTAAAAATACTGTGGCTTTTGGAAAATGCAGTTCTAATGATGTGCATGCGCTTTGGAGATATAATGGGCGTTGTGGAAAGACTGGATCTGGGATACTTATTGCATTGCTCATGCGCCGTTTACTAACAGGGGTTTTCAAGAGACCAGGAGTTAGCTCGCCCCCTGTGATGTACAGGCGTGTGACTTCTCCGGTGGGTATCAGTATTTTTGAACTGCGCAAAGTTTATGTTACGGTGGCTATTTCCCAGGAAGGGAAAACAGAAGCGATTATTCACTTATCCTTAACTTATGACTTTGCAGAGACTAGTCAGTAGAGGCACATTGGGGCAGGACTCTTGCCTAGATCATGCTGCATGGGAACACAGACTTGTTTAATCTGTTTACAGGTAATGAATAATTAACTCCCAGTAATCTTGAAGGAAAACATATTAATAAATCTTCTTGTTTATCCTCCAGGCTCCTTCCCCGCTGTTCCCTTTCCCTTTCCTTCACTCGCTTGATCACCTCAAACTTCCGTTCTATTATAGCATTACAGAATTGGGGCTGTTGAGAGGTGGACATACTTGAGCATCGACCTGTTCCTGAGTTTTTGTCAGGTTGACAATGCGTTTTAATATTTTGTCGGTCCATAGTATGGGCAGGAGTCCCTTTCAGTGAGGGCTCACTATGTTTAGATTGTCCTGCCCCCATTGAGATTTTTTTAATGCTCCACTCACACTCGGTTAAAGGCAGAAGGGTGTGCAGGCCTTGTGCCCACAGCTCATCGTGGGGAGGAAGGGAGGGAAGTAAAATGAAAGCGAGATAGGGTTCCCATGTTATATTTTTTCTCACTGATCTTGTGGAGGGAGGGGGATAGAGAAGATATTGTGCACTCACACCCAAAGATCCCCTTACATTCAACGAACCTTCAGTGTACACCCAGAGGGGCTTGTGAAGGTCTGGGGGGGGAGAGGGGGTAGATCAGAGGGCTTCTTTTGCACATTCAGCCTTCATATTTCTCTGCTCCAGGTCCTGGCACTCCTATATATCTTTCCTGTTACTACATTATTTCTACAGTCAACTCACTCTATACCATGGGATCACACTCAAACTTCTTTTAGACTCCTCCCAGTTCAGCCTGCCCAACTATTTTCCTTTTTATTCCTCTCATCTTCTACTCTAATGACAATTGTGTGCTCCCTTTTTAAAAATACATTAGGCACAAACAATATAAGCCATGTGAGCAAGAAACAAACAAATGGTAACACTGTTAGACTTTTACCTAAAATCTTCTTAGTTCGATCTGCACTCATATTTTAGCCAATGCCAGTTCCGGTGCTGAGCCGATCTCTATTCCAGTTCCTTCAGAGAAACTATTCTTTTACCTCTGGTGCCTGGGTCATCGCGTGGAGCTCGGTCCAGCACTCCCCTGCTTCTTCCATTTGTTGAGGCAGTTCCCTGCATCTGTTAAAAATAAAACACATCAGGAAGACTAATGTCTATTCTCCCAGAATTCGGTTTCCCTTGCCAGGTTTGGGAAATTAGGTTACACTGTAGGGAAATGTGCAAGGTACAACCCCGAACCATATGGCTTCCTGGTCTAATAGAACCAAGAAAGTTAGCAAACATATTTAGTGTCACAAAATACTTCAAGCAAATATAAAACAACATCAATATTGATTAAAGGGTTAGTACATTCAGGATTACATATTACCTACTGGCGGTCGCCAGTAGGTAGTTATAGTTAGGGCCTAGTTTCCATAGGAAAAGCGTTTTTTGTTTTCCCAATAACTTTGGCGCCGGTTGACGAATCTTCGCGAAATTTTCAAAACTAGTGATCAGCTCCGGTCTTGATAGTTTCAGGGTGATTCGCCAAGCCGGGGCCGAGAAAAAAGGGGGGTCCCAAAACGCATTTTCCCCATGTTATTTTCCATAGGAAACTTTAGACAAAGCTACAGCCCGAACTGCTGAACGGAATTACACCAAATTTGGCAAAAAAGTAGGTCTTGGTTCAGAAAGAGACCTTTTTGTTAAATGGTGTAAATCCGTTCAGTAGTTCCTGAGAAAATTGAAAAAGAAAAAGTTTCGATATCTGGGGCAGCGGTGGGTTCGCGAACCCTCCCGACCACGAGCTTCATTCTAATTGGCTGCCAACACTCCAAACCAGGAAGTGTTGGCATCCATCTTGTGACTCGGTAGAACCGAGTCACAAGAAAACAGTAGAAAAAACATAAAAAAAGAAGAAAAGGAGGCAGGGTAGAAACACCCTGACCCCCTAGGCCTGCTCAGGGGGTCCCACAAGGACCCCCAGGGCCAAAAAAAGCATTTTTTTCTTTATAATTTCGGCGGGAAATCGCGTTGGGTCCCGCCGAAAATATTTAAAAAAAACGAAGCGCAGGTTCCCGCGATTCGTTTAAAAAAAGCCCCTGGGTGGGCCAGGTCCGCGGGGCACTGTAAATTCATTAGCGGGGGCCCGCGCAGCCCCGGGGACCGCCACCTTCCCGGGGCTGATAAAAAAAATGCGTGGGGGGGGTCCCAATCCCCCCAACGCTGCCCCGGGGACCGCGACCTCCCCGGGGCTCTATTGTAAAAAAAATAAAACTTGTGTGGGGGGGCTCGAGCCCCCCCACACGCCCCGTGGACCGCCACCTCCCCGGGGCACTAAAAATGTAAATGCGGGGGTCCGTTACGGGCCCCGGGGACCACCACCTCCCCGGGGCTTCAACAAACAATCGGGAGGGGGCACGCGGCCCCCCCGCAGCCCCGGGGACCGCCACCTCCCCGGGGCTGATAAAAAAAAATGCGTGGGGGGGTCCCAATGCCCCCCACGCTGCCCCGGGGACCGCCACCTCCCCGGGGCTATATTTAAAAAAAAAAAAAAAAAAACCTGGGGGGGGGGCTCGAGCCTCCCCACACGCCCCGGGGACCGCCACCTCCCCGGGGCACTAAAAATGTAAATACGGGGGTCCGTTACGGACCCCTGAGCCCGGGGGACCACCACCTCCCCGGGGCCTCAACAAACAAGCGCGGGGTGGCACACGGCCCCCCGGCAGCCCCGGGGCCCGCCACCTCCCCGGAGCTGATAAAAAAAATGCGTGGGGGTCCCAATCCCCCCACGCTGCCCCGGGGACTGCCACCTCCCCGGGGCTCTATATTTTTAAAAATAAAACCTGTGTGATTGAGCCCCCCCACACGCCCCGGGGACCGCCACCTTCTCGGGGCACTAAAAATGTAAATGCGGGGGTCCGTTACGTACCCCCGAGCCCCGGGGACCACCACCTCCCCGAAGCTTTGCAATGGTAGGAAGGGGGCCGCGCGGCCCCCCCTCCTGGCGCCCTCCATGGCCCTGGGGACCGCCACCCCCCAGGGCCGGCTCCTGCAGTGTCCCGGGGTGCCCACCCCCGGGACACTGCTGTTTGCTATGGCAGGACGGGAGCCGTGCGGCTCCCGCCCTGTCATAGCAAACTCTGCTTTGGATTTTGGAAGCGAGAGCAGGTTTCCTGATCTCGGTTCCAAAATCCAAAGCAGATTGCTTTTCCACAAGGGGAGCTGCATGTCAGCAGCTCCCCGTGTGGAAAAGCAATGCCGGCTCCCGCAGGAGGCGGGGAGCCGGCGGGACCGTGGGGGCATTGGGGCTCCCCAACGGAGAGGGCTGGCCCCGGGGGAGGGGGTCCCCGGGGCCAGATGTGCCCCAGGAGGGGGTCATTCGGCCCCCCTTCAAAATTGTAAAAAAAAAAAAAAAGAGGCACAGCCCCGGGATGGGGTCCCCGGGGCCACTAGAGGCCTAAGGAGGGGGGCCCCCCTCCTTTAAAAATAAATTAAAAAACAAAATGTGGCCATGCCCCGGGGGATGGGGACTTAATCCCCCAACTTAAAACGCGCCACAGGGCACGTTTGCACACTTGTCACATCAGGCCCCGCCCCCTCCCTGCACTACTGTGCAAACGGGCCCTCTGGTGCGTTGTAAGTTGGGGGATTAAGTCCCCTTGAATCCTGAGGGTCCCTTGGGTCCAACTAGCCCACCAGGTACCTCCAGTAAGCGCCCATGAGCTGCGTTGCAGAGAGGTGTAAAAAGGGGCGTGGCCTCGGAACACCTCTCTGCAACGCAGCTCTGTGCCGCTTCCTGGAGGTACCTGGTGGGCTTGTTGGCCCCCAGGGACCCTCAGGAGTCAAGGGGACTTAATCCCCCAACTTACAACGTGCTAGGGGGCACATTTGCACAGTGGTGCAGGGAGGGGGTGGGGCCTGATATAAGAAGTTAGCAATCCTGCTGTGTGGGACTTACTGGTGGTAATAAAAGGGATAGTTGGCCCCCAAGGTTGACGTTGGGGGCTAACTACTCCTCCTGTTACCTCCAGTAAATACCACACAGTGGGATTGCTAAGAGGTGTTTCGGAGGCCACGCTCACCTTTCTCCACCATTCTGGAAACGCGACTGGTATGTTATAGTTAGAAATTAGCATTTAAAAAACCTTAGAAATTCACTGAAAAAACCATAGGTTTCAGGGACGTGATAGTTAGTTGGACATTTCTCTCGTACAAAACCATAGAAATTGCCCCGTTATAGTTAGTTCAGCTAACTATAACTCGCGCACCCGCAATGCACTTCTGATGACGTCACATATTGCATCATTCATGACATGGTCAGTGACATCACTGATGACATCACTGATGACATCACTGATGACATCATCCACATGAATACCTGATGCACCTCCTCACACTCTAATATAACCTTTGATACACCCACTGTAAAATACAGACTACCATTTTCGAAACCATCGACACACCAATACCAGTTACTACTTATGCACTCGCTGATTCCTAGGTCTACACACACATCCACTCATTCACCCATAAAGTCACTCATACATGCAGTCACTCATCAATACAACACTATCATAAGCACTCCTACACCTATACAGACACTCACACACCACCACTCATCCATGGAGTTACTCACACAGCTAGTCAGTCATGCAAAGAATCAATCACACTTCCATTTACTGACCTATACAGTTATACACACACCACCTCACTTATTCATACAGATACTAACGCATAATTACTCTCTTATATAATCACTGATACAAGTACACACTCATCCTTACAGCCACTCTCACAATCACTGACTCTCACGTATAGTCATTTATATACTCCAACTCTCACATACACTGCCTTTTACATATGTAGTTACTTGGACATGTACCACTGAGACATCCATTATCTCACCAACACACCCATATACACACTCACCCACCCATACAGCTGTTTGCACATGCACTCTTGAACAACCCATACACCCAGTGAATCAACCACTCACACATCTATGCACAGAGTCACACACCTCTCACCCACCCACCCACACACTCAGGCACCCATACAAATACTCAGGCAACCAATCAATAGCCCATATAGACACTCATGTAGCTACTGACCAACCCATGCAGCAGCTTACACAACAACAGACAGACTGATACAGACATTCACACAGTTTAGTCACTAACCCATGCATTCAGTAAGACACGTTTAATCACTCACTTATACAATCAGTCACGCACCTACAAAATCCTCCATCCACACACATATACACCCACTCATTCTTCAATACACCTTGGCATATATATATAAAACATATTTAAACTTTACAGAAACACACAGTCACTGGATGATGCCATTTGAGATGTCATCAGTGATGTCACTGACCATGCCATGAATGATGTAATATGTGACGTCATCAGCAGTGCATTGCGGGGGCGCGAGTTATAGTTAGCTGAACTAACTATAACTATAACAGTGGAATTTCTATGGTTTTGTACGAGTGAAATGTCCAACTAACTATAACGTTCCTGAAACCTATGGTTTTTTCAGCTCCAAGATGTGTCCATCAGTTGAGTCGCACTCGGCCATCAGCAGCAAGAGAATTCTCTTTCTATGGTATGGACGGATACCGCTTACAGCCATTAACAGCCTCCGTGTAGGTTTGCCTGACGCGTTTCGAAAGCTCCTCAGCTTTCTCTTCAGAGGCTTTCACGGGAAGGATGCGTGCATATGACGTTCCCATTTAAATACTGCACTCCCTCCAATGGGATACTCATATAGAACTGTGCATTATGGGAACTATAGTTCGTAATCGATCATCCCCCAAATGGATGCACGCATTATACTCTGTATAGGTCACATGGACCCCGCAAGCGGGCCCGTCCTAAATCCTCTGCTCTTGGCCCACATAATCGATTTGGTAAATACCTTGTCGAGTGGCCCCCTATTATCGCGGGGTGGTGCAGACTCTGCGGCAGGACGGCCGCGAATACATTCAGCTCCAAGATGTGTCCATCAGTTGAGTCGCACTCGGCCATCAGCAGCAAGAGAATTCTCTTTCTATGGTATGGACGGATACCGCTTACAGCCATTAACAGCCTCCGTGTAGGTTTGCCTGATGCGTTTCGAAAGCTCCTCAGCTTTCTCTTCAGAGGCTTTCACGGGAAGGATGCGTGCATATGACGTTCCCATTTAAATACTGCACTCCCTCCAATGGGATACTCATATAGAACTGTGCATTATGGGAACTATAGTTCGTAATCGATCATCCCCCAAATGGATGCACGCATTATACTCTGTATAGGTCACATGGACCCCGCAAGCGGGCCCGTCCTAAATCCTCTGCTCTTGGCCCACATAATCGATTTGGTAAATACCTTGTCGAGTGGCCCCCTATTATCGCGGGGTGGTGCAGACTCCGCGACAGGACGGCCGCGAATACATTCAGCTCCAAGATGTGTCCATCAGTTGAGTCGCACTCGGCCATCAGCAGCAAGAGAATTCTCTTTCTATGGTATGGACGGATACCGCTTACAGCCATTAACAGCCTCCGTGTAGGTTTGCCTATATATAGATATATATATATATATGAACTATCAGAGGAACTTTAACCCTTCCAATGATTGGGATATTTGAGTTTACCCCGGTTGGAATCAGGGGTAGCACAAGCTTCTTTTTTTTGTTTTTTTGAGTAGCATAAGCTTCTTATTTAGGTATATAATCAACCAGTATAGGATGGGTGGGCAGGGGAGAGTAAAGGCACAGATGGGGACAGATAGAGAAAGGAAACATGAAACACCAGATGTATATGCTATTTTGACTGCAATGTTACCCGTACAGCCACAGAATTGACTGCAGCAGAATTGACTGCAGCAGACACAAAGTGTGGACAAACTTTATTGGAAACCCAGGAGTGTGCAAATAACATGAAGACAGCCATACAGAATCTCCAAACCATTTCCATGGCACCAGGAATGCAAAGAAAATCTGCTAATAGTTTGTATGAAGCTTTGACATGCACTGTTCAAAATTTTGATTGATAACCATCATACCTTTAACGGCATGCTATGCTATAGACCCCCGGGATCCCGGGCAGATTTTCTGAAGGATATAGGCAGCTCCCTTGATGTAATCTCTAAATCACCGGATTTTACGCTCTTGGGTGATTTCAACTTTCATCTTGAGGATCCACTAGATAAGGAGGCTGTGCAATTCATTGATATAACTAATAGTATGGGCCTCATTCAGCAGGTAACTGGTAGCACACACTCAGGGGGCCATTTGCTTGATGGAGTATTCTCGAATAATAAGTGTCTACAATGTCTTCCATCTCTGCCACTGGTCTGGTCGGACCATAAAGCTGTTATGTTCTCCTTTCCGGTTCAAAATCTCCAGACAAAGAAATTGTTAAACAGGCAGCGGAAAAAAGTCAGGCCATGGAACAAGCTGGCTTTGAATATCTTTGAAACTGCTCTGGATCAGAATCCACCACAACCTCTAGAGGATCCCAATGCCGCTGTTGCCGCATTTGAGGAATGGCTTTGTCACTCAATAGATGTAGCACTACCAATTAAATGTATATCCAGCCATAGGGCTAAACCTTCTGAACCCTGGTATTCAGAACAGCTCAGACTACAAAAACAAAAATGCCGCCGTCTGGAAAGAAAATGGAGACTCTCGGATGAGCTGGAAGATAAAACGCTCTATAAATCGGCCTTGCTGGAATATAAAAAACTTGTTTGTAAGGAGAAAACCAGATATTTTACCACGGCCATTCTTACAGCGAAAAATTCTTCAAAAGAACTTTTTCGACTGTTAAAAAGTTAGCCAAATGCTCTGAGGTGGTAGCCTCTCCCAAAAATCAGGCATTTTGTAATACGGTTGCTACTTTTTTCCAAGAGAAGGTTAAAGCAGTCTATAATGGATTCATTAGAGCTAGGGATTCAGGAAAGATACATTCTCCGGAGGCCTCAGCTGATCTGAGGGTTGACAGTTCTGTCTTTAGCGCTCTGGGTGAACATAGGGATACTCCTGAACTTTCTGTGTTCCCCTCATTAACTTTAGATGAGACAACAGATTTGTTACGATCTACTAAATCGGGCTCTCCACTGGATTTGTGTCCCACCAAATTTTTCCAACTGTTACCTGAGCTTTTTGCTTCTTATTTGACCCCGATTTTCAATCAAATCTTTGCTTCTGGCATCTTTCCGGATAGCTGGAAACTGGCGTCTGTGCTCCCTCTTTTGAAAAAGCCTAATTTGGATGGGGCGGAGCCTAACAATTTCCGCCCGATTTCCAGGCTGCCGTTCCCAGCAAAATTAGTGGAAAAGGCGATGAATGGTATTCTGTCAGAGTATGTTGAGAGGCATGGCTTCCTGGATGATACCCAGTTCGGTTTTCGCAAACATCATAGTACCGAACTAGCCCTAATTACATCTTCAGAACTGATTAGGCAAACGGTCGATGCGGGCGCAATGCAGCACTCGTGCTGCTCGACCTCTCCGCCGCATTTGACACGGTGAACCATCAGAAGTTGCTGGAAGTTCTGGAGGGGATCGGTATCAAAGGGAAAGTTTTTCCCTACTGAAATCTTTTTGTTTGGTAGGGAGCAGTTTGTGGCCTTGGATGATTTTAGATCACCCAACTTTACTTTGCCTTGTGGGGTGCCACAGGGGTCGGCTTTGAGTCCGACCCTTTTAACATCTATGTGGCACCACTGGCTAGGCTGATTAAGTCCCTGGGCTTTTCGGCCATCTCCTATGCCGATGATACGCAGATTATCGTCTCAGTGACCGGCTCTCCCACTGATTCTATGGCACAATTTCATACTTGCCTTCGTCAGGTTGGTGATTGGATGGCTACCAACTGTTTAAAACTTAATACGAGTAAAACAGAGGTTTTACTCTTTGGTGCCCATACCAATTTCTGGTCATCTGAGCTTTGGCCTTTGGAGTTGGGTCTCTTGCCTTTGCCTGTAGCCAAGGTGAAAAACCTGGGAGTTCTATTTGACCCTAAACTCTCGTTTGAGAGTCATGTCAATCAGGTCACTTCCCATGCTTTTTACACGTTAAAGCTCTTGAGAAAGATTTTACCATTCATTCCAGTGGAGCTACGTAAACTCGTGGTCTCTGCACTTGTTCTATCTAGAGCGGATTATTGTAATGGCCTCTTTATCAATCTGCGGAAAAAATGTTTGGCTAAATTGCAGGTGGTACAGAATGCTGCAGCGCGGCTTTTGCTTAATATCCCAAGACATAAATCTGTGTCTAGGGTTTTGAAAGACCTACACTGGCTACCAGTTGAAAAGCGACTAAAGTTTAAGACTTTGTGTATTGTCTTTAGGGCCGTGCACGATACAGGACCTGGATTTTTAAAACAGAATTTACAACCTTATATTCCAGTCCGTCATCTGCGCTCTTTGTATGCTCATGATTTGATTGTTCCCAGGGCAAAAAATGCTCCTGGGGTGGAAGAAGTTTTTGGTAGGTTCAACAAAACTTTGGAACTCTCTACCTATAAAGTTGAAACAGGAAAGCCGTTTGTTGACTTTTAGGAAAATGTTGAAGACATGGTTGTTCAGTCTTTAGTGTGCCTGCGACCCCCATAGTCCATCCTTGTTTATCGAGCAAGCGCCTTGACACCTTCGGGTGATTGTTTTGCGCTTTATAAATTTCCTTTTAATTTCATTTTCATTTCATTAGGTATGAAAGCATGTAGAAACTGAAGAGAGGAGATGAAAAAAGAAACAGATGGGAAATAGGTAGTAGGAATATATCCAGGAAGGAAGTATGGATAAAACCTTAGGAACAGTAAAATTGAGAAGAGCGCAAAGAGCTGTGAAGAGAATTGTTGTATATTCATTTTGTAATAGGGAGCCAGTGCCCCCAATCATGAGGATGTTGGGCTATAAAGTAGAGAAAGTATTCTTATAAGGCCTGATTTCCTCCTCAGTTCAGTTGAGGATAATAGGTGGATAGTTACTCTTTAACCTAAGGATGCAAAAAAGAGCACACCAAAATCAAAGGGGAATTTGGGACCCTCTATCTGTAATAATAACAGAAGTCAACCAGTGTAGTATTACAATATCTTTTAACAAGACACTCGCAGACAGAGTAGCAGTAGGTAGGATAGGCAGAGTATGAAGTGGCTCAGCTTAGTAAAGGAGTTCATTGCTACAAAAAAGTGAGTTTGTATGTGCCTTGGGAAAGTCCACTAAGAAGTCCAGAGAAATAGACATCCAGGGTCAAGTGGAAGTAGGTCTAGAGATCATACCATAGTCTAAATCCTAATCTCTAGTGCTTTTCAGTATATGTCTCTATATACAGAAGAAACACCCTGGAAATTAAGGTGCTAGCTCATGGCACAGGATTCTTGCTGAGGTAAAGGGTATATCAATTTCTTAGCAAGGAACTTGAATTAATCAAAATCGCTGCCACTTGCAAATCTCGTGGGAGTCTCGTGGCTCTGGGAAATGTAGTTTGACTCGGTTCCCATTGCGTGCTTCTCATATCGTAAGTGTAGTGGCCACGAAGCCTTACTTCAAGATGTGCCCATGCTCTTCACGCATCTCTGTTACCCTCTCCAGTAAAAAACTCGAAAATCCTTGAAGTTCATAGCCCTGCATCTCTACGTTCACACAGTATACACAGTTTAGCGCAGACCATGAATCCTGACAGTGCAAGTACCAGAGGCTGTTGTCCCAGTGACTTAGATCCAAGTTTATCTGGATGATTTCTGTACAATTCTTGTTACAGACCTGGAGCTTGTAGATTAAAGGACGGCTCCAATGTTCGTCCCTCAGGGCCATATCCCGTCCAATCCACTGAATACTATTACTGTCTTCTAACAATTCATGCATCTAAGTTCTTTTGCATTTCATGTTAATTTTCCGCATTCACTTGGATAGAAACAGGATTTGGAGATGGATGTTTCTTTGCAAGACAAGGTTTTACGAGAGATATGTAAATACCAGATGAATCTTCATGGATTTTAACAGTTGTCACTGCATCAATACTGGTTTCACAATTTTCTCAATGGTAATTGAACCAACAAATATGGGACTTTTCAAATGCAAATTATTTGTGAATAAACAAACTTTCTCACCCTCACTCTTGTTAACAAACATCTTATAAATTGCATTCTCTAAAGACTTCTATGCAGCCTTTTGAAGTCTCTGTAATTCAGTTAAAAGCTCCTGTATGAGGAAGTGATGCAGACAAGTGTGGGTCTAAGAGCAATACTCTAGGTTGATGTCCATACATACAAAGGTGACATACCCATAGCAGAATGCTCAGCTTTATTCTAAGTCAGTTCTGTTTACCATAACGTCTTGCACCCATCCTCTTACAATAATGTTTGATATCTCAAATCCTGTTTAACACACTGTTTCAGTCTGTCCATTCATCTACAGATGATAACTAGTGGACAGTTGGATTTCCTTATCCAACTCTTAACAAAATGCAGACAAACATTTTGAGACAAACCAAGAACCTCTTCCTGTTATTAAAACTTGAGGCACACAATTATTAAAACTTGAGGCCCCCAAAGTAATTGAATGATTTCATGTGCAAAAATATGCGCTGATTCTTTTGAGGAGGGCAACCCTTCTAATGCAACAAAATGTTCCATTTTAGTCAAATGATCCACAATTATGAGTACGACAGTACAATTGTGACTCTAACTGTGATGCTACTGGTGTTTGATTCTAGGCAGTCCTAGGCTTTGACAATCTTTCACATAATGTCCAGATTTACCACTGGGCAAAAGTCTTTGTGCAAGTCTTCCTTACTTTTCTTTTTTTGACAAGGAATCCTTACAAGTCTTAATTGCATGATTTCTAAACCATCTGTGTTTTTTTCGTTCTGCAGTAGTTTTAACTACAAATACCTAGTCCATGATCTGGGTACTTGCAGTGTCACTCAGTGATTGTCAGACCCCATTCAAGGTGCTACAGGGCAGACAGGGGCCACTCAGCTTCAACTGTAGGGGTTGAGTTATTTGCCACCGCTGTCCGGGGCCCCTTTCTTCTTTAGCTCTGCAAACTGGGAGAGTATACACCCCATTCCACACTTGACTCCCAGGCTAGCGAGGTCCAGAGGTCACAGGCTTCTCAGGGAGGTAGTGTCGGGGTGAAGAAGCTCAGAGCTTCACAATCAACTGACAGACACAATAAAGTGAATGTCTAGCCTAACGCTAGTTTTTTTAGCAAAGAAAGTACTTTAATCACGCAGTAATATTAAAAACTACTCACTCAAATAATCATATACTTAATTAGTGTCTCTGGATGCTATCTCCCATGGGTGTTACACAATCCCACTCCCTCACACAATCCCACTCCCTCACTGTCCCCTCCCAGTGCTCTTCCCGTGTACTTGATCCCCCTTGCTCTAATGGGAATCAGGAGTAGCTTGAATTCAGCTCATGTGCAGCCTCAGTCACCCACAGTTCACAAGATGCGTTCAGTCTGATAGTCGTACTCCTTTCATGAATAGAAGAGTATCACAAGTTATTTTGCTGCAGCCTTGTAGACCGATGGTTTCTCTCTGGTGCTTCTAGAAATCAGTGGCAAATGGGCAGGTCTCTGTTGCAGTCTTTCAAACCATGCTCGGACACCACACACCCAGTCGTCTTCTTGCGATTGCTTCACCCGATCCACCGTGGTTGATTGAGGGCCTGGCAACGCAGCCTGGATAGTCGCAGTCACAGTTGTTAACAGGCTCGGTTCGTAGCTTGGCAAACAGCAGGCCTGAAGAGGGGTGGTCCTGACAGGACTGTAGGTCAGTGCAGTCCAAGTTGGTTCTCCATTATCGGCAGTTGCAGCCCACATGTGGGACAACTGTTCCACAGATGCAGCCCTGACTGGGCCTTTTGTAATTTGACCGTTGCAGCCTCACTCAGGTCTTTCATATACAACTTCCATACAGGGCATATGGATTCACTGTTTCAAACTGCAGAACTATAGTGTGAGGTGGTTCTTCTTTTAAGTGTCCTTCCAAGGTTGTTCTCCAGACAGCCTTTGTGTAGAGTGAGGTTTCATTCAGCCAGTAGCACTGAGGCTGTCTCCATCCTGAGGCACTCACAACATAGGCACAAACTGGTGTGAGGTTTCTGAAACTGACTGTCATCAGTCAGATGCAGCAATAATCAGAGAAAGATAAATACGAAGGCCTCTCCTGAAGACTTCCTCAGCATCCAATACTTTCAATCAAAATATTCTACCACACCTATGCACTAAGTTCTAAACTCATGACAAGGACTGTCATCAGTCAGATGCAGCAATAATCAGAGAAACATAAATACGAAGGCCTCTCCTGAAGACTTCCTCACCATCCAATACTTTTAATCAAAATATTCTAACACACCCATGCACTAAGTTCTAAACTCATGACAAGGACAGTCATCCACCATTAATAGCAAGGTCACCCTTGATGCGTCCCTCCAGTTCACAGGGCAGATCCAGGAAATCTCATTTTCACGGACAGACCTAGGACTTTGCACACACGCTTAGACTAGTGTGACGTCAAAGCCAAAATACAAAGTCAGGACCAAATAAATATGCAGTTTGGCAGTCAGTGCAGGAGAACACCAGTGTAACAAGCAGTGGAGATTCCAGTCCCAACAATGATCTAACTATACCACTGAATTTATGAGTTCAACAAACTTAGTAGGAGGATTCACAGCTTGTGTTAATACATCATTCAATTTGTTCCATAGCCCTAAACATTAGAGAGTAGATCTTTCTCTGGCCAACCAGTCTCATCTACCAAATGATTAAATGCAGTGATATAACGTAGTAAGTCTTGATGCCCCTGTTTTAAATTCCATAGTTCATTATCTAAAGAAAAAGCATGTGATTTCCTATTAAATAATTTTCCCCTTTGTTTACAGAAAGCTGAGTAATTATACAACAACATGTCACTGCGCTCAACTAATGGAATACTCCAATTAGCAGTGTGAAAACAAACCTGAACTATGTCTTTTTCATGCTCATATACTCCTGTGTAATGCAGTGTTAATATAAATATATATATAAATATATATATATATATCCATCAACAAAGGTTGCCCTCGTAGGGACGCCCTCCCTGAAGGTAAACCCCTTAGAAATGAGGACTCCAGCAAAGTCAGCATCGCACTGTCCATCAGTTAAACGGCTCTACGCGTTTCAGACCAGAGTCCTTGTTCACGAGCCTCACACAAGGAAAAGGCAAACAACATGTAGAACACCTGCTGAACTTGATTTATTGGGTGCGCCCCAGTGGACGTGTATCCCGCCCCAGTGGGCATGTGCCACTGAGCACTCTGGTATTTGCAGTTTCTACATGGAATAATATACCCCAGTGAATGTTTGTCATTCTCCTCATTATCGTGCACCATTAATCCACAGTGGGTTGATGAAGGTTACAGATGCCGAGTATGCTGCCAATACAATGTCACTCATACTTGAGCCTTCTGCTCCAATCAGCGCACTGGACCTCAGGATGCTGCGGATCCGCTGTTATGCGGCAGTTCGTCCCTGCGGCCGGCACAGCCGCATTAAATCCATCAACAAAGGTTGCCCTCGTAGGGACGCCCTCCCAGAAGGTAAACCCCTTAGAAATGTGGACTCCAGCAAAGTCAGCATCGCACTATCCATCAGTTAAAACGGCTCTACGCGTTTCAGACCACAGTCCTTGTTCACGAGCCTCACACAAGGAAAAGGCAAACAACATGTAGAACACCTGCTGAACTTGATTTATTGGGTGCGCCCCAGTGGGCGTGTATCCCGCCCCAGTGGGCGTGTGCCACTGAGCACTCTGGTATTTGCAGTTTCTACATGGAATAATATACCCCAGTATATATATATATATATATATCAAGTTTACTGTTCCTAAGGTTTTATCCATACTTCCTTCCTGGATATATTCCTACTTCCTATTTCCCATGTTTCTTTTTTCATCTCCTCTCTTCAGTCTCTACATACTTTTATACCTCATGCATGTCAAAGCTACATAAAAACTATTAGCAGACTTTCTTTGCATTCCTGGTGCCATGGAATGGTTTGGAGATTCTGTATGGCTGTCTTCATGTTATTTGCACACTCCTGGGTTTCCAATAAAGTTTGCCCACACTTTGTGTCTGCTGCAGTCAATTCTGCTGCAGTCAATTCTGTGGCTGTACGGGTAACATTGCAGTCAAAATAGCATATACATCTGGTGTTTCATGTTTCCTTTCTCTATCTGTCCCCATCTGTGCCTTTACACTCCCCTGCCCACCCATCCTATACTGGTTGATTATATACCTAAATAAGAAGCTTGTGCTACTCCTGATTCCAACCGGGGTAAACTCAAATATCCCAATCACTGGAAGGGTTACAGTTCCTCTGATAGTTCATAGGAACAAGCTTCCTTCGTGCATACCCTACTGCTGGTTAAGACTTACATCTGAAATTCTCTACCAAACTTTGGAATGGAGAAGCTTATGAATAGGGTAGGTAGGGACTGTCAGGACCTACTGGGGGGTTGGGGAGGATATTTGGGGAATTCGGGGTCCCAGGGATGGCAGAACATTGCAACTGTTTCTTCATCTTCAGCATAGGGTGGTAAGGGTCCTCACTTGCCATTTTTTGGGGTATGGTGACGATGGTCACTAGGACTGTGATGGAGACTGACCATCATGCTCTCTGCCTTGTGCACGGTTTGAGTACTACCTGATGCAAAATGGCCACTGTCTTTTCAGAATCTCCGTTTCCTTAATGGAACATTTTCCAATCTAAAATGGCCATCATTAACTTCTGTGTCGATGATCCTTCACTTCCCTGTGAAAGGAGTTCTGACAGTGTTTAAACCAGTGTTGCCTTCTAGTAGATGCTGGCAATGTCCATAGTCAATGCATTATTCGGCTAATGACTAGCTCGCTCTCCTGGCCACTGTTTTTTATGTGTCCTCCTCTTTCTGTGTTTTCATGTCCTTCCTTCGGTGGTGTAACTGCTTGTTACTTAACTCTCTCCAGATATTCTTGCAGCCTTACTAACAGGAGCCATTCTGCAGCTTCCATCAGATTCAATTGCCTCCAAGACAAATAGTGGAAAGTGTATCTAATTTTCAGTTACCATGAATACTGTCTTGTGTTTATTGTAGTAGTAGTAGTAATCATTTATGGTATAGATTAAATAAAATCAATTACAATATAAATGCATCAACAAATTAACATATACCTTACTTAAAAGTTACAATAATTTAATGAATTTGCCATTGATAAATGATCAAATGCTATATTGACAAATGTACCTAAACAGCCAATGAATCCATCAGATAGGCCTTGAAAAAGAAGAGTATAAGGAAGTGGGGAACCCAATATACCCTTGGAGGCTTGGGCAATCTATATGATAATGAGTAAAGAGATGCCTACAAGGGATTTTTTTGAGAATTCTTATTCTAGTATAAGATACATATAGTTGCTTTTATGTTCAACCCCAGATGGTCTTGAACCCTTGAACAAATCTGTACATATATGAAGATATTAAAGACATATACAATCAATGAGTGAAAGAAAATTTCAAAAGCACGGAGAATCTTTTTCCAAAAGTACAAACTTTTTAATATGAATAAAATTGAAAAGGGTACATTCAAATATAACAATGCAACATGATTGAGGATGTGTAAAAATACCTACAAATCATGAACACAATCATCTACTCCACATATTTTGATGAGTGAGGAATCTGGACATACAGAAAGCATTCACTATTGTACAACAAATGTTAGGGAAATAGATGAGAAAGTCGACGTTTCGGTCTGTTGTGGCAATTGTCCGTCAGACCATCTTCAGGACGTACAGTCGATTGTTTAAAAAGTCCCTTAGTATCAGTCCACTATTCAATTGGGACCCAATGAGTTGTGAAGAAAATACACTGAATGGTTCTTTCGGATCTATTCACTCAAAAAAACACTGCTACTTGCTATCCAATTTAAAGAAGGAGACGTCTGTCTGTACATACAATTTATCTACACATGCGAGGTACAAGTCTCCCCTCAAATAGTGTGGAATTTCAGTAACTCGCTGTCGAGTCGAGTAAAAATCAAACTGGCACCATGGAGTGTCCTTGGAATCGCCGGGAAATTACTGACGGACAATTGCCACAACAGACCGAAACGTCGACTTTCTCATCTATTTCCCTAACATTTGTTGTACAATAGTGATTGTGTTCATGATTTGTAGGTATTTTTACACATCCTCAATCATGTTGCATTGTTATATTTGAATGTACCCTTTTCAATTTTATTCATATTAAAAATTTTGTACTTTTGGAAAAAGATTCTCCCGTGCTTTGAAATTTTCTTCCACTCATTGATTGTATATGTCTTTAATATCTTCATATATGTACAGATTTGTTCAAGGGTTCAAAACCATCTGGGGTTGAACATAAAAGCAACTATATGTATCTTATACTAGAATAAGAATTCTCAAAAAAATCCCTTGTAGGCCTCTCTTTACTCATTGAAAAAGAAGAGGGCACTCTCTTTCACTGTGCAGATGTTGACATCCCTGAAGAAGGATTGCAGGTATTGTTTGCGATAGTCTAACAATTTGGAACACCAACTGTTAATATTATTGAGTTTCTCCATTCTACTTTTATGCGCAACACAATTTCTGATCTTTCATTAAATCACTCCAGACACCCCCTATTCGTACGATGAAAATACAGAATATTCTTAGTCTCAAATATGTTCTCTTGGTGTTGATCTCCGGGTTATAATCTAAATACGATTTTCTTCTTGTTTTATATGGATCTTGAATTAAAGTTGGGTACTTATACACTGATGATTTAACTAAATTATACAGATAATTGGTTTCATGTATTACTATTAATTTACGTTGTCTTCTTTTCCTAGGACACAACTATTTGAGTGGGGGTTGGAATTCATTGTTAATTATGCATATCGTACTTGTCTTTTGAGTTAGCATTCTGGAACTAAATGCTTAATACATAATTTTTTTAGGATTCTATCTTCTGCATTCCTACAGTTGCAGATATATTTATATGGGCAATATTGTTAAACCAAATTCAAGCCTTAATCTGCAGTGCAGAGTGGATGGTCTTAGACTGAACAGCTGTTGAATGTTCTTGATGAAAATTGTATCAAGTTTTGTGGGAGCCGACATCTGATCTTCATTCTTCAGGTAAGTTACGAGAATTGTATAGAAATTATCCAGATACGCAGGGAGCGATGTCACAGGGATAATTTTTGTGGTTAACACCAGAGATCTGTAATGCAGAACAGAGGCAAATATTAAGTTGGCAGCCGTAATAGTTGATCCAATGGCTTTCCCTCCAAATTGTCTTGAAAATCGCAACATATCATTTCATTTGTAATGCCAGAACGTTTACTATTGAGTTTAATAACATATTCTAGTTAATTAATGTTGTTGTCCATAACTACACCAAGATAATGATAGCTTTTTACTTATATAATTAAACAGTTCCTGAACTTCTAAGTAAATTGTTTAGCCGACCCAGCGAATGTCAATCCTTTTGTCATTGTGAGATTCATGGATAAGATGTTATTATGGTTTTACTTTTTCTGCAGATTTAACCGTCATTGGAGATCCACTTGGTATTGCAAGAAAATAACAGGATCATCTGTCTATGCAAGATGTTTGATTTTTATAGTGAGCCAGTTTGGAGCATGTCCTCATGGAGAATCAAGATGTTCTGGTAGATTTACAATACACAAAAGAATAATAATGTGGCAAGGATACAGCCCTTTTTAAGTCCGTTACGAGTGAACATTTTTGGGGTTAGCCAGCCCCGTTCAACAGTTTCACTTGCACCCATGTGTGTTTATGTAATTCTACAAAGAGCAAAAGAGTGCTATTAATTCCCCACAAATATAGCTTTTGCCAGATGGTTTCTATTACCCTTATTGATTGGGGTGGAGTAATTGATAACGCATTCACATATTTTGTTTTCCTTTTGTTCCCTTTGCTTTTTTACAAGTAATAGGGTTATTATATTGTCTACTGTGGAACAAGGTGGCCTAAAGACTGTCTGATAGTTTAATAATTGTGTGCTTGTTAGCCCAATCAAATTTTTGCAGCAAATATTTTGCAAACATTTAACCAGCTGCATCCAAACGAGCAATGAGGCGATAATATTTTGGTTCAGACTTTGGTCCCTTTTTTTTAATAGGCTGTATCAAGGATCCTTTCCAGGCAGATGGAGTTAGATCTGTATGTAATACAGTTGTACAAAGTTGCTTTAGTAATTTACTCTGTGAGGTGAGATTATACCTAAGATAGCAATCCGAATTCCGTTTGGTCCCGGAGCTAGTAAAAAGCGATGGTCGAATGTTTGTCTTCTATTTAAAGTTGTAAAGCCTAGATCATGAACAAAGGAATAAAATCACACAAATGTTTTTTTTAAACCATCTTTATTAGCATTTTCATAGTTAACATATAGCAAAGTGCTAGCAATCGCTAGCCGGAAGTGCGATACAGAATAGGTATGTTATATCTGTTCACTTACTGCCATGGTATCCTCTCATGGTTGCAGTTACAGGAGTTATGTGGTCTCAAGGTGGTAGATAATAAATACAATAAAACAGTAAAAAAGAACAATTAACCAAGAACGCAAACGCCATGTTCAAGGCGCCACATAGTATTGGGAGCCGATTAGTTGACACAAAAATAATAATAATGGAGTCCCTAACCCTCACTCCCCACAACTCCACCTTTTATTGCTTTGACAATATATATCACACACTGCTAGGGACATCAGCACATGTCCATGGTCACCCCATGCTGAATGATCAGTTATCCAAATAAAAAGATCTACACTCTCTGGAAGTATCACAGATATTTATAGGTTTTAGTCATCTACAGGCAGCTGCGGGCCCTCTGGATTATAATACTGTTTATGAGAGTGTGAGCAGCAATTAATTGGTGGTTAGGAATATTGTGGCTGATTCGAAGTTAGTGATTTGTTAATCCAATCCCCGCCTGAATAAGTGTGGGTATTCTCCAGATCGTCTATATTAAGTTAGTAGACCTGCCTCTGCATGAGTGAGTCCATGCTGAAAATGATTTGAAGTTTTTCAACTTTATTTGAGATTAGACAATTAGGTCCTTTCAAATAATGAGAATCTTTCCTTGATTGGGGAGGTTAGAAGAATAATTGTAACCCATCTTAGTTTGGCGTAAAATATTCAAGTGTTTTGATTTAAAACGAATTGAATATAAATACTTCAACCAGCCAAAACGGATGTCTTTGCCCTGATTTTGCTAGTCCATGCGTCAGATGCCAAGGTTGATGAGAAATTTCCTTTCCTGTCTATTTATCAAGAATAAATTCAATGCAGGGCAAGTTCATAATTATGAATACTTGAATAGCTAAATTGCCCTCTCAATAGTACAATGCTTTATTTCATAGGTACGTCCTCTTTCATTTCTTTTTAGATGCTTCTTGCATAACCTCCACATTCATGATGATCTCACTACAATGGGCTCAAATATATTTCATCATAATTCTGGTTAGGTACCTCCTCTTATATATTTGGTCTGTTTCTATATAATTCATTCTACTCCTGTTAGTTTGACTAGGGTATGCAGAAATATATTTAGTGTTCCCATTACTATTCCTCTTTTCTGCTCACAAGGACAAACAGCTCCACATCCACATTGTGCCCTTTAGCCTGCATGAATTTTAGATGAATCCTATACTGTTTTTCCATATGCCTTTGCATCAATTCTCTATTGCAATCTTGGCTGCGAAACATGATCGGTTATATAGTACATAAATCCTGCAGTGTTGCCATTGTGCCTCTGCAGAAAATGCTCAGTTCCTAGATATGTTATGTCTTTAATCCAGATAGCGGCAGGGCTACGTATTGGCCCCCTTACTATTCATATTATACATAGACAAGCTTAATCCTTTGACTGCTATTACACCGGCTGTCCGAAAGATAAAAGGTGCCTTACTCCCCACATAACCGTATGCGGATGACACAGTGCTAATGGCCCTTACCCCAAAAGCGCTGTGTTTATTGATGCATTCATTTGTCCAATTCATGGCTGCTCTTGATTTGCAAACCAACTTTTCCAAATCGTATATTATGGCCTGCAGCCTTAAGCACACCCACCTTTCCATGTTGTCCGTTGGCACTAATTGTTTACAAAGCACTAGCACTTTTTCATACCTAAGGGTTACATTTGATGCAGCTGGCACCAAGGCCCCCAATATAGCACCGTGCAGGATGAAGCTATCTAAGGCAGTCGGCTCTCTTTTTACTCTACCTCAACCTACGGGGGATAGGGCTCTTCTTCCGCTGCTCCAGATTTACGCAACTCAATGCGTTTCCATTGCGACATATGGGACTGAAATATGAGGCGTTATAAACTGCAAAGCTATTCAGGGGGAGGAAAATAGATTTTGTAGAAAAGCCCTTTCTGTCCCTCTATCAACCCCTCACTTCATTTGTCATGAGGATTTTGGTATGTCCTATTTGGGCAATCATATCAGCGAATGACGCCCCCCCCCCCCCTTGTTATGGTTTTCTATCCGGAGAACTGAGGAGGCATCCTTAACAAGAAACATTATTAATGATGGCCTCGCGCTGACATAGGCCTGTTTATTCCTTGGATAGCCTATGTGAAGAAAACTTTCCAAGACATGGGCTGCCTCATACATTTACTGAGCCTAGCTTTAGTAGTAGCATAAATAAAAAGTATCTGCAATCGCTACTGCTCAACCAAGCCTGATGCCTGAGGCTAACTGCAGAAAAGTTAAAACTCACTGCTGCAGCTTACCTATGCTTGAGCACAGATAGTCCATTGAATAATTATCTCCTTAGGGCACAAGGGCGCTGAATTAGTTGTTTGCTATTTTGTTTTAGGGCAGATCCAGTTAAATATTTACTGTGTTTTCTGCTGGGCTATCAAAAAAGTCTGGGCACTATTCTTTGTGCATGTGATGGTAGATCGGGGCAAACTATGTTTCATTTTACTTTATTCTGAAAAGTTTATAATATAAAATATGCTAAACAATTTTCAATTCCCCTTTTGAAATTGCAGAAATTCAGGCATTCAGGGCCAGCGTTCAATTTTCTTCCTCTGCACGCCGATAAGTGGTGTTGTTTGGCTCCATGTCAGCGTCGCCCGCTTTGGAAGTGACATCACGGTGCCCATAAAGACGCCACCCCAGCGTGCTGCCATTAATTTCTTTTGTGACTATTCCCGCACCAAGAACACGGAGCCATGTAAAAACTATGTTTCTGTTTTGCCCAGTGTGCAGAGTCTAACGAGATCTTTTGGGTGAAGAACCCAGTTTACAGAGCAGGGAGAATGGGAGGGTCAGAGAGAAATCTGCAGTTAGAGTCTCTGCCAGAAAAAGTTTTACTGAAGGTAAGTAACTGGTTCTTCTGATAGAGACTTCTAACCGCAAGATTCCTCACCCTGGAACAAATACCCAAGCAATACCTCCCTGGAGGTGGGTCTGCGAACTGGCTTAGACCAAAAAGTCCTGGAGGACCAAATGGACGAAAAGCCCATCACGACGGACCTGACTGTCCAAGCAATAGTGCTTCATGAATGTGTGGAGTCATCCATGTGGCAGTGCAGCAGATATCTAGGACAGGGACCCAGCATGCTAACACAGTAGTGGCTGCCTTGGCCCTGGATGAGAAAGCCTGGGACATGGTCCGTTTCTGCACAGCTTTGCCCTTCTTTTGTGTCATAATTTTTATTGGAGATAAAAGATAGGCAATTTGTTACGATGAACCCAATGACGAGTTGTTCATCCACCCAATGGTCTTTGGTGCAATCAATATATAAGGAGAGCCCTCTTAAGGATATGATGGAGTCTCTCTTCCTTGGAAGGATGAGCTGGAGCAAACAAAGCAGGCAGAGTGATACTCTGCCCGATGAGGAGGTATGTCAACAGGTTGGCACCTTCCTGAGAGCCTCTGTGCGGTCCCGAAGCACAATGCAGTTTGATTAATGTATCACCTTCAACCTGTATGTAAGTGTCGGAATGCAAAGTGCCTTTGTGCATAAGACTGTTTGCTATTGCATTTTTTAACAGCGGTATTTTATGTAGAATCTAACACATTGCACCTACGAATAGAGAAAAATATCAAAGAAGGCATATTCTCTAGTAAAGCTTCTACCAAGGATACAATTAGTTTCACCAGCAAACATTTTATGCTATTATAGACTTTTGGTATGAAATGTATTGTTGATATTATCAGCTACTCTGTTTTAAGGAACTCATTTCCTCTTCATCTGATCATTATTTTGTCTTTAGTTGTTCGGCAAAGTATTCGGCTTTTAGGTTATTAATTGGATTTGTCTCTAATTCTTCATAACAATGTATTAGCTGCCTCATCGCTTACTCTAGTTTGACTTTTGTTCATCAAGAGCACATTGGCTTAAGGCTTAATTATATCACTCATCTTGTTGACGCCTGATGGACATCCTCTACTCATTTTGATGGCCTTTCTCTTCCATTGTGATGCCTAAACAACTTATTTTCCACTGCTGATTCATTGCAGATATCAATTACCGGTGTCTGAAAGCTTACTGAGCGAACTCTTGCCCTCTTGTATACTTTAGATGGCCATTCTTTTTTTTTTAATTGGATGATAAAACTAGCAATACAGCCATACAGTAAGTAAAGTAGGTATAACAAGATCTCCATCTTAGCAAAAACAAAATAGGAGACCGGAAACCGGTCAGAGCGAGCTGCTCAACGAGCAAATAGAGCTGCACAGCATGTATGAAATGGAATAACAAACAGGCCATTCTCTGTTCATATGTAAAATTCGATCTTTCTCGTCGCAGTCTCTACGTAGCTTAATATCCTTCACTACCAGTTCATGGAAGATATCTATAGCATTACCCTTAGATAAAGTGGGATGTAATCCTACATCCAACCTCCCTTTCTTGTCTGACATCATTTCTAGTGTCTCATATTGTGTCTTGTGTGAGTGTTGAATCTCCAGCACACATTTTTTCTCCAGATGACTCAGATCTTCCAAACTGCTAAATTAGTCAGACATTGTCTTTTTATTCGTCTGCAGAAGGTTGAGCTTGAAGGACTTACATAATTTAATCTTCCTTATGCATCGATACAAATCAATTTGGATATTCGCAAAGCTGAAGAAGGTAAAAGGGCAAAATATTAAGGCTTACCAAGGAGCTCACATTTTATGTTGCTCAGAAGTCTTCTTGAGGTGTTAATAACTGTATTTTCTGTTTTTGACATGTCTCTATTTCTGTTCATTCTTGCCTCTGTGATGATGTACTTAGTCTCTGGGGTGGTATCATCCTGTTTCCTCTGGAATTCCTTCCTTGTCTTGCTGGTGATCTTTTTCATGCCTTCCCATTCTCTCACCCCCTCCACAGGGGTGGCGGAGGCGGGACATATGAGCCTCATTTCTAATTAAACATTAACTAACAGCCACTGGCTGTTTCTCTGTCTGAGCTTTCCCAAATAAACTCCTCTTTTGGTGCACCCTCTTGTTGCTCCTTTCCTCTTTGATTTTTCCCATACAAAGCGATTCTCAAAGGTGTATACATGTCCACAAGGCAAATCGGTCTAATGTCTCAAAAGTTTTATTATTATTTCTCCGTCAAACACTTAAACGCTCATTCATATTATCCAATATTTTGTTTTTTACCTTGTTCTTGTTTTTTTGCTTTCATATCTGTTAGAGGAGGACCACAATTTGCTCTTGTATTGATATGCTATTTTGATATGTTTCTCAGTGCTTTGAATGGCCGTTGACGGTGCGTTAAATGGGAATACAGTAGTGAAGGTACTTACTCTACAGAGTACCTGCTTGTTCTTATAATGTGCTGGTACTTTTCCAATAAACTCATTGCAGCGGTATTAAGAAGTGCAGGTACTCTGTACTGGACAGTAGCTGCCCATTTAAAGCACTGGGCATTGCTAACAGCTTGAATGTACTCCTTTATTTCAGTTGAATCGTGGACTGATGTGATTAGCACTAGATACAAATTGCATTTTTATGCAATACCACAAAAGTTGAAATTTTTGATGTGCTCGAATGCTTCCAATTTCTTTTCCTTTTTTTCTCTGGTTAAGCTTTTATCAAATAGTTGGGTAGCTACCTCCACCGAAGATACGAAAACAAGTTACTTACCTGTAACTTTGGTTCTCCAGTATTGGAAGCTTTCATAGATTCCCATGCTTGAATCATTCCCCGTCGTCGAGATGGGAGTCTCGGTATATATAAATAGTAGTAAATAAATCATTACAAAAGAAGAAACCAGGCCTAGGCCCAATCTCATTTTGTAATCAATCCACCTCTTTTTGTAAAAGAGACCAAAGAGAACGAACCAACCAATCAGAGCAGCCTCACCCTCTAGAACCTTGGTGAAAGAACCTCAGACCCTCAGATTTTCGTAGACGTTGTGAAACAAATATCACAGAGAGTGAGAGCTGAGCTTTCCCAGGGGAGGAGGGTGGGTCGCATGGGAATCTATGAAAGCTTCCAATACTGGAGAACCAAAGTTACAGGTAAGTAACTTGTTTTCTTACTCCAGTATTGGAACTTTCATAGATTCCCATGCTTGAATCAGAGTAGCTAGCAGTCATATGCACATGTTATCCTCCAGCTACCAATTTCCCGTTACTGTACATATAACCCTGTAACCTTAAAGTGCAGATATTCAAGTGAAATTCAACATCTTGCATCATATTTAGAAAAACAACAAGCACATGCATTTAGATCATGAGATAAAATGTGTCAAGAGCTTAGAAAGAAAGGTAGGAGGGAAGAAAGGGAAAGCTCACCGCTCAATGGAAGAGGTTCCTCAGGACTGCCTGGCCCACCGCTGTGTCATCTTGCATCGATGCATCCAGGCAGTAATGCCTTGTAAACGTGTGAGTGCTGCTCCAAGTCGCAGCCCTGCAAATGTCTTTGATCCGGACCCCAGCAAAAAGGGCCGCCGAAGATCCCATGGATCTCGTAGAATGTGCTCGGACTTTACCCTCCAGGGGCCTGCCCGCTGCTGTGTGACAATATTGTATGGCGCTAACAATCCACCGAGCAATCCCTTGCTTGGAAAGGGGAAAGCCCTTGCGGGGAGCGCTGTATGAGACAAAAAACTGGGAAGATTTTCGGAAGCTCTTAGTACGGTCCATATAGAACTTCAAGCACCTCTGTACATCTAGAGAGTGGAGAGCCCTTTCAGCCGGTGTAGAGGGCTGAGGGAAGAAGGCCTTGAGCACCACTGGCTCGTTTAAGTGAAAGTCCGAAGGAACCTTAGGTATGAACTTCGGATTAGTTCTCATGATGACAGTATTCCTTTGAACTGAAGGAAGGGTTCCTGAATCGACAGATCATGCAACTCTCCCACTCTCCTTGCAGACGTGAGAGCTAGCAGAAGCGCCACTTTCCAGGAGAGGAATTTCAAATCTGCTCGATGAATCGGTTCGAAAGGGTGTTTCATTAGTTGGGAGAGAACCAAGTTCAAATGCCACGTAGGAGGCGGAGGCCTCACCGGCGGAAAAACCCTGAAGAGGCCTTTGAGAAATTGCTTGACAATCCTAGCTGACCAAAGAGAAGGCCCAGCAGCAGTGCGTCTATAGCGAGAGACCGCCGCCAAGTGAACCTTTATTGAAGAGTGAGCCAAACCTGCCTTAGCCAAGGACAGGAAATATGGAAGGACTTGGTGAGGTTGCGACAAGAAAGGGTCCAAACCCTCCCGTTGACACCAGATACAGAATCGCTTCCACTTCAAGCGGTATGTCTTGTTAGTAGACGGAGCTCTAGCCTGAGAGAGAACCTCCCTAATCTCCTCCGGGAGATCTAGCCCAAGAAATTCTCGCTGCTCAGGAGCCATGCTGACAGTTGTAACGATCGAGGATCCGGGTGCCAGACCTGGCCCTGTGACATCGTGAGAAGGTCCGGGATCGGCTGCAGCGGCAGAGGACGATCCAGGGAGAGAAGGTGAAGCTCCGTGAACCAGAACTGCCTCGGCCAAGCAGGAGCTACCAAGATCATCCTGCACGGTTCCGCTTTCATTTTCTTGAGTAACCTGGGAATCAGCGGAATGGGGGAAAAGCGTATACAAATGCGCCTGACCAGGCTATCAAAGCGCATTCCCCAGCGACCCCCGCTGGTGTAGCTTGCTGGCGTAAGACTGGCATTTCCTGTTCTCCAGAGTGGCAAACAGGTCTATTGAGGGCCTGCCCCACAGATGAAAGACCTCCTCCAGAGTAGCCTGATTCAGTTCCCACTCGTGGCTGACAGACTTCAGCCTGCTGAGCATATCCGCCTTCTCGTTGAGCACTCCGGGTAGATGTTCCGCCCTTAGTGATATTCCATGAAGGATAGCCCACTCCCAAATCACCTGGGCTTCCTGAGATAAAGGACGGGATCTGGTACCCCCTTCTTTGTTGATGTAGTGCATGGCTGTGGTGTTGTCCGTCCGGACGAGAACCGACAGACCCTGCAACTTTGGAAGAAAAGCTTGTAAAGCCAGACGAATCGCCCTGAGTTCCAAGAGGTTGATGTGGAGAAGGCGATGCTCGGGCAACCAACGTCCGCTGACATGTAAGTCCTGTAACACTGCGCCCCAACCTTCCAGTGAGGCATCCGTAGTCACCACTTGAGGCGCTGGAGTGTTTACGAAGGATAGACCTTGGGAAACATTTCTTTCCTTTGTCCACCACAGGGCAGCCTTCTTCATAGCCTGAGTGATCACCACTCTGTCGTCGAAGGATCCGCTCACCTGTCTCCATTGTAGGTCGAGCTGTTCCTGCAAGGGACGCATCCGCAACCTGCAGTGAGGTATTAAAGGAATGCAGAAGGAAATCATTCCTAGCAGGGATTTGTAACGGCGTACGGAAAGAAACTCTTTTCTTCGCAAGAGATGTGCCATGGAGATCAGACTCCTTTGTCTTTCGAGGGAAGGAGAGGCCTTGCTGAGAGATGTGTCCAGAACTGCTCCTAGGAACTGAACTTCCCTTAATGGGCAGAGAGAAGACTTGCCCTCGTTGAGGGTCAGGCCCAGATTGTTGAAGAGACGCGTGCATGTGTCTTTTGCTGCACTTCTGGTCGGAGCCTTCAGCAACCAATCGTCCAGATAAGGAAAGATTTGGAAATGCTGCTTCCTGAGGAAGGCTGCTACCGGCGCCAGCACCTTGGAGAAAACCCTCGGAGTAGAGCGAAGACCAAATGGCAACACTTTGAACTGAAAATGGCTCTTGGCTACTGTAAACCGTAGAAACCTCCTGTGGGCTGGTTGGATGGGTATGTGGAAATACGCATCCTCAAGATCGAGAGTGGCCATAAAATCTCCAGGGTTGAGGAGACGTAGAATGTCCTGGAGAGAAACCATCCAAAAGGATTGTTTTATGAGATAAGTGTTCAGCTCCCTGAGGTCTAAAATGGGACGCCATTTCTCCAGCGTCTTCTTCACCAGGAAAAACCTGGAATAGAACCCCTTCCCCCTCTGAGACAGAGGGACCGGTTCTATTGCTCCCTTGATCAGCATTTGATGGACTTCCAGCCGAAGTAAACGCAGATGTTTTGCGGAGTTGACGGCAGGGGCTTGGATGGTGGAAGATGTACAAATTCTAGCGTGTGGCCACTCTGAATGATATTGAGCACCCAACGGTCCGTTGTTATCCGTTGCCAGTTGTGGAGGTATCGAGACACCCTGCCTCCCACAGATGTTCTCAAGGAGGAGGACACAGTGCGAAGAGCCAGCATGCCGCTATTGCCTCTTAGAGGCCTCTCGTCCTTGACGGTTCTGTTTTCCTCTAGCGCCAGACCTAGAGAAAGACTATGTCTGGCCTTGCTTCTGATGGTACGACGGTCGATAAGACTGGGACGTGGAACCATAAGATGTATAACGCTGCTGTTGATGAGATCCTCTGTAAGCAGGAGCACCTCCTCCTCTAGCCCCACGGAAAGGGACCTTCCGATATTGTAGTGTCCCCAAGGATCTAGCAGTCTCCGTATCTTTCTTGATGTCCTGGAGGGCATCATCGATGTGCTTTCCAAACAACGCCTCACCATCAAAAGGAAGGTCCAGGATCTTATTCTGGACTTCCGGACGGAACCATGTCGCCCTCAGCCAACCCTGGCGACGGAGAACTGCTGCACCAGCCAGCGAACGGAATGCCGTAGTGGCAATGTCCATCGCACAGTCGATGATTTCTGCCGATGTAACTTCCCCTTCCTGTAAGATTTTTCTAACTTCAACCTTGGACCCTTCCGGCAACTGGTCCAGGTATGGTGACAGGTCACACCACAATTGGCGATCATACCTTCCCAGTATCGCCAATGCATTCGCCGCTCTAACCAGTAAGCTCGCCATGGAGGAGAATCTCTTGCCAGCATTGTCCAGGCGTCTGCCCTCCTTGTCGGGTGGAGTAGTAAGGGGCGCCGAAGGATTCCGTGATTTCCTTTGAGCCGCCTGAGATATGACCGAATCTGGCTTCGGCTGACCAGTTAAGGATGCTGGACTGTCTTCCGGGGCTTTGTATTTCTTGTTCAGACGCGGCAAGACTGGGATCACTGTGGCTGGATTTTTCCTAGCCTTAATCCCTTCCTCCCATACATGAGCCACAATAGGAATGGAGCGCACCGTTTTCTTATATGGCTCCTTAAAATCATAAAGAAAGCACTCCGATTGAACTGATGGCATGGGAAGTTCGAACCGGAGGGAGGCCCTTTCCATCAATTTATGAAAACCCCCAATGTCCGCAGGGGGGGAATCAACTGGAGCTGGAGATGGAGAAGCGGGATCAGGGATTACATAGTCATCCCATTCTTCACATTGATCAGGCTGAACAATTTCTCCTTGATCCTACTCCGAGGAATCATCTTGGGGCTCCGGAACAGTTGGAGGAATGACTGTGGTCGGCCCCTGAAATTGGGAAAACATCTGGGCTGGAGGCCGTGGCGAGGCTACAATGGCGGCTGGAGGAGCAGGTAGAGACTGCGCCAAGAGAGGTGGCTGCGGAGGAGGAGGGTGAGAAGAGAATCTCCTCCTATAGTCCAACAGCATGCCTTGCAAATCAGCCAACAGAGAAGTGGGAACAGACACCATCTCCTGTCGAATGTTCTCCTGAAGCGGAAATGACTGACCATAAGAATGGCCCTGAAGATATTCTCCTTCGGAATCAGTATCCTGGCATTTGACCAGGAGTTGAGAGGGGCTATTGGCATAGCCAAAGGGACTGTCATCACCCTCAGAGTCCTCCTCTTCATCCAGTAACAGCGCAGGAGGTAGTGAAGCTACTCTCCTAGGAGACGTCATGTCCAGTGTAATCTGTGTCTTCTTAATTGAAATGGAAATTATTCCCGTCGACGGCGTGGAAGAAAGAGGAACCATCGCCGATGAGAGCGTCGCCGGAACAACCGTCGGCAATCGCGTCGACGGAACCATCGTCGACGGGAGCGTAGTCGGAACCACTGTCGACGAGCTGATCGTCGACGAAACAACAGGCGTCGTCGACACCATCGTCGATGAGATGAGCAACACTCCTGCCGTCGTAGTAGTCACCGTCGTCGCAGTCTTAGTCGTCGACGACATCGTAGTCGAAGCGAGCGTCGACGACACCCTCGTCGTCACCTTCGTCGACGTCGATGAAGAAGTCTTCGTCGACGAGCCCGTCGACACCGGAAGCCCTGAAGACGCCGACGATCCCGTCGACGTCAGAGCCACTTTTGTTTTTGGAGGTTTTGTCGACGAAAGTTTGCGCAGCGTCGACGACGATTGCTCATTCTTGTCAGAAGACACTGAAGGAGGCTTTTTGAAAGGCCTTTCAGACTTTGGCAGAGCTGCAGCAGGTGAAACCAGTCCTTCCCTCTCCTTTTCACCACGGTGAGGAGATTTGCTAGGACTTCGGCCCTCAGACTCCCGGGGGTCTTTTTTGAGGCCTTTGAGGGATGTTCTTTAGATAGTGAAGGGGAAGCCCTACCCCTTTTCACTGACCTTCTAGATGACGCAGCTGAAGACGATTCCTCACTATCACTTGACAGTGTCTCCTTCCTTGACTTCAGCTTTTGGAGCCAGATGAGAAGGCGACCCTCACGGTCCAGGAGAGTCTTAGATGAAAATGTGCGGCAAATCTTGCAGTCCGCAGCTTTGTGGTCAGGGTATAGGCCTTAAATGCAGTCCTTATGCCTATCCTCCACGTACAGCCTCTTCTTGCCACAAGTGGCACAAGCCTTAAACAGGGCTTTTTTCTCCTTGTCAGACATATCCAGAGTAAAAACCAACAAACCTGAAGAAAAAATTGAAAGAACTGTTGAAATCCAGAGAAAAAGAGTTGAAGTTGAGCAGAGCTCAAGGAGACTCCCTTCTGCACAACGTGCGGTAGAAAATCTGAGGGTCTGAGGTTCTTTCACCAAGGTTCTAGAGGGTGAGGCTGCTCTGATTGGTTGGTTCGTTCTCTTTGGTCTCTTTTACAAAAAGAGGTGGATTGATTACAAAATGAGATTGGGCCTAGGCCTGGTTTCTTCTTTTGTAATGATTTATTTACTACTATTTATATATACCGAGACTCCCATCTCGACGACGGGGAATGATTCAAGCATGGGAATCTATGAAAGTTCCAATACTGGAGTAATTCTTTGTTATGGGGCACAATTGAAGTCAATTCACTTCTAATGACAGGACGTATTTACTACTTGCCAGGTTGAGCTGCAGTGTTACCCTTGATCATTATGTAGTTCAGTTCTGGTAGCACAGGGCACTGGAAATGATACCATCTGCGGTCAGTTAATTCTGTTTACCATTCACTGTTAACTGCTACTTAGATAATGCACGTCATCTTCATAATTTTTTTTACCACCTGCTCAGCAGCTCCCCCCTCGCACGTTCCCATTTTATGTGTAGCTGGTACCCAAATAATGGACAGCTCGTATTAGTGCTTATCCAGAAAATAGTAACAAACTCTTACTGGTGGGCTGTCACTGCTGTGTTTTCTAATCCTCCCCATACATGTGCAATGACTGCAGCTACATCTTTTAATTGACAACTTCCGAGAACACCGTGTCACAGATGTCGCAATTCTTCTGCAGAGAAGGTGCAGTGTGTTCTAAGAGATACAAACGACAGTAAAAAAAAATTCTAAACATAGTCACTCGCTAATAAAGTTATTAAAACACTGGATTCGGTCTAATCTTGAATCTTTATTAGTAAGGATGAAACAGCTTTATGGACTTAAAGTGTTGTTGCTTTCTCGCTATTTTATTTCAGAGGGAATGCCCCCATCAATGTTTTTTGAAGTGCCTGTGCTGTGCAACTCTGCATAGTCCAAGAAAAGTGCCATCCTTCAGTGCTCACTGTGGTTGTATCAAACTATTTTTGTGCAAAAAAAACAAACAAAAAACCTTACAAGGATCTATTATAAGTCACTCAGATTATTCAATGTTGTCATTCATATCAACACTCGATTCAATAGCCATCTTGGCCTTCCTCAGGGATAAGGCTTTTTTAAATGGCTTTCTGTAGCTACTAATTCCTTGTTAACCAAAACATAGTTTCCGCACCTTGTACATCATCAGTTTCATTGGAGTTTTTTATATTGTATACATTTTCACTGAAAGTAACAATATAGTTAGGTAAAAATTTCAGATAAAACATAACATTTTAAATTAAACAAGTTACTGAAATTCACCAGTTATAGTTAACTCAAGTAACTATTACTTGCACCCTCGCCATGCACAGTGATGTCATCAATGATGTAATATCAGTTGTCATCAGTAATGTTCTTAATGTCACAGAACATGTCATGAGTTTTGCAGTACAGGAGGTCATAAGCAGTGCATGGCGAGGGTACAAGTTATAGTTGCTTGAGTTAAATATAAGGGGTGAATTTTAGTGGTTACTTTAGTTAAAAATGTTACATTTTAACTGAAATTTTTAACTAACTATAATGTTACATTAACCTTTGTTTTTTTTCAGTGAATTTCTTACTTTTTAGATATTATTTCTATACCTAGCTTTTACTGACACTTTCATCTGTTGTTTCAGTGTATTTTTAGTTTTTTTAACATTAAGATTTAATTACCATCCATAACTTAGATTTCATTACCATCCATAACTTTAGCACTTTTTAAAAATGTTATATTTTAACATAATTTTCCACCTAAATATAATGTCACTTTAACCTTTATATTTTTTCAATGAATTTCTGATTTTTTTTAAGGGAAAGAAATATTTCCCTACCTAATTATAACATCACTACAGCCTTTGTTTTGTCAGTGAAATTTTAGGGTTTTTAACATGAGGTAAAATTTTATTACCATATATAACTTTAGCTATTTATTTATTTTAGTTTAAAAGAACAAGTAATTTACCTTCAGTAATGTTTTTTCTGGTAGAGACTAACCACAGATTCTTCACCTTAGAATATCCCCAGGAGTCAGACTGGATCTAGAAAATCTTGAACAGTCCCTCTGCACGCCGATAAGTGGTGCTGTTTGGCTCCATGTCAGTGTCGTCCGCGTTGGAAGTGACATCACGGTGCCCATAAAGATGTCACCCCGGTGTGCTGCCATTAGTTTCTTTTGTGACTATTCCCGCACCAAAAACATGGAGCCGTGTAAAAAAAACTATGCTTCTGTTTTGACCAGTGTGCAGAGTCTAAATAGATCTTTTGGATGAAGACACCAGTTTACAGAGCAGGGAGAATGGGAGGGTCAGTGAGGAATCTGCAGTTAGAGTCTCTGCCAGAAAAAGCTTTACCGAAGGTAAGTAACTTGTACTTTTGATAGAGACATTTAACCGAAAGATTCCTCACCCTGGAACAGATACCCAAGCAATACTTCCCTGGAAGTCGGTCTGCTAACTGGCTTAGACCAAAAAGTCCTGGATGACCAAATGGACAAAAAGCCCAATACGACGGACCTGACTGTCCAAGCAGTAGTGCTTCGTGAATGTGTGGAGAGCGTCTACGTGGCAGCTCAGCAGATATCTAGGACAAGGACCCAGCACGCTAATGCAGTAGTGGCTGCCTTGGCCCTGGAGGAGTGAGCCTGGGAGATGGTCAGTTTCTACACAGCGTTGCCCTTCTTTGTTACAGTGAACCCAATGACGAGTTGTTCATCCACCCGATGGTCTTTGATGCAATCAATATATAAGGAGAGTGCCTTCTTAGGGTCTATATAATGGATTCTCTCCTCCTCCTTGGAAGAAAGAGCTGGAGCAAACAAAGCAGAGCGAGAGGAAAGAGGCACAAGTTTGAAGGACCAGCTTGCCCAGGGAGGGTGAACCGACAGAGCCTGAAGCTCACTGACCCACATAGCGGATGAAATTGTCACCTGGAAAACCATTTTGTTGGTCAAGTTCTGCAAAGAGCACCCATGCAGGGGCTCAAAGGCAGAACACATGAGGTAAGTAAGGATCAAATTAAGATCTCATTGGGGCATCCCCAAGGGAGTATGTGGGAATAAATGTCATAAACCTTTAACAAAATGAGTCACAACTAGTAACTGGAACAAGGACGGTTGATTAGGCAGCTGGAAAAAAAAAGCCCAAATAGCTGATAAGTAACCCTTAAATGCCCAGGGCACTGCCTTGTCAGGCTAAAGTTCGCACAAACAGAAAATCTGCTGACAAACGTGCAGTGAGGAGGTCCACATGGCATAAGGAACACCAGGCCACAAACTGATCCCAGACAGTTTTAGTGGATGGACGCCTGGCTGCCAAGATGACATCACAAACTTTGAGAGTGAGATCGAAAACCCTCAACTGTTGCCACTCAATCTCCAGGCATGAAGGTGGAGTTTGCGCAGGTTCAGGTGCAGAACCCTGCCCTGTTCCTGACACCTGCCCAGTTCGTGACAGGAGGGAAGATGCTCATGCTTAAGAGTTCGGGATACCATACTCTCTGTGCCCAATCCAGAGCCACTAGTATGACTTTGGCTCAAAGCAGAACACGTTTCAGAGCGAGAGCTGTTTTGAAAACTCCAGCACACAGAAGTGCAGACACTGCATGTTCTCGGCGGTGGCTAACAGATTGTGCCAAGGTTCTTCCCAGTCCCAGAAGAGACCTTACACCACCCCTGGAAGTAGATACCATTCATGATCTGCAAGGCAACCACAACTGTGTTTGTCCGCCCTGGTGTTCAACGACCCTGCCAGGTGCTGTATGACAAGGAAGATTGTTGCAATACCACATGGCAGTGGTGGTGTCCGCAAACACCTGAACCAGCTTTCACTTGATGGACTTTTCACAGCCAAGCGAATAGCCCTCAACTCCAACAAATTGATGTTGAGTTGAGACTACACCGGAGACTAGAGTCCCCTGATCTCTGCCAGGCAGCGACCTCCAACCCAGAAGTGAGGCATCAGTCACCACTGTGAACTCTGGGTGTTCAAGGGAAAGGGGTCTGCCACTGACCATATTGCGGTTCATCAGCCACCACTGCAGATCTTTTGCAGTTCCCTCCGATATCTTGACCAGGCCGGAAAGACTTCCTTGATGCTGCGCCCACTGGGACTTCAGGTCCCACTGCAGAGCCCGCATATGCCATCGCACATACTTTACCAGCAGGATGCAGGAGGCTAAGAGACTCATCAGCCTCAGAGTCAGTCTCACTGAAATCCAAGATAGAGCCCAGAACACTGGAATCACTGCCTGTATATCTTTGACTGGCCGCTCCAGAGGATAGGCGCAGAACTGCACTGTGTCCAGAATGGCTCTGATGAAATGGAGCATCTGAGAATGGGTCAGGTGTGACTTTGGCATGTCGATGGTAAACCCCAGCAAAAGCAGAAGGTTTGCCATAGTCCGGAGTTGGGCGACGACTGCCTGGGGCGAGCCCACCTTTAACAGCCAGTTGTCAAAGTAGGGGAAGACTGGAACCCCTGGCCTATGCAGACGTGCTTCAACCAACGCCATCACTTTCATGAACACCCGAGGGACACAGGTGAGGCCAAAGGGGACCACAGCAAGCTAGAAATGCTTGTGGTCCACCGTTAAGAGCAGGTAGTGCCTGTGGGCTAGCAGGATGGGGATGTGGAAATACGAGCCCTGCATGTCCAGTGCTACCACCCAGTCTCCGGGATCCAGGGCAGACAGAACCTGAGCCAACACGAACATCATAAATTTCTTTTTCCTTAGGAAAAAGTTGAGAGGCTGCAAATCTAGTATAGGGCGGGGGCCTCCGAAAGTAGAGGTAACAAGTCCCACAATGCATGGAAATATCGGCCCAAGAGGCATGCGCTGTTCACCCACCACAAGGCAAGGTTAGTGGAGGACAATATGCGCTTCCTAAAGGTGTCCAGTCTCTCTAGTTCCCTATCTAGTGGAGTAGTAGGAAATTTTCTTCAGTTGAATTTTTGCCGTTGAGGCCTCCACCACCAGGCTCTCAAGGGAGGGTTGCTGGGAAAGGAAGGGTGGGTCCCTTGGGGCAGAATGGTGTTGATGGGCAATCATTTAATGCACAGGAGCCCCTGTGCAGGGTTTCACCCAGCCCAACTGGAGCCCGTCGGTGAGGGCTTCATTAAAGGAGAGCATGGGCTCAGGCAAGCCCATCTGACTGAAGCACCTCCGTCAAGACATTGGACTTTACCTCAACAGCAGGCAGCTGGAGATTGAGGACCTCTGCCACCCTGCAAAAGATGTGCCTTCCTCTGAAGCCTGGCCCGGAAGGGAAAGCATGCCAGAGTCTGCAGAGGTATCCATCACCCAACTCCTTGAACCATACCCGTTTTCCTCTTCAGTGTCCACTAGAGGACGATACACCTCCTCGTTTCCTCCTTCAGGGAGATAGAGCCAGTCAAGGAGTGAAAAGCCCAGCGAATGGCAGGGCCTGGAAAGCACCGACAACAACGTTGTGCAGTGCCAACAACGCTGTCAAGAACTAGGATCAACTTGTAGCCAAGAGGTGCCTAAAGCACCACGGGGGGTGCTGGGTGGGATGGAGCCAGGGTGGATGGAGGCACCTTGGCTGCGTCACTCCGGATCCTAGAGTGGATTCAGAGGAACCGGCTGCCATCGAGGGCGAACCCGCCAATGGTTTCCCAGCCGGAGCACCTCTCGGCTCTGTGGGCTCAAAGGCATGCCAGAAAGAGTCAGTGGCCTAAAGATGGCATGCTTTGAGTCATATAATTCCTTAAGTTGGGGAGGCGTTGCCCCAGCGTCAGGAAACTCAGGGTAGCATGGAGCAGGCCCTGACGCCAGCTCCGCAGGTAGAGTGTGGAAGCAGGGCCTAGAAGCACGAGGTCGAGAGTGAAGCCGAAGTACGCTTTGACGTCTTCTGCTTGTGTTTCCTCGACTTACCTGACTCTGACGAGGAGGTCTTGGAGTAGGAAGATGATCATTAGCGGGAACAGCTTTGGGAGTGGCCCGAGGTCTTCCACGGGAACAACGTGGAACATTCTTTTGCCACACCACCAGGAGCTTTGTTACCTGCTTGTGAATTACCTTCAGGTACATCGACTCACAATCGACACTGGCCCTGAGGTCGTGTCCCGACCCCAGGCACCAGAGACAGACCAAGTGGGGATCGGGCAGATACATCTGCTTGTGACAATCCCCCCCAAAGCTTGAACCCTGAAGGTTTCACAGGTGACATGTCTCTAACACAGTGCAAAAGCTCAAAATGTTTAACCATCAGTAGAAAAACTTTGGTAAAAAAATGACCGTGGTAGCACTCCAGATCCGTGCTGCTGGCCTGGAAAGAAAGGAACTGATATCAGCGCGCTGGGGTGGCGCCTATATGGGGACTGCAATGTTGCTTCATAAACAGAGCAGAACGCTGCCAGCTACTGGCGTGCAGAGGTACTCCTCAAGATTTTTTCAGACCCAGTCTGACACCTGGAGAACACTGTAAGGTGAGGAATCTGTGGTTATAAGTCTCTATCAGAACGTTATGTTTCAATTTAAATTTACACCAATCTATAAAGTCACTTTAACCTTTGTTTTATTCCGTGAATTAATTTCTGAGGTGTATTTTTAAGGTAAAGTAAGATTATTTCCATACCTAGTTATAATGTCACATTAACCTTTTGTTTTTTTAATGAATTTGTAGTTTTTTTTAACGTAAAGTAAGATTTTATTACCATACATAACTTTAGCAACTGCTCACCGCACTAGGCCTTTGGCCGTGCGCAGCATGGGGTTGGCTACAGGGTCTGTCCTGTGACCTGGCCCTGCAAGGCCTTTGGCTGTGCGTGCCAATAGGGTTGGCTGGGGGGCCTGGACTGCGGCGCAGTTAGCCACAATTGTACAGGCCCTGCACCTACCGCCCTACAGGTGGGCAACCGCCTCAACCAAAACAGATACCCAACGCCCACTTTTTTTGTTAGAAATTGTTTTCTCGATCCCGTGGGATTCTTCCGGGAGCCATGGGGCCGAGCTGAGTCGAGTTGGCATAGTGTGTGAGTCTAGGGACCGGCCCTGGCACCTAAGTGCCCCCCCCCCCCCCACAATTCTTTTTTATTTATTTTTTATTTTACCTAGGGGGTTCTTCTGGGACCCCCTCACAAGTTGCAGGGGGTCAGGGTACTCCTACCTTAACCCTTATATCCTATTGCATTTCATTTTCAGGACATGGGGACCAAGTCCCCAAGTCCTGTAATGGCAGCTGCAACATTATTGTTCAGGTTGCGGCCTCCAATCAGAGCATGAGTTCTCGTGGGATCCTCTCTCTTCCCTGAGAGCGAGGAGGCCAAAGGGAAAAAAGCCCCCAAGTCCAATTGGATCACTCTGTTTTCTAAAGCTGTGTGCCCACATACCCAAACATACAGATATCTATACATTATGAGCCTTAATTTCTCAAAGTCTACGGAACAGATTTACACCAAATCACAAAAATCATACTTTCTGGGTAAAGATGTAGCTTTCTACCAAATCTGGTGTAATTCTGTTCAGCTGTTTTTGCTGTGGGGCTGTTCACAAATCCCTATGGAAATTGCAAGTGAAACTGCACTTTGGGACCACCCCTTTTTCTCAGCCCCTGCTTGTCAGACCAACCTAAAACTTTCAAGGAAGGAGCTGAGGTGGCTGAACTTTGCTTTTAGAAAGTTTCGTAAAGATTCGTCAACTGGTACAAAAGTTATTAGGAAACCAAAAATTCAATTTCCTATGGAAACTTGGTCCTAACGAGAACTACACAGTGAAGACCACCACTGTTAATATATATATGTATAAATATATGTATATCTATATATCTATATATATTCACTGAAAAAACCGTAGGTTTCAGGCACGTTATAGTTAGAAATTAGCATTTAAAAAACCTTAGAAATTCACTGAAAAAACCATAGGTTTTAGGGACAGTTATAGTTAGTTGGACATTTCACTCGTACAAAACCATAGAAATTCCCCCGTTATAGTTAGTTCAGCTAACTATAACTGGCGCCCCCGCAATGCACTGCTGATGACGTGTCATATTACATCACTCATGACATGGTCAGTGACATCACTGATGACATCTCAAATGACATCACTGATGACATCATCCAGTGACTGTGTGTTTCTGTAAAGTTTAAATATGTTTAATATATATAGGGTAAGGCGTATTGAAGAATGAGTGGGTGTATAAGTGTCTGAATGGATGATTTAGTAGGTGCGTGACTGACTCTATAAGTGAGTGATTAAGCGTATCTTACTGAATGCATGGGTTAGTGACTAAACTGTGTGAATGTCTGTATCCATCTGTCTGTTGCTGTGTAAGCAGCTGCATGGGTTTGTGAATAGCTACATGAGTGTCTATATGAGTTATTGATTGGTTGTCTGAGTATCTGTATGGGTGCCTGAGTGTTTGTGTGGGTGGGGTGTGTGTGACTGTGCATAGATGTGCGAGTGGGTGATTCACTGGGTGCATGGTTTCAAGAGTGCATCTGTGATGGACTGTATGGGTGGGTGAGTGTGTGTATGGGTATGTTAGTGAGTGAATGTATATCTCAGTGGTACATGTGTGAGTAACTACATATGTGAAAGGCAGTATATATGTGTGTTGGGAGTATATAAATGGCTATAAGTGAGAGTGTGTGATTGTGAGAGTGGCTGTATGGATGAGTGTGTACTTGTATCAGTGATTGTATAAGAGCGTAAGAATGTGCTAGTATTTGTATGAGTAAGTGAGCTGGTGTGTGTATAACTGTATAGGTGAGTAAATGGCAGTGTGATTAATTATTTGCATGACTGACTAGGTGTGTGAGTACCTCTATGGATGAGTGGCGGTGTGTAAGTGTCTATATAGGTGTATGAGTGCATATGATAGTCCTGTACTGAGTGACCGTAAGTATGAGTGACTGTACGGGTGAGTGAGTGGATGTGTGTGTAGACCTAAGAATCAGTGAGTGGGTATGTAGTTATTGGTGTTGGAGTGTCTATGGTTTTGAGAATGGCAGTCTGTAATTTAGAGTGGGTGTATCAAAGGTTATATTAGGGTGTGAGAAGATGCATCAAATTATCACATGGATGATGTCATCAGTGATATCACTGACCATGTCATGAGTGATGTAATATGTGACGTCATCGTCAGTGCATTGCGGGGGCGCGAGTTATAGTTAGCTGAACTAACTATAACGGGGGAATTTCTATGGTTTTGTACGAGTGAAATGTCCAACTAACTATAACTGTCCCTAAAACCTATGGTTTTTTCAGTGAATTTCTAAGGTTTTTTAAATGCTAATTTCTAACTATAACGTGCCTGAAACCTATGGTTTTTTCAGTGAATTTCAAAGGTTTTTTTATATGCTAATTTCTAACTATAACGTGTCTGAAACCTATGGTTTTTTCAGTGAATTTCAAAGGTTTTTTAAATGCTAATTTATAACTATAACGTGCCTGAAACCTATGGTTTTTTTAAGTGAATTTCAAAGGTTTTTTAAATGCTAGTTTCTAATATGCCTACAGAGGTAGGACATGTGAAGAAAGAAGAAAAAACGCACAGAAAGAAGCAAAAGAAATGCAGAAAGAAGCAACAGAAGTCCACAAAGACGAAGAAAAGAGCAGGAAGAAGCAAGACATGTGCAGAAAGAACCAACAGAGGAGCAGGAAGAGGCCTTGTTGCAAAATCATCCTGTGCCCACAACTTTTTAAGACGGGTACTGGTGGTAACTGACTCGGACTAACCAGGCCTAGAGCCAGTGCTATGCTAAAAGACACTTAGAATACAGTGAAAACACCTACATACACTAGGGAACACTATGCGTTGGGGTACCACTGTGATTAGCATGACCTCCTCTGTAAGGCCCTAGTACATAATAGGGCAGGGGGATTTAAACTTCCTCTTAAAACGCGCCCCGGGGCGCGTTTGCACAGTGGTGAAGGGAGGGGGGGGCCTGAGGTGACACGTGTGCAAGCAAGCCCTGTGGCCGTTTTAAGTTGGGAGATTAAGTCCCCTTGAATCCTGAGGGTCCCTGGGGTCCAACTAGCCCACTAGGTACCTCCAGTAAGCGCCACAGAGCTGCGTTGCACAGGTGTAAAAAGGGGCGTGGCCTGGACCACCTCTCTGCAACGCAGCCCTGTGGCGCGCACTGGAGGTACCTGGTGGGCTAGTTGGCCCCCAGGATTCAAGGGGAATTAATTCCCCAACTTAAAACGTGCCACAGGGCGTGTTTGCACACATGTCACCTGAGGCCCCGCCCCCTCCCTTCACCACTGTGCAAACGCGCCCTGTGGCGCGTTTTAAGTTGGGGTATTAGGTCACCTTGAATCCTGAGGGTCCCTGGGGCCCAACTAGCCCACCAGGTACTTCCAGTAAGCGCCACAGGCCTGCGTTGTAGAGAGGTGGTCCGAGGCCACGCCCCTTTTTACACCTCTCTGCAACGCAGCTCTGTGGCGCTTACTGGAGGTACCTGGTGGGCTAGTTGGCCCCCAGGGTCCCTCAGGATTCAAGGGGAATTAATTCCCCAACTTAAAACGCGCCACAGGGCGTGTTTGCACACATGTCACCTGAGGCCCCGCCCCCTCCCTTCACCACTGTGCAAACGCGCCCTGTGGCACGTTTTAAGTTGGGGTATTAGGTCACCTTGAATCCTGAGGGTCCCTGGGGCCCAACTAGCCCACCAGGTACTTCCAGTAAGCGCCACAGGCCTGCGTTGCAGAGAGGTGGTCCGAGGCCACGCCCCTTTTTACACCTCTCTGCAACGCAGCTCTGTGGCGCTTACTGGAGGTACCTGGTGGGCTAGTTGGATCCCAGGGACCCCCAGGATTCAAGGGGACTTAATCCCCCAACTTAAAACACGCCACAGGGCGTGTTTGCACACATGTCACCTCAGGCCCGCCCCCTCCCTTCACCACTGTGCAAACGCGCCCCGTAGCGCGTTTTAAGTTGGGGGATAAAGTCCCCTTGAATCCTGAGGGTTCCTGGGGTCCAACTAGCCCACCAGGTACCTCCAGTAAGCACCACAGAGCTGCGTTGCAGAGAGGTGTAAAAAGGGGCATGGCCTGCACCACCTCTCTGCAACGCAGCCCTGTGGCGTGCACTGGAGGTACCTGGTGGGCTAGTTGGCCCCCAGGGAACCCCAGTATTCAAGGGGAATTAATGCCCCAATTTAAAACGCGCCACAGGGCGCGTTTGCAGAGTGGTGAAGGGAGGGGGCGGGGCCTGAGGCACGATTGCGTCTTTTTTTTGTGTGGCCCCCCTTCTTTTTACTTTTCTGGGCCCTGGGGACCCCATCCCCCAGGGCCTGACCCCTTTTTATATAAAAAAAAAACAAAAAAAACTGAACGGTAAGGGGGCCGCGTGGCCCCCCTCCCATGGCCAATTCCGGCCCCGGGGACCCCATCCCCCGGGGCATGGCCACATTTTTTATTTAAAAAAAAAAAAAAACTGAACGGTAAGGGGGCCGCGTGGCCCCCCTCCCATGACCAATTCCGGCCCCGGGGACCCCATCCCCCGGGGCATGGCCACATTTTTTAAATGTTTTAAGGAGGGGTGCTGCGTGGCCCCCCTCCTGAGGCCTCTATTGGCCCCAAGGACCCCATCCCCCGGGGCCGGCCTTTTTTTTTTTGTTAAAAAAATTTTGGGGGCCGCGTGGCCCCCCTCCAGGGCCACTACTAGACCCGGGGACCCCATCCCCCGGGGCAGGCCCTATCCGTTGAGGACCGTGGGGGGAGCCCCAATGCCCCCACGGTCCCGCCGGCTCCCCGCGTCCTGCAGGAGCCGGCATTGCTTTTCCACATGGGGAGCTGCTAACATGCAGCTCCCCTTGTGGAAAAGCAATCTGCTTTAGATTTTGGAAGAGCGAGCAGGTTTCCTGCTCTCTCTTCCAAAATCCAAAGCAAGTTTGCTATGGCAGGACGGGAGCCGCGAGGCTCCTGTCCTGCCATAGCAAACAGCAGTGTCCCGGGGGTGGGCACCCCGGGACACTGCAGGAGCCGGCCCTGGGGGGTGGCGGTCCGCAGGGCCATCACAGGCTCCAGGAGGGGGGCCACGCGGCCCCCCTCCCTTCACTTGCACAGCCCCGAGGAGGTGGTGGTCCCTGGGGCTCGGGGGTCCGTTACGGACCCCCAAATTTACATTCTTAGTGCCCCGGGGAGGTGGCGGTCCCCGGGGCGTGTGGGGGGGCTCGAGCCCCCCCACACAGGTTATTTTCTTTTTTTTTTAAAAAGCCCCGGGGGGTGGCGGTCCCCGGGGGCGGCTGTGTGCCCCCGCAAATATTCATGTAAAGCCCCGGGGCTTGGGGGGTCCTTGGAGGCCCCCCCTCTCATTAAAAAAGAAGCCCCGGGGGGTGGCGGTCCCCGGGGCTGCGTGCCTCCCCGCAACTCATAATAGAAGCCCCGGGGAGGTGGCGGTCCCCGGGGCAGTGTGGGGGGAATTGGGGCCCCCCCCACACATTTTTTTTTGTCACTGCCCCCGGGACTTGGCCCACCCGGGGGCTAAATAATAACGAAGCGCGGGAGGCCGCGCTTCGTTTTTTTTAGTTTCGTGGCTGGATCCGCGGATCCGGCGCGTATTTTGCCGATTTTTTTTTTTAAATGCTTTTTTGGGCCCTGGGGGTCCTTGTGGGACCCCCTAAGCAGGCCTAGGGGGTCAGGGTGGTTCTACCCTGCCCCCTTTTCTTGTTTTTCGCGTTTGTTTTTCTGTTTTCTTGTGACTCGGTTCTACCAAGTCACAAGATGGCTGCCAACACTTCCTGGTTTGGAGTGTTGACAGCCAATTAGAATAAAGCTCGTGGTCGGGAGGGTCTGCGGATCCTCCGTGCCTCTAAATATCGAAACTTTTATTTTTGATTTTCTCAGCAACTACTGAACGGATTTACACCATTTAAATAACAAGGGCGCTTTCTGAACCAAGCACTACCTTTTAGCCAAATTTGGTGTAATGCCGTTCAGCAGTTTTGGCTGTAACCGTGTCTAAAGTTTCCTATGGGAAATTGATTTTTTGACCTCTATCTTTTGATTTTCTCCGCAACTACTGAACGGATTTACACCATTTAAAAAAAAGGGCGCTTTCTGAACCAAGCACTACCTTTTTTCCAAATTTGGTGTAATTCCGTTCAGCAGTTCGGGCTGTAGCCGTGTCTAAAGTTTCCTATGGGAATTAACATGGAGAAAACACGTTTTGGGACCCCCCTTTTTTCTTGGCCCCCGCTTGCCGAATCACCCCGAAACTTTCAAGACAGGAGCTGACCGGAGCGCCCCACTAGGTTTGAAAATTTCGCGATGAGTCGTCATCCGGCGCCAAAGTTATTGGGAAATCAAAAAACGCTTTTCCTATGGAAACTAGGTCCTAACTATAACTACCTACTGGCGACTGCCAGTAGGTAATATATATATATATATATATATATAGAGAGAGAGAGAGAGATTGATATATAGCTACATCAATCATGTTTTGGTGTTTTTATTGCACAACATGCTTTGGTACGAAAACCCATAAATCATATGGACCCATGAAATCTGGAAAATATTCCAGCTGCCCCTGGAAAATATGGACTTCATCATCATGGCATGAGCCAAACCACTCTGTAGAGCTTTAACATAATCAGGGTCATTGAGTTATGTAACAATGGAGAACTCAAATTATGCAGCAGGGTTTTCTAAGCCATTATCTTTAGTTTATCAACTGTCTGTTCAAGAGAGGTAAACAAACTACAATTATGTCTTTTCTTGGAATATGGCAATACCAGGGGCTTGTTTTGCCAGAATGCTGACAACCAAGTGATCCAATGAAACCATGCAACAGCCACCATTGACCGCCATTTCGAAATTCAGGAAGGCAGTAAATGCTGTATGAACAAGGTTATTTGTTGGGTTCAGGAGACCACTGCCCCACTCATTAAGGGTGTTGCCATCTCTGCAGGCCAACACTGGTGCCTTTTGCTCTGCCTCTTTCCCCCAGGACTAGGTCAGGAAGTAGAAAATTGAGCCTGAGCTTTGGTCAGAAGTGGACCATTTTCTGGTCAGGGAAAATGTTATCCCCCTCTCCAGCTAAGTTCAAACACAGGCGCACTGCCCAGAAAAGCATATTACTTTTATTTTGAGAGTTTCATTATACACTTTAGCATATTATTAGTTATAGCAAGAGGATATCCAGAATTCCCACAGGATCATGCAACATAAAGCAAGTGAGACGACAAAATCTAACGAAGTGTGAAATGCTTTCAAGACACTGAACTAACATAAGATTATATGATGATTCTAAAGAGGACGGGCTGCTTCCAACTAATAACTTTTGCAAAAGAAGAAGAAAACTGGTAATACTACAATACAAAACTTCAGGTATAGTCCAGGAACAAAATCCATTGTAAAGTGAATTGGACTAACATTTAAAACAACTGCACAGGAAGTTCACACAGCTAAATTTTCAAGGAACTGAAAAAAAAATTCTACATGGGGTAACAATCAATGATGCTAATTTTGACTGTATATGTCCATGAAATGTATGTAGTTACATTAAATTTCGCCCAAAAAATGAATATCATACCATATCTCATACGACTGTCTACAACTGCAGAATAACCGCTTGGAGTAGGCAAACCACTTTGTGGTTTAAATTAGTTCTTCAAGAAAAGCTCCTTTTGGAGCACATTTCGCCTGAAATCAATTTTACATTCTTGGGTTACCTAGGGAAATGCATTTTTATGTACAAATAGTTTACAACACAAGTATCAACATTCCTTTAGCGTACATTCACTCATACACCTGTGCTTTCACTCAGTAGACAAACCACTCGTGGCAATACCAGAATTCTCCTGGCTGGGAAATAATCAAGTATGCTCCAATGCAGAATCTGCACAGATTTCAAATAAAATGATTTCAAAACTTTGCTGAAGGTTTAAAGACTTAATTGCCTCTCTGAAAGTCTGGAATTTATTCTGCCTCTGTGGGGAAAAAAGTGTCTAACCTCTTGTGTCTGACCTCTCCCTGTTGAGTGAAAGCAGTTGGCACTCTGTCACCAGAGCTGCAATGCTTACCTCTTCCCACCACAGGCTGTCTGAGCTCTTTTAAATGTGCCGCAGGTCTGACCTTTTCATAGAACCAAATTGTAGAATCCATTTAATTGAACTTCAGTTCAGAATTTTCTACCCTATCAACAGTAGGAATTCTGTATCACAAGCTGCAGTTCTGACTGCTCTCAAGTAGCAGCAGAAAAAGTTTAACTAGAGCTGTACTTCTTACCTTGCCTCATTTGAAGTAAAAGTGGCTCTATTATACTGGGCTGTACTGTAGATCACTCCCTATTTGGAAGTCTGAGGTCTTTTAACATGAGATGCATTCCTCATCTCTTGCCATTTGAAATATCTTCATGAAATAAAGACACAAGTAGAATAGCTTTCTTTTCTCCATTTATTTATGTTCTTTGCTCTGCCTTCCCCAATTAGTCGACAGGCCCCTGAAAGATGAGTTTGATCTGTCCTTGTTCCCCTGTCAGCCAGGTCCCGCAGAATGGGCAGGCAGCGTGGAACGCGTGTGTACCATGCGGCAGTGGGATCTGGGACCAATATTTTACAGTCCTTTCTGAACAGACATGCCCACAGGGGCAGAAGGCATGGGATGGCTGCCCGGCATCCAGGTACAGCCCAGCTTCGCAGCCCAGCCAAAGGGGCACATAGGGACCCACACGACGGCACATCGGGCACTCCCGCTCGTGTTCTCCCTTCTCCTTCCGAAACCCCCAATTGTGATAGCCATGCACGTGCCCACAGTTGACATATGCCCATGGCTGCTTCTTTTCAACAACTTCCCTCTGTGCCAAGCTGGGAAAGACAAGGGTATTGAAACCCACAGGGCACTGGGGCCGAGCCGCGTTGATTTCTTGTCGTAGGGTCTCTAGTTGCTTCAGTGTTGGAGTGCGCTGCAGGCCTTCTGTTGTTCTCCACAGCAAGGTGGCGCCGCATAGGTCAATTAGGGAGCCATCCTGAAGGACGTTGGACTCATTTTCCACCTGCAAAGAATACAAACAGTTAAAAGTTCATTTCAAAGAATCCCCGAGAGATTAAAGGTCAAGTTACAAAATGAGGGAAAGTTAATTAAGCATTTTAACATACATAAAACATGTATTCTCCTTGTAGGCAACGTCTGCTATGGCCTCAGAAACAGAAGTGCCTGCCAGAGTGAAGTCAGGCTGTATCTTCAGAGTGGTAGTGAAGAACCTAAACTCAACTTTCAAGTCCTCCTGAATTGAACACTGTGCCTAGCCTTTGGGGGCAAAAGAACCTAACCTTGGTGTGGCCTCTAAATGGAAGACCAGGATTTAAAATGAATATCTGTGCCATGGGCTTGGAACTTGAATTTAAGTTCAGGGGCCATAAATACCAAAATTGGATTTATGACCCAATGAAAAAGGAAAATAAGCTACTCTTTAATTAGGTACCCCCTAGTTCTAGTGTACCCAATATTGTTTCAAGAGTGCTGGATCCATATCAAATTTTCATTATACTGTCAGGAACCCGAGCTTGAACTAGGGGAACAGGAGACGTGTGCCCCGCTGCATCCCGAGCCTGAGGTTTTGCTGCTTCATATACAGGCTGAGGAATATACCTTTAAGGCTCCGTATGCTGTCTGCGGGGAGGAGTCCCGTCAACGACGTCATCGTCAGTGATCCTTTCCGAGGAGGCGGGGACAAAGAAAGAGGAAGAGGATTCCGGATCGAGAGAGCCCGCGAACGAGAAACCGAGAGAGACCAACGAACGGAAGGAGGACGTGGCGGATTGCGAGAGTCGTCGGGGAATTCCTGCGAAGCTGTCCGAAGCCGACGTCCAGGACGCAAGGGAGAAGCCAGGAGGCCAACATAACCACGCGCCGCACCGCCACTCTCCTGGAGGAGTGTGGCTGGAAAAGGTACGGCGCCGTATACAGGGGTTCTCGGGGCACTGGGAGGGCAAGGGAGGCACTTAGAGGGAGGACACCATTACAACGGGACTGCACCTGGTGACGGAACGTGGTGACCCCTCACTGACCCCCTCCCAAATCTAGCTTAAGGAAATCGACCAAACCACTGATTTGTGACATTTTGTTTTTGTTGTTTTTCCTCATACCCTCTCGGTTCTTCGCGGGAAACGCCGAGCATCCGGGCCGGATCCTCCAGTGCAGAGGAAGAAGCGGGCAGGGGACTTGAAGTCTTTCAAAGATTTGTATTGGAGAAATAAAATAACACCCCCTAAGACCATCTTTGCCTACTGGTTCTCTGTCCTTAGCTTAGAGTGCCGGGCCCTGGGGTCGCCTTACGACATATACCCACAAGAAAGATTTGCTTATTATAAAATTGTTTACTAAGTCAATGGTTATGTTGAAAATCTAGCATGGCTGCTGCCCTTGAGCACCAACATTATTCACTTGGGCCATTTTCAAGCAGAATCTCAATCAGATTTCTGTTGCTACTTGAGTGTTCTGTTGATGTAGCCACAGGGAAAGGGAGAAGCAGCTTAGATCACCAAGATTGGTAAGCCTGTCATAATGGCCTTTCAGGTGTTGCAGCCAGAAACAGAATGAGATCAGAGAAATGGATGTATTCTTCTACAAACATCGCACTGTCTATGGGATAGGTTTATACATTTCTTTTCTTCCTATCACTGCGACAACACAGAAGCAAGGTACTGCGTATCCCGGAGGATATCAATTAACTGTATTTCAGAAAAGTAAATAAAAAGATCTTCACTGTACTAATGAAAAATGACTCACTTGTAATCCTAAATCTCCATCAGAGGTATTCTCTCTGATATATCCCTGTGAATAGGATTCTCAAAAACCCTTAAAGACATACAAGTGTAGTTAGAACGTAATTTAGAAGAGAAGTCTATATTTCAAGAAAGCCTATGAACCCGAATAGGGTACATTAGGTTGCAAAAAACACTTTGTGCAAAAAAAATAACAAAACAGAAAAAGAAAAAAGAAAATGTTGTTCCTTGCAAAGACTGTTATAAAAATGAATAACATCCTGCTTCTTTCAAGAATTTCAGAGGTTGGAATGTCCCATCATGTTCAGGAGGATCTGTGAGGCAATTTGTTTTTGAAGATCAACATGAGGAAGAACCTAAGAAGACTCATGCGCCATCTAAGTTCTTGGACTCGGGCAGAATGTTCAATATTTATGAACTCAGAGAATAAGATTGGTGGAGAAGAAATGGTTACCTACTTGTAGTCCTGGTTTTGCATATCTTTTGAGAAATCCAGTGTTGTTATTTCTCTAGCAGCTGTGGGCTTGCTGCTATAACAGTGGTATATTTCTCTTTGGCTTATTACTGTAGACCTGGCATCAATGGAACGGCCTTTGCGAACTCAGTTGAAGAGTCTTCATTATCACAGACACCGATGTCTGGGGTGCTTCCATGGGGATATTCAATTTTGAGACTCTTCTTACAAGTACATCATGGAAGGTGGTTATGTCATCCATTGGAGAAACCCTTGTTGAAGAACTTGCAGGAAATGTGAGTGTGCATGAAGACCCCTGAATCCCCATCATATGAGCACAACTAAAGTGACATAGGTGATTAAGTGTGTGGGTAGTCTGAATCCCCTAAAGAAGAATAAGGATTTTGAGGTGCAGCATGGTGATAGCGGCTTATTTCATACAAGCAACACTGATGCCTGCTGTAAAGCCATTTTTGGAGGAGGGAGGTTAAGCGGCCACAATGACCATCTGCACAGGGTCTTCAGCAAGGATGACAAAAAGCTGAGGTCACAAGGGTTAGGAGACAGTTCTCCTACTGGTGATAGTCTAAGTCTTTTCTTAGGTAACTCAGGAGAGAACATTGGTGAAGATTGTGATATTGATCTGGGCAACGTAGAGAGGTAATGTGACTTTGGTAGCAATGCAATGAATGTTGAAGTGGAGGGGACTGGATAGTATGGCTAAATGGCGAAGGAGATGCTGTTGTGCATCTGGAAGGCTTCTTTGGTGATTGTGATGCTGTTCTGAGCTTTATGAGCTTTGGCACTCAAGTCTTGCTAGAGTGGTGGCGGTGATGGTGCCTCGTTGATGTTTAGCCAGCAAGCATGTCAGGCTGAGGCTATTGACAGCAAAGCCATGTTCTTCAACAACATTTGGAAATGTCACTTGGGCACATGTTGGTGATGCTTTTCAGTTTTATCAACTTTTCCAGACCTCGGAGTATCCACCCATATGGATCATTTCATCCTCAGACAACTATATAGCACATTCTGCGATAGGTTAAAATCTTACCCGGTGGAGCCTGATGACTTCCCACTCTTGACGTTCGTGATCGCGTCAATAGATGGATCTCGGATAGTATCCCGACTTTAACAGTCTTCCTTGGCTGTGATATTGGTGTGTGTGGAGGGGACACAAACGGACTGGGAGCCTGATTTAGTTCACCCCATACTGGACAAAGTATGGTGTTTTTGCTTCACTCAAACAAAACTTGTCTCTCCAAACCACTTGTATAAATTGCTGCATTATAAGTTCCAACACCACGCATACACTACTCCACATGGCGTAGCAAGAATTTATCCCACGCATTCGCATTACTGACCGAAGTGCGATCTTACCCATGCGGACTTTGCACACCTCACATTGAACTGTCCTGTTATTCAATCATATTGGACACAGGTTCTCGAATCGATTTTGGAGATGACAGAGCTCACTGTTGAACCCAACCCTTTGCTGGCATTGTTGGGTTATGTCAAGCCTCTCCTGCTTAATATTAGGTGCTCTACTGCCATTGCGTTGTTGCTGGGCAAATGCTGGATCGCCAAATTCTGGGGTAGTAGAGGAGCCCCCACCAAGGATGCCTGATTAAAGGACTTGATTTACTGGGACACCACCAGCGAAGTCTATGCCACTTTGCAACAGCCAGCGTCCAGAAGCAAAGACATTTGGCAACCTTTACATGATTATCTGCTAACTCTGGAAGATGAGATCTCTGCAGTGGTGCTAAAGTTTAGACCCACACCCATAATTCCACATGTAATCCATGAGTACTAGCTCCCTCTCATCTGAACATGGACGTCCAGCCACACAGTGCCCCTTCTATTGTTTATATCTAGCTTATATTGTAACCCATGGACATCCCAGTCTGCTCTCTGTTCCTTTATTGTTACTACATTATTGCATTTGTATGTATCTCCGTTGTGTTCTCGGGCGCACAATGCGTGTCTTCAGTAACCTTTTCTTCCCAGATCTCCTTTTTTTGGGTTCTTTGGAGATGTAGGCACTGTCTCAATGGAAACAGAGACTCTAGTGGGCTTGTTAGGTCTTTTCTTCGCCTTTGCCCTTAAATCTTCCAACTTGCCACAGAGTCTTATCACCTTTCTATTCTTTAATGTACTCTTTGACATTTCTTTTTCAAAAGTCACAAACGTTCATGAAGTAAGAGGAAGCAACAAATATCTGTGTGGGTCTGAAGAAGCTTTCTTTCGCCCTTATAAGAGCACTTAACACAAAAACATGGAATTATGACAGGAAAACTCGTGAAGAAACAATACATTATTATTATGGACATACATTATTTATTTATTTGTGTGTGTGTGTGTGTGTGTGTGTATATATATATATATATATATATATATATATACACACACACACACATTATTTTGCATGTGTGCGTGCACCCCTTTTTTATGTCAAGTAAGCTTTAGGGGCCATGGTGAGTGTGTGCTTAACCTTGCCATAGCTCATCTGAATGCACTTAACTATCCACCTCGCAATGCCTTTTTTGGAAATGGCATGTCCCATGTGGGATTTTGCAGATGCTATAAAAACCAGAGTAGCGTTTCCAAAAATCTTGTGTCCTATAGTGTGTTCCATCACTATAGGACACAAGCCCTCTCTTGACATATAGTGTATGAAGGACTCTTTCTGCTACAGACTCTGGTTGTCGAAAAAATAGGCAGCTCAGTAGGTCTGATCATTCGGAAAGGTGAAACCACCTTTGGATGAAATTTGTGGCTGGTACGAAGAACTGCCCTGTTTGTAAACTTGAATAATTTGTCCTTGGACTGCAAGAGCTTAAAGCTTGCTAATGTGTCTAAGGGAGCTGAATGTGATTATGAGAACCACCTTCAAAGACAAGAACTGTAATTTACCTGAGTTTAGGGGTTCAAAACGAGGACCCATGAGCAGTCGCGGCTCCTGGAGGGAGTTTCGCCGGGCGGTGACGTGCGGCGGGGGAGGGGCAGGGTGGGGGGTAGTAAAAACCGGAATCCGGCTGAACACAGGCAAGTTAGCAAATAAATAAATAAAACGAATTTCGTAGCGTGCGCTGCATCGCATTTGGCGATGCAGCGCGCGCTACGAAATTCGTTTTATTTATTTGCTAACTTACCTGGATTTGGCCGGATTCCGGTTTTTACTACCCCCCACCCTGCCCCTCCCCCGCCGCACGTCACCGCCCGGCGGAAGTCCCTCCAGGAGCCGGGACTGCCCATGAGTAAGGTGAGGACTGCACTGAGGTTCCAGACAGATGCAGTGGTGTCTTTGTAGTATTACTCTCAGGTTAACTTCCATTTAGACTTTATTGACTGGTATTTTAAACGGGGAAGAGTGCTGTCTGTTTTGAAGGTAAGCCACCAAGGAAGTCAAGTGTCAACATTAGAAATGTAAGCAAGGCCTGCCTTGTATAAGTGCAGAAGGTAAGAAATAATCTTCTGCACAGAAACATTAAAAGTATCTAACTGTCTGAAGATGCAGTAATGCATGAACCTTTTCCACTTATCGACATAATAGGAGTAAGTGGTGGTTTTCACGCCTCCCTCAGGATAGCCATGCATTCCTCTGTCAGACTGTGTTAACCAAACTCTAGGTACCCAGGTGCCAGATTGCTAGGTTCAGCTGTTTGGGATCGAAGTGTCTGAGCTGACTTTGATGCTCATTAGGAGGGTCTGGTGTGTGCAGGGCTACTCGTGAGGATTGAGTGACATCTCTAGGAGCATTGAGTACCAGGGCTATCTCGCCCAGTTTGGTGCCGCTAGGATAAAGGTCAAAATTAATGTGATATCCATAGTTTATATTTATTCCAAGCGCTATCAATAAATGCGGGCCAGAAATTCTTTTACAGCCTCCTGGAATTGAGATCTAAGTTCATCTGGAAAATGAAATAACCTTGACGGCTTGATAGGCTCCTTCAGAGGAGAAGTCCCTGGAAGGCTTTTCACTTCCTAACTTATCAGGCAGCCCAGTTGTGGATATTAGGGGAATAATCCAACACTGAAACTATTCAAATGTAGGTCCACATAGACAAGCTGTGCTAGGATGGTCATTGTGAGACAGCCAGTGGCTTGCCTGAACTCAGAGATCTAAATTCACATGTAAGCACACCAACACACTTAGTCCTTTACCTGTGGGATATGCTGACGATCAGGAGCCGGCTGACCTTCTCCTGAGCTTACACTGCTATTCAATTCTCAGACAAGTTCTCCCTTGCCAGACTCCTGGGCCCCTTTCAAAAATTGAGAGTAGGATTCTGCAGGATAGTGCTGTGGTTTGTGAAAGGTACAATGAGATTATTTTGTCAGTGCAAAGAGGCAGTCGTGTTACATAAGGGGAAGAGATAATGCAGCATGTGCCACTAAGGCACTGGATGATGCAGCCTCATGTGAAATCGTTTGCCATTTGAGAATGCTTGCAATCTGAAATGTTCCTGGCCTTCGAAATGGGATGGAAGGGCAACGTTTCGCACATTTACGCACATTAAACAACCCTGGTGTTATCGAACTTATTGCTTAGAGGGTGCAAATATGGTAATGGGAGTCCTCTTTGGGAATAGTGCTGTCAGATGTAGATGGATTGAAACTCCTTGCGGGAAGATACAGTACGAGTGAACTGAACATGCAAACTTGTCAATAAGAATATCTTATTAAAAAACAGAAAGAGACACAGGAGTGAGAGATCTGTTATTCCCAGCCTCCTTGCACAGAACTCTAAGGTGGACACCCTCTCTGTATTTCAGCCTTCTGTAGGACATCTATAGGCAAATTCACATCCTTTAGTAGTGAAAGAAGCCAAAAGGCAGACCAGGCACACCATTGTTGTTGTCCTTATTTTCTCACCACACACACATGATGGACACTTTTATACTTATGCAAAAAGAACAACTGATGCACAGAATGCCGAACAATGGAAACATTCACCCCAGTACAGAGATCGGGGCCTAAATCCATCGTTTTTTTGCTCCCTGTGCCATTACAGTTAAAACCCAGCAATAAGCAAATCAGTCTTGACTATGCTCCCTATGAGAACAGTCCAGCCCGAACTGCCAGGCCAAGTCCTCCCTGGACTGGAAACAAGCATCCTGGGACCGGTCTCGGGGTTTCACCTCTCATCAGCCAGGCTAGCTTGACTCCAGTGGCATGGAGAGCACAGGACCCACATCTGGGCATACCCGTCCCACTTGGGGTGAAAAATGCAAAAAGAACAATTGATGGACAGAATGTCAAACATGAATGTTTGCATTGTTCAGCATTCCGTCCATCATTTGTTCCTTTTGCTTTTGTCGCCCTAATTGGGAAAGGCATGCCCAAATGTGAGTCCTGTGCTCACTGCGCCACTGGATTCAAGCTAGCCTGGCTGATGAGGGGTGATGTCCCGAAACTGGTACCAGGATGCTTGTTTCTGGTCCAGGGAGGACCTGGTTTGGCAGTTCAGGCTGGACTGTTCCCATGAGGAACAGGGTCAAGACTGATTTGCATATGGCTAAGTCCAAACTGGGGTGGCGTGGTGAGCAAAAGAACAATGGATTAAACCCAGATCCTTGTGACTGGGGTGAATGTTTGCATTGTTCAGCATTCCGTCCATCACTTGTTCCTTTCACTTATATACTCACAGCATGATATTAGTCACCATCATACTGTAAAGACTATAGCCACTACACGTAGAACAAGACAGACTGTGGCTTTAACATGGGCAGGTGGCACTAGCAATTGTCGTACAATACCCGTTGCCCTGCTTTTTTTCTCTTTACTTATTGATAGCAGCTATCACAGCACCGGAGACGAATGAAGCTTGATTATCTCGATATTATTTGTTTCATGAACCAACACTGATGACATTCTTTTGTACATCTTATGTTACTCAAGGTTCTTATTCCCAATTTCATATGAAGGCTGTCATCTGGAGAGATTTTATAGTATCACAAGAATTAATTAAGCTTCCAGTACAACAGCCAGGTTTTGATTTTCATTCACTGTATATGAGTGTGCCGGGCATCTTGTTAGCGCTTCCCAATCACTCTGTATGACTCTCTAGAACCACAGAAAACCACATCCAGGTACATTTGTGTCTCCAGTTATTTGCTGGATGTTTATGGGAACCTATTATCTCAAGCAAAAGGTTTATTTACAGGTGCAGAGATTCTTAATCTTTTGGCATCTGTGGACCCAATCTGAATCACTATTCGAAGCCAAGGACTCCAGCCTAAGTACTTTCCATGATTTGAACCTCAAAACAATCTACACAAATACAATAACAAGTATACATCAAACAAGTACACAAAGCTTTTCAAAATGTGGTTTTATTTCTAAAAAACGAAGCAATGGGCTACACTCAAGCATGTCACTTTGTCTTTTTTTGTTTCTGATGCATGCTCTCCTTTTGACTGTGCATACCAGTGTTTCAATCAACGCCACCAATTATCCATAAAAGGTGCTTCTATGTATCAACGCATTTCCCCATAGACACACAAAAGGTAAAACCCTTTGAAACCCTAGGGCCCTGATTCTGTTTTAAGATTTGCAATCTAAATGTACTAAAGCATGTGAAAGTATTGTGCTGTAAGATATCTTGAGGAAGCCTGGAGTATTTTTTCTTTCGGTTCTAAAAGCTGCTAAGAGGAAACAGCAGCTTCCTTCTACATTGACACACATTTCATTTTTAGCATCACGGACTGTTTTAACATGCTAACTTATATATATATATGGTCAGGATTTGTGACACTGGAGTAAAGGATATTATTGTTTTTCAGATATTTGAAGCATATATGTATATTACTGTAGAAAGAACGCTAGCTGAAGCTCTGGTGATACTACGAATAGGTATTGTTACTCACTACTGGGGATTTCCTCACTGCTCCTGTCAATTACATGCTAAAATTACTCCTTAGTGTTACAGTGATTCTTATTCTCACCATTTAAGCACCACAAAAGCTCAGGAAAAGAAAATCCCCGCCAAACTGAGGGTCCAGGTCTGCAGTTTTTCTCTGCTCATTGCCCGACCCCCCTATATTTCTCTTGGTATTTTGTTGTCACATAACATTTCAGAGATTCTTGTGGGCGAGATGGGAGTATCATCCAGATCAAGGATAACCCAGAGGAGGTATCTAAACTCTAGCATCTCAACAGAGAGGAGAAGATGAGAACACCTCAACAAAAAGGCAGATACAAACAATTGAAAAATGCAGATAACCGCCCTCAGACATCAAATATAGGTAGAAATAATCCAGAGAAACTGAGATTTCAGTTCAAAATGCCTTATTTTTAAGAGCTTATCATCCAGATCAAGGATAGCCCAGAAGAGGTATCTAAACTCTGGCATCTCTACAGAGAGGAGAAGATGAGAACACCAAAACAAAAAGGCAGAAACAAACAGTTGAAAAACGCAGAAAATCACCGTCAGACATCGAATATAGGTAGAAATAATCCAGAGAAACAGAGATTTCAGTTCAAAATGCCTTAACTTTAAGATCTTCTATTCATGTTCAGTAAACACAATTTGCAATATCATGAATGAATCATGAGCAAATGTGAAAGCAAATATATAAAGTAAGGGAACTGTTTTGTCCTAAATCCCTTTAGTTTTCCAAAATATGCCTATAAAAATGATGTGGTTTTGATCAAGTCTGCTACATGGGCATTAAATAGGAAATATGTAGCAAAATTTTCAATCAATTTAGGCTGGGGCAAGAAAATAAACAAACACCGCACAAACTCAATGCCTGTTTTTAGCTTTTCTCAGTAATAAAATACATGTTATTTTTCAAACTCACTACTGACTTCAATAAAATAACACTATACTGTGAACACCTCCCTATTTACTCAACACACAAATTTTTACAGGCAACCTGGTACAGGAGAAACATAATTTTAAAAGTTGCTGTTTAACGATCCTATACATCTTTTTAGGCGTCTCCACATTTTTAAAATGTTTTAACATATAGTTATTTATTTTTACTGTATGTTTATGTTGGAAAACGAGGCAGCATCTGTGAGGCCTGCACAAATAACATGACTACATTTGTCCTTCACTGGGAACCAAACACCCAATTGTAGCGCCTGACTCTCAGAGGGTAGCGTTGCAGAGCAGTCTGAGGCTTTACTCAAGGGAGGTGGTGTGGGCTAGAAATCGCCATTTGCAGGTGCGCAGAAATAACACTCAATAATTGATTGTCCAGTCTGTACTTTGCTTTATAAAAGTAAGAGTACATTTATTAAACACACACACTACTCAATACTATGCACCAATTTACAAATATACATAAGCTGTTGGAATTACTTTGTGACATTGCGTAACATCTCCACCCCTCCCGCAGGGGTGGGGTGGGGTCTAGTACCACCACTCCCATGTATGCACATCATCTTGCCCCCTACTGCAGTGTGTTGAGCATAACCTGGAGCGAGGGCCCTGTGCACTGGCACCATCCCAGTGGCGACCCACCCCATTACCTCAACACGCATTAAAAATAGGTTCACCTGCCCTAGTGACACATAACCCTGACTGAGCATCTTATATTGACCACACAGTATGCACCCCTACATATTCAGGGCTCACAGTCTGGGTTGTTCCTCACTTAAGCGCAGCAGCAAAAATACATGTTTACGCACACTTTAGAATGACAGTACTCAGCAAAATTGTTGGACATTAGAATGCGTTGCAATTACAGCCCCTAAAGGCATCACAGATGAAATCACAGGATTACGCATATACAGCCAGGCACCCTAGCAGGGGTGTCTGGCAACATAACCCACTTTGCTTATGACATCACCTTACACAGGTACTTCACATTACACATGTGAACTTCAGTCTCTCTGGAAGAAATAACATTAGTACATGCAGTATTGATGCAATTACACCTCTTCACCTCCAGGGGATGCCCTTCTCCAGACATCCCAACTCAGCCCTTCACTCCTTGAGGCACTTCTCCAAACACCCTCAGCTGTAGAACAAAAGTTCCAGCCTAGAGAGTGTTAATTGCTGGCTGAGCCCTTGAGGGGGTATTCTTTCAGATGCCCCATGAAACTTAGGGGCGGACTGTTCTTCTTTGTGCTGGGGGAGGCTGCGTTGCTCCTGCAGCTCCCCCTGCACCCCTTTTCACACATGAGGGTGACCCCCTCCTCTGGGGGCCACCAAGCACCAAAACGATCTGTTTCCCCATGCCTTGCAAGGCATTATGGGGCGCTTCAGGCTCCTTCGTATGAATAAAAGATGAGCGGCTCTCCCGCTGTGCCGGGTAGAGCCGCGCCGAGTGTCTTTAGGCCTCGTTGGGGGGCCCGGTCCCACCCGGACCCCCAGGTAAGTGAGAAGGCTCGGGGAGCCCACCCCCGGCCGCTTCTGCCGATTTTCGGGGGCCCGGTCCAACCCGGGCCCCTGGCACCACTTCTCGCGGGGCCCGGTCCCACCCGGACCCCGCATGGCCATCCTGATGGAGAGCCACCTGGGGAGCCCACCCCCGGTGGCTCCCGCCGGCTCCCCGCGCGGCCAGCACCCTTGCGTGCTGCCGCGGGAGCCGGCTCCGCATTTCTGGTCTGCCCGCTCCGGCGGGCAGACGTGCAGACCTTCGCCGGCTCCTCCGGTCACCCGCCTTCCATTCTTCGGGGCCCGGGGAAAGGGGTCCCGGGCCCCCGAACATCTTCGGGGGGTGCGACGGCGCCCCCCTCCATCCCGGTCTCTTCGGGGCCCGGGGATGGGGTCCCGGGCCCCCCCCCCTCCTCCTCCTCGCGCGGGGGGGGGGTGCAACGGCGCTCCCCCTCGATCTTCGGTCTCGGCGAGGGCATCTTCACGGGGAGCGCGACGGCGCTCCCTGACTTTACTTCGAGGCCCGGGGATGGGGTCCCGGGCCCCTTGGGCTTATTTTCGCGGGGGGGGGCGCGACGGCGCTCCACCGATTTTACTTCTTCGGGGCCCGGGGATGGGGTCCCGGGCACCTCTTCGCGGGGGGCGCAACGGCGCTCCCCCGCCTTCCTCTTCCGTGGGGGCCAGGGTGGGCTCCTGGCCCCCATACAGGGCACCTTCCCCGTGTTTACTTCTCTTTAGGGGGGGCAGCCCCGGGACCTGACCCACCCCGGGGGCATCTTCCAGACCGGCGGCGGAGCCCCACGTGCTTCGTCGTCGGTCCCATCAAAGGTCGCGTACCTTCTGGGGGGCATATCTCAGCCCCCAGGGGTCCGATCTTCTCCATTTTCGCGTCTTCTTGCTCCGGGTGGCGCTCCCCAGCCACTGGGAGCACTCTCCTTCGCCCTCCGGGTCTCCAAGAGGGTGCATTCTGCAGGGAGCGGTCTTCACTGGCTCCCTGCGCCAGACTTTCGCCTGGCTCTCCTCCTGGGCCTCTCTTCTCCCTGCGCAGAGGCCCCTGCTTCTGCGCACCGGTCCTGGGCTCCTCTTCTGGTGCTGTTAGGGGCCTGGGGGGCAGTCAGGGGGTACCTCCTTCCAACTGCCCATTGCCAGGCTCCAGCACCTTCCGCCTCAGCAGACCACACCCCAGAGAGAGCTCTCTTCCTCTTCCGGTACTTTTTAAAAGTTGAGTAGGGGGCTGGCAGGAAGTCTCTGTTTGTCCTATCAAACAGCGACACATCACTTCCCTGCCCCTGCTCCCTCCTCCCTCCTCCTGGTCCAGCCTCTGGGTTTGTTCAAAATGGCGTCGTCCAGGGTCTCTGGCCACATGGTCTCTGAAACACGAGCCCTTCCCTCCTCGCTGCCTCCCCTCCTTGGTGCAGCCTGGTGCCTGGCACCCAGTGATGGCTGCTGATAGATGAGCCTGTAGCCCCACCCATCTTCTCTTCGTGGAGAGGAGGCCTTAGCTTGAGGAAGAAAGGTTATCAATCCATCCAGCTGAGGTCAGCCCTCAGCCTGGCCCTGGTTATGACTGACTCAGAGAAATGTGACATTTCTGGATGACCCAAAAGCAGTACAAATATGACTTTGGACTCTGCAGAATACTCCTTTTCACATCCGCTACAGTGGACTTTAGTGCGTGTCTGGAATCTGTAGGCCTTATGAAAGTTAATCTAGCCCATGGGCTCCACATCCCCATAGGGGAATAATGAAGTGAAAAACACAGTAAAACACACTGACTTTCCCTGGCATGTTCCTTCCCAGTGTATAAGGCCTATTCCGTGTCACCACCCACTTCTGCATAAGTCCCGCCACACCATTCACTTTGTAGCTGCTCCTGGACTGCGCACGCCAGGAATCTCCCCTGCGCAGCCCCTACACATGTGCACACGCATGTACACAGGTGTCTGCATGTAACCAGCCCGGTGCCCCTTACTCCAGCTGCTGCGCAGCGGCCTAGTCAAGCTAGGGGGACACCAGTAAAATCCACATGCAGTCTCTTTCATCATGAGTTCACTGTGGATGAGTCCCAATTTATGAGGCTCTCCCACAGTAAAAGCTCAACACACAGGTGCTCAAAAAGCGAAAAATCCGGGCGGCCCATAGTGTCAGAACCACCTTCTAACAGTCTAAAACCCATTGAACCTTGTAATGAGGTTGCCACTGTATCTTTTGCTATGTGCCAATGGTTGTTGATCTGCGGACCCCCCCCCCCCCCCCTCAGCGCCTTGAGACCCTCACAGGTGAGTGGCGCGCTTACAATTCCCTGATTGATTGATTGATATCTCTTACCGCTAGGATTGTGTAGTTGTTTTATCACTGTTCTGGTACTGTTATCACAGTTCTCTCTTTGCTAAGCAGAGGCCACTTTATACACCAGCATGAATTCCCAACATTTAGGGCTGACATGTATACTATATTAATTAATTTGTACTGTACGTTAACTGGGTTATGGATTATTTTGCTAATGCATTTTTAATTTTACTGTTTACTGTGGACATATACTTTGATGGTTTGTAACAACCAAATAAAGTTTATAATATATATATGTATATGTACACTCAACACACAAATAAAGTGAGGAGAGGGAAACATAGACAAAACATTACAGATAGTCCATACCATGCTACATACCAGCTTTCCTCTCTGCTGAGCTGACCGGCTTTCCCGCAGAGCATACACATTTCCACAAACGGATATCTCCCTCCACACGCCCGGCAAGGAGTCTTCCGAAAAGCCACCAGTGGGGTGCATCACCAGAACACCGTTAGTGGTTAAACCATCCATCAGGCCATCCGGAGTCCGCCATTTTGCTGCCCTCTCCTGCCAATGATTGTAGACACCAGTGTGACATCACAAGTTAAAGGATATTCAAAAAACAGAACAGTTCATACCATTAAACTAAACAATAATCTTCTTCTCTCCATTTCTGCAACACAAGTCAGCATGGGCAGCCAAACTTTTCTCACTGTAGGAGTGTACACAATGAGTTCTACTTTTTTTATGAAGCATTAACATTTTGGAACTTCAGTTCATGTTTTAACTTTTTCCACAAAAAACATTCAAGTCCATCTATTTAAATTTTTGAAACCGTAGGTTGTAAAGATTTTATGAAGGTTCTACCCTAAATATTTAGAACTCTTTATTTTCACAGGTATCCTGCTTGTAAACTGTTTCCTATTTGGGTATATAAAATATTTATAAGTACTTCCTGCTAATGAGAATATCAATTCCACTGGCGGGTGGGGAGTTGCGGGAGGAAACACGGGGGAATCAGACGTCTGGTTTTTTTCTAAAATGTGGACTATTGATGAAAAGAGCTAAGCGTTGACTCTGCCAAACCACAAGACAATATGCCCCAGAAGACTTGCAGTAGTGAGGAAGTTAAAGCTGGTCAAATACAGCTATACAAATCGCCTGCTCCCATTTGTCTTGTCTCCACTAGACATACTTTGATTAGTTTAGGACTAAGGTATCAGTCAGCATCTGCTTTTTTAATGTACATAGAATACATTTCTGAACATGTAAACAATCAACCCCTAAGCTAAACTGGCTTTCATCTAGTTAGAAGGCAGCACCAGCTGGCTCTACTGACGTACATTGAACTGGTGAGGCTACCGGGGTCGAAAAACAATTCTGAGGGAAGATGAAATCCTAATGGGTGTGAAATTCTGTGCTTCTAGGCACCCGTGATGGGAAAAGGGAAACATCATTGGAACAACTGTAGGCTCTGGTATTATACACATGGGTTACAAGTGAAGGACTGGTCCAAGAAATACTTTTTGTGGCGGGGTATAAGAGGGTGAAATAGTGCTGCTAATAGTGAATTAGTCGTCCACGCCCTGCCAGCATCAGGATACCAACGTAACCCATGGTCCACCCGGATAACAAAGCATTTGGAGCAGGTGGCACAGAATTTAGGGGTTCTGACAACCCTTGATTGTGGCTCTGCTAATAATATAACCAACTATCACTGAAAAGCACAGCCCGAAACCTATGCGAATGTACTGTATCATGTAGGCAAAATCACACAGTCTAATTGGCACTTTGACAACTGTGAGGTACAAGGTCTTTTTGCCTGATTGACAAAGTATGTTGATTAGCCCTGTTCAGTCTCTGGCGCCAACAAAGACCTCTTTTGGGTATTTAAACTTAATTTCATGTTATTATAAAGTAATCGTTATGATTACAATCTCAGTGAGACTACAACATCTGCTGATGTTTAAGCCTGTACTGATAAGAAGAAAAGACTGAAGACCTATAAAAAGAAATCTGAATCAATATTTTGTTATTTGCGACTGGCTTTAAAGAGATTCCGCAGAAAGATAAAATGGTGCAATATTTGATACAAAGTAATGTGCCACTTTTTTAGGCCCAATCAGTTACCTGTAAGTCTCCTACTCTCATCTTCCTTTGAAGAGGAAGAGTGGTAAATCAATAGAAGAAAATTAGCCTACAAGCAATGAAGGAATTGTGGACCCTTTCACCCCAAGAAACGCGACCTATGTAGTTGCAAGAAACTCTGGATGGTGGAAAGTCTTCACCACTAGAGTAACCCAAAACTATCCAGTTCTCTGACTTTAGCAATATGAATAGGCAAGAGACTCCTACACGGATTTTAGTTTAAACTTCAGATATGCAATGCTACTACATGAGAAAATTGATGGGGTTATAAAGCAAATCCAGGAAACGAAATAGTGGTCCTAGCAAATAAGCTTATGACTTGCTGATGAAACTAGAGTATTTAGATCAACTTTAAAAGCGGACCTTATAGCATGAACTCACTCACTCAACGAGTGGAATAAGAATAGTGTCTTAAGACAGACATCTAAAACAAAAGCGTCTCATGAATTGACAGTGGCAATCCTTAGAGAGCAATTCGGTGAAGAAAACAAGTTATTTACCTGTAACTTTGGTTCCCCAGTATTGGAAGCTTTCATAGATTCCCATGCTTGAATCATTCCCCGTCGTCGAGATGGGAGTCTCGGTATATATAAATAGTAGTAAATAAATCATTACAAAAGAAGAAACCAGGCCTAGGCCCAATCTCATTTTGTAATCAATCCACCTCTTTTTGTAAAAGAGACCAAAGAGAACGAAGCAACCAATCAGAGCAGCCTCACCCTCTAGAACCTTGGTGAAAGAACTTCAGACACTCAGATTTTCGTAGACGTTGTGAAACAAATATCACAGAGAGTGAGAGCTGAGCTTTCCCAGGGGAGGAGGGTGGGTCGCATGGGAATCTATGAAAGCTTCCAATACTGGAGAACCAAAGTTACAGGTAAGTAACTTGTTTTCTTACTCCAGTATTGGAACTTTCATAGATTCCCATGCTTGAATCAGAGTAGCTAGCAGTCATATGCACATTTTATCCTCCAGCTACCAATTTCCCGTTACTGTACATATAACCCTGTAACCTTAAAGTGCAGATATTCAAGTGAAATTCAACATCTTGCATCATATTTAGAAAAACAACAAGCACATGCATTTAGATCATGAGATAAAATGTGTCAAGAGCTTAGAAAGAAAGGTAGGAGGGAAGAAAGGGAAAGCTCACCGCTCAATGGAAGAGGTTCCTCAGGACTGCCTGGCCCACCGCTGTGTCATCTTGCATCGATGCATCCAGGCAGTAATGCCTTGTAAACATGTGAGTGCTGCTCCAAGTCGCAGCCCTGCAAATGTCTTTGATCCGGTCCCCAGCAAAAAGGGCCGCCGAAGATGCCATGGATCTCGTAGAATGTGCTCGGACTTTACCCTCCACGGGCCTGCCCGCTGCTGTGTGACAATATTGTATGGCGCTAACAATCCACCGAGCAATCCCTTGCTTGGAAAGGGGAAAGCCCTTGCGGGGAGCGCTGTATGACAAAAAACTGGGAAGATTTTCGGAAGCTCTTAGTACGGTCCATATAGAACTTCAAGCACCTCTGTACATCTAGAGAGTGGAGAGCCCTTTCAGCCGGTGTAGAGGGCTGAGGGAAGAAGGCCTTGAGCACCACTGGCTCGTTTAAGTGAAAGTCCGAAGGAACCTTAGGTATGAACTTCGGATTAGTTCTCATGATGACAGTATTCCTCTTGAACTGAAGGAAGGGTTCCTGAATCGACAGAGCATGCAACTCTCCCACTCTCCTTGCAGACGTGAGAGCTAGCAGAAGCACCACTTTCCAGGAGAGGAATTTCAAATCTGCTCGATGAATCGGTTCGAAAGGGTGTTTCATTAGTTGGGAGAGAACCAAGTTCAAATGCCACGTAGGAGGCGGAGGCCTCACCGGCGGAAAAACCCTGAAGAGGCCTTTGAGAAATTGCTTGACAATCCTAGCTGACCAAAGAGAAGGCCCAGCAGCAGTGCGTCTATAGCGAGAGACCGCCGCCAAGTGAACCTTTATTGAAGAGTGAGCCAAACCTGCCTTAGCCAAGGACAGGAAATATGGAAGGACTTGGTGAGGTTGCGACAAGAAAGGGTCCAAACCCTCCCGTTGACACCAGATACAGAATCGCTTCCATTTCAAGCGGTATGTCTTGTTAGTAGACGGAGCTCTAGCCTGAGAGAGAACCTCCCTAATCTCCTCCGGGAGATCTAGCCCAAGAAATTCTCGCTGCTCAGGAGCCATGCTGACAGTTGTAACGATCGAGGATCCGGGTGCCAGACCTGGCCCTGTGACATCGTGAGAAGGTCCGGGATCGGCTGCAGCGGCAGAGGACGATCCAGGGAGAGAAGGTGAAGCTCCGTGAACCAGAACTGCCTCGGCCAAGCAGGAGCTACCAAGATCATCCTGCACGGTTCCGCTTTCATTTTCTTGAGTAACCTGGGAATCAGCGGAATGGGGGGAAAAGCGTATACAAATGCGCCTGACCAGGCTATCAAAAGCGCATTCCCCAGCGACCCCCGCTGGTGTAGCTTGCTGGCATAAGACTGGCATTTCCTGTTCTCCAGAGTGGCAAACAGGTCTATTGAGGGCCTGCCCCACAGATGAAAGACCTCCTCCAGAGTAGCCTGATTCAGTTCCCACTCGTGGCTGACAGACTTCAGTCTGCTGAGCATATCCGCCTTCTCGTTGAGCACTCCGGTAGATGTTCCGCCCTTAGTGATATTCCATGAAGGATAGCCCACTCCCAAATCACCTGGGCTTCCTGAGATAAAGGACGGGATCTGGTACCCCCTTCTTTGTTGATGTAGTGCATGGCTGTGGTGTTGTCCGTCCGGACGAGAACCGACAGACCCTGCAACTTTGGAAGAAAAGCTTGTAAAGCCAGACGAATCGCCCTGAGTTCCAAGAGGTTGATGTGGAGAAGGCGATGCTCGGGCAACCAACGTCCGCTGACATGTAAGTCCTGTAACACTGCGCCCCAACCTTCCAGTGAGGCATCCGTAGTCACCACTTGAGGCGCTGGAGTGTTTACGAAGGATAGACCTTGGGAAACATTTCTTTCCTTTGTCCACCACAGGGCAGCCTTCTTCATAGCCTGAGTGATCACCACTCTGTCGTCGAAGGATCCGCTCACCTGTCTCCATTGTAGGTCGAGCTGTTCCTGCAAGGGACGCATCCGCAACCTGCAGTGAGGTATTAAAGGAATGCAGGAGGAAATCATTCCTAGCAGGGATTTGTAACGGCGTACGGAAAGAAACTCTTTTCTTCGCAAGAGATGTGCCATGGAGATCAGACTCCTTTGTCTTTCTAGGGAAGGAGAGGCCTTGCTGAGAGATGTGTCCAGAACTGCTCCTAGGAACTGAACTTCCCTTAACGGGCAGAGAGAAGACTTGCCCTCGTTGAGGGTCAGGCCCAGATTGTTGAAGAGACGCGTGCATGTGTCGACTGTTTCTTTTGCTGCACTTCTGGTCGGAGCCTTCAGCAACCAATCGTCCAGATAAGGAAAGATTTGGAAATGCTGCTTCCTGAGGAAGGCTGCTACCGGCGCCAGCACCTTGGAGAAAACCCTCGGAGCAGAGCGAAGACCAAATGGCAACACTTTGAACTGAAAATGGCTCTTGGCTACTGTAAACCGTAGAAACCTCCTGTGGGCTGGATGGATGGGTATGTGGAAATACGCATCCTCGAGATCGAGAGTGGCCATAAAATCTCCAGGGTTGAGGAGACGTAGAATGTCCTGGAGAGAAACCATCCGAAAGGATTGTTTTATGAGATAAGTGTTCAGCTCCCTGAGGTCTAAAATGGGACGCCATTTCTCCAGCGTCTTCTTCACCAGGAAAAACCTGGAATAGAACCCCTTCCCCCTCTGAGACAGAGGGACCGGTTCTATTGCTCCCTTGATCAGCATTTGATGGACTTCCAGCCGAAGTAAACGCAGATGTTTTGCGGAGTTGACGGCAGGGGGCTTGGATGGTGGAAGATGTACAAATTCTAGCGTGTGGCCACTCTGAATGATATTGAGCACCCAACGGTCCGTTGTTATCCGTTGCCAGTTGTGGAGGTATCGAGACACCCTGCCTCCCACAGATGTTCTCAAGGAGGAGGACACAGTGCGAAGAGCCAGCACGCCGCTATTGCCTCTTAGAGGCCTCTCGTCCTTGACGGTTCTGTTTTCCTCTAGCGCCAGACCTAGAGAAAGACGATGTCTGGCCTTGCTTCTGATGGTACGACGGTCGATAAGACTGGGACGTGGAACCATAAGATGTATAACGCTGCTGTTGAAAAGATCCTCTGTAAGCAGGAGCACCTCTTCCTCTAGCCCCACGGAAAGGGACCTTCCGATATTGTAGTGTCCCCAAGGATCTAGCAGTCTCCGTATCTTTCTTGATGTCCTGGAGGGCATCATCGATGTGTTTTCCAAACAACGCCTCACCATCAAAAGGAAGGTCCAGGATCTTATTCTGGACTTCCGGACGGAACCATGTTGCCCTCAGCCAACCCTGGCGACGGAGAACTGCTGCACCAGCCAGCGAACGGAATGCCGTAGTGGCAATGTCCATCGCACAGTCGATGATTTCTGCCGATGTAACTTCCCCTTCCTGTAAGATTTTTCTAACTTCAACCTTGGACCCTTCCGGCAACTGGTCCAGATATGGTGACAGGTCACACCACAATTGGCGATCATACCTTCCCAGTATCGCCAATGCATTCGCCGCTCTAACCAGTAAGCTCGCCATGGAGGAGAATCTCTTGCCAGCATTGTCCAGGCGTCTGCCCTCCTTGTCGGGTGGAGTAGTAAGGGGCGCCGAAGGATTCCGTGATTTCCTTTGAGCCGCCTGAGATATGACCGAATCTGGCTTCGGCTGACCAGTTAAGGATGCTGGACTGTCTTCCGGGGCTTTGTATTTCTTGTCCAGACGCGGCAAGACTGGGATCACTGTGGCTGGATTTTTCATAGCCTTAATCCCTTCATTCCCATACATGAGCCACAATAGGAATGGAGCGCACCGTTTTCTTATATGGCTCCTTAAAATCATAAAGAAAGCACTCCGATTGAACCGATGGCATGGGAAGTTCGAACCGGAGGGAGGCCCTTTCCATCAATTTATGAAAACCCCCAATGTCCGCAGGGGGGGGAATCAACTGGAGCTGGAGATGGAGAAGCGGGATCAGGGATTACATAGTCATCCCATTCTTCACATTGATCAGGCTGAACAATTTCTCCTTGATCCTCCTCCGAGGAATCATCTTGGGGCTCTGGAACAGTTGGAGGAATGACTGTGGTCGGCCCCTGAAATTGGGAAAACATCTGGGCTGGAGGCCGTGGCGAGGCTACAGTGGAGGCTGGAGGAGCAGGTAGAGACTGCGCCAAGAGAGGTGGCTGCGGAGGAGGAGGGTGAGAAGAGAATCTCCTCCTATAGTCCAACAGCATGCCTTGCAAATCAGCCAACAGAGAAGTGGGAACAGACACCATGTCCTGTCGAATGTTCTCCTGAAGCGGAAATGACTGACCATAAGAATGGCCCTGATGATATTCTCCTTCGGAATCAGTATCCTGGCATTTGACCAGGAGTTGAGAGGGGCTATTGGCATAGCCAAAGGGACTGTCATCACCCTCAGAGTCCTCCTCTTCATCCAGTAACAGCGCAGGAGGTAGTGAAGCTAATCTCCTAGGAGACGTCATGTCCGGTGTAATCTGTGTCTTCTTAATTGAAATGGAAATTATTCCCGTCGACGGTCCCGTCGACGGCGTGGAAGAAAGAGGAACCATCGCCGATGAGAGCGTCGCCGGAACCACCGTCGGCGAACGCGTCGACGGAACCATCGTCGACGGGAGTGTCGTCGGAACCACCGTCGACGAGCTGATCGTCGACGAAACAACAGGTGTCGTCGATGAGATGAGCAACACTCCTGCCGTCGTAGTCGTCACCGTCGTCGCAGTCTTAGTCGTCGACGACATCGTAGTCGAAGCGAGCGTCGACAACACCCTCGTCGTCACCTTCGTCGACGTCGATGAAGAAGTCTTCGTCGACGAGCCCGTCGACACCGGAAGCCCTGAAGACGCCGACGATCCCGTCGACGTCAGAGCCACTTTTGTTTTTGGAGGTTTCGTCGACGAAAGTTTGCGCAGCGTCGACGACGATTGCTCATTCTTGTCAGAAGACACTGAAGGAGGCTTTTTGAAAGGCTTTTCAGACTTTGGCAGAGCTGCAGCAGGTGAAACCAGTCCTTCCCTCTCCTTTTCACCACAGTGAGGAGATTTGCTAGGACTTCGGCCCTCAGACTCCCGGGGGGTCTTTTTTGAGGCCTTTGAGGGATGTTCCTTAGATAGTGAAGGGGAAGCCCTACCCCTTTTCACTGACCTTCTAGATGACGCAGCTGAAGACGATTCCTCACTATCACTTGACAGTGTCTCCTTCCTTGACTTCAGCTTTTGGAGCCAGATGAGAAGGCGACCCTCACGGTCCCGGAGAGTCTTAGATGAAAATGTGCGGCAAATCTTGCAGTCCGCAGCTTTGTGGTCAGGGTATAGGCAATAAATGCAGTCCTTATGCCTATCCTCCACGTACAGCCTCTTCTTGCCACAAGTGGCACAAGCCTTAAACAGGGCTTTTTTTCTCCTTGTCAGACATATCCAGAGTAAATACCAACAAACCTGAAGAAAAAATTGAAAGAACTGTTGAAATCCAGAGAAAAAGAGTTGAAGTTGAGCAGAGCACAAGGAGAATCCCTTCTGCACAACGTGCGGTAGAAAATCTGAGGGTCTGAGGTTCTTTCACCAAGGTTCTAGAGGGTGAGGCTGCTCTGATTGGTTGGTTCGTTCTCTTTGGTCTCTTTTACAAAAAGAGGTGGATTGATTACAAAATGAGATTGGGCCTAGGCCTGGTTTCTTCTTTTGTAATGATTTATTTACTACTATTTATATATATCGAGACTCCCATCTTGACGACGGGGAATGATTCAAGCATGGAAATCTATGAAAGTTCCAATACTGGAGTAACCATGCTGATGCGTGGGAGGGGAGGGGGGCATTTCGAGTAATGCTAACCTATAGCACTGTAAAGATGAAATAAAAATAATTTGTATTAACTATCATAGTTTTGCCCAGCCGGTCTCAAAAGGATGGGTGGCTCATCTGGCCTTTGAATGTGTAATCGGCAGGTCACACCAGACGACTGGGAAGATCCTTTAACGAATCGAACCATGCTACTGGCCACTGATGGTATAGTATGCACCAAAAAGGAAATATTGTTCACATAAAGAAATATTTTCAACTGAATAATATAAAAGCCAACGGATGACTACAGGATTTTGGAATAGGGGTTAAAACAGTGTCCTCGTCCCTAACCTTTAACCATGTGTAAGGCCCTCTGAGTAAAGATAAAAGAGGGTGTTTCTGGGCAGATATCGATAAACTTGCAAAACTAATCAGCCATAAAATTCCAAGTACAAGAAAGACCTTATTCATTTATTTATTTTTAATATCGAAATTTGCATTTTTCGAATATAAACAGTAGAGGAAAGAAAGAAAGGAAACATAATACATAAGAGATGAGGGCGAGACAGATACTGCAAAAGTATAAACATTCTTTTGCGCATTTGGCAATACATATCGAATTCAGTACACAATGTCGATCTCGTTCAGTAAACCGTTATACATTTGTATTTAGCTAGCACGCTTTCATATGAATGCATATCACATATGAGCTGTAATCAGGTATGCATTGAGCTGTCTATGGTGTGTACCGCCGTACAAGAAAGACCTTATGTTAAAGATTTCCATATATTATTAGGAAGGGGGAGATGTAATCTCTCACATAGGATAAATTCCTGAATAATCCTATTTCAGACACTCCTAGACCTATATTTTAAAAGGTGTGCTGACAATCATACATAAGGAAGACTGCAGCCAGTAGGATGTGTAGATTGCTAGCCTTTTGGATAATAGATTGTACTGAACTTCACTGCAACTCTGCAGCCAAATGCCTCTCAGATTCCTGCTTTCATATCTCAATTTCTTTATTTTGTCAACCAAGAACAAAGAGAAGACAAATTCAAGCACTGGGGAAACGGTCTAGGAAAGCACACAACTGTGTTCCATGACCTTACTTATAGTAGAAAACACAGCCAGGATTTGAATACTACCAAAATTAATAGGTATCAGGAAAAGCATAAGTAACGAAATGTCAGTCACATCTATTTATATATTTGTTGGTCAATCTGAAAAAGTATTAATCATAGAGAGCCCCTCTGTTAAATGAAGGGTTTTTTCTTCCCACTTAGATATTTTGTTTGGAAAACGATAGGTTTTCCTTAAATAACCCTCAACCACCAGGGTTGCCCCTTGGTGACACGGGCGGGTGCTCACCTTAAAGCAAGGGAGTAGCCTTGAGGCAAGTGTGACTACAGGCGTCCCTTCCCCCGTATGGTCTCATGTTGCAATTAAGAGGCAACTAATATTTGATACTAATCTATCGAGATATTGACACCAGTGGGTGCTGTATACATTTATTTCATTTACTGTTCCCGTTTTTATTTTTCCTCCTATTAGGGTTTGTAAAAGTGGTACCAGGGAACTCACTAATCTTTGGTCCTGAAGAATAACCTTGGGGTAGGGCTAGAAACATGTCGACCAGCGGAACCAAGGCACATTATCTCCTTCAAGTTCCATTTTTTTCTCATATTTTAACCATACCGGATAGAGGTAATAGTAAAGAATCTTTTCCTACTAGCCAGGTATTTTTAATTTCCTTTTCTCCCCCACTCTTTTCTCAACACTTCATCTACACATAGTACCAACTGTAAGTGCTCCCACGTCTCTGTAGGTCGTAGCACGCCCCGTTCCGCAGCAGGATGGGAAGAACCCGATGATGAAGCATGCCACCAAGGGGCAACTCTGATGGGTGAGGATTATTTAAGGAGAACTCATAGTTTTCCAAATAAGATATCTAAGTGGAAAGAAAAAACCCTTTGTGTAACAGAGGGGCTGTCTATGATTAATACACGTTTGAATTGGAGGACGAGCCCTCCTGTTTTCAATTTTTCCTCTACCTCCCCCTTTTTTTGAAGCAATTTGAAAAAGTGACTGGATTTTACTATTTGGTGGAGTGATGTGTTCAACCACTATCAACCGGTGAGTTTATTTGCAAACTTCATTTATTTGTCTTAATGATACCTTTTTATTCATTAATTTTTACTTTTTGTAGAGGAAAGTGCAGGATTATAGTAGCTTTATTGCCTTATGTCTGACTGTTATGCTATAATTGGTGATGATCATAAAGGCATACACTTAGAGCTTCATGAAGTCATATATGGGGAGCACTTGAAGCCATTGAAGATTACTGAAGGACTCTTTTTAATGCTGTGAACATAAACACTAGGGAAAAGCCCCCCCACAACATCAACCAAAAAAGGATCTGTCTGCCAGATGTTAAGCATTATAAAGTAGATGTGTAATAAATGGTACACTCAAACCCAACATTCACAGTCTAAGTATGGCCTGACTGTGGTGTGATTGCCTCAAATCAGATGAGCACAATTATCATCACCCACTCTTTTTATTTAAACCATAGTTCCACTCAGTCTAGTTTCATATGGCTCACCATTTCTAACATCTCAGTGAACATCACTGCCTAAATGGTTTGGTTATGGTGGCTTTGTGACACTTTAAGGACTGACTTACTCCAAGGAAGATATTTCGTGAGGCATCAAAACCAGCCGCATAAATCCTGGCTGTGTAGGGGGGACCACGTTCGCAGATGACTCTGCAGGCGTAGCGGGAAATGGTGCTCTGGGCAGACTGACCATCACTGTTGCAGGTTCCCCCAGGTGCTGTGTCCGTGACCACAAAGTCTATCATGCTTTCTGTGGATCTGCCAATCTTTAAATGAAAATGTGGAATGAAAAGTTAAGAGATTTTTAAAAAAGACACAATGGTCTTTTTATTGGAAGTATTTACTTCACTGTTAGGCCAAACATAAAAACCTTCTCCAAAAATGTGCAAACCAGAAACTGTATGCTAAGATAATATAATGCATATACACTGTAACTCTGAAGATTTCGTATTTTTAAACTGGATTAACACAGCATTTAACATTTAATTATATGCAACTAGTAATCTTTCTGAATGATCGAAAGTGGAGTGCTACAATCGTTATAAGGTTTCACTTCAAGTTGCCTACTCCCTGTCAGTTACCAGAACTAAGTGGATGCAGTGCACTTTTTAACCCCATACATTTGCATCCGCAGTGTGGATTTAATTTGCTTCTTTCCATTAAGATCATAATGGTGTTCACACCAGCATCCTGGACATTGACACATTTTTCATATGTAGGAATTCTAGCTTTACCTAAAATTGTGTTGTACACAAGTCGCCCATATATAAGGAGTTTTGCCATCCAGTGACAGAAAGTAGAAACTGCTGTCAAAATAAACATAACTCACACGGATGTATGACACAATCACACATACTTTTACAACGCATGCCATTACAACGCGGGCAATACAACAAACGTGTTGTTACCACGCGTTCAATTACAACGCAAGTTGTTACAGCAACTTGCCTTAGGGAAGCGCTGGACTTTGGAATAGTATATATTACTATTCCAACTCCAGTCTGTGCAACAGTAGGGAAGGTAAAATCCAACAACACGTTCCCTAATGCAAGTCAATGTAACGACTTGCATGGTAATGGAACACGTAGTAAAAATGCGTTCGTTGTATTGCCCGCATTGTAATGGTACTGCGTAGTTCTGGCTGAATAGTAAAGGCTCTTTCCCAACTCACACTGTTCCGATCGTAAGAGTGATAGGATATGCTCTGACATAAAGGATAAAAGAAAGGCGAGTTAAAAAACAAACAAAAATAAGTATGAATCCCATTGGAACATACACGTTAAATATAATTTAAAACAACCAAATTAGTGTTATGGATGTCAATACCCTCAAGCATCAGTTCCTAAAGAAATTAATTGTTAGGTACATGCAGATTATAAAGCAAATCAATTTATCACAGTAAAACATGTTTTACATTTTAAAAAGGAAAACGAAAAAACTATTCAATCACAATTCTATGTTATACACTTATTGAATAGCGAAATGTGAGTTAATGGAACATACAAGATGGTGCATGCAACCCAGTGCAAGTGTAAAGTTAAACATATTTTGGTTTAAAACATAAAATATAATTAGCGAAACAAGAGAAGAGCATGTCTACTGCTGGACTTTTTTTTTTTAATATAGAACGAATTTCCTATTTTGTAACAAGAATAATTCAATTTTCGGAGTCATTATCAGGACTGGTGTTGTGTCAGGGAAAAGATGACTCCACAAGGGGAAATAATTCCGACAAGAACGATTTATTTAAGCAACCACATTCCAGCTATACTCTACCAGTAATAGTCCAACTGTCATATTTGGAATCTTAAACCGTCTCGCGTTCGTAGCACGAGACGAGCACAACCATTAGGAAGTAAGAAAAGAGGGATGGGGGAACAACAACATAAAAGAATGGGGGCAAGTGCAATATAATATATATGCAAACATAACATGTGGCAATATTGTCGATGTAACTACTCATCTACTAGTTTACAGTGATCCTTGAGCAAAACAAAAGTATTTCAATTGAGTCAATATCATCACAACCGGACTAGTAAATTAAATGTTCTGTCTAAAAAACAAGGGGCTGGAAGTTTAATGCACAATGCATTTACAACAATTGCAACTAGCTGCACAGCCAAGAGGCATTTTGAGAATCAGTTCCATTTGTTTCTTTTTGAAAGACAACACGATTGTCCTTGTTGTTAGTGAAGTCTTGTGAACCTACCCTCCTTCCCCATCCTCTCACGACATCTTGCTCCTTTATATCGATTGCCAGCCTTCGGAAACTTGCCCTCTAACCGGATGCCACATTATGAAATAAACTATTGCTAATCTTGCCGCTGAATTTATTGTGCAGAAACAAATACTTTGGCAAGGAACTACCTTTTCTGCAGAGAATACATTTTGAAGAAAAGCAGGTACATCGAAAATTGTCCTTACTGTTTGGGACTCGTAAAACTAAATGACATGTCACTTGTTACAAAAAAAACCCCAAAAAAACCATTCTGTTGCCAAAAAGAAAAGTACACATGTTCTTCTCTTATTTCTCAAATATTTCTATTTGAATGCGGCTCGAAAGAACAAGTTACTTACCTTTGGTAACTGTCTTCATGGTGCATACTATATCCCACCGCAGATTCCACACCTCCAGAATATCCCTAAGCTCTATACTGGATTTGGAAATACAGTAGTGCTCCCAAGCACCGGTACGTGGCGCAGTGCTGCTGACCTCAGTTACATTCTTAAGTCTGTCCGTGCCCTCAGACGCGGAGACCACAAACCAATCAGAGTACCAATGTATGGATCTCTAGCTTGAGACCTTTTTTTAGATGGAAAGAAACCATTCCACAGAACAGGGAGGTGGGAGGGCAGTGAGGAATCTGTGGCTAGACAGAGTATCCGCTAGAAAGAGAGTTACTGAAGGTAAAAAATATGTTCTTCTGAAGGATACCTCATAGTCCTCACCTTTAAAATAGACACCAAAGCAGTACTTCTCAAGGTGGAGGGTCTGTGGAAAGGGCCCAGACCAAAATGTCCTGCAGGACCAAACTAGTGATACGTCCTCTGTATAGCACCTGGCTGTCAAGGCAGTATTGCTTCATGAATGTGTGTATGGATGCCACGTTGAAGCCTGACAAAAAAGGCCTCGTTGATCCTCAACACCAGTTTGTCTGGGAAAAAGGTGGGGAAGGCTGCTTCACTGAGAGAGCATGAAACTCAGTCATTCGAGAGCTGAAGTAATCACAACAAGAAACATAGTCTTCAAAGTCAGAAGACGCAATGAGCAGCTGTACATCGGCTCAAATGGAGTACACAGGAGGATCATTAGGACCAAACTGAGGTCCCACTGTGGCATCACAAAGGGTTTGGAGAGAAACATTTATAAGAAACCTCATCACAACAGGTGATTTAAACAAGGATATCTGGTCCGGCAAATGCAAACATGCCAAAAGGGTGCCCGCTGCAATTCCTTGTGGGGTCAAAGACAAAACAAAGGATAAGACAAAAGGATAAGACATCTGACAGTTTGGTCTGTAATGAGTACGTGTTGCGGACACCACATCAGGCCACAAATTTGTCCCAGTGCCTGCCGTAATTGCACTTAACAGAGGGGTGCCAAGGAGCAAGGAAAAAATCCGGAACCTCAGGAGGAAGATCAAATGCAGTCAACTGCTGCCTCTCAATCTCCACACATGGAGGTTATGTAGATTGTGAAGGCCTTTGTGTAGAATTGCTGCTCTGACAGATCCTTTCAAAGTGGAAGCCTGATCAGGGAGCAGATGCTCATGCCAAGCCTTTAAAGTACCACGTTGTCCTGGCCCCATCCAGAGCCACTAGGATAACTTGGGCTTGGTCTTTCCTGATGTTCTTCAGAACTCGGGGCAGAAGAGAAAGAGGTGGAAGGGTGTACAGGAGTCCTGTGTTCTAGCCTGAATGTATCTCCTATAGAGAGTGTTCTTAGGAACTCCAATGCACAGAAGGTTGGTCACTGAGTGTTCGACTGTGGCGAAACAATCCAGCCAGGGTTCTGGCCACTGGTGGAAGATGCCCGGCATCACCTCAGGGTGCAACCACCACTTGTGATCTACTAGGCATCATCAGCTGAGCTCATCCACCCTGGTATTCAAAGAGCCTACTAGGAGTTCATTACCAGAGAAATGCCAAGACCTCCCAGCCAATTCCAGAGGTGAAAGGCCTCTGGGCACTGAACTCAAGACCTTACACCGCACTGCATGTTACAGTATCACATGGCATGCTGTTGTCCGTGAGATTCTGTACCAGCCTCCTTTTGATGGACAGTAGGAAAGCCTTCCGTACCAGGCAAATGGTCTGCAACTCCAACAATCTGATGTTGAAGTTGGGTTTCCACCAGAGGCCAGAGTCTTCTGACTGCCACCTCTCCCAGACTCAGCAGTGATGCATTGTCACTACCTTCAACTCTGGATGGGGAAGGGTATGGGTCTGCTGCTGGCTTAAATGCGTTGAGCAGCCACCACAGCAGATCTTTTGCAGTCTCCTCTGAAACCTGGATGGAACCCGATATGTTCCCTTCATGCTGGGGACACTGAGACTTCAGACTCCACTGCAGAGCCTGCTTATGCCAGCTCCCATAATCGAATACTGGGAAGCAAGAGACCAAAAAGTCAAGAAGCCTTAAAGCCACTCTTACTGATACCCAGGCATGAGGCTGAAACCTCGGGATCATAGCCTGAATATCCTTGTCTTGTATTGGAGGGAAGGCCCGGTACTGCACCATATTCAAAATGGCTCCATGAAAGGAGCCTCTGTAAAGAAGTCAGGTGTGACTTCAGCTTTCTTGAATATAAACCCCCAACAATGTCAGGAGGTTTACTGGCATCTAAAGGTGTTTTACGACTGACTGTGGCAAGCCCGCTTTCAACAGCCAGTCATGGAGGTGGGGAAAAATTGAAACCCACAACCTCCGAAGGAGTGCAGCGACCACAGCCATCCCTTTCATGAATACCTGAAGGACACTGGTAAGGCTGAAGTGTAGCACAACAAATTGAAAATGCTGCTTGCCTACCTTAACTCACAGGTAACATCTGTGGGACTTCAGGATGGGTCTATGAAAATACACATCATGCAAGTCCAGGGCTATGATCCACTCGCCCAGATTCAAGGCAGACAGAATCTGGGCCACTGTGAGCATCTTGAACCTGTCCTTCAGCAGCAAGGTGTTCAGAGGGCAAAGTTCTGAAATAGGGCGATAGCCTCAGTCCTTCATAGGCATGGGTAAATAGCGGGAGTAACAACCAGTCTCTATTTCTGAGGCTGGTAGCCTCTAAACGCCCCTTTTGGACAACAGAGCCTGTACCTCCTGCAAACAAAATGGTCATGTGCTCCACTGAAAGCAGTTCTGATGTGGGTAATAGATGCAGTGGGTTGGAATAGAGGGCTGTAGCCCTGTTGAAATATCTGGAGGATTAATTTGCCACCCTTGGAGAAAGTATTGGATTCAACCTCCTACAGGGTGGTTGTGTGCCACTAAGGGCAAGCTAAAGTGGCTTGCAGACTGATGCCACAGGGGAGGGGGACTGGTAGGATCTCTGCCCATGGGGTCCTGCACGTTGACTGCCTCAACCCCATCCTCACCATCGAAAGGACTGGGTCATGTGTTTTTGGGACCCCTGGTGTTGCCTATACACCAGACTTCACAGATAACCTAGAAGGGTCAAAATTGTTGAGGGAACTGTCTGGTAAGGGTCGAAAGTCCAAAAGTACGCTCTGTGACCTGACTCTCCTTTTTTTATTGTTATTTTATTATTTAGTAAACAAATACAGCAAAAGATAAAGGGGACAACACAGCCCAGGGGAGGGAAGGTAGTAAAAAAACAGAATCTTCAGGGGTGAATAGATAAAAAAAAGGGGATACTAATGCAGAGAGGGGTGCTGGTTATACAGACAGAGATTTTTCCATGTTGAGTCCCAGATGCAAGTCCATGGTATTAAGCACATAAAATGCTATATGTCTTTCTCTGTTCTAGGTGGTCGCAGCGGCAAAGACTGTACACATAATAAACATTTGGAGCGTCCCCATAAGAAAAGGAGGGTCAAGAGAGAATAACAATAGGGGAAGAAGAGCAGTGGGGCAATGTGAGGGGGGAGGGAATCCGCATTAGTGTTCCATGATAACTAGGCGTAACAACCTAAGAGGCCATGACTGCTTTGAGGGGATACTGGGGGCGTTGGATTGTGTAGATACAAGGATGGCAGGTTAGAGGCAGGCCTGTGCCCCTATTTGGGGCGGTTCTTGCTGCTGATATGAAACATTTGTGGGTGTTGAATCAGTTATGGGTGCAGGGAATAGGACAGGGGAGACGAGTTATAGCGGGTGTAAAAAGAGGCGGAATAACTGCCAAATATCCTTGGGGCGTGAGGCAAGGGGCTGAAGCGAGGAGTATATCTCAGTGTGCATATCACAGTATGTCATGCTGCGGAGCCATGCTTCCTTTGTGGGAAGTTGTCTAGTGCCCCAGTGTAGTGCGATTTCTCTTTTTGCTAACAGTAGTGCTATAGCAGTGAATCTTCGGTGGCTGAGCGGGATATCGATGACAATTCCTAACAGGGCTAGTTTGGGGGACGGGGAGAGCAGCTTGGAATATTGTGGTCCAGTAAGCGGATATAAAGGGACAAGTCCCTGTCATGTGAAAGAAGTCGGTGTCAGGGAATTGGCATTTTGGGCACTCGGGTGATTTGGAGGGATCGTATCTGGCCAGCTCAGTCGGTGTGACGTATATTCGATGAATGAATTTAAAATGAAGCAGTTTGTGTCTGCGGTTGGGAGACACCCTTTTAATTTGTTCAAGGCTACATGTCCATTCCCTATCGGATAGGGGGTGGTCTAGGTCCTCTTCCCAGTGGCGCTGAGCCCCCCTGTCCCTCACCTGTTTGAGTGCCATACATGCCCGATATAGTTTAGTGACAAGATGTGAGCCGTCTTGATCAGTTATTAGCAGTATAAGAGGTGCAAATTCCTTCGGAGAGAGGGAGAGGGAGGGAATCATAGAGTGGAGAGCAGCAAGTAATCTGGTCGCTATGAAATTGTCCATGTAAGACATCTCGGGCTGTGTTGCCAGCTCCGTCAGTGATACTGCGTGGCCATTCGGGAATAAGGACCCAATAGTGTGATGTTGTAACTTACGTAATGTGCGCTGGACCACTTTCTCAGTTGTGGGTGGGATAAGCGGGTTCTGTGCTAAGGGGAGGTTGGGTGAATATAAGGAGCCTGAGCCTAAAAGTAGGCTCAATTTTCACCAGGCCCAGCAAGTGGTAGATAAGGGTTGTATGTCGTTAGGATCCAATCGCATGCCCATTGGGAATATTGCTCCCAGCGGGGTAGGCTCAGACAGATCTTGCTCGGGTTTGGCGTATGGTATGCAAGCGTCAGGATGGAACCAGTGATAGGCAACTTGGGCTTGTGCGACTAGATAATATAAATGTAGGTAGGGAACGGCGAATCCCCCTCTCTCGTAAGGGAGGGTCAGAGTGTCCCAGGCTAATCGTGGTCTCAGTCCCGCCCAGACCAGGCGGATCAGCAACCCATGGAACTGCAGAAAAAAGGCTTTAGTTAATGGGATTGGTATATTGGTGAATAAATATAAGAATCAGGGGAGAACGTTCATTTTAATGAGAGCTATGCGGCCAGCAATAGACAGTGGCTGCTTGATCCAGCATTCCACTTGCAGTGCAAGCCTGTCCATGGCAGGCCCATAGTTTAAACCTGACACTCCTTGAAGCATTCTAGGGCAGAAACAGCCTTCTCACCAAACAGATGAGACTCATCGAAAGGCACATCCATAAGGGCTGTATGGTCATTTCCATAGAACCCCACAGACCTCAGGCATGCATGGTGATGGAGCACCACACTAGTGCCAACTGCTCGTCCCAAGCAATCTGTGGTGTGTAGATCCAGAATAAATTAGATATTTGAATTCATCCTGAATACTTTGAGCCAGGGATCTCCGACACGATCTCTCCGACCATGTGCCCGAGGGCGTATGTGTAACACCAACAATCAGGCAGCTGACACTGACAGACTTTGTGGCCAGGCTGGCCCACAAGAACATCCATTTCCCAAATGCCTCGATCCTCTGTGATTCTTTGTCCAGGGGTTGTGGGGACAGGATTGGGGATTACCTTGCTGGTGGCAGCCTGTACCACCTGACTGTCAGAAGTAGATGCAGGGTCACAAAATCTGGGTTGCCTGGTGCCGGTCCGTGGCATTTGGCTACCTGTCTGTTAACTAGTGGGCAAGAACAGGGTTTAACCATGTTCCGAATAATGTGTCAGTTAGGGCTTTATTAAACCACAGTAAGGACTCAGATGCCTGTCCAGGCTACAAAACATCTGTAAATACATTAGTTTTAAACTCCTAAGAGGGGATTTAGGTCCAACACCTTCAATGCATGTGTAATCACTAACAGCAAAGGAAGCACTTTCTTCTGTTGGTTGCTCCTGTGGGGAATCAACCCAGTATCAGTGGAAGTATCAAGCTCACTGACATCTTGTAGATCCATGTACAGGTTGTATGTCATCATAATGAGGGGGAAAATCATCCCGATCATCTCCATTGCCATTCCCAAGTGGGGGTTGGCTTTGATGTGAGTCGGAGCCAAAAAGCTGATGGAGAACCTGATTGCAGCTCTATTGTGTCTGAATCTGACTGTTTGGGGACCAGGTGCATCAGAGAGAAATCGAGACACGAACTTGGTCGACACTGAGACGAGTTTGGCTCGAAGTTAGACACCGATCTTGGTAAAGTGCACATCTCCTGTGCCGGTGGTTCAGGGCCTGTGTCAACATTGAAGGGACTGACAAAGATTGTGGCGCTGAAGTGGAAATTGCCTCCAGAGTCAGTACGGAACCAGAAGCAGGTTCGAAAGGCACAGACGGCACCGAGGACGAATCTGCAGGCAGGAATCCAAATGGAGGCCCTTGTAGGTCCTTGTGGACCAAAGGTGCGCCACAGGGAACCAGAAGAGTGCCTAAGATGAGCAACGTGGCCTCCCTAAAGGCTTCAATTTGCTGCAATGTTAAAGATGATCTGGAAAACTCAAGACTAACTGCGGAATGGGCTCTTCGATGGATCGGGAGCGAGACAGAGTAGCACGTTGATGCCCTTGTATCTCTCTGGAAATAAGAAAGTGGTTGATTGGGGTAAGAGTCCTGCTTGGCTTCATTGTGTTTCCTCTTTGACTTCAATTTGGTCTAATCAAATAACTTTGAACACAATAAAGACCATTCACTGGAATGAACTCGGGAGCAGGTCTGCTCTCTCAACTTAGAACGGTAATGGGACTTGCATGGATTCTTCCGGTAGTTAGCAGCATGTAGCTTTGCTTCATGTTTCCAGATCGCCTTTGGATTCTTGAGGGCACATTACTGAAACAACTTAAAGGCATATACTGAGCCCAAACACCAAAGGCATACCTCATGTGGGTTTGTCTCAGGCATTTGTTTGTGACAGATCCAGCAAGGTTGCCATGCTGCAGATTTAGGAGGGGACATTATTCCCTTGCACACTGGATGGAGAATTCTTGAGTAGAATATCTTATCAAACTGACAAAGAAAAAAGGGGAGCAGAGCTCTGGATCTGCATTTGAAAGGGTTGATATAAAGGAACTGACATCAGAGAACAGGAGAAGGGCTTATATGCGGCTCTGTTCATCACTTCTGGACGGAACAAAGCCAACGCAGAGCCACATGGTGCCACCTACCGGCACGCTGGAGCATTGCTAGGTAAAAGTTTCCGGATCTAGTCTGATGCCTGGGGATATTCTTAAGGTGAGGAATCTGCAGTCAGAAGTAGCCATCAAAACTAAATATACTCTTATTTACATTTGCACTGGTTGCACAGACCAACTTATATGTTTGATCACACTTAATAGCACCACACAATATTTGTACATCATAAAACTGTCTTCTGTATGAAAAATAAACCAGAACATATTTTATTATATTATATAGCTTAAAGCTATATATGTAAAGCACACAAATCTGTTATTTGTGAATTACAATGAAGTTGTATTCATACACGTAAGCCTTTTTTGTTTCGCTTAATTTCCCAGGTTTCCCAGGGGATAGAGGACTGCCCTATATTCTTGGCAGAAGATACAAAGGCAGATTCCTCTTTTATAACCGTCAATGAGGGCTCCCACATGGTGCTGGCTGGCAAAAATTATTATATTTTTCGAGTGTATTCTTAACATATATCTAAAAATATAACCTCCTTGAAAAATAGTATAGCGAACTCTCAAGTAGGTATAAAAAGTTTCTGGGTATGCATAAACGTCTTTATTTTTAATGTTCTGGATTTAGATCTCAACGTGGCAACACCCCACCTACCGCCATATTCTGTTGCTCCTCTTTTCCACTGTTGAACCCAAAGGCCACAGGCCACATATAATAAAGACACACAGGCATACCACTGTGATCATTACTTTTCTTATCTCCATACCTGAAACATGTCCGTCTCATTGTCATGCGTGTACTCCACGATTACAGAATGACTGCGGGATAATGTGTACGAGATGCTGTGCTGTCCCTTGTTGCTCAGCGCCTGGGGCAGAGAGCACAGAAAAAAAGGATAGTGCCTTAATGGGGATGGGGATTCAGTGTAGGAATAAGCATCATTTATAACAAGTCCCTGGATCCGTTATCAGCTACCAGGCCAGGTCCATCTAGCAAGATTGGTACATATAAGGAACTTTATGTCTCAACCTTGTTCACTGATATTGCAAAATGGAGGCAAGTGGCAATATGTTTCCTCTTAGCCTGGTCCATAACCTAAAGCCAGTAAACAATCCAACTGCAAGTGGTGCCCATGAATTTGCCTGGTTACAATTAATTAAGGCACTATACGTATACTTAGTAAATTAAAATTTAATTTGGACAATGAGTCCTCAGACTACAGAAACTAGTATAATGAAGGCCCTGTTGAGGGTGACAAATTGTACAAGTATAAAATGTCATACAAACTAGGACATACACATCCCGGTGACGACATATGAATGCCAACTCTCTCACAAGTCCATTTGGTTCACCCTGTGGACAAACTCTCATGGAACGTTAAACTCAGGAGTGTCCACCATTAGTCCGTGAGTGCAGGATCAATGGCACATTTTCAGGATACCCCCCATTATATAATGATTGGCATTTAGATTTATTTTAGTTAAGTGTAATTCATGTATATATATCCTGAAAATCTGTCATAGATATAAGTGGATTGGAGGGGAGAAACGAGGAGCGGGGATGCCATCACTGTAAATGCATTTGAATAATGGTATGAAAACACATAAACTGAAGAACATGAATAACAAATGTCAGTGACACGAAGCATTTTAAATGGCTATTAAGTGTCCATAAATACCAAACTGAAACAATTTAATTACTTACACAGAACACACATACATCCTACAACAATACATTAAATACGGTAAGAGAAAATCCAAAGATCCACTGGCGACGACATAAATTCATATGGTATGTCAATGGATTGTTCTTGAAAAAGTTAAAGGAACAAGCTGAGGCCTTCACAGGGAAATGGGAATGTGCGCACCCCACAAATGTTTACTGCATCTTATCTCAGTTAGAAAAGGCATTGACATTCGTATTGCATGCAGATCAGGTGTGCACACTTCATACACATGTCAAACCTATAGACGTTGCAATGATTGTTCACACAGAAGCACTGGTGAGGAAGCACATGAAAGTATCTATAAAATGGATGTAACACTTTTTAGGTCGACCCTGAGCAGCGCATGCGCTGCTCTGCGAGCCATGCTGTATTGAGTTAGGGATTTGAAGCTCCGCCCACTCTCCGCCCATATTTTTCATTGACTTGTGTCCTTGTCTTTTGTAAATGCTGGCTTCTAATTCCTTAATTGCCTAGGTAGTCACTCCTTAGTATCGCCTTGTCTTCATTTGAAACCTCCCATGGCGACTGGCCCCTTTACTTCTGTTGGGACACGGTATGTTTTATTTGGTCTGTAAGCACTATTTTCTTTAATGGGTTTTGCCCTACTTACATTCAGCGCGCCATGCACTCCAAGCAGCCGGGACAATTACCCGTTGTTTACATAGGCGATTTCACTGCTTCACATGCGTTTAGAGTGCCTCGCTAACTGTGCTAATTAGATGCAGAAGAGGATACCACCCGGTGTCTCACTGAGGAACCTGGTGTTGGGAAAGCCTGGGCGTGCGCCTGCACCACATTGATGAAAGGTCTAGTCACGTCTGCTGGATGTGACTCATGTGGCTCAAGGCTGAGGAAAAACAGGGATAGTGGGATAGGGCGTCTGCTAAATGTGGCATGTGCGGATCTGTAGTCAGTGGGTCGAGGCTTGAGCAAAACACTGACAGAGGGTTAGCCTAGGAGTGCTACACTTATTTAAAGCAGTGTGGGGAAACATCTTTATGAAGCGCTTCGTGGAGATCCCCGTGTTTAGTAGGGCCTGCACGTCCCACAGGGAGTGCTAGTAAAATGCAGAAAACAGAACACTTACACTTTCGGTGGCAGAGAGCACAGCCGGGATCGCGTGTGATCGCTTCGGGGCCTCACCACTTACTTAAAGTTGTGCTCTTGTTGTGTGAGGAGCAGTCAAGTCAAGTCAGGAAACAAGCATTTGCAATGCAATAGGTCTCGCATTTACACGAGTTTGAGCTTTGGGCACTGTAAATGACAATGCCTTTTATTTATGTTTTGGTTTTCAAAACAAATAAAGGCATTGTCATTTACAATGCTAATAGCTTAAACTCTCGCAAATGCGAGACATATTGCATTGCAAATGCTTGTTTTGTGTAGCATCCATTTTTTAGATGCTTTTGCCAGCACTTGCTCTGCAGTGGCGCTAGGAAGTTTGACAACTAATTTTAGATGTAACTGACTCCCTCTAGCATTCACATGGAGGCAAAATGACATACCAGACCAGTCAACAGAAAAAACGGTGAGACTAAAATACTACACTGGGCTGAATGTAGATGTGATTGACAGTCTCTCAAACCAATGGCTGATGACTGTGAAGCAAAATAAGGTGATAGCTAAAGGAGGCTGAGCCAAAGCCCTTTAAAGTATACCTATATAGTACAATATGTTCCCCATTAATAGGGCACAAGTACAAAATGGCCATGGTAACATTGAAATTTGCAGATTTAGCACCAGTTTTTCCAATAGGAGGGTACTCAGCTTGACCAGCCACGCTTTCATGGCCAGCATTAGTGATTTGAAATAATGGGCTACTGTAGAATGTGATGTTATAGTCAAACCGTAGGAAACTGGGGAGAGGATCAGTGAATAAAATGTTCTGCTAAACTCACTGTGGTATCCTTCTGATGACTTGCCGCCATAAAGACTAATGTAAGGTGAAATTCTGTTGGATATACTTTTCAAGTAAAGCAACCGGTTAGGTTAAGTGCAAGTGAAAATGATTTGGAAATACCTATGAAATTCATGCACAAGAGAATAATTGCTTCTTAAAATATCTGAGAAAATCGAAATAATTTGTTTACCCGCAATACTTCTTATGTTTGTTTGCAAAACAATTAAGACAGTTAAAGAATGGTACTTTTACATTCCCGGCGCTGCATCAGTTTAACACAGTAGCACTTTTGTCCAGTACAGTCCAGTTGTAAGGAAACACATGCCCACAGAGTCTGAAGGGTGACATACAGGGGAGAAGTTGTGCATGGAAGAACTGACTTCAACCCTTGCCTTGGACACCAGTGGCGTGGAGATGTGGTGGATGACATCTGGCTTCACCCCATTTGCCTTGGGTCTCCTTGACAGTGCCAAGCGACTGCGACGTCGACCTTTGTCCCCATTCGCCAGGGAGCCATTGTAGCTATGAAAGAAAAGAGACTTTTCAGAACAGTGCTTTTTCGTGCGTCACCAGCATAAACTTTTATATATAGTTTGCCCTGAAAATAGAGCAGCCATTTTGACTTCAGATATACTGGTGAAACGGCAACACTGCACACACAGGTTTAACGTATTCATTTCTAAAAGATCAATCATTTCCCAAAACTTTCTGTAAGGGGGCATACAGAGTCCTTTCTTACACATGGGCAATATTCACAATACTCTATAATTATTATTATTTTTTTTTTAAATATTTATTCGTATGCATATTCTTCTTTGACATACATAGCAGTGCGCCTACAACCTCACGGCCGGCTGTACTTGTACTTAACATTACTGTTCCGCTCGGCGCTTCCCACTTCCCGGGGGCCGGTCAGCGCTTTGCTGTTTCTTAACTTTATTGCTCTGATGGTTGGGCCTTTCTGCCATGTGTCAAATATGTTATATACAATTCCGAAACACTTTTTCTATACAACTATACCTATTTATTCCGAAAGAAAAACAAAAATAAACAAAAAACAACAACCAGTGAGGTGTCACATCAGTCTTTCGCGCCTGGGCATCTAAGCTTGTGTTCTGGCCCGACTGTGAGGTGCCGACACTGTAACCATTTCCCACCTGTGTCCTCCCATGTTTCTCTGTAATCCCCACCCGCACAGACTGTCCACTCCGGTCACACAGCACTATCTGGACATAGCGGCTCACTCCACCCCCACAGTCCACCCTGTCTCACTGGGCCCTCTTTCGCCTCTCATCACGCTAATGTACTAGCTTCCGTCTCTGCGCCTGTCTCTGCTTCTGTTGTCGCTCCCCCGTTCCCGCCCTTCAGATACTTGGTGTATAGTCCCCAAAAATTCTTAGGTCTACTCCGCGGCGGTAGCAGGTCGCTATATGTTTCTGATTGTGTGCAGCAGTAAAGTACGTCTCGCGACCATTGCAGAGTCGTGGGTAAAGGTCCCCGCATCCAGCACATCGCAACTCTACGCTTCGCCATCAACAGTCCCATATCTACCAGTCTGCGAGCGGCTTTCGGCAACCTCCTGGAATAGCCCAGTAGCGCCACCATTGGGTCTGGGGGGATCTCCAACTCCAGTATAGTGCTTATCTCTCGGAATATGTTTTCCCAAAACTCGAAGACGCCAGGGCAATCCCACGCTAAATGCACAAAGTCCGCCTCAGGGCAGCGGCATCTTTCGCATGCTGCCTCCTCTCGTAGGCCATACCTATGTAATCTCTCCGGTGTGTAATACACTCTATTAATATATTTAAAATGGATCAGTCTATGTTTGCCATGCAGTGAGATGCGCTTCGTGTTGTTACAGCAATATGCCCACATGTCGTCATCAATAGCCACACCCAAGTCTCTCTGCCAGGCTAATCTTGCCTTGGTGTATTGGTTGGCTCTTTGGGACATAGCCATCTTATATAAGTTGGATACTATCCTGCGCGGGGACTTCGTCTTGATTAGATACGATAATTCCCTGATCTCCGGCGGTTCATCCATGTCATCCCCTAATTGCTGTCTCAGTGCGCTATACACTCTGTGGTATTGGAAACCCTGAAGTGGTGTAGCTGCTACCGCAGCATCTGCGACTGCTTTCCATTGTTTGGCCACTCCGTCCGAGAAGAGATCTCCTATCCTGTGAATACCCAATGCCCGGAGCGCCTGTACCACCCCTCTGTCCCTGCAGGGTGCCAACCAAACCGTCCACTCCACAGGCGTGTCCGGGGAGTACAGTAGTGCCCCCGCCGTTTGCTGCAATATGCAGTGCCATGCGTGCCTTGTTGAATTAAGGGAATCTAAAATGCCGGTCCTGCGGTCAACTGTTTCAAAAATGACTGCTGGCAGCGGGTGAGGGTCGGCAAACAGCTTCTCCAGCTTGATATGTGGTACATTATCGGCACCATGCATCCAGCTGTGTGCCTGTGCCCCCTGTGCCACCCTGTAATATAGTTCTAAATCGGGTGCTCCCAGTCCCCCCATATGATAAGGTAGCGTGAGCGTCCGCCACTGTACTCGAGCCTGCTTGCCCGCCCATGCCAGCTTTACCAGCGCTTTTTTAAGTCTGGCGAAAAAGGTGCGTGGAAGCACTATCGGTATATTTGAAAACAGGAATCTAGGCAACAACACCATCTTCATTATAGATACCCTGCCTATTAGTGATAATGGGAGCCCGATCCATGTTTCGACGTCATCCTCCAGTTTATCTACCGCTGTTCCATAGTTTTCTCTGAGAACTACTTCCGGGTCTGTGTGCAACCTGATGCCCAAGTATCTGACCGACTCTTCTGACCATTGCAACGGAAACTCCATCTGGAATGGGGTAGTGGACTTAGTGAGTGGGAAAGCTATGGACTTAGACCAATTCACCTTTAACCCCGATAGTGCCCCGTAGTGTACCACCTCTCGCAGGACCGGGGCCAGATTGCCCTCAGGGTCCCTCACATATAGCAGGGTGTCATCTGCGTACGTGGATACTATAATTTTACAGCTAGGAAATCTGACACCTCTGTGGCTGTGATACTCCCTGAGCGCACACGCCAATGGCTCCGCGATCAATGCGTATAACGTAGGTGATAGTGGGCAGCCCTGGCGTGTCCCTCTTGTGATCGGGATGGCGTCTGTTACCAGGTTTCCAAGCCGGATTCGCGCGTTAGCGGCGTTGTATAACACCCCTATCATTTGCAGAAAGTCAGGACCCAGTCCCATTCTGGTCAACACCTGTCTCATAAAGGGCCACTCCACGGAGTCAAAAGCTTTCTCCATGTCCAGGAAAATTGCTATTGCTTTTGTGTCCTGCCTTATATGTTGCATTGTGCCAAAGATCGTGCGCAGGTTATACGTGAGGTTTCTATCTGGGACAAACCCAGCTTGTTCCGGGGCTACCAATTCAGGTGTCAGTAGGGTCAGTCGTGTTGCTAATATTTTCGCAAACAATTTATTGTCCACGTTTAACAGGGAAAGCGGGCAGTACGACCCGCACTCCTCGGGGTCCTTATCTGGCTTAGGGATAGCCACCAATATGGCTTCTCTCATTGTTTGTGGCATTCGTCCGGTAATACACATAGTGTCAAACAGTTCCTTTATGTACGGGAGCAATAGGTCTATAAAAGTCTTATAAAAATTCACCGTTAGTCCATCAGACCCTGGGGCACTGTTTACCTTCATTCCCGCTAGGGCCTCCAGTATCTCATCTTTTTCTATGGGGAGCGAGAGAAATTCTCTATGCGCTTCCGATAAGAAGGGTAACCTTATATGCTCCAGATACGTCATTATCTCCTCCTCCATCCCTATCGAGCGCGTAGCATAGAGGCCCGAATAATATTGTGTAAACCTTTTGGCTATGTCTGCCTCCTCCGTTAACAAGTCACCATCTTCCGAACGAATCGCGGTCACAGCCGTCCTACCTCGTCTGGCTTTCAGTATGTTGGCCAGCACTGCTCCCGGTCTGTCTCCCTCCCCATACGCACGCGCTGTGGCATATTTTCCCAGGTGTTGCACCTCGTTGTCTGCTGCCTCATGAAATTCCTCCAGCAAAGTCCTCATTGCCTCTGCGTGGTCACCTCCCGCTCCTACCTGCCGTTTGCTCTCCAGGTCACCCAGTCTCCGTTCCAGAATTGTTAGTCTCTGTCTGATGTCCCGGAGTACCCCGGAGTGCTTAGACATGGCCACCCCCCTGATGTACACTTTAAACGTCTCCCATACGATCTGGAAGTCGTCCACTGACCCTACATTTGTGTCAAAAAATGTTTCTATCGCCTCTGTAATCGCCTCCTTGAACAATGGATCCATCAGAGAGTAGGGGGGGAAGCGCCACGTGAACGGGGGAATAGTTTTCTTCGGGGTGGCCAAGGTCAACAAGATCGGGGAGTGATCGGACAGCGTGCGCGGCAGAACCTGACATGTGGACTTCTGCGACACGAAGGGGGAGGAGACCAGCCAATAGTCTATCCGTGTATGTAAGTTGTGATATGCGGAGTAGTGTGTAAAACCCCCTCCACTGGGTGAAGTTCTCTCCATGCATCTAAAAGGTCCTCACTGATCATTACCCTTTCTACTGCTCTTGCAGCCGCTGCCGGCCTCCTTGGCGGCCCTCCCGACCTGTCTAAGCTCGGATTCCTGACCAGGTTGAGGTCACCACCCCATATCATACGTGCCTTCCCGTGGCTGTGCACTGTGTTGGCCAGTTTGCTGAAGAACTCGGGGCAGTCATAGTTGGGGCCATATACATTGACCAGTAGCAACTCTAGTCCCCTACCCTGACATCGGGAAATTACAAACCTACCGCCCGCGTCTGCCGTCAATAGCTGCAACTTATAGTCAGATCTGGGGTTAGCCCATGTCATCACTCCCCGTGCATGAGTCGTGAAACCGGCTGCGTTGATGTTCCCCAGCAGTCCTCTGGATCGCAACAATGGACTCTGTGTTGGGAGGTGTGTCTCCTGTAGGAAGGCAATGTCTACTTTGTGTCTGGTTAGGTAGTTCAACACCTTGCGCAGCTTGCGGTGGTCATTTAGGCCCCTCACATTCCACGTTAGTGCCCTGAAGGTTTCCTGCGGTCCCTGTGTTACCTCCCCCCCAGTCTTTAATCTACTGCCTGTCACGTGCGCCATAGTGGTGGGCATCCTGCTTGTGTAGTGTATGCAGTGTGATGTTCGACTTTTATGTGGTCCTCACTAACTCCCAACAATAACAAAAAAACGAAAAAAAGAACCTGTCCCATCCCTTCCCCCCCCCCCCCCCCACTGCGAACCACCCCCAACTCGGTCGCGTTGCATCCCGTATAGGGACTTCCCACACCTCCCGCCTCCCTCCCCCAACTTAGTTGTCTGTAACGGTGGTTAACACTTGCGGGCGGAGGTCGCTCTGCGCGCTACTTCCAGTTCTGTGCAAGTTTTTCCCCCTTTCCTCCACCGCTCAGCTCAACTCCCCAGCGTCTCCCCAAATACCTAGTCACCGTCCCCTCCAAGCTCGTGTCAGCGTGTTATTCCTCTGCTCAGTGGTCTCTTTCGGCCGCTCCCAGGTCGTCCAGTGTGTACTCCCCTCTCCCTGTGCATTCGCTATGTGCTAATCTTCCGCCTATAATCTGAACACGTTTTGCCCCTGAGCTGAATGCGGTGTGCCACAGGACTTGCAGAAGAATTAACTATTATTGTCCGCGTCCGCACAGCCTTATTTCCTCTGTTCCAAACAGACTACCCGTCTCCATCCCGTCCCCCCCCGGCACCCATAGTACTTATCTACTGTACACCACTGCGTCTGTCTCAGTCCTGTTTCTCCATCGTTCCCCCGGTAGCCTCGTCACAAAGCTGCCGCTCCGGGCTGTGTCTCTGCTCTTTATTCCAGTCCTTTAGCGCCTTCTGCAGAGCCTTCGGGTCCACGAAGATATGTGATCTTCCTTGTCTGTTCACTCGTAGTTTAGCCGGGTATAGCATTGCATAGTCTAACCCCAACTCTCGCAACTGCCTCTTCATTGGAACAAATTGTTTACGAGCCTCCTGGACTCTAGCAGTGAAATCCGGGTAGATTGAAATGGTCGATCCCTCGTACTGCAGGGATTGTTTTTCCCTCGCCACTCGAAGTGCTGCGTCTCTGTCCCGATAGTTCAGTAGTTTGGCGATGATTGGGCGCGGCAGTGCGCCCGGCGGAGGTCGTGGACCCAAGGAACGGTGGGCCCTTTCTACCACAAACATACTAGAGAACACCTCCGCCCCTAGCAGGTCGGTGAGCAGCTTCTCCACAAACCGTTCCATGTTCCCGGTTGTGGTCGTCTCCGACAGGCCCATGATGCGTAGATTGCAGCGTCTGGAACGGGCTTCGAGGTCCTCCGTCTTGTCCTGTAGCACTTGCATGATCCTGCCAAGTTTTTTGTGGTCTGTGTCCAACGTCGTCTGCGCTTCTTCAACTTCCGTTAGCCGTCTTTCGGACACATCAAGCCTCTCCGCATGCTTGTCCAGCCGCTCCCCCATTCTATCCATCCTGTACGATAGAGCATCAATTTTCGCCCCTAGTGATGTGATACCGCTCTGCAGCCCTTTTTCCATTGCTAATAGCAGACTTCGGATGTCTTGTCCTTCTTCTGTCGGGGGCGTAGTTCTGGTATCCTCTTCGTGAGTGGGGTCATGGGACTTGGAGCGTTTCTGGTCGAAAGTCAACTTGGTCTGCGACCTGTCCGTTTTGCCCATCGTTATTGCAGTAGTAGCGCAGTTATGCAGAGGTCTTGTCTCTGGTTCCCTTCCGCTGCGCGCCAGCTAGTATCGCCACCCAGGGACCCTCTCTTGCAAATCAATCGTGGGCTTCCCGGCCCAGAGGCTTATGGCTGGTGGGTTACTGTCTGTCTTCTTGGCGGTACGTCGCAGGTTTCCTCGCCTGCAGTCGCTCGTTGCTCTATTGCAATTTACCTCTACCCGTCCAGGGCGTGCTCTACTAGGCCCTTTCCTGTTGCAGCTGCGGCTATGGGTGAACTGTGTAGTCTCCCCACTAACTTCTTTGTTGTTCCAATTGCTGCCCACGCAGCCCCAGGTTATCCAGTGCTGCTCCTACTTGGCGCTGCGCCCTGCGGACGGGGGTGCAGTCTTCCCTCAAGGGCCCCCGCTGTATGGCTCGCCTCTGCCGTACTCGCTTTCTATCCCTCGCCTGAGGCCTCCGACAGCGGCTGCTCACCTGGACTTGCACCGGTCAGGTTTCCGGCTGTTTCAAGTGTCCTCGGGTGCTTCTCAGGTATCCCGCTGTGCTCCGCACTGCCCCTGCTGTTCTGGCTCCGGGGCACGGCCGCTCCCCGCCGCCCTGCTCTCGCGGTGGGGGAGGGGCGCCCAGGTGGTTTTCTATTCACCGTGCACCCTCTGTGTACTCCGGCGTTCTTTCTCTTCTGTCCCGGAGTCGCCGCAGGTCCCGTCTATCTGCTCCTGCGCGCCGGCACTCAGGTGACGTCCGACTGCTCCCTACCGCCACTCTCCTTGCCGCACGCACGCTGACGTTGCAGCGCCTCGCGTCTTACTCTGGCGCGGGGATTTGCGGCCTTACTTCCCGGCTAGCGCGGCGTCCCGTGTACGGCGCCGGGTTGGACCACGAGTGCCGAGCTTGTTTTCCCGGGGTGCGCCGGTCTCTCTTTCACAGCTGGGCTGTACGCGACGGTCACTCCGGTTTAGTGGGGGAAGGATATCTGCAATATTATTGTGCTGAGTTGTGGAGCTCCAAACTCAAGCGGCCATTTTCTTCGCGAGCCAAGCTCCGCCCCCACAATACTCTATAAATATTAGCACTCTACCAGCACTCTCTAAAGAGAGGATACAAACTCAGACACCGACAATACCCAGGTTGTATTTAAAACACGAACACTGGCAAAGTCAACAGGTCTGGCTGCGACAAGTGTGTGAATGTTTTTTAAATTAGTTTTGTTTACATGTATAATTTTAAAACAAAAATTGGTCAAATATAAAAATAATGGAATGGACTGGCCATTCAAGCAAACCTTGGCACTGACCCAAGCTCCTTTTCAGGCAGATGTGCGTGTAATCAGGTTATATGCAATCACTCACAGTGTACAACAGCTAATGGATGAAGTGAGCTGAAACATCACCCTATGTTGTAGCCAGAAGCAAAGTATGAATGATAAATTAACAGGCTAATGGATGAGGAGGGCTGACAGAAAGCTCCTGTATGTTTGTACATGTGTATTATTATTATGATTTTTTTGATAAACATGAAGATGGAGAATCAGCTAAAGCTGACTGTAGGTCAGACCTAAAAATGACATTCCCCTTAGTTATACATTGACAACTGCCCAACACTTGCATAAAACTGTGACAGCACACTTCCCTTGTATTCAGTGGTAGTGGATAGATCGGCATCAAATCTACAGTAGGGCCAGAAGAAAGGGTTAGGGTTCAGAAATCTCCTACTGAAGGAGTTGAACGTGAACTGAAAAAGAACCACGCTTCTGGAAAAAAACTAGGGAAAAGGTCAACGATTAAAAAAAGAAACAAGCAATGTGAAAAAGTGCATCACCAAGCTCCAGTCTGTTACATCTGGTCACCTGCCTATCACAGGAGGCAAGAAAAAGGCTTCAACCAGGTAGCCATCAAAGTATCTGTGAGCATATCATTAACGGAAAGCAGGGGCTCAGATGTAGATGGCCCAGGCTGCAGGATCTCTGTTAGGACTTTTTTTTTTATCTTAACGGAAGGTAACTGTAATTCTAGTGCCTCAGCTATCCTCCAGTCCATCACCGCAAACGAGGCACTCTCTTCGGTTGGTGGCGAAGTGGCGAGCCAAGCCCTGTCTCTGGTGAGGTGTCAAGCCAATTGGTGTCCTGTAAATCAATGTATAAGGCATCATCATTACAGTGAGAGGGAGCAAGCCATCGCCGTCACCATCATTATAATCTTAGGATTCCTCCTGATCTTGCATAGAATCAGAGTCAGAAACAAAAAGCCAATGGAGTCTCTGCTAGTAGATGCAACTTGGCAGATGCACTAGGTCAGAATCAGGTTGTGAGATAACTGGTTGTGCTTTCGTTATTTTGTAGTGCGAAATTGGTTGGGCTTGAGCTGAAGTCGGTTTGGGATCAAACATTGGCATCAGCACTGGTTCCTCTTCTGACACTGGTGACGTTGTTCCCGGTGTTAATGCAGTAGGGGCCGGCATCAATCCCGGGGCCAGAGTAGAAGTCTGCACTGGAGTCGGTAAGGGCCTGGTAACGGGTTCAAAGGGGACAGACAGTGCGAAGGGTAGACCTGCCGACGGTAACCTAACTGTGAGCCTGTGTTTTGTGGGGTCCAAAGGCACGTCAGAGGGATCCGGTAGGGTACCAAATATTTACAGCATTGCCTCCTTCAAGGCCTCGATCTGCTGAAGGATTGACAACGCCCTGGGGAATTTAGGGTGTGTGAAGACCAGCTGAAGATTTGGTCCTGTGGCTGGACTGGCTTGGTGATACCCTTGCTACTTTCCTTTGGAGTCAGAGTGGCGGGATGGGATCGAATCCTGCTTCGCTTTCTTACACCTAAACTTGGACTGACCAGACAACTTAGAGAGCGAAGTTGAGCAGTTACGGGAGAGGCCTAGGGCCCGGGACTGGGTCTGTGCCTTGGATCAGGAACCAGACTTACTTGAAGGATGCAACGTCTTGTGTTTGGTGACATACAGCTTCACATCTAGGTCTCAGATTGCCTTCAAGTGCATGAGGGCCCACTTATTGCACTACTTAAGAGGCATGGCCTGAGCCCCAGACACCAAAGACACAACTTGTGCGGGTTTGTAACCAACATCTGCTTCCTGCAGTTGTTCTGGATGGGGAAATCTTCCCTAGCACACTGGCTGAAATCATTTAGAAGTCGTCAGAAAACTGACTATGTTGGGAGCACAGCTCCGATTTCCTTTGGAAGAAAGCAATTGACGTCAGCACACAGGAGTTGTGCTTATATGCAGCTCCGATCCGTCACTTCCAGGACAGTGAGGAGTCAAGATGGAGCCATACTGCGCCACCTAGTGGCGCGTGGGAGCACTACTGTGGATACAGTTTTCTAGATCCAGTTTGGCGCCTGTGGGATTATTCCAAGGTGAGGAATCTGCAGTGAAAAGTATCCATCATAAAGTTGTCTTTTGTGAAAGACCTATTTAGTAGCAGTGCTAGGAAGATGCATTTCGAGGTTCGATGTTTTAGAGTTTGTGCAGACTTTTATGGATATTAAAGGCAAAGAAAAAAGATTTTCAATGCACAGGATGGTCTGAAGGACTACACAGTATTCCATTAGTATTGGCTGATCATGTGTTTGTGACTTATTTTCCAGAGGCTTCTTTACTTTTTTGTATAAATGTCTTTGTTGGTTGCTGAATATTATAGTTAAGAAAGAATGCATTATTCTCGTCTCTATGTAACTATCCTCATCGGCGGTAGCTAGTAAATTACACAATCTTTTGAACATTTGACCAAATAAATTATCAGTTTGCCTTTTCAGTGGGGGGGGGTCGAGGGTTCAACTGGTACATAGAGGGAAACGCTTGCACAATATCTGCTGATTTTTGGAAACAAGATTTAATTTACAAGGATGTAAATTTTGTGTGTCGTGTCTGAGAACTGAAGGGGAAATAATCATAATGTGGCAGAAATCTCACCTTCTGCTATGAAACTTAGCAGTGAGAACCATTCCACTGATCAGTTCTTGTTGTAAAGCAGATAATTTATGCAGAGAGGCTGTGGCGTGCCGTTTAATAATATGATGAACCAAACTAAAAAACCTGATGTGGCCAGATTCATAAACACCTTACTCTTTTGAGTATGTTTACTACTTTTTGGTATTCACAAACTCCAAGCACAAGTTACTACTACCATCCCCCCCCAAAAAAACAGTAGTAAGTCCAGGACTACACCTGGCCAACCAAGGGTACTGCAACACCCTCCCATAGAAAATAATGGAGGAAGCAGTACCAGAAGTTGGACATGTGTATTGGTGGGATTGCTACAAAAGTGCAAGTTACTACAAAAGTACAGTTTGTGAATATCGAAAAGTAGTAAACTTACTCAAAAATCTAAACTTACTCAAAAGGGCAGTTTGTGAATCAGGCCCGTAATGTTAACATACAAATGTCACTCAGTGGCATTTGTATACGAATATCACCTGTTTTATTGAGCCCTTTCGTTACCAACACCTTCATTCTTGTAACTTCATTTAATTCTACCTTCTTGTGACTCAAGAACGGGTCCGTTTAATGTATAAGGGTTTCTTCATTCCCATACTCCAGTGTAAGTCTGAGGTCCAGAAATCTACAATGCCACACTACTAACTAAATGGGAAGTATCTTGATGCTTAAGAGGGACTTACTCTGTTTACCAGATTTCAGTACTGTTTTATAACAATATTCAGAAAGCCTCCAATTGGAGAACTACACCATCGGTGCCAATGTTGCTGAGATCTGGACAATTCTCTGGCTCGTAGCGCTATGTGACTTCACTAGTGATTGGAAGGCTGTTTTAAAAAAGGGTAATAATAGGTTAATAACTTGGTGATTTTAAGGAGACAGATTTCTCATTCTTCCTCCTACAACTTTAATAGTTGAGGTCAACTCACCTCAAATATGTAACTCCATAAGTGGATGAGAAAGGGGGTTTAGGAGGTAATTTTCCCAAAAGTACAAGCTGCACTGTGCTGCTGATGTAAAGAACAACGACTAGTGCCAAACTCTACCAAGAACAACATAGAAGGCACTGTGCCTTCTTTATTGCTACTTGTTTCGCTTTCTGGCGAAGTAAGCTGAAACCGATGCAGAGTTAAACACCTCAACTACGAGATGGCAACAGTTAAGGAAAGAAAATGCAGGACTGTTAGAGGATTTAAATGGGCACATGGGAACAGATAAGGAAAACAGTGCACACAAGTGGCAGATATACAGCTTCACATTTCATATATAATAAGAAACAGAGATCTTAAAAGGCTCTAGGTTACCAACAGTGAGCGAAAGAAATGTTTACAAAAATTTACAAAACTCTTCAGCCATAATAATGCAACCTAGGATCAAATGTAAGGAGGAGACAGACAAACCAATCTACAGGCAATAATAAGATTGACCAAGTGAAGGTGAGTCAGAGACAAGGATTGTACAGATATACAGCATGTGAGTTGAGAAGATGTAAAGATGCACATAATCAGGCTTTAAGTGTCACACTATTGTGCTGAAAACGTAAAGGAGTACAACTGGACGCATAAGGACAAACAACAGAGCACCTTCTAAGACAGGTCGCCAAGTTCTATCTTGTACATGTAATCACTTCATTATGCAATTTTCCATCTGATTCTCCAAAACCAGTAGTCCTCGCAGCAGGGAGCTGCAAATCCCCCACGTAATTAAGCGATTTAGATACCATACACCCACCTTCTCTATGGGATTCAATTGTTTTGGTGGTTGGAATCAACTAGCTGACCCCATGACTACCAACCAGACTTCTCTTGGCAACAAATATTACTCGAAAATTATCCTATCTTGTATTCATCAGTATCCCAAAATGTGTGTGGGTCACACTTGGGCTCATTTTCCCAGCACCCGGATGAAACTATGACCTCTGAAGGCAGGTGTTTTTCACTCTTTCATCTGAGTTATGTTTACAGTGCTAGGGGTGCGTGGAAGTTGACAAACTTATCAGAGAATCGTGTGCTCTTGAAAGTGAAAACTAAGGGTGCACACACAAAGATTGGTATTGTATAATGGTATCAGCCAAGTAAATATCGGTATTTTATAACCATATGAGTAAGAAATATCATCATATTGAGGAATACCTCAACAATGAATATTAATTTAAGAGTGCAAGATATATCCCAAAACTGTTAATCACACATCACTAACCTAGAAGGCTGAAAACTTCCAGTTGCATTGCTGCATAGTTCCATACAATACCTGTCCCATAACTGTCATTCAGGAGACTTCTAAATTGGTACCTCGTTTCACAGCACTTTTCCCAGCCAACAGTTTTTCTTGCTTCTGCACCTCAATTGCAAGTAGCTTTTATACCTTTTTCCCCATCGGAACACTACGGCAGGTGGGTGCTTTTGGGCTCAGAACAGTGTTTGCCACTTGAAGAGGGAGACAATGCTTCTTTTAAAAGTATTAGGATGCAATGAAGCAACAACCTTGTAACTTTTGAATTCTGCAAGCCCAAAGCTGCATAAGGTCAATATGCAGAAGCCTTTCACAGTCGCAGACACCGTAAAAATTCAACAGAGAATTGTAGTGTCTTGTGCGTAAGAAATTATAGAACGCTTTTGGCTCCTGAGGGACTCCATAGAACTGTGACATAAGTGTTAGAGCGGAATGCATTGAAAGCTGGTTTAGAAGGTCCAGTTTGCAGTGACACGCAGACGAATAAAACTAAGCTCCGTGTGTGGAGTAGTCATTGGCGGGTATCTTGGATGGGGAAGATGCTACAACTCGCGACAAGTTAGGGGATAAGTAAGCCGAAGATCGACAGTGCTCTCCCAGAGAGTTTGCCGTGGTCCAAGCAAACTGCTAGTGCGTGCCACGCATGTTAGTTGCAGTCGAAGCACGGAATCGATGCTTAACTCGTGTGGAGTCAAAGCTCCAGCAGCTGTAAAGAAGTCGAAAACAACAAACACATTGCAAAGAAATCTACAAATCAGTGACCAAAAACCTGCTGGCCAGACCGTACATTAACGTACTATGTAATATACAGTCATACGTAATCCGGAGCGTTAACGCTAAAGGTCGTTACAACCAGGTTTTCAAAGAGCAGGTATTAATAATCACAAGTTGCAGGATAACATTACAATTTGAAAGTGGTGAAGACAAAGTGCACACAAAGAGATGTAAAATAATAAAACTGTTATTTACTCACCAGAACATGAGTAAAGTGAGCCGGTACACTCACGAGCAGATGCCATGACGCAGGCATAGCACAGGGGTTGTGCTTACGATACTGGTGGGTCCTGTCAAGCCGATTGAAGGGACATGAAGGCGGTCAGAACTGGAACATAGCAATGGGCGACAATCAGAACAGTCGCAGATATATTTTGAATACTGAAACACTGCTTTTCCAATGGAGGCAAAAACCAAGGCTGTCATTTCAAAAGTCATCAATGAAGATTCAGAGGCCAGCACATCCCAAGCTGTAGAGATGGCTCACACAAACCGATTCAAGATGAACTGCCGAGGGAGACGAAGAGAGATCCCCCTTCAATATCAACCACTCCCAGAAATGCCCAGAGTAAATCAGCCTTGAGTATAAAAAGTAAGCCAAACCATAGCCTGAAGAACACAAAGTGATGTCTAAACGTAAAAAGAAGCTGTGTTGTAGATGTGGATTCTCGTTTGCACACAAAGGTAAATGTGCTGCTCTTGAACAGATATGTAAAGGCTGTGGGAAGGAGAACCATTTTGTGACGGTTTGCAAAGCGAAGGAAAAAGTACGTGCGTCATGGCGCGAAGACAAAATGGCCGCCAGAACGTTCCAGAAGCAACGTCCGACGTACACCCAAAAGGCCAAGCGGCGACATCAGTTGAGACAAAATCGACAATGAACGAAGTCAATCCTCATCCAAAGCATAGTCAAACTGTTCTTCTGTATCAGTATCAAGTGTAAGTGATGAAAATCATTGTGCCATGTCGATGTTTACCTCAGTAAAGCATGTGCATGTTGTTTTGGCTGCTTGTGAAGAAAAATGTCAGTCAAAGAAAGATCAACATGCCAAAGCACCAAAGTCATTCAAACATTGTCCGAAGATCACACTGAAAGCAAATGGTTGTTCGATACCCTTCAATATCAACAGTGGTGCATCGATAAACATTATCCTGGAGAAGAAATACAATGAGCTATCTCCATTGCCGCAACTTATGCCATCAAAAACCAAAGTATGCACTTGGGCTGCATCGAGCGCTTTTAAAAAGTCAAGGCTTATTTGTAGTAACAATGAAACAAGCACCCATCCATGTGCTTCCATGCACGGCGTCAAGTACCTGTCTACTCAGTTTCAGCACAGCACTAATATGGAACTGATTTCAGTGAATTACAACATGAATGCTCACCAAGGAGTAGTACGTCAGTTCCCTTCATTATGTCATGGTTTGGAAAAACTGAGACTTTTAAAATAAAGTTGCATTTTAATGAGGAAGTCCGTCCTGTTGCTCAGAGACATAGACAAATTGCATTTCATTTGCAAGAACTTTTGAAAAAGAACTTGAAGCATTACTTAAGCATGACATTACTGAGCGTTCAACTGGTCCAATGCCATTGGTTTCTCCTATAGTGGTAGTGCCTAAAAAGAACAGTGAAGGAGCTGTATGCATATGCGTTGACATGCGTCAGGCAAACAAGGCAATTGAACAAGAACGATATCCAGTTCCACATATTACTGACATGATAACACAATCAAATGTTACAAACGTCTTATCTCGCCTTGATTTAAATAAAGGTTATCATCAGTTAGAACTTGAAGAAAATTGCAGGTACAATTCAACCTTTTCCACACATGTTGGTCTGTTTCGATACAAAAGACTATGTTTTGGTGTGTCATCTGCTGCTGAACTGCTTCAAGATGTCATTCGACGTACCATATAGCCTGTCATGAATGCGTTCAAATACAGCGATGACATATTGGTTTTCAGAACTACACAAAAAGAACATGATAAAGCTCTTACACAAGTGTGTCATTTCCTTGCTGAAGCAGGTTGGACTTTGAATGCCGACAAGTGTGAGTTCCATAAGACAAAGCTAAAATTCTTTGGCAATATCTTTTCTGATGGGGGTATGATGCCAGATCCTGCTAAAGTACAAGCGCTGTCAAATGCTGATCCCCCACAAGATGTTTCTATGGTGCGTTCATTTCTTGGCACGGCCAGTTACTGTTCCAGATACCTACAAGACTTTGCAACTCTAAGTGCTCTGTTGAGAGACTTGATGAAAAAGAATGTTTCATTTCATTGGTCACATGAATGTGAGAAAAGCTTTAGAAGAATTAAACAAGCCATTGAGAATGCAATGGAAATGGCGTTCTTCAATCCTAACCTTCATACATAGGTTGATGTTGAAGCTAGCCCCGTCAGTTTTGGCACTATCCTTGCACAGCGCAGGGGACACTTGAATGCTCGAAGGCATATTGTGGCATATGCAAGTAGAAGTTTGTCTCAAACAGAACATGCTTACTCACAACCTGAAAAAGAAAATTTAGCTGTGGTATGGGCTTGTGAACATTTCCAGGTCTTGCTGTACGGAAAGCCTTTTACGCTAATAACGGATCATCAAGCTTACCGTGTATAATTACTCTATTGTGCATTGTCCAGGGAAAGATCAGAACCCTGCTGACTACTTTTTCAGAGTACCTATAAAAGGTCACAGTACTCCATCCAAGACAGCTGAGGCCTATATCAATTTCATTGTAAAATCAAACACATCAGCTGCTATTTCATTAGCCCAGATTATCCCTACCACAAGCCATGATAGTGACATGTTAAAGTTGAAGGATATAATTATACATCAGTCATGGAACCAACACCCTTGACAGCTCACCAGTGATGGTAAATATCAAAAAAACAAAAATGTCAAGGATTAACGGTCTATAACTCAGGAAGGAGTTATCCTACGAGGGTCGACAATTCTGATTCCGGAGAGTCTGAGACAGAAAATAATTGATGTGGCCCATGAAGGTCATTGTGGAATCGTTGCCACTATACAAGCTCTCCGAGACAGTGTCTGGTTTCCTTATCTTGATGACAGGGTTGAGAAGGAATTAAAAACTTGTCATCTATTCAAATGCCTTTCTCCAAAAACTACGCTCTACACCAAACCACACCAACTACAAAAGCATGCATGGGAGCGAACAGCCATTGACTTTTTCGCTCCACTCGACTATGGACATCCCCTGCTGGTGATTATGGACCAGTATTCCTGATTTCCATTAATTGAAGATCTTTCATCTACGACTCAAGAACGAGTCGTTGAAAGACTAGATGGCATCTTTGCGACAAAGGGTGTTCCAGCCATAGTGAAGTTTGACAAGGGCCTGCCTTTCAATAGTCAAGAGTTTACAGATTTCTTGGAGCATTTGAATATAAAGTATCAAAAGAGTATACCTTTGTGGCCGCAGGTCAGCAGACTTGTTAAGCGGTTTATTAGTACACAGAAGACAGTGGTGCAGCGTGCTAATCTTGAGAAGCTCGATTTGAAAACTGTGTTGAATTCTACCTTCAGAGCTTATCGTTCGACACCCCTCTCGACCACAGGTGAAAGTCCTGCGACATTTATGTACGTGAGAGCAGTAAACACCAAATTGCCTCAATAGACCAATCAGAGAAAGAGAGATGAGAAAGCAACTCATGAGAAAGACTTGGTGAACAAACAAAAGATGAAAACAGATGCTGACCAACGTGCGAAGAGCCCCATCTTTAGGAAAGAAGATCGAATGCTCGCACGACCGATGCGGAGAGGAAAATCTGATGCTCCATTAAATGCAGAACCTTTTCAAGTGGTGTCTACCAGGGGACACATAGTGACTGCTCAGCGCCTTGGGATGTCTATTAGCAGAGACTCTTATCACTTTAAATAATCATTCATCAGATGCAACTGTTGAAGGAGAGACTGGGTCTGAACCATCAGTGACTACTGTTACATCTACGCCGCCGACAAAGATCCTGGACATTGGTGAAGACAGTTCCCAGTTTCAGACAACAAGATCAGGTTGAACAATTTAAGCGTCAAAAAGATTGACTGAAGAGATTTAATTGTGTATGTCTGTCTATCTATATATTTTGTAAAACACAGATGGGGAGATGTAGTGTATTTGGAGTTATAAATGATGGAACCCTTTTGGCTCCTGAGGGACTCTGTAGAACTTTGACGTAAGTGTTAGAGCGGAATGCACTGAAGGCTGGTATAGAATGTGGAGTTCGCAGTTACACACAGACGAATAAAGACGTGTAAAATTAAGCTTTGTGTGTGGCGTTGTCATTGGCGGGTACCCTGGCTGGGGAAGACACTACATGAATGAAAAACTCCTTCTAGCTGTAGCAATGTGAGCAAGAAATTTGGGACAAATTTGCACACACAAACAGTCTGTACAAAATGAAACACAAATCATTCACTCAGTTCTGAAAGATGGACTATAATACTCTATTAGGGCCGTGACCAAGATGGCGGTGAAGTCGGACACATAAACTCTAAGTCCCCCATGGCCCTCAGAGCACAATTATCCTACTGAATGGGCAGGCCCCGATTGACCTCTTCACTGCGTCCAGGGCAGTGAGCTGCCCCGGTGGTGCTGTGACTGTTGGCGGTGCAGCTAAATCGCAGCACGATGGAATTGGTCCTCACTGCCAGGGGGAGCAACAAACCTGGCAACGGCAAGGCCTTCTACACCAGTCACTGCAGAGAGTGGACTAGGCCCGCAAGCCCTCTAGCGATTGCAAAGCCTGGAGAGAGGGAAAAGGTGACCCTTGCCCCAGCCACAACAGACCTTCTGCCCCAAGGAAGGTAAAAGGACAAGACTGCTGGGTCTGCCCAGGCAGTAAGGCACTTCCACCTATTCCTCTGGTTGCCGCTGCAGACCCTGATTGGAGGTGCGGATCTCCTGGATGGTCTCAGCAGAAGGCGAGTGAGCTCCCCTGGATCCTCCTGCAGACAACCAGGCCTGGCTTCTCAAAAGGCATTTGCTGGCCTTGGACTATGATTGGCCCTTCCTGAGGCAGCTTCACCAAGTTAACGTGCACATGGTAGGGAGATGGGACATGAGAGTAAGTCTCCTGAAGGGGTGTGGGGACCATCGGAGATCACCGGGCGCAAGCTGCGAGGTGGTCCCGGATACAAATGGGCTCCACACTGAAACATACTGGTAAATTTTATCAGATACTACAAGCAATCCAGGACTCCAAGACCCAGCTCGAAGGTGATACTGATGTGGTGGTACTGTATGTAGGCCTTTTGCAGGCAGACAATAGAAAATAGGTGGACAGAGCAAATGAATCCATGCCTACAGTTGACTGCCCGACAGTTAAGGAGCCCCAGTCCCAAATGGCAGCTTTACACGTAGAGGTCCGGCACTTAAAATCCCAAGCTGAAGATGCAGAGGGGCGCTCCCGGCACAACAATGTCAGGATTATTGGGCTTCCTGAATCGGCTGACGGCCCTAGCAAGGAACTCTTCCTAAGGACATGGCTTCTGTACACTCCCCATGCCAGTTTTGAGAGTCCTACCCTCTGGTGGCGTTCATACTGTGTGCCGGGAATCTTATTTATCTACTGGACAACAACTGATGCCAATGGTGTATAATGTGCTGACATGGAAAGTACATGTATTGCCAAGCCTGCCAAGTGCCACAAAATATATAAATATGAGACATAGACACATACACACACATAGTGTACATCCGAAAGAGACACATTAGAAAAGCTCTGAACTGCAAACATTCACTAAGAGGTAGAGGAGTCACGTGATAGGCACCCCGTATTCTGCATACGCCCAAGGTGTTCTGGTGTGGGTCTCTCCAGATGTGCCAATGCATATCCAGTCTATATGTACAGACCCAGAGGACGTTTGTTATAGTAGACGGCACGCTGCATGGGGAGCCACTTGTGTTGGTCACTGTCTACGCTCCTAATAGTAATCAGTTTGCCTTCTAGTTCTAGATTCTCTCAGTCTTCCCTGATTAACAATCTGCAAGCACCCTGCCCTCTGGAAGGGGATTTCAATTAGGTCCCTCATCTCCTTTGTACCTAAAGCGCAAGATCGGCATCCTACTTTCAGGGTTGGACCAAGAGATAGGGCCTTCATGATGCCTGGAGAAGTGCCCACTCACATGACAGGATGTTCAAGTATAACTTAGATGTACATAAACTGCAAACATGCTTAGATCTCTTCCCGCACAATTTCACGATGGCGGCAGGGTGCAGTCTACTGAATACCAGCGTTGAACTTGGCACCACAACCCTCTCAAAGTAGTATTGAGGTGGGATAGGCTTAGACCCCCAAATACCCACATGGAAATTAAATATCTGCGCGCTCGCGGACCCACCATTCAGACACGCTGAGCAAAGCTATAACAGGGTAATTCACTGAAAACGAGGGCACTGCTAGCAATGCAACTGTAGAGGAGGAGGCAATGAAGGTGGCGCTACGTGGGATTTACATTAAGACCACATATGGGGTCAAGTTAGGCCCAACTAGATAAATTTTGGATACAAAAAATGCAATAGGCAGGGAGAAGTTGCGGGTTGCACAGGGGGCTGTCGACCACTGGTCCTTAATGACCTTAGGAAGAGGCATTAAGATTTGACCTTGAGGCTAGGAGGGGTGTACCACAAAGCCTACGTGGGGCAACAACATGCTGAGGGTGACAGAGCCGGCAGCAAATAGATTTCGAAATGGCACCAATAGGTGCAACTAGCCTTGTTAATAGACCACTGTCAACATGAAGGCTGATATCAATTCTGCATTTGCCTACTACTACTGCACCCTATACACAGCACTCCCTGATTATGACTGAGCTGAACTTTGGACTTTTCCAGAGTACCTATCATCGCTATGCCCTGGCTGAACCCTCTACAGAGGTCTACACTGGATGCACCCTTTCCCTGGACAAAGTAAGGGAGGTAATTGATCAGATGGCATGGAATAAAGCACCCGGTACAGAAAGGTTCCAATCTGAATTCTATGCAACGTAGAGAAGTGCCCTAGCCCGTAAAGGTCTTAAGATGTACACAAACTCCAACCAGATGGGCATATGGCGAGATCGCTGCATGAGGCACTTCTAGTGGTCCTTACGAAGCCCCTGGGAGGTGCTCTTGATGTAAAATCCTATGGCAATGCTGAATCTGGATTACAAAATCCTGTGGAAAATACTAGTGAACAGGCTCCTCACTGTGGTGAAGGAGATCATACATCTTGACCAGAATAGCTTTGTTCCAGACAGAAATACATTCCCCAACCTACGCTACACTTCACTTTGATAGACAACGCCAAGCGCATAATTCCTGTCACACATTGCATTTTCTGAATAGCGAGAAGGCCTCCAATTCCTGGGGTGGCCTTACCTCCTGACAGTTTTAGTATGCTTGGGAGTAAGCCCTAATTTCTGATAGTGGCTACAGCTGTTATATACAAGCCCGATGGCAGGGTGATAAAACAATTCTCTATCAGCAGACGTACTGGGGAAGGGTGCCTTTGTTGTCCCTCACTTTTTGCCATAGCAATGGAACCACTGGCCTATCTACTGCGTAGTCGGGAAGTAGCCTGGAGAAATACGTCTATGAGATAGCTGCCAGATAATCTCGATTTATGCTGATGACGCTCTCATATACCTCCGAGCGGGTCTAGAGGCACTCCCAGGGGTGATGGAAGTTCTGGCTCACTCTGGGGACAACTCCTGGTTTAGGATCAACTAGAGCAAGTCATGTCTATTTCCGCCGAGAACCCTGTCTGTGGAGGAGGGTGCAGCGCTACCTCTGCAAGGAAAAGAATCGAGGCCTCACTCCTTCAGGTACCTAGGGGTGAATGTGTATCACACAGACACTGATCTTATAGGTGGAAATCTTGGCAGATTGATTATGTCAACTAGACAGTCTATGAAATTATGGGTCTCCCCGTCCCCTGTGGGCAGTACAGTGGTATCCAAGATGGTGATACTTCCTAGATTGCTCTAGTTTTTCTCATTATACTGGTTAAAATCTCCAAGAAGATCTTCACTGACCTGAACAAGGTACTGGCTAAAGTAATTGGGGGTATGGTAGGAGGTGAGTGGCCCACTGTGAAGGCTGGTCTGGGCGTCCCTAATTACGAATTGTGTAATGCTGCAGCCCAGGCTGAGCCATATTTCTGACCCGGAGAGGGAAAATGTTTTGTGACTTACTGATCCCAGAATTGCTGCATTGGTTGATGGCACCGGGGGTGGGAGGGGAAAGATCTGAGGCCCGGGAAGATGGTTGGTTACTGTGGCAACAGTACATACATCCCAGTTACTGTAGGCATGCACTGGGCCTGCCGCTTTGGTCTACTCCACCATCCCAATTCTTAACTAACACGCACTACAAGATGCCTTGGTTAGAGGCTGGTGTGCCTATGTTGGGTAATCTCTACATACACAGGACCTTTCGTACTTTTCAGGAACTCTGACACAAGTTCAAACTGGGCCTACATCACTTTTCAACGTATAACGCACTAGTGACCGTGTTGAGACAGAAGTGGGGGGCCAGAAGGCTTAGAATCCCCTGCGATCCCCATGCTCCAGTCATTGCTCACTCATGGTCAGGTGAGGAGAGCAGTTGCAACATTGTACAGCTTACTGTAGACTCTACATGCCACTTAAACTTTGGGCTTGCAGGCCAGCTGGCAACAGAATATCGGGGCAGACATTCAAGACAGGCAACGACCAAAGTGCTGGAATTTGTACACTCAGGAAACACCAGCCTGAAGTATACACAATTCAATTACCTACACCAGATTTACCTTACCCCCAAACGCATAGTCAAAATGTATGAGGAAGCAGATGACAGATGCCCTTATTGCCAGCATTCGCAGGCAGAATTTTATTGTATGATGTGGTAGGGTCCGTAATATTGCAGTATTTGGAGAAAGTACTGGAGGTCTTTGCAGAGCTGGCTGTGAAAACGACAGCCCTGGAACCAAAGTCCTGTTTGATGGTTCTAATGCCCCGAGCGAAGGGATCCAAATACCACATGAGGTTTATCGACCTGGTCCTTGTTTTGGCCAAACGTCACATAGCAATGACATGGAAATCCCTCAGGGCCCCCGACATGAGCTTATGGTTGGGGGATTTGCTGAAGTGGACCAGGGCTGAAGTGGACATGCTCGATGATTAGAAGGGGGGGCGGGGCGCCAGGCAAGCAAGTATACCCTGTGGGACACATTTGTACTAATGCTAGAAGCTTAATTAGACACCCAACCCTCTCAAGCCATTCTACAAAAAGCTACTGGTCAAAGTGTTGTGGATTTGTGATCCCTCTGGGCTCTTTCCCTCTTACTTCAGAGCGCAGTGATGGTAAGCGGTGTAGATCCTGGTTAAAGGCTGTAGACTGCATGCTTTGGAAGTTGGGGACCTCAGCGGCTGTAGCATTGTGAGGTGGAGGGGCTGTGGCTGCACAAAAAAAATGTATTAAATTGTTGCGAAGCACAAAATAGTAGCCCAGAGTTGCATGAGGTGGAACTTTTTGCTTTGATTACCTATAATTAAACTAAACCGAAGATACTATATGTCCAGCACAAATGTTTTGCTTTCGCAGTACCAAAGCCATATCACGTGTAAAACATTCTCCAGGTATTTTGAGGAAACTTGATGCATGGACTATTTGAGAACTGTTGCCAATCAATTTTGCCCTCACAATGAGGGTGGAATATGAGACATCGGCTTACCTTTTGTACAAAACGGTATAAAGAGCTGATAAAAAAAAAATTGAATACTGTTTAAGGATTTAGCAAATGTTACTACTTCACTCATTCTCTAAGCACCTGAATACCCATTTGGTTTTTAGTATTAATTAAATGTTGCTGATAACAAAACATACCACATCTGATTGCAGCTCCAAATAAGTGTTGTTGAAATGCTGAAATAAAGAATTTTGAGCCTCATGAGGAACCTCAAATCAGTTTTGTCATATAGAAGAAAAGATCACAGCTTTTCCACTTAATCAAATTTTTTGATGTAACACAAATTGCTCCGTTCCTTTATGTGCCAAATCAGAGATTACCTAGAAACAATTTTAGGAGAGATAGTTCTTGCATATGATCAGCAGAACAAAAGCAAGGCCCAGTGGATGGAAGGCTACCTGGAAGGAGTGAGCCATCAAAGAACCACTGCTCTCCAGCTCACCTGAACCAAACTCAAGATATCAGCTTTGCAAGATTACTGACGACCTAAAGAAGAACATCCAGGTCTGCAAGAGTGAATAGCTTACATCAGCTTGACCTACCCGTACCAACCCGTGACTTTGTGGGCAATTGCATGGCCCGCTTTCTAATCATAGAAGCATACAGAGATTTTCTGCCTTCATAAAAAGTCTATGGGCAGGTATCCTGTTAGTAAAGGCATTGTCAAGATTGCCAAACCACTAAACCACTATTTTACATCTTTGGATTCAGGGGGGGATCAAAGTTTGAAAGCACAAATAGAGCCACTGCCTAAATCCCACTTCACAGCTGCTAGCAGAAACTGATGGGTGTCTTGGGTATCTTGCTCCCCAAACAATTCAATTACTAGCTTTTAGCTTGGTTCTAGTGCCACCGTGAGCATGGGACCCACGTCTGGGCATACCTGTCACACTTAGAGTATCAAAAACAAAGAGATGGATAAAATGCTTCTCATTGTAAGCAAGCTATACATGGCTGATGAGCTCTAACTAGGGCAAACCCAGTCCTGGGTTGCTTGTGTTCCTGTTCAGGGAGGACCAGGCCTGGCAATTCGGGCTGGACTGTTCCCATTGGAGCAGGGTCAAGGCTGATTTGCATATGGCTGGGTCCAAACAGAGGTGGCATGGTGGACTGGAAGGTGGCCCGAAAAATTACCAATGGCTGAGATTAATTCAAGCGTTCCAGCCATCACTTTTTGTACGCAAAAGAAGAAACTGCATCATATTAGAGAAGACTATGACAATTACTACATCCTGCTGCAGTAGTTGACAGAATTTAACTGGTTTTTCACCTGCTCTGAACTACAAAATGACACTACTCGTACTGTATTACTTTTCTTTGAGTACCATATCCAGTTAGATTACCAAATGAGAATACTGTTGAAAGTGTACCTAGCATCAGACTGCAGGTTATTACCTCATCCTGAATTGTATTAAAGATTATTCCGATTATTGTACCCTGTTTTATGTCAAAGTTGGAAACTGCTTCCATTCTTTACCTGCTTTAGGGGTTACATAAGATTGCTTGCATTGCTTTGCCCTGCATTGAATTACAGGAGAGTACTCTAATGTGTTCACCCTGAATTAGTTTATACCAGAGATTACTTTAATTACTGTATACTTTAGATATAGATTACAAAAGATGGTTATCCATATTGCATTATACCATATCAATTACTTATTACATCATTCTACAAGAGGGTTTATCAGTATTGCATTACCTGCTATTAGATCAAAGAAGGTATTCAACGATACACAACTATAAGCTGCACTTTAAAATAGAAGTAAAATACTTCAATTATTTTGCTCTTTGCTGGATTATTTTGAATGTTGATTCTTCTTTAGATCACAAAAGGAGATTGTTCCACTTATTGCCCTTAACTGCTGCCCCCGCCCCCCCAGTGCTGAGCCCTTGTTTTGGCTATTTGGAGTAGCTTGCGCATAGGGCTCCATAACTTTTTTTCCACATAAGGTATACATGCCAAAATTGGGTCCTTTGTTCTCAACATTCTGGGGATTCTACCAGTATCCTGGGCTTATGGACCTCCCAATAGGGGGCTGAGAAAATAAGTCAAAATATAGCTGCATTTTGAGGTTTTTTGGACAAATAGAAAAAAAGTGCTCTGGATAAAAGTGTCTGTTTTGTTTCTCCTAAAAATGGCATCAATGAACGGTTTGCTGTACTAAAGTCGCTCTCTTCCTTCTCAGCTTTCAAGAACATGCAGCGCTGACTAAAAATAAATAAAAAAACCTTATTTACCACAGTTTTGGCATTTTTCAAAGTGGTAGCCCATTTTTCCTATTTTTTGTGCTCTCAACCTACTTCCAGTTTGTGGTGAAAACCAGTGTGAAACTCATGGATGATCCAGAAAAGCTATAGACTTCTGAAAAGAACACAAAATTCCAAATTTAGCAATGATTCATACGTGTAGATCCCTTAATTTTTTCCCAAAGAAACTAACTACTGAAATAAAGAAATATTGAAAATGAGTACCAAAAAACTGCCATTTGTGACGTTTTCTTCTGTAACTTTTTGTCATAATGTCCGATTTACAAAAGCAATATACCATTACGTCCGGTAGACCCTGCTGGTTGCAGGATATATAGGGTTTGTAGGTTCTCCAAGAACCCAAGGTACCCAGAGCCAACAACTGAGCTGCACCAAACAATGTTTTTCATAGTGTACCGAGTATAGACCAATTCATATGGTGAAATATGTCGCGTGAAAAATGGGTATGAAGGAAACCTATGTATTTCTGAAATGGGCACATGATATGGAGTTTAGGAGCAGTGGTTATCTGTACATCTCTGAATTTGTGGGTACGCCTAATAGCATATGATTTAAAGTTTTTTTTTCAAAATGTCTTCTTTTTTATACACTGGCTTACATTTGGAAGACACAAATGCAGTGAAATCCAACTGGCAATAACAAATGTTCTATTCTATGCTCCCACATGTCTTCCGATAAAAATGGTACTTCACTTGTGTGGGTAGGCCTAGTACCCACGACAGGAAAAGGGCCAAAGCACAACATGGACACATCACATTTTTCCACTGAAAACTGAGCCTTTTTTTCTAATGTGGGTAGCTGTGGATTTAGGGCCCTAGCTCAGCCGGCACCTAGGGAAACCTAGCAAACCTGTACACTTTTGAAAACTGGACACCTGGGAGAATCCAGGGTGGGGTGACTTGTGTGGCTCACACCACGTTTTGTTTAACCCCGAATCCCTTGCAAACCTCAAACTTTGACTTGAAAAAACACATTTTCCTCATATTTCTGTGATGGAAAGTTCTGGAATCTGTGGGGAGCCACAAACGTCCTTCCACCCAGCATTCCCCTACGTCTCCTGATAGAAATGGCACCTCAATTGCGTGGGTAGGACTATTGCCTGCAACAGGAAACAGCCAGAGTGCAACATGGATACATAACATTTTTCCACTCAAAACTTACCCTTTTCTTGCAAAGTGGGTAGCTGCGTATTTTGAAAAGGATTAGTTTGTTCATTTTTTTGGTGGTGGTGCTATGGCCAATTACAGCGTGGAATACTCACCATTTTCTTTTGCACCAGAGGAAATACCCTTCCCCTGGGCTTGCAGTGCTACACTATTGTTGTGAGGCCAATGGTAGAGGCCTCCCCTAGCCTGGGTCTACTCTCCTGGGTCTCGTAGCACTAGACCAAGGATGCGAGGCCTAGGGGAGTGGAGGCCCCTAACCTATGCCTTGTAGCCTTGGTGTAGCATTGCCAGGCCATGGTGAGGGCCCCTCTCCCCTGGGCCTTGCAGCCATGCTTAGGTGCTGCGAGGCCCAAGGGTTTGTGTGCTCCCTCCCCTAATCTTCTCAGTGCTACACCATGTCTGAAAGGCCCAGGAGGCCTTGTGTGGGCCCCTCCCCTGGGCCCAATTAAAACTGTCTCACAGCTCTTTACCATGGCTCTCTGCATAGGTCGATGTCAAGGTCCAATTCCTGTGATGTCATTTCCTATGATTTCACATTGCATGCAAATTAGAGGGACCAAACACATTCCCTTTCTGCCCAGGCATAGCCATTAGTCAGGGGCATAGCTATAAATAGTGCAACAGGTGCAGTGGCACTGCGCCAAGGGGTATTAAGTGCCCAATTTTCCCAAATGATGGCTTTATTTTACTGTGCAGACAGTGGACAAGAGTGAGGGGGTGCTGTTACTTTCCACCAGCACACATGGCACCATTGCTGTGCTACTTGCTTCTCTTCCATGGGCATTGCAGCCATTCTTCAGAGATTTGAAGCCTGGGAGAGGCACTACTTCCCCTGGGCATTGCAGCCGGCCATGGTTGGACACTCAAGGGAGGAGGCTTCAGTCCATGAGCTTAGTAGAGCAGGAGTATGGCTGAGAGGCTCATTGTGGACCTCTGTCAGGGGTGTAGGTATCAGTAGTACAGCAGGTGCAGTGGCAACAGGGCTCATGGATCTTTGGGACCCAATGCACCCGATTATGGCTGCGTTTTACTGTCTGGGATCATTTTATTGCATCATGGCCCATGGCTACATTACTATGCCACTGGTCCCTTCTCTTGTGTGCTGCACAGCAATGATCCAGAGTTACGAAGGTCAGGTAAGGTCCTTTCTCCCCAAGACCTACCAACCATGGTCCAGTGCTGAGAGGCCCAAGGGAGGTAGCCTGCTGTTCTGATCCTTGCAGCACTGGTCCAGGGCAAGAGGCCCCTCTGAAGGGCATAGCTATCAATAGTGCAGCAAGTGCAGTGGGACTGTGGCCTCATGGTGTTATGGGTCCAATGCACCCAAATTATGGCTGTATTTTACTGTCCACAAAAAAAGTATACAAAAAGTGATGGATGGAATGCGTGCATTTATCACAGCATCTGGTAATTACTCAGGCTGCATCCCACTCCATTGTTATTTTGCACACCATGCCACCTCAGTTTGGACCCAGCCATATGGAAATCAGTCTTGACTCTGCTCCAGTGGGAACAGTCCAGCCTAACTGCCAGACCAGGTCCTCCCTGACCCGGAACACAAGCAACCCAGGACAGTTGCCGTCCTAGTTAAGGATTATGAGCCAGGTATAGCTTGGTTCCAGTGACACAGTGTGCATAGGACGCACATGTGGGCATACCCGTCCGACCTAGGGTGACTCGCTAAAGTATACACAATGGTGAAGGATGGAATCCTTGAATTAATCTCAGCCACTGCTGAGGATGATGCCCCTCTATGATGAATTGAGTTCCACCAGGGGAGCCTCGCCCCAATTTGAAGACCTCTGCTTACACCATTTGTCTTTATTTTTTGTGCACTTCCAATTTGAGAGATTTTACTTAGCTGATGAGGCACAGATATTTTGTTCTATATTGTTATATCCCTAGAAGTTGTATTGAGATTTGTTGCTTTTATGCAGTTTTAGACATGAAAATACTATCCATCACAGTAATACTGACAAGACACAACCCTAGAGGCCTGGCCTCTCTCCCATGGGCCTTACAGCCATAGCCCAGCACTATGAGGCCCAAGGAAATGAACCAGCTAGTGGGCCTGGCTCGTAGCATTATTTAATTGCATTTAAACGTGTGTTTTCCATGTTTTGATCAAAATCAGGAGAAATCAAATGAAAGGAGATGCATCTCAAATCTGTTAACTGAATCTGCATTATGCTAATTTACAAATTGAAATGCTCTCTGGAACCATGTAAGTGTATACTAATTATTAGTATCAGAACATTTAAAGGCTTCAGAGGACGTTAATATGGGTGTTGTAGCCATGGCTCATGGCACATGACATTAAACATTTAGCCTACATTTTTTTTTTACTTATTTTTATTGGCATTTCGTATATATCATTTCAGGACACAGACAACAGATACAGTCTAATACAGCATCATCTGATATAACCTCATGTATCCCTGTACCATGTCTACTTTGGTACACTGTAAATAATTGTTAGCATATATATCTCCCTCCAATTAGCCTACATATGATTGTATTCTGGTAGTTTCTGGTATTTTTAAGTGACTAGGGTGATGCCTTTAATAGAAGTCAAGCTATTTTCAACTGTTTTATCTGCTGCCTGGCAAACAGAACATTCAAGTTAACCATCCCCACTCCTCCACCCCGAATTAAAGCCCTTAAAATATATAAAACTGTGGGTAACTTACATAAATTGGTTGCTGGTAGTTTCTTTTTTATGGTGCATTGACTAGTAATCAAATGCGTACCTTGTTCAAGGAAGCAAACGGTAGCCATTAGGAACGGTGCAAGGGTATCGGACAAAATAATTTAATCATTTTCACCTTACCGTTTTGTTTGATTTTCCACATTGACATCATCATAGGCCAAACCTTTGATTTTTGTTTTGCCACTCCGATACTTTCCATATATCCACAAGCATGCATTGTATTTCATTGTAGAGCATACATTTTAAAAGGGGAAAGAAAGAGATTTTGAAAAAAAATTCGGAGTAATGTATTTTCCCCATTGACTTAAATTGAAGTAGAAGCAATTTAAGGTGGGAGAGAGCCAAAAAAAAAGCCATTTTGGCTTCAAAAATCTTGATTTAGTTTCTCCCGCCTGTCTCGGCCTGTTGGCATGTATGTTGTGAAGGTATTCATATACCTTTTCTGTGCCTTCTACCATGCCTGAAGGGCTTTAGGTGCGGCCAGGCTGCATTTTTATAGCGCTTTATACCCATCTCGAGATGGAGGAGCTTTCCGATTTGAGTCGGGTTCTTAGCGCCGTTTACAGTGCTTGGGTAAAAAGGGTCTTTGTTGCTTGTAAATTGGTCTGTAGAAGTATAGGACACATGCTGAGGATGCTGTGGAAAAGTTGCTGTGCATACGCATGAACTGTTACGGGTTGGGGAATGTGGGTCCTGCAATGTTGAAATGCTGACCTAATTTAATCTTTCAGTAAAAATACACTGTAATGAGTGAGTAGTTTTGATTAGGGTAGCAGCAAACTTAAACAGTAATGTCTAAAATTGACTGTGCAACGAGGGTCTGATCACATGTATGTCGGTCAATGCAGTAGTTCCTTTCACCAAAAATATTAGGGTGGCAGAAATAACACCACAAACATTTTATCTTTGCACTAAATTACATCACATTAAGTGACATTAGAATTGTTGTCCCAAATAATGGGCAGTGGTGCATTTTTAGGTCTTGGCTAAACAGTGCATGCGCTGTCTCGAAGAGACGTGTTGTGTTCTATCTATGGACTTGCCCATCTCCTACCATTGGTAAACTTCAGCGTCACTATAATTTTCTTTGATGCCTATTGCCATGGCATGCAGGCGTCATGCTCTCTTCTTGTGTTTAGCCTACCATAGTGCATGGACAAAGTACATGTCTCCTTACACTGCTTCCGGTTTTCGAGCAATTTTTTCTTTGTTTTCAAGCACTCCACAGGAGTACTTGTGTTTTCAGACCTTCTCCCTTATCATTGGTGCTGCTTTTCTCTTTAACCCCTGGCCCCATCTGTTTCTTCTCTACCCTCCAGTGGCGGCTAGTGACTTTTGAAAGTGATGGGGCGTAAACGTTGGGCATCACGCTTATATAGTGAGTGACGCAAGCAAGTTTAATGGACAAACCTAGTGTCCAGGGTGGGTCCCCCTCCTGAGAAAGAAATGAAAAAAAGATTGGCAAATGATGCATTTTAATCCATATTAATTTAGTGATAAAGCAAGGCTTATAAAGCAGTGGGAACGTATAGACTTGAACTATTAAACACATTAGAAACTGACCCATATCTTACTGCATTAATATGTTCAACAGTTACTCTAGTGTGCAAATTGTACAGCATGACAACTTCAGCCCTTTAAAGTGTATGTATACCCAGTGTCTTGCATTGCATGCAGCATCAACTCTAGAAAAAAATTCTTTAACCAGGCTTCGGGTAGCACCCACACTGCTGGCTGCAACCAGTCATATAGAAATATGTGCAGACAGGTCTTTAAGTGGGATGAAAAAAGTGAAGGCTCTCTATAAAGGAAAATGTAAAGTAAATTTCTGTGATTCCCACAGTGTGCCACCTGGCCAGTATTTTGGTTTCTCTCTAAGATGTAATTGCATCTAGATAAATAACACAACAACTGACATAAACCTAAAACCAGTCAGTGCGATTGGCTTTGTCAATGGTTGTTAGCTGTTAAAGATAAATGAGTAACAACAATGATTTGTTATAATAATTAACATTAGAAATGTTTCAATTCTGAAATTGTGAGTCTGTGAAGTAAATGGCAATGAGGCCTGTGAAGGAGTTTTGGCCTTCAGTTATGTGCGCTTTATGTTAGATATGTAGGCCCTTTTTCTCTACACATCTCATCCATCTGCACATCTTCAACCACCTCTCTTTCCTCTTCAGCATACCTTTTTCACTCTTCCCCGAATGCACTTCCTCATGTCTCCCTCCCTTCACCACTTCCAAGCATACACTGCACTCACTTACATTTTAGCAATCTATCTCCTTTTGCCCTGTAAATATTTTGCCATCTGTGCACCCCCTTCACACACATTACCACAGAATTGCAATTGCAACTGTAATACATGACCATTGTTCTGTGTGCTCTCCAGAGAGTCCAACCCACTGACAGGCACTTTGCTTTGGCTTCAGCCTCAGCGCCAGTGCGCTCAATCAAAGCCCCTCATAAACACCTGGCATGGCTCAAAGTATGCACAGAAAAAAATACAGATAAACAACATTATAAAATAGCTAACTCTTGGGGAATGCAAGATTAAGTCAAGCATGTGAAATAAGAGATGAACTAAATCGCTGATTTGCATTGCCTTAATGTTTTTAACATTCATTGTTCGTAAATTAATCCATGTTTTTTGGCATTAATGTTGACTTAGAGGCATGAAGACAAGGCCAGTTTTAATGTCATACATCAGATAACTGTCTACTGTATGCACATATTTCTCGCTTTGTGCTTGACTCGGATATTTGGATCAACTTCACAAGGGAACAAGAACCCTGCTCATCATTTGGATCAATTTCGCAGGGGAACAAATTCAGTAGATCCACTTCTAAAGGGGCCAGTGGACTGCAGCCAGGGCCTGCGGTTTCATAGTGGGGGAGGTTAGCATGGCGAGGGGTCTCAGCACAATATATATAACACCAGATTAGCATTATATCCCTTACTATTGCAGAGAACAAGGCACCAAATCACACATGCTTGTATCCACTCCTATGTGTGACAAATGGGAAAGGGTGGGATCTATGCCTGTGAATGACGGACGGCTCCTTTCACCAGTGGTGGCTGGTGGCATTTGAAAGTGGTGTGGCGTAAAAATGTGGTATGACTTTTATGTAGTGAGCAATGCAAGCAAGCTTAATGGACAAACGGGTGTAGGCTGGGTCCTCCTCCAGAGAAAATATTGAAAAAAGATTGGTAAATGGTGCATTTTAAAGCAAAATAATTTATTGATAAAGCAAGGCTTATAAAGCAGTGGGTACGTATAGCCTTGAAATATTAAACACATTAAAAACTGCCCTATATCTTACTGCATTAATATGTTCAACATTTACTGTAATATGCAAAATGCGACAAATTCAGCCTTTTAAAGTGCGTGCTTGCCCAATGTCTTGCACTGCATGCGTCATCAACTTTGGAAGAAAATGCTCTCACCAGGCTTCAGGAAGGACCCCCATCTACTGACTGCAGTCAGTCATATAGAAATATGTGAAGACAGGTCTTTAAGTGGGATGAAAAATGTAGGAAATCTCTAAAAAGGGACATGTAAAATAAATTTCTGTGATTCCCATAGTGTGTTCTCTCTGAGATGTAATTGCATCCAGATATATAGCACAACAACTGACCTACACCTAAAATTTGTCAGTCCGATTGGCTTTGTCAATGGTTGTTAGCTGTTTAAGATAAATAACGATTTGTTATAAATAATTAACCTTGAAAATGTTTCAATTCTGAAATGTTAATAGTATTGAGGCCTGTGGAAGGAGTTTTGGCCTTCAGTTATGTGCGCTTTATGTTAGATATGTATGCCCTTTTTCTCTGCACATCTTGTCCATCTGCACATCTTCAACCACATCTCTTTCCTCTTAAGCACCCTCTTTTCACTCTTCCCCGAATGCACTTCCTCGCATCTCCCTCCCTTCACCACTTCCAATCATACACTGCACTCACTCACATTTATAATTTATCTCCTTCTGCTTTTGTCCTGTAAATATTTTGCCATCCGTGCACCCCTTCACACACATTCCCACAGATTTGCAATTGCAACTAGAATACATGACCATTATTCTGTGTGCTCTGCAGAGAGCCCAACCCACTGACAGGCACTTTGCTTTGGCTTCAGCGTCAAATCTCTCAATCAAAGCCCCTCATAAACACTTGGCACTGTTCAAAGCAAGCATGAAAAAAATACAGAAACACAATATGATTAAATCAATGACTTTTGAGGAAGGCAAGGTTAAGTAACGTGAAATAAGAGAGGAACTAAATCGTTGGCATGCATTGCCTTAACATTTTTAACAATCATTGTTCGTAAATCAATCCATGTTTTTGGCATTAATGTTGTTTAGGGCATAAAGATAGGGCCAGTGTTAATAGCATACCGCAGATAACTGTCTACTGTAAGCACATATCGCTCTCTTTACGCTTGACTCGGATATTTGAATCAACTTCACAAGGGCACAAAAACCCTGGCCTGCGCGTCTTTTGGATTAATTTCGCAGGGGGACAAATACAGCAGCTCTACTTCTAACGGGGCCAGTGGCGTGCAGCCAGGGCCTGGGGTGTCATGGGGGGGGGGGAGGGGAGTAGCGTGGCAAGGGGACTCAGCACCATATACATAACAGAAGATTAGCATTCTAATACCATTACAGAGAACAAGTCACCAAAACACCTGTGCTTGCATCCACTCCTACGTGTGATGAATGGGAAAGGGTGGGATCTCTGCCTGTGAATGACGGACGGCTGCTCTCATGCAGGGACGGAGACTCCAATGCCCGAAACCATGGCGCTGAAAGCATCACTGGCTTATAGTGGATACTGCCATAGACTACAATGGCAATGAAGGGCTTTAGAACAGTAAGCCCTGCGTCATGCGTCACAGTTCAGAAAGTTGATTTACTGCCTGGCTTCCGTCTCCTGCTTCAGAATAAGGGCCAACAAAGGGGGAGAGGGTGTAGTTTGGCCCAAAACGATGTATTTAAACGAAGGACACAGGCAGGTCAACAATCTTTCCTGCTATAGACCAATTCAAGAGGACCCTTCACGAGAACTTATGGATCAAATCAGCCAAATAGTCAAGGCAGGCTTCGATCAAGGGATTGTTGGGACGAAGGAGTATGAATTTTTGATCAAAAAACATCCAAGAATTCCAGCTATATACTTCCTCCCGAAGATCCATAAACAACTACCGGAACCCCCAGGGAGACCAATAGTATTGGGGTGTGACTCGATACTTGAACCCATCTTTAAATATGTGGACACATTCCTCAAAGAGTTTTTACCCGAGGTCCCATCGTACCTACGGGATACTATAGACTTTATTAATAAAGTTGAGGATACCCCTTACGATCAATCGCAGCAATGGCTTGTCTCCTTCGACGTGGTATCTTTGTATACCCAGATCCCGCAAGAAGAAGCATTGGAAGCAATGGAATTCTTTTTGGAAACTAGAAATCGACCCCACAGAGTCCCCACGAGTTTCATTCTTCAACTAGCTGAAGTGGCACTTAAGAAAAATGTCTTCCGGTTTGAGGAGACATTCTACTGGCAAACCAAAGGGACTGCCATGGGTTGTCCCTTCGCCCCAGAAATGGCCGTACTCTACATGGCTAGGTACGAGGACAAATTTGTATATAATAACAACCCATACAAGAAGAACCTTACTCAATGGTATCGTTATATCGATGACGTGTGGTGTCTCTGGAGCGGGACGGAGTTAGAACTGAACAATTTTCATGAGTGGCTTAACCATCGGCACCCAGATATCCAATTCACGCTAACTAAGAGTTGTACAACATTAACGTTTCTTGATGTAGAGGTCTTCTCCCATCAGCATAAACTTGCCACTACGCCTCACAAAAAAGAGACAGACAAGAATGCTGTCTTGCATTATCGCAGTTTCCATCCTTGGAACCTTAAAGATAATCTTCCCGACAGGCAACTACTTAGGATCCGAAGGAACTGTTCCCGCAAAGATGATTTTCAAATACATGGAGAGGCATTTTGCAAACAAATGAAGGAACGGGGTACCCGAAAAAATTGCTGAAACATGCATTTAAACGAGCATGGTGTACACCAAGAGAGTCTTTGCTTATCAAAAAAGTTAAACCAAAGATGGAGAAGTTAGTGTGCGTCTCGACTTATGGACCGCAAACTAATGCATTCCGGTCAATCATAAGAAAGAACTGGCACCTAATACAAAATTCTGAATTAAGGATTGATGTCCCTCTCTTCGCGATGAAGAAAAACATGAGCATTGGACAAAGAATCGTAAGAGCGGACTTACCCCCTTCCGGTAAAAAAGATCTCAGATCATTGTTCAACATGAAGCCGTTGACGGGCCACCATAAATGTGGCACCTGCACAAACTGTAGCAGTACGATTGCAGGTACTGACTTCACACACAATGGCATTAAGTGGACAAGGAAACAGTTCTCTAACTGTAAAAAAAAAATGTCATTTATGCAATTGTGTGTCCCTGCCCAAAAATTTACATTGGTAAAACTACGCAAGAGATTCGTCAACGCGTAGCGCAGCATCGTTCAAGAATAAAAAATAAAGTGGTAACAGCACCTATGGTAAACCACTTTATTGACTCCAACCACCACGAACTTGAGTTCAAATGGACCGTGCTAACGGTCACAAAACCACCACCAAGAGGGGGTGACACTGAGGCTTCACTATTAAGAAAAGAAGCTTATATGATAGCCTGTTTCAATAGTATCACCAAAGGACTGAACAAAATGTCTGAAATAGGTAGATGCTAAAACCGTTCCGGTCCGGGTTTTGTATTTCCAATGTGCACCATGATCCATACATCCATAGGAAATCAAAAGATAGATCTTAATATCAATGCATACATAAAAATCTGATAGAGACTGGTAGGGTTTCTCCCCTCCGTTTACATGTTGTACCTCCCTTATACATTATAAACTCACTTAACCATAATGCAATGTGAGTATGTCACCTCCCTTTAAAAAAAAAAAAAAAAAAAAGTTCAGTGACCAGGAAGAGATTTTAGTGATTGAAACTGGGAATGAGGCACCACTAGAAGACTCGCTTAGCTGAATACAAGTAAGTCCACGTACATATTTTTTTTAACTTAGGGAAATTTAAAAAACTTCCAAATAGAACAAGACACAAGCAGATATCTTGTTTTTTGTTGTGCATAGAGAGACGCGATGCGGTCCGTTTTTTGTGAACTTTAAAGCAATCTGAGCCACCTCTGACAAAACAAGCTGCGGAACGGCCTCGAACAAAATATCCGACATCGCCGGCATAGCAAAAGTAAGTGTTGCCTGTAACTTATAAAGCAACAATGTGCCATAATCCCGTATATGCAATTCAATGACATGGCGCTCATTTCCATTCATAGATCGCCCCATGAAAGCTCAACTAAGCTTCCATTTCCCGCCAACAAGCATAACTACTGCACTGGTAGAAGTATCGCCCGATTGGCGCAAGTAAGTGCCCCTTCTTTTTTTCCTTCCAGCCATAAAATAATGAAAAACACTAAAACCCAACATATGACTGATGGTAGATCCCTTCTTATTTTAGGTCGTGATACTTACATTTTAACTTGCATCTTTTCGCCTGCAACACACAAATTGCTTACTCAAATCGATCAGGTACTTATAAAACATTATTTTGTAGTTTGAGTATATTGGAAGTGTAGAGCCCCTTCACAGGTTCAACTGATGCCCCCTTTGTTTTTTAGATAAACCAGTCCACGCCCTGAAGAGAATCCCATAAGCCACCCTGGGAATCAAAACGCGTCTGCATTACACAACACGGGGCTGTTGTATTTGATTAACTTTTTCCGCCCAGTGGAAATGCTTTTTGAATTGTCTCACTACTGGGTTTGATTGTTTTGTTCCCCGTGATAGCAGCTACTTAACTCAGTTATACAATGTGGATGTTAAAGGATATCCAAGTAGCTGCTTTGTTTGTGAATTAAGACTGGTGACATAATGTTTGTATAATTTGTTGTTTTGTATCACTTGTTCATGTATTGTTTTTTACATCACACTACTTCACCACGAAGTTTGTATGTTTTTGTTTGATCTGTGGCATAAATAAGTGTAATTTGTTCTAGACTGAAACGTATCTAACTTCTCTGACCCATAATTAAATGTGGAGTAAAGTACATAGAAATGAGCAGCAAATAAATGCCTCCAGCCAATATCAATTGAATTGTTGGTTCATAGTCTGTTAATGTAATGTAGCAGCATTTGAAAGGTTTCGGCTAGGACACTTCTTGCTCTTAGTCAGAGTAAGGGGGGGCAGGCAGCCTGGAACAGACAGCTTAGACTTGAAAACATTGATTTGTTTAGAGATACGATCATATCTCTAAATAAACCGATCTATTTAATATGTTTTTATGTAAATATGTAGCAATTTCAGAGGGGCGCAACCCCTGAGCCCTAATGGAGAAACCGCCCCTGCTACCCTCCCTTCGCTCTTCCCCACCCGTGTAGAACATACCTGTAAACATGTATACACATAGCCCATTAGCGTAAACTATGCATATTTGTACACATACCACTAAAATGCATGAGCATGTACATAACCGAATGCATTTAAAAAAAGTGGTTAAATCACAAAAGGCACTTGCTGCCCAAAATGAAAAGGCAACCATATTTTACATAGAACACATAGGTGCCTGAATAGAAATGTTTTAGTGTTATCATATTACGTTTGTTTGCTGATAGCAACCACTTACAAAGTTTGGCTCCAATGATAAAACTTTCCAAAACTCCTCCAACACTTCAGCATTTGCTCAAAGCGGGTTTCCAAAGAAACAGCGTGCCCTGGTTGCATTATGCAAAATGTGTTTATTATTTGTCCAGACATGCTTCCTAGTGCGTGTCTTGCTGTTTTCAGTGATGTGCGGGTGTAATTTCCTCTTTTCCTCTAGTTTTTGTTTTATCACTGCAAAAGATTACAGTGGATTATTAGCAAAGATTTGCTGTAAACAGCTTCCTCTCCCACTCATTGCCTGACTGCCACCCGAGCAGCTCTCAGCGAGCTGCAGCCTTTTCAGAGATTCAAAGAAGTTTGTTGCGCCGGGCCGCGCATTCAAGGCAGAGTTGTAGGCAGGCTGGGAGCCGCAGTCGCAGGTGTAATGCCAGCTTTACCGTCTCCCTTATCCGTGTTGCTGCTTTTCTCTTTCACTCCTCTGCCCTAGTCTGTTTGTTCTCTACCCTCCCTCCCCCCACCCTTGCCCTTGATTGTGTTCAATTTTTTACACCCGCACGTCTGCCTGCCTGCTTTTTATTACACCTATCGCTGTGTGAAGCACTTCTTCGCTATACGATCGGGCAAGCCCAGTTTACACTGAGTGTCAGTTATAATCCAGCAGCATATGTACTGGGCAGAGTCAGCTGTAAAGGCATGTTCCATACATGTGGTTAAAAAACATTAACATTCACAACACCAGTAGCTCTTGAATTGCCGAGACCTATTGGCTTTGCCAATGCTTGTCCTTTACTGTAATGACAATCATCGCGCAGGGCACGCTGACATCATTGCAGTAAAGTGAAAGTAAAACGAGCCGTGGGCTCATTTCACTTTCACTGAATCAGTGCTCGGAGGCATATGTGAGCAATGATTTTCTTGGGAGATGTATTGTTGGAAAGAAGAGAATCTCCCCTTTCCAATAGTACCTGTAACCAGTTGATTACTGCTTGAGGATCGCCACCAGAAAGCGCACTATGCACCAGGGATAGGGTGTGCGGCCCCTTATGCAAGGGCTTGTGCTCCCCAAGCTCCCTTAAAAATGTCAGTCTTTCTGCTTCTCGTGGGATTACCCCCAACTATTCTCCCGCAGGCTCCTGCTTCCATGTGTTAAGCCTACTACGGAGGGTATTTCCCTTCCTCCCTCTGACCACTCGGAAAACACTCATTCAGGCATTGGTGCAGAGCCGCCTGGACTACTGTAATGCCCTTCTGATCTCGGCCAATAAGTCATCGCTGAGCAGACTACAAGTAGACGAAAACACCGCAGCCTCCCTCGTCTTGAATGCCCCCCCAGAACTGCCTCCTCCCTCTCCTACAACAATTGCACTGGCTTCCGGTGCGTAAACGGATACAATTTAAGATATGCTGCATTGTGCATAAAACCCTGAATGGCAAAGGTCCTAGTTACCTTGCAGAAAAATTCACCCAATACCTACCACCCAGATCCCTACGCTCAGGAACTAAGTCTCTACTTATAGTACCACGATGCAAAAAATCGCGTCTGGGTGGCAAAGCTTTCATTCACCTAGCCCCCTTCTATTGGAACCAACTCCCTATCCATCTTCGGCAATGCCCTGACCACCTGCAATTTAGAAGACTCCTCAAAACTGTACTGTTTTAATCCTGTCTCCCTTCTCGGCCTGCTACAGCTCTTCCACAGCGCGGAGATACCCCTTTGGGGTGATTCAGGCACTTTATAAATTAATAAATATCAAATATGTATGGGTGGAAGGGTAGATGGATGGGTAAAAGGGTGGATGGATGTGTAAAAGGGTGGATGGATGAGTGAAAGGATGGATGGATGAGTGAAAGGGTGGATGATGGGCGAGTGAGTGGGTGGATGGATGAGTGAAATGATGGATGGATTGATGAATTGATAAGTGAAAGGGTGAATGGATAGACGGATGTGTGAAAGGGTGGATGTAAGGATAGATGAGTGAGTGAAAGGGAGCGTAGATGGACAAAAGGATGGATAGATGAGTGATAGGGTCAATGGATGGATTCATGAGTGGATAAGTAGATGGATGGGTGGGTGGGTGGGTGGATGGAAGGATGGCTAAGTGAAAGGGTCGATGGAGAGAGAAAGGGAGGATGGATGGATGACTGAAAGGGTGAAGGGGTGGAAGGATGAGTGACTGGGTGGATGGATGAGTAAGTGAAAGGATGGCTGGATGGGTGAAAGGGTAAATGGCTGGATGGATGAGTGAATGGATGGATGGGTGGAAGAGTGGATGGATGAGTGTACAGATGGATAGGGTGAAAGGGTAGATGGATGGATGAGTGAAAGGGTGGATGGAGGGATGGATAAGTGAAATGATGGATGGAAGGATACATGATGAATAGGTTTGCAAATGGTTGAATATGTTTGGATATGTATGGGATTACTTATATACTATTGCGCGACCTCCTCTGATGTGTCTGTAAAACTTACCTTCTGTCCTGAAGTTTTGTCCTGAATTTTGACCTCCTGTCCTGAATTGTTGTCCTGAATTTTGACCCTTTGTCCTGAATTTTTACACTCACCGTCCTGAATTTGCACCAATGCCAGTTGGTCACCCTACCCCCTAGTCCACCAGGGAGTTTCCCTCCCATGGAACCCCCCACCATGATCCATAGCTATGAGACCCATTGGAGTGCTGTCCAATCCTCTAGACTCACAGCTATGATGTGGTGCTGCAAAGCCAATGGGATGTGGCTCCACTGCCCTGAGGTTCAGATCCATGATCTGGTGCTGCAAGTCCCAGGGAAGGAGAGTCCCCTTCCCTGGGCCTCACAGCGACGGTCCCTAGCCATTGCTGCAGGAGCCAAGTAGGGTGGGCAATTTTCCATTATCACTTCACAGGACAATTTATGCCTTTGGAGAAACACTAAGTGTGAAAACACATTTTGTGAGCAGAAACTTCAGAAGATGTTTATTGGGGAGCAGGGGAACTAAGAATCACATTTTTGGGGTTCCATTATAAATCCCCCCTCCATAACAGGTCATGTTACAAGATACCTCAGCTGGAGATTGAGTTTATCAAGCAGGATTACTCTTCATACTATATTAGAGTTCTAATCCCTTTACCACCTGCAAATTTTGAGCGACAAGTTTAGAAAGTGAACACTGGTATTCAAACAGAATGAAATAGTCTTAGGCTTTAAAACACCAGTGGTAAATATCAGTATCTACTATGCATACTGTCCAATAATAGGTACCCACTGCCACAGGACTTGGTCCAACTGGTACGTTTTAACCATGGAACTAGGATACTTGGCATCTAAGTTTTATGACGGAAATATTCACCATGTTCTAAAGCTGAGAAGGGCCGGTAACAGAGTGGCGATTCCCTGGAAGGGGCATGCCCTTCACCTTGCCATCAGGATCACTGACACCTCAGTTGTGGTCTAGTGGACTAATTGGAGATATGGAACCAGGAGACGCATTTTTTAATCCTGGCCTCCCATTTGGCCAAATTGTGTGCTCTTGGGCAATCACTTTTCTGAATTTATTGCCAGGACCACTGGAATTATGCGATTGGGCGGCCGCATTTTTCGCATAATTATAAATTTGCCGTATTTTCCATATAATCAATCATCTGCTGCATAATCTGCAGGTTTTAACAAAAACATTTTTTGTTTCTAGCTCAAATGGTTCAAAAGTTCCTAATAACACAACTACACGTTTTGCTGCGCAGCCGAAGATCCTTTGCAAAGCTAGACTGGTTACCTTTCTGTCGTTTATTGCTACATTTGGATGTTAAACTGGTACTAATTAAGTGCAACCAATGCCCAGGCAGTATTAATAAGTGCAAAAAATGACAATGTAGTGAAGTAATACTATCATAAAATGTGCTGCATTACCCCGCATAATATGCCTTTTCTTGGTGCATAATTTACTCACTCTTGCCACATAATTTGACCCTTACCTGCCACAAAATTCCAGTGGCCCTGCTTATTGCTCTGCTGATCCCTTTTTGGCAAGATTTGGAGTATTTTGATTCAATGTAAAATCTGCTAGTCACTGAGATTTTTAAAAATGTACTGAATATTTCCTGAGAGAAGGAAGTTGCCCACTCATATGTAATAGTCACCTAATTGCAGTACAGTGGTAAATATGCAGCCTTTGTACCAAGTAGCAGTGTACTGCAGTCCTGGGTCTACTAATTTAACAAGCTGTTTGATCCTAGGCAAATAACACTCTTCCTGTGCCTCATCCACTGATCTGACAATACGGCAGCACTTTGAAACGGGCTTAATGTGAGAAATAGACACCAAAGGCGTACTTCCTGGCTCAGCTCAAGGTCCAGTTTGAACCACAAGTCCATGAAAAGCTGAGCTTTCATGTGGCTTCCGGCTGCCACCCTCCGTCTAACCTGGATGTGGCATCACGGCTAGAGCTGCCGAATTTGTTACAGGGGAACCAGGTTCCAGGCTTGGCGCCTGCTCAAGTTCCTTTGATTCTGAGAAAATCACTTAATCTCCCTGTGCCTAAAAAAAGAATGTGTCCTTGTGTAATGCAATTGGTTTTCACGTAATGTGCTCCAATACCTTCGGGTCACATTTGCGCTATACGAAACTGCAGAAAATGTTTTTAATTCCTGATTCAAGGCTGTTTGCATAGGATTGCAACTTGGCTGTTTTTCTGTCCCGTTCTGTTCTGTGTCATGTCCCAGCTAGTACAAAAATAAGCAAATCACCTCAAGTCATTATTTTTAGCCCTTATCTGTACATTATCAAAGCAGCAAATATAAACAAAAAACACATTTCCATGTTTTCTAGAGCTGCGTTCGATCCCTGAGTAATAATTAGGGTAAACAAAGACAGGAACATCTTGTTACAAATCAATACATACGATTTTCTTTTAAGTGCTATTTAGTATAGTGTACCGGGCTTTGCAGGTTCCTAAAAAGGTTCCTAAAACAACAAATGGGCTGTATTTTTCTCTTGGAAAAAGGTGAAAGGTGGCAACCCTATTTTCATCCCAATAGTTGAAGGTGATCCTGAACCTGTATAGCGCAGGATCCCTCCTGTGCAGCAACGCCCCTTCCCAGACACTGACAAGCATCTCTTTCACAGCTCACCAAGGGCTGAAATAGGGAGTTGCTTGTTGTTCCGAAGGGCCCCTTCCCCTATTCCTGCCAGCAATACACATGCCTGCGATGCCCAGGAGAGAAGTGCCCCTCCCCTGGGCCTTGCAGTGCTGGGGCATAGGTGTGAGGCCCAGCTCAAAGGGGACAATGGCGCGAGGCCCCATGTTGGTGGGCTGAGCGCAGGCCCTGGGCAGATGCCCATGCCTAGTGCAGGCCCTAGCCCCCATGACGCTGTAAACGCTACAGTAATCAGTACGCAGTGTGCTCCGAAGGACCCAGTGCCTCTGCACCAAGAATAGATACGCGCCAGGCTGACTGACGGTGTCACCAGGGCTTTAAGTGGGCCGGGTCTGTCCGGGTCTGAGCACCGGCAGTTATTTTCAGGGGGCCTCGAAACAGGTCTCTATCGGGCTCTATTTTCGGGCCTCGCAAAGAGCTTTGACATGCTGTGAATGGAGTCTGCGTTTATTTATGAGTGAATAGTGTGTTTAGCAATGCCTAGATTGTTAAACAAAAACAGACAAAAGTGCTGGTAGAGTGACTTCGTTAATGAAGGATTACTCAGATGAGGAATGCACCCACGTTCAGGGTAGAATGCCCACTTTGTAAGCCTGGGCGTAGTTCGCGAAGTAGCGCTACGCGAAGCTACGCAAAGTGCAGTTCGCACTACGCGAGCTACGCGTAGCACTACGCGAACTGCGTAGTGCACTGTTTGCAATGATTGCACAGTGCCGGATGCTTGTCCGCACTGTGCAATCATTGAAAACGGCATCTTGCACAGTGCGAGCTGTCTTTTACTGCCGCTCGAGTAGATTTTTACTCGAGCGGCAGCTTTCTCAACGCGGACTGGTAGTTTCCCATCGCGAGCATACGCGACCACTCGCAATGAGAAACCTGACCTCCCCGGGTTTGAAAATCTCGCCGGGAGGTTTATTTTCCACGCTCGTGATCGGCAACTTGATGTTACTGATCGCGAACGAGGAAAAAGTCTCGCCGGGATGTCATTTTGCTTGCTCGCGGTCGCCAACTTGACGTTGAGGACCGCGAGCAAGCAAAAAATGACCGCTGCACTACGCTACGCGTGTTTGCACTGTGCTACGTGCAATTCGCGTTGTGCGAAGTAGCGCAAACTTCGCAAACTACGCGAGCGTAGCGTAGTGCTTTGCCCAGGGTTACCACTCTGTTCTACATCACAGTTTTCATACCACTGGTCATTATTATGTGGATCATGAAAAGCGCCCCACCACATGGCTCTCGATCCAGTCAGAGGGAGCAAGGGGGTTGCAGGCTGCAGGAGCGATCCTTCAAGGCAGAGCATAATGTAACCTGAACTCCCAGCTCCTGGTACTTAATGATGATCCTTTCAGAGTGGAGTCTTAATGGACTTTCAGCAGGGCTGACTGAGTGCAGTTTACTGTTTACTGTAAGAGGTCAGGCTAATCATGTGGTACCCCAGGACTTTTTTGGAGACGTCTGAACCCTTTTATTCCTCGTTTCACGGCTCTGGCACAGCATTTTCTGCGAACAATTGTATCTTCACTGGCACGACAGCGTCTTACAGAGGCGCAACTAGAGCCAAATTTCGGGGGGCTGATAAAAATTTCGAGGGGGGGGCTAATTCTTCCAGCAATATGCAGAGTGGAGATGCAGGGGCTCTAAGAAGGGGTGAAAACACAACAAAGCCTCGTTAACAAGTGAATGGTCTTTTAAAGACCTGTGAGGTACTCGGGTGCGGCTGCAAGAAGACGGCTGCCAGCCCGGGAAGCTGTCTCAGCCGGGCTGACACACACGACGGGGGGGGAGCTGAAGCCCTTTGAGCCCAATGGGCGTTGCGTGCCTGGCGTCTTATGTATAAATGTGACTGGCATTAATATGAAAAAGGCAATGACTTAGTCAACGTCATGAACAGGTTGAAAGAGATGCATATTAATAGCTTGTTTTTTTAGAGTGGCAATGCATACTTCATTTCTGGCGCTTTTAAGTCCAACAAATAACAAGTGCTAGGCTTCGGGCTCAGAGGCAGCGAACCCAAGTGTCCTCGCTGTGTGGCAATGGACGGGAGGAGATAACGGGAGACCAAGACATTGCCAGGGCCTTCCGAGACTTCTACCAAAATCTGTACTCTGCTGATGCATCTACAGATCAGGCGTCACTAGACTACCTTAATTCTGTCGAAATGTCCACACTCACACCTGATCAGGTGGCACAGCTGGACGCCCCCATCCGGATCGAAGAAGTCATTACCGCGATCTCACGTCTTAAGTTGCTTAAGTCTCCCGGCCCGACGGGTTTCCGGCCCTCTACTACAAGAAATTCTGTCACATTCTGGCTCCACTACTGGTGCGACTGTTCAATTCCTTTGGAAGGGAGGCTCCGATCCCCACCACGATGCTGGGGGCGGCCATAGTGGTCCTGCCGAAGCCAGGCAAGGATCGGCAGCAATGCGGTTCCTACCGCCCAATATCGCTCCTTAACGTCGACTTTAAGATATTCACCGGCATACTTGCTGCCCGGCTGGGCCCATGCATGCTCAGTCTGATAGAACCGGATCAGGCTGGGTTTATTCAATCCCGACAATGCGGGGATAACACTAAGCGAATATTGCATCTCATTGACAAAGCCCACCAGACGCAACTAGACGCGATCCTACTGACGATAGACGCCGAAAAAGCGTTTGACCGCGTAGACTGGCGCTTTTTGGGGCACACAATGGCTAAATTCGGCTTGGGGGAGAAATTCAGGGAATGGGCGGGCTGCTGTTACAACGGCCCTACAGCTCACATTAGGGTGAACGGCTTAACCTCGCAGCCCTTCGCGATCCAGAGGGGAACACGGCAGGGGTGTCCGCTGTCCCCTCTACTTTTCGCCCTGTACATCGAGCCCCTCGCGCAGAGAGTCCGAGACAACCGCGCCATCCGGGGCATTCCATTCAGGGGGTGAGACTCACCCAATCAGTCTATACGCAGACGATGTGATAGCGGCGCTGGCGGAGCCTAGGGTCTCTCTCCCGGCATTCGTGGAGGAGCTGGAGGCATTCAGTGGAGTGTCTGGCTTCCGAGTTAATGTTGGGAAATCGCTCATTCTAGACCTGAACCCGGAGTCGACCTCGCTCAAACTACGGGAGGGTGACACGTGTGGCATCCGTGTAGTGGATTCTATTCCATATCTGGGGTTGGAATTAGCGCCGTCCGTGAGTCAAACAGTCCACCTGAACTATTCTTGACTGGCACAGCAGGCGAAAAAGGACCTGGGCACCTGGAGTAAACATCAGCTCTCCCTTTTTGGAAGAATAGCGGCGATCAAAATGTCCTTATTGCCCAAAGCACTTTTTCTCTTTCAAACTCTCCCAGCCTCACCAACCCCAGGGGCGATAACCTCGTTGCAACGTGACATCAATTTGTTTATTTGGGCGGGAGCACGACCACGCATGAGTAAAGCGCTGGGATACCGGCGACCCGAGCAGGGAGGGCTGGGGATACCAGATCTCCTCGGTTATTATAAGGCCGCACAGATGCGGTACCTTGTGGAGTGGGCCAGACCAGAGTCTGAAAAGAGGTGGCTCTTCCAGGACAGGGCTCTTGCGGGAGTACCTCTTTGGAAGGTTCCCTTTTTACGGAAAACGCAGCGCCCACCTAGCCTCATGCGCTCTCCTATTACTAAATCAGTGATGTCGGTGTGGGACGGGGTGGCAGTCTCCAGAAAGCTCACTACATTTCCCTCCCCCCTGACTCCATTGTTCGGGAATAGCGATTTCACGCCGGGCTGGTCAGACAAAACGTATACAGCGTGGCAGGACACCTCCTGCCGCTCAGTGGGGCATCTCTTTGACGTATCCGGGATCATCCCCTTCACTCAGCTGAAACAGGACTACGGGATTCCTGAAACGGAGCGATTCCGCTACCTGCAATTAAGGCATTGGGTGCTCCAGCCAGAAATGAGGGCAGAGGGGGGTCGCTTGTTGACCAAGTTCGAAAAATGGCTGATTACCAAGACCACGGATAAGGGCCTGATCTCCAACATATACAAAATGCTCAGACACAACACACATTTGCAGGCCACGCCGAGTAAGAAAAGGTGGGAGAGGGAGCTGGGGAGCGAACTCACACAGAAAGACTGGGATGGGATCTATTACAGGGCGAAGCACACAGGCCGAAATGTAGCTAGCATAGAAACTGCAATGAAAATCGCTACCTATTGGTACCTTACTCCAGTACGCCTTCACTGGGGCAATCCCCAGCGGAGTTCAGCCTGCTGGAGGGGCTGTGGCGGTGAAGGAACGTTACTACATATCCTGTGGGACTGCCCACTGCTCTCCCCCTACTGGACCAAGATCCTTGACACTGTAGACGAGCTTTTCGACACACAGATCCCGAGGCTCCCGGTGTACGTGGTCCTGGGGCTTCCAAATCCCATCACATACCCACTTCAGAGTACGAGGGGACGACAAATGGGGATGGCACTGGGGGCAGCGCTGCAAACCATATTGACCCACTGGGGCACCTCTATTTTGCCCAACCACACGGGGTGGCACAGACTCTGGTTCATCCTCGGCATGGAGCGCATTTCTGCCACTCTGACTAACTCTACTACCTCTTTCCAGAAAGTGTGGCCCCCCTTCCTGAAATTGTTATCGTCTGAATTCAATGAGATCACTCAGCCCAAATACCTACGGGTGTTACGACTGTCGGATCTGTGGAGACCTCCCTAGCTCTCGCATGTAACCTAACTAACGACACAGCAGCACCTGCCACATGGTGGCCTTTCCAGGGCGCAGGAACTACCGGACGGGGTGGGGGGTGGGCGTTATTGTTTTTGGTTCTCTACAGAGTATGCTCTTTTGGGTTGCAGCTTTCACACGGGGGAGGAACAGAGCATTATTCTATATGCATTACCCTTTCAGCAGTCTCTCCCAGGTTGCGATTACATCCGCAGGCTGCCCGGCTACGCACAATGTCTATTCTAATGCTACCTCTGTATGTTGTGAGTTTCTTGAAAATTTTAATAAATACATTTAAACATAAAAAGAAAAGCAGCACCACTGATAAGGAAGACGGCCTGAAAACACAAGAACTTCTATTGAGTGCTTGAAATCAAAGAAATAAATAGTTCAGAAAACCAGGAGAAGTGTAAGGAAACATATACTTGGTCCATGCCGCATGGAAGGGCCAAACACAAGAAGAGGGCATGACGCCCGCATGCCATGACGAATGGCATCAAAGTCAATTATAGCAACGCTGAAGTCTACCAATGGTAGAGATAGGCGGGCTGTAAGCCCACAGACAGAACACAGCACGTCTCTTCAAGTCAGTGCATGCGTTGTCTAGCAAAGACTTAAAAATAAATACTCACACAGCTCTGGAAGCTTTTCCCGAGCAGCCAGAGGTAAAAATTAAATAAAGGAATCCTTCTGGTGCAGAGCATCAGAGGGGCCATTATACCCCTCCCTAGTGTCGGCCAATGGTCAACAGACGCACTGGAGAGGTGTCAGTCACTGGAGTTAAGTGGATTACAAAATGGGTTTACATTAAGTGTGTTAATTTTCATTAGAATAAAGGAGCTCACTCCAATTACTTAATCCAGAAATTAACTAATGATGGAAGTAATTCCAATTATTTAAACCTTTACTGAGTTACAGAAGATGGCTAACTGCTTTACCTTTTGTCAGATTACACTAATTTCTGCACTTAGTCTCGTCCTCAATCTCTACCTCTTCCCCCACCATAACCCACAGCGCAGCAGCACAAGCAATAGTCGCATTTCTCTCTTTCTGTCTTCCCCTACTTCAAATTCAGCGTAAGTACTATACTGACATAAAATTACACAAAGAATACAGCTCAATTTTTCTGTCTATGCTCAGGGATATGGTGACAAAGTACCAAAATCAGGAAAAAATCTACACATACAAACACAAAGGATCAATGTGTCAGAGGGAAAGCCAAAAACAGAATAATGTCACACAGTCCAGGTCTTGTTTTAATTCTGGCATGCTTTGTCTGCCATGTGCTGAGTTTTCAATTTTGCTATATGAACTGCGAATAACACAAGGGAGGTTTCCATGTACGAAATTTGCAAAAGAAAGCATTTATGTTAGAACACACAGAAAGCTCCAATAAATGAGTTTTTACCCGAACTTGCATTTTAAAATAGTGTTAGAAGTTTGATAAGAGATTCTGTAAAACAGTGAGTAAACTCTTAGTACGCATAATTCATTTACTTGATACTCTAGGTTTCTATGAGGGAAATTTACATTCAAGCCAAACACTGAATGCATAGTCCAACCACATATGGGATCTCATAGCACTTTTAGAGATATTATTGTTTAAAAAATCAAGTGTCTATCTATAGGCACAGAACAGAAATTAGGTTCTTTTTTTATTTAAAAAAATCAAATTGTAACTGGCACAACACCCTAAACTGGAACCAGATTGCTAATCCAACAACAGTAATCCTTTATAAAAGAAAGCCATAAGTGAAATAATGACAAATGTGCTTAGACATCAGTGAAAATATAACGCTGCCCTTTTAAGGCATGGCGCATTTCCACTGTGCCATCATGGCATTGCATTGACAGTTGGTATTCAGTTGATTTCTTGCAAGACAGAAGGTTCCTGAGTGTCTTTTGAAGAGTATAAACACTGTAAACTGTTGCAGAGTACGACAGGTTGTTGATGGAGAAATAGGGTTACATGGGAGCCTCTTTGATAGTCACAAATGCAGCCGATTCACAAAGAGCATCTGCAGTCGTGGTAGAGGCTCCTCAGTCGTGGCGGAGTCTCCACACTCATGGCAGAATCTCCAAAACGAGAACTGCAGTGAGAAAATTCCTCCACAAGTACGGAGACTCCGCCACTAGTGTTTTTTGTGAATCGGGCCCACAGGCCATAATGGCAAGTAATCCTGTGAAGAAGTAGCAAGAACCATTGAAGACAGGAACAAAAATTGGGTGACCAACTTGGGCTCCTCCCCTGGATTTTGAATTGTGACTGTGTTGTCAAGTAAATGAGCTGATCAGTTTCTTGGTGGATGCTTTGCAAATCCCTGAAACAGCAGCATTTTTCAGTTTGTTGTTTTCAGGTCTATGATGGGCTTCAGTTTCTTCTGTATACCTTGTTTTTGGAGCATAAAGCCAAGGGAATAGCCCAAGAAATGAAATTCTGCCCAGCATGGATGCCACTGAGTGAGTGAGCAAATCATTGCCTTCCATCAGTTTCACCTATGGTATTTCTACCCAGCCTTGCTCCCTGGTTAACCCCTTGGTTAAGGATCCTGTCAGGGTCTCTTAATCTAATCACAAGCAAGATCAGACTACTGCTACACATAACCTTTACACGCAACATGTAAGAAATCAGAGGGAGGGGAAAAGCCCCAAAAATTAAATTTTGGGGGTATCTAGCAGATCCAACGCAGGCTCTAAGATGACAAGAGGAATCAACAAAGGGATCTCGCTCCAGGAGACTCACTTTGAATATTTTCCAAATTTGGTACGGCTCATTAAGACAAACTTTGAAGACCTGGGGAGCAGTATCTCCAAGATAGAACAGCTCTCGAGCAATCTGGGAATTTCCTTGGCTGCAATTCATGTGCTCCTAACCCCGCCTAATAAACCTGGTGCATCTTCTGTAAAGCCCATTGCTAACTCATGTGCTCTTTCTTAAGCTCTTGCTTATATATCTAAGCCTAGTCCATCCCAGTTAGGAGATGAGGGAATGGGGGACAGGGGTCAAGGTGTGCTTGCCTCCCTACTATCCATTCTTCTGGCACCCTCCCCCGTCGACCCCTCTTATACAGCCTGTGTCCCAGTCACGAGGGGGATATATTTCTACTGATGGTCCTATACTCTGGTACATAATTCATCTTGAGCTCGGTGGTAGATAGGGAGGGGTCGCCCTACAACTTTAGAGTCCACAGTGGGCATTCTCCCATGTAAGGATGTTATCCAACATCCTCCAGCCTCAACTCCTTATGTTTTGGTCCTAAAGCATGAGACCCTTGAGAGTTACCAGCAACTCAAAAGTAAAGTTACATATTGGCTGTCCAGCAGAGTCAATTTAGATTTCTCTTTTTGCAATGGCATCCTTATGGCACGGAGGGTGGGCTTGACTGGCCCTTTGGAAAAAACTGCAGTTGGCGAATGTATTGTTATTAATTTTTGTGATGCTTGGCTGGCGGGTGACATTTTAACTAGGACTACTGATGGTCCCCTCTCTAGCAGTAATATCACTCTCCTGCCCTTGGGTTTCTTTTACAAACCTCCTAGTTTATTCTATGAGAGGAGGGGTGGGGCGAGAGCCCCAATGGCCCTACAGCTGGCGAGATCTAGTTATCCCCTTCAGCAGGCTCAGACCCCCAATCTACCTCTGCGTTTTCATTTTGAACCCCTTAATGAGCTAGATACTCAGGATTGACTCACTCCTGGGTAGGATTATTCTGCAACAAATCATCAGTTATGCACTCTTAGTACCCTCAAGGTCTTGAGCTGGAACACTGCTGGGTTCGGGGCAAATTACCTGCTGAGGAATGCCTCACCACACTAACCTCTTGTGACATTGTTTACAGGAGACCTGGGAGGTTAGGAATAGTGTTCTGCTAGATGGCTTTGCCACGCATGCTTCTCCTGCTACTCCTTCCCCCTCATCGTAGAGCCAAAGGGGGGTAAGCTACTTTTATCAATTTGAGCCTCAGCTGCAAAGAGGGGATCACTTCTCACTCACCACATATTCTGGGCACTCTTTTAATCTTTTCCAATTCTCTCAGAGTTGAGGAGCACGAAGTGGGTAGTGAACTCGGTAATTATTTGGATGACTTTGTAGCAAATTCAGCTTTTATGTTGAAGGATGACTTTAACCTGCACCCTTGCCCCGGCTGCTTCTTGTATGAGGACAATGAAAATGATCTTTTTGGTATGGATGAGGCGCACCATAAACATTCGCAATAGGAGGTCCTGCTTAATAGCTTGATCTTAGAACATACCAGGGTTAATTTATTTAGCATGGAGAATCTCAACCGCACAATACAAATTCCAACTTTTAAGGGGGCAGTGTCAAGCTCGATAATTGGCTATGTTTTTGTATCATTTTGTCTATTCCCCGCTTTAATTAAGTTCAATGTATGTTGGCATACTCAGAGTGATCATAATCCCCTTCTGGCCACTTTTTGTTGGTCTCAGACACCAAGTAAGGAGGACAGCCTTTACCAAAAACCAGTCAATATTGAAGATCAGGGACGAAGACTCAATTGGACCAAGGTAGTTCCGTCTCATTTCAATTTCGATCTGCTATCTTCCGGTCACTCTGATTTTAACACTTGCCTTGATGAAAGAGGCACTGACACTAATATTTTGGCTGCCTTTTTTAATCTCAGGGGGCGCATCAAAGCCGCGGTTACCTTGCCCAGTGCCACACACAAGGTGGCCCCTGCAAAGTGGTTTGATAAGGCATGTTACAGGCCCATAGGGCGCTTATGGCTTCTCTGCAAAGGCAGCCCTGTATATATAAGGACGTGAGGACGGCCAAGACCTCTAACTGTATGGCGCATAAAGTAAGAAAGACAAATTTAAAAAAAGAGCTATGGGACAATTTATTGGAGGCATGTGACCCACTCGACAGCGCAGCGTTTTGGAAAGTTGTGAACGATCCCTGCTTGACCCTGAGCAGGAATCACCGCAGGCCCTCACTATCACTCACCAGGCTTGGCGCGATCACTTTGAGGCCATTTATGATTCCGAGAACGATAAAGATCTACATACAGTGGCTGCAAGGTTAGTGGACTTTGCTTTCATTTGGATGAAGGCAAGAAAGCTATCATGTCTCTTTCAGTTAATAAAGCCCCAGGTTTAGATGGGGTACGGGGGGGGGGGCCAGTTTAAATCTAAGGTTGATCTGCGGGCCCCTATAGTGACTCAGCATCTTAATGCAGCCATCCATAGCTCGCTGACCCTCTAGTTGGCGCCAATCTGTTATAGTGTCCAGTTTTTAAAAAGGTCTGCGGTCAGATCCCGCCTGTTATCGTCCTATCTACTTGGTGGATAGTGAGATTAAAATTATTGGGTGGGTCCTCTTAGACCGCCTTACTTCATGGGCCAAAAATAACAACGTTCTATCAGAGATTTAATATGGATTCTGGGCAGGGTGCAGGACTGTCGAACAGAACCTGAATCTCTTTCTGTAGATCTCCAAATATACGAGGGTGAAGGGAGGGGAATTAATTTGACCTTCATGGACCTCAGCTCGGCCTTTGACAGGGTCAATAGAGCCAAGCGATGGGCCGCACTGGGGTCCATGGGGGTCGCCCCTGTGCTGGCGCATTCCTGCATGATCTTCACGGGGAACTTACTGAGGGACAAATGGAGAAGGTACCAAGTATTTTAGTTTTTAAGAGGGGGGTGCGCCAGGGGTGTATACTGGCCCCCTTCCTTTTAATTCTTATATCAATGTTTTGGAGTCAGTTCTATCCTCTTAGGCGCTAGATGTACCAAGTGTGGAAAGTCGTCCTCTGCCCCCTCTCCTATATGCGGACGATGCTGTCCTAACAGCACTTACGGCTATGGGACTGCATCCCTTCTAGATCAGTTTATCTCCTTTATGGATGACTTTGATCTGTCGATCCACTACACCAAGTCCCATGTCATGGTGATTGGCCCCAGAAATACCAGTACAAGAATATTTGTGATAAAGAATAATGTCATCAGCAAAGTTGAGCACTTTAGGGATCCCAATGGACTCCGACCTTACATGGCAACCTCTGCTTCAAAAAAATGTCATGATGTTTAAAAGGGCAATTAACGCCATTAGCTCGTTTTCTAGAAGCTTAGGCAAAACTCATATAGAGACAATACTCAAAGTCTAGAAGGCCAAATGCATTTTGAAAGCTAGTTTTGGTTGTGACATTAGGGGGTATGCATCTATAGCTCCATAACAGATATCCGAGAATATCTTTCTGAGAGATGTTTTAAAGGTCCCTCAGGGTACCCCTAGTGAGGTGGTGCATGAGCAATTGGGCTTGAGGTATATTTCTGATTCTATTGGTTTACGTACCCTGCTTTGATGTTTATCCATTTGGCTAAAGGAAGATTTAAAACTCAATACAGCTATATTTCGTGACTGCTTAAACTTGGACAATTTGAGTGGAATTCCCTGGTTGACATTTATTAGAAGTAATTTTACTGCTTTGGGACATCCTGAACTCTTTGTAGATCTGAAGCGGATTGTGGAAGGAGATATAGTTTGGTTGAAGCAGGCCTTCCTCTTTAGAGTGGCAGCCAAGAGAGAGACCTCTGCTCTAAGCAAGCGTACGATGCCCCAATTTGTTATGGTCAAATCGGTTATTGGGATGGAACCCTATTTGAATCTGGGGATGACAAACTACCACCACAGGTTGTTAACCTAGTTTAAGTAAAATTTGTTACATCAGCTGTTACTACCTAATGGGGCTGGACTAATGTATCAGAGTTACAAGCCTGTACCTGTGATAATATTTCCATCCCAGATACTCTACACATCGTTATGATTTGTCCCAGATTCAATAGCTTACGTTACCAGTAAATTTGTCTGTTACTTATACCCATGAACTTCAGACAGGTGAGACCTTCTCTTTTGTTCTTACAACTGTTACAATCGCCTAGGATTTGTTACTTGGTGTCTCGCTTTCTTTCTGTTATATTTCATTGGCACTGAGTATTTTTATGTGATTTTTTTTAATAAGCCTGAGCCATAGTTAGCAACCTAGCGTTTGTTTTGTGGTGCTTATACTGCACTGTATTTTACTAAGTTTGGGCTAATGTATTTTACCTTGAATTCATGTCATTGTGATCAGATATTGCGGATATCTGTTTTTATTTAGAGAGATTTTTTTCTCTCTTTTTATGTGGTTTTAATGTATTGTATGAACTTTTATGATTTTATGAGAAAATCGAATAAAGATAATATTGATTGACTGAGCGAATCATGCAATCTCTACTAATTAACCAAGGTCTGTTATAATTATTCCCCAAGGAAAGTTTCTTTCTTCTTTTACTTCTCTTTTCTACTTTCCATTTTGCTTTCCTTCCATACAACCTTCTTTGTCTCCTTTCTTTTTTCCTTCCATCTTTCCTTCCTTCTTTGCAATCCTCTTTCAGCTGTTTTTTTGCACTCACACAATTTGCCTATCACTAAAACATTTTTCTTTCTCTCTGTAACCATGTTTGGTTCCTTTCCAGCCACTTGGCCCCCACCACACAAATGCCATGTTACCTTTTGTCTTGCTCTGTTATTCACTGGCTTCTGCTTCTGTCTTGTGACCTGGTAGTCACAGTTCAAAGTAAAAAAAAAAGCTATAAAACAATTTTATCTGTCCAGAGACACCTCCGCTCAAGTTGGTGTAGCGGGTGCTCCAGGATGCCCTCGATTAAGGTACTGAACTGAGCCCCTTTCTATTTTTGAAATAAGGAATATGTTACTTCCCCTGTAAGCATCTGTATGTGGCATGTAGTGCTGTAGATTCGCATGCTCTGCATACTCCTGCCATGTAGTGTTGGATCCGGAGTTGTGCAAGTTGTTTTTCTTAGAAGAAGTCTTTCAAGTCACGAGGTCGACTGACTCCTCCTCTTGGTGGTAATGCACATGGGTATTGACTCCATTGTTAAAACGCTTTCCCGCAGGCGGGTGAGAAAGGAGTGTAAAGTGTGTTTAAGTAATGTGATGACCATGTTAAATGTATAAACAGTGAAAATTAGTAAATGTAATGAACTTCAACGGTCACAGGTGTCCAGGAGGAGGGTGGGCGCATGTAAATCTACTGCACTACATGCCACGAACAGATGCTTACAGGGTAACATATTCTGTTCAATGGCATGTGTGGCTGTAGATACACATGCTCTGCATAGACTGTAAAACAGTCCTTCCTTATAAGCGGTAGCTAACGTGTGTGGTGTGGCCCATGTAGCTGCTTTACATATGTCTGCTATGGGAATATTTCCTAAAAAGGCCATGGTTGCTACCTTTTTGCGAGTAGAGTGTGTTCTGGGAGGAACAGGTAAAGGTCTTTTGGCCTTAGCATAGCAAGTCTGAATGCACTTTACTATCCATCTGGCTATGCCTGATTTAGATATAGGGTTCCCTTTGTGTGGTGGTGAACAGGCGACAAAAAGTTGTTTAGAGTTTCTGAAGGCATTAGTTCTATCAATGTAGAACATAAGCGCTCTTTTGACATCTAGTGTATGAAGAGCTCTTTCCGCAACAGAATCAGGTTGAGGAAAAAAGACTGGCAATTCAATGGATTGGTTAAGGTGAAATTGGGAGACTACCTTAGGTAGGAACATAGGGTTGGTGCGGAGAACCACCTTGTTTTTGTGTATTTGGAAGAATGGTTCTGGAGCTCACTAACATGTCTGAGTGAAGTTATGGTGACTAAAAATGTCAACTTCCAAGATAGGAATTGAAAAGGGCATGAGTATAGGGATTTAAAAGGAGGACCCATGAGTCTTGTGAGTTCTACATTAAGGTTCCATTAAGGTGCATGAGGAATCCTGGGTGGAATAACGCATTTAAGTCCTTCCATAAAGGCTTTGATGACTGGGATTTTGAAGAGTGACAGGTTCTGTTTATTTTGGAGATAGGCAGCCACAGCATTGAGATGTAAGCAAATAGAAGTGAAAGCTAAACCAGCCTTTTGTAAGTGCAGTAGATAATGTTTTGTACTGTAGCTGTGAGAGGGTCAATTTGTTTTGAGTGGCAGTAGCAAACAAAACGTTTCTATTTTGCTGCATAGCAGACCCTAGTGGTAGGTCTATGTGCTTCCTTAAGAAAGTCCATATATTCTGCTGGCAAGTTAGGATAACCAAACTCTATGACCTCAGGAGCCCAATTGGTAGAGTGACAGTTTTGGGATCTGGGTGTCTGGTTTGTCAGTGATTTTGAGTGAGTTTGTTGGGGAGCTTCTCATGTGGAACTACTGATAGGTCAAGTAATGTTGTGAACCAAGGTTGATGAGCCCAAGTTGGAGCTTCTGGGTCATTGTTAGAGAAGTCTGCCTGAGCTTCCAAACCAGAAAGGGAAGGAGAGGGAGAGGCGGAAAAGCGTAGGCAAATATCGTTGACCAACTCATCCATAGTGTATTGCCCTGGGTACCTGGAGGCAAAGTTTGGGCATTTTGTGTTTTCTGCTGTGGCAAAAAGGTCTATTTGAGGGAACCCCCACTTTTGGAAGTAGAGTAGGAGGACTTGTTGGTGGAGTTCCCATTTGTGGACTTTTTGCTGCATCCTGCTGAGCAGGTCTGCAAAGTCCTTGTCTTTTCTAGGTGGTGTACCTTTAACAGGTGAATGTGGTGATGTAGAGCCAAGTTACAGATGGTCTGAGACAGTTGTGAGAGTTGTGTAGACTGTGTCCCCCTTGTTCCTGTAGGCAATATATGGCTGTCATATTGTTCATCCGGACTAGGACAACCTTGTGAGTAAGGTGAGGTAGGAATGCCTTCAATGCTAGGTGAACAGCTTGAAGCTCCAGGTAGTTGATGTGGAGAGACTGGTGCTTGGCATTCCATAGGCCCTGCATTGTGAGATCTTATTGGTGAGCACCCCATCCCATCCATGATGCATCTATCGTGAGAGTGATGTGGGGAATAGGGTCGAGAAAAGGCCACCCCTTCAACAGGTTGGTGGTATTCCACCACTGCAGAGAAAAGTGAGTGTGGCGATCTATCAACACTAGATCTATCAAATGACCCTGTGACTGAGACCACTGATGAGCTCCAGGGGTTTCTAAACTTTTCTGTACTGAGAGCTTCTTATGTTCAGAGCTACTAATATTATTCGTATTGTATGATCTCAATTTTGTTATACGTATATTGATTCAACCAATCAAAAGCTTTCTAATTTAATAAGCTGAGCTGCACACAGGTGAGCTACTCAGAGGTAGCTGGAGAGCTACAGTAGCTCACGGGCTACTAGATGGAGACCTCTGAGACATTCCTGTAATGGATGCATATGTAATTTTGCTTGGGGAACTATGGCAATGCAGGAAGCCATCATCCCTAGCCGATGTATGACCATCCTCACTGTGAGTTGTTGGTTTGTTTGAAACTGGGGCAGTAGTGCCTGCAAGTTTTGCATTCTTACAGGACTGGGGCAGGTTAATCCTATTTGTGTGTTTAGGATTGCCCGTAAGTATGTTTGAACTTGTAATGGTTGCAGGTGAGACTTGGGAATGTTGATGGTAAACCCTAAACTGTGGAGAAGATCTATTGCCATCTGAGTGTGTTGTTGGCACTGATGAAGAGTGCTGGCTTTGATGAGTCAGTCGGCCAGGTATGGAAATACATGGACATTTTGTCTGCGCAGATGCGCTGCGACCATACTGGCAGCTAAACTCTGGAACTCACTTCCTATACACATCCGCAGCATCGATAATTACTTGGCTTTCCGTAAGGCCATTAAGACCCACCTCTACCCCTCACCATAGGCCTCCTTCTGTCGTTTGCCTCCCTTTCTGTCTGCTATAGCGCTGGGACGCCACTTTGCTGGGGCAGCTGTGCGCTCTATAAAACTACATAACATAACATAACCACTGCTAGGCATTTGGTGAACACTCGAGGTGCGGTGGTTACCTTGAATGGCAGAACTTTGAACTGGTAATGTTTGCACGCTATGACAAATCTTAAGTATTTGCGATGAGCTTGGTGTATTGGTATGTGGAAGTAGGCGTCCTTTTGGTCTAATGTTGCCATAAAGTCGCCCTGTTGAAGAAGGGGAATGATGTCCTGTAAGGTAACCATGTGGAAGTGTTCTGTTAGGATGTATTTATTTAAGGGCCTAAGATCTAAGATTGGCCTTAAAGACCCATCCTTATTTTGGGATTAGGCAGTACGGAGAGTATACCCCTGATGTTGAAGAGGGACAGGTTCTATAGCACCTTTGAGGAGAAGAGCTTTTACTTCTTGTTTGAGTAATGATGATGTTTGAGGCTCCACGATAACCTGGGCGACGAAAAAAAACACGGTTAGCAGGTGTTTGTAGGGCTCCCATAGCTTTGTCCGTCTCAGTATACTTTTTATCTTTTCTAATGTGGAGTCCACCTGAGTACTAAAAAGATGATCTTTATCAAAAGGCATGTTTAACGCAGCTTGTTAACCTCAGGTTTAAACCGAGAGATTCTAAGTCAAGTGTGTCGCCGAAGTAAAATACTTGTGTTGACTCCTCCGGCTGCGGTGTCAGCAGCATCTAATGCGCACTCTATGGAGGTGTTCGTAATATTTTCACCTCAGAAACGAACTGTTGGCCGCGTTTTACCTCTGGAAGATATTGAAGTTGATCTTCCATTTTGTCGCAGTGGGCGTGGTCACAGTGTGCTAGGAGAGCTTGTGAGTTGGCAATATGCCAAAGTCTGCCACAGGAGGCTAGGTGTCTCCAGTGGCTTGAAAGTTGGCACGCTTGCGTGCTGTGGTGTTAACTAGGGAGTCTGGTGGTAACTGTCTTCTAATGTAAATAGGGTCAGATGGTGTGGGTTTGTGTTTTTTATCTACCCTAGGTGTTACAACCATAGCCCTAATAGGGTCTTTAAATATGTCATTATTATGCCTAAGCATGCCTTTTAACATGGGCAGGTATTGGATAGCCCTATGTGTGGTGGAAAGCGTGTCAAAGAGGAAGTCATCCTCTAAAAGCTCTTTATGGAGCTCTATATTATGAAATGCAGCAGCCCTTGCTATAAACTCCTACTAAGTGGTCGCATCTTCAGGAGGAGAAGGGCGCGCAGGATAAAGATCAGGATCCGTGTCAGCAGGGGGGATCAATGTCATAGGTGTCCCGGGATAATCTGCCTGTGTCCCCCCCATACCTACCAGTATCTGACTGTGGAGGCCCTTGTAGTGAGTCATCTAGTGGCTATCCTATAGAAGATGGTGGTGCAGGAGAGTGTGGTAGGGAGTTGGAGGTGGGGGTGAAGGTGGCATGGGAGGTGAAGGGGTGGAGGGCTGGTAGCCTTGTCTAAACCTGGCACGTCTAAACCCTCTTGGAAGGTAAGCTTCCTTTTGGTGGTCGAGGAGAGGAAACTTTGTCCAAGATTCGTCCAGTATTCGCCTGGATGTGAATTTTCTTAAGACGTGTCCAATTTTTCCAGTAACTTATGCAGGATTCGTTCCACCTGTGGTTTGGGACCGGACTTGGAGCTCAGCTTTAATGTCTTTGGCTCCGAAGCTTTCGGCTTTGATGTGGAATGGGCGCTCGGTGTCGAGGTGGATGATGTTGACTGCCGCCTTGGCACCGAAGATCGACCCAATGCCTGTTTCTGGTCTCGGTCCGAGGAAGCAGAAGTAGGTGGTTTCGGCTTTGCATGTGCTTTCGGCGTCGAGCCCAAAGACAGCCGTCTGTATCCCTTTTTTGGTGCCGACCATGGCTACACAGCAGTGGCCCGGGGACCTGGGATACTGACACCAGAAGTGCTGAATGTTTTTTGGCAGGATGGGGCTGGTGGACATGAGAAGGGGGAGCCGTACTCACAGGTTGTTGACCTGGCGTAATGTCCTCTATTTTAAAGTCACCCTCGGGCTCAGAGTCGGAACTTTCATCAACGGAGAAGGCCCCTCCTCATCGACCGATGGCTGCTCCTGGGCATGCTCCTCACCAATTATGTCGGGAGTGTCGTCAGTGGCTCTGTAGGACATCTCAAGGCGACGAGCTCTATGATCCCGAAGGGTCTTTTTGGAGCGAAATGACGTGCACACGGCGCAGACCGCTTTGTTGTGTTCAGGGGACAAGCATCTCGAGGCGACGAGCTCTATGATCCCGACGGGTCTTTTTGGAGCGAAATGACGTGCACACGGCGCAGACCGCTTTGTTGTGTTCAGGGGACAAGCACAAGTTGCACACCTAATGTTGATCTGTGTGAGGATACTTCACGTGGCAACGCGGGCAAAACTGAAAGGGCATGCATTCCATTATCAGTGGAGCTTTTTCGGGAAGACTGGTAACAATGTGGAAGGTAGGCCCTGAACGGCATTGCCCCGAAGGGGCTACGGTCGAACGCAGTTGAACCGGTGGAGTTTTTGTAAGAGGCACAGATGGAGAAGTGCGAACAATGACAATAAAGTCAAAGAAAGAGAAACGAACTGGAGAAGCAAACCAAAATGCAGTCGAAACACAGAGCAGAGGCACACATATACGAACACGATGGCGGAAAAAAGTCAATCTAACAATGGAGTCGATGCCCAGGCGCATTAGTACCAAGAGGAGCAGTCACTCGACCTCGTGACTCGAAAGACTTCGTCAAAGAAAGACAACTTTCACAATTCCGGACCCAACACTAGATAGCAGGAGTATGCAGAGCATCTGTAGCGCTACATGCCATCGAACAAACTGTATCCATCAATTTTTTTCTGCAGATGCTGCACTGCAGCTGTTGAAGTTGTTATCAGCCAAATGTTTTAGCTTATTAGTTGGTGGAAGCTTCCTTAAAATCAAGTATACCCAATTTGCACAATAGTCAGCCCCCTTCTGGCTTTGGCAACTTTTATCCCCTTTGTGAGCTGGTATGACGTACTTGTCCTCACCCCCAATAGAATCGGCAAAGGAAGATGGGAGTGAAGGAGTAACTGCTTTGTTCATGCAGGCGTGTTACCCTGTAGCTGCACTGGGCTTATCTTCTCTTGGTAAATGGCTACTTCTGATGGCCAGACTGTGGCTGTTGAGGCTGACACTAAGAGGATTAACTAAACTGATGTTGATTTTTTTACACCCAGGAAAGGAACGAAATTCATGGAACTCCTTTTTCTTTTCTAAGACCACTCAGCCTTCCCATCATCTGATGAAGCTCATAAGCAGCATAAGCACAAAATAGTGAAGTACAAAAAATTATTCAGAGCATCAAGTACTAGGATGGCCAAGAGGTGTAAAGATGGCAAGCCAAGCAGAGCCTATGGGTATAGCCATACGTTGCCATATCAGAAATACAGGTTTTAATACTGTTAACCTAGTTAGCCTCTCTTGAAAAAAAACTCCCAAGCACTAATGCTGGGAAAATCTGCATAATTGACCACTTTCATAGACGGAACATATATCCTACACATTTTCTAACCTCCGCATCAAGTCGTCTGCTTTGTTTATAAAGTGGAGCATTCACATTCAGGCCTAAACTATGTGTTCCACCCAGTCCTTTAACTAAGTAGTAAGGAAGTTAGAAAAATTCCTTTGTTGGTTCTATATATAGAGGAAGCATGCTGAGCAGTGGCTTAGATGGGGCAAGGTATTGTTAAGTCTTGAAAATAAGCAAGGGCTTCTCTTGCAGCGTGACCAACAGAATATTCAGTTTGGTTGCTCCAACATCAGAAAGTTCTGAGAAGTTCAAATATTCACTGATAGATTGACCAACAGGTATGTCACTGGAATTCCGGAGCTGAGTTTCTTACGGAAGCCTGGAGGTAAAAGACAGTCTAGGTGAATGTGATTCACTCATAGTGGACCTCTGATCATCACATATATAATTTGTTGGAGACCTTAAATACCAAAGCTTAGTGGGAGATCTTGGACGAGATGGATATGTCAGTCGCCAAGCAGACCTTAAATGATGCAGAGATCTGGAACTTCTTGGTGTTGTCATGTCCTTTAGGATAGCCCTGTCATGTATACCCCATTTTACATACATTATCCCATCCACACGACTATAACAATTCTAAACAGGTGACCTTTTGCCTAATAGCTTGCTCCTGTCTTTTTGACACCAGGCTCTCAATCTTCTATCTGAATCCCTATACCCGATGTACATAAACATGCCCCCAGGCACAGCAGGTTTATTCCGTATAAGGGTCACCACTTTTTTCATCCTTGGCCAACAACCATCCATGGTTGTTTTAAAAACATATCAATTCTAGAAAAAACCCTGGAGTGACCACTTTAGTATAAAAGACCTTCACTCCCCCCTACAAATTAGAGGAGAATTCCTTCCAAGCTGAGACAGGGGTCCTGCATGCCGAATCTTTCGACACACAGCGGTCTGACATCCCTTGCGGGTTGTCATCCTCGACGCAGAGACGGGTACTTCATTCTAAACCATCAGGTGAGGGGCTGGTTCTTCCCTAGGGATTTCTTGGCTACAGATACACATAGCTATACGCATATACACCTACACATCCAGGTTAGGCTAGGTACATTTAGGCAAATTACTAAGGGCGCGCATTTTAGGAATATGCAAGTGCTACTGTTTTTATCTGAACTGCTTATGTTCATCTTATTAGCATTATGGTAGAAATGTATCTCCCATAATGCTAATAAGATTGCTGTAGCAATCTTATTCATATGCTTCTGTCTCCTAATTGTCACAGCACATATGTTTTACACAAGGCTGTCGCTGGACCAATAAATTCTTATTGAAACGTCCCAATCGCCATCCTGTGTATTTTCTGAGAAAAAACAAGCACGAGTGTCTGAGCGAAACGTACTGTACTGTTTTCCTCTATCCCTGAGGAATCAGGGTTGTCATGTTCAGTGGTTGCCAGATACTACCTACACCGCTGTAGAATACAAGGGGGTGGTAGTGGCACTGTAGAGCTAGCTGGTCTAACGGCTGACATATCCTGTGGGGGTGTCCAGAAGCGGTTGGGACACCAAGCCCTTAGTTTAGGTCATCCAAAACGCGCAGGTCCTGGGGGACTCCTAGGAACTACACGACAGTGTGGAAGAGTGTGAAGAAGATGCATTGTTCTTTCTTTGATAGCCTCCTTAGAAGAAAAACAATTTGGGAAAAAAAGGTAGCTTCTTTGGCACAAATGAAAATGACTGCAATAAAGGCGCTGTTTCTATTTTCTTTGTACCTTTTCTTTTTACTTACAAGTTGACATTCCAGGGGAGCATAGAGAATCTGAAGAGTATTCATGCGTTCACTTTAGAAGTTATAATGTTGTCAAAGGATTTAGGGTTGACTGCCTTCTCAATGTTGAAGGCGGTTCTGATATCAAAGGGACATCAAAGTCTAAGGTGACTTTCACCCTGATTCTAAATATCAGGAGAGTTTCCAATTTCAAATTCAAACTCGAGTCACGGTGGATTTGTGCCATGGTGGAATGGAAATCCTAATCTTTCTGACATTTTACTCTCCCCATGACCATTGGCTTGCATGAAGATAATCTTTATGGGCTGTTATACAACTATAATTGAGTATGAAAACCTGCAGGAGAAACCTAAGTAATGTGTAAGGGCAGTACAAAGTGAAGGAAAGACAGCGGAACATGAAATGATTCCTATGTCTGTTCTTTCATACTGTCCCCACTGTCTTTATTCATACAGCCTTCCTTCCTTGGTATTATCTTTAATATTTATATTTCTTTTCCTCTTACCTCTCTCTGGGAAATTCTGTGCTTTTAAATTCTATGTCCTTAGTACAGCAATCCAAATATGGAGTAACAATTAATGTGATATGTATTGTTTAGAATATTTGTGTATATTATCTGTTTTGTAATGTCACATCTTGTCTTATAACATGCCTGTTCCCATATATGTTGGAGTTATTTGTATTTGTTCTGGGTCATAATCCCCATTGGTCTCAGTGTGTCTATATTTAATGGTTGTCAAGTCGAGTGTGTCTTTTTTATTGGATTAGGCATAGGGTTTTTCACTAGTGAAGGGTAATTGTGTTTTAGAGTATTCTTTGTTGCATGTCTAATGTTTGGGGATTATATTTATTGCCTTTGTTTTCTGTTCTGTTTATGGATCCACTGTGTTTTATGTATTTAAATGTATTTGTAATTTTATGTATTGTACATGTTTCTCATATTACAGCCCTGAAGAAGTCCACCTTTTGGACGAAATGCGTTGGCTGGCTTCACTGCACATAGGTGAAACTTTACAAAAACAAAAACGAGAAAAAAGGAAAATAAAGCCAAGAATCACATCTGTGTTCTTGGTTATTTTCTTGGTGCATCTCTATGTGTTAAAATGCTAATGTGTAAGGGCACCAAGATTTTAGTCAATCAGTAGGCATTGAGAACAATTTTACATATTTTGATCAAATTTTGATCATGACGCGAAATGAGGGACAGATGACAATAAAAAATAAGAGTAGATTGAGGTGAGAGTTGGTAGAACTACATGGGGTGTGTGCAAGAACCCAAGCACGGGGCTGCTAAAAAGAAGCATTAGTTGTGTGCATATGCGCATCAACAAGGAATTGTTAGATATTTTCTCTAAAATGTTTGCGTTATCCCTTCCAAAAATCCCAAAGTTGATGTTAACAATGAAGAGTTTTCATGCCATTTGATAATAGGCCATTCTCAATCCTAATCATTAACAGTGTTTGCGACATTTCAGGAGTGTTCCCTTCGGGGCACATTCGGCCTGCCTAATCTTTCAGTATCTGCTGAACAACCTGTTCAGAGTCTAATTCTAAAAGACTCTGGTGTCAACATGTATGCTGATAACGCTTAGTTTTATCTGATATCCTCCACACCCAAGCCATGACCATTCAACACCAATGTCTCATACAATGTAAAATGTGGATTAGAGACAATTTACGGCTTCTTAAATCCTTAACTCTATTGAACTCCAACAAAAAAACAAGCTAGGGCCTTCCATTTTCAATGCACTAAATAAAGATGGCTTCCGTCCACATCCCTCCCCTTCTGTGAACTCACTGGGGTTCAGATTGGACTAGAACCTCTCCCTCATCCCACACATCGATAATACTGCTAAAGCAGCCAATTGTCACTTGCATCATTTCAAGAAAATTCAGCACTTGTACTCAACCCAACACCTTAAAATAACTAATCATGTACTTGTACTCTCCGGAGAAGATTTTGGCGAAGCCATTTTAGTAGGTATACAAAGAAATTCCATCACCCCTTACAAAGGAGTCCTACAATACCATGCCAAACCAATTAATTCAGAAGATAAATTTGCATGCCTAACCTCCATAGAGAGACATCCACTGCCTCCATACCGCGACAGTAATACAATTCAAAATCCGCTCACTAGTTCCAAAGCCATACATGACGTCTCACTACCCCACATGTCAGAATTACTTAACGTTTCAGGAGGATCAAGAGGACGGAGCAGTCGAAGCACCCAGCTATTGGAAATGCCGCAATTCATAACATCTAGAGCTAACTATCAACAGATGGGGAGATATAAAAATATTAGGCTATCACGTATGACAACCGAGATGGAGTCACACAGACTTGCAGTATGAGCATGTGCGATGACACATAGAAGCACACAGATTAGTCAGTAACTTCCACTTACACTACTCCTTCGGTACTTTGTCAGCTGGTGCAGCACCAAGATCAAGGGGGAGCAGATAACTAATGTCGAAGCCATCACCAATTCGGGATAGTATCGTAAAAATGCAAAGGTCAAAGACAGGCTGTTAGGAGAAACAAATATCACCTGGAGAGATAGTGCATCTACTCGGTGGTCTCTGCCTTCTGTCCCTTCTTCAGCCCTCTGTCAGCACAATTACCAAACTCCGCCCCCCTGCAGGGAAACATCTCTCACATAGCCCTGCCTAGTCTAAGTATCCCACTGAAAGGAATAGAGCATAGGTGGCTGCACAAAGGTTTGAGACACCAACAACATACCACGATGCGAGAGTGCACTCCAGTAGCTGTATCCACGCTCTCCAGAGTGTGTCTGCCTCCATCAGTGATAGCGTCATCTTGGAGTGCTGCGATATAGTGTCCAGTCTCAGATCTCTGCCTTCTGTCCTTACTTCAGCACAAACACCAAACTCCAGCTATGAGGTGGAGAAGAAAACAAGTTACTTACCTGTAACTTTGGTTCTCCAGTATTGGAAGCTTTCATAGATTCCCATGCTTGGAATCATTCCCCGTCGTCGAGATGGGAGCCTCGGTAAAAAAAAACATATATATATATATACATAAATATACAACAGTAGTAAATAACCATTACAAAAGAGAAACAGGCGTAGGCCTAATCCCATTTTGTAGTCAGACCATGTCTTTTTGTAAAAGAGACCAAAGAGAAACATTAGCCAATCAGAGCAGCCTCACCCTCTAGAACCTTGGTGAAAGAACCTCAGCTCCTCAGATTTTCGTATACGTTGTGACAACATACACAGAGAGAGTCTGAGCTTTCCCAGGGGAGGCGGGTGGGTCGCATGGGAATCTATGAAAGCTTCCAATACTGGAGAACCAAAGTTACAGGTAAGTAACTTGTTTTCTTACTCCAGTATTGGAGCTTTCATAGATTCCCATGCTTGGAATCAGAGTAGCTAGCAGTAAGGATACACATTTTCCATACGACATTGTTTGTTAGAAACAACCTTCTTAAAATACATTGCTAACCATCAGCCAAAGGCATCGATAAGTTATTGCATTCATAAATCAGAGAAAATGTGTATAAAGCAAATAAAAGAGGAAAGGAAGGAGGGTAGCAAGGGAAAGCTCACCACTCATTGGAAGAGGTTCCTCAGGACTACCTGTCCCACAGCCGCGTCGTCTTGGAGTGATACCTCCAGGCAGTAATGCTTCGTAAAGGTGTGAGTGCTGCTCCAAGTCGCAGCCCTACAAATGTCCTTGATCTGGACACCGGCAAACAAGGCGGCTGAAGATGCCATAGATCTTGTGGAATGTGCTCGGACATTACCCTCCAGGGGTTTGCCCGCTGCTGTGTGACAGTATCTAATAGCACTCACAACCCAGCGAGATATTCCCTGTTTGGAAATGGGAAATCCCTTGCGGGGAGCGCTATATGATACAAAAAGTTGTGAAGACTTGCGGAAGGACTTAGTTCGGTCCAGGTAAAATTTAAAACATCTTTGTAGATCCAGAGAGTGAAGCGCCCTCTCAGCCGGAGAAGTAGGCTGAGGAAAAAAAGTTTTAAGGATCACTGGTTCGTTGAGATGAAAAGAAGAAGGTACTTTAGGAATAAACTTAGGATTAGTCCTTAAGATGACAGTATTTCCCTTGAACTGAAGGAAGGGTTCCTGAATTGTAAGAGCCTGTAACTCTCCTATTCTCCTTGCTGAAGTGAGGGCCAACAACAGAGCCACCTTCCAGGAAAGGAACTTGAGATCTGTTCGATGAATCGGTTCGAATGGATGTCTCATAAGTTGAGAGAGAACCAAATTTAATTGCCACGAAGGCGGTGGAGGCTTCACTGGCGGAAACACCCTGAAAAGGCCTTTAAGGAACTGTTTGACAAGTCTGCTTGACCAAAGAGAAGGGCCAGAGGACGTACGTCGAAAACGAGAAACTGCCGCTAAGTGCACCTTAATAGAAGAATGAGCTAAACCTGCCTTAGCCAAGGACAGGAAGTAAGGAAGGACCTGGTGTGGTAGTGAGAGGAAAGGATCCAAACTATTGCTCAGACACCATATGCTAAAACGCTTCCATTTTAAGCGGTAAGTCCTGTTCGTGGAAGGAGCTCTCGCCTGCGAAAGAACATCCTTAATCTCTTCTGGAAGGTTTAGATGAAGAAATTCTCGCTGCTCAGGAGCCATGCTGAGAGCTGTAACGAGCGAGGATCCGGGTGCAGTATCTGACCCCGAGACATTGTAAGGAGGTGTGGAATTGGTCGCAGTGGAAGAGGATGGTCCAAGGAGAGAAGGTGAAGTTCGGTGAACCAAAACTGCCTCGGCCAGGCAGGAGCTATCAGGATCATCTTGCACCGCTCCGTTTTCATCTTCTTGAGCAATCTGGGAATTAGAGGAATGGGGGAAAGGCGTAGACAAATGCGCCGGACCAGGCTATCGAAAGCGCATTCCCCAGTGACCCTCGATGGTGTAGCCTGCTGGCGTAGCACTGGCATTTCCTGTTCTCTGGTGTGGCAAACAGGTCTATGGACGGTGTGCCCCACCGGCGAAACACCATTTCTAATGTTGTTTGGTCCAGTTCCCACTCGTGTGTGACAGACTTCAGCCTGCTGAGTCTGTCCGCCTTGTCGTTTAGCACTCCTGGCAAATGTTCTGCTTTCAGAGAAATCCCCTGAGAGATAGCCCACTCCCAAATTCTTTGGGCTTCTTGTGACAGAGGTAGAGACCTGGTGCCGCCCTCCTTGTTGATGTAGTGCATAGCTGTGGTATTGTCCGTCCGGACAAGAACCGACAGACCCTGCAACCTTGGCAGGAAAGCTTGAATTGCTAGACGTATCGCTGTCAACTCAAGAGGTTGATGTGAAGGAGGCGCTGTTCTGGAAGCCAGTGACCACTGACTTGCAGATCCTGTAAAACTGCGCCCCAGCCCTCTAGTGACGCATCCGTCGTTACCACCTGAGGTGATGGAGCGGCTACGAAGGATAGACCTCGGGACAAATGCTCTTGTTTTGTCCACCATAGAATGGCCTGGCGCATGTCCTGAGTGATCCGAAGCTTGTCGTTGAAGGATCCGCTCACTTGTTTCCACTGTAAATCCAGGAGCTCTTGCAGGGGACGCATTCGCAACCTGCAGTGAGGTATCAAGGGAATGCAGGAGGACATCATCCCCAGCAGGGATTTGTAGAGGCGAACAGAAAGATACTTTTTTCTTCGCACTAGGTGGGCCATTGAGATTAGATTCCTTTGTCGTTCTAGAGAGGGAAAAACCTTGCTGAGAGATGTGTTTAAAATCGCTCCTAGAAACTGAACCTTCCTGGAAGGGCGAAGATAAGACTTGGTGGCGTTGAGAGTCAAGCCCAGATTGGAGAAGAGGCTGGTGCAAGAGACAACTGCCTCTGCTGCTGCTTCCCTGGAAGGGGCTTTTAGCAACCAGTCGTCCAGGTAGGGAAAGACCTGGAAATGATGTTTCCTGAGAAATGCTGCTACCGGTGCCAGCACCTTGGAGAAGACTCTCGGAGCTGATCGAAGGCCAAATGGAAGTACTTTGAATTGGAAATGGCTCTTGGCGACTGTAAACCGAAGAAACCTCCTGTGGGCCGGATGGATGGGTATGTGGAAATATGCATCCTCGAGATCGAGAGTGGCCATAAAATCTCCCGTGTTGAGAAGACGTAGAATGTCCTGGAGAGATACCATCCGAAAGGATTGTTTTGTGAGATAAGTGTTGAGCTCCCTGAGGTCGAGGATAGGTCGCCATTTGTCCAAAGTCTTCTTTACCAGGAAGAACCTGGAATAGAAACCCTTGTTCCTCTGGGATAAAGGAACCAGCTCTACTGCCCCCTTGATCAGCAGTTGATGAACTTCGAGCCGAAGAAGACGCAGATGTTTCATGGAAATGGCGGAAGGAGCTCTGGATGGTGGTAGATGGACGAACTCCAGGGTGTGGCCACTCTGAATGATGCTTAGGACCCAACGGTCTGAAGTAATCCGTTGCCAGTTGTGTAGGTAACGAGATACCCTGCCTCCTACAGATGTCTTGGAGGAGGAGGAGGGCACAGCGCAAAGAGCCAGGTCGCCGCTATTGCCTCTTAGAGGCGTCTCGTCCCTGACGATTTTGCTTTCCCCTAAAGTTGGATCTGGAGAAAGATGATGTCTGGCCTTGTTTCTGGTTGTAAGAAGGCCGATAAGACTGAGATGTGGGGGCATAAGAGGAATATCTCTGTTGTTGATAGGATCCTCTGTATGAAGGAGCACCCCTGCCTCTAGCTCCACGAAATGGGACTTTCCGGTACTGAAGGGTCCCCAATGACCTAGCAGTCTCAGTGTCTTTTTTAATATCTTGGAGAGCGTCATCAATGTGCTTTCCGAATAAAGCTTCCCCATCAAATGGGAGGTCCAGGATCTTATTCTGCACCTCTGGCCGGAACCACGTTGCCTTGAGCCAACCCTGTCGACGAAGCACAGCTGCCCCTGCCAGGGAGCGGAAAGATGTTGTAGCGATGTCCATCGCACAATCGATGATCTCTGCAGATGTTAGTTCTCCTTCAAGTAGGATCTTCTTTGCTTCCGACTTAGCCGTCTCAGGCAACTGATTCAGATAAGGTGAAAGGTCGCACCACAATTGGCGGTCGTATCGTCCAAGTATTGCTAGTGCATTTGCGGCTCTAATCAGCAGACTTGCCATAGAGGAAAATCGTTTCCCTGCATTGTCCAGGCGCCTGCCTTCTTTGTCTGGTGGTGTGGTCAGGGGCGCTGAAGGATTCTTTGATTTTCTCTGCGCTGCCTGGGAAATGACTGAATCCGGCTTTGGTTGACTAGTCAATGAGGCTGGACTGTCATCAGAGGCCTTATATTTTTTGGCTAAGCGTGGCAAGACTGGGACCACTGTAGCTGGATTTTTCATGGTCCTTAACCCTTCTTCCCATACGTGAGATACTATGGGAATGGAACGTATCATCCTCTTACTCGGCTCCTTAAAATCATATAGAAAGCACTCAGTTTGAACAGAGGGCATAGGAAGTTCAAAACGTAGAGAAGCCCTTTCCATCAACTTGTGAAAACCCCCAATGTCAGCAGGAGGAGAATCCACCGGGGCAGGATTTGGCGAAGCGGGATCAGGAATCACATAGTCATCCCACTCCTCTCCATCATCCTGCTGTACCAGTTCACCTTCCTCCTCCTCTGAAGAAACCTCCTGGGGTTGAAGAACTGCCTCTGTTGGGATTTGTGGACGAGTCGATGGAGGTGGTGAAACCATTACCATGGGTTGAAGAGTATGCACAGGCTGTGGTATGATAACAGGTTGTGGAGGATGCGAAGACAACCTCTGACGATAGTCTAGAAGCATCCCCTGTAAGTCCGCTAACAGCGAGGTGGGAACAGACACCATCTGTTGCTGAACGTTTTCCTGAGTTGGATATTGCTGCTGTGGAGCAGTCTGCTCTTGATAATAATCACCCTCAGAATCCGTTTCCTGACATTTCACCAGAAGCTGGGAAGGACTGTTAGCATAGCCAAACTGGCTGTCATCACCATCTGAGTCCTCTTCCTCCTCCAACAACAATGCAGGTGGTAAGGGATCCACTGTCTTGGGTGAAAGCCTTTCCGGCATAACCCCTTTTCTTTTAATAGAAATCGAAATTTTCCCCGTCGACGATGTCGTCGACGGTCTCGTCGACGTGGAGGTGAAAACCGTCGTCGACGACGACATCGTCGTCGGAAGCACCGTCGACGAGAGGGTAGATGGAAGCATCGACGGAAGCTTCGACGTCGAGCTGATCGTCGACGAAACTATGGGCGTCGTCGAAACGGTCGTCGACGAGGTTAACAGCACCCCTGCTGACGTCGTCGTGATTGTCGTGGCCGTCATCGTCGACACTCTCGTCGTCGACGCCACAGTGGTAGACGGAACTGTGGCCGCAATCTTCGTCGACACCATCGTCGACACCGTGCTCGTCGACGAGCCCGTCGACACTGGAAAAAGAGACAGCGTCGACACAGGAGCATGTTTAGCCTGCGATTTCGCCGTCTTCGTCGACGAGGGTTTGCGCGTCGGCGGCGAGTGTGAACTCTTCTCTGAAGATTGAGAAGAAGGCTTCTTCACAGATTTTTCTTTGCCTGGGGTCGTGGAAGAAGAAGATAATGGTGCTTCCCTCTCCTTTACACCGCAGTGAGGAGATTTGATAGAACCTTGGTCCTCAGACTCCTTTGGGGTCTTTTTGAGGCCTTAGAGGGGTGACCCAGAGATGATGAAGGGGAACCCCTACCCCTCTTGACTGACCTTCTGGATGAGACGGCGGAAGACGACTCCTCACTGTCACTGGACACAGTGTCTTTCCTTGACTTTAACTTGTGAAGCCAGGTAAGTAAACGACCCTCACGATCCCGGAGAGTCTTGGTTGAGAAGGTGCGGCAAATCTTGCACTCCGCAGCTTTGTGGTCCGGGTATAGGCAGTATATACAGTCCTTATGCCTATCCTCCACATAAAGCCTCTTTTTCCCACAAGTGGCACAAGGCTTAAACAAAGCTTTCTTTTCTTTTTCAGACATCCTTGCCAAGAAAAACTGAAGAAACAGCTGAAAAATAGTTGAAATAGAGCAGAGCTCTAGGAGACTCCCTTCTGCACAACGTGCGGTAGAAAATCTGAGGAGCTGAGGTTCTTTCACCAAGGTTCTAGAGGGTGAGGCTGCTCTGATTGGCTAATGTTTCTCTTTGGTCTCTTTTACAAAAGACATGGTCTGACTACAAAATGGGATTAGGCCTACGCCTGTTTCTCTTTTGTAATGGTTATTTACTACTGTTGTATATTTATGTATATATATATATATATATGTTTTTTTTTACCGAGGCTCCCATCTCGACGACGGGGAATGATTCCAAGCATGGGAATCTATGAAAGCTCCAATACTGGAGTAATTATCTCTTCCCAAATCATTCCTAGTCCAAGCTTCCCGTCAAAAGGAAAGAAGCAAAGGTAACTGCTGCTAAGCTCAGAACATCACAAATAAGACATGCTGCATGCACACACTCCGACAAGTATGCACCCGTTTACCAGGGTGCACCCGTCTGTGTTAGAGCTTGGGGCCATCTTACAGTTCCTCTGATGCTTACAAAAGGTGGTTAAGGGATTAAAGGAAACTTCAAATATTTGGTTTTGTGGGTTTAAACCATGCCTTTTCGGTTAAAACTGAAATCTAGATAGCATACGCTAGGCTAGCTGGTTTTAGGTTTAAACCTATAATAACTGATAAAACCCCACCGAAAGGAAAATAGCCATCACCTGTGTAAACATATAAACACTGAAAAAACACCTTTGCAACCACAAACTAAGTGCCATTCAAAGAAAGGAAAAGATGAGTGAAAGAGACATTTTTATTTCTTCCTGAAGGGACCAATACAATGTAACTTTGTTATACAAGTTAGCATCAAGAAAGACTGGACTAACATTATTCTGCTTGAGTTTTGTTGTTTAGGGATGTCACTAAAACATTGTCTCTTCTTCCTTCTGCTTTTTTCAGTTTTGTGGTCTTTGGTCTAAAGATGCAGTGTTTAGAAGCATGTTTTAGGTCTTATTTAGTTATTTTATAAACTGTAAAGAATCGGGAAATATCAAAATCATATTTGATATTTTGGCTACATTTGATTTCACTGATAGGTAAAATGGCTGGTTTCATAAGAATCTTTCCTAATATGTACCATCACATTTACCCACAGACAGAGAATGGGGTGAAACAGTTGTATGATGGTCTGTCAAAATCGATACCTGAGCTGAAGTGCTTCCCTGTAAGAGATCCTTGTCACTTGCTAGATGGTATGCTGAAAGCATCTTTACAATCTTCAGAGTTAATGAAGAATGCTATTGACTTTGTAGTCCATTCTGGTGCAGTAAAAATGTATTTGGACCTCATATACCCTGTGCACACGCTATCTATACACATGTACTATCAGTGCAGAAAGCAAGCAATAATTAAAATTAAATTACAATTCCATAAACACCGGAAAAACACTGTTTCTGTTGTTTTTAATGGCACGAAAATGTGTAACCACTGATAACCACTGTTTTTTTAAGGTATTGAAAAAACTGAAAAAGCCCCACCAGAATTTATCAAAAATAGAAACTGAAAACAGGAAAGCCTAAGCATACCCATTGTAGAGCATTTGTCATGATTGTCACAACTAGGAATGGATCTGAGAAAGTTCTGCCTGTTATTACTTTGTGTGACATCCAACAGCATTAAGCTGTTTGCAATGGTTGCTTTACAACCACTATGTGCAGCGAAGTGGAATAAGCAACAGATCTGCAACAAAACAGACTTCCGGGGAGGAGAGTGGGCACATGCGAATCCAAAGCACTACATGCTACGAAAAGATGCTTACAGGGTAAGTAGCATTTCTCGTTCATACCATGTGTGCTTGTAAATACACATGCTCAGCACAGATTGTAAAGCAGTGCCCAGAAAGTGGTGGTTAGCATGTGGAAGCAGATGTCTGGAAGAACGCCCATAACATTTTCTGGCCAACCACAGTCTTCTGACGGGCTAGAACAGCCACACAATAGCACCTGGTAAAGGTGTGTGATGTTGACCAAGTGTCTGCCTTACAAATATCCACTAGTGGGAAGTTTTCTAGGAAGGCCATGGTCGTTCCTTTCTTACTAGTGGCATGCACCATGGGTGGAATAGGTTGAACTCTCTATACTATCATAGCTAGAGAGGAGTTTCATGGAATTGGCTATGTGCCAATGCGTTGCTGTCCCACCTGCTACCCTCTTGCCAGCTGCATCAATCTTTTTGCAGTGGCCAGGGCAGAAGTAAGCTTAAAGGTGGTGTGGACCACTAAAGAGGGGGGGGACCTAGCCCTTGACATATGCATGGTCATTAGGGGAGGCTTTAAACTTTTTCTTGACGGTTGGGGACCCTATCCTTTTAACATTGGCAAGAACTGCACAGTTTACTCTTGTTTTGGGAGCGTCTCCAAGTGGAAGTTGTCCTTACGAAAGGCTGCCGCTCTCTGAATTACCTCATGATCAGCCATTATGCTATCAGGGAGTAAGGCCCTCATTTGCTAGAGCTCCAAGTTAAGATCACCTGTAGGGAGGTGGGGAGTCTACATTATATTCATTCCAGGGATCATAACGGGTCCTGGACCTCATGGATGGACATAAGAGTCAGAAGGGCCTGGCTTTGAATACGAAAGAGGGGTCCCCTCTGGCAGCTCTGGTGGAAGCTTTGAGGGGCGGGGGTTATCGGTGTTGGAGTGGTGAAAGAGGTGGAGTGGCGGTGGAGGGAGAGGTGGGCTTTGTGGCAGAGGAAGAGAACTATTGGCTCTCTCTTTCCACTTCTTCAATGCCGGCTCAGTAGATGAAGATTTGGAAGAAGGTTATCCTTTGAAGGCCAGTCTCATCTTTCAAGGAAGGGGTTCTGGAGGCGCCTGTGCCGAAATCTTGTCCGTAACAGGGTGCATGAACATACGCTTCCACCTAGTATCAAGTTCTTTTAGCAGTCTTTTCGGGATTGGAGCCTCAATATTCTCTCCTCCAAGTGTTGATGGAGACTTTGAGGTCAGCTTCTACTTTGGCATCGCCAAGACTTCAGCCTCGAGGAAAGTTTCAGCGCTGACGGAGTCTTGTGCACAGGCGTAGGTGGAGCCTCTGGTGCTTGCTTTGTGTGGACGATGGTGATTGGCGTCTTTGGAGCACCTCAAAAATGTCTGGGGTCAAAAAGGAGCTGTGTTAGAACATTTTCTGGTGTGCCCAGCGGTATTACCTTCATTACCTCAGTATCTTTTTGGATTGGAAGGCGAGGCACAATGCACAAGAAACATTGTTGTGGTACAAGCCAAAGTTACACGCTTCGTGGGGGTCTGCACACAGGCATTTAGAATAGCAGCAAGAGAAATTCTGAAAAAAGTTGATGCTATAAAAACATCTTTTTGTCCTGTTTCTCAATTCTAGCAATTTTGCAATAGTAAAATATGCTGCTATGCTGCCAATTCATGATAATTCAAGGACGGCATAAGGGGTAAGGTCCTAAATGACCCCCTGATATAATCTTTATTATATCTTGCAAGAACAGTGACAAGGAGTAGACAAATGGTGAAACCTTTAGGTGGCCACAAGTTCTGCCCTTATGGAACTGTAATTGAGGATTCTGTTTGTCAAGTGCAAGAGGTAATGGAGTACCTGGTGAGGTGACAAAGACAGTGTGTAAAGATGTTGCTGCTAGTGTCATGTACAGAAAACAGAAGTTCTACCATTTAGCTTTGAAAGTATCTAGTGGTGGACACTCAAGCCTAGGCCAGCTCTCTTCTGCATTCAAATGAAATGTCTAAGTACCCAAACTAGTACTCAGTAGCCAAGCCATCAAACAGAGTTATGATGACTTCTAATGTAATACTTGCCCTTCTTGCTTGGAGAAGATTCACATGACTCTTGAGGGTGATCTGGACTGCAAAACTCATGTAAGAGGTATGTGTATGAGTGCTGCCTCAGTCTTGCTTGAGTCCTTAGCATAAGCATGCATGCCTCTCTTATGATTTTGCTGATCACGCTGAGAAAGACAGAGTACGAGTGTAGACAAAATTAACAAACCAGTTCATCAAAAAGGAAACCTTTTTCAACTCTGGTTGCTAGTGTCTACATGAAGATGAACGAGCAATTTGTCCCATTCTATGTAGCAAACAGGCCTAGCTCTAGGTGACCTTCACTGTTTGCCGGCCTAATGCTGTTGCTGAAGATCTGATTGCCATTTTTGGAGAGTCACAAGACACAACAAGCATTGGCATAGCCAATAGGTCTCGCCTTTGGGGCCTTATAAGTGTTTAGCCAGAGCTATTGACTTTGCCAATGTCTTCAAGCTCTGCTGTAGAGAAGTGTGGCTGCTGTGCAGCATGCTGAAAAGTTATAATAAAAAAGTGTCAGAAGCATTTTTGTTACTTTATATATGACCAAGAAGGCATTATGTAAAACTGAACGACCATATTAAAAAAAGTATTTACAATAAAAAATTTCCTCAGTTTTCTTTTGTTCTTGCAATGCTGGCAACTTGTTTCTGCCTATTGCAATGGTTGTTTGTTAAAGCTTTTTTTTTGAGGGGGCATAAACAATCGGAGGGTGAAGGTTGGGAACTAGTACCTGTATTATAACACTAGCAGCGGCCAGACGCTAGGGGAGAATCAACAGATGCCAGATTCCAAGAGCAGGCTGAGGTGGTGCTGAGTGATGCTGAGGTGGTGCTGAGTGATGCTGAGGTGGTAGTGGTGGTGGTGGTGACTGTTGCGGAGACGATGCTGAGGTGATGCTGAATGATACTCAGGTCTTGCTGAGTGATACTGCTGTGGTGCTGAGTGATGCTGTGGTGGTGCTGAGTGATATTGTCTTGGCGCTGAGTGATGCTGTGGTGGTGCTGAGTGATATTGTCTTGGCGCTGAGTGATGCTGTGGTGGTGCTGAGTGATGCTGTGGTGGTGCTGAGTGATGCTGTGGTGACCCTGAGTGATGCTGTGGTGGCCCTGAGTGATGCTGTGGTGGCCCTGAGTGATGCTGTGGTGGTGCTGAATGATGCTGTGGTGGTGCTGAATGATGCTGTGGTGGTGCTGAGCGATGCTGTCGTGGTGCTGAGCGATGCTGTGGTGGTGCTGAGCGATGCTGTGGCGGCGCTGAGCGATGCTGTGGCGGCGCTGAGTGATGCTGTGGTGGCACTGAGTGATGCTGTGGTGGTGCTGAGTGATGCTGTGGTGGTGCTGAGTGATATTGTTGTGGCACTGAGTGATGCTGTGATGGCGCTGAGTGATGCTGTGATGGCGTTGAGAGATGTTGTGTTGGTGCTGAGTGATGCTGTGCTGGCTCTGATTGATGCTGTGCTGGCTCTGATTGATGCAGTGGTTGCGCTGAGTGATGCTGTGGTGAAGCTGAGTGATGCTGTGGTGTTGCCGAGTGAGAGATAGAGTGAAGATATAATGCCCAATTAGAGAGGGTGGTGAGAGAGAAAGAGAGAGAAAGGGTGTACATAGAATAAAGAGTGGAGCGGGATAGAGAGAGAGAGAGAAAGAAGGAGGAGAGAGAGTGAATGAAGGAGTTTGAAAGAGAAACAGATAAAGGGGTGAGAGAGAATGAAAGGCTAAAAAGATAGAGAGGGGAGAGTTAATTAAGTAGAGAGAGAATTAGAGAGGGAGAGAGAGAGAAGGAGAGAGACAATAAGAGTGGGGGTGTGGAGTTTAAATAGAGTGAAGAAGTGACGCGGAAAAAGTAACCTTAAATATAGCTTTGTGCTTTGCGCGAATAAATATATTTAAAAAAAAACAGTGAGACAAAAATACTGGTAATTAGGCTGTGACTCCCAATATAAAACAAATAGCGATATAAGGTGAAATCAACCCACCGAAGCAATATTTCTAACTAGACAAAAAAAAGCTTGCATTTCTATGCTAATCGCTGTTGTTTTTCATGTGACTGTAGTCCAGGGCCGTCAGTTGGTAATGTGAGCTGCTGCTGCGATTGAAACATCAGAGTCCAGAGAGTTAATGAGCCATGACGAGGAAATGAGGAAGAGATAGGAAACCCAGATGGCAGCTGCACGCGTGCACGCTATCGTGAACGCAAGCTGGTCGCCAGCCGAAAGCCAGTGGGTTTGCACTTCCAAAACCCGCTTACTAAAACTCTCGGCCAGACCAGCGCAAGCGCTGGTGCAGGCCGAGACCTAAAAAGAATGGGCCAGGAACACAGATGGAGAGTGAGAAAAAGAAGAATCGCAATTGGGAGACAAATAACACTGAACAATGGAAAGGCAATGATAGGGTGATGGGACCTATGACAGAATGTGGGTAAACTGAGAACAAGCAAGCCAGTAAATAACAAGTAGAGGGAACCCTTTAGTCTCAGTTGTAACTTGGTTGGAACGGATCTCTTTTTCTGGCAAGTGCTTCAATTGGGGTGGAGGTAGGGGGTGATGGGCATGGTTTATGGAGGACCTGGCCTGGCAGTTCGGGTTGGACTGCTCCCCTTGGAGCTAGGTCGAGACTGATTTGCCTATAGCTAGGTTCAAACTGAGGTGGCATGGTGTGCAAAATAACGATGAACTGGGATGCACCCTGAGTGATTACCAGTAGCTGATTTTAATTTAGGATTCAATCCATCACTTTTTGTATACTTTTGGGAATCAAGCCAGTCGTCAAATGTTTACTGACAAAGTCAATTGAGTCAATGGATGCTGGATACAAAGGGAGCTGGCAGTCAGAATTATGAGGACCAGACTCCCTTGCCTCTAGCAGCCAGAAAGTGGAACCAAAGCACTCTTCAGCGTGGCTCCTTCTCCCGCTGCACGGGACGCCTGAGGAGCGGACTGTCAGGAATACAAGGCCCAGACTCCCTTACAGCCAACAGCCAGGAGGTGGGACCAAAGTGCTCTTAAGCGCAACTCATTCTACTGCAGCACGGGGCGCGTACGGGCTGTGCTGGAGGAAGAACCCAGCCAAGACTGGGCCCGTCTGCGCCAGAAAGAGGTTGGGCTGGGGAACCCCTCTTGGCTTAATTTTAGGAGGTCATTTTCCCCCCTCTGCACCAGCGGTTTAAATGTATTTACAGCTGATCCTTAGTGTGTCAGTGACTTTCTTATCTCTTATTGTTACATTCTGTCATTAAAGTTTTATAAGTTTATTTGGAATCTCTGTGGTCCACCGTCATTTGGACAGGATGGGGAAAAGGAAACTTCCAATTCTAGAACTACAAGTGACTCAAACAACACCACTCTGGATTAGAACTATGGCTATGGGAGTTATCATGAAGGAAATAGACCAGGAAGAGAGGTGTCTATCACTCGAGGAAAGTGAGCACCCAACCGCCATTCTTGAGCTCAATAGGCCAAATGCAACTTGCTTAAGAGAGCCACAGGAGGGGGGATGAGTGCCAGAAATAAAGCCAACTGGAGTGAGTGTGGCCCTGGTGTTAAAATTAAAAAAGAGGAAATGCCCGGTTGGGCAAACAAACCACGCCAATGGGAGCCCTGGTGAGACAGTAAGGAAAAGTAATTTCAATGTCTCGCCGAAGTGCTCGATGGGTGACCTTTTTATAGATATCTCGAAGTTGATGGTGGGAAAATTCAAGGAAATTGCAGAATCATGCTTAGTTCTCTTGACAGAGAGACTACAAGGGCTAGAAACAGCAACTGAAGAAATCATTAGCAAACTTGGCCCTATTGATTTAAAGCTTCCTGCATCAGTCAGGGATAACCAATACCCAACCTGACACTGCAAACTCTCTTACCCCAACATAAGGAAATCCAACAATTTTTGAACAATTTACTACCGTACCTAAGGTTACATCTCAGACGGTAGTTCAAATCCTTAACTCTTAGGGTCATCAAGGGGTCCAGCTGGCCCAGTCTGCAGCCGGAAAGGGCAATTTAGACGAACAAATGGCCTGATCTAAGGCGTAGCAGCAATTTATGCACCTGTCATCAATATGATCTTCCCCCGGAATGTTTTTTCGAATATCCACTCTTACAAACAACCACGGAGGAGACCACAGCCTAACTACAAATTTCTCTCTCAGCGACTATAGTAACCTACTCTTCGTTCGAAGTGTGGACTGGATCTGCCCTTGTGTCAAGAAAACCAGGGGTGCTTGTGTGGTCATCACTTTCAAACATTCACATCTGGCATGTCAGTCTCTTTTTAAGTCTAACCACAACATTCACATGCAAATTGTACTGCTACTGCTCGTTCCTTTATAGGTACCTTCTTCCAGACACAAATCGGCTATATCTTCTACGGTGCCAAGGTTTGACCCAAAAGAATCAGTGCATGTGATAGTCTCAAATCTTTTTTCTCTGCTTGCCAATCTGGTTGATCCTGACTGACTGAACCTTAAGGTTACCTGAGACAAGGGGCCCTTATTGAAGGACCTTGCCAATACAGCACCGTCCACTCTTAAATGATTCAGGGGGAATCTACTGACTAGTCTGCTGTTTTGGAATACTTCTGGATTCAAGTTCTAGCAACTTAATAATTATTGGCTAACGTTTGTTTAAAGATATGACATTGCAGTGTTTCAGGAAATGTGACTTACCAAAGACATTATCTAAGAAGGATACCAAACTTTTAGCATCCCTACCAGACCGTCTAATTGCGGGTGGGTGTTAACTCACCATGGTCCGAAATTTAGGGGTGTTTTAGGTTGAATCCATTGCCTGTTCTTATTCGGGAATTCAAGTTGTATGGGCTGTCTTACCTAATACCTATAATTTTTATTTGGTCAATTTTAATAATTCAGTCAATGTGCAGATTAAGTAGGTGACATTGATACCCTATTCCATGTTTTAACTATTTTAAAGAAAATATTACTTTCTGTTCTTAATGAATTGAATGTTATTTTGTGAGGGAATTTCAGTGCCAAAATTGAAGGAGAGGATGTGGTCTAATGGCTAGGGCGGTCGATCTCAAATCTGGGAAACCGGGTTCGAGTCTCGGCAATGACGCTCAACATCCTGTGATTCTGGGCAAATCACTTAGGGGCCGATTCCGATCTCGGCCGGTAGGGCTCCGAATCGGACTCGGCATTACCGGATCCGATTCGGAGCCCTGTTTCCCGACCGAATCGGACGTGCGTCCGGGCGAGCGAGTACGATGCGAACGTACGCGAAATCGCCGACCGACTCGTTCGCGGGACCCAACCGCTCCGACCGACTCACACGGACACGACTCGCACCGCACAATGGAGACGTTCCCCGGCCGGGTAAGTACGATGCGCGCCGCGAGCAGTCCGACCGACTCGCGCCGTCCGGCTCGAAAGAGCAGTCGTAGCCGCACTTTGGGGGTCCGTGTCGGACCCCCTGTGCGCCTAGCCGCGCGAGTCGCACACAGGGGGGACCCATGGGTCCCCCTACCTGTGCATGTACGGAGCGACCCGCTTCGACGCGTACCCGCTGTAGGGGCGCCCTTGTTCGCCTCGCACCCTTTGAGTCAATGGGAGCCCGCGTCACGCGTTGTACGACCGGCTCCCATTGACTTCAATGGGAGTCTGACCGAATCGAGTCCGATAGCATGCGAACGCATCGTACTCGTTCGGTCGGACTGCTAGGGTCCGATTCGGTCGGAAATCTCTCCGGGTCCGGCTCGGTCGGAGGGATTTCCGGCCTGAATCGGAATCGGCCCCTTAATCTCCTCCTGCCTAACAAAATGAATTTGTCCATGTGTAACGCAACTGGTGCTCCTGTAAAGTGCTCTGATACCTGATACCTTTGGGTCAAGTTCGCGCTATATAAAACTCAGAGAAAAAAAAAAGACGCCAATGCTACTTATTGTAACCCCTTCCTAATCTCGAATAGGGTGCCAAATATTTGATTGGACACTTAGAAATGCCAACCATCCCAAAGACTGGACAGAAGCTCTCGGATGTTCAGTGTTTGCGCCTTTAGACGCTCTGAAGATCAGCACAGCATGTAGTGAAAGAACCGGACCAGAGACAGAGCCCATGGCTGTCCTTCAATCGCAGACTCTCTTTCATACACACCAAGCATGCCAAGAAGGCTTGGTGTCTTATAAATCTGAACAATTATGGCCGACTGCCATGAGGTTGTGATGCTAATATTGAAAATATTTGGGCAATTCGACTCTGGGCCAATCTTAATCTGCCTGTGATGAGGTATCTACCCAGACCTTGATGCATTTTATCTTTTTTTGCAAACAATATGTGCTTTTAAAACGAAAATTTGTATAGCCAATTTTAAAACCACACAGCTTTTATAAGCACAAAACTTCACTTTATTTCTTATGTCTGCTGACCAGTCACTTGGTGTGTTTTGTGATCAGGGGCTTTTTAAAAAAATGCCCAGTGTTAGGAACTTTGTTCTGATTCAAAATAATGGTACCCCAGAACCCTACTTTAATTATCTAAAAGATGAGTGGTAAAGGTCCCTGTTAACTAAATTTCGGCTAGGCACCATGAGGAGTCATTTGTACTTTACTCTGGGGCAATCCAATTCAGGGTGAATCTTAATCTGCCCCTGTAATGAGGTATCTACCCAGACCTTAATGCAGACCTTAATGCATTTTATCTTTTTTTTTCAAATAATATATGCTTTTTAAACTAAAAATGTTTATGCCAATCTTAAAATCACACACCTTTTATCAGCACAAAGTTGCACTTTATTTCTTATGTATGCTGACCAATCCCTTGGTGTGTTTTGCAATTGAGGACTTTTTAAAAAATGACATTCGTTTCATGAGTTGATGAATTTTTAGAAAAAAAATGGCTTCTTCGTTTTTTAAAATCTTTTTTAAACGTTATGTATTGTATTTTGGATGTGCTTTTATAATTGCTGTGAAAAAATCACATACAGCTAATTGATTGTTTGATTGAGTCAATGGAGGCCTTGAATCAGTTGACAGAAATATTGTTTCTTCCTTACATAACTGATGACACCTTCCGTTCATGTTCCAGAGAAAGATTTTAGAGAAGTTTGATCACTTTCCACTAACTGAGGAGAAAATGGTTTAAAATAGCTGTTGAACTGAAGATATAATATTGTGTAACTGCCTCAACATTTTTTGTCTAAGCATGAGTTTTTTTAATTGTTCTGAGCAAGTGACACGATTAGAGAGTATGTTAATACATAGTTACTATATATGTTGGATCCAGTGGGGCGGGCCAAAATGTCCTCGGCACCCTCAATAGCACCATCCTGTGGTCTTACATATATCTGTCCCTTGTTAAAGCATTTTCAAAAAGTAACTTCTGCATTGCAAAGGAGTCAGGGTCCCAGGGAAACTCTTCGTCTAACTGTGTCCCAAATAACTGAGCTGCCCAAGAAACTTTACTCACCATGTCCTGTGATTTGAAAGAGCAGAGAGCTGAACGGTACAACCTGAGGAAAAGGGCTGCCACCTCTATTGCAACAGCAGGAAGTCACCCTGAAGGGGCTCTTAAACTGGTCTTCGAATCTACCTCCAGCTGCCTTGTGGAAATAAATACCTTGTCTCAATTATTTGAAGGCATCCATTTCTTTTCGAAAAATAACATAAGGGAAGGAATGGCCGTGACAACCGTCCTCCTCTATTTGCTGCTCCTCTGATTCCATACCCTCTTTTTATTTGCAATCAATCTCTATAAAGGAAATTGAATCCATCTAATCTTCATTAAAGACGTGCTGGAACAGAAGGGGACATCTTGTTCGCTTTCTTCCGATTTGTGCCTGTATACTCTGGCGGGAGCCTAAGCCCAGAGTGACCTTCCTCAATTCCAATTGCCGCAACGCTCCCTCGAGACGTTTTTGGTGCCGCCATTCACTTTGGTGGGACTACGAGTCCCAGGGTGCTATAGGGGACTCTGTACTGCCACTTTCGCTACCGCAGGTGAGGGGGAGGCGTTTCCACCGCGCTATAAAGCGCAGCCTCTCCCCCCGCGGCGCGGGACGTGCTGGAACAGAAGGGGACATCTTGTTCGCTTTCTTCCGATTTGTGCCTGTATACTCTGGCGGGAGCCTAAGCACAGAGTGACCTTCCTCAATTCCAATTGCCGCAACGCTCCCTCGAGACGTTTTTGGTGCCGCCATTCACCCTGGTGGGACTACGAGTCCCAGGGTGCTACAGGGGACTCTGTACTGCCACTTTCGCTACCGCAGGTGAGGGGGAGGCGTTTCCACCGCGCTATAAAGCGCAGCCTCTCCCCCCGCGGCGCAGGACGCGCGTGGGCCGCGCCCGGGCCAAGGGCAGGCCCGTCTGAGACTGAAAGAGGCTGGGTTGGGCCATATCCTTAAATTCTGCTGTATGGGGCAAGAGTAAGATTAGTAATATTTGTAAACAATTGTATTTAGACACTTGTCGTACATCATTGTATTTATATGAAAGAGGGTTCATATAAGGAATTTAACTGATTTTGTTACAGAATTGATGCGGAGAAGTAGAGGGGAACGTATATAGGATAGAGTGATACATTCTAGTTATTGGGGTATAAGGGCTGGTGTATCCTGCAGTTTTCTAGCTGCTGAGATTTAGTGGATATGGGTAAAGGAAGCTACGCACAATGAATTCTGGGCAAACAGTGCAATCAACAAGTAAACCAAAAGATGCTAATATGACTGCTGAAATACCTCACGGGGCGGTTGGAGCTCTTGAAAAGCAGATATCCACCGTTGAGTCTCTATCTAAGGATGCACAGGGTGCTTTAATAATTAGTAAAACAACTGACCTACAGCACAATGAGAGTACGGATGCTGTTACCGTAATCAATGCGGTTGAGGAGCCTCTAAATGGTTGCATCCAGCCTAACAGAGATGAGTTATCACTTAGCGATCCAGACCCGGAGCTACTTCCTCCATCTAAAAGATCTTGCAACTCCAAAGTGAAGGAATCATTTGGAAACCAGCTGCCAATTATCCATCAGGTCCCCTCGGTACCCCTATAAACAAGACTAAAGTCGATAAACAGCAGGGGAAAGGTATCCCGCTAAATCACAAAGGTAAAGGTAAAGATAAAGACTTGGCCACACGCAATAAAAGTAAGGGTAATGCCCCCTCCTATTGAAAGTAACGGGATAGTAAGTCTGATAACCGACCTTACTAAGTATATTAGACAATCGATTGGTACTTTAGAGGCAAGACTAGGTAAAATAGAAGCGGGGTTGGAAAACATCATAAAGAACCAGCATGTGAATTATGTAAAGGAAGTGAACATTACCCAGATAAATGATGACAGAGAGGGCAGTGCTTTAAAGTCTTCTAACCAGTCTTTATCAGCTAGCTCAATTAGTCCTGCTAGTCAGATTGTTGAGAGGGCCAGGAAGCTTGGTGTTTCAAGATCCAAGAGTCCAAATGGAACTCTAAGATGCAAACCGTTGCCAAAGGATGTGGCTCCATGTGAGGCAGCAAAAGGAAGATCATTAGAACAGCAAGGTGGACTTTCGGTGAAAGATCTATGCCTTAGCTCAAGGCATCACAGTATAAACATGCACGATTATCCGTCTAGACTGCAGAATTTAAATTTGCCCCCTGCTGCCACACCCTATACAGTCGTCTTGACTAATGTGCCCCCTTATTCTGATGAAATGAAATGAAATGAATGAATGAAATGAAATTTGTACTTGTAAAGCGCACCCATACCTCCAAAGGGGTGTCCAGGCGCTGTACGCATACCGCTGTGGAACCCTTCCTGGCTTTTCCCTGTGAAATGTCCACTCCTGGGCACCCCCAGGGTGAAGCCAGGCATCCCAGCGCTGTTGGGGCCGTTGTGGAGATTAAGCAAGCTATTGCCCAGAGTTGCACCCATGATTAGAATAGGCACCGAGGTGAGAATTATCAGGTCCGAGGAAATTGAGCCCAAGACCCGCCGAGGCGGGAATTGAACCCTGGTCCCGGGCCAGATCTCTGCATCAGGGTCTGCCGCTCTAACCAGTGAGCCACACTTCTCCACGATGGGAGTAATGAATCATGGACTGCCCTGAGGAATAGTGCTATTCATTGTTTGGGACAAAGAGTGGGCTTAACTAGAGAGATGTTTTTTGCCTTTAAGATGGTAAGACGTGTCCCTTGGGTGGGTACAAGTAGGAAAGCTTTTCGAGGGGACTGCGTCGTTCTCTCTTTGGGGAATCTCTTATTGGTTCGAGAAATTCTTTTTAGAAGCAATGAAACTAATAATATGGCGTCAGGTATACAAGTTCTCCCCCTGGGTTATTTTTTATCAGCCAACTACAACTAACAGGTATTTAAATCCGCATCCTCTCATCCAGCCCATTGTTCATTCAACCTATAACTTAGAGGTGTCAAATAGATTTGGGCCCCTCCAATCTCTAGATGAGAACGATTGACTCCTTGACACTATTGATCAATGTTCTGATGAGGAAAGATTAATACCCCAAATTACCCAGGAGAGAATTGTAACACCTCACTCCAGGGAACTCATTATTGATCAGAGTGAGATATTGAGTGGTGGGTTGGGAATGGATGGATCCCTGCTCACTGAAATTAGTGATGAAGGTATAGTCAGTAGCCCCAGGAGGACGGAGGCTATGGGGCAGACCCTGAAAAGTTTGGACAACATTAATCCAACTGATAGTGCATCCATGGATATCGCAGTGCTTTTTGGAACATTGCAGGTTTGCAATCCAAGTTGAATAATTCCATTTGGATAGACTTCATCCGCAGTTTTGATATCCTATGTTTCCAGGAGACCTGGCTGCTGGATGAAGTCAATATTGACGGGTATAAGACGTACCATACGCCAGCAATACGGTCAATCCATGGGAGACATAAAGGAGGGATATGTGTTTATATCTCAAATTTACTGGGGGTCTTAAGAATTGAAATTGGTAAAAGCACAACATTCTATCAAATTGTTACTATCTATTTGAACTGTAATATAGCTGTGTCCATAGTCAATTTTTATAACAATACGGAGAAGGAACAATTAGGCGATATTCTAAAGTCATTTAGTGAGGAAATGGACAAATTAGGGGCCTTAAAAGGCCTTGATATGATCACGATTTGGGGAGGTGATTTTAATGTAAACACATGCACTCAAGCTGGATCCGGGCAGTGTGGGGTAGTTAATGTAGAGAACGAACAGATGATTCATTTTGCTCATACCGATAGGGGTGAGAAGTTTAATGATTTAATGGCCTCATATGATCTGGGTTTCGCGAACCTGTTGTGTTCCCCTCCGGTGGATTTTGATTATACATTCATTGGTAGAGGCTGTGAATCTATAATCGATTTCATAATCGTTCCTAATCGCTACGCCACCTGGATTGATAAATTTAAAACACATTATAATGCGTTGAGCGATCACCTGCCCATAAGTCTTAATATAATCCCCCCTAAACGGGGCTCTCATTTTAATAACAATAGTTTGGCATGGACCCAAAATATTGCCTTAGACCGCCAGAATGCATACTCTGTGCGTTGGAATAGGAAGGAACCGGAGGTGATCAATAAACAGATCATTACCAAAGCATACAATAACATCGTAGTATGTTTACAAGACAATACTGCTTTTGATGACACTCTGAGGGCATTTGCTTATATCACTACCATGGTCCAAAACTTGCTCATAGCACAGAGTAAGGGACCCCCTATAAAGGAAAATGGCTGGTTTGATTCCAACTGTACCAAGACTTATACAAGGCTGAAAAATGCTCTCCATAGAACTGTGAGAGATCAGGGGGAGATTAGAGAAAGTAGGAGGGCTTATAATCTTTCCAGAAAAGTAAGAAAGAAAGAACTTAAAGATCTAGCGTGGGATACTCTTTATGAAGCATCCCTAAGAAAGGATTGTAACTCATTCTGGCAGGCAGTAAAAGCCCTGTTTTTCTCGAATAATGATGGAGCTAGGATTGAGGTCGCAATCGATGAAAAATCTTGGATCGACTTCTTTTCAAACGTATACAGCTGTAAGGAGAAGGCAGGAAATTCTTTGGACCCCGTCCCTGACCATTGGGAAGAAGTTGGTGGTTTTCGGCCTATAGAGATGCATATTACGCATGAGGAGGTGTTAGCGGCCATCAATGCCAGTAAAGGAGGTAAGGCACCGGGTCCCGACGGTGTCCCGATGGATCTATTTAAATCGATCCCAACATTATGGTCCCCATTGTTAACTCGGGTTTTAGAAGCTTGTTGTGCAAGGGGTTTTATTAGGTTTTGGTCGGAATCAGTGATTATACCGATTTTTTAAAAAGGGGATCGGAACAACCCTGCCTGCTACCGACCAATATCGCTTTTAGATGCTTTGGTGAAGGTAGCAGGCAGGATTGTTTTAAATAGATTACAAATGTGGGCAGAGGATAATAACATTTTGAGCACGGTCCAATACGGTTTTAGACAGGGGTTGGGGACTAACGAGCAGGTTTTAAATCTGAGCCTCCTAATGGGGAAATACACACAAGCGAAGGAAGGCAAGCTCTACGTGGCCTTCGTAGACCTCACGGCCGCATTCGATTGTGTTAATAACACTAGACTGTGGAAAATTCTGACGGATTTAAAAGTTGACCCAACCCTTGTACAATTTTTAATACAATTATATTCGGGGGCCAGTGCAAAGGTGAGATACGGGTTAAGGGGAGAATGTACGGCGTCATTCCGCGTGGAGAGGGGTGTGAGACAAGGCTGCGTCCTGGCCCCGTTCCTCTTCTCTTTATATACCAATGCTTTAGAAGAGGAACTGGTGGCCGGGGCGAGAGATCCACCTCGGATTAACAATAAGACGATAGTATCTCTTCTCTACGCGGATGACGCGGTGCTTATGGCCAGAACGCAGTTGGGTCTCCAGAGAGCACTTGCCTCGTATATTAGTTTTATGGATAATCGAGGCTTAAAACTTAATGTCAAAAAAATATTTGTTATGACATGTGGGAGGGGAGAAGCAAAGGTAGAACTCTGTCAGTTGGGAAAGACAGGATAGACTCAACCAGTACGTTCTCTTACTTGGGTGTTTTGTTTGAGCGTACTGGCTCCCGGGAGCCGCGATTAAGAGTAGGAGTCTCCTTTTAAGAGGTCAATAGCGGCAGTGATTAGCTTTGCAAACAAAATGGGCAAAAGGCCCCCGGAGATTCTTCTCAAAATTTATCAGGCCAAGTGCATGGGTATTGCAATGTTTGGGGCAGGAATCTGGGGTTTTTATGATGTCTCCTTAATCCAATTAGTCGAAAATACCTTTTTAAGATTTATTTTAGCGGTCCCACAGAGTTTCCCAGTTTTTAATTGTCATAGTGAACTGGGGATCCCATATATTTCGGATATGATTAGAATGCAACCTCTATTACTATGGCATCGAGTTTGGACGTCTACCTATACAGGATTGAATAGAGATATCATCAAGGATACAATGAAATTGGACTATGTCTGTAGGATTAAATGGCTGAATTATATTAGAAAATTTTTATTGGATATTAATTGCTATGATTTTTATAATGCTCCAAAAACCATGAATTCTATTTCTAGGAAAGATTTTAAACTTCTTTGTATGACACATTTAGAGTCTCTAAGAGCCGCACAGGAGATGAATAAATGCACGGTGATCCAGCATTATTTGACATTGGCAACCTATCGTATCCAGCCCTACTTGGTTTGGTGCATCGGAGGGTACGATAGATACCTCCTTACACGGTTTAGGTTTGACTGTTTTCACCGCTTGGTTAGTTTTCCCTCTGTTAATGATTGGTCAAGAAAATTGTGTCATTGTCCGTGTGATAATATTTCAAAGCAATCAACTATCCACGTGATTCTCTTTTGTAAAATATATTCAAAGGAAAGAGCTAGATGGATTCTGCCTTTTTTAAAACAAGGGGGTTGGAGGCAATGTCGTCCGACCTTTTTATATCTGCAATTAATGGAAAATGTTTATTGTGTGACGATCATGACTGGCCTTTTGAAAAGTATAATGAAAAAAAGAAAGAGTTTTATTAGGTAATGGTCTCTATTTTACAAACTTATAACGTGTATTTACGATCCAAAACGCTAAGGATGCGTCAGAAAAATTTTGAGAAAATAATAGATGGGAGTTCTTTCAAAGTGCAGTTGTTTAGACAATTTTGTATAGTGTATAGACAAATTTGTATTGTGTATTGATATATTTTTATGAATGTTTTTATTGTGGCTTTTATGATTTTATTATGAATTGAAATCGAATAAAGTATATTCTGATCTGATCTGATCATTAAAGCCCACTTGTACATCCATTCACCCCATTCCTCAGACAGTTTGCTTCCTTTACTGCTCAACACTATCAGGCACATGCATCAAGATAGGATTTTGCGAGTCCTTAATTGCGATTATTAAGGAATCGCAATTAAGGATTCGCAAAAGCCTAAGCATGTAGGAATCGCTATAAAAATAGCGATTCCGACACATTCCTTATTTGCGACTCGCAAATTGCGAGTCGCAAATAAGGAATGGCTTCCCATTCATTCCTATGGGCCTACAGGCCCATATGAATGAATGGGAAATTGCATGCACAATTTGCGAGTACCAATTGGTACTCGCAAATTCGCATGCAATTTCAGGAGTGCAAGGGTGTCAAAAGGACACCCTGTTGCACCCTGAAATTGATCTGTGCACAAATGTTGCGCACACACATGTCCCAAGGACATGTGTGTGTGCAACCTACAACTTTGAAAAATGCACTTTAGTGCATTTTTCAAAGTTTTCGGAAATTACCATCAACTTCATGGTAATTTGCGCCCCCTAGTAGCGAAATCGCTACTTCATAGTGGTTCTTGCATTGCATTTAAGGAATCGCAAAATGCGATTCCTTAAATGCTATCGCAATTTGAGAACTCGCAATTAATTGCGAATTCTCAAATTGCGAGTGCCTTGAACCTTGATGCATCGCAAATGCCATTTTTGCGGGCGCAAAAGGCAGATTTTTGCGAATCGCACCGTTTGCGCTCGCAAAAATGGTTGATGCATGTACCTGTATGTCTTCTAAATAATTCTATTCACCAAGGATGTGTTCCAGACTTAAAAAAAGGTTGCATGCTCCTGCTGCTAAAAACAAATCCCAGTTAAACCCTACACTAAATAGGCCAATTAGTAACCTCTCTGTAATTGTGAATATTCTAGAAACAAATTGTGGTCTCCTAGCTGAAAAACGACCTGAATGTTGCCAACTGTCTATTTTGATTTCAGTTGTGCTTTCTGGCCAGATCTGGAGAAGAGAGCGCCCTTATCAGGTTCTGGAAGAAAGAATTGAGATGTGCAGATAAAAGAGAGAGTTGTTTGTTGGTCATGCTGCACCTGTCCACAGCCTTAAATAATTTTGCTAAGCAGCATTAGGATCTGTGACCCACATGGCTTTAACATGATTAAAATCCTTCCAACTGCATTGGGCCCACATTGGATCCCTTTGTCGCTCAAGAAGCCTAATCTGCCTGCGGCAGTATCGCAAGGCTTGCCTACCACATGTTCTATTTAATATATAACTTCAGTTTTAACTCCTTTTAGGAAGTGCACGTCTTCATTCAATTGTTTGCTGAAGACACAGATAAATGTTTTACTAGAAAGAGCTCAGGTGGTTCACCTATATATTCTCCTTTACAAACATTGAAACAAGGATGCGATAAGACATATTGCTTATTACACAGAATGATCATGTTGTGGTGGACTCTTTTCACCTACTTTGAAAACTAAGAGCTATTGTCCCCTGATCATTCAATCCCACATTTTGGGACTTGGTTTTGTTGCATAGATCTGGTCACTCTGGATTTGGAACAAATGACCGCATCTTTCTAGCCATTAGTGTTACAGAGGTATCACGCCTTAAAGGTACGCCCGGACCCTGATGTAAAATCCAGATTTCCAGTAACACCAGGTAAACTTGTAAGTCCAGTGGGTGACTGACACCCTAGCCAGCTGGATTTTCTTGACTGCATTAATCTTTTAGCATGGCATGATCTGCCTAGAGATGAGGTATCATAAGAGATACTTTTCTGCATGCTATTTCCACTTTCTGCACCCTATTCCTTTTATGACTGTGGATTCCTGTAGCATCCTTACTCTCTCTATTATGACTTAGCCAGAGCAGTGGATCAAAGTTTCAGCCCCACTTCAGTGAGTACCAGACCCCTCAGAAGCCCCATTGACTGGTCACCATGACCATGAGCTTGCCTTTGCCACCCTAAACAAATGTTGGAACCAGTGGCGGCTCGCCGAGGGAGTGCTGCGGGGCGGTGCGGCGGGGTGGGGGAGGTGCAGGGTGGGGGTAGTGGACTCTGACATACGGTGGAACGGAGTTAAGTAAGTAAATAAATAAATAAAACAATTTACATTGTGCGCGCTGCATCGCGTGCAATGTAAATTGTTTTATTTATTTATTTACTTACTTAACTCTGTTCAGCCGTATGTCGGAGTCCACTACCCCCCCACCCTGCCCCTCCCTCGCCCCGCAGCACTCCCTCGGCGAGCCGCCACTGGTTGGAACTACACTGAAACCCAGTTCCCATTTGGGTAGTGGAGTCTCGATATTTACTACTCTTGCAGTAAATTCAACTGCACAGGTTTAAACTCAAGTTGTCAAACCTTCCACCCACAACTAGCAAGAGAGCAGGATGGAGGGCAGGCAGATAATATCAAACTTGATAAAGTTGATTTCTATCTAGCATATTTGCCATACTGGCAGGACATAAACAAGTCTCTGAAGCATGTTGAGAACACCACAATAATTACAACAGGAAAACACTGGACTTGGAGCTGCTTGGGGCACGCTAGACAAATAAATATTTATCTAGCATGTAAATGCTATAAAAGTGTTGCAGTCTTATCTCGGGCCAAGGAGGTGCTAATACGTTTTGTTTTAATTGTGTAAGCCGAATGTTATTCATTTGAAAAGAACAAGTTACTTACCATTGGTAACGTGGCTGAAAGCCCCTACCGTGGCCACGAACGGAGCAAAAAGCAGACTGGGGATGGTGAGGGGCCATGGAAAGCCCCAAGGCCCTGGCCGTAGCTCTGCTATCCTTCAAGCTCTCCAGCGCTGAGTCCGCCTTGTCTCCGAAGAGACAGGAGCCATCAAAAGCATGTAATAAGTGAAGCCTGGACACTCTCTAAAAAGCAAAGCAAGTCGTCCTCAGCCAGGCATGGCGCTGTAAGGCCACCCACGAAGAAACCGCTCTGCCTAGCGAATCAGTCGTGTCCACCCCACATCAAATTGTGAACTTAGCTGTGTCTCTGCCGTCCGCAATAGCTCAGTAGAGTGTGGCCTAGGCTTACTCCAGGACCACAGGCAGCACCTGCGCAACCTAATCCCAGAGTGATTAGGAGTAACGGCCCAAATGGCACGCAGTGTTCACTGAACGCAGAGCCAAGCTGGCGGAAGAAAACATCTTCTTGCCCAAGATGTCCAGCCTTTTGAATTCCCTATCTGGTGGGGTACTAGGGAATGTGCCATGATTCACTCAGGAAGTGGAGGCTTGGACCACCAAGCTCTCCGGGGTGGGGTGCTGTGCAAGAAAACAAGGGTTTTCTTGGGAGGGTGATGGCGGCTGCAATAGTACGGTTCACAGGAGCCCTGTGCAGGGCTTCGACCAGTTCCTGAAAAGGATATCCGTGAGGGCTTCGTTAAACGGGAGAAGAGGTCCGGATGGGGTGACTCCAGGTTGAAGCACCTCCATCAAGACATTTGTCTTCACAGCCACGGAGGGCAGCAGAAGGTTCAGAATCTCGATCGCCCTCCTCACCACCATAGCAAATTAGGCGCCCTCTTCCGTAGCCATGGTAGGAGCAGAGACCAAGCCAGTATCTGGGGAGGTGTCCAGTCCACTAGCATCCGCCAAATCTTAACGTCAGTTGTCCTCAGTAGGATCTATGGGCTGGTATTCTTAAGGGTCCAGTGGCCACTCCCATTCCTCCCCAAGTCCTAGCACATAGGAATAGGGCATAGGCTCCGGCCTGGATGGCATGGTTCCAGTCGGGCCAGAGGCGGGCGACGCCCATCCAGCTCTGTGTCGGAGTCAGGGATAAGAATGGGGATGGTGCTGACGGAGGGCGCCAGGAGTGTCAACAGCGAGGCCGGCGCTAGGGAAGATTGAGATGGCTCGACCTGTGCCGGTCCGGATCCATCTGTGGATCCACGAGGCCTGACAGGCGCCGAGGGCAAACCCACTGGCGGAAACTAGTAGGGGCCCCTTCCAAACCCGCAGGGCTCGAAGGCGCTCCAGTGGGAACGGGCCCCCCAATACGAGATGCATGGCCTCATAAAATGAACAACGTTGGAAGCCCGTTTGTTCTTGTTGCCTGCCACTGCCTCTGCCTTACCGGGGTCAGGATTGGACCACAGGATCCATGTCCCAATGCGGCCTCACCCGCCCACGTGACCAGAGGCGCCTTAAAAACCATTGCGGGCTCCCGCGGCGCGGGAAGCCTGTTTGTTCTTGTTGCCTGCCACTGCCTCTGCCTTACCGGGGTCAGGATTGGACCACAGGATCCAGGTCCCAACGCGGCCCGCAGCCGCCCACGTGACCAGCGGCGCCAGGAGGCACCTTAAAAACCATTGTGGGCTCCCGCGGCGCGGGAAGCCTGTTTGTTCTTGTTGCCTGCCACTGCCTTACCGGGGTCAGGATTGAACCACAGGATCCAGTTCCCAACGCGGCCTACAGCCGCCCACGTGACCAGCGGTGCCAGGAGGCACCTTAGAAACCATCGCGGGCTCCCGCGGCACAGGAAGCCCGTTTGTTCTTGTTGCCTGCCACTGCCTCTGCAGGATTGGACCACAGGATCCAGGTCCCAACGCGGCCCGCAGCCGCCCACGTGATCAGCGTCGCCAGGAGGCGCCTCAAAAACCATTGCGGGCTCCCGCGGGCGGCCCGGGCCGCGCACGGGCCTGTATGCGCCCGTCAGCGGCCGTAAGAGGCTGGGCCACGTCCTTAAAGTCTGTTAATAAGACTCCCCGATTTACGGTAAGAGTGGTTGAAACCACTTTATACGAACATATCCATCCTATCTATCCTTTTTTGCCCCTTGTATTGGTCTCCGCTGTTGTTCGCAATCATGGAAAACGTAAGCTTGTGGGTGTTGCATCAGGCACTAAAAATAAGAATGCAAGATTGAGTGCACCAATTACGAATTACTTAAATACCGCGATGGGATTAATTAATAGTGAGATTGTCAATGTCGAGGAGCGTTTAGCGGCCACAAAGATTGCACTGACTAAAGTGGTTGACGATACTATACTGGACCCAACTGCATTAGAAACAGTTTCAAATAACAAACTTCAACAAAAGAGTATAACAGCCTTAATACACAATACCAGTGCAGCGCCCTGTGTATCAACGATACCACTGGAAATATCAGCCTTAACAGAAGATACAGACTCAATTACCCCCTTTGTAACTATAGGCAAACAGTTATCGAAGAAAAAAATTAAAGAATCTACTAAACAACCACAGCCATTGCCTAAGAAGCAGAGTGGCAGTTTGAGGGCTACCGTAAGTCATGACTGTCCCCATAACTTGGACTTACTTTTTAAAAAGTTACATGGGAAGATTGATTCAATTGAGAAAAACCTGTTATCTGAAATCTCAAAAATCAAGAGCGATGTAGCCCATATTGCCAAACTAATTGAGGAGTCGTTACGGCTAGGAAAACGTCAAAATGAAAATATTCTGACTGATACAACTGACACAATAGCAATGACCAATAATCATCGAATTGTTAAAAATTATACTTGACGTGGTTCACGGGCATCAGTAGTATTGTGTGACGGGAAGAACACCCTGGGGCCCATGGATAAGGAAGAGACCAACATTGGGTCACACTCCATGCCGTCAGTCCACCATGTGACAAAAATGATAAGACCTAACACTAAAAATGCGGATAAATACGAGCATAAACTGCCACCCACAAGGCCCCAGAGACCCCTACACTTACCTCCCGAGGCTACACCTTACACGATCGTTCTGAAAGATGTGCCAGAATTAAAGGATGGTGTAAATGAGGACTGGGTAGAATTGAAAAATAAGGTCGTGTTTTGGTTCACTAATCACTGCCATCATAACTCAAATATCCTGGCCCAAAACATCACTATCGTAAGAAGAGTACCATGGGTGGAGAAATCACCAAACGTTTGCGAAGGGGATTGTGTCGTCGTTTCCTTTCGACACCCAGAGATGGTTAGAACTTTGCTAGAAGAGATATGTAACAGATGGGAGATGCCATCAAAATACCAGAATAAGATCATCACTGGGGTACCATTAGGGTTTTATTACAAGCCAAGTATGGATTATTCTAGCCAGTCTGGAAATGGTCCAACAATAGTGGAAAAGTACAGACCACTTGCTTTGTCTAATAGATTTCTACCACTTAGAAGATGTAGTGATGTGGACTGACTACACCAAATGCACAAGATATTTGCCCAATTGATGAGACACTACCTGCAACTCAAAACCTGAAATCTAAAAACCTGATCCTAGTAACATGGAATATCGCAAGTATCAATAGGAAACTGAATGACGATGCATGGCCTGACTTTTTAAACAACTGTGAAATTATCTGCATGCAAGAGACCTGGCACACAGAACCCTTTCACATAGATGGTTTCTCAGTAGTTGACACTCAAGCGACCCCCTCTCGAAACAGAAGGGCAAAGGGAGGTTTAGCAGTTCTACTTTCAGTCACATGCCCATTGATTCTGAAGAAAGCTTATATTGACTCTCCTTATTTTCAATTTTTGTGGTTCCATTTTGTTGATTACCAGTGTTTGTATTAATTAATTTTTATAACAATGTCTTTGATAACACCAGAAACCAAGTCATACTGGCACTTGAGAGGGAGCTTGATTTATTTTTAAAACAGATCAGAAGTGATTATTATTTTCTGATCTGGGTTGGAGATTTTAACAGTAAAAAATGTGGTATTCTAGAAGGAAAACATTGTGGATATGGGAATGAGTATAGGGAAAGTTATTCTCATTTCCCGCATAATCTCTATGGCGAATCCATTAATGGGGCAATGTATAAATATAATTTAGAATTACTGGATCAGTCTATATCGGATGGACAACCCCAGCTACCGACCTTTGAGGGGCACGGACAGTGTTCAATTATTGATCACATGTTAATCTCGGCACAAGGTCAAGACCAAATAGTAAAAATGGAGGTGAAAACAAGCTGTGTAAGTGATCATCATCCACTCTTTTTAACAGTCAGATTAAATGATACCCCCCAGGCTGGGCCTCGTTTAGCACCCTTTATATCTATCCAGGGAGAAAACGGTATCTCTATTAAATGGTCTGGAATAAACCCAAATGAATTTATGGATAGTCTAATGAGTAATTGTAAACATGATATAGAAATTTGTAATAGGGGGGATTCTATTGACAACCAGATTGTTGGGGCTTTTTGTAACATCACCGCCGAAATCTCTAAGGGATAAAAAATTATGAGTAAGAAGAAAGCTAAGAAAAAAGTTGGTTGGTTTGATTCTCAATGTACAAAGGCAAACCAGTCATTAAAAAATGCCTTAAGAATTAGGCCTAGAGATAGCGAACTTATTAAAAAACAGAGGTTGTTATATAAACGGTCACTAGCAAAAAGGAAGAGAGAAATTCAAGATAATGCATGGGAAAAACTCTCCATGGCTGCCAATACAAAGGATTCATCCCTATTTTGGAAGACGATAAATCACTTGTATTTTAAAGATAATTGTGCGGTTAAAATTGAGAGTCTGGTGCAGCCCCAAGAGTGGATACGTCACTTTCGCCAGGTTTTTAATTCAGAAAATGAAATCCCCGTACCAGCAGAAAACAGTGACCCGATGGTACTTTAGAACCATTAGATAACAAAACCTTCATAACTCTTGAACCCCCAAATTTGGCCCCTATTACCCTGGATGAAGTCACATTGGCACTAGAAAGAAGTGCAAATGGAAAGGCACCTGGTGTTGATGGGGTTCCAATAGATATTTTTAAATATGACATGGGATTTTGGGCCCTCTTTTACAAAAAGTGTTTAACATCATTGCGGGGGCTTGATACCAAGAACATGGACTGAAAGTTAATTGTACCGATTTTTAAAAAGGGCAACAGAAGTGATGCCAAATGTTATCGCCCTATTTCCCTCCTTGACACAACCTCAAAACTGATGGGTAGAATATTGTTGGAGAGGTTGAAAATATGGGTAGATGAAAACAAAATCCTCACTGAATCACAATATGGTTTCAGAAGGGAGATAGGGACGATTGAACTATGTATCAACTTGCATTTGTTGATTAGTAAATATACAACTGTAAAAAAGGGCCACTTACATCTCTGTTTTGTTGACCTTACTAGTGCTTTCGACCTAGTAAATCATACAAAATTATGGCAAACTTTGATTCATATGGGTGCACCAAATGATATTATCATATACCTCTCACAAATATATAGCCGTTTGAGCACAAGAGTTCGCTATGGGCTAGAGGGAGAGTGCACCACTAGTTTCAGGGTAACACGGGGAATTAGGCAGGGGTGCATGCTCGCCCCACTCCTCTTTTCCTTATATATAAATGGTGTAGATGAGGAACTGCAAAAGTTAAATGCTGATGTCCCTAGAGTAGGCAAACGTGCTGTCCCGACTTTACTCTATGCAGACGACGTAGTTCTTTTATCGAGAACTGCGAATGGGCTCCAGACCATTGAAAAATTTGCAGAATTTATGCAGGAAAAGGATTTAGTACTTAATTTGAAAAAGACATTTACGATGGTGTGTGGGCAAGGAAATGTAAAAAACAGGAACCACCACGTAAATAGTGCCCCTATTGCAGTAACAAATTCTTTTGTATATTTAGGGCTAGTATTTACAGCAAAGGGAAACTGGAGAAACCCACATTGAACACTGTAAATTTAAATTTATGAGGATAACCGAGTCAATTTTCAGATTTTCAAAAAAAATGGGTAATAAACCTATTAGGGAAATCATGACACTATATAAGAGCAAGTGTCTCACTGGAATTTGCTATGGCGCAGCACTATGGGGAGCAGCAAATTGTGCAATCCTTCAGACTCAAGAAAACATCTTTTTACGACGGTTGTTAGCAGTACCCAACTCTACTCCTGTATATAGTGTGCATAAAGAGTTGGAAGCCTCTTATATTAATGATTTTATAAGTACAGTAAACTTAAATGTCTGGTATGGCATTTGGAGTAAGGAAGGCACAAAGTTTACACAGGATGTTATTAAGGATTGCGTTGCCCTCGACCATGGAACAAAAATCCCATGGCTGATGTATATTAAAAATCTTTTAAATGAATGGGCCACAAATATTGATTTTAAAAATCCCTCCCAAATACTTGAGTATGATAAAAAAGATCTGAAGATTAGTTTAATGGAATCACGGAATTGGTTAAGGGACGTTGATGCAAACTTGAAACCAATGACCAAGGCATACTTGGATAGGACCTCTGGGATTGGGATACAATATTATTTATTACAGGTCACAAATATAAAACATAGATTTTATTTTACTAGATTAAGAATGGGATTAGCCCACTTTTTAATAGCTTTTCCGTCGATGGGCAAGTGGAATCATAATCTTCCGAAGTGCCCATGCGATAGAAAATCAGACCAGACAACGTTGCATTTTATTTTATTTTGCGGTTTTTATAGAGACATTAGGAAGAGTCTCTTACGACCATTGTTTTTAAAGGAAAGATTGTTCACATATAAAACTACTTTTGAGTATATTTGTGGCCTAGCAAACATTAGAGTTTGCAATGCAGTGGTGGTCTACATTCAGAAGGCAATCAAAATTAGACACAATAATTCTCACCTTGAGGCCCTTGTTTACGAAGAAAACGGGACATACCCTGATAAATGACGTCCTTGTTTGTGCAATAAGTTTTTAAATTATATATTCTGTATATGGCACTTTATGTATTTTGCCCTTCTAGATACACTCATGAAATCTTAAACTTAATGCACTTTATCTTTATATTCTGTGAAGAATAGTGAAGTTATTAGAGCTATAGCCTTGCTTTGAATTGGATAACCTGCACATAGCACTTTACGTAAATGATGTCCGTGGTTGTACGTTATGTTCCTAAATTACATATTCTGTACATGGCACTTTATGTATTATGCCTCTTTTGATACACTTATGAAGTTTCAAATTTAATGCACTTTATCTTTATATCATGTGATGAATAGCGAAGTCACTAGAGTTATAGCTTTGCTTTGAATTGGATATCCTGCATATAGCACTTTATGTATTCTTTTGTTTTTTTGTATTTTATTGTACATTTTGAGATACGAAGATGTGCATAATTTTTAGGATGCTTTTATGGTTGTGTTTTAATTAACCGGATAAAGCTTGCTTGACCTGACTTGACTTGAACAACGTTGGGTGGGGTTCGATCCGGCTCCCGGAACTCAGGAAGGTCCAGAGACAGCCCAGGCACAGGCTCAACCACGGAGCCAGACCTCGAGTGTCGATGCTCCCTCATCTCGTTGGATGACTTTGAGGGATGGGGTGAAGTCGAAGATCTCTGCGACTTCTTGCTCTTCTTTTTCTCGTGGGACTTACCGGAATGGGACGGCTTCAATGAAGATCGATGGCTCTGCGACCGATTCCGGGATCTTCCTCTCGATCAGGATCGAGACCATTGCGGCATCGCACTTTGAATGGCAAAGAGCTTAAGATATCGCTCCCCCTAGGCCTTGGGGTGCATTGTGCGACAATCAATGCAGGTCTTGGCGTCGTGGTCTCATTCAAGGCACCAGAGACAGACGCGATGCAGGCCTGTCACCGCTATTTGTCGGAGAAGGGCGCTGCAGAGCTTGAATCCAGCCTTCCTTGTTGACCTCGCTGCCACACCAGGAGACAAGTCTCCAAAAACTACGACAAAAAGTCGAAAAACGACAGTCAAAAAGGGACTGAGGGTAGCTCTCTCCGGATCTACGCCGACTGTAATGGAAAGAAAAGAACTGATGTCATATAGGCACCGCACAACGTCACTTCCAGTGCGGACGAAGCTACCTACCAGCACGCAGGGGTACTGCTAACGAAAAATATCCAGATCTAGTCTGACGCCTGGGGATAATTTTATGGAAAGGAATCTGCGGCTAGAAGTATCTATCAGATAATATCATTTGCTTGCAAAAATTTAATCACCACACCATTTCTGAGTGGGCATTTCCTTGAAGAGACTATTTCATTATTTGTCCTCTAATTATTGATCATACCCGAAAATTAAGTATACATATATAAGTAGTACATTGTGTAAGTGTATTTTGAACTAATTAGAGTTATAGTCGGATTATAAGGCATTCTTTTTAGAAAGGGCAGTTAACCAGGTGGTTCCCTGATGTACAAAGAAAACGATTTCATTTAATTGTTAAAATAATTAAGCAACATATTCTCTTACCAATGAAGTTAGAAAAAAAGTAGGGTGCGAGGGTTACACTTGATACTAATAACACAGTGCAGTAATTTAAATTGCTTATAAATGAAATCAATAGTCACTTAATTTATCGACAATAATTACAATTTTAAAATATTAAATAATTACACATTAATTAAATCAAATACTAATTGCAGCATTTAAAGGTAAGAGTTTTAGAGTTAGTTTCAGGGACAACTAATAAATGTATTAAATCAATCTAAAGTACAATAAAATAAAAATAAGGAATTTTAAGGATTACAGTTGATGTTAAGATAATGGTTGATTTAAGTATATAAATAATCTACAAAATAAACTGGATGAAATAGATAATAATGAAATAACTAAAACAAGGAGATTGAGATTAGGAGATTGTAAAAATAAGGAAAAACATACCTCTACGAAGAAAAGGCAGATGAGGAAAAATCTGTGAGGAAATGGCAGGGAATGAAATGCAGAGAAAGTAACTGTACTCATTTACTCACTACACCTGAACAATGAAGTGCCTCAAGGGATTAATTTGAAGTGCAACAGTACTTGTGGCCAAGAAAAATTTGTGGTAGGTGGCAGAATCCATCACAGATGCTTTTGTGTACAATAACTACCAAAGGACAAAAAAATAGACATCACTAACACATTAAAGACTGTATAGTGCAACTACCAAGCTGGCCAAGTCCCTTCATGAGCACAAGATTCAGACTGGTATGACCCTCACAGCACCAGCGTAAATGGATAAAAACTGACCTGCAAAGTGTAGGTTTACAGTCATGGAACTTGTGCATGGATGTATCTACCCTCTCAGAAGTCCCCATCATAATGTGCTCATTCATAGAAGACTCCTTTGTTTTCTGTGTCTGCCTGGCCTCATTATGGCCAGCAAGCTCTGATTTTAGCTCCACATCTTGCCTACTTTGATCTAGGTTTCCCCTACTTACTTAGCTATCCTAAGGCATCCCAGCCTAGGCATCTACTTAAGACTTAACACTTAAAACCACCGGCTCTATCCCTAGCGCCTTGACGCTTTTGGGCAAAGTTTGCGCTTTACAAGACTGTTATTCATTCATTCATCTACAGCAGAGAGTGAACAATGCTAAAGGTGACTCTCTATGGCAACTTCTCAGTTTGGCCAAGTTCAGCCAGTGGGCCAGAACCAGTGCACACTTACAATGGTAAAGCCAACTCTTGCTCCAACAAAAGCATCTGAGTATTAATACTTTTCTAATCCACTCTGTCTCATCACAGCACCCTCTTCTCCAATGCGCTGTAACAATCAATGCACAATTGCCTTCTGAGTCATTCCTGTCACGTGTGTCTTATTGTATTTCAAGTCTTCTGGACCCAGTTGCATAGTTATCAATGCCAGCTATACCCAACTGCATTTTGAGTCATCCTGTCAAACTCCATTTAATCACTGATGTCATCTGTGCTCAATTGCTTTTTGAGCCACCTGCGCCCAATTAAATTTGAGTCATTTTTGCACCCAAATGCATTTTGCGTCATCGGTGGTCAACTAACTTTGAGGCACTGGATTCGAGTCGCATTTTGAGTCACCTTTGTCCAAGTGCATTTTTAACCCTCTGTGTCTAACTGCATTAAGAGGCTTCAGTACTGATTACATTTTAAGTGATTACATTTTAAGTCTTCTCTGCCAAATTTCTTTCAGTTCACCTGTTAGCAATTGTATTATGAAGCATCACTACACAGTTGCATTCAAAATCATCTGAGCAGAGTTGCATTTTGAAGAATCAGTGCACAACTGAAACATCTGTGCCCAACTGCATTTGAGTCATCTCTGTAATTTGCACCACATTACATTTTGCATCATCTATGTAAACTGTACCAAACTGAATTTTGGGTAATCAAAGCCCAGTTGCATTTTGTGTCTTCTGTACCCAAATGCATTTCGAGTCTTCTGTGTATCCAACTGCATTCTGAGACACGAGCCTTGTTGCATTTTGATCCAGAACTGAAACAAACAGGTATTCTACCATTTCCATTAAGTCATAGTCTACCCCACAAGACCAAAATCCATAAACACCCTCAAATACAGTGCCTACAGCCTCATTCCCATTGACAGACATGATACACACACGAGTAACACCCCCTTGGCCTTAATCCTATAATGTTCATAAATACACACACCACCATGAACATGCAGTTGACATTTCTGCTCTCCTGAAACACAACTGCTGTGGCTCTCTTAATCACTGAGCCCTGACACAACCCCGGGTCTACATTCCTCACAAAACATCCCTGTCAAATCTAATCTATGAAACTCTTTAATGAACCTCTCCTCTTCCTATAAGCTTACATCCCATATGTTTGGACTTGTGAGCAACTTTGGCAGTAACCTTGAACTCCAAATCCCCGCCCATATTGACTAAATGAATTTCACAAAATCCCTAATGTAAAACCAAAAGTCAATACATCATGCTCTTCACAAGACCAAAATTTTGTAGTGCAACATAAGAAACATGAAGACTTGGAATGTCATTATCTCACCCATAAACCTCATATTCCTCAATGCTGACCACTCTGCATTTCACACTTTCAAAGACAAAACCAAATATTGCTTCAAGACCACTGAAGAAGCTGAAAACGAAACCAAAGTATGGTTCAGATGATCAAGCATTGTATTAATCAATTCCCGCTGCTCATAAGCCCAAATTGTTACAATAAATCAACAAACATTAACCATTGCATCAAAAAGAGTAGTAACATGCAACACAAATCTTGACGTTGTCAACAAAGCCAACTGCACCCTTTACACTACCCTGAGCATTGCTTCCAGTTAACATCATCCAACCCTCAAGTCTTTTTATAAAATAATGACACACTCCCTTCCTTTCTCATAAATTTGCCTTCACAACAGCTTACACCCTACTTGAAAATCATCTATACCTCTCTCAGTTGGGCCATATTCATAACTGTCTGAAAACTGGACAAACCCTCCAACGTAGACCCAGACAATCTGCACAATTAAAACTGCATTACTCCATCCTTCACATGGTCTTCAAATGTGCTAGCACACTGCAATTTCATAAACATATATATAATCACAACCTCCTACAAGCTTACCAGTTAGGCTTCTGAACCTTCAGTAGCACAGAGACACTTCAGGTTGACGGCATTGGTTAAATCAATGATTAAAGTGACTCTTGCTTCACCATCGATCACATGGTCCTTCTCAACACCATCTACCCCATATGTAAGCATCTCTAGCATAGGCCTTTGCTACTTTGGCTTCTTTCTATCCATTCAAGCACAAATACATCAAGGATCAAAAACGCTTCTCGCATTTAAGAGATTACTTTATCATAGATGAGCGAGAATGTAACAGCACAGCGTTTCTGTGCCTTTTCATGTGAATCCGGTAATTTTATTCAGACAGCAGTCTGTGGATCAGCCAGCAGATACTTGCATGAGCCTGTGCAAAATAGGGACTGCCAGGGAGTGATAAATGTAGAGTCTGTTTTTGTCCTAAAACTCTGCTACCAGAAGAACTGTGACCGTATGCAAGTTTTCTTTTCCACTGGACAGTAAAACATTTGATTTGGTTCTGTGCAAAGAATACTCAATTGCACAGCAAATATTATATGGACTGTGTTTCTAGATAAAAAACATAATCTGCGCTATTAAACTTCCAAGCGAATGGTCTACTGGTCCCCATATAATTAAGCTGCCTTAACACTTCGACTCTACTTTTGAATCTACTAGAATCTGACATCCCATAATTACCCTTCAACTGTTTGCTGCTCTCTACATTTGAATTAACAGATCACTCGATTTTGGCAGCACACATTTTTATTTGTGAGTGGTAATTTTACAAATCACTGACATTAGGTCTGTCTATTTGGTTCAGTTGAATAACAAAAGGATTACACGTCGGTTACTTTATTGTAAGATCTGTTAAGTTATAGACCTTCAGAGCTGGCTATATAATTTACATTTTTCAAGGCCTAAACATTCATGCATATCTTACCCTTTTCTGTTAAGTATCACATTCCCCAAAGTTTTAACCTTACTTAAAAGATTATAAGCTTTACCTGGAACCTTTAGCAGTCTTGCAGGTTGATTAAGAGATCACATACACTAGTATGTTGACAAATTTCCATATCTCGTTTGGAATCTGGCATCGAAGTCGCTGCCTTCTTCAAGCCAGACTTCAACCAAGACGGAGGAGTAAGATGCAACTACAGAACGATATGCACTTGAATGTCTTTTTCCACCTCCCTTACCACAAATTCCAAGTCACTGGATTTCACACATCAACCGTCTGCCTATGCACTTGTAACACACACAAGGGCACGTAACTCTGTTGCCCCTATAAAGCGCTTCGCTTCCGACTTAGGGCTAAGGTCATACAATAGAAATATCCTCGATATAAAATCTAATGCATAAATACTTCCATACCACTTCTTGTCCCTCTTTAGCTATCCCAATTCAAAGAACCAAATGCAATCATTTGTAAACTATTTTGGGGTTTTTGACCCTTCACTGGACTGAATGTATTGCTAATGTGGCTTGCATTCTGTTTCTTGGTCATCCAAACTGTCTCTCCTTAAGTTTCAAATGTTGTACATAATACAGTACTCATTAATTTCCAAAAATAAGTGTTAGCTGTACACTACATATATGAATGCAATTTACAACAGATTCGGACTCCACAAAGTCAATGATGATCGTTACCCCAATACGATGAGTTCACCATATTTCACTGAATCCTTATTTAAAATGAAGGCCTCCCCAGGAGACGAGAAGATCTGGGAGGCTTTGGCACAGGTGCGGCGGAGATCCAGGGTCTGTGAGGACACCGCGTCAGCCGTGCTCCCTTCCAGAACCATCCTGCAGGAAAGGGAGAGAAGACGAGAAGGTACACATGACACTAGAGAAGAAAAGAAGAATAGCTCCATCTAACAAACTCCCTCCTTGGTCTGTGGGGAAAAGGATGGCACTACCATTTAATGCAAATTATCCACTACATCGCAGGGAATTTCTTGCAATCGTTCTAATGTTTCGGGTAGGAAAACAGTACACTCACTCAATACAAACCTTTTACTGTCTCCAAGGTAAAAACGTGGGTTTGTTTTATGTAATCTTTAAACTGTCTCTGTAGGGAAATTTGGCAGAATAAACGGATGGTTCATATGGTGCCACCTCTCCACTTACTGTGGAACATAAAGAGATGGATCTTAGATGAAAGGCACTGATCATCGCATCCACCTTGGGCTCCGAGATAAAAAAAAAAGGTCTGTGTAATTACTGCTATCATTCTATTGCCCCTGTTTTAAAATGTCAGGTTAATTCCATCCACACTTTGAGTGATCAGTGTAAGAGAGGTCTAGGAGGCTGCTATCACAAGCACAATTGTCCCAGAAATAAATGGTTTGTCCTTCCATATCACTGTGGGATACAAATACAGGGTCGTTTTCTGCCAGCCTTCCCTTTTGGGCAACAAATGCTGAGCAATTTCTTGCTATCTTTCCAAAGTCAGTACGTTTAAATTAAAAAAAATGCAGCACCAATTCATGCCACCCCTCAATTCCCTGAAATATAATAAAGATTAGCTATTTCATACCACCCATTCATGCTCTCTGGGGTAAATATGGATGGTCACTGCATGCTACTTTCCTTCAATCTCTAAGTTTTCTGTGTTATTCACCCAAATACATGCACCATCTTCAGTGATGAAGCAGGTGGGTAATTTCATGCTGGGTTAAAACAAAAGCTGCCTCCTCCATGCTATACTTTCACTGTGTAAGGGTAAAAGGTTTAATAAGTAAAATCCTGGCCACCAGATTGCTCCCGCTCGTGCCCAAATTAGCATACCCGGACCATGCAGGGTTCATACCTGGCAGAAACACAGCACTGAACCTCAGACGGCTCCTCTCCATATTAGAGTATGAGGCCCATGACCACGGCGGGACAGCGGCCTTTGCATGTGATATCGAAAAAGCCTTCGATAGCCCAGAATGGAGGTTCCTTTAAGGGGTAATGTCCAAAATGAAACTGGATCAGGGCTTTTTAGCATGGATTAAACTGTTGTACATAGAACCCACAGCCAGAGTTCGAACAGGGCGGACAATATTGGAGAGTTACAAAGTAGGCCAAGAAACGCAACAAGGGTGCCCACTGTCGCCTCTGTTGTTTGCCTTGGCAATGGAGCAATGGGCCTGCCCGGCACGAGAAGAGGGCAGATATAGGGGCATCCAAGTTGACAACCACAGACACCAGATAGCCCTATACACTGATGACCTCATATTATTTCTCAAGGACATAGAGGTGGATCTGATTGGAGCCAGGACTATGTTATGAGAATTTGGAGTTTGGTCTAGCTTAAGAGTGAATTTGCAGAAATCGCAGCTCTTTCCCTTAGAGGCCGATGCTCCCCGGCCAGACGGACTAGGCGACCTTTGCTGGGAACCTGACTTACTACCATATTTAGAGGTAAAAATATATTATGACAGGCAGAATTTACTAAACAGTAACGTGGGTCTGGCTATCAGATCCTTACAAGCTTGCACCGAGTTTTGGCGAATGCTCCCACTCTCGTGGCAGGCATAGTGGCCCTACTTAAAATGGTGGCCGTCCCCTTATTTCTGCACAGTACTGCCGATCTGGATTCCCAGAGCAGTCTTCAAAGAGCTTGATTCTTTAGTCACGTCGATCCTTTGGGGCTCAGGAAGCAGACAGGTGGCACTAGCTAAACTACAACGCCCATCTAATGATGGAGGGCTGACAGTACCAGAGTTCGAATCCTATTATCTAGCAGCCCAACTCCAGTGGTACACTCAGTGGCTTGCAAGTCGACAAATCCAGACTCGAGCAGTGGGGACGTTTGTCCCAAACCTTCCCAAGTTGATGGGAGCATCTCTGAGAACTCTGCGGACCTCGGAAGGGGACACACCAGAATTCGGGTTGACATAGCGCTGCTGGACACGCTGCTTGCAAAAAACAAGCACACGGATCCCCTACTCCCCGGTCATATCCCTAAAGATGTTGACCTGCTTTCCACATGGTGGAAATTGGGAGGGCCTGACTGAGTGGGTGGAGGCAGGTGTGGAAAAAGTACAGGACATGTTTCGCAATGGTGCGCTCCTCCCGTTTGAAGAATTCAGAGAAGAATTTGAGCTCCCTCAGGGGCATTTTCTCCTACATAAAGCAGTGACAGGGGCACTCCGCACACATTGGAAGACCAGTATGTCGGAACCACACCAACACAACACTTGTCACTATAAGATAAGGGAGGCAGGCACAGTTAAGGCAGTCACTTGCCTTTATAGAGCGATACCCAATGACACACTACAACCTCTAGAGATGCTGAAGGCCCAGTGGGAGACAGATCTGGGAATCCCCATACCAGAAAAAGACTGGGGCAATATCTTGGCGAGAGTACCAAAAGTATCCAGAAATGCATGATTCGAGCTGATTAACTACTTTTCCCTTTATAGAGCACACTTGACCCCAGGTCATATTACCAGGTACTTACACGCAGAGGGAGCGGCCTGCCTGAGATGTGGGGCCATAGGTGCGGAGTAAAGCACATGATCTGAGACTGTCCTTTAGTACATTACTGGGGGGAGGTCACAACAGTGGTGGCAAACACGATTTCCAGGGATACTGCATAGTGAACTGGTTTCTTCACACTGCCAAAACGAAGGTCACAATAAGATTCCGGGACTAAGGGGCCGATTCCGATCTCGGCCGGTAGTGCTCCGAATCGGATTCGGATTCACCGGATCCGATTCGAGCCCTGTTTCCGACCGAATCGTACGCGGGTCCGGCCGAGCGAGTACGATGCAAGCACCCGCGAAATCGCCGACCGACTCGAACGCGGCTTCAACACGCTCCGACCGACTCGCATGGACACGACTCGCACCGCGCTATGGAGACGTTTCCCGGCCGGGTAAGTACGATGCGCGCCGCGAGCAGTCCGACCGACTCGCGCCGTCCGGCTCGAAAAGCTGTCGGAGCCGGACTTTGGGGGTCCGCGTCGGACCCCATGTACGCGTAGGCGCGCGAGTCGCACACAGGGGGACCCATGGGTCCCCCTACCTGTGCATGTACGCCGCGATGCGCATGGACGCGTACACGCTGTAGGGGGGCGCCCTTGTCCGCCTCGCACCCATTGAGTCAATGGGAGCCCGCGTACGCGTTGTACGACCGGCTCCCATTGACTTCAATGGGAGTCCGACTGACTCGAGTCTGATAGCATGCGAATGCATCGTACTCGTCCGGTCGGACTGCTAGGGTCCGATTCGGTCGGAATTCTCTTTGGGTCCGGCTCGGTCGGAGAGATTTCCGGCCGGAATCGGAATCGGCCCCTTAGCCTTTATACTTGCAAAGCAAGAGATAACAAGAAACTGGAAGGCCCCTAGAGGGCCCAGAATAGCCGGGTGGCGGAAAGAGCTAAAGAAATGGGCGGTATAAGAAGGGGAAGTGCTACTTAGAGAAGCTAGGAGGGGCATTCGGACTATTGATGTAGCGCAGGCTTGGGAGGTATTAGTGGACTCCGTGAAGGACCCGGAATCAGATACACGAGACCCCACTCCTGAAGGCTGCCTGGCACAGACCCCACTTCCATCCTGAGTGCCTAGCTCATCCCCACACACCTAATGGCTCATACTGTGTATGCTCCCCCACTGACTGTAAGAGATATACTGATAACACCAGATTAAATTACCAACAATAAGCTAACCCTCATTACATTTCCTTTGCAAAATGGTATCTATTCATGTTACATTGCAATGAATATACAGTTGGTATTGTTATTAAGCTTACCTTCCTGAGGACAGAGAAGACTACAGGAAGACACATGTGGGGGGTTAATTTATTCTATTTCCAAAAGAAATTGAAAACAGCTTAAAGCTATTGGAATCGGAAATCCTTGGTGTGGTGAACCTTTGTCGGAGGCGCCTCACAGGTAAGGACTGGGACAAGGAGGACTCAGAATCAGGGAAATGAAGATTATCAGTAAGTAATAGGGTAATTCCTGGCCAACCGCTGAGCAGGGACCCGAATTCAAACTACTGTAAGAATTACAAACAACCAATTAAATTCACTCTTGGCAAACTTTGGCAGGGCAAAATTCACCACTGGAATGTACTGGGAAGATTGGGGAAGAGAGTTGGGAGAGGTTCTAATGCACAATAAATTCCGTACCTCATTGTCCCCCTTGCGCTTTCCTTCCTTACTCATTGAGGCAGTCCTGTCTCAAAAGGCAACCAATAACTACGTCCAATTAAAATAGAAAGTCCTCTCCCCTCCCCTCCACTCCTCCTGTTCTGTTTTGTCTTACTAGCATGGAAGCGCCTGTGTGCAAGGCGCAGGGTGAATCATATATCGTCAAGTTAGTAGGACAAGATTGCTGCAGTCAAAGCAATGGTGTTTTATTTTATACAGGGTTTGCGAGGCACCCTCTACAGCCCATTGTGTTTTCCAGCAAGGAACAGCTTGCATGGAGACCTGCAACGCAGTCCTGGCAACTCTCCCTTTGGCTCAGTCTTGATGGCGTCCGGCCGGTCCTGAATGGCTAGGGCTATCCTTTCCTGTGCAGAGGGGTGCCTGGGATGCTCTTTACTGCATATTCGGAAAGCCGCCGACAAGAAAGGAAGTGAGTCGCCGATAGTGGTCATAACATTTCTTGATGCTTATATTGTTACTTATACTTCTGTATTAACATGTTGATTGGTACATATAGATGTCTACATCTATTGGTTGATCGTGGATGTGCTTACCTGGTTAGTTTGATTTCCAGGATTAGACTTCCTAATTTAACCAGGTCTAATTTTCTGTGGCTTGTGCTATTTGTCGGTATGGAAGGATGCCAGAGGAGGTTCATGTCATCCTCCTCCTTGGTTGAGGGTGAACTCATTCCAGCCTGGGGGAATAAGTCTCCTGTGTCTCCCTAGCCTATGGTGGATGACTGCCTTGATGACGGCAGAGGAAGTACAAAAGATGATTGATGCAGTATTAAGAAAAAGCTCTAAATGACAGAGAGAAGACACATAAAGGCTTTAAAAGTCATTCTCCTGAATCTTCCTCTGCATCAGACGATGACATACCCTCAGGAAAATACGCAAGAAGGGAGGAGGTTCCAGAAACTCTCAGCCACATCAGGCACAGTTTGGGGTTTCAGCCATTTCTGGGACAGCATAATGAAAACATGCTGTTGCCTCAATATATGAAACCACCAGTGATTTCGATGCCACTGAATTCTAAGTTCAAAGACATGATTTTTGGGGAATGGAAAGAGCTAGAGTGGAAGTACCCAGGTTTCTTGAGAAGCTATATATTCTGGATGACACAAACATGACTCTGCCCAATACTCTTGATGTGAATTCTATTTTGGCAACCCTAATTGGAAGACCCTCTTTAAACCCGGAGGAATGTTCTCCTTTTGATGGTACTGACAAAAAGGTGGACAGCACTAAGAAGAGGGTGTTTGCAGCTCAAAACCTTTCCTTGAGATCTGACACTTTTGCAGCCTATTCCGGTTAATCTTAAATAAAGGATTTTGATGGGCTGTCAAGAGCTATACAAGATGGCAAGGATTGTTCAGATTTGCTCGTTGCCATAGAGCACAAGGCAACATTCTTAGAAGGCATTTTTTCTGATGTCCTGAGAACAGCTTATGTAGCTCCTACAGCAGTAGCTGCGGCTTGAAGAAACCTATGGGTGGGTGAATTGAGGTTGGGTGCATCGGAGAAGATGTCTTTATTGAAGATACCCTTAATGGCAAGGCACTGTTTGGGGAGAAATTAGATGAGATGATAACCAAAGCTTTTAAAGGTGGAAAGCATGCCCTTCCCAATGAGGGCAAATCATCCTCATCTTCATACCCTCACAGGTCTTTGGGTCATTCCTCCAGATTGTCTCACGAGAAAGACTAAAGATCTCCTTATCGAAGAAGGAGATTCCAGCCACAGAAGCAAACAAGGAAAATTGATGCAAGGGAGGATCTAAGAAAGGTTCTGACTAGTCCAATTCTCTAACTCCATGGGATCCGGTTGGTGGAAGGATTCATCTATTTGCAGATGGCAGAGTTCAATATGTTAGCAACCAGTGGGTCTTAGAATACCTACCAGATAGACTTTTCCGAAATCCCACCAGGTGTGATTCCTACACCTCTCCAGAAGAACCCAGGAAAGCGCAAAGCTCTACTGAAAGGAGTTCTGGATCTTCTAAAAAGAAGACCAGTGTTCAGGTTCCTCTTTCAGAATATGGAAAAGCGTCTTATTCCAATCTATTTTTGGTACAAAAAACATCTGGCTCGTTCAGGTCGGCGTTCGATCTAAAGAAAGTGAATAACTGGATCCAGACAATCCACTTAAAAATGGTAACTCTAAAGTCAATAATCCCAATGATAAGAGGAGAGGTTCTTACTACAATAGATTTGCGGAATGCCTACCACCATATCCCTATTGCGACAGAGTATCAGATGCATTTGTGCTTCGCAATAGGGGGACATCATTTCTGAATTGTAGTTCTTACTTTCAGTCTGACGTCTGCATCAACAGTATTAACAAAAGGTGCTGGCTTTGCTGGTCACCTTGCTTCAAGAGGACAGTTTCATTCACCCCTATCTGGACAACTGGCTAATCAACACGGTTCAGAGAAGCTGGTCCAGCTGCACACTCAAGAGTTTTAAGCTTTTTGCAGCACCATGGATTTCTCATAAACTGGGAAAAATCACAGTTAGTTCCGTCTCAAGACTGACTTTTTATAGGAGCTCATTTCTGTACAGACCAAGATTTGGTTACTTTGGCTCAGCCGAGGATTAAAAAGATCCAGTCATACATAAGAACTCTCCTTGATCAAACAGCTCTCAACATTTCCTCATGTATTCAGGTTCAAGGAGACGTAGCCTCCACCATCTTTCTCATCCTTTGGCTCGGTTCCACTTTCAGAATCTAGTGAGATTAATTGTAATCCTCTATCGATGAATCTAGGTCAGAGGGTCAATTGTCACAGGATAAGAGACTACATCTTCACTGGTGGCTGATCCCATCAAACCTGTCAAAAAGGGTTTCACTTGAGTATCATGCTCCCTTGGTCATCACAACAGACGCCACTCTTTCAGGTTGGGGAGCTTGGCTCGGGCATCATCAACCCGAGGGGGGGGGGGGGAGTCTCTAAGTCACAGTAGGAGCACATCGAGCTAGAAGGAGTAGGAGGACGTTCATTATGCTCTGATAGCCTTCTCTCACCACATAACCGGGAGAGTGATATAATCAGGACAGACATTATTACCACCCAGGCTTGATGGACAGAATGTTGAAAAATGTCAAACATTCACCCCAGTACAGAGATCTGGGCCTAATCCATCGTTTTGTTTGCTCCCGATGCCATTCCAGTTTAAACCCAGCCATATGCAAATCAGTATTGATCCTACTCCCCGTGTGAACAGTCCAGCCCAAACTGCCAGGCCAGGTCCTCCCTGGACCGGAAACAAGCATCCTAAGACCGGTTTCAAGCTTTTAGCTTGACTCCAGTGGCATGGAGAGCACGGGACCCACATCTGGGCATACCCGTTCCACTTGGGGTTACAAATGCAAAAAGAACAATTGATGGACAGAATGTTAAACAATGTCAAACATTCATCTCCAGTACAGAGATCTGGGCCTAAACCAATCATTTTTTTGCTCCCCATGCCATCCCAGTTGAAACCCAGCCATCTGCAAATCAGTCTTGACCCTGCTCCACGGTGCCAGGATGCTTGTTTCCAGTCCAGGGAGGACCCAGCTTGGCAGTTCGGGCTGGACTATTCACATGAGGAACAGGGTCAAGACTGATTTGCATATGGCGGGGTCCAAACTGGGGTGGCGTAGTGAGCAAAAGAACAATGGAGATCTCTTGACTGGGGGTGAATGTTTGATTCATTCAGCATTCCGTACATCATTTGTTACCACAGCACCTTTTGCCCTAAGTGGGATGGGTATGTCCAGACATGGGTCCCTTGCTCACTGGAACACTGGATTTAAGTTAGCCTGGCTGATATGGGGTGTTACCCCGAAATCGGTCCCAGGATGCTTGTTTCCGGTCCAGGGAGTACCCGGCTTGGCAGTTCGGGCTAGACTGTTCCCAAGAGGAACAGGGTCAAGACTGATTTGCATATGGCTGGGTCCAAACTGGGGTGGCGTAGTGAGCAAAAGAACAATGGATTTAACCCAGACCTCTTGACTGGGGTTGAATGTTTGATTCATTCAGCATTCCGTCCATCATTTGTTGGCGTAGCACTTTTCGCCCTAAGTGGGATAGATATGCCCAGACGTGGGTCCCTTGCTCGCGGTGCCACTGGATTCAAAACAGCCTGGCTGATGAGTGGTGTTACCTGGACACTGGTCCTAGGATGCTTGTTTCCGGTCCAGGGAGGACCCGGCTTGGCAGTTCGGGGTTGACTGTTCCCATGAGGAACAGGGTCAAGACTGATTTGCATATGGCTGGGTCCAAACTGGGGTGGCATAGTGAGCAAAGGAACGATGTATTTTACCCAGATCTCTTGACTGGGGGGTAAATGTTTGATTCATTCAGCATTCCGTCCATCATTTGTTGCCGCAGCACAGGATATTTTGATGGGCAGAGAAACAGTTTACCTCAATTTTAGCAATCCGCATTCAGGAGTTCCTCAATGTCATAACAGACTCACTGAGCAGGGGCATTCCCTCTTCAACAAACGTTTGCCGTCATCCAGCAATTTTCTCTCAGATTGTCAGGAAACGGGAGTTAACAGTATTTGACTTTTTCACAACCAGTGCGCATGCACTGGTGGACAGGTATTGATCCAGGAGGAAGGAACATCAGGCATGGGTGTAGATGCTCTTTCCTGCAGGTGACCCCCAGGGCTTCTCTTTGCTTTTCCTTCTTTTACTCTTCTTTTGAAGTTTCTTGTAAGGGCAGGCGGAAAGGAGGGACTGCGATATTAATTCCACCAACGTGGGCCTGCTCATCTTGGTTTCGTCTCGACATCCTTAAAGGAGGATGAATGAAGATTTTCGACCAACCCATCACCTCAATCTTTTCCAGTTCTACAGCAGGAAGGTGCCTGGAGACTGAGAGTATGGGAATGACAAGAAGAGGTCTTCTTAATCTAGTACCTACTTTACAGGTATCCAGGAGGCCTTCGACTTTGAAGGCTTACTCCAGAGACTGGTTTTCATTCAGTAAGTGGTGCGGGACAAGACAGTTCATTTCATCCACAGCGGACTTATATCCGTTTATTTCCTTCTTGCAAGATAGGGCTATTCCTGGGTTAAGAACTTCCACTCTTAAGATCCAATGGGCCTCTATTAGAGCATTCCGGTCCTCCTGGGGAAATCTGCTTGATTCGGAGTCTTTGGTGCCTATATTTTGTAAGGGGTTAATAAACATTCATCCTGATCCTACTTGTCAGCTTCTTTCTTGGGCTCTTCTGGCTTTAGAAGCACTGAAGTTCCCTTCTTTTGAGCCTTCAGAACAGGTGAATTTAAAACCTTATCGATGAAGACGTTCTTTCTAGTAGCAATCACGTCAGGTAGATGACTGGGGGAGTTAGTGTCATCATCATGCAGTCACCCTTTTTGTCAATTTTTTTAAGACAGAATCGTCTTGCGTCTCATTCCTTCACTTTTACCAACAGTCTGCCTCACTTTTACCCAACCCCAGTTTCTAAGGAAGAAGAGGTTCTTCACAATTTAGATGCTAGGAGGGCTCTCCTGATCTATCTTGAGAGGATAGCTGATTTTTGGATGTCAGAGTCCCTATTTGTAAACTTTGGTCCTGCTGAAAAGGGTATAAACCAGCAGTGGCTTCTCTAAGTTGTTGGGTCAAATCTCTAATTTTTCTTGCTTACAAGGCTAGAGGCCATTCCTTTCCAGAGGTTGTAAAGGGCAAATCTACTCGAGGAATATCTGCATCCATTGCAGAGTTACTAGGTGCATCTATTTGAGAGATTTGCAGGGCGGCAATACAGGCTTCACCATCCCCCTTTGTGAATCATTGCAGGATTGCACAGAAAATGGATTTGGACAATGTGTTTGGTTCATGAGTCTTATCCTCTATCGAAGTAAAAGAGACAGTTCTTTTCTGGGCTGGGGTATGTGTCTTTAATTAAAAGTTTCTGTGTGGTCAAGCATTGAAGTTTAAGGTGTTCTGGTTTTTTGTTTCTCTTGGTGGATCTCATTGAGTAAGCAAGGAAAGCGAGGGGAGACGATGAAGTAATGCTTCAATTACTTACTGGTAATCTACTTTACTCTGAGTCATTACCCTCGCTTTCCTTCCTTAGATCCCTCCCTTCCTCCCGATACTCCAGGGAAAAACAACAAAAGCGTGCAGAGTTTGTTTCATGAACGGGAGGAGTGGAGGTGAGAGGGACTTTTTTCTTTAATTTGACATGGCTAATATTAGTTGTCTGGTGATGTAGGAATACCTCAATGAGTAAGGAAGGAAAGGGGGGGAGGGGGAGAGACTCAGAGTAATGCGATTACCTGTAACTGAAGCAATACAAACTGAATTTTGCACACAAGTCCCCATACCACATTCTATTCCTAGAGAAAAAACCAGAATATTTACTGCACACAGAAAATACCACAACTCAATCTGTCAGCACTTGAAATCAGGGACTATTATACCCCTTAGATGACTGACAAGTTCTGTTGTTTACTGAGTGGGGTGGCATCTGTGTAATTTCATACAGGTTCTCCTCTATATCTGGGGAAAAAGCAATCACTCATTTCATACAAAATCCCTCGTCCGTCACTGCCAAGTAAAGACTCAGAAGTATTTCATCCACTAAACCAAACGCCATCTTAAAGGAAGGATCTGGGGCAGCGGGCAGAGCGGCTACTCGGGAGCTGGAGATACAAGTTTGACTCTCTGCGTCGGCTCAACATCCTGTGATTCAGGGCAAATCACTTATTCTCCCTGTGCCCATGGACAGTGCCTATATACCCTCATGTGTGATAAGCCGCACTATATAAATCCAACAACCAAACTCCACTTCGGATTCTTCTGAAACACAGATCTATACCTTCTTTTGTGCCTTTCTCTTCTTTTTTTTTTATTTTATACTAACACTGCCATCGCACTGATCACTCAACTATTTTTCAAGTTGCATCGGGTGGCATTTTGCTACTTATTGGCGCCAGAAAATTATTCGAAATGGACATGTTTTAAAAGGAATATATATATCAGTCGGAATTAGAATGGCTATATTAGCAAAACAAAGACTTGGGGGATACCTTTTGGAGGAGAAGGCTAAAGTTGCTCTAAAGAATGAGATCTGTGGGCAGCGACAGCATTGACCAGAAAGAGCCTTACCAAAGGTAAGTAACTTGTTTTTTTCAGATGGATACTTCTAACTGCAGTTTCCTTACCTTATGGATCAATACCAAAGCAGTAGTTCCCAAAAAGGCAGAAGGTTTGAGATGTGGACTTTACACATGAAAGTCCTGCGGGACTGAGGGGGCATAATGACCCTCCATATGGACCAGAGAGTCACTGTAATAATGTGTGGGGAAAGTGTGGATGGAGGCCCATGTAGCAGCCTGGTTGACGTCAATACACGAATACCTCAAGCCTGGACTGTAGCTGCGATCTTGGATCTGGTGAAAAGAACGCAAATGCCACCAGGAGGCTCCTCCGTGGCCAGCGTGTGACATATCTTGATACACAGGACAATCCTTCTCAACAAAGTCTGTTATCAGTATAAAAGCTTAGGACCCACTTGTGATCCAACTGGTGTAGTCTCTCCCATTCCTCAGAAGGATGTGGCAGATAGAAAAACAAAGGTTGCATGATTTGACTGCCATACATGCAAGGACAACAATATCTTTGGGATAAAGGATGCACAAGTCCAAAGCACTAATTTGTCAGAGTATGCCCCATAAGTGCCGGCAGCTCACTGACGCGTTGCATGGAAGTGACTGCAATGGAGAAGCCAGTTTTAAGACTCATCAATGTTGGAGTTCAACTATGCATAAGTTTGGATGGTGCTCTGCTTTATCTTTGTAGATGTGGAGGTCTCACAAACGGGCCTAATGCTTTTATTGGATGACTTTGGGGATGTCTCAGGACTTAGGGTGAATTGGCCTAAATCATGTCTGTTCCCCCTGGCCCTGCGTCCCGAGTTGCATAGGGATACCCCACTGGGACCTCGTCTTCAGTGGTGCCTCAACAACTTTAAATATCTGGGTGTCCAAATATACCACTCGGAAAGGAACATCAAGGAAGGCAATGTGGAGAAAGCGTGGGTTCTGTCCCTAGGTTTCTGCCCTTCTGGCGATCGTTGCCTCTGTCCCCATTGGGTCGAGTGGCGATCTCCAAGATGCTGGTGCTACTCTGCTTACTTTATTTTTTCCTGCACTTCCAATATTGCTTCCCAAAAGCTTTTTCCATGAGCTGTGTGACCACTTGCTCGAACAAACTGATATGGAGTAAGACGGGTTGCACTTGCCACACTCCAACAGCCTCTAACCGAAAGCGGACTTGGTGCACCTAATTTTGAGCTGTATTATGCAACGGCGCAAATGCAGTGGCCAATGGCCTTGCTATAGACACCTGCATGCCCCGAAATAGCACCCCTCTGTGAGATCCCAGGGAACAAAGGCATCTATAAGTGGCTGTCTGACTCAACCATCCGCCCCCGGCGTGAGAAACGCCAGATGACCATGGCCCGAGTCTGTTGGCACAGATTTCTTCATGGTAAAGGGCCTCACCTTCCATACTCTCCATCCATCGAGATATGGGACCTGCTGCGCCTCATTGGCACGGCACAGGGACATGACACGGGTCCGTGGCAGAAAGCAGAAGTCGACCAACTGGGGGAGCTCTATCACGAAGGCACCCTCATGTCTTTTCAAAATGTTATGGATACTTATGGCATGGGAGCTGGTCACTTTTTGGCATTCCACACCATACAACATGCATTACGTGTCACATGGAATGCAGGAGAAGCAGAACCTCCAACATCTTCCACATTACATGCAGTCGTGACGCATGATAGTACACGTCATGCTATCACCAACTTATACGCGTCTCTCAATTCCACATCGTCGGATTACGCAGTGGGAGCGCGTGCTAGATGGGCCAGAGTGTTGCCGCTACCACTGTCAGCTAAGGCTTGGTCCAAGGCACTTTAATAGGTGAAGGAAGTATCCCTTAACGCAAAATTCCGATTCACACAGGTTAATTACGTAAATCAGGCTTACCTCTACCCTCAGCGCATTAAGCGCATGTTCCCGACCCTGACCCCTGAGCACCACCGGTTTAAATTGGTGGATGCTGGTTTTTACTACATTGTATGGGATTGCCCGATCTGGCCCCGGTCTGGAAAGCGGTCACTATCACAGTTGCTGAACTCGCTGAGCATGCCCTCCCCCAAATCCTGCCTGTTGGGACTTCACCCCAGAGCGAAGGGCGACAAGCACCTCCATAGGTTAATCGAACTTGCTTTCGTCCTGTTTAAAAGACAGTTAGCGAAGCAGTGGAAGGCGCCTCCCCAAGGACCTCCAGTGCTGGCTGGCCACACTGCTGACATGGTCATGCACGGAAGTGAACACCCTTAAGTCGCTCCGTTTGAGGGGGAATTCACGGACCGGTGGTGAATGTTGAGAAACATAGTTAACTAATGTTAAAGCAAAAAACGATACACGCCCACCCTGAGTTGCCCCATGACACTACGTAGGTAGGTCCACAATCACATAACTGATAGCAAGTCAACCATCCCTGGGTGTAAGGGAGAGTTGGGAAGCCTGGAGCATCACACCGCTGGGTCACACAAACTGACATGGTCATAAATGGGACTGGGGTGCGCCACCCCATGAGTTTGATACTGATTCATTCGCATGGGTGCCCTCCCCGTGTTGTTATTCATTACACCCACTAATAAAGGCAGGTAGCCGGGACACATTAAGGTATTTTTAATTCACTTACCTGGATCCCTTCACTGTCAAGTGGTTTTTATCCAAGAACTCCCTCCTGCGCCGAGTCCAACAGGAAGATGAGTCCACCCTAGAGGTACTGTCCTTCCAGGGTGGGGAGAGGTTGCCGATGATGAAGCATGACACAATTTTGTGTGTGAGGCTTCCTATTCCATAAGGATGCCCTTCCCTCCCTCCAGCACACACACACAAGATTCCTGTGGCGATCCAAGTGTGACAAATTGAATGTTTATACTCAGGCAGGAACACTAATTGTGTTTTCTACCTGTAGCTGCCGTATTCTTTGTGGTAACGAAATCCCATGAGGAGCCACCCGCTGCGACAGGTGAAGAGTCTTCAGACGGAGAGCACGAAACCACAAACCACCTTTTTTATTGAAGTATTACATGGCGGTTGTGTTGCCGGTCAAGACCTAGAGACACCTGTCCCGGATAAAAAGCAAAAAAGCCTTGAGGGCAAGGCAAATGGAAAGGCCCTCTGTACAGAATGGTTTCTATAAAGGAGATCCGCTGCATGGGCTGAAGGTGGGATTTCAGTGAAAGGAAAGCCCAGGAAGGACAGAAGTGAGACAGCGATTGAGGACCAGGAAATAATGACAGTATAGCCTGTAGCCCTCTCTGTCATGTACCATCACGATCCCACCCTTGGTAAATAGAGATCGAACCTCTGCAGACAGAATGGCAGCATGATCTGCCGACACTTGAGACACAACTGGGCGGATCGTAGGGTGAGGAAAGGGTAGCAAACTTGAACAACATGAAGGACATAGTGATGAGACGAGAATTGGCAAACTAAAGCAAACCCTTCCCCATACTGGCATCACAGGACTGGACGGGGAGGTACTTCAGTGTCTTGGAAGTGCCTACAGCATGAAAAGATGAAGAGGAACTATGCCCTTGTTGTTGGCTACTAACTCGACCACTGACGCTGACCCAGGAACCCTGAAAGAATGGACAGATTGCTGGACCGTCTGCAAGGGCAGCCTCTGACAATAGGAAAGTCCCTTTGAGGAGCACTGGAATTTCCTTTATTGGTGGCAGTATTCACAAGCGGGCGAAGTCAGGCGTAAAAGGCAAACCAATACCCTGTTGTCTGTGAGGTACACCAGTGCAGAATCCATCTTATCCCCGAAGTGCCTGGCTCCATCAAAGGCCATGTCCTTCAAGGAGGCCTGGGCATCCGCAGAAAATCTGGTCACCCTCATCCAGGCATTGTAGTATTGTAATGGCCACATTTATGTGCAGGGAAACAAGCTGGAATCTGGGGTCTGTATCCCCACACATAAATCCAACCAACTGTATTACGGGCTGAGGGTGTACAGAGTAATCATAAAGATCTTTTTATCCTACTTCCTTGTCCTGGCTCTTTCCCATTCTCATCTTGTGGATGGATTCCAGAGCATTGGAGAAAGAAAAAGGGAGGAGGAACAAGAAGGCAGCTTTAAGTGGCAAGGTATAGACAATAAGGTTATGGAGCACCTTGTGGCCTAATTTTGCATCGCACAAGGAGGTAGCCTCAGGAGCATAGTGACAGCAGATTGTATAGTCACAACAAATACGTTTTTAACATGTACATGCCTGAAGAATGCCTCTGACGGAATAGGCCACGTTACAACGCATGCAATACATCGCATGCCTTACAACGCTGTCGTTACAGCGACTGCGTTGTTACATCGCATACCATTACAACGCAAGTCGTTACAACGACTTGCTGTAGGGGGCGCTGGATGCTGGAATAGTATAATTTACTATTCCAACTCCAGTCTGTGCAACAGTAGGGAAGGTGTTGGATTTTAAATCCAACACCTTCTGCCCCCTACAGCAAGTCGTTGTAACGACTTGCGTTGTAATGGTTTGAGATGTAACAACGCGGTCGTTGTAACAACCGCGTTGTAATGGCATGCGATGTATCGCATGCGATGTAAACGATGTTTCCCCCTCTGACGCAGCCTTAGCCTGATCGAGTGTGCCCTGACACCAACTAAAGGTTCACTCCATGCAAAGCGTGGAAATTGGTCATGCACAATGTTACCCATTTGGCAAAGATGGCCATATCAACCTCTTAATCGGGTTCACTGCCTGAAAAAGATCACACCAATTGGTTCGAAGAACTGCAGTCTTGAGTTTAGTCCAGATTAAAGTACAGTGCATGTTTTTGGTCCAAGTTATGAACAGTCTCCTAAGCCAGGAAAGCTTCAGGGTGTGCAAATAAAGTATGGAGAATGATTTCCACTTTTAGGTGTAACTCTATACAATACTTTTAAAAAGAAAGAGGAGTTTATTCCTGTGAACCATCATAGCCTTGTGAAAGCTTGTGCATAGCTCTGAGGCAGAAAGGGCCTGAAACTCCTAGCCAACGTTATAAAAACGACATAAGATTTACTATGAAAGGTGCATCAATTTGCAAAACGCCATTGGCTCAAAAGGCTTTTGCATTAACTTGGTAAGAATCAAATAAATTAAAATCACCAGAGACAGAGGTTGCCATACCAAGGTAAATGCTGCATCATGTATATCAGCCCAGTTGGTTGAGGAAATTGTCTCCGCAGACCTGTTGCAGTATGGTCCAAAGGCCACAAGATAGATGTTGGAGGATTCACCCGAGTTCCTGCCTCAGCCAGGTGATGAGAAAAAGACACCTCTTGGAACAGAGGTCGCTCCTCTGAGGAAGGTGAATGCTCTCCCTCTGCAGAAGGTGAATCAATTCTGAAAACCAGAACAAGCAAGGTGAAATTGGAGCCACTAGGATAACCAGGCAACTGAGCTCCCCTGACCTTCTGGAAAACCCTCAGTATGAGAGAAATCTGTTGAAAAATGTCGAGAAAGCTTCCACTAAGTCTATCATCAGACTGTCCCACCAGGGGAACCAGTTCTCTCCCCATCCAAGAGACAAACTTCTTGCATTGTAGTTTTGGTGAGTCACAAAGACGCCTATGAGAGGTTAAATCCAATCCTGGAAGATGTGAGTCGAGGACTTCTTGTGCGATCTCTCACTCTTATGATGAGTAGAGATACCTGCTGAGGTTGTCTGTTCTGGTGTTCTGGATGCTGTAATGGTAAATCCTGGATACAGATGAACTGAAGCCTGTGGTGGGTGTGACATCATCTTTAGGTGCTCTGAGTCTGAAAGATCAGATGAATTTGACCTGTCTGCCATGGAGTCCACTACCACCAAAGAGGGACTGCTGTTGGTGATCGTTTCCTGCAGAGATGGTACCAGCCTGGGCTTCTAAGAGTCCAATGGCTTTATCAGAGAACCCAGGGCTGAGTTTCGCTTGTAGAGTGAGTGAGCTTTCTAGGCATGAGGTGGGGTCACACACTTGTGGCTACAGCGTGCCTCTGGTGTCAGGCAACCTCCCAACAGAACTATGGTGGGTCACCGAACACAGCTACTTCAGTGGTGGCTGGTGCTTCCTGGTGAGTTTCCTTTGTTTTATGCTTCCTATGATTTAGATGGACTCTTTGTTTCGAATAGAACCGGTGACTTGCCTGCTGTGCTTATTTATACACTGTAGCACACTGTTGGTTTCCTGGCCTGCACTCTACTCTTTAACATTCATCTGTTTAGCACGGGAACCAGGCTCCACTGCAAAGGCAGTGAAGGAGTCTGAAAAGGAGTTGCCAGACTATGACAGCGAACGAGACTGCCCACTGGAGGAACTGGGTTCGACTTAACAGTACCAACCTCCAGATTCAGTGAAGCAACAGGGGACCATGTCCCTGGGCCTGCACGTAGGAAGACAGACAAAGCCAACTTCTTTACTTAGGCTTGATTCAATGCTGCAACAGAGGTTTTGGGGCAAGAGATGTATATCCTAGGGGATCTCCGCTCCTGTGTGCTTTACACCCTTCCAGCTGGATAATTTCTTCAGATACTGGGGAGGGGGTAGAGGTCCTTACAACCTGGTGCTTCCACCATCCCAGAGATTACTACCAATACGTTCTACAGAGCCAGTGAAGGTGACATCGATAGTGGAGCGTAAAATGTTCCCGGTGGATGTCTCACTATCTGACCATAAGAAAGAGTACCTGGATCAGGGCCCTGTGGGAGAAACTCTGCATTTACTCATGACTCTTTCCTGGTGATGAAATCCAACATCTATTTCAGTATTGGTGCATGGTTGCTCTGCAAAAATACCATGCTGTTGTGAAGGAAATTGTGTGGACTTTTGTTTTTGTACACCAGAAAAAACAGAAAGAGTGCTTGTTTGACTTATAAGGGTCAATATAGTGCTTAAAGATGGTGCTGTAAGGAAGCACTCTAGATAGAGGTCGAAGATGGCAGCTCTCAAGGACATGCCCAAGTTAAAACTAGAAAATCAAATTGTCACTACCAATTCACTATGGGACAAAGATATGTACATGTTATACCCTACTATGACACGGCAGAGATCCAGTGAAGTGTGACAAGTATAATATACACATTTTAACTGAAAGGTGTGCAGCATTAACAAGAATGTTTTATTTATAGAAGATTCATAAGAAAAATCCTTCAGTTTCTGAAGGAAGAGCTTATACCATAGGCATAAGAATGGTGGAGGAAAGTACAATGGTGGATTCTCCTATGGATTTTGTACTTGCTCGAGAAACTATACTAATTGAATGAGCACCCAACTCTATATCAGGCCCCAATACATTTGGACTGTAAGCGAAAGGACTGCAGTGAGGGAGACAGTGAGGCACTTGCCATCTGCCTTGAAAAATATATTTTTTAAAACGTTCTTATAAATCGAGACTACCTGAATAAGCAAAGCAATAAACGAGCCATTAGCAATTACGTATTTGGCAAGTTACCTGCAGAGTAGTGAAACTAAGTTGCAGGAAGTATATGTATATATTACAGGTACTGGAAAAGACACCAAGATGGAATGGTATGGGTTAATGAACAGATTAACCCAGGAACATGAACATTTAGACAATCCTACATATTTGATGAAACAGTGAAGGACTGACAATTACAATGGGATGCAGTGGTTCTGTGACAACTCATAGATTTTCCTTTTTGATATGGTATACATAAGGTTAATTTATTTTGGACAATGAAACACGGATTGCATTTAGATCCCTTGTCTGCAAATGTATCACATATGGATAGCTCAAAACATTTGACTAGATCCAGCCCTCACGGACCTTGGGGTTGCACTGAAAGCATTGTAACTTTGCTGTGTGGGATCCATGTTCAATCCTCCTAAACATCAAAATTTTAAGCTTTACAAAAACTGACTTCGACTTGTAAAAAAAAAAATCAATTACACGCTAGGAGTTTTTTCCTAAAGTGTAAGGTCATGTCTGTGTGTTCCTGTTTGGGACCACGGTGGTCCCGAACAGGATAAACATATGGCCAAACGTAAATCCTAAATAACCACCACATTTGTGGAGCTATCAATCTAAGGTTTCTATTGAAGGATCAAGCGGAGGTCCCAGTAGTAGAACATGATGGTTCCTCCCACTCTAAATAGAGTGAGAGAGCCAAGAGTTTGGCGAACAGGGTACTTTGCCACATTTGTGGTGGAGTAATCTGCCCACCAAACGCAAAATAGGGCAATAAATACAGTAAATATTTATTTTTTTAAATGTATGTAAGAAGGGGGGTTGGTTATGGTTAATCTGTACTTGTATACCTGGCCTCGCACCTTTTGGTAGCTGATGACTGCCTCGCTGGGTGCGGGTCGGACTTTGCCTACAGACTAGATCTTGCTACGCTGGCTTCTTGCATATTATGGAGCTTCTCTATGGTGCAGCCATACCTAACACGATGCCTGGAGTGACTCGCCTAGTGTTTACAGGACGGAAGGCGGCCCAGAAGCATAAGGGATGGTGGGCGAAACTTACTCAGCACACCCCACTGTGGCACGGCACGTGGTTGGGGAAGGTGTAAGCGTCGGAGGGATTCGCACACTGGGACGCCATCGGCATCACACTACTAGGAGATGTTTGGGTGGGTACACATATGCTCTCTTCTCAAGACCTCCAACAGACCTATGCTTTGACCAAAATGCAGTTCCACAGGTTCCTGCAGCTGCACCATGCCTTGGGGACACACAACCCTCCAGATACCTCCATCTCGGAATTCAGCCCCATGGAAGCTAAAATTAAGATGGGGGCCCTAGGAAAGGGTGGGGTGTCCCAGATTTATCGTACCCTGATCCTTAATACCCCTGGGTCATTAGATTACCTGTGATCCCAGTGACAGGAATGGATAGGGCCTTTGGAGGACGACGACTGGTGTGATGCACTGATGGATCCCAGGGTTCTTACAATCTCATCCAGGCTACACTTGGTACAAACGTACAATCTACATTGTGCCTATCTCACCCCTGCCAGACTGGCCCATGTGGGTCTCATGGCCACTCCTGCATGCTATTGATGCTCCCATGAGCCAGCAGATTTTTACCACATGGTATGGACTTGCCCCGTTATATCACGCTACTGGGAGGCGGTGGTGGCAGAGCTTTCAGAGGTATTGGGACTGACTTTGGAACTTTCCCCATTATTGATCCTTCTAGGGGTGGACATAGCCATGGGGGGATCCTCTGCTGAAAGGATTTTACTGGGTACCTCCTTTTTGTAGCTAAAAGAGACATTGCCGCACACTGGAAGGCCCCCGACACTGGAGCTGTGGCGCCGGGGGGATAGGCTGGTGTGCGCAACAGGAAAAGCCAGTGTACGGGCCAGGGGGTGTCCCGCCAAACATGCAAAGATTGGAGTAAATAGCTTGAGGCCTCGGCCGTGAACGCTCGGTTGGTTTGAGCTGCATCATTACTATGCTTATAATATTCTTGAGTGTGCAAGTCTAGATGATAAGACCATTTTGCTATTATTTGTATTCGTCACGGGGTGGGTCACTTCGTGGACTAACATAGTGATTTGTTGTGATACTTATAAAACAGTAAAAAATTGTTTATCAAAAAATAAAATGTATGTAAGGACACTTACAAACTAAAGTCCTGCTTCTCATTCAGTACTCTGGGATACCTTAGAATTTAAGCAGGAAATAACGACATGCCCTTCAAAGCCAAATTTTAGGAATTTAATATGTTTACACTTTTATTGTATATTAGCAAGCGCTGCTGCATGATATCATAGATACTACCCACTTCATTGGGAGAATAGAATTATTAAGGTAGATCCTGCACTGACACCTGAACATATCATTACACTGACAGAGAACAATACACAACACTCATGCACAATAATTTCAACTGAGAAAACAGCAATATCAGAGTAAATTGTTTTCTACATTGCTACACCCACACAATAAAAACACTTTGAAGCATAAAAAGACAGGCAGAATCCCCGGGAAAAATAGAAAACTTGCACGGAGGGGCTGTGCTTAGTAATCATGGCTGGATTTGAAACTGCAGAAAAAAAATCTGATTGCAAAAATCAAGGAATGTTTTGCTAATAGGAAGCAAAGAAATTAGTAATAGAAGCTAGCCATGCGATTTCTCAATGTCTCTCCCCTGATGGTGACCCTAGTAAGATCCGAGCTAGCTATATAGCTATATGTAAGACAGCTACCCGATTGCTAAATAATACCAGACCACCTAAAGATCATAAACAGCATTCTTGGTTCAATTCAGACTGTACTTCAGCCTTAAAAGCCCTCAAAAAAGCCACCAACATAATCCCACGCAATAGTGAGGCAGTAAGATCAGCCAGAAAATGCTATAAAAAAAGCGCTAGAAATTAGGAAAAGGAAAATCAGTGAAAAAGCATGGGAAGACTTAGATAAAGCGTCCCACCTAAAAGATAGGGTCATGCAGGGCTGTGTAATGGCACCTTTGCCCTGAGTTTATATAGTGGTGATACTCCTAGATTCGCCTCTCGGCCAGTCCCAGTTCTTTTATATGCGGATGTTGATTTTAAATTCACAAACAGCAATTGGCCTCCAGAAACTTTAAAATGGTTTTAACAGTTTTCTGACAAATCCAAGTTTAAAAGTAAAAACCAGAAATCATTTATTTTAGCTTGTGGTCCAAAAAACTCCAAAACAAAATCCTTTTTTATTGGTGAAATTCCGCTTATTAAAGTTTTATAGTTTAACTATTTAGTTATTCTGTTTGACGCAAACTTGTCATGGGATGGTATGAGTAACCAGAGAATTCAGAAAATGGGAGTAGCGTGGGGATCTATTTTTAGATTCGCAAAACAATTGAAACACAAGCCAATAAAAGAGATGGTCCAGCTATATAACTCTAAATGCCTGGGAGTGGGAACATATAGAGCTGGTGTGTGGGGTCATGAAGCGCCAGCAAGAATGCAGGCCCTTGAAAATAAGCTCCTCTGCCGGATACTGGCCATCCCTAAATCGCCCCAAAGATTTATCTCCCACAGTAAATTAGGTATGGGCTATTTGGAAGACAGAGTTAAAATGCCCCCCCCTTTTACTCTGGGTTAACATTTGGTTTACCCCACAAGCAAGCTTTTCAAGAGATATTCTGAGTGTGTGCAAGAACCTGGAAAATAGATACTCCATCCCTTGGCTAGCATATGTTAGGAGTTTCAAGTTTATTTTATTAGCGTAGTTACTTAAAACCATTGCTACAGGATATATCAATAAAAAGTTTTGTTTTAGTTATATTACAAAAATGGTTTAAAAAGGAGTTTGAATTAAAACAGAGGGTCGTCCATTTCAGAGCAGTTTGTAATAAAAAGTCATTTCATGAAAATCTTTTAGCTGCTGTGCATTTGGGTGGGAATGTCGCTCTGCCGAATAATGCTAGTGCTGTTACATTTCTCTCGCAATTATAAAAAAAAATTCCCCACCAGCCTCAAGAACTTCACCAGGCAACAGTTCAGCTCTGGAGCAAAACAGGCCAACACAGCTTGTCTTCGAGTGCAAATGCCTCTCCGATTAAAAAATGGTCTTAAAAGTTGTTTTTGTTCGAGTGTCAGTTCTTTGCAAGTGCAGAGTAAGTGTAGCATATCCTCCTGTGCTGTGCCACACAAACGGCAGGTGGAGTTGAGATGGGCTTTCAGCCAGCACGCAAAGTGCTTTATGCATGAAAGAAGCCCTAGTCGATATTTTAGAAATTGGATTTTAGTTGATCTAGCATATCCCAAAGCTAAATATTTTTGAGCAGCAGGGGTGGAGTAGGTGCTCAGGGTCATCCAGCTGTGTGTCCTTTCAGATAAGGCTGCTTTATCCTCTATCCATGATAGGTGTTTTACTGTTTTCCAAACTATTTTCTTAAAGAGGCGGTGATTTGTGGGAATTTCCCAAAGGCCAGTTAGCCCTAGGGTTGTCAGGCTTGTTTGTAAATATTTTGCAGCTGGCATTGATGTTTTGTGTTGTAGCTCTAACCAAAGGCGCCAGTTAAGACTTCCTGGTCCAGATTTTCGTACCTTGTCCCAAAAGATGACGTATGATCCTTGTCTTGCCAGGGACTGCTTTTGAACACCAAACTCTAGCCTGATCTGCGCAGGAGAGACATATTTTGGCAAACCAAAGATTGTTCTGTATGCTGTTGCAACTGTCCTATCTAGTAGCTTGAAATCCCTGTCCCCCAGTGCCTCACTCCCATAAACTATTGTTGGTAAGAGTTTTGCCCGAATTACTTCGGCTAGTGGGAGGAGTGATGGGCCGTTCAGCTTGGAGTTGAGGGTTCTTAATTAAACTGCCAGGGCTGTTCCCTTCCTCCTGATTGATTCCCTTTGAGAGGTAAAGTGGCCACCATTGTCGATGATCACTCCTAGATATTTATATTCTAGTACAGAGTCTATGCGGGTATGCCCACAAAACCAGGCCTATGTTTTCTTTAGGTTCTTTTTGATTGTCATGGTCTTAGTTTTCTCCAGATTGATGATCAGGCTGTTGGCTTCAGAATATTCAAATGTGGTAGTAAGGAGGTGCTGCATACCCACCTTCGTCTGGCTAATTAGGACTAAGTCGTCTGCGTAGAGTAGACACGGTAACGCTAGATTCCCTAACCGTGGGGCGTGTGAATTACTATCGTTTAGTAGTGGGACAAGGTCTGCCAAGAACAGATTGAATAGGGTCGGTGCCAACACACAGCCTTGCTTAAGACCTTTCGTTGTTGGTATCTGTCTCGAAAGGGTTGACCCGTCGCCCAGTTTTATTTGAATCCAGGTGTCAGTGTGCAAGTTGATTAGCAGGTTGAGCAATGGCTGTGGAATGCCCCATTTGGCCAGTTTTGCCCATAATGTGTTTCGATTTACATGGTCAAAGGCAGCCCGGTAGTCAATGTACCATAGGTGCAATGGCATTTTTGCATTGTCTGCCTTATCGATAAGCAGGGCCATGGTCGTAATATTTGTTACAGTTCCAACAGACTTAGAGAAGCCGGTCTGATTACGAGGTATGATTGAGTTATCTTCGGCCTATTGCTCGAGTTCGTCCAGGAGGGTTCCTGCAAAAAATGTTGCCTCATTATCCAAAAGAGCAATTAAACGATAATTCTTCGGCAGGGCTTTGTCTCCTGATTTGTAGACTGGCAAGATTATCGACGTCCGCCAGGTTGGGGGTAGTAGGCCTGTCTGCCTTATTTTGGTGAAGAGAGGGCTTAGTGCTTTTGCCCAATAGTCTACGTCTTGTTTGAATAGCACTGGCGGGATTCCATTGGGGCCCGGTGCCCCTTCTCTTCTTCCCTTCCCTATTTGTCGTTTAATTGCTTGAAGATGGTCACTTGGAGATGTAGCTCCCGGCAGTGTGCCTTCTTCCCCTTCCGGTACAATTGCACTTCCGTCATCGGATTGGTGCACAAGTGTGGTTTTTCTCATGGATGCGGCGAACCTACTTCTTATCGGCAGTGAGGTCTCGTCTTGATGGAAGTGATTCCCAAGGTAGTTTGCCCAATCCTTTTCTGATATATTGGATGATAGTCCCTCATGTGCAGGGCTAATGAGTCGATTTATTGTCCCCCAGAATCTTGCGCAATCGCTCTGTTTAATGTCGGCGTGCAGCTTCGCCCATACTGCGTCCTCGGTGTCTCTCTTAGCCACCCATGTTGCTTGCTTTAGTTGTGTTTTCTTCAGCCGTAGTGTGGCTAAGTTTGCGAGGTCAGTTGGGTTTCGTCGGAGGTGCTGCAGCGTATGATTAATTGTTTTTTTATGGATCCTATCTTGATTTTTTGCAGTTTTGTAAAATTAGTTGTGCTACTATAGCTCAACTGTGCTCTTGGTTTGATTGGGGCCGCAAAGAACTCCGCCACCGAAGTTGTAAAGTTCACCCATTTCTCTTTTTCATTGTCCCCTTCCCGTGCTTCAAATACATTTATCGCAGTTTGCAGGAAGCTCCCTTGCGATGCTAGGGCGAATTTTATTTTCCTATGGTTAATTGTGAAGCTTGTTCCTTGTAGGTCGTTCGATTTCGAGAACTTAGGCATGTTTGTGTGGAGTGTGAGCTCCTGGGGCCGGTGGTCGCTATCCGATTTGTCGCCCATGCTAAACGTGGCAATTTCATTGAATAGGGTTAGGAATACAAAGGTATAATCTAGTGTTGAGTTTTTGGTTTCTGAATAATGAGTAACTGCTGGTGGATTGTCACCTGTGCTCCTGCCATTTACAGCTCTAAAATTGAGGTGTTCAAGATCCTCGATAAGGCACTGGCTGGCTTTTGATGGCAGTTCTGATAAACTCTTCCCTTGTGACGGGATATTCCATGATCGGTTTTGTATCGACACTTCCTCCGCTGTCGACGAGCCGATTAGGTGTGAGTTGAAGTCCCCTGTAAGTATCATGTCTGATGTATTGACCTCACTTATAAGTAACTCTAGGAAGTCAATCAGTTGTTTCGCAGCCTTCATTTGTCTGTTCGGGTGTATGTAAGCGTTTATTATTGCAATATCTTTGTATCCGTTCCCTGGTGGCCCCCTCGGGGTAGATATTTTTACTGCAATTGTTTCTGGTACTGTCGGGCCAACTAAGCAGGCCGAGGCTGTGCTCATGTTGTTCACATAAATTGCGAGGCCTCCCCGGAGATGTCCATATCTTGCTCCTTTGACCGCTGGTGCAAAAAAGCGTAGATATCCTTGAAGGTGTGGTGGATCAATCAACCAAGTCTCCTGCAGTGCGATGATGTGAAATGACCTTTGATAATTGATAAAGCCCAGATCAGTCATCTTGCTGTATAGCCCGTTGACATTCCATGAGCATATCCGCAGCCGGTTGATTTCTCCTGTTAATGGTTGTTGATGGCTGGTTTGTCAATTATTGCTTGCTTGTTTGTTGATTGACCTGATGGGCCATCTTAGGTCTTCAAGTCGAGATACTTGGTGTGTTGGTTCTGAGCAGATTCTGTGTTTTTCCTGTGGATGGCTGTTTGTAAGAGGAGAGCTCCCTCTTGCTCCTTTTAATACAGATCTTGTGGTGTTTTTCCGAACTGTCGGCGCTTAATCTGTATGCACCGGGATCAGCGGGGCTGGGTAACCAGGTGCGCTAGTGGGGGCGATCTTTATCCCCCAGCTTTCGAAGGTTGAGCTTTCCAAGAGTATTTTTTGTATAATAGTTGTCTGCCTCCATGTGGTCAATGTATCCTCTCCCCCTTGAGGGTCAATGCGATTAATGAATTCTACTGAGTCCAAGTCTGTAGTAGTTACATCTGCCAATGTTGGTATATGCGACATTAAGCGGAGGATATTCCCTCGATTTAGTATGTCATGTGGTCCTCTTGATCTATATTCTGGGGTAAACTTGGGGGTATTCCCGTACTCGTTGTAGTTACCTTCTAGGCTGGATTCTGGCTGATTGACAGTAAACCGAATATCGTTGCTTCCTAGTTTATCCGAGGGTAGCAGTACTTCAGCCCTGCGCTGGACATTCTGGGTTTTGTTTACGGCTGGTCTTGTGCTCGAAAGGTGCTCCTTGTTTTCCGCGGGAGTGACCTGAAATCTTGGCCAGTCTGGCTTTCGTGCGGGCAGGTTTGCTGGTCGCTCGTCCCTTGTTATTTGAGGCGAGGTTGGACCGGCATTGAAATTCCATTTCCGGTTGGAGTTTGGGCTGGCTAGTAGAAATGACCAAGTTATCCTGGGGAGTCTTGGCCCCTTGATAAACTGACAAAGCTGTTGTTAAAGTAGATGAGTGGCGGTGTGACGTATTAGCTTCTGCCTTCGTTCTACACGAAGTTAGGCCATGTGTTTCTGTCTCCTTTCCGAAGTTGTTGTGGTTGAATGGGTATTTATCTTCATCTCCAGCCTGCATTGGTTGCCCTGTTGCCCCTGTGAATGTGGGCTGTTCGTTGGTTTTGGGGGCTGCCTCCTTCTCAGAAAGTGTGGAGTTTGTGCTCCATGCACACGTTACCGCTGGAGTTTCTTGATTTGTGGGTACAGACTTCCCTGGTAGTGTCAGCCTGAAGAGACGGGCAAAGTCTTCCTGATTAGAGATAGATTTTTGGTTCCGTCCCTTCCTCCTTTGGGCGCGTCGTTGTTTTGCATTTGAATTTACGTTTAATTTTGTTCCTTGGCGCAGCCTCGCCAAAGTGGAGACGGAACTGGCGACGCTGGACGAGTCGTCACTGGATCCCTGGGTGCTGACCAAGCGCAGCGCGCTCCTCTTGGAGTTCAACGAGCATGCTGACAGGGAGGTCGTCTTTGCTAGGGAAATACCAACTGGCACGGCGATACGGCGAGGGCGAACGCCCCGGTAGAACACTGGTGAGCCCCCCTAAGGGAGCCGGGCACATAGCGTTGATTATTCGTGATGACGGTACAGTTGCGACTACTGATGCTGACATTATGGGGGAATTGGTGGAATACTACCACTCCCTTTATTCAACTACGCTCCCTGAGTCTTTTTCCCAGCATATACCATATCTACAAGAAGTGACCATGGTCTGGCTCACTAAAGGTCAAGCTGAGTTCCTAGCGGACCCGTTTACTGTAGAGGAGATTACGTTGGCCATTGACGCGCTCTCGGGCTCAAAAGCTCTGGGCCTTGATAGACTAACAGGGGCGTTTTACAAAGCATACAAGGAAAGCTTGGCGCCCCAGCTTCTGGAAGTCTATGCTGAGGCCCTGGAGGTGGAACCCTCCCCCCCTCTTTGAGGGAGGCAGCTATTTCTTTGTTGCTCAAGCCAGGTAAGGACCCCACGCACTGCTCTTCATACCGCCCCATTTCCCATATAAATTTCGACAATAAGATCCTTGCCAAAACACTGTCTACTCGTCTCTCTTTGTTATTAGATCAAATACTGTCCCCAGTTCAGTCGGGGTTCATACCACACCGCTCCACTGCCCTTAATCTTAGGACGGTCTTCTCAGTCATTAACCGGATAGAACCGTCCACCCCCGCAGCTGTTGCGTTGTTAGACGCAGAAAAGGCCTTCAATTCTGTCGAATGGCCTTTTCTTATGGCCACGCTTCGTAAACTAGGCCTCCCCTTCAACTTTATTGCGCTCATTGCCCTGTTATACTCTTCTCCGTCTGCCCGACTCCGGGTTAATGGCTCCTTGTCGACTCCCATTCCGATCTCGCGTGGGACACGTCAGGGGTGTCCACTATCCCCGCTATTATTTATTATAGCAATGGACCCCCTGGCCAGTCATCTCCAAGAAAAACATCTGTTCCGAGGCCTACAATTTCCAGACGGCCCGATACTAATGTCGTTCTACGCGGATGACATTTTGCTGTTCGGTCGGCACCCCCATGATAATTTGCAACCTCTGGTGGAGGAGATTGGGCGGTTTGGTGCCCTGTCGGGCCTAAAAATCAACTGGGGAAAATCGGTGCTGTTTCCTATTACGCAGGCGGCCTTGATGGACGAGACGGAGTATCCACTACAGGTAGCCAAGGAAACCACGAAATATCTCGGGGTGCACCTGCATAGGGAGAAAGAGCAAGTCATACAACTTAAATTACGGTCCTGCTCTGGAACACCTCACCCTGCAGGTGGAAAGATGGATACAACTACCCCTTTCAATGGCAGGCCGCATTGCGCTAATTAAGATGAAAGTGCTGCCCCGTTTCCTATATTTTTTCCGTACCATACCTATTCCCCTCACCAACGCATTCTTCGCACAGTTGCGGGGCCTCCTCATTCGCTTGATATGGGCAGGCCGCAGACCCAGGGTAGCCTGGGACACACTTACACTGCCTTACGCCCGGGGAGGGTTTGCTGTTCCTGATTTCCGACTTTATTTTTTAGTGGCACAGGCCCAATACGCACATCATTGGTTTCATCCCGACGCTCGGATTCCCTATACAAAGCCGGACAGGGAGTTGGCAGCCCCGACACCCCTCGCGGCACTACTCCCTAAAGGTATTCCCATTGACTCGCAGGATATCCAGCCTCTGGCTACCACTTGCTGGGCATGGCGTAAGCTCAACCTTAAGCTTGGCTCCGGCCCTCTTTACTCTCCAGCTATTCCGCTACCAAGTAACCCATTCCTCCCCCTCACTGTGGAAAGGGGGTCCAAACTATCCTCACTAAGCTAGGGTTAGATACTTTTGGCACCATGTTCCCCGATGGCCAGGCGCGTAAATTGTCAGACTTTACCCAGCTCCCAGGAATGACCCACATGGACAATTTTAATATGGCCTTACTGCAGGGAACTTTGCGCACCACTTTTTCTACTTTTCCCGCCCCATATCCGGACTTCACACCGCTCACCCTGCTTATTACTGCTGATAGCGATGCCCACTTGGTCACTAAATTGTACAAAGCCTGCATGTCACTCAAGAAGGTACGGGACAGAGGGATTCGGCAGCGTTGGGAGGGTGATTTAGGTCAACCCCTGACAGACAAAGATTGGACCTACTGCCTAGACCAAATCCGTAGAATATCCCCCAATCACAGACACAAACTCCTCCATTTCAAATGTATCCATAGAACTTATATCACTCCCCAACAACTGGCCAAATTTGATCCCTCCAAACCCTCCAACTGCCCCAAGTGTAATGCGCTGGATGCAGACTTTATTCACATGGCCTGGTCCTGTTCTCACATTTTATCGTACTGGCAGGAAATATTTCAAGAGATCGCAAAAATAATTGAGGCACCTCTTCTGCCCTCTCCGAGACTGGGCCTGTTGGGCCTGGTCAATCATATTAAACTTTGCTACCGGCGGTTTGCAGCAATTGCTCTGCTACTCGCCAAGAGAGAGATTGCGGTCCACTGGGGAGCGAAGACGAGGCCCAAGAAAGCTGCCTGGACACGGAGCCTGGCTTACAGTAGTTTGCAAACTGAGAAGTATTCTATGCTTCAATCCCCCACCTCTAGGCCTCGGGATATATGGTGTATCTATCGCACACACTTACAGCAGACTCTTATCGCCTCTCAGGTTCCTTCAGCTAGTGCACACCTACCACCTGAAACTGTAGACGCCGTTGCAATTCTGGACACTGAATGATTTGTTAGGCCCAATGCTAATTCCCCCCACTATGTCCCCCTGCGGGATTTCTGTTTGCGCGCACCTGACTGAGCTATTTCCCTTTTTCCTGGTTAGTACGGAAATATTTGTACACCCATTTGCTGATTATTGCATGGGCACAGTTTACTAGGCCCCCTTTTTTTTTCTCCACCCTTTTGATTGGTTAAATCTATTTTTCATCTGATTGTTATCATTTGCAGGTGGATTTTATGTATGTGTGATTTCGGATATTGTTTTGATTTTTTTGATTTTGTTTATTATGTTGTCAGTCATTTAATTTCATTGTATTGTATCGTATTCTTTCAAATAAAGCTTTAAAAACTAAAAAAAATAATAATAATTTTGTTCCTTGGCCATCTGGCTCTGTCACAGGCCCCCGAGCGTGCCCGGTTGCCGGGGCCTGTACTATTGTTTTATTGCGGCCGTCGCTTTTAACTTCGCCTCTTGTTATTGATTTGGAAAGGTGGGATTTCTGGTCCGATTTCTCCGCACCGTCTGTACTCATACTGGTTTCTGCCTCTGCAAGGAGAGGCTCCTTTGAGCAGGGATTGACGGGGGTCCGAGCAGTGTTTTTTATTTGTGCACACAGCATTGAGGGGAGGGATGCTAGTTTGTCAACTATAGGCCCGCACCCACAGCTTAATTCCGTGTCTTGAGTATTACCCCGTGTGTTCTGGAGGAAAGTGTTTACAGTTCCTAATTTCCCATCAATTGCTACTACAAAAACAGCCAAGGTGTTTAGTAGGGTCAGCTGAGTATCCATTTTATCAGACTGGTACTGGAGGGCTTCCACCAGGAGTTGCACCGTTTTGAGTAAACTTGCCCAAGCACTTTCAGAATCTAATTTTTTCTGACACTTAATTGGGCTTTTCATTCCATTCCAAAAAGCTTTATTCGACATATTAGGTCATAAAAGCACAAAACTTACATTAAAAGAATACACAAAACGTCGATAAGCAATTCATGGAGGCCCTCTACAATTCAATACATGCCCCCTAGGATGGAAAAATCTAACTATCATAAAACTCTTTATACAAATCTTAAAATTTTTACATATTAATTTGTTAAAAACTTTTTAAAATATACCACAATACAAATTACATTTGTTAACAGTCAGTAGAAAAGAGCAAATCATTTCACAATTATACAATACGGCCAAGCGTGCATGCTAAAAATCCACTATCTCATTGTGGGACCTTACTTCTAATTGCCCACACCCACCCCAAGTATTTTGCCATGGCTACAACAATAGCTTCAGTTGTATCACTTCTAAGAATTCTTTCCGCCTCATGCGCCCTTCTTGTTCCCAACAGCTTACAAATTGGGGTCAGCCAGGCGCGCCGCGGAGCTTTGTAACCACTACATTCAAATAAAACATGGGTCAATGATTCTTTACCACTCCTGCACACTGAACACAGGTCATTCCTAGGTATAGACCATTTGCTAGTAAAATCTTTTAATGGTAGTGTGCCGACCCTGAACTGGAAATATAATTTCCGCTCAAAGGGCTTTGTAATAAAGTCCCAATATTGCTCAAACTCAGGTATGGGTTTACAATTCAGGGAATACCCTGTAAGGGATGAAGACTCACAATTTCTCACTGTATTGGTCTGGGCCATTTCCCAGTATTTAGCCTTCAAGATCTGTTTAGATGGAAAAACTGTGTTTTTGGGGTCCTCCCATAGTGGACACATACCCATATTCGCTAGAGTAACTCTAAGCTGTCTTAACCATTTAATTTGGTGCGATGTGTCCAACCTTTTTACATCTTGAAAGCCAGCTGCATACTCTGCAAGTTCTGGGGTAGACCAAAGTCTACGCCAGTACAAAAGTGGACGTAATTTTTCAAATTCCGCAATTGGCTTTCTCCCCAAATCAATCAATAACGGGCATTTTGGGGTACTCTGTGGCAAGCTGGTAATGTTTCTGAGAAACTTATTTTCCGAGATAGTAAGTTTGGATAAGTTCTCATCAGCCCAGAGTTCTGCACCATATAAGGCAGAACTGACTACTTTCATGTTATAAATCTCCATAGCAGGGCTAACTATCTCGGTGAAGGAAGTGTTGTTTTCTTTTTGCAGTACTCCTACCAGTTGTCTGTGTTTTAGGGATGCTATATCGACCTGATGTGTCCAGTTTAACCCCTCCTGGATGTTGACCCCTAGATATGTGAACTCTTTAACCTGATCTAGCATGGCATTGTTCAGCATGATGCCCCCCTTAAAGGCCCTATGTGGATTAAAGGCCATCAATTTTGTTTTAGACACATTGACCTCCAATCCGCATCGAGCGCAAAACTCTTCGAAGATTGTTAGGGCTCTCTGGAGCCCACTCGGTGTTTTGGAAAGGATCAATGTGTCGTCCGCAAACATTAGTATGGGGACTTTTTCGCCTGCCAGAGTCGGTGCGTCTGTGGGGGTTAATCTCATACAGTTCACAATCCCATTAATGTATAAAGAGAATAAGGCTGGGGCCAATATGCATCCCTGTCGAACACCCTTCTCCACTGCGAAAAATTTTGTGACTTCACCCTGCTTACCCCACCGGATCCTAGCCTTGTTATCCTCATGCAACCTAATGATAAGTGTCAACAAATCGGGTGGTAGCCCCATTTCTTGTAGCGTCTGCCAAAGCTTTTTGCGTGGTACAAGATCAAATGCTGACCTAAGGTCAACAAAAACAGCATACAAGCTACCCTTACCCAAGGTTACCGTTTTCCAGAATAGTAAAATAAACCTAAACACTTGGTCGATTGTGCTAGTAGAGGTACGAAAACCTGCTTGGAGGGGCGATAAGATATTGAATTCACCGATCCAATCCTGCAATCTATTTAGCACCAATCTGCCCATTATCTTTTGTAGAGAATCAATAAGGCTGATCGGCCTATAGTTCCCTGGGCATGATTTGTCCTCTTTCTTAAAAACAGGAATGAGCTCTGCGCCTTTCCAGGAATCTGGAACCGGCGCACCCTGAGCTATAGCATTTGTCAGTAAGAGGATATATTTGCCCCATCTCACTTTATCATAGAGGAATATATCCCCCGGTATTCCATCTAGACCTGGAGCTTTTTCTGCCATGACGGATTTCAGGGCCACCTCCACATCTACCTTACTAAAAACTTCCCCCTTAAAAATTGCTTATCAATGCTGCCCTCTATTTCATGCTCACTTGCAGCATATTGCGGTTTAAAGTGGATTACCCACTCCGATTGTGAGACGTGATTTTGGGGCTGGGAGGCCTGCCCTCCTCTATTCCATTTATGGACATTCCAAAACTGTTTAGAATTCCTATTAACACAAGCCTCCTTCAACTCGTCCCACCTTTGCTATCCCAATCCTTGTTCGCCTTTTTTGTACTCCCCGATATGTGGCCCTTGCTGCTCGTACTCCTATGGGGTCCCCTTGTATGATAGCTTCCCCCAAGTCTGCACGGGACTTTACATTCCGAGCTATACCATTCCTGAGGTTTGGGTGTGATCATCTTCTTTGGTTTACTCATTATACTAAAATGCATACACAATAGTCCAAAAATTCATTATGTATGCAAATAAAACTCTTTAGATCAGTCGGATTAGTTACTCTATACTGCAATTCACTAATGGCCTGGTCTAGCTCTTTTTCAATACTAGCAAGTACACCCGGTAGGTCTTTTAGCTTGGTCCATTTTAGTCGCCTTAGATCATTCGATGGGACAACGTCAAAGGTGATATAACTGTCTAACACTTCTTGAGGATCTTTGGAATATAAAAGGTCCATGTCCACACATAAAGGATTGTGGTCACTTTCCAATCTCTCTCGAATCCTCATATCCTTCACTCTATGCCAAAGTGCTAGGCTAACCAACACGTAATCTATCCTACTAGAATAGTGGCCATTGTCAAATGTGTTAGCCCCCGTTATATCTGACATTGTACGGCCATTAAGTGCCCGTAATCCCTTTTCCATACAAATTGAATTCACTTGGATCACCGCATCAGACCATCTTTTTATTGGGTCTAGCTCCAACTTTGGAACGCCCCACTTTAGATCTTCCTCAATGTACAAATTTTCCTCCTCACTCAGAGGAGGCTCAAAAGTAGCATTAAAATCCCCCGCAACGATAATATATGTATCTGAGTGTCTACCCTCGAGAAGATCGTCAAGAGCCGCTAAAACTCCCGACTTTTTCCCCCGTGATCCTCTCACATAGACATTATATATTACCACTATCCCGTTAGTGCCCCTAGACACCCTAATGGCCTGAATATCCTGACTATGTGTTGGGAGTACTTGAATATCCAATCCCAGATCTTGCTTCACCCATATTGTCAGTCCCCCTGATGGTCTCCCTTTTGGGCCTTTAACAGCCGGGATATGAAAATTTAAATACCCAACACAAAAATGGGGGACTTCTGCCCATGTCTCTTGAAACAGGCAGATTTCATGCTTCTCAATAAAAGCCTGCCACTCCGGGGATCCCAACTTTGAGCCTAATCCTGCAATGTTCCAAGACAACAATGTGTTTGTTATAAATGATGTATTTGCCGATGGTAGTCTGCTTATAGCACGAGTGCTTATACTGCCCTCCTGTCCTGACCCTTCGTATAGTACAGTTGACAGGAGATCCTCACTTACAACTAGATCCAGCTCTGATACTAGACAATCACACCCTAGTGGGCTGACCCCATGGGCCATCTTAGTTAGAGTATGAACCTGCTGCTTCTTCTCCAATTCCATCTCATGTCAATCTATGTTTTCCAGAGTGGATACTCCCGGAGCCTAGTTAAAGTGTTCTCGTATGGATAAGCGGTCGCACTAATCCTTGGAGGGCGTCTAAACTGGATAGTTGACTGACCTGGTGCAGTTGTACGAAATTCTAGGGCAAAAAGATTTTCCGCTAGATCCGCCCTAGCCATCGTCCAGCTCGATACTATCCAAGGAGTTTGCAGTTGCTACCATCCTGCGGGCCTTTACTATATCTTCCCTTATTACCGAACGGCATCCTCTCACATGCCGTATCCAATGAATGGATTTATTTATTAGGGAATCCTCACTTTCTTGTCTTTTATTTACATCTAGCTTCGGTACATTCGCCATAACAATTTTTAAAGAATTGGACATTTCCGCGGGATAATAAACCGGGTACCTTACTCGCTGTTCATTCACTGGCTGGATAGGTTGAAAAACAGTGTTGTTATTAGACCGTACCGGGACCCCCGCCCGAGCCACTGTAGAGATTTTTTTATTTTGGCTAATGATGGAATTTGGAATAGGTCTAGGCTTTATTGGAAGCAACCTCGAGTTCTCTGCCTTAGGTCTTCCAAATCTGGGTGAGGCCTCAACTGCCTGAGTTTGATTTACCTGTGAGGCAATAGCTGAGGTAGTCCCAGATGTTATCTGAATAGGCAGGATTCCGCCCTGTAATTGTCCTAAGCCTCTACTTTCCCTTGAAACTCCTAGTTGTAGCTGGTTGGGTGTCAATGTTTTTACCAGCGATATTAAGTCCTCTATCTGGCCTCTCATTAGGCCCATTTCTTGTTTTAACAAAATAACTTGCCGAAGCAAGTCTTGGTATTCCATGGACGAATCTATCACCGACCATACCCTGTTCAAGACTAACTGGGGTCTTCTGGGTTTCCTGCGGCCCCTCTTCTCTACTTGGTTCGTTATCAGAGATATCCAACAATGGGAGGAATCTATTAGTACACTCTACCATGATGACAGTGTGATCTATAGTAACAGGACAATCTTTGGCTATTTCTCCTACATCAACATTACCAGCAGCTTTCTTTTGAAATGTTTTATGAAACATTGCCGGGATGATGGTAGTGGGCGTTTTCTTTTCTGGGGATGACCTGGTGGGGGGTTGAACACAGGTAGCTTGTGTCGTAGGTTCTAATTCTAGAATACCCTCACACTCCTCTATCAGGGCATCTATCCGGTCCAAAACGCAATTACTAGCTGCATGTGGCTGGAGCTTCCTTGCCTTTTTGCCCCTTCCACCCCGGTTTAAACTAGTACCTCCAACCTCCCCACCATCTTCACCCCCACTTTGTAACTTCCTTTTACCCATATATGTTGGTGGGGGTCAGACTAAACTTTTTCTTTAATCAAACAGGGCCCAATACTTCCAACTTTTACCTAGCTCTACTTCTCTCTTACGTGGACTATCTCCTTTATAACAGCACCAGGGAGGGGACAGTTCACAACAAAAATAGGCCAGTTCTTACTACCAGAATAAATCACCAGTGTCTTTTGCAGATAGTCACTTCCAGGAGAGTATCAACAGTACCTTTAAGGGTTGTTACATCGTAACTAATTCTCCAGCTCCGCTCTCCGGCAAATGCAGCAAACGTCAGGGGGGTGGCCCTGCCTCTTCCTGCCACTGACGGGCAAGGACGGGCCCGCCCGGGCGCGGCCCGCGCCGCGGGGGGAGAGGCAGAGCTATAAGCGCGTTCACCAGCGCCTCCCCCTCACACGCGGCACCTGTGGCGGGAGCAGGGAATGCTGGGACTGGTAGTCCCCTCTCGCGGTGAAGCTCCCCTTCTGGAGACTGACAGCGCTGGAGTAAAGGCTGGTGGCACTGGAAGCGCTGAAGTGAGGATGCCCTGGGACTACTGTCCCACCAGGGCAAAAGCGAGGTTTGTGGAGCAGCAAGACTGTTTTCCCGTGCCGCGGGGGGAGAGGCAGCGCTATAAGCGCGTTCACCAGCGCCTCCCCCTCACACGCGGCACCTGTGGCGGGAGCAGGGAATGCTGGGACTGGTAGTCCCCTCTCTTGGTGAAGCTCCCCTTCTGGAGACTGACAGCGCTGGAGTAAAGGCTGGTGGCACTGGAAGCGCTGAAGTGAAGATGCCCTGGGACTCCTGTCCCACCAGGGCAAAAGCGAGGTTTGTGGAGCAGCAAAACTGTTTTCCCGCCTTGGGCTTTTCAGATCTGTCCTTAATACTGGGTCCTCCAACCCCTGTTTCCCTTCGATCTCCAAAAGCTTCAATGCATTGGGGTTTTGAGGATCCGTTTTGGGCTCCGCTGGTGGCTGTTGTGTGTAGGTAGCTAGCAGTTCCTCCCATTCCCTTGCATCAATGTAGGAGTGCTGCTCAGAGTCTTCATACTCATATCCTGGTGCAGGTTCTGATTCAGACGATGTCGATGTTGGCGGTTGGCGAAGCTCAGCGCAGGGTTCTTCTGATGTCGAAGTCGGTTTGGGCTTTGTTTCATTGAAGGGGTTGGATGGGGTGCCTAGATCTGTGATGGACAGATCTTTATCTATGATGCAGTTATTTCTCGTTATTCTATTGCAAGCCCCCGCCTCCGACTGCTCCGTCCCCTTTAATCTTTGTTCACTGGTTGCTGTTATTTCTACCGTAGTTAGCTTAGCAGGAGACAGGGGGACTTGTGGCGGCGGTATGGCTTGATTTTGTGTATCTGATGTTCAAACGGCCGCAGTAAGTAGTTTGACGTCAGGCCCAGGTTGGATCTCGGGTGTTGCACTTGCCCCATGCGCCAGGCCGTTGGTGCTGCTTCCATAACCTGGAGTTTTGAGTGGCATAAGCGGCGTGCGTAGGCCCTGGGCTGCAATTGTGCTTGAAAGGAGGGCATCCCCCGCATTCTTCAGAAACTGAAATTTGGTATAAATCTTAGGCTGTGACAATGGAGGGCAACTGTGGGGAGTTCTCCCCTCTTGTTGTTCCCCCCTCCACTCCCCCGGGACCTGGCCCTTCCCAGATATGATGTCGCCCGGTGTGTTTTTAGGGTGCGGCTCAGCCATGTTGCCCTGTGGCGACAGGGATCTTCTTTTACGTTTATTTGTTTTAGTTTTTGGCAGAGGACAACCTCTCACCATGCCTGATCTCATTTCCTTTTGGGCGGGTTTCCCTTGTCGCCTTAATGCTCCCTAATTTTGCTGGTGGTTCCTCTGACCTTCCCCCTCTGTCTCTCACCCTGCGCTGCCCTGCCCTACTAGTCGCAAGTTCACGCTCCGGTAAAGGTATAAATGACTGGCGTAGCTGGAGCTGCCAGCCAGACAGACAGGGGCAAGCTGGGAGGCTTTAACAATGAATTTACTCTGCCCGCTGCCTGCTGCTTCTTCGGGGCCCTGGGCTATCTTTTGTCTACCTTTGGCACTCCAAGAGTGTTGTCTCAGTGTCCGGAACGTCCTGGATACTATGAGCTCCTGTGTCCCTGTATCCCAGTTAGCTTCAGATGTCTCAAATGAAATCAAACCATGATCAAAAAGAGGTAAGATTGGGCAGGAGTTCGGTAGCTCGGTTAGCGGGTTTCGGGTTTCAGCGGTACTGTAGGAGCTCGTATCGCAGGGAGCGGTAGAGTTTGATAGTAATGGTGCACCGGTTTGTGAGAAAGGTTCAGATAGAGTAGCACCTCTTATAGAACTCGTGTAGAACTTGGTGTGCTGACGGCAGACTGGGGGGGTTTGATGCTGTTGTAGACCGCTATAGGCGCTCGCATTCTTTTGTTCCCCTTGTTGGTACTTCTAGGGGACCTCTAGGGCTTGTATAGGTGGCAGGAGTATGCTGGGAGCGAGATTGAGATTTATGATTAATGGCCAGGAGTGGCACAGCTGCTGGTGGTGGCTAGTGGTGGCAGTGGTGGGGAGGGCAGAAGGAGAGGGTGAGATGTAATTAGGTGAAGTGGGGGAGGGCAAAGATGAAGCAAACTGCCTCCTCCACCTGCAAGCCTACTGCCTCCTCTACTACCTCCTGGTGCTGCAGCCCCTCTAAGCCTTGGAGTGGCGAGGCTGGGGGCGAGACAAGCAAGCAAAGCAAGCAAGCGAGCAGGGCACACTGATGACCCGCAGGCTGCACCCAACCTAGTTGGGCCACCTCCGCGGGTTCACCGGGCTCGCACTCAGCGGCCGCACTTAATGGCTGCCGCGCTCGCTGCTCCCAGCTCGTTGCCCTGTACTCTGCGCTCCGTCCGCCGTTGATCCTGCAGCATGTCCAAAACAAGTTGGCGGGTTGCCAAGTTTAATGGGTTTGCGGGTTTGCGGGATACTGCGGCAGGCTGTGTATTGCACAGCGGGCCCCCAATGTGCCGCCGCTGCCCACCTTTGTTTGATGCGCCTGCTCCGCTGGTTTCCGCTCTGCACCACTCGGCTTCTCCGGTGCCTCGCAGCCTGCCTTGCCGCTCTGCTCTGCCGGTTATCCTACTTTCCAGTCCCCAGCTGAGAAGGTTAGGGTCCTCCCTTCGTTAGGAGAAGCTTTAATGACATGAGCCTGACCAATCTCTTTGATTTTCCAGATAGTATTAGTCCCCTGGCTAAGGCCATAGTTAAGGAAACATTTCTCAGGATGAATGAAGAGATTAGAATTGCAAGATCAAGCCATTCAATTTCAGTTCCCAACTATTTGTCCATTTCCACAACGCCTGGGATAGAGCAGTACCTAACATGGGTGGAAACCCCACACAGAAGGGTACCAGCCCCACACCTGGTTGGATGTTCGGACCTAGTAACCACTATGCACTGTTCCCATCACGCACAACACTGCTATGCCTGATTTCAAGTATGGGAACCCAAGAATCCAAACGCTGTATTTACATAGAATAATATCCTGAGCTGCGGGCTTCGGCCAACCATTCCTCTTAGTTCCTCTCTCCTTTTGCCAGCCATGCCTGTGCACTAGCTAGAATCAATTAATATACAAATTAATTACCGAGGCACACCATATGTGTGGCAGGGCCTCCTATCTTCTACTGAAGTACTTTTGGATTATACCGATAGCGTTAAGGCTTTTGTATTGCTCCCAGAGAACAGCCCATACACACATCTTACGGTTTTTCCAGTCCCACTATAACCTAGGACTGCAGTCATGAACTTTCCCTTCTCCCTTATCCGGAGCCGGGTCTTACTACATCTCCTGGCATGCTCCAGGCTGCTTCCAGGAAGCAACTGTGAGGCGCCCAGGCCCCGCCCGCATATTAACACACATGATCGGGCTCGCCTTTGCCAAATTTGACTGAGTGGTGACACACAACGGCGCCCACGCTAATGCGAGCGGTGAGAAGAGGGATTTCTCTTTCTTCTTTTTCTGCGTCCTGTGTACGAATGGGGCCCCCCCTCTTTGACCACAGAGACACAGTAGACTTCTCGATCGCTCAAGAGGCTGGATACCGGGGAACACTGCGGCTAGCGTTTCATCCCCATTAGATCGTCATCGCTTGGCATCAGCACCTACTTGAAACACAGGTTATAGATCATACATCGGCGCCCCGCTAACACAAGCAGTAAGTCGATGGACCTCCTTCGTAAGATAATGTCCTACATTTGAATGAGGTACTCCCCTCCTGACTATAGAGACGTCGTGGGTTGCAAATCGCTTACGAGTTTGGGTGCTGGGGTACGTGAGGGTTAGCATTCAGCCACTCCAGATCCCCATTATATGGCAGCAGCATTTACCTGGGACACAGAGCATTATTCATATATCGGAGACGCGCTTGTTTCAATTAAGCATTTTTCCCTCGAGCAATTGCTTACACTGGGATAAAGATGCACATCGAACATATGTACATTACCTGCACACCTTAGCTAGGTATTGTTGGGTATTCCATCTTAGACAACCCTATGTCTATGCACCCCGACATCGTGATTCATACAAGTTTCCTAATGAATTTATCACTTGTCATGGTCAGAGTAACAGCTATCCCCTAATATAATCGTGAACAGCTTGGGTATGCCATCATGATCCCTTTGCTAGTTTGGTTGAGAGCAAATGCCCCACTTCACTATGTGTCCAAACGAGCAATCTCTGTATATTGTATTCATCACCCTTCTGCACAATGGAGTCTGACCGGTCTCCACACCTCTCTTTTTATGCTTGTCAATCCAATAATATTGGGCAACACTTCTTTTTAACGTCACAACCTTAATTCTACAGGTTGGAGCAGCGTGTGTACCTCAGGCAAACAGCCTAGGACAGATGTGTCATTCTACCTGACTTTTGCAGGTGAGTGACACCATTCATAGACATTTCGCTACAAGGGCACAGTATGTCTGAATACACCACACATCCTTTGTGAAATATTAGACTTGTGATTATTTCTCTAACAATTGATGCTGATTAAATTTTTATGATTGTTACTCTTGCATATTTTGGAATATCATTTTTGGGTAAAATGTATAGCACATTTTCAAACTGATGTAACTATGCGGCTTGTTGTTTATGTCTCATTCACAGGTCCAACCGGTGAATCCGTTCGTTCGAATTTCTTGGATCACTGGTTTAGTAACCAACAAACCGAAGCGTTGTTATTATTCTGATTTTTTTACTCACTTTTACACAGCAGTAGCTATTATAGAGATCCTGATGAAAGCCACAACACTTCCTAGGTCTTAGGCTGAAACATGTCGATCACTACTCAGTACGACTAAATCAAATGTCTGCAGTCGTACTTTTTGCTTTCCGTTTTTAACCCTGGCACAGGGTAGCAAGAATAAAGCTCATCAGGCTAACCCTGTAGCTAGTTTTACTCACCCATTTACTTGCACTGCACATTTCCCATCACCCCATCTGCTCTCATTGGGTTTTAGGAATACCCCTTACATCTGAAAACATCCCTGAGCTCCTCCCTCGCAGCGAGGGGGTTGTAGCCCGTTTCATGATGATAGGAGGATTCCCAATGATGAAGCATGACACCTTTGGTGTGTGAGGGAAACCGTCCTTAAAAGGGAAACCCCCCCCTTTTTGTCAGTTTGTTTCCTTTCTATGACGACACTTAGTCTCTCTGGACCCGAGGGCTCCGTGTGTATTGAGTCTTTGATTGGGGAGCTTGCCCTCGCTGGTCCCTCTTAACTCCTCAGGCCCCCTTGTGTGGATATATATATTGGAAAAACTAGAACACAGGTTTTACCTCACGAGGCTCAGGTTACATTCAATTCATTATCTGGTTGCTTTTCCGAACTCTGGCTCCAAGTTTGAATCCCTTCCAGGCTGCCCATGCAATAACTCTTCAGCTCAAACGACAGTGCACTTTATGCTTTTTTGCACTCTATATCAGCAGCTTGAGAAGACGTTTCTTCCAACCACTTTTAAAGCACAAGAACTTTACATCGCACCAAGAGGGGCCGATCTTTTTAAAAAGCTTAAAAACTCCCACAATTTGCTTCTCTATCCTTAACTATATCGTCTGCAATAAAATTGAGGAGGAGATATGCTTCATAAGAACACTTCTTTCTTTTAGCCCCGACGAGATCGTTAATAGTATTTAAATGAATGTTAGCCTACATGGGTGCTCATAAAGCAATTTTTATATTACTTGCTAAATCTATACACAAATTATATTTTATGGTGTTTTTAAATATGTGCTAATTGGTGTGTGATATTTTTTGATCCTGAAATATCATATGATGTATAATGTATTTTAAATCTGTATTTTAATGGTCATTGTTATGACTAAATAAAGACTATTGACAGACTGACTGACTCGGGTAAAAAACAAAAACAGGTAACATCCAGCTGGCATAGGAAAGATGCACTGCCACGCGAGCTAAAAGTTCCATAATTTGATGATAATTGAACTGCTCACCACATGCAAGCACAAGAAATCAGCAGAGGATCTGAGCTGTGCTTCAGAAACAAGCCAATCCACAGGCTATGTACTTGATATAACATAGCTTTACAATTAGGTCTAGATTCTGTACATTACATAGAGAGATTGCGAGCTGTCCGAAGTAGCCAATAGTTATTTTATTATTTCCAATGATTTCTTTTACTGCAATTGGTTTTGCAAAGAGCTTATGTCAATCTCAAAACTTTTTATTAACAGAGCATGGCCTGTACCCAGTACTTTAGGATGAAAAGGGAGGGTGTCTTAAAAGTGCCACAAAACAATATTTATTTGTGGGCTTGGGCTCAGTCAGGCATATCCCAAGAAGCACAATTAATGGAGAAAAAGGGGGTAGTCTATGTAACCACAGAGGTGGCCTGACAGACCCGGATACAAGCCATTTGTCTTTGAAAAATTTAAATATAACTTTCTTACACAGCGAGAGTTCCTGAAATAAACAAAGCAACAAAAGGATCCATTAACAATTATGTCCTGGCAAGTTACCTGCAGAGTCTATTATATGGTGCTTATAGTTTCTAATATGGCTTATCAAGCCCATATGCAAATGATATCAGAGTAACTGCTTTAATATATGCTAACGTGATACACAGTATTAACAAAAATAAAGAAGTGCACATTAACAGCAAGGCTAACGGTATAGCAGTAGAGACAGGAGAGAATGTAGCTTGGTAAGACACATACTGCATTATCCAGAATAGATGCAGATTGCCAGAGGACAAGAACGTGCTATTTGAGGTCTCTCAAGAGCCAGAAAGTGTGGTCTCGCTGATGGGTACTGAATGGGCAATCCATCTTTGGTGCATTTATAGAGAAATCATATTTGAAGGTGGAGGTATTTCTAAACTTGAATGCATCCACTTTGCGCAGAGCTTAGCTCTTAAAGTTGTGTTTCTGCCAGAGACTCGGGGTTTTTGTGCAAAATATTTGGACAGGCCAGCCAGTAATGCATTTAGCAGGTGTATACATGAAATTACTAAGGCTTGAATAGCCAATTTAAGGTCGTTTTTTAAAGAAAGGTTTCAAACTACAGAGCGGTTTTGACAAGAATCTGGCACTGTTGGTCATCCCTTTGACATATAGATCAAGATGGGGTAGTTTGGTGAGTTGAAGCCATGAAATTGTGCCAAGATGATAATTTATCTTGTTTAACTTGTGTTTTTCAGTCAGTGGGCAATTCCTGACATGTGTTAGGAGGAGAGCAGGGTATATTCTCTCTTCTGTGGGTTCAGGTTCAAGCTGGTCGTTCGGTTTTGAATTACTTTAAGAGACGAGGAAAGGACCATGAGGCTCTTTGAACATTACATTTTCATATATAACCGTGTTTCACAAGTGTACATTATAGGAACGAGATTCTCTGTTTTGTTAGGATATTGCCAAGTGGCTTCACAATAAAAACAAAGTCAGGCAGGGAGAATGAAGCCTTGAGGGACTCCATACAAGATTATGATTTGAGATGATGTAATGATGACAACCAAAGAGTCTTTAGAACACCACAACACACCTTTCCCCTTTAATAACTATTAACAAAAATTATAACTAATCCAAAGATAGAAATCACAACAATGAGAACTGGTTATAGAAATTGAGAACTACAAATACTGCACTCCAAAATAATTAACAGGAATCAAAGTTTGGCAAGAAACAGAATGTAAATATTCACACACATTAATTAATTATTTAGTCCAGTGGATTGAGTTCGTGCTCTCAGCGGTCTGGTCACACTCCTCTTACCCATGTTGACACACAAGCTCCCTCTATTAGATTCCAAATGATTAGTTGCATCATTCACATCCACTCTAGTCAACTGACTAGCACTCTACATGTGTGTATTTTTCAACCACACCACACTACTTCACATTATTTCAACTGGTCCTACTGATACAGACTTGGACCTCTTCCTTCTAGGGTGTTTCACCCACACCCTATAATCTATTTACCAGACAACCCCTTTCGTCTTCTGCTTCCAATCGTGGTACTCTTTTTTTTCTGGACCTCAAGTTCTCCAACTCTGTCCATCCCTCTCTTCCTCTCTACATTCTCCAATTTGTTACCACACAACCATCCTAGCGTAAATTTTATCCCTGTTTCTATCACTTGAACAAAACCAAAAAGGAGACACCTCTAACTGTATTGGGAGTAGCACAATAAGACCACAGCATGTTATATGTCCTTAAATGTTTGATGCTTACTTCGAAAGTCCAACCATTTCTCTTGAAGTAAATTATGTCCCATTGCCAGTACAAAAATCTCTGGCATTACTTCCTTCATAAGCATTTCTCAAAAAAATCAATTAAAATGTTAACACAAATAGTTTGAACCACCTCTGAGTGATAACTGACTAACTTCTGGCCAAACCTTCCTTGCAGCTGGTATTCGTCAATGACTTAAAATATATCCAATTCCAATTTAATCCAAAGTCTAACCGGAATCTTGATTAGAGACAGAAGTGTATTACTGACTATTTGCTTTTACTACTGGTGGCAGATGATGGTGCAATTTGAATTTTCCCTCCATCATTACATTTCTTCCCACCAACCAATCACACTCTCTGATCCCGATCTTTGTCAACATTCTCTACAAATGCTCTTAATACGCTTGGTCTACTAATCTATTTCTTATTTCTCCTGGTGGTATTTCCTACCTCTGAAACATTATTTTCCAAAAATACTTCTGTACCTTTAGAGATCTCGAGACCTTCCCAAACCATGCACAATATATCGCCTTAAAAACGTGGACACATGGCCATTTCCATCATTCTCTACCACTCTTCTTTATTAAACCCTAATTACTCTGCTGCCAACACAGCAGCCCTGTCCTCAAACTCTTCATTATCTTCTTCTTTTTCTTACCACAGTCTAGATAGGTAATCTGCACTGCAGCCACATTGTTTACCCCAAGCAAGTACTCCATTTTAAAATTGTGGCCTTTAGGTCCTAACATCTATCTGGAAATCTTCTAAGTGACAGACGTAGCACCCTTGCAAGAGCAAGCATAGATCAGCAGATTGTGATCTGTCCTCATCACAAACGGTATTACCATAAACAGAAACTGAAATGTTGCACCACCCAGACCAGCCCAACACCTTCCTCTACACTCTACACTACAGCCCAACTCTTCACTACATAATTGTGTTTTTCAACACCTCCTTCAAGCAAAATCAACAGTTTTATCTTTACCATCCACAACCTGCATACAAATTGCTCCTAAGCCTCTGTTCATAGCATCTGTTGTTAGAATAGATTGTGTTTTTAAATCAAAATGTCCCAATGACACCCAAAGGATTACACGTACTTCTATTGACTTTCTCCAGGACCCGATCACACTTTAGATCAAATGAACAGTACACCTTTTTTTTTATGTGTCGCAGGAAATCCACAATCTTGGCAAAACTTTTTACAAACTTTGACTAATGCTCCAACACTACCTAAAACATTTCAGTTCTTCCTTATTACCAGGAGAGGGTGCATTCTTCATTGTCTCAATAGGTTGGTTTTAGGTTTTATTCTGTCTTTCAACAAAACATGTCCCAAATACATCACCACACCCACTCTCATGTTTTATTTCATTATCAATTTCTTTATTCATTATAATACTGCCACAGAAATACTCATTTTATTTACAAGTATGAAACAAATCACATGTAATTAGAGCACAATAAAAGATTTAAAAACACCTAAAACTTAACAGTCAGAAGGAAACATCCAGCTTTGGGTGCTACAGTAGACTCGGTACTTCAGAGAAAGTTTGCACAGTATTTATCTTGAGCAGGGTTTGCGAATATAATTTCTGATAAGCTAGCAGCCTGGACAAAAAAGAAGATCATGATTTTGTATTAAGTATTGGTTCTCAGATTAAAAAAGGGACACCACAAATGCTTCTTCCAGTCCTTACTAACTGACCAAGCATTTTATCCTATGGCTAAATTCTAAAATATAAAATTCAAATATTATCATCTAACTTCTGTATTAAGGCTTGCTTATTAAAATAATCATAATTATAGAAGTCTTACCTAAACCTGTGATGATCCACATAGATTAAGATTTTAAGATTGGAGCTGGGTCTGACAGCAATGACTTATTGTGTTTTTACCTAAGTGGTACAGTATATAGCTCTGACTTCTGTCATGAAAAGTGTCAATTGGCGTGAACTTTATAAATATTCAGAGGGAAACTATTATTTCTCTAATCTCTTCTCTTTCTCCCTTGAGTATCTATATTTTAAGAATGGATAACTGAAATCAACCCAGTGTATCCTGTATGCATCAATAGCTAAAATATATTTGGAGACAAAAATGTTTTAAGAACAATCTTGCACACTGTTTAAGCATTAAAAAACGAACTTTTGATTGCACCTTTAGGAAATGGTGGGAAATCCAATCACTGTTCACTTTGTAAATTGTAGATGGTGGCTGTACGTCATCAGCATAAAATCCAATTTTTTATTTTAGATATAAACCTTAAAAAAGTGGCACCACTCTTCCCAACAGACTTTAAAAAATTGCTGAAATCCCATTCCAACTGATTTTGCTTTGGCCCAATGAATTTTAGTGTGATTAAGCTAAGATTAATTATTGGATACTGCCACTGCTAAAAAAATATAATTTTTCACACTTTGAAGATCACTCGTCATACATCCTTTTGCGGGGAGCTGTCACACTCAAGCCCGCAAAAAAATGATATTAGCTTTTATTTCATTTACAACTAGATTATGAAGGCTTAAGTATTTTTCTAATGCATCTAGTCAATGCTATAACCTGAAAAGGGTTAGATCAATCAGCACTAGATCAAAAGCGTACATTAAAACATTTACTTCTTGATTACCCATTTTCGGATGAAATAGAATAATATATTAAAATTTGGGAAGTCAGATATATAAAGTGAAATTAATAGTGGCACAAGAACACAACCTCGTTTCAATCCATTTGCCACACTGTTATGTGTTGTACACCTATTTCTAGTGCCAGTTAAAACATGCAACCAGACATGTGGAAAACTGTGAAATAGGTTGCCTTTCCACTTAAAAAGCCAAAACAGCTTGACTCTGTCGGAAATCTTTCAAAACATGGCTGTTTACAAATTCCTAGTTTTAAGTGATATCCTAGCATGCCTCAGTCTCAATTCAGTTTATTGTAGTCTAATGTTCTCTCTGTCTTACTAGCGCCAAGATCACCTTCTCTATTGGAAGCAGTTATTTTTCAGTCACTCTATTTTACAACTGCAGCAATATGACCTTTGCAAATAGTTTTCCAGCTGCATCAAGCAAGGCAACTGGGCAATAATTCAAAAGGTCAGGCATTCTGCCTTTTTTATACAGTGAGATAATATGACTTCCATTGCAGGTATCTGGTATCAAAAGGAAAAAAGTGGCTTAAAAAAATCTGTCCACAAAAAAAATGTGCTGACTTCAAAACAGTACCATGGATACACTCTGGACCCTATGCACAGGAGTTGTTCATAACTATTGTCGTGTTTGCTTTCATTTCAATTGAGACTGAATCAAAAGTAAGCAATGAAGGCTTACAATTGTTAGAATTAAATACAGAATGTGGCTTTTAATATAATAAACTGATATGAAATTCAGACGCCAAGTGGATTCATCAATTGGAATTGGCTTTTTTCAATATCTTGGCTGAGCGTTATAGCAAAAATGAACCAAAAATCGTGTAGATCAAATTTTGCTTGTGATGTTTGGACCGAAAACCGCATTTAGCTTCTAACTTCTCTTTTACTCATTTTTTTTTTTAATGTGGAATCTTTCTTTTACAACTTTTCATCTACAACGAGCTGAGGACATTAAAAAATCAACCACCACTGTCAACATCTACCAAATTAGAATCAACCCGATTATTGATAGAAATAGATAACCAATCTATAAACTAATCTCATGAAGCCCCCTTCTATGTGTGTGTTTTATGTGACTTCAGTAATTAATATAAGGGTCGACAAGGGCAAAAGAACAAAATATGGTCAGCTGCATGATTAACACCAGTTGGAAATGATCGCTAAATCCTGAAGACTTTACACTTAAACTTTACACTTAGGGTTGTAATGCAACTACACTCAAAGTAAGCAACAAATATTTTTTTCATTAATGAAGTAAGCCCCATACTAGACCAGTGAAAAATTGCCAAAACAATCTCTCTCAATCTCACTAGAACGGTCTTTACAGTCTACTCATAACTTTCTATATCCTTCACAATACCAACGTATCATCTTGAAAATAAAAAGTACGATCTAACCCTTCAAATATAATTTGCAATACTTTTTGAAAAAACGCTGCCAACCAGGCTAACCCAAAAGGCATGCAATAGCAACAATATGGACTCAAAGGTGTGACAAAAGTAAAATATTACAAATCTTAGTGGAGTTCCACTTGACGGTGAGTTGATGACAAATCAATCACACTGAAAACTTCAGGCCACTCCAGCAGTCTTTTCATCTTCGCAATTTTAGGAAGGGGGTGTCAGGCAAGCCAGATGTTTGTATTTAGATCTCTTGGGTCCATGCACATCCTCAAATCACATTCCCTTTGGTCACCAAAACTACAGGAACTAACCAAAGTGAAGAATGTACTACTTCTTTGATTCCACCTTCATCGTTCTCTACAGTTCTTTTTTCAAAGGCTCATGCCTCAAAATCGGTGTCATCTTACTTTGTGTGCTACAGGCACTGCACCTGCCTTCAATTTAATCCTGTGACCAGAGTCCTCTTGAAAGCCAATCTTATCATTGTGAACCTCTGGAACCTCAAATGCATCTATTACGATCATGCCTTTGTCAATTACTGCGACTTGCTAAACAACATTCTGATCTCATGTAATACCTACCTCACAGCAATGTCTTCAGCCCAACAAAGTAGGTTCCTCACACACAATGCACACTTTACCCACAGTACTGCACCTTTTGTACAATATCTTCATCCGAACCATGTAAATGCCTACTCGAATGCCCGGCTTTTCAATTTCTAACTCCACAAATTGAATGTACTGTGCATATCTTTCGTTACTTAAGGTGTACAAAGACCCTTGATCAGCAAAAACAATGACTCCTCTCTCAAGGAGGATTCTGTTTTATTATTATCTCCAGTTCCAGTATCAATGGAAGATAATTTTAATAATTCTCGTTCTTCTACCATTTCTACTATTTCCACTTTATGAACAGCTGAATTTCTACACATGAACTTTATTTAAAATAAAATCCAGATCATAAGCCTCTTCAATGTGATCTAGTCCTGCAAGCCCCTTTTACAGTACACGTTTTACACCAAAATATATCGCAGCAGGTGATAACTGCATAGTTATGATTAAGTTTAATTTCCCATTGAAAATTACTTTTTTGCTTTGTTTGGTGCCAACTACTTACTGCAAAAAATCTAGCACCACTTTAGCCTGCCCAGCTTAGCTCTGGCATATGAACAATGCACAGATATGATGGGGTTGGAGGGTCTAAAGGGGTGAAATAAAAGCTGTGTTTTCTGTATTAACTCCCAGAGAAAGCTTTGCTTCTACGTACTGAAAGAAATGGTAAGCGCAATTACACAGAACTTGACATGAAACTAGAACTTTACTCAGAATAGTGCCATTGAGTGGTTTGGTCTAAATCCATTCAGTAGTGTTTGAGATAACTGGATTTCAATCCAGGAAATTTTGTGTACTCCTGCCTATTAATTTGCAGATTATTATTAGCACATTTGGATCCCTAAATTCCTCGCCCCTGATTAAAAACTAAATTTGAAAAATAAAATACAACACCCATTGGAGCATTGAGCATTTTTTTACCTTTGACCAATGCCGGATTTACAGTGATGGAGCAAGGTAAACGAGAAAATTTTGAACCCCTAATATTAACATTAATAATTAATAAAATTGTTTGTTTCAGTGAATAACCAACAAGGTATGTTTTCTTCATAAATGTTTTGGTAACATGCCACTTCATGTGCAAACTAATCTACTTACAATTGTTAATGTGAATAACGCTAACATAATGATTTGCGTACTAATTAGAATAATATTGCAAGATTTGTGCTTTGTAGTAAATTGTATGGTGGCAAAATAAAGCGATTGGTAAGTAAGGAATAGCTTTATATGTTGCTTTTGCTAGGTAACACCTAATTGGGGTACGTGAGAATGACGGGAGGGAAACGAAAAGGCTTATTTTCCTTATTCTTAACTATTTTCTGTTTATTTCTATGATAGTTCGCTTAGGCCTGCTAGGCCGTGCTGTAAAAATGGCTGCTGAGGCGAAAAAGCTAAAGTGCGCGTGCGCAAGATGGCTTCCAAGCGAAAGAAAAAAGCTGTAAACGAAAGCATCACGTGGTTATTTCCAAAGCCTAGGATGGAAGCGGGATCAAGGCTGTGATGACCTTATCACCCAAGCGTGTGCCAAGGGGGGACTTAGCGAAAGAGCGTGAGAAGTCGCAGTGTATATGTGAATGGACAATGAACTGTTCAAAATAAAGTATCGGAAAGAAGATACAAATAGAGACCGTCGATTGGATTGGTAATGTCCTGAACCCGTGAGAAAGGATAAAGTTATGAACATTCTTAAGAACTGGTTAGAACAAGGAGAGAAATAATGAGATGTATGCCACCCCCCAAATGGACCAATTAGAGTGAATCTCGCCCCCAAAAATGTAACTTTTCTGTTTAGTAAGCTAGTATTAGGGTATAAGAGGACCTACTCTTAGGTAGGAGGAGCGCTGCTTTTACATATTTTTATTGAGCACAGGACGCTGACTCTGGAGAAGCCGCTGCTATTTTTCAATAGACATTTATATTTTAATACGATTAATCTTTTACTCTTAAATCTTAATTGAGAAAGAACGAAAGAGTGGCGGAAAACCTATATAGGTGGTCCGTCGAGAAGGCCTGTTTAGCAGGACAGACAGTCAGCATTTGGGAGTTCTATGCTGGGATCTGAATTTAACTGCTGTGACGAACTTTATTTTTCCATCTAAAGGGTATGCATTGAAATTCCAATTTACTCTTATAATAATAATAAATGTATTGATCTGAAAAATAAAACTGAATTTATTCATGCTTATAAAATTTAGATAAACTATATTACAATTAAATTTATGAGTCTGTGGTTCTTTAGCTCAATAATAAATGTAAATGTTTAATAAGAGTTTGTAGTGATTGAGCTGGTCTTAATCACCATCAACTGATTCCTACTAGTTGGTCCATCGACCAATGAGCGGAATACCTGAGAAAATTTTAAAATTATCATATTGATTTAAAAGGTATCCCGTCTCCTTCCAGCAAGTCATTAACTTTTTCTCCTAAGGTAAAGGTGGATGTGTTCCAGGGAATATATGTTTGAGAGTGAATGTTTATGCGGTGTTATGGGCCCCACCGTCATATTGGTATAGTTGTGAAGAGGAATGTTTTTCAACCTGGATGTCAATACCTAAAGGAGAAGAAATGTTATTGATAGCGCTGGAACAGATTTCTTGGTAGCAGAGGATGGTTACTATAGATTAGTTTGGTGATTATCGATTATTGGTTATTTTATGTATAACACTCTATGTTGAATTGTATTACGTTATATGTAAGTCGAAGGTTTTGAAGCTTCCGGGAAGTAGGAAGTGGACACGTGTGGCAAGAGAAGTCACATGGAATAGTGCATTGTCTGAGTTCATATTGGTGATAACACAGGTTGTGTTATGATAGGGACAATTTCCGTATAAAAGGTGTGTGAGTGAAATAGCAATCGGGTTTCTTGTGAAACTCTGGCCTTAATTCTCAGGAGCAGTGTAGTCTCCACATGTGTTTTATCCCCAGAGAAACGGGTTTACCCCTTGCTTGAAAGAAGGGTAAGGTAGAGGGAAGTGCTACACTTATCGAACGAAACTATCTTCTTGCGAAATAGAGTAAAAACTGTCACTTTTGTTAGCGAAATCAGACAATGGAAATGTGTTTTTAATGTCGTAACTAACCGAGAATAGTTGAAAACAATTTGCCGATAAATTTTGTAAAGGAGGGGTCAGGAGCAGAACTGACGTCGACAAAGAGCCGCGCTGGAATTGGTCAATGCACTGGTTATACTGAAAACGCTCTGATTGGTGCGTTGGTGTGAGACGCGCTAGGATTGGTTGAATAAGCAGTGACGTAGAAGTTTCGGATTGGTGTGTTGGTGTGAGTCGCGCTTTGATAGGTCTGAATAGCACATAGAGAACAGAGTCGAGTTACGAGTTTGAATAAGGAAAAGAAATCGTGAATTATGGCTTATTATGAGTATGGTAGAGAGAAAACATCGTGGATGGCGAAAATTAAGAACTTTTTTAAGAAAGACAAAAAGGTAGGGACTAGAGAGGGACAAGTAATTCCTCCGCCGAAATCACCAGCTTCGCATATGATGCTGAAATACGGATATCATACCTGCATATGGTTAGAAAATTGGACTAAATATACTCAAAATGATGGAGTATTAGCTTTTCCCGAGAATGGTTCATTTAGCGTAGCTGTACTTCAGAATTTGAGAGAGAAAATGACGAAGCTTGAGCCTAAACCTAGACCAACACAGTTTGAAGCGTTGAGTGAATGGGAGGATGAGATGTATGAACGAGAAAGATTCAGAGGAGTAAAGAATCATGATTTTGTTCCTGGAAGGCTGTGGGGAGTGAATCATGAGGACAGAATAAAGCGTTGGAGATATGCTAATATGACAGGAGGTTTGTTTCCAGCTTTTACGGTTGAAGAGGAAGCAAGGAGAAAATGTACCGAGAAAAAGAAACATTTAGTTACTGAGAGGTATGGGTATGGTGGTAGCGAGACAGAGGATGAATTGCTGGAAGATATTTTAAACCGAAACCCACCTCCATACCAACAAAATTCTGCGGTGGTGACACCTAATGCACCGCCAATGGAAACTGGGAGGAATAAAAGTCCAGAACGAAGATACGAAATAAATAGGTCAAAAGAACAATTGAAAACCCCACAAAGCGAAAAGGTTGAAAGTGACAATACAACCGAATTAGCAAAAACCACGAGAGAATTGACTGAGAAAATAAGAGAGTTAACAATGAATATGGAGGCCGTAACTGTACCAGTAACAATAGGTCCAGTAATACCAGTTTTTGAGAATCAGAAAATAGGAGAACATTCTTTAGTCATCCCCATGAATTCAAATTTGCAAAGAAGGGAGGAAGGGATGGAACTAGAAAATGAAGGTGCAAGAAATTTGGTCAGCTCATATAGACCGAGCCCACCTACTAATTTGACAGTAAATGAGAGTGAGTTTAGGAGGATTCCTATGGGAACTGAATCTGCGTCAGAAACACCAGAGATGAGTAGAAATTGGGTAGAACTAAATAGTACACCTGTAGGTCCGACTCCAGATGAATTGAATGAATGGATGAAAACCCTGCAAAAGAAAGAGACAGAACCAAAACCACTAGATGTAATTAGTTTAAAAATAGATATGGAAGAGTTAATTTTAGGGACTATTGGTACAGAAAAACTGAAAACATACCAGGACGATGAGATAATGTTCTTATGTAAGAGCATTACATGGAGAGCAAGAAATTTGCATGACAAATTAGAAGAGACAGCGAATGAACTAGGAGTAGAATTTGTAAAGGTGAGAAGTTTGCAGAAACCATATAGGGTAGATTTTTGTGAGAAAGATAAAGAAAATTTAAACACATCAGGACGGTTAACCCAGATAAAAGAATTAATTGTTTTATTGAGAAAATGGGGTGATGTGGACAGATGGAGAAGCAGGTGGACTAGAAGGAATGAGAAAACGACCGATAAAGCGTCTTTGGCTTTTGCGGTGACAGACAAGGAACCAATTGTAAGGGAGTACCCGATGAGAGAAACTCCAGGAGGTAGTTATGTGCATGTCCCCTGGTCCAGACAAGATATATTGTCATTTACAAATGACTTCCCAAAACTAAGAGAAAAACCAGTAGAATGGTACAGACAAGTGGAAAGGTTTATTAAGGTTTCGAAAGTGTTGTGGGTAGATTTGGATGGATTATTTGACATTGTAGTGCCAGCTGATTTATGGACAGAATGTAAGATTACCATTGATTGGCCAACTGTAGAATACCCAAGAGACGCAAAAACAGGAGCGCCAGGACCTGAAGTTATGAGGAAATACGATCAGGTTATTACCTTTTTGAAAAATAAAATTCCGCCCAAAGAAACCGATTGGGTAAAAATTGATAGAACCACGCAGGAGAATAAAGAATCTGTACATGCCTATTACGAGAGGCTACTTCTCTTTTTTAAACAGTATAGTGGTTATGAGACATTAAATGAGAAGGACATGAGTCATTTTGTATATAGATTTGTTTATGGGTTAAAACCAGAGATAAGTGAAATGATTAAACAACATATGATCTGCTGGCAAAACAGCACAGTAGACGAAGTTTTGAGATATGCTAAATATTGTAGTGATGATATTGAGTGTAGACAGCGTAAATTAAAGAGAAAGCAATGTGGGCACAAGTGAAGGTTGCAGAAAAACAAGAAGCTCAACTGAATAATCAGGTTAATGAGGCAGGACAAACTAAATCCAAACCGAATATAGGTAAAGGAAAAGGCCAAATGAGTATAGAAGAGGCAAAGAAAAAGTGGCCATGCCACAACTGCGGAAAGTTAGAGCATTGGAGAAACGAGTGTAAATTCCCTCCAAAAGCTAATGCGGAAAATCAATCATTAAATCCACAGGTGCAGAGTGAGGTGAGTTACCAACAGCTGCAGCAACCGCAGGTAGTTACTCAGCAGAGTCAGGTGCCTCAACCACCACTTCCCAAGAGTGTAAATCCACAGAGATACAGTGCAGAAACAGGATTCTACGGAGGAGAGCAGGTAACACAATTGCCGCGCGCAGCCGCCATATCACAATATTGGTTACGACAGGATGGGAATGAGTCAGATGAAAGTTTATGACGGTGCCTAGGAGAGGAGGAAGAGTGCGTGCTTGGCACAACTCTAGAGGTAGATCAAGCAGGTCCATTTGTGGATGGAGAAGTGAATGGTGCAAATGTAACATTCCTTGTGGACACTGGAGCTACCCGTTCTACTGTTAGATCAGTGGAAATTCCAAACCTTCCTCTCTCAGGTGAACATATCCAAGTCGTTGGTGTCTCGAACCAGCAAATTAAGGCACCTCTTACTAAATTAGTAGAGGTAAAGATTGGACCATTCAGAGAGATAAACCGATTTGTGGTGTGTGATTGCAGTCCTGTGAACCTATTAGGACGCGATCTACTTTGCAAAATGAATTGCACCATCTATTGTACTCCAGATGGGATTGCATTTCAGACCCCCGATGAAGATGTACTGTATAAAATGACAATGGTGAATTTAGAGTCAGAAGTGAATGATTTATTCCCTGTGTTTGATGTAGAGAAAATCCCAATTGAGCTGAAAGAAACAGTAAAACAGGAAGTGTGGGATTTTATTACGGGCGAAGATATAGGGTTAATGAAAGGAGTAGACCCTGTTAAAATTTCTGTTAAAGAAGGAACAAGTTACCCAAATACTCCACAGTATAAATTGACGCCAGAAATTAGTGAAGGAATAACACCTGTAATAAACAAAATGATTGAACAAGGAATTCTGAGAGAAATAATGAGCAGTCCATGTAATTCGCCTATAATGGGACTGAAAAAGCCAAACGGAACATATAGAATAGTACAAGATTTGAGAAAGGTAAATAAAATCGTTGTTCCTTGTTGTCCAATTGTACCAAACCCTGCTGTAATTCTATATCAGATTCCACGGGAAGCAGAATGGTACACAGTCATCGATTTGTGCCATGCATTTTTCTCAATCCCATTACATCCAGATAGCCAGCCATTATTTGCGTTCAGGTTCGGAGAGCGCATCTTGGCATGGTGCCGTATTCCTCAGGGATATACAGAAAGCCCCTCGATCTTTAATCAGATTCTAAAGAAATCATTGGAAAATTTAAAAATGCCCGAAAAATCTGTGATGGTTCAGTACATTGATGACCTATTAGTGGCATCAAAAACCAAGGAAGCATGTGTTACCGACACAATTGCTTTGCTGAACCATTTAGCAAAAGGAGACATAAAGTATCCCCGTCAAAATTATAGTTTTGTCAACAAGAGGTCCAATATTTAGGTCATAAGATTGAAAAGGGAGTACGAAAAGTAACGACTGAGAGAATAAAAATAATTCAAGGAATGAGAGCTCCAATGACACAAAGAGAGGTAAGAATGTTCCTGGGAATGGTTGGATATTGCCGACAATGGATAAGTGGATTTTCATTAATTGCAAAACCGCTACAGCGATTGACAAAAAAGGATGTTAAAGATCCCTTTGAACTGAATGATGAAGAAATGAAAGCGTTCAGAGAATTAAAAACGAAACTGTGTGAAGCCCCGGCACTGGGAATGCCTGATTATGAAAAAGATTTTGAGCTGTATTGTAGTGAGAGAGATGGGTGTGCGCTTTCAGTCCTAGTGCAGAGACATGGAAACATGAAAAGACCCATTGCATATTTTTCAGCTGTTTTAGACCCGGTAGCAAAGGCGTTGCCTGGATGTTTGAAAGCAGTTGCTGCTACTTGCGTGAGTCTGGAGCAGAGTGAAGGCATCGTGATGGGATATCCATTGAGAGTATATGTTCCTCATTCTGTGGAAATTCTTTTGACGAGAACCAAAACTCAATACATGACACATAGTCGGCTGACTAGGTATGAAAAAGTGATTTTGAGTGCAGACAATGTGACCATTGACAGATGCACAAATGTAAATCCTTCAACATCATTGCCAGATGAAGAGAGTGTGATAGATATGGATGAAGTTGACCATGATTGCTTGAATGTACTTGAGTATTGTACAAAACGGCGTCCGGATATTCGGGATGAGCCTTTAAAAGAATCAGATTATGTGTTGTTCGTGGATGGCTCATGTTTGAGGACGAGTGAAGGAATTCTGAGTGCGGCATATGCAGTTTGTACAGTAGCTGCCGTAATGGAAGCATCTTGTTTGAGAGGAATACGTTCTGCCCAAGTGGCTGAGCTAGTTGCTCTAATTCAGGCATGCAAATTGGGAAAGAATGTTCGAATCACAGTAATCACGGATAGCCAATATGGCTTCGGAGTGGTTCATGATTTCGGGCAGATCTGGTCTCAGAGAGGTTTCTTGACGTCTGCAGGGACCCCAATCAGAAATGGTGAGTTTGTGAAAAAGTTGCTTGAGGCGATACAGCTGCCTAAACAGATTGCGGTAGTAAAGTGCAATGCACACAAAAATGGGGAAGACTACATAACTGTGGGCAACAAATTTGCTGACGAAATAGCTCAGTACTGTGCCAAAAATGTAGTCTCATTGAACCGAGGCAGGGAAAGAGAGCATGTTTCATGTCCTTTGCTTTTTACTAACCCTGTCGAAACATGGGACGAGGTGAGACAATTGCAGGAAGCAGCAGATGATGAAGAAAAAGATAGCTGGATAAAAGCAGGATGCAGGCAAAGGGAGGGAAATGATGTTTGGGTTTACAGAGATGAAAGACCAGTTATGCCTGATAGCATGATTTCTGACATGGCACGGATGTACCATGGACAAGCTCATATTGGAAGAGATGCAATGATCAGACTTTTTAGACAAACCTGGTATAACCCAAAATTCAGAGCCATAGCTGAGAGTCTTTGTCAAAGATGCCTTATTTGTCAACAGAAACATCCAGGAAGGAAGACAGTAGTGAGTCTAGGAACAATAGGACGAGAGGGAGGTCCTTTCACCAGAATGCAGATGGATTTTATTGAAATGCCCCCAAGCAATAGACTAAGGTATGTTCTTGTGGTCGTCTGTTTGTTTTCTTGTTGGGTGGAAGCCTACCCGACCAGAAGGAATGATGGGATTACAGTAGCAAAACTCATGCTGAGAGAATTCATCCCTAGGTACGGTTTTCCAGTAACGATTGAAACAGATAGAGAAACACATTTCCAAAACGAATTAATACAATTAATATGTGAAGCACTCGGTATTAAACAGAAACTTCACTGTGCATACAGACCAGAGGCTTCTGGAGTAGTAGAGCAAGTGAATGGAACGATACAAAACAGGTTAGGGAAAATGTGTCAACCGACAGGACTCAAATGGCCAGATGCCTTGCCATTGGTCTTAATGACTATCAGAAGCATACCTGAAAGAAAGACAGGTCTGAGTCCCCACGAAATAATCATGGGACGAGCAATGAGGCAAGCACATGTACCTGTCAACAAACTGATGACTATAACTGATGATCTTGTGTTGGATTATTGCAAAGGATTGGCTGATGTGGTACGTTCTGTGTTTCATCAGGTTGGACCGGATGCGACCACTCTCGAAAGAAAACCAGCTCATGATTTGAATCCTGGAGATTGGGTCCGCATAAAAGTCCACAGAAGAAGAAATTGTTTGGTTCCCCGCTGGGACCAACCACGACAAGTGATCCTGGTGACAACCACTGCAGTCAAATGTGCAGGAGTGAAGCACCGGGTACATGCCAGCCACACCATCAGAGTTCCAGATCCTGAAGTTCGACCTGTAAGTCAACATCTGGAAATATCTGATACCAGTTCAGCATCTGATGCAGAAGAAAAAGCGAACAGGGCCCCAGAACCTGAAGATCGACCTGTAAGTCGACATCTGGAAGTCCCAAGTACAAGTTCAACGACAGAAGGAGAGAATGAAATAAAAACGATTCCAGAATCTGAAGATCGACCTGTAAGTCGACATCTGGAAATATCAGACACCAGTTCAGCCTCTGCTACAGATCACTCAAATTGTGATGAAAATCTGAAAAAGGATTGGAAATTTGATATCATAAAAGAAGAAACTGAGCAAAGAGACAGCAACAGTGAGCAACCAAGTACAAGCTATGGTAAAGATCCTTCAGAAATCATTTTAATAGATGAAGAAGGGATAGTTACAAATAGAAAGGTAGAAGAATCGGAAGACTCCCGAGGAGCAATAGGGACAGATCGGCAAATAAAGGAACAGGGAAATATAGAAACAGATAGAGAGATCGACACAAATTCGGAAGAACCTCGAGGAGGGACAGAAGTAGGCGATCAGGGAAAGAGACAAGGAGGATCAGAACTAGAGGAAAGAGGTGAAATCATAAAGTTCAAGATAAGAGACAATAAACAAAGGTCTGAATCAGAATCAGAAGAAAGTGGAGAAGAAAGAAAACAGAAATTAGAAACAAGGAAGAGAACTTGGAGAGCAGAAAGAGAGGAAAAAGAAAGTGAACTGAAAAGGCCGAGAAAAGGAGACAATTGGCCCCATGAAATTAAAAGATTGAGATACAAGATCATAAACCTAAATGGAAAGAATGCAGAACAAGTAAATGAAATAACAAGTCAAAAGGAACAAGAAAAACAAAGTGGAAAACACTTGCAGAAAACAAAAAGAGTAAAGAATGCAAATCTGAAGTATAAATCGCCTGAATGGCTATACATTGCGTTAACTGATATCAAAGAAGAAGAAATCACTCACGAGAACCCTGAACAAAGTTACAACCAAATGGGTGAAAGTGAAGTGCAACAAGTTTAAAGAAATTTGAAAGAAATTTCTACCGGACTGGACAAAACCCCGAATTTGACAAGAAAGAGTTCTGAAAAGAACTAAAGAAAGTGCCAAACGAGACAAAGTGAGAGCGTAGGGTGGCTAAGAGGTCATTTCTGAGGTGTGGTGACACATTTTCTGTACATATTATAAATATAGATAATAGAACAAGATGGTAGATACTAAAAATAGAACATGTAGATGTGAGTTCTTACGTAGATGGTGTAAGATGTGCTTCTTTTGTACAGGATTATTAATGACCGTATGGTTTATCTTAGCAATCACCATTCCAATTAGATTAGCTGTAGAAGAAACGTCCATATTAAAGAATAACACAGAGAAGGAAAAGGGAGCTAACATGCAGGAAACAGCTATATTAAAAGGTAGTGCAGAGTTACATAAAGATAAATCAATAACAGATTTTTCAAAAAATGTTTTCACTAAATTATTATATGAATATGTAGAAACAATGGATGTGAGAGATTGTTATGTTTGTATGCAATTGCCTGCGTCTGTTGCAGAAGGTGTGACCTATCATCACCTTCCTTTGACGTATGGAATAACATGTAGTATTTTAGCTAGTCTATTTTATAAAACAGGGAGATTAGAATATTATTATACTGACATAGATGAGATTTTTGCAAAGATTCCTATAGTTTCTGAACTAAATAAGGTGAAAGAGGCAAGGACGTTTGGAGAATTTTTCTTAGAAAATAAAGTTCTAACATCAGATGATATAGTTAAACACAACCTTACCTGTGAGTTAAGGAAGGAAGAAAAGGTGTTTTTAGAAATGGTTGAAAACAGAAGAGTAAAATTTCAAAGAAAAGTGATAGAAGAGACAAAAACACCGCTTTGGGCGTTTGAGGAAGAAAATAATGACAAGAAAAAGACAAATGCAGCTATGACTATGGATTGGCCCCAACAGGGAAGGTTGTGCATTAGTAGAAATAGAACAAGGTATGATAACTATTTCGTGGGTTCCAGTGATTGTCGAGACAACTATAAAATTTTAGGAGGTTGGGGATTCAAAGGGGGAAAAGATCCAATATTTCCAGGGATCTATTATATTTGTGGAAACAGGGCTTATTACAGGTTGCCGGACCATTGGTATGGCTCGTGCTACTTAGGCCTGGTCTTTCCAAAGATTTTTCATGTAGATAGAGAAGAAAAAGGAACACACGAGATGGGTGAGACATTCACACGTAGAAAAAGGGAAAGTTTTTCAGAAATAGTGGGTGATATTTTTGGAGCATTGATACCAGCAGTGGGAATATCTTTGAATGCATTTAAAATTCGGAAATTATCCACAGTAGTAGATCGTTTATCTACAGATACTGCTGGAGGGTTCTTGATGGTAAATACTGAGATGGTTGCCATGAGAGCTATGTTGATGCAAAATCGACTTGCCCTTGACATTCTTTTGGCAAAAGAGGGTGGAGTCTGTGGAATGCTGAAAGTCCAACATTGTTGCACTTACATTCCAGATAAAAGTGAAAATATACAAAAGTATATAAAGAATATTACAAATTTGCACAAAGAACTTGTTCCACTGGAGGTTAAAAATGCCTGGGAGAAACTTGGTAAGAGTTTTTCCTCAGTGTCAAATTGGTTTTCTAAGATAAGTAGTTTTATTATAGGGAAAGTTATGATAACAGCAACCATAAGAATTCTAGTAGTATTAGTTGAGAGATTCGTTATTATATGTATCAAAAGGAGAAAAAGACAAAACAAAATAGAAAGAGAAAATAAGATAAAGAAAGAAAGAGAAAGAGAGATAGGTGAAATAGAACTGGAAGAACTAAAAGAAAGCATGTATAAGAAAACAAAAAGACAAGATGAAAGGGATACAGTTGTGTAAAACTAACAAGAAGCAAATGGACAAGAAATATGCTATCTGACAAATTGGTGTGACATGGGTTTTTGTGGTGATATTAAAAATCACCAAAGGGGGAGTTGATGGAGCAAGGTAAACGAGAAAATTTTGAACCCCCTAATATTAACATTAATAATTAATAAAATTGTTCGTTTCAGTGAATAGCCAACAACGTATGTTTTCTTCATAAATGTTTTGGTAACATGCCACTTCATGTGCAAACTAATCTACTTACAATTGTTAATGTGAATAACGCTAACATAATGATTTGCGTACTAATTAGAATAATATTGCAAGATTTGTGCTTTGTAGGAAATTGTATGGTGGCAAAATAAAGCGATTGGTAAGTAAGGAATAGCTTTATATGTTGCTTTTGCTAGGTAACACCTAATTGGGGTACGTAGAATGACGGGAGGGAAACGAAAAGGCTTATTTTCCTTATTCTTAACTATTTTCTGTTTATTTCTATGATAGTTCGCTTAGGCCTGCTAGGCAGTGCTGTAAAAATGGATGCTGAGGCGAAAAAGCTAAAGTGCGCATGCGCAAGATGGCTTCCAAGCGAAAGAAAAAAGCTGTAAACGAAAGCATCACGTGGTTATTTCCAAAGCCTAGGATGGAAGCGGGATCAAGGCTGTGATGACCTTATCACCCAAGCGTGTGCCAAGGGGGGACTTAGCGAAAGAGCGTGAAAAGTCGCAGTGTATATGTGAATGGACAATGAACTGTTCAAAATAAAGTATCGGAAAGAAGATACAAATAGAGACCGTCGATTGGATTGGTAATGTCCTGAACCCGTGAGAAAGGATAAAGTTATGAACATTCTTAAGAACTGGTTAGAACAAGGAGAGAAATAATGAGATGTATGCCACCCCCCAAATGGACCAATTAGAGTGAATCCCGCCCCCAAAAATGTAACTTTTCTGTTTAGTAAGCAGGTATTAGGGTATAAGAGGACCTACTCTTAGGTAGGAGGAGCGCTGCTTTTACATATTTTTATTGAGCACAGGACGCTGACGCTGGAGAAGCCGCTGCTATTTTTCAATAGACATTTATATTTTAATACGATTAATCTTTTACTCTTAATTCTTAATTGAGAAAGAACGAAAGAGTGGCAGAAAACCTATATAGGTGGTCCGTCGAGAAGGCCTGTTTAGCAGGACAGACAGTCAGCATTTGGGAGTTCTATGCTGGGATCTGAATTTAACTGCTGTGACGAACTTTATTTCTCCATCTAAAGGGTATGCATTGAAATTCCAATTTACTCTTATAATAATAATAAATGTATTGATCTGATTAATAAAACTGAATTTATTCATGCTTATAAAATTTAGATAAACTATATTACAATTAAATTTATGAGTCTGTGGTTCTTTAGCTCAATAATAAATGTAAATGTTTAATAAGAGTTTGTAGTGATTGAGTTGGTCTTAATCACCATCAACTGATTCCTACTAGTTGGTCCATCGACCAATGAGCGGAATACCTGAGAAAATTTTAAAATTATCATATTGATTTAAAAGGTATCCCGTCTCCTTCCAGCAAGTCATTAACTTTTTCTCCTAAGGTGAAGGTGGATGTGTTCCAGGGAATATATGTTTGAGAGTGAATGTTTATGCGGTGTTATGGGCCCCACCGTCATATTGGTATAGTTGTGAAGAGGAATGTTTTTCAACCTGGATGTCAATACCGAAAGGAGAAGAAATTTTATTGATAGCGCTGGATCAACAGCTCCTAAGAAGTTTTGAGCAATCTGTCAGCCACTGAAAATATTGACTGCTGCATATAATACAGGAGACCAGGCACTGAACAGCGTCCTGAAAATTATCACAGAAAAGGGTATAAAGTGGATGCAGGAGCATCCCCTGAGGATGTATGGTGTTTCAGTGAGACAGACAAAAAAACTATTTTAAATTACCACAGTTGAAGTGAATTGATGGTTATGAAATCAAACTGAAAACCCCCTGAAATTGGCCTTTTTTATATCCAGCAACATTAATCACAACTCGTGCTCCTGAAAACTATAACTCACCTCTTAAACTCACACATGATGTGAGAGATGTCAAGACAAATTAAACCAATGACATCATTGGTGATATCACATGTCACCTTACCACTGACTTTATTGATGAAGTCACTAAAGATACAGTAACATTTATCTGTTTTATATATGATCTTATTTAATATAATATTCAATGCCTGCATAACCTCCTTAACCACTGGGTAGCTTTGTTGTATTTGGTGTAAACATGGATCATTGAAATAAAATGGGAATTGGTGGGGCCCCAATAACAGCATTTCCATTATTCTGCCATAATTCATCTATTAATCTCACATTCTAACAAAGTGCAATAGATAAGAATATAAATTAATTTTGCACAAAATTACAGTGATATTTAAATGCAATAAATTGATTGAATGAGAAGAGAGTGAGAAATATAATCTATAAAATTGTATGTGAAAAATCTGATTTTCTCAACTTTCCACACAATGAAGGAACAGATGACCAAGTCAGCAAGAAAACTGCCTTTAGCATCTGTTATTGTTTCAGAAGACTGGTAAATACAACATGTTTCTAGGGAGCCATTTGACATTTTTTGCAGGTAGGCAGAGATGGTCCCTTGCCGCTCTCCACTAGAAGTCTAAAGGTGCCCCGGAGGTAACTGTGACAGACTGACTGGCTGCATTTTGCTAATTTCATGCTGTTTTCTCTGATTTGGTCAGACAACTTAGATTAAAGAGGTTTCATAGATGATTTGATTCTTCAGCCACATATGAGGGAGGATATAGAGAAGTGTCTCCAGACTTTGTCCTTAAGAAGCTTCAACTAAATAATTCAGAGGAGTGAAGCTTTGTCGATAATTCTAACAATTGGACTATGCCACTGTGACCAATAACGAGACACAAACGTGTAACTCGCACCATTTGGCGACAGTTCTAGTAATCCTAGTTAGACCAGACAATTGATTTGTGCTTATCACATGCTACTCGCGGTACCAGTTCTTCAACACATTTCCATCATCTGAGCACTGCACCATTCAGCTAATACAAAACCATTAATGTTTAAAAACATGTTGCTTATCGTCAATCTTGTAAAATAATAACATGTTAACAGTAAATGTCATGTGACCTGTCATTTGTGTTTTTTAAAGTGCTGAAAAACTGAATTTGAGGATAAAAAGTAATTAATTCCTATTTCTCACTATAAAATTTGCTGTGGTTGAACTGCATGGTCATTTTCGTTTAAAAACTCTTTTAGAACCCTATTTCTGTTATTTTGAATTCACACAGGTTCAGAGAATTACAGGGTAGTCTCCAATGGTCTTTTATATACAATGGATGAGAGGCATGAAGGCCTAGAGTTGAAGCACCAATTAAGGGCAGAAAAAGAAGCCCAGGGATCCCATCTGCACCTACTTTGATGCTATTGAATATGCGATGTTACAACGCATACCATTACATCGCAAGTCATTTCTACGACTTACTGTAGGGAGCGCGCTGGACTTAGGAATAGTATAATTTACTATTCCAACTCCAGCCTGCGCAACAGTAGGGAAGGTTTTGGAATAGTAAATTATACTATTCCTTAGTTTAGAGCACCCCCTACAGCAAGTCGTAGAAACGACTTGCGTTGTAATGGTTAGCGTTGTAACAACGCAGTCGTTGTAACGACCGCGTTGTAATCGCAGGCGATGTAAACGCTGCTTCCCATGCTATTGGTCATGACGTAATAAAAAAAAAAAAGACCCCAGGAGGATTTCCACAAAACGAGTTTTGATTCAATTTGTTGACTGAAACACTGTAATTCTGCAGGTTAAGCAGCCATCTCCATTAGATTGTTGTGAATAAGGAGCAATAAAGCAATTATGAACCTGCTAAGCCAAAGAGAGAAGCAATGATTATTTTTTTTAAATCCTTTTAATCTTTTCATTTTCTTTTTTCCTTAAATCAAGGACAGAATAAATGATAAAAGGCATTGCCACGGCTCAGGTGTATTTAGTTGGGATTTTAGGTTCCAAGAAGTATCCTTTTACAGTACAGGATTCAGATTACTGTCGTAGACAGAATAGGATTGCCACCTCGGCCAGTTTTTACTGGCCTGGTCAGTGTTTTTCTACGGAGACCAGCAAAAAAAGGTGGCAACCCTAAGACAGGATGATAGGCAGGAAAACAAGTGGGAGAAAAAGGCAGACATGAAAAAGAGAAAGAGGGACTAGAGTGAGTACCAGAATGTACAAAGAGCAGTGTAAAATGCTAACACCTCATATTGCCAGATACGTGCATCACCGAAGAGACTGCTCTCCTGTCCGAGCTCATAACTTATGTGCCACATGAAGGAAAGCTCTGCTAGAAGAGACCTAAGCTTGTATGCTCTAAGCAGCCCAACCTGAGAGATGGTGCTGCTGTTGTAAGCCAATCCATAAATGCAGTGTTACTCAAAAGATAGCTTTGCTATGGGAGGTCGAAACCTTCAAGGTTTTTACATCTGTGTTGCAGCTCAGGTAAGAGCGAGCACCTGAAAATGCTGTGCACGTTCTGAAGTAGCTCTGTGTCTAACACTTATACCCGTAAGATATGTATAGTATGAGGAATGGCTCTGCTATTTGTGGCCATATTCTGCGAGTTTTAAGTCCTATGAGTGGTACATCTACTGCCTAAAGTAACAGTCTGCGGCCCGTGTTACACGAGGTGTAGCCCTACTGACCATCGGGTCTGTGTAAATTGAAAGATGGCTCTGCTGCCTGAGTGAGGCCTGAGCTTGTGATATAGTTCTGCTGTCCAAGGCCTAACCTTGTATGTTATGTATCAGCTAACGGATTACTCTACTGGAAAGATGAGCATTAAATTTGGATGTAGCCTGTAAGATAAATGCTACTAAGACTTTGCATTCTGTGTTCCCTGAGAGATAGCTCTCCTGTCTAAAGCCAAATTTTACTTGCCTATTTCACTTTAAAGATAGCTCAGGTTCTGAGCCTGTAGGGGTTATGAAACTTTAAGTATAGTTATGATGTCTGGATGCCAGTATGTGTACAATCTGTACATTCTGAGAGGTGGCTTTGCTATATAATCTAACGTGTGTAATAAGATCTATGCAATATGAGGGATATTTCTGCTGTGTGGGGCCACCTCCAAGCTCTCTTTCACCTGCGGGATAGCTCGGCTACTTGATGCCTGAGCTTTTGGTGTTGTCTTTGCAGGATTATCTCTGATGCCTACAGTCAGAGACCGGTCCATAAAACTTTTGGAAAAGTTCTGCAGAGTACGACCTGAGCCTGTGAGCTTTGTGTCATCATAATTCATCAATTACTTGTTTTTGGAGGGATACATGGTGACAGCCTTTATCTCAACAATTCATTTCCTTTGAGTCAGAAAATTTCCCTTAAACATCATGCATTTGCACCTGATAAAGCATTGCATATTTCACATCAAGATCAGAGTTTATTTAGAATGACTCATTAAATCACCTTAAAGAGTAGATTTGCCTTTATATCATACATAAAAACCGGATAAACATTTTAAAACAGTGTACAGTCAACTGTTTCATGAAGTTTACTGCATAGTTCTAAGCATCAGGGATCTATAAAGGGCTAATATAATCATCAAAAGGCGATGGTATGGTAACAAGATGGTTAAAACCATTTTGCCACCATACAATATATTCAGGGACTAAAAAATAGTGTAAGTGCAGGCCAACCGTTTACGTCAGCATCTGAGATTTTTTTTTGTCACAGTTGCCTTGTTTATTGTGAGTTTTGCTATTCTCCCAAAGCAACAAGGAGAGAATAGCACATAGTGAAGTCTCAGAAGGCGCAAAAACATGAAATGCCTAAGGGAACACCACAAAACATATCATTCACCATGACTGTTGCATTTCCTCTATAGTATCTTTACAGTCAATGTAAAGGTTCCCAAATCGATTGCAGTTGAGTCTGTCAACTTCATCGGCTGCCACCATGTGTTACCTTAGCGTTAGAAGATATTACTCAGAGAACTATTGCAGGTACTTTACACACAGTGGTTACTGGTCTTTGGTGTTCACACTATTTATTTCACATGTTTATATAGTGCACTCAACCTAGTGAGTTGTCAGTGCACTTTTAAAAAAGCAACAACATGTAGAGATCGGCATCTCTTCACGTAAGTGTAAAGATCTGGGATTCTTCACGAACATGGATCAATGAACTTTGAGCTATGTTACATTTGGCATCAGCAAATGGTGTGAAATACCAAGTAAGACAGAAGTTAAAGTCAGTGGTAGGCGTAACATAACTGGACAAGAGGAAGTTGAAAGAGGAGGTAAAGAATGGCATATGATTAAGGAAGGGAATCTTAATAGGAAGAGGGCAGAAATAACCAGTACACCAGTAGAGGTAAGGAAAAAGAGAGCGTATGGAGGGAGGATAAGATTGGAAAAGAGAAGAGACAGAGACGATTTGGGAATGGAGGGTGAGGACAAGTAGGAGGTGAAAAACAGCATGTGCAAAGTTAAGGAAGACAGAGAGGGCAAAAACAAGGGAGAAATGAAGAGGAGTGGTAGTTTACGAAGCAGAGTTAACAAAACAAAAGTCAGAGTAGAAGCTTTCCATTTCCCCTCTGCCTGCTTCTCTTCCTTTTTATTTGACATGTTAATATTAAGTGCTTCTATAATTATTTGTATGATGGGTAATTCGTAATAACATCATGCACTCCTTAATATCTGAATAATACTATGCACTCTTCTTTATTCAATACTTGAACAGAATACACATGTATGCGCCATGGTCATTAGCTAAAGGTTTATATTATCAGTATGTCTATTTATTACCAAAATTATTACTATTCAGTTTCAATATGAATCTCATGTTCAACTGAATAGGTACATCCTGGAAAACGTAACATTCTTATTTTTTTTTTTGCTGTTTCTTTTCCTTAATCCCTCAATAAAAATACTGAATTAAAAAAATAGGTCAAGATAGAGTTTAACTAGGTAGGTTTTTAATCTTTCTACAGAACTGTAGGATGTCTTCTAGTCGGAGATCAATGACTAGACATGGGAACCTCTCTTGAGTCCAGCCGCATATGGACCAGACTACAGAGCAATACCACCCTCATGGCAGCCCTTCTTGTAGCTCTATTAACTTTAATTCATCTATGGTCATCAATAAATCACGTTCAGGCAAATACGGCTTACAAGCTAAGGGTGGCTATCTTTCTTTAAAAAGTGAGCCTTCAATATAGTGCTGGGAGCGTGTAAAGTCCTTTGCCTTGTGCAATTTTAAGGGTGCCTCTTTGGACCAACAATGCCTTATCATACGTACTCCCGCTTTGATATCTTTTATCAGACTAACCAATAATAAAATGTCATCATGATACAATATGCTAGCTTACAAGCTCTCACAAAACTCACCCTCAGAAGCCATTCATGAACAGTTTGAAAGGATTAAAGTAACTCCAATGTACAGTGCTCTTTTAACACAAAGAAAAATCATTTGTATATGTACCAAAAGCAGCAGGGAGAGACAAAATGTGTTTCTCAGTGCCAGGCACACTCCTCTGGGAGGATCACTTGCATGAACAATCTAAATCCTATTAACTGGCTTTTAGGTAAAATTGTGTTTAGAGACAGATCACTTGCATGACTAACGTAAATCTTATTAACCCCCCTTTAGGTAAAACTGTGTTTAGAGACAGATTACTAAACACAGAATGGGAAAGAGTGCTTGACATATTCCTTCCTAGAACCCCCTGCGATCCATCAGACTTCTTCCTCGCCAGTGACCAAAAATAACCATACATGACATAGGGGAAAAATACAGTAATCACCATTTCTTCCCTCGGTGTATTGCATCCTACCGGTTAGAGGGGCCTGTTTCTCTCACAGCTTCTCTCCTCTGCTCTTCCTCTCAACAACATTCTAATCTAGATGACTTAATATGTAGAAAGATACCGGGAGATAAGAAAGGGGAAAAGAAAGGGTAATTGTGGGATCATGAAACTTAAGGACAAGAAGGAAGGAAAGCAGAACTAAGGATATACACTATAACTTAATATATTACAACAGACATGTTTGGAATTCAACTTTAGATCCACCCTCTTCAATTGGCTTCCTTCAACTGTTCACCCCTTTCCCTTTGCCCATAACTTTTATGCATGGGGGATGGGGGCATCCTTGAATTATAATGAGTGCCAGTTGGAGGCTCCGTCCATTACAGAGGATGCCTGAGGGACTTTCCAAAGCTCGACCAAGTCCTGGTGCCAGCTTCCTAAAAAGCACTGGAGGCAAAATACTCTACAAACAAAACTCTTAAGACTTTCGCCTAGCTGTTTGCATCTCTTTCCTGAAGACCCATGACTAGTGCGTTTAAGGTGTGCCAGCTGAAATTGCCATTCCAGGGCCAAAGGACTGGCTTACTGTGAATCCATGAAGTTTACATGGTGCATAGTTCTTTTGCTGAACTAAGTATGCTGATTGAGGCTGTTCAATTGACTTCTGAAATTAAGAGTTAAGTCAGTCTGGAGGTGGTGCTATTATACTGTTTGCTACCAGTGCCTAGCACCTTCCCAAAAGAGGGTAGCATCTCCAAAATTCCTCAAGTCCAGTGCTAAGTTACAGCAGTACGGTGCTATTGTGCCCACGCTCAGAGATATTGGCGACATCCGAGGTGACACAGATCCTCCATCACGAGCCAAGCACAGAAGCACTACAGTACTGGTAAAAAGAAAAGATTGCACCACTTCCGATAAATCAGCACCTACTACATAGGAAGCACCAAGAGGGGCAGTTATTTTACCAAGTGTGATTACTTTTAAGACCCGGATACCATAATACACTTTTGGAAGGTTCACTGACAGAATATCGACCTCAAAAATATAGAAGTAAAAAATATTGAGGTAAAAATATAGAATGCAAAAATATCGACTCCTATACTTAAACAGGTAAGTACAAAAATATCGGAAAAAAATGTTGAGGTCAAAAAAATAGTTGTACAAAATATCGATTTTTATATATATATAAAATAAAATAAATATTAAATATATTAAATAATAAAGGTAATTGAAAAAAAATTAGATTCAATATACATTTTAACAAATATAACAAATAAACGTAATTAAACAAAGTTGAACACATACATAAGAATTAATATACATATATTTACTTTAAAACAATTAATAAACTATTAATTTTAATTTATTTTATCATTTTAAAATTATATACAAATTTACAAATATATATATATATATATACGAATAACATAAAATCTAATAAAAAAACATTCTATTATAAATTAAAACATTAAACTATTTATAAATCTTTAAACTTAATTTTCCCACTCCAGTCAGTGCAACAGTAGAGAAAGTATTGGATAGCAGAGGGGTAAAAATTACTATTCCCACTCCAATGAGTGCAACAGTAGGGAAAGTGTTGGATAGCGGAGGGGTAAAAATTACTATTCCTACTCCAGGGAGTGCAACAGTAGGGAAAGTGTTGGATAGCGGAGGGGTAAAATTTACTATTCCCACTCCAGTCAGTGCAACAGTAGGGAAAGTGTTGGATAGCGGAGGGGTAAAAATTACTATTCCCACTCCAATGAGTGCAACAGTAGGGAAAGTGTTGGATAGCGGAGGGGTTAAAATGACTATTCCCACTCCAGTCAGTGCAAAAGTAGGGAAAGTGTTGGACATCGAAGGGGTAAAAATTACTATTCCCACTCCAGTGAGTGCAACAGCAGGGAAAGTGTTGGATAGCGGAGGAATAAAATTAACTATTCCCACTTCAATGAGTGCAACAGTAGGGAAAGTGTTGGATAGCGGAGGATAAAAATTACTATTTCCACTCCAATGAGTACAACAGTAGGGAAAGTGTTGGCTAGCGGAGGGGTAAAAATAACTATTCCCACTCCAGTCAGTTCAACAGTAGAGAAAGTGTTGGATAGCGGAGGGTAAAAATTACTATTTCCACTCCAATGACTGCAACAGTAGGGAAAGTGTTGGATAGCGGAGGGGTAAAAATTACTATTCCTACTCCAGTCAGTGCAACAGTAGGGAAAGTGTTGGATAGAAGAGGGGAAAAAATTACTATTCCCACTCCAATGAGTGCAACAGTAGGGAAAGTTTTGGATAGCGGAGGGGTAAAAATTACTATTCCCACTCCAATGAGTGCAACAGTAGGGAAAGTGTTGGATATCGAAGGGGTAAAAATTACTATTCCCACTCCAGTGAGTGCAACAGTAGGGAAAGTGTTGGATAGCGGAGGAATAAAATTGACTATTTCCACTCCAGACAGTGCAACAGTAGGAAAAGTGTTGGATAGCAGAGGGGTAAAAATTACTATTCCCACTCCAGTGAGTGCAACAATAGGGAAAGTGTTGGATAGCGGAGGGGTAAAATTACTATTCCCACTCCAATAAGAGTAACTGTAGGGAAAGTGTTGGATAGCGGAGGGATAAAAATTACTATTTCCACTCCAATGAGTACAACAGTAGGGAAAGTGTTGGATAGCGGAGGGGTAAAAATAACTATTCCCACTCCAATGACTGCAACAGTAGGGAAAGTGTTGGATAGTGGAGGGGTAAAAATTACTATTCCTACTCCAGTGAGTGCAACAGTAGTGAAAGTGTTGGATAGCGGAGGGGTAAAATTCACTATTCCCACTCCAGTCAGTGCAACAGTAGGGAAAGTGTTGGATAGAAGAGGGTAAAAATTACTATTCCCACTCCAATGAGTGCAACAGTAGGGAAAGTGTTGGATAGCGGAGGGGTTAAAATGACTATTCCCACTCCAGTCAGTGCAAAAGTAGGGAAAGTGTTGGACATCGAAGGGGTAAAAATTACTATGTCCACTCCAGTGAGTGCAACAGCAGGGAAAGTGTTGGATAGCGGAGGAATAAAATTAACTATTCCCACTCCAATGAGTGCAACAGTAGGGAAAGTGTTGGATAGCGGAGGGTAAAATTACTATTCCCACTCCAGTGAGTACAACAGTAGGGAAAGTGTTGGATAGCGGAGGAATAAAATGTACTATTTCCACTCCAGTCAGTTCAACAGTAGAGAAAGTGTTGGATAGCGGAGGGGTAAAAATAACTATTCCCACTCCAGTCAGTTCAACAGTAGAGAAAGTGTTGGATAGCGGAGGGGTAAAATTACTATTTCCACTCCAATGAGTGTAACAGTAGGGAAAGTGTTGGATAGCGGAGGGGTAAAAATGACTATTCCTACTCCAGTGAGTGCAACAGTAGGGAAAGTGTTGGATAGCGGAGGGGTAAAATTCACTATTGCCACTCCAGTCAGTGCAACAGTAGGGAAAGTGTTGGATAGAAGAGGGGTAAAATTACTATTCCCACTCCAGTGAGTACAACAGTAGAAAAAGTGTTGGATAGCGGAGGGGTAAAAATAACTATTCCCACTCCAGTCAGTTCAACAGTAGAGAAAGTGTTGGATAGCGGAGGGGTAAAAATTACTATTTCCACTCCAATGAGTGTAACAGTAGGGAAAGTGTTGGATAGCGGAGGGGTAAAAATTACTATTCCTACTCCAGTGAGTGCAACAGTAGGGAAAGTGTTGGATAGCGGAGGGGTAAAATTCACTATTGCCACTCCAGTCAGTGCAACAGTAGGGAAAGTGTTGGATAGAAGAGGGTAAAAATTACTATTCCCACTCCAATGAGTGCAACAGTAGGGAAAGTGTTAGTTAGCGGAGGGGTAAAAATTACTATTCCCACTCCAATAAGTGCAACAGTAGGGGAAAGTGTTGGATATCGAAGGGGTAAAAATTACTATTCCCACTCCAGTCAGTTCAACAGTAGAGAAAGTGTTGGATAGAAGAGGGGTAAAAAATACTATTCCCACTCCAATGAGTGCAACAGTAGGGAAAGTGTTGGATAGCGGAGGGGTAAAATGACTATTCCCACTCCAGTCAGTGCAAAAGTAGGGAAAGTGTTGGATATTGAAGGGGTAAAATTACTATTCCCACTCCAGTGAGTGCAACAGCAGGGAAAGTGTTGGATAGCGGAGGAATAAAATTAACTATTCCCACTCCAATGAGTGCAACAGTAGGGAAAGAGTTGGATAGTGGAGGGGTAAAAATTTCTATTCCTACTCCAATAAGTGCAACAGTAGGGAAAGTGTTGGATAGCAGAGGGGTAAAAATTACAATTCCCACTCCAGTGAGTGCAACAATAGGGAAAGTGCTGGATAGCGGAGGGGTAAAAATTACTATTTCCACTCCAATGAGTGCAACAGTAGGGAAAGTGTTGGATAGCGGAGGGATAAAAATTACTATTTCCACTCCAATGAGTACAACAGTAGGGAAAGTGTTGGATAGCGGAGGGGTAAAAATAACTATTCCCACTCCAGTCAGTTCAACAGTAGAGAAAGTGTTGGATAGCGGAGGGGTAAAAATTACTATTTCCACTCCAATGAGTGCAACAGTAGGGAAAGTGTTGGTTAGCGGAGGGGTAAAAATAACTAATCCCACTCCAGTCAGTTCAACATTAGAGAAAGTGTTGGATATCGAAGGGGTCAAAATTACCATTCCCACTCCAGTGAGTGCAACAGTAGGGAAAGTGTTGGATAGCTGAGGAATAAAATTTACTATTTCCACTCCAGTCAGTGCAACAGTAGGGAAAGTGTTGGATAGCAGAGGGGTAAAAATTACTATTCCCACTCCAGTCAGTGCAAAAGTAGGGAAAGTGTTGGATAGCGGAGGGGTAAAAATTACTATTCCCACTCCAGTGAGTGCAACAGTAGGGAAAGTGTTGGATAGCGGAGGAATAAAATTGACTATTTCCACTCCAGACAGTGCAACAGTAGGAAAAGTGTTGGATAGCAGAGGGGTAAAAATTACTATTCCCACTCCAGTGAGTACAACAATAGGGAAAGTGTTGGATAGCGGAGGGGTAAAAATTACTATTCCCACTCCAATAAGAGTAACTGTAGGGAAAGTGTTGGATAGCGGAGGGATAAAAATTACTATTTCCACTCCAATGAGTACAACAGTAGGGAAAGTGTTGGATAGCGGAGGGGTAAAAATAACTATTCCCACTCCAATGACTGCAACAGTAGGGAAAGTGTTGGATAGTGGAGGGGTAAAAATTACTATTCCTACTCCAGTGAGTGCAACAGTAGTGAAAGTGTTGGATAGCGGAGGGGTAAAATTCACTATTCCCACTCCAGTCAGTGCAACAGTAGGGAAAGTGTTGGATAGAAGAGGGTAAAAATTACTATTCCCACTCCAATGAGTGCAACAGTAGGGAAAGTGTTGGATAGCGGAGGGGTTAAAATGACTATTCCCACTCCAGTCAGTGCAAAAGTAGGGAAAGTGTTGGACATCGAAGGGGTAAAAATTACTATGTCCACTCCAGTGAGTGCAACAGCAGGGAAAGTGTTGGATAGCGGAGGAATAAAATTAACTATTCCCACTCCAATGAGTGCAACAGTATGGAAAGTGTTGGATAGCGGAGGGGTAAAATTACTATTCCCACTCCAGTGAGTACAACAGTAGGGAAAGTGTTGGATAGCGGAGGAATAAAATGTAATATTTCCACTCCAGTCAGTTCAACAGTAGAGAAAGTGTTGGATAGCGGAGGGGTAAAAATAACTATTCCCACTCCAGTCAGTTCAACAGTAGAGAAAGTGTTGGATAGCGGAGGGGTAAAAATTACTATTTCCACTCCAATGAGTGTAACAGTAGGGAAAGTGTTGGATAGCGGAGGGGTAAAAATTACTATTCCTACTCCAGTGAGTGCAACAGTAGGGAAAGTGTTGGATAGCGGAGGGGTAAAATTCACTATTCCCACTCCAGTGAGTACAACAGTAGAAAAAGTGTTGGATAGCGGAGGGGTAAAAATAACTATTCCCACTCCAGTCAGTTCAACAGTAGAGAAAGTGTTGGATAGCGGAGGGGTAAAAATTACTATTTCCACTCCAATGAGTGTAACAGTAGGGAAAGTGTTGGATAGCGGAGGGGTAAAAATTACTATTCCTACTCCAGTGAGTGCAACAGTAGGGAAAGTGTTGGATAGCGGAGGGGTAAAATTCACTATTGCCACTCCAGTCAGTGCAACAGTAGGGAAAGTGTTGGATAGAAGAGGGGTAAAATTACTATTCCCACTCCAATGAGTGCAACAGTAGGGAAAGTGTTAGTTAGCGGAGGGGTAAAAATTACTATTCCCACTCCAATAAGTGCAACAGTAGGGAAAGTGTTGGATATCGAAGGGGTAAAATTACTATTCCCACTCCAGTCAGTTCAACAGTAGAGAAAGTGTTGGATAGAAGAGGGGTAAAAATACTATTCCCACTCCAATGAGTGCAACAGTAGGGAAAGAGTTGGATAGCGGAGGGGTAAAAATGACTATTCCCACTCCAGTCAGTGCAAAAGTAGGGAAAGTGTTGGATATTGAAGGGGTAAAATTACTATTCCCACTCCAGTGAGTGCAACAGCAGGGAAAGTGTTGGATAGCGGAGGAATAAAATTAACTATTCCCACTCCAATGAGTGCAACAGTAGGGAAAGTGTTGGATAGTGGAGGGGTAAAAATTACTATTCCTACTCCAATAAGTGCAACAGTAGGGAAAGTGTTGGATAGCAGAGGGTAAAAATTACTATTCCCACTCCAGTGAGTGCAACAATAGGGGAAAGTGCTGGATAGCGGAGGGGTAAAAATTACTATTCCCACTCAAATGAGTGCAACAGTAGGGAAAGTGTTGGATAGCAAAGGGATAAAAATTACTATTTCCACTCCAATGAGTACAACAGTAGGGAAAGTGTTGGATAGCGGAGGGGTAAAAATAACTATTCCCACTCCAGTCAGTTCAACAGTAGAGAAAGTGTTGGATAGCGGAGGGGTAAAAATTACTATTTCCACTCCAATGAGTGCAACAGTAGGGAAAGTGTTGGATAGCGGAGGGGTAAAAATAACTAATCCCACTCCAGTCAGTTCAACATTAGAGAAAGTGTTGGATATCGAAGGGGTCAAAATTACCATTCCCACTCCAGTGAGTGCAACAGTAGGGAAAGTGTTGGATAGCTGAGGAATAAAATGTACTATTTCCACTCCAGTCAGTGCAACAGTAGGGAAAGTGTTGGATAGCAGAGGGGTAAAAATTACTATTCCCACTCCAGTCAGTGCAAAAGTAGGGAAAGTGTTGGATAGCGGAGGGGTAAAAATTACTATTCCCACTCCAATAAGTGTAACTGTAGGGAAAGTGTTGGATAGCGGAGGGGTAAAAATTACTATTCCCACTCCAATCAGTGCAACAGTAGGGAAAGTGTTGGATTGCAGAGGCGTAACAATTAATATTCCCACTCCAGTCACTTCAAAGTTAAAAACAAACAAAATATTAACAACAAAAATTTTAAAAACAAAATAAATAAAAATATATATAAATGTTAAAAATTAAAATACAAATATATTTAATATAAAAAATTAAAACATGTTATGTTAAATACATATGACAAATACCTACAAATATTATATTAAATAAAAGAAAAAATAATTTTCAAACGAATAAATATTTTTAATTAGAAATATTTAGAAATAGAAGCATTGAATCGGGAGGCGAGCAAGATGGAGTCAGATTGAAACCTACGCTTCTCAGCCGCACACGCTAGCCACCTCGACTATCGGCTAGGCGCCCTGCGATGTGACACAGATGCTGAAAGAGAGGAGAGTGAAGACGATCGGTCTTTGCCCTCAGCCAGCCGTTTTTGAATTGTTTATCGCGGATGCGGTGAAGTTCCAGGATTACAAAGGCTCCCGGACGACGCTAGTGACTCTACGAGCGTGCTGGGGGTTTCGGACGCTGCTCTTTCTTTGGATTGTGCGGTGCGCTGCTTCTTTGATACTCGCTCCAATCTGGGTATGTGAGAGAGCTCAGCAGCATCAGTGGCATCGGCGTTGGTCCAGGATTATGTCGACCAGGGGAGCTAAGGCGGGGAAAATCAGCAAGATAAAAGCAGCTATCGCCAACGCTGACGCTGGAGACACCGGACAAGGAGAAAACATGCCCAAAATCAAGCGCGAGGTCAGTGTTAACAAAAAACAGTAGGGAGGCACGGGGGAGTGGTGTACACAAGGATCTAGTGGGCTCCCAGCCTTCAGTTGCTAAACTATTTTCTGGGGCTAAGGGGCCACCTCCTGTTACGGACTCTAAGACTAACTATGTGTCTCACACATCTCCCCCCGAGAGTGCCCCCACGGATTTGCTGACTGATGAGCCAACGGCGCTGACCACTCAGCAAGGAATGTTCCCAGCCCAGGAAAACTCTATAGGGGCACAACAAGCTGACAAGGGGGTAACGAGTGGCCTGCAAGAAATGGCTGACAACTTGACCGCCCCTCCCTGCCTTCATTTAGAAGGGGAAGCTGTGGGACCAACTGCTCAGGAGAACTTGATATTTTCAGCTCCCGTAGCCCAAAAAATAGGAGGTGATCTCGACCCCACGATTACCAACCTAGAGAATACTTTAAAAACTTCGGAAGCCGGTACTGATAATTATATCCAAGGTCTAGCAGCCGCCTCTGGCCCTCAAGTCCCATGGACACCGGAGACAGGTACTGAAAACTTTTATTCAGTATCAGATGGCACTGGGACCTCCTCGGACGAGGGTGGGTTTAACACAAGTGAAGATAATAGTGAAGAGTCACCTAAGGCTACAGGTACAGTACAACGCCCTAGGAAGGCAAGAAGCAAGGCTAAAAGACGCAGCCAGCTTAAATGGGACTACTCAGATTCACAGATGTCCTACCCTCTTGAAGAAGACGACTCTCACACGACACTGTGGGATAATATAAAGAGCGCACCTGAAAATACTACAGAACCCTCACTAGCTTCGATCCTAGCTTCTATAAAAGAATTCCAAGAAGAGGCTCGGGCAGATAACCGCAGCTGCAAAAGGGCGGCTAAAAAACTACAAGGGGGCATGAGAAGACTGAATAAAATCTGTACCGACATAAGTGACCGTGTCACCATGGTTGAAGGCCGCACTGAGTGTTTGGAAACAGAGGTCTCCTCAATTAAAAATCAGAGCGACTCCAATACCGCCTGTTTGTCTGACCTAATGACAAAAATGGAGGAACAGGAGAACCGACAACGCAGAAACAACCTCCGTCTGCTTGGAATCCCAGAAGGGAAGGAGGGAGAAGATCCTAGGCGCTATATAGTGAAACTTTTACAAGATTCCTTTCCTGATCAGTCAAGCTGGGACTGGGACCATGAGATACAAAGGGCACATCGCTTCCCTTTTAATTTGAGACGACAACGTGACGGTAGCAGCTCATCTGGTGGACATCCCAGGGTGTTCCTGGTGTATTTTGGAAATTTTCTCCTTAGGCAACTGGTATACGACCAGGCCCGCCCTAACTCCCAGAAAGGGTCCAACGGGGTAACTTTTTTTGCGAAGCCTGACTTTTGCCATCAGACAGTAGAACGAAGATGGCGCCTGCGTCAGCTAATCGCCCCGTTCCAACAGACAGGAGCTCAAGTGTACTTAATGAACCCTGCGAGACTCAAAGTTATCTTTAATGGGGCTTCCAAAATCTTTTTGTCTGAGATTAAGGCTGGTGAATACCTGGGAGAAATCAAGTCGAAGAAGGGCTCAAGTTAATCTTAAAGCGATTTTTTCCCTGCTTTTTTGTAGGGGGGGGTAAGGGAGGGAGAGGCGGGGGTCTCTTTCTTCATTTTCTTTATTTTTATGTGCTCCCTTTTTCTTCTTTTTTCTTCTTCTCTTCTTTTTGATACTGATTAGCTTTATCTAGAACCTAGGGCACACCTTTCTAATTGTTTTCACATAAGGTGTGAATAGATATAGCTGAAGGCCTACTTAAACTCTAAGGCGTGGTCTAGTGGCGGAGACTTACTCTTGACCACCATCATTCAGGTTATTCCTGATTGCTCAACGAGAGGGGAGGGGGAAATTGCTATGAAATAGTTGAATCAAGGCATTTTTTTTACAATCACTGGTTAAAATACACGATAAAGTAAACAAGTTCATAAAGTCAAGCTTATTTAAGGGAACAGGACTTATTGGTTTAATTTATTGGTTTAATCTCCTTAAAATGCTTAAATGACTAAGATAAATACTCTTAGATTTGTGTCAGTGAACATATGTGGGCTGAATGAAGCTACAAAGAGACAAAAAGTAGCTCAAGGCTTAAGATCGCTGGGGGCCGATATTGTCAGCCTCCAGGAAACACATATAGAGGGTTCACAAAAACACTTATTGAACACACTGGGGTTTAAAACTATAGGGGGTACTACACAGGGTGCGAAAATAAAAGGTGTAGGGGTTTTGGCTGAAAGCAGACTACCTTTAAAATATCCCCGTGTGAAATCTGACTCATTGGGCAGATGGGTAATTGTAGAGTGCCACCTGCCATCTAATTCCCCTTTTACTTTATGTTCAATTTATGGGAGCAACGCAGATGACCCGGGGATCATTAACTGGATTACAGGGGAGCTTGCCCATTGGCCTTCCCCAATCATTGTCTGTGGCGACCTTAATATCAGTCTGCCTTGTAATTGGAAAGCGGACGATAAATGGACTTATGCGGGAAGGAAGCCTCGAGTATATCAAGCGATAGTTAACTTAATTCAAACTCATGGGCTTAGTGATGCCTGGGCTAATCTAAATTCTAAACTGCCAGGCTACACTTACTTCTCTGCCCCACACCGATCATTTGCCAGATTGGATTATTTTTTGATCTCGTCCTCTCTACTCCGCGAATGCTCTATAGATATTGCTCCGCGCTTTATGTCAGACCACAACCCGCTTATTTTAGACATTGGGGGCTTGGGAATTGGAGAGAAACCCGAAATGGAGCTTTGAGAAAGCACTACTACAAGATACAGGATATCGGACACATATGCAAGTATGGGTTCAAGAATTCCTTGAGATAAACATGGGGTCGGCCCCAATTATGACTGTGTGGGACACATTAAAGGCAGGTATTCGGGGGAGACACTAATATTTTCAATTAGGAAAAATAAGAAAGAAAAACTAATGATTTATGAACTACAGGAAAAGCTGAAAAAGGCAGAGGAGCAATTAATTCAAATTGTGCAAGCTGGGGGATACTGAGTCTACCCAAAACAAAGTGATACTCATAAAAGCAGAAATTGGGTCAGTATTTGCAGAGAAGGCTGCAGCTAAATGGGCCACGACGCGGGGAAAAACTACGAATATAGTGACCTTATCGGCCATCATTTGGCCATTAAAACCAGGCAGCAGGTTACAGGTAGTGAAATACTGTCAATTCAGCTTGCAACGGGAGAAGAGACTAATGACCCAAGTAAAATACAAGAAGGTTTCCGAGAGTTCTATTCTAATTTATATACAGAGAAGAACAGTAGCTCAATAGATGCAAGAGAGGACGAGATCGCTAAATATATAGAAGAAGTGACTCTAACTCAACTTAGTCAGGAAAATCGCGATCAGCTTGATGTTACTCCAACTTGGGAAGATATTGCCGAAGCTCTAGCCAGTTTGCCGGATGGGAAGGCTGCAGGGGTCGATTGTATCCCTGTGGAATTTTATAAAATCTTTGCTCCCCAATTAAAGTCTATTTTCTCTTCTTTAGTATTCTCTATTTTTAACGGGGCCGCTCCGCCCGCATCTTGGTCCAATGCCAAAATTTCTATATTTCCTAAAAAGATAAATCACCACTAGAAATGGGATCATATAGGCCAATCACGCTTATAAATTGTGACTCAAAAATCTTCTCGAAAATTCTTGCAATAAAAATATCTTCAGTTATTGAAACCCTGGTCTCAGAATGGCAACACGGATTTATTCCCAAGAAAGGTACCACCGAACATATCAGGCGGGCTATTACCTTGTTTGATGCAGCACAAGCAACAGGAGACCCGATGTCATTAATCCTTTTAGATGCTGAAAAAGCATTCGACCGGGTCTCCTGGCAGTTTCTCTGGGGCGTTATGAGAAGGATGGGCTTTGGACCAAAGTTAATACAAGCTGTTCAAGCTCTTTATCTGAACCCGACAGCTAGTGTATCAATAAATGGGAGGTTAACTAAACAATTCAAAATCTCTCGGGGCACCAGGCAAGGGTGCCCGTGCTCCCCTTTGCTTTTTGCTCTTTAAATAGACCCCTTGATTAAGAAAATAGAGAACAACCCGGCTATCCAGGCAGTAAGTAGATTCGGTTGGGACACTAAAATTATGGCTTACGCTGACGATCTGGCCATAACTACCCCTGAACCCGAAAGTGCTATTTTAGCATTGGAACTGGAGGCCCAAGATTTTGGGAAAATTTCGGGGTATGCATTGAACAAAAATAAAACCCAAATTATAGTTAACAAAGAAATTAACTGGATAGACAGACGGGTTGTCACAAAGGCCAAATACCTGGGGGTGATTGTGAAGGCAAATGTAGATGAAATTGTGGCAGAAAATCTAATCCCTTTGGCTACTGAAACAAAAGAGCGCTTAATCGAATCAATAACCTACACTTGACCTTAGTGGGTAGATACAATGTAATTAAAATGACTTATTTCCCAAAATTACTTTATTTTTCGATCTATTCCACTAGAATTTAACAAAATTATGCTACAAAAATTTCAGCAGCTTTTTACACAATTTATATGGGCTTATTCTCAACCTAGACGGGCGCTAAAGCAACTGTCTCTTCCCAGGGAGAGGGGTGGATGGGCTTTCCCTAACATAGTGCTCTATTACTGGGCTTCAGTTTTGCAATACAGTGTGGAATTAGTGAAGGAACACTCTTTCTCTCCTCCTATTGGGCTTCCTCGCCATTTCAATTACTACTAGGAGAAGAGGCCCGTGGCTGTCTCATCAGACAAATGTCCTTTGGATATTACAAGCGAGTTAGATTCAAGACACTGATGAGCACCTTTAAGGTTTTTGCAATGTTCGTAGGATTTACGGGCTAGGTAGAATGAACTACTTCTCTCCTATCAACAAGAATTGCAATTTGCCTGCTATTTTTGGGAGGTCTTACTTGCAAGCTTGGTATAAAGCTGGTATTTTGAAACTGGGAGACCTAATCTCTACTGAAGGTATTAAATCTTTCGCCGAGCTTCAAAGTAAATATGGATTGAAGGACCAAGATGCTTTTAAGCATATTGCCATTCACAATTTTTTGTCTCGAAAAGCTGGAGGACCCGCCGGGTTTATGAAAATAGAATTTATTGAAAACTTAAGGGCCCCAGCCACGCCTCGGATTGGCGCTATCTACTCCGCACTGAACAGTCAAACTCCTGATGACTTACCCAGAATAGCAGACAAATGGCAAGCAAAGCTGGAAGTCCCGCACAGCACATTTTATAACGCATTGAAACTAGCCCAGAGCGATCTGTTGTCAGCCAAATTACAGACACAATATTTTAAAACCATTTTCTTTTTATACATTACACCTAGTAGAGTTGCCAAATGGGGAACTGGTAAGGGGACGCTGTGTCCTAGGTGCTCGGAGTTTGGGGCAGATGCAGTACACATGTTTGCCACCTGCCGGAAACTTACTCCACTTCTTGTTAAAATACAGGATTTCCTTGGGAAGGTTATTTCGCAGGCCATAGAGCTGACCCCTACGACTATCGTATTAGGGACCCAGGAGGTGGTCAGTAGAAAGAAGGGCGGGGCACTCATATTTGTGGCAATGACGGTGTGGAGAATTTGCATAGCATCAGTTTGGGTAGACTCAGATCCTCCTCTTTTCTCCCAATGGTTGGCTAGATTAGTCGCGACTTATCATCTTGAGAAGGCTATCTATGCCAAAAAAGGCCGTAAAGCGCAAAGGAAGGGATTAGATATCTGGGAACCCCTAACTACCTGGCTGGACCAGACTGGTTTATAGGGTTAACCAGTCTACTTGTCAACTTAAGGGCCTTTATCTCCAATTGGTGTATACTAAAATCATGGTAGTTTAGGATTTTGCCATGTTTTTTTTTTTCTTCCTGTCTCCTTTGGTCTTATGCGATTTCTTGTCTTTTTTTATTTCCCTTTTTTCTCTCTCTCTACTTATGTTTATCCAGTGTATAATTTGTTTTTCTACTTACTTTTATGTCTTTGATTCGTATTGTTGCACAAGGGGGAGGGTGGGGGGATCTGGAGCAAAAAAAAAAATGTAGAAATAAAAACATTAATTATTACATAAATATAGTTTTTTAATTTCCTACCCTATAATACCTCACAATTCACAACCCACATCTAAATTTAAAAAAATCACTTCCATAATTAACATAATCAATTACCAAGTAAAGAAATATTATTAATTAAAAAATAAATTAAAACTCATACAAATTAATTAACTTCCCACACTTTACCCCTATAATCCCCACAACCTACTCCTAAAATTAAACTGTAAAAAAATGAATTACACAATTAAAACTTATTTTCAATTAAAAGACTAATAGTAGTTAACAACACATTATAAAGTAAGTAAAATTAATGTACTCTCCACCCTTTACCCCTCTAAAATTAAAACCCACACACAAAAAATAAACAATTACCCTAATTAAATATCAATTAATTAATATTAATGATCAACTAATTAATAATTAAACATAAATTACTTCCCACCCTTTACCCCTATAAACCCCACAACTCACACCTAAAATTAATTACACAATTTCCATATTTAATTTTCATTTAATTAATTAATATTAATCAACAACTAATTATTAATTCAACATAAATTACTTCCCACCCTTTACCCCTAAAATCCCACAACCCACACCTAAAATTAATTACACAATTTCCATAATTAATTTTCTATCAATTAATTAATATCAATTAACTAATTATTGAGTAATCAAAAATAAATTACTTCCTACCCATTACCCCTATAAACCCCACAACCCGCATCTAAAATTAATTACACAATTTCCATATTTAATTTTCAATTAATTAATTAATACTAATTAACAACTTATTATTAATTAAAAATAAATTACTTCCCACCCTTTACCCCTATAAACCCCACAACCCGCACCTAAAAAAAATTACACAATTACCATAATTAATTAGCAATTATTTAATATTAATGAACAACCAATTAATAATTAATTAATAATAAATTGCTTCTCACAATTGACACTATAAAATCTCAATTAAATAAATATTTATAAATAAAAAATAACCATTAATTTATTATAATTAACTTACTTGCCACCCTATTCCCATTTAAACCCACCCGCCGCAATGCAAAAAATGTACCCTGTACATATCCCTGCACTACGTGGCAGGCCATGCGGTGTCTGCCACAAAGTGCAGGGATATGTAGGGCGGCACCATAGGTGCCACCCAGTGCCCACATCTGAGGGCCGGGGGGAGGGGGGCCAGCTACGGCCCCCAAAGCCCCTTTCTACCTGCCTGTTCATGGCAGGTTAACCGCCATGAACAGGCGGGAGGAAAGGGACATCGTAATCCCTACGGCGGTGCCTGGTAGGCACTGCCACCATTGTAGGGAATACGGCCCTCTCCGCAGCACCGGCGCGCTCAAAGAGCCCGTCGGATGAGTGGTGGGCGGATATGATGGGTTAGATGGCGGTGGGACCGCCACCGATGGGCTGTCCGTGGCGGTCCCACCGTCATCCTAATCGGGCCTCAAGTTAGTACATAGACCTAGCTGACACACCCAGAAGAAACATGTTGCCACCCCAGTGTATCACTTGCCTAGCATAAGCTCAGAGCATGGTTCTACAGACTATCCTACCCAAGACAGTTAGACACCTTTAGAGACATTGTAATATTCCACATGATAATACTGCCCAGTTGTATTTTTTCATTTCAACTGGCAGAGAAAGAGGTCTGAATATTTAAACCTTTTAGAAACTTGCTTGATAGTTGATTCTTAGTTAAAAAGTGTTCAGATTTGCAAACAAAATCGGGATAGACATGTCAGTTTATTTTAATATATACTGCATTATCACACACTGTAACTTGTTGCATCCAATCAGCTTAGATTACTTACATGTTCATTAGATTTGAGCTTTGGTTCTAAAAACAAAAAACCCTACAAAACTATTTTGCAAGACTGAACACGATCCAATTATTTCAATATACTGAGCGAGGTATCAGAAAAGCATAACTTAAAACGAAAACATTGAGTTGGATCGCACATAAAATTAAAAATCCCATGAATTTTCCACAGAGGGGTTCTTGAGCTCTAAACTATAACAAGTGGTAAATATACTTTTCTATCATGAAAAAGCCAACTCATAAGAGCTAACTTAATATTTAAAGCAGTTCTTTCCCAAGATTGTGAAATCAAACAAATAGAAATGTTGTATGAGCCTGCAATTCAAGCAGGAAATAACAGAAAATGTATTGCACTACAGGAATAAAAGATTTAATAAAACGTGAAATGCCGATAACAATTGCCTATCTTTTTTCTCTCTGAATAAACATTGAAGACACTGCTTTTAGGAGTTAACATTATAATTCTAGATACCCTTTAACAAGCAAAGCTATTAAGGGTTTTAAAAATACAAACATTTAATATAGTATGTCATTCATGGATTCAAAAAGAACGAATAAGAAATTTACAATTGTGAAGATGTAAAGATACATTTTCCCGACACTATACTTCAACTTTGTAGAGGCTACATACTAAAAACAAATATTCCTAAATTAAATCTCATTCTACTATTCACGTACTCAACTAGGTATCACTGTAATGGACTTATTACTACATTATCACAAAATAACGAAACAATGCATTTTTTTAAACTGGCCAAGCCTGTCAGCTTTTACAGAATCCGGCTTTCCTTTTCATCATGTCACCAAAGTTTAATTAAAGAAGGAAAGTAAGACTTTCTAGACTCTGCAATGAGCTAGAGTTGAACCAGTAGAATGAAAGAGAGCTCTGGAGGATTTATCTAGCTCCCCTTTACTACTGCAGCCCAGCCAGCAGGTCCTGACACAGACCGACTTCTTAACACCCTTCTGGCCTGAAAACTATGCTGGTCCACTGCAGTCAATTCCTCTTCTCAGTGTACTCTTGTGACATCTCCTGCACCCTGTGGTGAACCAATTCTTGCTGGAAAACTTCAGACTACCCTGCTCATCAGCTCTCAAATGGTTTCCTTGGTCTTATCTTCGCACCAATACAGGTCATCTTCTTCCAGCCACAGAGTCTTTAATCTGGGATCACCAAAATAATAATATTCCTGACATTATTTTGCAACATCTTGCAGTTTATACTGAATGTTCAAAGTCACCTCTTTGTACATTCTGATATCTTCAGGGAACAGGTCAGTACCATCATACTGGGCACTGAATACAAGCTACAGGAACCAACACAATAACCCCACTGATTTTGTTTTTATTTTTACTAGTTTTTACATAGCATGAACATGGCCCGAGGGCATTACTCTACTTTACATGGGCACCATCTTACATTATGCATTTTTAGGCGCAGGGAGAAGAAGGGATTTGCCCAGAACCACAGGATTTTGAGCCTAGGGCGGTACTCGAACCTGGTTCTCCAGTTTCAAGTTCAGCAACTCTGGCTGTTAAGGTTACATTGCCTCTCCTGGGCCCTTATGCACTGGCGAATTAAAACAAGGTACCAAATGCTTCAAAAAAATGTCATTTAGCACTTTCAGTCATATGGAATAATGAATAATTCAAAGGCAGTTTATACCATATTAGTTACGTTATCAGTTATGTTAGCCATGTAAATTGCTACATACGTTTAAACTGGTCACTTGCTGCGATGTTTTCACCATGTCTGTGACCAGTTACAGTATAACTCATTACTGACTAGATAAGCTTTAACAACCGGTCACAAAACATTCCACTTTCTCACACACCAATTATTCTCTGAGAAATAAAAACAAGGGTCCGCAGCTCTGTCACTGCTGGTTCTTATCTTAGGTTGGTGAAAATAGCAACAGCCAAGTTATGAAAAATCCCCAAGCTGGAAATTTTTCAGGCTCGCCCAATCAGTTAAGCCTAATCTTCCAAGAGTTCCTCTTGTTCTTTGTGCCTCCTACATATTATCATGTCCTTAAGTTCCTGGCCCAAAGTTGTCTGAAATAATCAAGAGAGGAGCAAAAACAAATATTACTAATATATGCCCCAGCGGTCAAGGCAGATATGCATTCTACTGAATCTGTCAATCATAAACACCCTGCCTCTTGGTTACAAGCACATCACTGTTATAAGACAGCTATGTTCAGTTAATGAAAATGTATCTCCTGTAGCATATATTAGAAATTACAGTACAAAAACAGTGGCGATCTTGAAGGGTCTCTGCAACAAGTTTAATATTAAAAAATGTTATTGTCTAGGCAAACGTTTTGCTATTTAAACCACCTGCTGCTAAACAGGTCACCAATTGTGCAGAACTAGGGGTCAGCACCTATAATAGAATTTAAAAAAACTAAAAACTCTGTGTTGTTATTTAAGAAGATATGCGTTTAGCCTGTGGCATACCTGTGTGTTCTAGAGAGGCACATTGTAAATATGTATGCATTTAAATGCTTAAATGGCAACACTATGCTCTGAATTTCTTTGGGTTCTGATATAAGCTTGTCCAATTAGAATTACCTTCACTAAATAGTATACACTGCTCTCGTGGGAGATTTTTGCCCTGATGAAGTCTCCATTGAGCAGCAATTTGGGGGCCGAAACACATTACTATTTTGTTCTGCACAATTTTGGAATGGTCTTGGACTAGATGCTGTCAAAGATAATAAGCTTCGCTAAAGCATTCATTTTTTTAAGCAATTAACATAGTTGCCCAGATATATAATGACCACCACTCTTTTTGCACCATAATTGTACAACACATTCAACATGTGCCAGTGCTCAATGACAGAAACAAATACGTCAAATAGTACAAAGTGTTTCCTCTGAGTCATATGGAGTTAATTTTAGGAGGCACATTTTTAATAACTGAAAGTAATTATCCTTGTTAAAAAAAAAAAAATTAACAAAGAGCAGAATGTATACTGTATCACATTTGCAAATTCCTCTCTTGGACACATACTGTTACTTGGTAAGGCTTGTTCTCATTAAAACCAAAGCACAGCCATGCACCTATCCACTGCCAAATAGACAGGACTAACAGTTCTTATCTGATGGGATCACACTGCTTCTCGAAAGCGAGGAGACAGGAATTCCAGCCTGCTAGCTTCCCCGAGGTCAGCAGTTCCTGGGTTTTCGCAATCAATAACAGCCTTCTACATGTGAGGAACTAATCATGGTCACAGTATCTTTTACAAACGAACAGTGTCCCTACAAGTCAATTAAAGATCTCTCACGGTTTATGTCATCCCCTTTCTTTCCACAATGGTGAAAGGATTAGGTGCACTTGAGAATGTGTCTTTAACACTGAAAACGTATGCATCAGGGCAGTACCTACAACAGGTGACACTATGCAAAGCCAGGCCTCACAATGCAGAACGCTGCTCAGGGTTCAAACCTTTAAGACTCTGGGCCTAATTTATAATTTAGTGAAAGTTGAAAATCCTCCAATTATTGGAGGTATTTTAATACTAAGGAGAGTTCTCCAGCTGAATTTCCTGCACCACAGAGAGACAGTACTGAGGAGGAAAGTCAGCAGGCAAATTCTACTCAATAATTAGTTTCCTCCAGAAATATTATGATTTTTCTGTACCTGCCAAACTTTAAATGAGGCCCTAAAATAGCAGAGCTATCTCTTGGATTATGTAAATCTTACAAGCTCAGGCAACTGTTCACTATGTTAAATAGGTCAGCCAAGCTCTGGCCTTAAAATAGCAAAGATATAATTTAGGTTACACAAAATCTGTCCAAATATAACAGAGCTTACCATCAGGTAATCCTAATGTTGCTGGTTCATACGTACAAAACAAGTATACTGCTCAAGTTACACAGACTGTGCAGATCAGGTTTTAGCAAAAATGGTCCTCAGGTTAGACCCATCTCATACGTTTGGTACACAAACAGCAGAACTACCTCTCATGTAACTCTGTACTTAAAAGGTTAGTCCTGCCATGAGCCATTACTTGAGTTACACAGATACACAGGATTGATCCAAAGACAACAGAGTTTACCATCAGGTGATCCTAATCTTAAAGGCTCATGGCTGTACTAGCATGTCTCTTGCTCAAGGTACACAGATTACACAGGTCATGCTATAACGAAGATGTTCCTCAGATTAGAGCTATCTCTTAGTTCAGTAAACAGACAGCAGTTTGCTCACTTCTAATACAGTTCCTAAAATGTTAGGCCTTGCCTGAGCTCTTGAATTAGACACACTCTATCATGTTAAGATTTATAGACAGCAACGTTTTCTACAACGGTTCAACTCTTTAAGCCTCAGGCATCAGACAAATAAATAAGCTATCCCGAACTAAAACAGCACTTACTGCCTCATGACGTAAACAAATAAACAGTCCTTCATGGTACAAAACACACAGACTCGGGCCTTAAACAGGAGAGCTGCCCTAAGGCTTAAGCGTATAGGTCCACTCTGCGAGAGCAGCATTATTGCTCAAATTACACAATAGGTGTGGCTTGAGGCCTTAAGAGTATGCTTCACGTTACTCAGATCTAAAAGGCTCAGAACTTAGACAGTGGAGCTATCCTTCAAGGTGCACAGATTCTAAAGGCACAATGCTCAGACAGCAGAGCTACCCATAAGATCCCCAATTTCACACGTGTTGGCCTCAAGTGTTCAACTGTTGTTACAGGGTTGGACTGGGTCTACAGTCATCCACAATCTGCACTCTTCCGCTAAATCAACAATGCTCCCACTACTCAACAAGCTTCTGTGATCATCCTAATAAGCAACTCCTGCGCCTGTAAGTTGGTAGTTCATCTACCAATGAAACAGCTTAAGTGTGTTATCTTTTGCTTCCATTTCCCAAGAGATAAATAACTTTATTTTATAATGTGCAAAAGTATTTTATTATCAAAACTCCAAAGCAAGCCTAAACCAGAGATAGTTGGAGATGTTTGTTGATAGAGGCCTAAAAATAGACAGGGTGTCAAAGACAGAGATGGGCAGAAACATAACACTTCTAAAAACTGTTATCTGTAAGACTACACAAGCATTAGCCATTCCTAAACTGCCTCTTTTCTATAGTATGCAATCACCCTCAGTGTTTACCTCTTCCACCCACAAATCTGTCTTCTGGGGGCACATATATAGGAGGCGGTTGTGAGTCTGTGAATATGCCATTATGCTCTTAATTCTCCTGGAGATTCTGGCTTTTTGTGAAATGGGGAAGAACGACGAGGTAATAGCCATTGGACCTGTGTTCTTACTGAAATGCCCCCAACTTCTGTCCTCAGACACCTTTCACCTGTGTCGCCGTCTTGTGTTAAGAAAAAAAACACACCCTTCTCTTTCATGGCTGGGGAGGGGGTGCTATTTTTGTTATAACTGGGCATGTTGAGAGGCTAGGGAGCTGGGGCTCGATGTCGGGTTGGGAGCACGGCAATGACCTACTCAATTTGAATGCGTAGGTAATACAACCGGAGGCTTGAAATGAAAGGTTCACTACCAGGAATAACTGAAACGGACCAGATGTGAGATGGGAAGAGATGATAAACGGGGTGGGGAGTGAGCTGTCCCGCATTCCCCTTTTGAAGAAAGGGAGGTCGAGAGCCACATCTGATGGTACAGTGAGTGACGTTATGAATGATCTAACCTCAACCATGTTGCAGCTGTTGACGTCTAAAATGCGTATGCGCTGTCAAATAATGGCATCTGGGGTTCTATGGGGGTATATACATTTGATAAGAACTGAGCAGTGTAGGGAAGGCTCCGTCCTTCCCACCTCCCACAAAAAGATGCAACCCATTCCTCTTCAAGAACTTGCATTTCTAAAATACTTATTTTCCTACAAGTAGATCAACGACATTGACTGAGGTGCTGCGCCAGCCTTCTCCATCCGCGGTAGCTAGACGATGGCGGACCGGAGGCAGGTGGCGCAGCATTTCTGTCCAAGACACCCACCTCGCCACCCGATGCCGCCTTCCCGTCCGCGGCGACCCTGCTTCGACGCTATTCGCTTGCTCCCACTCCGATGGCAGTGGCGGGCCCGAATCCGCCGGTGGGGTCTACGCGGGAAGCGGGCAGGAGGGATGCTCCCGCATTGCTGTGTCTTGCTCAGCGGCCCCCGCTTACATGGTTACGGTGGGTCTCCCCGGAGCCGTCGGCAGGGAGAGGACCGAGGAGGACTGCCTCTCGCTCCCTCCCTCGCACTCTATTGGCTACTGGGGCTTGCAGGTGGTCCAGGATTGGACTCGCTCTTTGCCTGTTGGGCTCCATGGCTCCTCGCGCCCCCGCCCTCTGTCTGATGGATCGTGAGATGGAGGGATGGAGGGGGGAGCGGGCTCTGTTTTTGTTGCTATGCAGGTGAGGCGGCACATGGAAAAAGCTGGAACGCACCGAGGCGCGGGAGGGGCGGGCAGGGGCGCTGGAAGGAGCTGGAGCTGGTAATGAGGATGGCGAACCCATGGGAAAAGAAATAAGGCATCTCGCCCTCCTCCTCTCCTCCATCCACTTTCTATTTTTTCTTTCTTTGCTTCTTTTTTTCGCACTTTCCCTTCCTCTTTTCTGACTCCCTAATTCTCGCTTTTTTTTCTCTCCCTCCCCCATGGACTTCTCCTAATCCCTTTATCATGTTTATTTACCTCTCTCCGTCGTTCCTCCTATTTCTCCTTAACATGCTCTTTTATTCACCCTCATTTTTTTTCCTGCACACCTACATTTGTTTACTTCCCTAATGCCCTTCTGTAACTTCCTTTATTTCTCTCCTCTTTTTAATCTCCGCCTTCTTGCAAAATTATCTTTCCTTTAAGAGTATGGTCCCTCTGCCGCACCCAACGGACTGCAGGGACCCTACATTAATTTAATACCTCCATTCTTGTATCTATTTATACCTCAACTAATTCTCCTTTGTTTACTCCTAACTTATGCCCCATTCCTAGCCTCTTTGTCTTTTACCGTTCATGCTCTATCTGACGCTCTTGAGTTCGCTCCCTTTTGTCTTTAAATCCCCTTTAACCCTTTCGGAGACACTCTGCCGCACAGGTTCCCTGTTTCCTTTGATCTCCTCGTCTCTCCTTCATTTTGTTAACAGATCTCTTTTTTTCTCTGTGTGGCTATTCTCATGTTTTTCTGACTTTCTCTTCTCATCTACTGGCTCTCCAACAATTTTGCTTCCATTTTCTTTCTTTGCCTCTCTAATACTGTTCTAGCTCATATTTTTGTTTCTCTTTTGACTTTCTATGTCTCTTTTTTGTCTGTCTCATCAATCTCCTTTCTTAATTTTCTGTTGAACACTCTCTTTTGTTTTCATTGAATCCAATCAAATCAGGCTTCCGCAGTACGACCTACAAGCTTTGCCAACAACTTACCAATTTCTAAGTATTGGAACATTTATACACGACAGCCTGAACGCCTGATATCGTTATAGGCTAACAATTATTGAGACGCTCTTACTGTCTCCTCTTTTGAAATCTCGGCTATGTTGTCGAAAAGATCTTCAGTTCTGACAATACCAAAACTTATAGTAGGTGGGGTTTGCGCCTGCTCATTGCTTACCATTGGTTGACTGTCTTATCAATCTCATTAGCTAGCTGCTTATTCAAAGACTTTATTTACTCTTATTCGTCTTGTTTATCACCCCTCGAACATAGCTTCTTTAAAATCTTTTTGGTTGCTTAACTCGTATTCTTCCACTGTTCACATTCAGCAAACAATATTTTCATTTTTCTTTCCGCTCTTGTTGGGAGTTTATTTGTTTTCTTGCTCTCTCTCCTTATGTGCTGCTTCCCCTCACATTCTGCAAAGCTGTCTGTGTTGCTCCGTCTCCCGAAACTCATCTGTTGCTTACCCTCCCACCTCACTCCTCATGTCCTCTTTGCTCGGCTTGTGTGTTTTTATCTTAAAATTGAGATAATGCCAGTTTTAACCAAGGAGCACCCAGTGTTGTACTTCAGTGATTCAAAGTGAATGCTCCAAATAATGGCACAACCTGAAGATATGGCTACCTGAACAGGACTCTTCACATAACTAAACTTGACTTTCTGCCAAAGTGACAATGAAATACCCTCAAGACTGAAACACAATGGCTGTTCACACGCCTATATATGAAAATGTCAAGGCATGCCCGTTTTAGAACACTTTAATGTGCTTTTAGAATTGTTAATGTATTGTCTTGGTTCATTTTATTGCATGTTTTTACGTTGATGGTTTTTGTTAACAAATAAACTAAATTATTACCATTTGCTTGTTGACATTTTTTTTAATGAAAGGTATCTGTAATTTATTAAATCAAGATAAACTGGAGCTTAATATTTAAAAAGGGGGTTATGGGGGTTTAGCCCCCCCCCCATTAAAAATACAAGAAATGTTTACTATAACAAGATAAACTGGTGAAAAAAGTGGATGGAGCGTGCTGCCTAAAAAAGTGGAGCCCCAGTATTTCTTAAAATAGCAGTGACTATGTAGTAGGGACACTCATCAAATGAAGGCAGAAGTGGAGGTATAAACTTATTCCAAGTTTATTGTTAACAGGAACCCCATGCCAAGCAGGCACAGCAACAGCAAGACCCCCCAACGACTAACACAGAACCCCACAATGTCATAGGGAGAGAATCCACAGAATGACATGACACAAGAGGTAGAAGAGGAAGACAGACTAAGGAGACAGTATAACACATCCCCCTCCTTTCAACGGACAAACAACCACACGAGGGACCCCACACAGGACACCACCCACACTCCCACGAGGAAACAGATAAGTAAGGGAAAAAAACAATGTCATTAATAAAACAAGAACAAAGGAACACTCTGAAATCAGGAAGGAAAAAAAAACAGAGTGATACAACAGATCAATGAGTTACAAAATCCTTGAGCCATTTAGGAGACCCGATAGACCTCCTGCTTCTCTTGGGTCTGCTAAAGGGTAACATAGCACGTTCATCAGTACATTTGTCACCTCCCACAGTATGAAAAGTAGAGACCCTCGTGGTTTTAGATAAGACAGATGCATCATTTGAAGAACAACCATCGGCCCTTTTAAACAAAGCAACTCTTCTCATGTTCCAAATTTGCATATTGTCTAATTTCAACCAATTGTGACCAACCTGAATAACCTTGAAGGGGCCACGAAATTTGGAAAGACCAGCTTTAAAGCCGAATGGCTTGACTTTGACTAAGTCACCAACCCTGAAAGAAACATGGTTGGAAGGTACGGCAGTATGTTTGGCAGGAACAGGATTCTCATTTTTCCACATCCAAAAAGGACACAACTTGGAGGAGGGTATCCTACCCCTCATCATTTCAAAGGGAGTTTTATCAGTGGCAGCATTAGGTGTGGTGCGATAAGCCCACAGCATGTCTTTGACGCCATTCTGCACATTCTGCCCGGCTCTAAAGGCTAATTCCATGGTGCCCTTTACCAACCTGTTTATCCTCTTAACTTGGCCGTTACTCTGTGGGTTGTACAGGGAAGTACAAATGTGTTTAACACCCACATGATTCAACAAGCATTGGCATAGCCAATAGGTCTCGCTTTTGGGACCTTATAAGTGTTTAGCCATGCAGCGCATTATCCTAGGTGCTGTGCCACCAGGGATTGAATAGCTAGCTATACAATGCGGTCACAAACCAGTCTGGAGTGAAACAAAGATAGCTCGAGCAACTGGATGAGCATGAATGCCAAAACAATGAGCGAATGTTTGTTTGATGAAAAAGAAGCTACATCTGGCACTACGGAAAAAAACGGACAAGAAATATTTGATTTTTGAGGTAAATAAAAAGTAATTTTGCCTGCCAGGTCTCTAGTTTATTACTTCGAAATCAGGCACGAATCTCAATGGGAAATAACTATGTCTAAAAGTACGGTTTAAAAAAAAATGCTATGACGCAGCCAGCCCTGGTGCCATGTCACAGAGCTCTATTTTTGAAGCAGGATTGAGTGGGCAGAACAGGCGAGGAAGGGAGAGGGAAGTGGGTGTATTCCGAGATAGTGATCGAATGCAGGGAAGAAAGAGAGACACCACAGGCAGAGAAGCAAAACATGAGAGGCTGAGACCGAGACAACAGATGCTTCTGAGAACTCTGAGAGGGATGGGTACAGAGAGAGACAGGGTGGAGCAGCAGAGAGGAAAGAGTGAGTGAGAGATACCTGGCAAGTTGAGGTAAGAGAGAAATGCACTTCAGGGAAGGGAGAGGGTATGAGACTATACCAGTCCGGCACTGTGCATGAGTGAGAGATGCACGTTTGTGGTTCTTGGCAGGCTTAGACTGGAGAGAAAGACACTTCAGGGAAGATAATTAGAGGTTATGGAGACAGACAAAAGGCAGGGGGAAAGAGTGAGAAACAGTAAAGGAAGACATAGGCTGAGACGGGAGAGAACGTGAAACTGAGACAGTCTGCAGGGGAGAAAGTATGAGAGGCTGCTGACTGGTGGCAGACAAAGACGTAAAGAAAGACCTTTAACAGGAGAGGGTGGAGTATAGAGACAGTTTACTGGGGTTAAAGGCGTAAGAGTCACAGTGAGAGATGGGATACCCGACAAAGAAGAAAACGACACCTCACGGAAGAGAGTGGAATACAGAGAGCCTTCAGGGGGAAAAGGTGAGAGAGATGGGATACTCGACGAAGAGAAAAACACCTTATGTAGGAGTGGGTTGGGTCCAGAGACAGAGGGGGGGGAGAAGGTAAGAGAGAGATGGGATATCTGGCAGAATAAGACAGAAGAGACTAACACCTCACAAAAGTGATGGTGGGGTATAGAGACAGCAAAGGCGAGGCGGAGAGAACGAGCAACAGATCAGGAGCAGGAACGGGCAGTATAGCAGGTTGAGGTGGAAGAGGTAGCCACAGACATTTCAGGGAAGAGTGGATTCAAGAGTACAGAAGGACAAAAACTGCACGGGGAAACAAGAGAAAATTTAGATAACGAAAGAAGGGGAAGAAGAGAAACTTCCTGAGTGGGTTTGCACCCCCTTAGGTCGGATTTATGAACGGACTGTTCTTTTATTTTTTGACTACCACAGGGGCCCATGCGTCTAGTAGGAAATGCTGCACCTCTAACAATTATGGTGGAATGTAAATATCTATTTCCTCACTTTATATAAGAGAACAGCCGACATACCTCAGAGTGTTTCCTTCTATGATATTGGGTAAAACTGCGTCTGTAAAAAGCACAAGTGCAATGAACTGTACATTTGACGTACACGGCAGTACTACCGGTGTCATATTTATATCTAGAAGTGAAGTGTAACAAAAGTAGAGTATAACTAAGATCAGCAGGGGTTAGGGTGGGTCTAGGGCAGATGAAAGCTCTGGGCTTGAGATAGGGCTACGGGTGGACCGAATAATCTAGATGGCTCCCAGCTCAGCAGAATGGCAAAATGGAAATTCTCTTCTTTTTAGAACCAAGGACAAGGACTAACAGTAAATCTGTACCGACGGTCAGCTACTCACGCTGCGCCGCGGCCTCAGAGGTGGGTAATATAGTCGGGATCCCTGTGATACTATACAATGTTACTTATACAAATAAACAGAACGCCCAAGCATGTGCATTTCCCTGATCCTTGGGGAGCGCGAGTGCTTTACATCGCGCTCCCCGCCAATCTGGTGGTAATTGTGCTGCTATAGAGCTCACCTCAGTCATACCACTGCAGTCCTCTTCATAGTCCTGACTGCTAAGCACAGACTTTAGCTTATCCATCTCAGCACCTCGACGCTGCCTGCAAGTGTGTAAACTTGTTGGGTTCCTCCTGTCACTTTTCAGCAACAGGTTGGTTCCGCCTACTCAACAGCGGGACCTTAGAACCATGACGTCACTTGGGCATCTTGGTACTTGTTGCTGGAGTTCTATAAGCAAGAACAGTGAAGTAGGACAAAACTTTCTAACTGTACTGCCCTTTACAGAATTATGGCAGGCCCCTTAAAATATTGTCTGCTCTGTAATGTTGCTGTAAAAAGCTCAACTGCAGAAAGCACTGCCAAGTAAATTTTTAAGTTATAGGAAAATCTTCTATTCTTTGAGCACATCGTATACTAATGGTATTACTAATGGTTAAATATTAATTTGATTTTGCTACATACTGTAAGTGGATGCATCTGTTTTGTACATAAACAGCGTGCATTGTTGCTTTCTCTACGATTTTACAGTGTACACATTTTGTTTCTACTATTTCTTTTTTACACGAAATGGCATATCTTCAAGATGGTCGTCAGATTTGCAGTAGCAGCTGCACATTGGTTCTTTTAACGTGGCGCGAGGGGTGAGGGATGGGGATGCGCTCCACGGAAACCAGGCAGAACAGCACTGCAATGAAAGTTTAAACAAGCGCGCGCGCCTCGCACAGCAGCAGGAGGAGGGGGGAGAGGAGGGGGCCTGCGCGATTCCCTTGCGGGAGCGAGTGGTGCCAGGAGCGATAATTGCTACCATATGGCGCCGCTCGCTCCCGCAAGTGACTCGCCAAACGTGCACGGGTTGCCATTGAAGGCAATGGAACGCGTGCACGTTTTTGGCTGAAAAGCCGAAGCGATTCCAAAAGGTCTTTTTCCTATGCAGCACATGCGCGCTGCGTAGGCGAGACCTAAAAAGGACTCTATGTCAGAAGAAGTGAGTTGTGTGCCATTGTCGGTAATAAGTTTAAGGGGAACACCCTCTCTTCTAAAAATTTCCTCCAACAAGGCAATGGTGGACCTAGTGCTAATGTTCCTCATGAAAACGACTTCAAACCAACGTGACTTGGCATCGACCAAGACCGCTGCAAAACGTTCATGTTCAGAGAGGAACGAGAAAGGACCGATGAAATCAAGGCTGAGCTTCTCCCAAACAGAATCGGCTTCAGCCATGTGAAAAGGAAAATCTTTGACAAGTCCTCCCCCCAATTTTAATCTTTTCTCAGAGTTTTTGCAAGGAAGACATTTCTCAACCCAGTCTTTGACATCAGATTCCATTATGGGCCACCAAAAATTTTCCTTGACCCCTTTGAAGGTGAAGGTTTGTCCCATGTGACCCTCATGCGCCAAAGTAATGAGTTTGGGCCTCAAAGTGACAGGGAGAATGAATCGCTCACCTCTGAGAATGATGCCATCAGAATTCACGGAGAGTTCTTCTACAATTTTACAGTAAGGTCTGACATTGTGGGGATAAACACTCTCCCGCATGACACCTTGGTTAATCATCTTGTGAAGAGCAATAAGTTCAAAGTCCTTGACAGAAGCATTTAACCACTCACGTTTCGAAATGGCACTATGTGCTCCAGACAAAATTTCCTCAATGCTTGCAACTACTTCTTCTGTTGAAACCTCACCATCATCACACATCTTATCAGGCAATCTGGAAAGACAATCTGCTACCCTGTTTTTCCAACCAGGCACATGTTCAATTGAAAAATCACACTCTTGTAGTTTAACGGCCAGTCTGGAAAGACGAGCAGAGCAATTGTGATAGCCATTAGGCGCAAGCACTTTCAATAGAGGTTTGTGGTCAGTCCTCAAAATAACCCTAGACCCCCAAATGAAAGAACAAAAGTGGAAAGTGGCCCAGACCGCAGCCAAAGCCTCTCGCTCAATAACAGAGTACTTCCTCTCGGTAGGCGAGAGGGAGCGGGAAGCAAAGGCCACAGGTTTCTCAATACCTGCATGCATTTGAGAAAGTACAGCACCCAGTCCAACAGAACTGGCATCAACAGTGAGTATGGTTTGCAGGTTGCATTGGAATGGGACCAACATTTTTGCATTTGAAATTTCACTCTTGATAGTACAATAAGCATTCTCTTGAGAAACACCCCACTCAAACTTCTGCCCTTTCCTGAGTAGTACTCGTAAAGGCTCAGATATGGTAGCAAAGTCTTTGACAAATTTCAAATAATGTTTGACCATGCCCATAAAGGAGCGCAACATGTCTTTGTCAATGGGCGTTTGCGCATTGACAATGGCACTCACGAGGTTGAGTTTTGGCCTGACCCCCTCACTTGTAATGCGATAGCCAAGATACTCCACCTCAGTGACCAAAAATTTGCACTTTTCTCTGCGCAAGGTGAGACCAGCTTCCAATAACCTGCGGAGAACAATGCGCAAAGTTTCATTGTGTGATTCAATGGTGTCACCGAAAATCAAAATGTCGTCCTAAAAAAAGATGACATTGTTTACCCCAACCAGAACTTTGGAAATGAGCCTTTGAAAAATGCTGGCTGCAGATGACAAACCAAAGGGTAATCTATTGAACTGAAAAACCCATTCAGCAGTGACGAAGGCAGTGAGGTGTTTAGAGTCAGGGTGCAACATGACCTGGTGATATGCACTTCTGAGGTACAATTTAGAGAAAAATCTCCCACCTGCCAAAAGAAAAACAAGCTCAGTAATGTTAGGGAGTGGGAAGCGATCCATCACTACGTTATGATTGAGACTACGAAGATCAACACAAAACCTTAAAGACCCATCGGCCTTCTTAGTAATCACTACAGGGGATAACCATTGAGTAGATTCAACAGGTTCAATAACCCCATCTGCAACCATTTGATGAATGAGCTTCTTCACCTCTCCCCTGATGGCAATGGGAACTTTCCTTGAGGTGTGCCTCACCGGGATGGCATCCTTCTTTAAGATGATTTTATGGGTGTAATCTTTAGCCATACCTAATTTGTTGTCAAAAACCACATCAAATTGCTCAAGCACACGGTTGATGTCATCTTCACACACAACCATCACTTGCTCCGCAGACCTAGGATTGATTACAATATGCAAATCATACTGATGAGACCATCCCAAAATGGGTGGGCCCCCAGTGGCAACAAAAACTTTGCCTTTTGTGTGACGTTCATGGAAGAGAATGTCAGCCTCAAAGCAACCTATAACACCTATGTTGGCCCCTTGGTATCCTTTAAGTACAACATTCGTGTTATTCAATGTTCTGGAGGGCCAAACGCAATCAAATAAGTCTTTGGAAATAATAGTGTATAAAGACCCCAAGTCAACCATTAGAGTCACAACAGTTCCATCAATTAGAAAATCAGCTTTAGGACGTGAACGCCTCTTGAAATCTTCTGTCTCTTCGTGTTGCAGCGAGATGTTTGAGTCCACCGTCATGACTTTGTGTTGGAAGAGTTCCTCCGGCTCCTCAACCACAGCAACTTTAGGTTTGTTGGAGACAGCTCTACACATGCGGGCGAAGTGTCCTCTCCTCCCACACAAGCGACAGTCCTGGCCCAGTGCGAAACAGGAGTTTGAAATATGTAGATTGCTGCCACAACGAAAACAAAAGCAAGCGTTGGGTCTGACTTGAGGGAGGACGGATGATCTGGAAGAAGGATTGCGGGTACTTGAAGGCGTGGTAGGCTTCCTCTTGACGAAATTAACAGAGTTTGAAACACAGTCCACCTCTGAAACCTCAACGTGCTCCCTATTGCCCATTTGCTGCATTTCTTTCATGCATTTTTGAGATTCCTCCACCACTTTTGCTAATTTAATGGCTTCCTTCAACGAGGAAACAGCAGCTGCCCACAAGCGTTCTTGAATTGTTTTGTTGCTGCATTGTACAATTAATTGGTCACGTATGAGTTCCTCCATCATAGGACCAAATTTGCATTTGATAGCTAACTCCCTGAGTCTTGCCACAAATTCATCTATGGATTCACTGGGCTTTTGCGGTTGAGTGTAAAATTTGTGACGTTGCATCACAATGTTTACAGTTTTAGCAAAACGCTTGTGGATGCGTAGTTTTGCTTCCTTGTACACATCCTCCATGACATCTCCATTGTCTTCATAGACTTGCGGTAAATATTTGAACACGTGTTGCCCTTCAGTACCAAGGCATCCTATAAGAAGAGCTTTCTTCCTGACAGGCGCAAAATTTGAACCCCCAAGAGCCACAACGTAATTTTCAAAGGTTTCAATCCAGTCTTCCCATTCAATGGGAGGATCACCTTGTAACATGAGGAAGGACGGGGGGGGAAACAACAGCTTGGTTGATGCTCATTTTAGTCAGAAGGGTGAAACAACAGTGAGAGAATATTAAATTTAGTTTTAATGAGACAGATTAAATAATGACTCTGTAATTCTGTGAAATTCTGAACAGTTCCAACAATGGCCAGTAGATGGCAGTGCTGCGGTAGGATAGTTGCCAGTCTCTATGGTTTGATAGGGTTTATTTTCTGTGACAGACAGAGGCAGAGAGAGGAAGACGGCCGGAATGGACGTGCTGAAGGAGGACAGGTGAGTCCTGAGTACGACGTGACAGTGTTAGTGAGCAGAGCGAGTGGAGGCAAAGGATTGTTGAATATGCGCGGTGGCTCGCACTGAGAAGTAGCGTTGGTGAGCAGCGCGAGTGGAGGCAAAGGATGGTCGAAGGCGCGCAGTGACTCTCAATGAGAAGCGCGAGACAGCAGCGCTTGTGACAGCAGCAATAGAGGGCTCGTGACGGTGGAACGTTACAAATGGAAACGTTCGGGGAAATCAAACTGTCAAAGAGGCCGCAAGTACAACAAAATTGAAAAAATGACAAAAAAAACACTTGGGCAGGGCAGCACGAAGAGAAATAAAATGAAAATAATCCTACCGCACCAGGGATTACGTAGAGAAGTGGAAGGCCCGGGGTTCCTTCGGTGAACAGCTTCAGTAGGCAGCACGTAGAGTAGAACAATGGACGATGTAAAACGAGAGTTGCAGATCCCGTCCTGTCGCCAAATTGTATTAGGGACACTCATCAAATGAAGGCAGCAGAGGAGGCATAAACTTATTCCAAGTTTATTGTTAACAGGAACCCCATGCCAAGCAGGCACAGCAACAGCAAGATCCCCCAACGACTAACACAGAACCCCACGATGTCATAGGGAGAGAATCCACAGAATGACATGACACAAGAGGTAGAAGAGGAAGACAGACTAAGGAGACAATATAACAGACTCACCTTTTAGGCTTCACGCTCCATCCAATTTGTCCATCAGTACATTTTTTTGAAGTAAATATGTTTTGTATTATTTTGTTCACATTTTTTTAAATTTGTTTTTGTAATAGAGAGCAAAAATACATAAGAAGAAAGCAAGAGGGGTAGAAATTAAATTAACAAGTCAAGAATCAATAGAAATATGAAGGTAAGTGGCGGTAGTTAGGAGTAGATCGTGAGGGAATGAAAAAGATATAGGCTGAGGAGCAGCCAGCGCTAAAATCGGTCTGGTAGTCAGTAAGTCAGCAACTATACATTTTGCGCATGTCTCGGACGTAAATCTAGTGTGATGCCCGATATGAGAGGGGGGGGCAGAGAGGGGAGGAGGAGTCATTTGTATCAGGAAGGGGGTTTAGCACCCCGATATTGCATTGGTGCAACCTGTGGCTGGTGACTCTAGGATGGTGAATTACGCATAAAGGCGTCTTGCGTTTCCCAAATACTTTGAGAGGTTACAGGGCAGCCTTTAGTATTAGATAGGTTTATGTGTGTGCTTCTCAGATAGGTTACCCAGGCCCACCAAGTGTGATATGATACGTTATTGCTAGACTTCCATTTAATAAGTATAACTACGCTAGCGATGATGAGTAATAGATAAAGTAGGGAGAGATCTGCATCGGGAAGATTTGTTGGGGGATCTGCCAGATGTGGTCTCAGTACGATGAGTGGAAAGGACAGCAGAATATTTGTATTGAATATTTTTTGCAATTGCTTGGTGATATCTTGCCAGTATGAGTGTAAGTGGAGGCAGTAGAAGAACATGTGTTCTTCATCTCCAGGGGATGAGTCACATGCCCAGCATGTGTTTTGGCATCCTTAAGTTTTAGGCAGAATAGTTTTGCAGGAGTCCAGTAAAGGAAATGTGCAGTGAAGAACTTGGTCTAGGTTAGAGATGGGATCAGTTTATGTTGTAGTAAGTGTGATCCTATCTTACTCCAGTTGGCTGTGTTTGGAGGGACCGTGTTCTTAGGTGAGAAGTAGGATGTCCATTTCTGTGTTAGCGGTGTGAGGCGCAGGGTTTTTGAGGTGGCGAGGGTTCTGTTGAGGTGTGAGGCAGTATGTCCCTTTGATTGTATTTGTTGAAGTGTCTGCAATAGGGGAGAGAAATGGATAGGGCCGAGTTTGGAGATTTTCGCTTAGATACTGAGAAAGTCATAGTCCATATTGGAGAGGCCATGTTTATGTTGGTGGAAGGCAAAGGAGAGTGGTTCATTATTCTCATATAGGTCAGATATCGTTGCAATTCCTTTCGATGCCCAGATCGGACCAATGGTTGGAGAATTAGAGATATGTAGTTTCTTGTTGTACCACAGAGAAGTGAGGTGGGATTTACAGATTTTCGTGCCCAGAGTCCTGTGTTCTGCGAGTATAGCAGATATAGTGTCCTGGAATATTGTGCAGGACTGGAGAAAAGTGAATCGATTCATTGTTAGTATGGAGCTGGGTGAGAAGAGGTGGCAAATGGAGAGTTCCACGTTGGTCCAGATTGGTTTAGTTAGTGGATTAGATTCAAACCACCAAGAGCCTTGAGCTGCTAAGAAGGCCATCTGGTAGGGGATCCAGTTTGGAAAGTTACAACCCCCTGAATTAGACATTGTATGCAGTTTTTTTAAGGCTAATTCTAGATTTTTTGTTCTCCCATAGGAATTTAGTGGCAGCTTTGTCAATTTTAGTTAAGAAGTCTGGGGATAGCCGGGTAGGTAGCATGCTTGATAGGAAATTTATCAATGGAGAAACCATAATTTTTATAGTTTTGAATCTCCTCCACCAGGATATGTGCTACGGGGACCAAGCCGACAGGACCTCTTTTATTTTAATTAGAGTTTTACTCTCATTAGTGGATACTGTTTCGGTAAGGTGTTTACCGAACCATATCCCGAGGTATTTGATTGTCGATTGCCACTGGAAGTTAGATGAGCAACACACTGAAGGGTGGCAATGGATATTTAAGGGAAGGACTTTGGTCTTGTCTCTATTTAGGGACTATCCCAAAAACTTAGAAAAGTGCTCAATGTTGGAAAGGGTCGCAGAAATTGCGACCTCGGGGATTCCGTAAAAATCAGAATGTCATCTGCGTATGCAGCTGTTTTATATGGGGTGTCACCAAATGAAATGCCTGGAATACTTTGTGATTCATTATTCATTAGTAGTAGGGGATCAATGGCAAGTAAAAATAGTAACAGGGATAGGGGGCACCCTTGTCTGGTTCCTTGTTGAAAGGTAAAAGTTTGTGATAAGGATCCATTGATTCTAATACTTGCAGAGAAGCTGGAGAATGAGGCCATGGTCATTGTAATGAATTCCTTCCCCAAGGCATATCCACAAAGAACAGCTTCGAGGTATGGCCAAGAGACTTTATCAAAAGCTTTCTCCTCGTCTAGGGCTATAGCCGCGGGAGAAAGTGGATTTGATGTTTTTTCGATGATGTGGGAGAAGAGGCGAATACTGTCACTAGCTAGGCACCCTTTGATAAAACCAGATTGAGTTTGACGAACAAGTTTAGGAATCAGTGGGGCGAGATGGTTAGCTAGGATTTTTGCATACATTTTTGCGTCCATGTTGATTAGGGAAATTGACCTAAAGGTTTTGGGGTCCAAGTGATCTTTTTCCTCTTTAGGTATGACCAGAATAGTCGCCTCCGATGCGGAACCGAAAACTGAACCCGAATCTGAAAAGTGAGAGAGAGCCAACCCTAGAGTATTATTAATTGAGGGGGCAAAAGTTTTATAAAATTCAATAGGGAAGCCATCTGGACCAGGAGCTTTACCAGATGGGATGCTTTTAATGGCCTGGAGGATCTCTTCTCTGGAGATTGGACTGGTTAGGGTAATTCAGTCAGTGTCGTAAATCTGTTTTATTGGTAGCAAATTCAGGAATTTCAAGCAGGCATCAGTGGGCATGATAACGGAGGGAGTGTAGAGTTTAGTGTAGAATTGCTGGAAAACCTTGAGTATCGCTTCCGTTGAAGTTTGTGTTTTTTTTTGGTCATCTGTAATCGACTGAATCAAATAAGATTTCTGTTTGAATTTTAGGTAGGCCACTAACGATTTTCTGGCTTTGTTTAGATAGAAACGTTTTTTGTCTTTCTGGGCGTGAACCCACAGATGCGCTCTTTTACCCACAACCAAATTGAATTCGTACTTAACACGTTTTAGGAGTGCCAGGGTGGTTAAATCGTTATTTTGTCGGTAGCCTAATTCTGCAGCTTTGATCTTTGTGGTTAATCTGTCTAAGGATTACTTAATGAGTTTATTTTTGTGTGAGATACGTCGTATTATTTGGCCTCTATAGTAGCATTTCAGGGCATCCCGGAGAGTTACAGGGGAGGTCACTGAGTTTTGATTAGCTTTAATGAAATGGGACAGCTCAGTGTGGAGATCCTTGGTCGCTGCTGGGTTTTCTAGTATCTCTTGAGTCATACTCCACACTTTTAGCTTCTACGAGGGGCAGAGTAGTTGCAGTTGTACCGAGATAGCAGCATGATCTGAAATAATGATTGGTTCTATATGTGTCAAAATTGTGTGTGGGACGAGGGTGGTATCAACCAGGGGGTAATCAATTCTTGAGAAAGTGTTATGTGTGGTTGAGAAAAGGGTAAAGTCGTTGCCCCGGGCGATTATGGAGTCTCCAAACATCTGTCAGCTGATGGAATGAGCATAGGGCGTGAAGTGCTTTTTGCGATTTAGAAATTCCATATCTGAATGCAGATTGCCTATCTAGGATAGTGTCCATAGGGAGATTGAAATCTCCACCAAGGATGATTCGTGCCTCCGGGGGGAGAAGTGCAAGTTTAGCAGAGAGTGCGTTCCAGAATTTAGGATCGTCTGCTGTAGGGGCGTATATATTTACTGCGTATATTTTTGTGGATCGGTTTTGTAGTCTTGTACTTGCCCATCTACCATCGTTGTCTGGCTCAGCGGAGTCTTTTTGTTCCCTTTCCTATGTCCCTTATTTTACCAATTTTTCCCTTTATCCGCCAGCCCTCAACTCCAATTTGGTCAAAGGCTGGTCCTCTTATCAAGTGGCAGTCACCTTCATTGAACATGAATACAGGGCCCCCTATTGCACCCATTTCAAAGCCCCTCTAGGCCCTAGCCAGACTGGGTCTGGAGGAATCCTTGTGTTCACTGTAACAATCAAGGCTGCATAAATTAGGGTTTCCACGTGGCTGGTTTTTCACTGGCATGGCCAGAGCACAGCCAGTAAATAAAAAATATGAAAATTACTCAAAGCCAGTATTTACCTCCCTTACAATTACATACTTAAAACAGCAAATAAAGAAAGCACTTTAAAATATGGTCTAAAATTGTATTGGCTATCTTTCACTGATAAATAAGGAAAAAAACAGAAAAGCCATTTAAAAAATGAATAGAGACGAGTTCATTTAGAATCCTATTTTTAAGCATCATGTGCAGGATTTTGCAGAATCTTAAAATATTAACAAATGTCCAATATTTTTCTCTGGGTCTTTTCTGGCACTCAATGGAAGGAGGGTCCCACTGTGAATCTGATGCTGGCTGCCTGGTGATGGCCCTCCTATCTGGGTCCTCTATCTGGATGCTGTGGGACTGCAGGGGACAAAGACTGCCCTCTTCTATGCCGCTCGCTGGGCTTGGTTGGATATTTTTGGTCCTCTTCAATTGGTGGGCGCATGGGAGCTCACAGCTGCAGTGGCAAAGAAGGAAGGGAACACATTTGGAAACCACTCCCTTTGAAGGGAATCCCTTCCTTCCGGGCACAGTGCAACATCTAGGATGATGTCATGAGACACGTTTAATGCAGTGGTTCTTCACAGGAAAATGGTCATGAACGCATGCGCTATAGTAGAAATGCCATGCTTGTTGACATAACAATTTCACCCAAAACCCGAGTACTGATATTCTCCTCAGTCCTAGAGAAGTTCCGGTACTCACAAGGAATACAATCAGAAGTGCCGGTACTCAGTACCTGTGAGTACCAGCGCCTTTAAAGCACTGGCGGAAGGAATATTGAGCGGCCACAATATTGTGATCAAATTATCAAAAACCAAAATATCGAGGCAGTAAGTGCACAGAGGGGAGGTATAGTTTTACTATTCTTAACTCCACATCTATTTACCTTGAAGATATGTATATCATTAAAGTACATAGACTTGGAGTTAGGTATAGAATTCAATACATACTTATCTGACAGTATTTTTTTCTTCAATATTCTGGTCACGGTATTTTGACTATTCAATATTCCTTCCACGATATTACGAACCCACACCACATAAGTCTGTATCTTTTTGATGTAGGGCTGCCATTTGATCTCTTCCTTTCGTTCAGCTGGGTGGTCTCGAATGTTGCAGTAAAATGCTTTGGCACTTTAAAAATCTTGAAGAAGATAATGAATCTTCTAGCTTTGGCAGCTAGGAAAACTATAGTCCAGGCATTGGTGACAGCTCAGCTGGACTATTGTAATATTCTCTACATTGGGGCAACCCGGGGGAGACTGCAAAAATCGCAGAGTGCAGAATGCGGTGGCACGGTTAGTGTTAAATCTAACCAAACGCGCACCCTTGGGTCTGGCTCTAGCTACTACGCTCCATTGGCCCCCTCTAAATAAGAGAGTTTCGTTCAAAGCGATGTGCCTGTCTCATAACATTTTTAATGACATGGGCCCTCGGTTTTTATCATCTATGGTGAAACTTTATCTTCCCAAATGCAGTCTTAGATCATCTAGAGCCAAGTTGGCTGTGCTTCCCTCTGTGAAAAAATTCCAGATGAATGGCGGCACTTTTGGTTTTCATGCTGCTAAGTTGTGGAATAGCTGCCCCCTTCCCCATCTTAGGATGGAGTCTTCGGAAGTGCCCTTCCGTAAATTTTAATTTTTTAATTTTTTTAAAATTTTAATGCAGATTTATATAGCTCGAACTCGACCCGAAGGTATTGGAGCGCTTTACATGAGCACCGGTTACGTTACACAAGGACACATTCCGGCACGGGGAGATTAAGTGATTTGCCCAGAATCACAGGATGTGGACGCGACCCCGAGGCTCGAACCTTGGTTTCTAGCACCAAAGTCGGCAATGTAGCCGACGGACCACATCCTCTCTCTCATGCTGAAGACCTGGGTATTCCAGCTGCCTTAGGGCTTAGCAGTGACTGGAATTGGCCCTGCTTGCAGAAGTAATTTTTAGTCTGTTTCTTTTTTTTGGTCCTCATATGTGACAAAAGAACGAAAGGTATATGATCAGATGCCAAAGTCATAGACCCACAGCCTGCTGGGAATTAACTCCTCCTGATATACCTTCTTTCAATTCAATTTTTAGAGGTTGTGAGAACACCCCACCCTACCTCTCCTTGGATGAGTATGTCTTAATCCTTGGACCATTAGGCGTCCTATCTTTGAAAAATAAGAGAAAAAGGCTCCCAAACATTAACCCTCTTTTTAGATCCATTTATGCAATCTAATCTAACAATACGCTTTACTGACATTAGCCAGCTCAGAAAGGATAGTGCAGTCTTGGAGACCCAGTTAAAGCAGATTTCCCTGTGAGCTATTATTATTAAGATAAGAAGTAATTGATGTTTCACTCTCTTCCCATTAAATCCAACTCTGTCTGTAACCCCAAATAAAATCAAAGGCAGGCTTACCTCTATTCTCTTTTTTATAACTGCTGTCAGAACCTTACCCACTTCTTGAACTCCGGGACATTGCCAAAACATGTGTACATCATCTGCTCTCTCCAAATCACATTTCGGGCAACACTTGATTTTCATCTCTCCCAATTTGGATAGTTTCTTAGGGGACCAGTAAGCCCTGTGTAGAGTGAACAGATGATTTCTTATTAAAGGTCCATATCTAACAAACGACCAAAGTGTAGCCATAGATACTTGCCAGAGGGATGTTAAATCTGCTGCTGGTAGATCTTCTTTCCATTTTCTTCTGGCAGTGTGTTGGGACCGTCTTCTTCTTGCACCAACATCCAGTACCACTTGGCCACCTCTTTTATTTGCGGGTTACTACTACAGATTATTTCCTCCTAGTCTGCTATAAGTCCCACGTTTGTTTGCTCTCGAGCCCAGCTGACTAGTTGGAAATATTTGAACCTGGACAACCTATTATTTGTGTTCCTTCTTAGAAAGTCCCATGATATTAAGGAGTCTTCATCCGTAATCTGACCCCATGTCTCTATTCCCTCGTTCATTAATGGAGTAGCTAACGAATCTTGAAGACAGAGTGGAGTACCGGGGGAGTTCCAGATTGGGGCCATTTGACTGTTGTATGGCATTCCTAGAATTCTCCTAATCTGGGTCCACAGTTTACATGCTGTTGTTAGCACTCTTAATCGTACCTTTTTGAAGTATTTAGGGTGTCCAAATTTAAAAAGGAAATAATTTCCTTGATCTACCAGATTTTTTGTTAAAGCACTATAGCCGGGATGGAGCTGTTGGTAGTTCTTCATTAGCAGTAGTCTAAAATCTTTTAATTGAAAGGCCCAGCAGTACAGCTGGAAATCTGAGAGGGCTATTCCACCATCCAGTTTTTTCCAAGCGATTCTTATGCCTTTATTTGCCCATATAAAACTGCTCACCTCACTTAGTCTCGAAATGTAGAGGTAATGCGTTGAATAGAAAAGTGAACTTTGGTAAGATCATCATTTTGACCAAGTTCGTTCTACCTATAATGGATAGGGGGAGATGAGACCATAGCTTTAATAGCCTCTTAGTTTCTCTTATGAGTCTTGTACAGTTTACTTGAGCCATATCTTCTAGTGTTTTTGACCACTTGGGCTCCTAGGTACCTGATTTCCTTTTTATCAATTCTTTCCAGGTTAGGATCTACCTATATATTCCAGGAGATTACCTCCATCTTTTCTTCATTAACCAGGTTCCTTGCTACACTCCCAAAGTCTTTCAGAATGCTCAGAATGATAGGGAGGGCAACTTTGAGATCTTTTCTGTAAATAAGCAAATCATCTGCATATAAAGCCTCTTTCTTGATCCAATCCTGATATTGAAATGGTAAAATCCTCTGCTCGCCCCTAATTCTTCTTGCCAAAGGCTCAAAGTATAAATTAAATAATAGGGGGCAACCTTGGCGGGTACCTCTACCTATTTTTAGTTGAGGAGTAAGGGAGCCATTGACTAAAATCCTCGCAGAGGGACATCTATATATGTTTTTAATTGCATTTTGAAACTTATTCCCAAGCCCATCTTGTTCTATGACTGCATATAAGAAGGGCCAACTCACCCTATCAAAAGCCTTTGCGGCGTCAACTGTCATGATTGCTAGTGGGAGATCTTTAGCTGTAGCTAAGTCTATTGCACACACTAGATCGTGAACTAAGTCGTGTAGCTGTCTATTTTTCATAAACCCTTTTTGAGAAATATTAATCAGTTCTCCCATTACTTTATCCAGTCTTTTGGCCAAAATATTTGTGTATAGTTTATAATCATTATTGAGTAACGATATAGGCCTGTATGATTGACATTTTTGGGGTTTTTTATTTGGTTTTAAAATTAATATTATTATAGCATCATTCCAAGTTTCTGGAGCAAGGGCTTCGTCTATGTATATGGTATTAAGTAACGTGGTCAGTACCGGGGTAATTTCCTCTGCCAGGACTTTATATAGTTAATTTGGTATTCCGTCTGGCCCTGGAGCCTTCCCTTTTTTTAGACCTTTAATTGCTTTAGACACTTCTTCAGGGCTGATTTGCTTATTCATATATTCTTCCTTATCCTGAGCTAACCTTGGTAAGGGATCCTTTTGCAACCAATCGTTAATCTGTTCTTTTGTAGCTAAGGAATCTTCCCTATATAAAGTTTGGGAAAACCAGGTGAACGCATTCCCGATGTCCTGATCGTCCTGACACGGTTCACCCGTTTCCTCAAGCACTACCTCTTTGATTGAACTCCTAACCATATCACCCCTTGTCTTCCAGGCCAGCAATCTGCCACAACCCTCGCAATATTCATAATGTGCCAATTTATTGGCATTCCGTTTCTTTTGTACTATCTCCCCCAAATGTTCAATTAACTCATTTTTGACTTCATCAATCTGCTTTTGCATCTTTGTTATTATACCGACATTATCTGTCTTATGCAGGTCTCTATATAATGCAGCCTGTTTCGTCTCTATCTCTTTCACTTTGTTATTTTTTTCTCTCTGCCTATGCGCTCCCTCGAATAAAGGCTTTATAAGCTTCCCATATTATTCTTAAGGGGGCAGAGTCCCAATTTGACTTAAAAAATTCTAGAGTGTCTCTCTTCAGCTTATTCTTTATCTCCTGCTCCTCTAGTAGGGACCTATCCATCGTCCAGCTAGACTGACGTATACCACTATCTAGAGATAGCACAAATGTTATTGTGGAATAGTCTGAAAGATGCTCTGGAATGTGAGTAACTTCTTTAATTCTGTTCCTAAATCTGATATCTATCAAAAAATAATCTTTGCGTGAGGCGTGTCCATATTTCTTATTGTTATGTGTATAGTCTTTATACTTGCCTGACTTGTACCGCCAGGGATCTAACAAGCCCAAGTTTTTCATTAAAGTCTGGACAAACTCCCTCATTTTAGGAGTATTAACCGTCGGTCTAAGGGAGGATTTATCCAATGCGGGGTCCAATACAACATTAAAATCTCCGCCCATTATGATAACATTTCCATTATCTAATAGCTGTTGGAAGAGCTCTTGTAATGGAATTGGGTCGTCAATATTTGGACCATAATAGCTTATGAGGGAGTATATTATACTATTGATTTTAACCATAGCAATTAACCATCTCCCTTTAGGATCTGCTGTTACTTTTAGTAATTTAGCTTGAGCTGAGCTTTTTAACAAAATTGCCACTCCTTTCACGTTACAACTTTGATTCATGCATGCAAATTGAGTTATCCATCTATCCCCCTTTATTAACCTCTTCCCATTATTCTTGACGTAAATGTGTCTCTTGTAGCAATATAATGTCGTTGTTTGATTGTTTTAAATATTGAAGAATTCTCCTTCTTCTACCTGGTACCCTTAACCCCTTGACCGCGATCGGAATTCCGCTCGTGTGCTGGACATTCCGATCGCGGGCGGGGTAGTGACGAGCTCAGCTCGTCATGCGCACAGCGCTACCGCGCAGCATGACGAGCTGAGCTCGTCATGAGCACGGAAGGGGTTAAGCCATTTATCATCATCATCAAGAAAACTTTATTCGGCCAATAGACCATTAAAGTGCAAATGCATTACAATACCATTTCATTAAAACATTAAAAGAATCCTTTTGAGGACTGGGTCGAACCCCCACAGTCAGGTTTATAAAGATCGTCCTTTGGAGCCTACGCCCCATGCAATAAAAGGCAATGAATACAAATTTAATATAATAATAAAAGCAGATATGTGGCGTAATGCAAACACTAAGAGAACACATAAAAACCTCTGAAGTAGGAAATAGATAAAATGGAACAAATCCAATAAAACATGGTGATATTAACGTCTATGACCTACACAGTGACATTGAGAAATGTTTTGCGTAAACACCACTTAGAAAGTAAAAAATGTGACACCACAAATACAATAGGCAACTGTGTGTTGTATTTCAGCAATCTAAATGCCTCTACGCAGTGCTGTGTGCCTAAATTTCTGCATAGCTGAAGCAACCAACGGTGCCTAGCCTTCCTATATCCAGATAAAAGAAAAATACATGTAGTTCAGTCTCCTCTGGATTGCTGCATGCTGCGTAACCTAAGGGTATAGTGCCAGCCCATTTATTTGTAAAGGCACGCAACGGGAGAACCCCATGCCTAATTTGCAAATATAGCTTCCTGGCTAGGGCAGGTTGAATGTCATCCAAAACAGGCTCTAAACTATACTGGTCTTTAATGGTCAGGAACACTGTGGTCAATGAGCCTGTTGATGAGCTCCCCTGTAGCTCAGCAAGTTTGATCTCCCTAAAACTCCTGACCAGTTCGTTCCTAGAGGTAGTAGGGCAGACTGCCTCTGCATTATACCATAAGCTTGCTCTGCCCATGGCCAAAAGTGTGTCCCTAACATATGCTATCCAAGGTAGTTTTCCTGCACCATGTAGGCTCAGTACCTCCCTGAGTTCTACCTTGTAATCAGCCAATTCCGGAGTGGCCCATAGACGACGCCAAAATATGAGGGGTCTGAGGGCGATTTCATCAGAAATTGGCCTTACCCCAGTGTCCAAACGGAGCGGTGTGAGGGGGGAACTAGGGGGGAATGCAAATAGCTGCCTGAAAAAAATATTCTCGATCTTGATGATACTTCGTGTTGGGCTGTGCCCCCAGATTTTAGCCCCATACAAAGAGGCAGCCCTTGCTTGCACTTTGTAAATTTCAACTAGCGGACCAATGGATTTATGACTAGAACTCCTAAAAACCTTGGTCAGGCCCCCTGCGGTCTGTGCTAGCTTTAAGCTGACTTTATTGATTTGGGCTCCTCAACCCATTTTTTCAGTTAAAGTAACCCCAAGGTACTCAAATACTGACACCCTCTCCAGCGGGATACCTTGTAGGCAAGGATTAGGTCGAGTTGAGCTGCCTGAATTGAAGAACATAAATTTGGTCTTCTGGGTGTTAATTTCGAGCCCCCTGGATTCACAAAAGGCATTGAGGCTGTCAAGAATCCTCTGTACACCCATTGGGGACTTGGAAAGCAGAAGAGTATCGTCAGCCAACATAATTGCTGGCACTTTCCTGTTCGCTAACTTAGGTGCATCATTGTACTTCCCCGCGTTGAGTGTCTCGACAAGTGCGTTTTTAAATAAACAGAAAACAGTCGGCGCAAGAACACAGCCTTGTCGGACACCAATATCTATAGGTATTGGGGCAGTTAATTCTCCATACTTGCCAAATCTAATTTGGGCATAATTGCCTTCATGTAACCGCTTAAAAAGGGTGCATAGATAGCTTGGGACCCCCAAATCGCTTAGGACCACTCACAGTTTATCTCTGGGAATCAAATCAAACGCGGATTTTAAATCCACGAAGATTAGATAGAGGCTACCACCCTCTAAGATCACAGTTTTCCAATACAGGAGTTGGAGCCTAAAGATTTGATCTACAGTGGACAGTTTTTCCCTAAAGCCTGCTTGAAAAGGGCTCAGGATCTTGTTTTCTTCCATCCACGTCTGTAGACGGTCCAGCAGCACACGAGCCAAGATTTTCTGACTGACATCTAATAATTGGTCTATAGTTTGTGGGAAGAAGTGGAGAGTCCTTTTTATAAATTGGCAGGATTTCTGCACCAGCCCAATGACCAGAAATAAGATCCCCAGATGGAAGGTTTACTACGGAAGACGTCCCCTGGGATCTTGTCTAGCCCCGGAGCTTTAGATGGGGCTACTTTGCTTATAGCATTGCTGATTTCTTTGAGCGTTATAACGGGGGCCTCCACATTGGATATCTGCAGTTGGGAGTGCTCATTAGCTAAGGCGACACCCTCACACTTTGTATAAATGATCTCAAAATGGGTCTTCCAGACATCAGTCCCAATGTTGGGTTCTATAGGCTGTTTCCTGTTATTGCAACCCGTGTTTACTATGTTCCAAAAGGACTTCATGTCATGGTCAGATAAAGCCTTTTTCAAGGAATCCCATTTTTCCAATTCCCACATTTTCTTTGCTTCGGCATTAATGTTTTTATATGACACCCTCTTTTCTCTGATCACAAATCTATCCTTAGATTAATTGCGTCAATAAGAGCCGACTTGGCCTTTCAGCAATTATTACTAAACCAAGAATATTGACCCTTCTTGGGTTTACTATTACTGCTTGAAGGAAAAAAGAAGTCAGCCAGGACAGAGGTCAGAGCTTTATATGTCTCAGCAACACATGTGAGGGAGATGGATGTGCAGTAATTTGCAATAGAGTGTTCCGTTGCCTCTAAAAATTGAATAATAGATTCATATAGGGTAGTTGGCCTATTGGGTGCTTGAGATATAGTTGTCCACCGAACTCTTCTCCTGCAGTTGGTGAGTGTTAATCTCGCGTCTGGCACGGATTGTGAACTGAAAGTAGCCTCTGAGGTCGAAAACGCCACCTCCAAGATCAGGGCATTGTGATCACTATCGTATCTGGGCACAACCATAAAATCGACCACCCTGTGCCACAGCCTCACTTCTACCCAGGATGTAATCTATGATGTGCCCTGGTCTATTAAAGGTATGATTCCCAGGTGAGTCCAATTTGGTGCGGCCATTACAAGCCCTTAAAGAATGTTTCAAGGAAAAATATTTGATCTGGAGCACCAATAGAGTCCAGGTCCTAGTTGGGGGGGATGTATGGCTCGGAGATTGCCCAATGAAGATCCTCTTCACTGGGGGTTCCCGCTTGGAGGCCATTCAAGGGCTCGTACTGGCAGTTAAGATATCCACCAATAATCACTAAATAGTTATTAGGAATGGATGAGATGAAGGTGGTCAGTTGATCAATGGTCGGAGACTCTTTACCATAGCTTACAGGTCTACAATACACATTGACCAGGGCAATTTTAACCGTTAGTGTGAAAGTAAGCAGAATACACAGGATATAATTTGAGGAAGTTTTTAACATCTTAGCTGTGCAGCCAAGGTGGCTACCAACCCAGGTACAAAGCCCCCCAGAGGGTCTACTCTTTCCCCTGGTGGTAGCATCTCAAGCCATTTATGTTCCAAGTTAAAATCTTCAGGCTGTGTGTCTTATTGATTACTGTTTCATGACCCATCCGACTTCCAGCACCTTCATTTTAAGCTTGTTTGTCACATATGAGGAATGTATATATTTTTATATTTTCTCCCACCTGCTCCCCACCCAGTGCACACCTTTCCTACTATTTATATCTAAGATGTGCCCCCTCCCCCCCTGGGGCAGCCCTCTCCCACCCTGGAGAACCCTCCCTTTAACCAAACTGGGCAGTTCTGAATGCCCATCAGCTCTCTCCTCTCCGGGATCATTGTGTATCCATAACTTATTGCTAGACACCTGATCTAATGATGCGTTTTTATTTGCTTGATGAGGCTCACAACTTTAGTTGGCTCTTTTATATTGTACATTTTATTATTCCACATTGCTCTTAATGTGGCTGGGAATTTCAGTTGGACAGTGGCTCCTAAATACTTAAGGTCTTGCATGTATTTACCTAACTCTCATTGTCGGTTTTGAGTTTCTTTCGCTAAGTCAGATCGAATACTTTTTAGTCTGGATTGTTTTGTTCTGTTATCCCAGTTTGGGTGTAGGTTGGTGGACAATCCTAGCACAGGATTTTGAGAGTAAACATGCGCTTTAGAATTCAACTTATTATTATTAATGTGATGTATTCAATTGTCCTTGGAAACCCATTTGTTACAAAGACAAGAAGTTCCTCTATTTGCTGAACCTGATTCATTATGCATTTCAACTTTTCAGCTCTGTCTGGGGCAACTAAGTGTAGTTTGGTGTCTTTCAGTGTGGCAGGATCCTGGCTTTATACAACATTTACATATATGTTGTGATATCAGGATAAAATAAATTTACGTGCAAAAGAGAAACGTTTTCTCGCCACACGGTTATCGACTACCTCCCTTTTCTTGCTGCAAATGGAACAATATGGGCATTATCTCAAGCCTACGGCAGCCGACTTATCCACTAGGTTATGTGTTTATTTTATGGTATTTCATAGCACAAATAGCACCTATTTAGTGTTTGAGTACTATGCATAAGACCAGGTTCTTACTGCTCACAAGCAATTTATATGAGTTTAAAAAAGGTTCCACATAAGAACAGATTCAGACTGCATAAGAGCAGTGTACAATAAAATGGGTTCAACAAAAGCTTCATAAAAATGATTAGTCTACAAGATCAGGTATTTTATTATGTATCCATTTCTTTATTATGTGAGAGCATCATTCATGTGAAAAGATGGCCACTCAAAGCCCTTGTGAGCATTTGAGAAAGGAAGCAGAGGTGAGCCACCTGACCAAGTCTCTGTGAATTCTGGTATTTACAATGGTTCACTGACATAATATCGATATACTAATATTGAGCTTCAAAATTATCGCCACACTAATATCGAAAACAAAAATATCAACAAACTATATTTAATTTAAAAAAACACAAATATCAATACCAAAACATCGAAACACCCAATATTGAAAACAAAAGTTTAGGAAACAAAAATATCGTAACATTAAATAGATATAGAACATAACAAAAATATCGAAGCTAAAAAAATTGACTACATAAATATCGTACAAACACAAATGTAGCAATCTTAATAACATTTTAAAAGATAACAAACCTATTATTAATACCAATATAAAAATTATTCAACACACAAACAATTAGAAGCACTATATAAACAATATTTAAACTTAAATCAAATACAATTTCACATTTTCTTAAATTTCTTTCTTCACCAAAAATAAAACATCATACAAGACACAACTTCAAAAAATAAATATTTGAAACATATAATAAATTAATTTCTTAATAAAAATAATAGTTATATATAACTAAATTAAAGTTTATAACCAAATTAACCTTTATTTAAAAACAATTAGCGTTTTCCAAATAAGGACATAACTGTCAAAACAATTAAAACAAAAGCTTTAAAATCCAATGAACTAAAACTACAAACAACAGCAACCTAAAAAGATCTTCCAACAATTAAACAAACACTATATAAAACATACAAATGTAGATATAATCTACCATTACAATTGCAACTACCAGAGCAGGCCGAATCGCTGCCAGAATTCTACCAGAACGCCAAATCTTTAATTTTACACTTTCAACAACAACCTTTCAAAGTAAGTATATTATCTACTTTATTTCAGAATTAACCAAAATACAAGTAAATGCAATTAGAAATAAATGAAATAACTTATATGTTTTTTCTATACATTATTTTTCCTCTACTGATCTTCCCAACTAAAGTCAAACTAACTACAAACAAAATCAAAGCAAAACCACTAAATAACGTAAGTATACTTTAAATAAAACTAACCCACTAGTTTAAAATACAAACCAAGCCCACACACAACCAATCCACACCATAAAGACAATTGTAGTATTTAGTAAAATAAATAATCATTTTCTTTTCTTCAACAGAAAAAAAAACCAACCACGAATACCAAAGAACAGAATATTTTACAAAACCCAAAAATATCAACGCAACTAAATATGGAAGTTTATGTTTAAAAATTGTCCATAATAAATATTTAACATTTTCAACATGTATATTTAATTACAGTCCAAATCAGAAAATGACAGAGGGTGCAAAATGTATTACTTCACAGAAAGGAAAACTTCTACTATGCAATATGGGGTATACATATAGCCAAGAAAAACAGCTAACCATATTAATTGGAAATGCACCAAATACTATTCCAATGCATGTTACGGGAGGGAAACAACAAGGGAAACTACTGTAATAAATGTTAACCCCTTGGACGCGCGTGGAATTCCCTCGCGGTGCGGGTGAATTCCACGCGTGCGCAGATCAGACGGCCCCTGGCCGTCCGACGCACACGCCCACCGTGACGTCGGAAGGCCAGCGGCCGTCCGACGCATGGAAGGGGTTAAAGAGCATATCCACCCCCTAACATAACAGGAGTAGAAGTCAGAGATGTTTTGGAAACTATTAAGGAAGCTAGTATCAGCTTCAGAAATCCACAACAGAAATTCTAAAAAGTATTCTACCCCGTGTTCCTGAGCATGTAACTGGCCAGTTACCTGCCATCCCAACTTAAAAAAGATTAATAAGCAGAACCAAAAAAGCTACAACTCTTACCCGACCTGCCCCTAAAACGTTCAGTGAAGGCCAAATACCCCTGAACTATCAATACTCACAAAGTACAATTCCTTCTTTATGTTAATAAATGTAATGAAAACATAATTTTTGTCTTTGCAACACCCTCAAACTTATTAAAACTTCAACAATGTGAAACATGGATGATGGATGGGACATTTTAAATATGTAAACACAAGGAGATGATGGACGGAACACTAAAACTTTTCAGACACTCACCCCCAGTCACAGATTTGGGTTGAATCCATCATCATTCTGACCGGTCCCAGGTTACTTGTTTCCGGTCCAGGGAAGACCTGGCTTGGCAGTTCGGGCTAGACTGTTCCCATAAGAAACAGGGTCAAGACTGATTTGCATATGGCTGGGTCTGAACTGGCGTGGCGAAGTGATCTAAAGAACGATGATCGATTCAACCCAAATCTGTGACTGGGGGTGAGTATCTGAAAAGTTTCAGCACTCTGTCCATCATCTCCTTGTGTTTGCTTTGTTCGTCCTAAGTTGGCAGGGTATGCCCAGACATGGGTCCCTTGCTCACTTTGCTACTGGATTCAAGCTACCCTGGCTGATGAGGGGTGTTACCCAGAAACCGGTCCGAGGATACTTGCTTCCGGTCCAGGGAAGACCTGGCTCTGCAGTTCGGGCTGGACTGTTTCCACAAGGAACAGGGTCAAGACTGATTTGCATATGGCTGGGTCTGAACTGGGGTGGCGAAGTGAGCTAAAGAACGATGATGGATTCAACCCAGATCTGTGACTGGGGGTGAGTGTCTGAAAAATTTCAGTGCTCCGTCTATCATCTCCTTGTGTTTACATTTAAAATATGTCCCAAACCAATCTACCAATTATATACAATCCATGGACAATAATACCACTACTGTAACACTTGCTTTATTTATGCACTTTTACCTAACAAACAAACAGCTACCTATGTAGACCTCCTTAACAAAATGAAACAACAAACTAGCAATTACTACCCCCAGAAAATCATCATTGATTTTGAACAATCAATGATACAAGCCATCCTGAAAATGTTCCCCCACACAGCCATACAAGGGTGTTATTACCATTTTAACTAAAGCATTTGGAGACAACTTCAAAAATCTACCCTTAGGGGCTCATTCCGATGTCGGGCGGAAAGCCTCAGCCCGACAGCCGGAATCGTCTCGACCGCATAGGAACCCTTCCGACTGACTCGGTCAGTTTACAGTCCTACCTCCCGATTACGATGTTCGCCGTCGGAACGTAAACAGGCAGGTCATTCCGAATCGGTTCCGACTGACTCCCGGAGTATTCCTTTCAGTCGGAACCGCACCGTAACCCCCTATGGACGGCGTTTCCACCATCGGGATTATGATGTCGCTTTCCAACAGCCTTTCCGTGTTGGCCTGTCCGACACGGAAAGGCTGTCGGAAAGTGACTTTGGGGACCCCTGGCAGGGCCTCCTAGCCCCCACAGCCTACAGTTGGTGGCCGAGGGGGTACCTAAGGTACCCCCCTGTAAAACCCTGCACTGTGTGGCAGGCACTATGGGGTGCCTGCAACAGGGTGCAGGGTTTTCCACACACACCCTTTTCCCTTAGGAGCCTGTGTTACGGCTGGTTCTTGGGCGTAACACGAGCTCCCATAGGAAACAATAGGAATGCGACCGAATAATGTTCGGTCGCATCGTAATCCGGTGGTCGGAACTGCTGACCGCAAGTCGGTCTGTCCCGAATTCGAGACGGTGTCGGGCGGAGGTTTTTCCGCCCGACATCGTAATGAGCCCATTAGAATATGCAACCAACTGCCATTTTGCTTATGGAATTAAAAAACTAATAGCACTAGCCTACGTCCCAGTAACCGAAGTTGCTAATCACTACAACCTTTTAATTGAAAGCCCCCATTATCAAGCCAACGAAAATAAACTAACTCCCCTACTTGACTATTTTGAGGATACCTGGGTGGGAAGACTGCATAGATCTGGTCACAGACGCCAACCAAAATTCCACATTCCATGGTGGAATGTGTACAACAGTACCCTAGCCCAAGAAGCAAAAACCAGCATTGCGTTGGAAGGATGGCATAATGCCTTCCAATGCACAATGGGAAGAAGTCAACCCACCCTACATAAATTACTAGAATCTATTCAAAAGGATCAAAGGGCCTGATTACGAGTCTGGCGGTCTTGCGACTCCCAGACTTGCGGTGGCGCAAGAGTGGCGGTCCACTGTTTTGCCGATTACGACTGTGTAAGTCGTATTGGCGGTGGACCGCTGGTTGCGCCAGGGAGCAGTCGTTCCCTGGCCATGGCGCAGAAGTACCACAACGCATTATGCTGAGCAGGGACTGGCGCAGACCCGCTCAGCATATTTTTAGCTCCTGGACCGCCTGCCTTTTCTCCGCCATGAAAAGGCTGGCGGTACAGGAACAAAGTGGGCCCTGTAGGGCCCCCATGCCCCCTGCTATGGGGATACATTCAGTGGGGCACAACATGTGCCCCCGTCTGTATTTCCCCCAGTTCCAGCACGGCATTGACGTCACTGTCTATGCCGTGCTGGAACTTTTTGGCCGTTCCCATTGCGGTGCCTGTTTTCAAGGCACCACCAGGGGAAAGGCCAAAGGACTGCCGACCGTATTACGAGTTGTACTTTTGCAACTCGTAATATGGCCGCCGGTCCATGCACAGGTTTGGCGCAGGGAGCCGGCGTTGAACTGGCGCCATTGTGCCAAACTCGTAATCGGGCCCAAAGCTACCAAGAACTAAGACTAGAGCAATCCGTAACACAACTGTGCCCTAAACTAACAAAACAAACTAAAACATTGTATGAGCTTTTACAATTCAAAGTTAGACTCTATCCAAATACTAAGGGGCCGATTACGATGTTGGGCGGAAGGGCATCCAAGGGCCTTTCGGAGGCGGACCGTCCGACCGACTCGTTCTCGGATGCGGTTGTACCAACCACCGCATTATGATGCCCAAAACCCATTGCTTACCGCCCGACTTGGTTACTCCGAATCCGACTGGATATTCTGACCGAGAAGCCATCGAAAATGCCGAATGGAGCCGTTCGGAGCCACTTCCGGGTCCGAAACCGCCCGACTCATTACGATGCGTATTTCCGACAAGCCGAATCTGTCGGGCCAACCACCTCGTCAGAGCAGGCGGAAGGGGAGTATTTCACTCCGAATCTCATCATAACACGCTTCCTGCGACCGATGCTGTGCAGCTATGGAGTCCATCACGCATGTCATCCCTCTACTATACATCTTCAATGAATACTACAACCCCAACAGAAACGGTTGTTGCCGGTGGTAAGTAAGACACCTACCCCTACAGATTAACGTAACTACCCAACGAAAGTCGATACAGTAGAAAGTGTTCCGTAGCATGTTGTGGATGGCAAATGAGGGAATGTCATCATCAGGTATGTACAGTCAGACCGCCAAATCATGGGAGAAACACACATTTTACTTTGGAACAGGAATCCCCATAGCTACATATATGCATGTATAACAAAATGAATGCATGAGTACACCACAGCACACAACGAAACTTCACAGGGCAACAGAACTCAAATGTACTCACAAAAGTATGTCCTCAGAGACATATGCACTGCACTATGCCCACACCTACATGCATCATTTACCCAGGCAAAATCCAAATATCTGAAATGCATACAAAGACCCCAACATCTCATGTCAGAGGAAGTCACATTGCAGGAAGTGACATCATTTATCCTAATTACCTTGCCATTTCCCAAACGCCATAGCAAGAGGCACATTATCTACTCTGGATAGCTTGAAATTAACCAACAATATCTATAAACCACACAAGAAAATGAAGTCAAATTATATGGCAGATCTACCAAGTGGTAATACAATACATCCACCCAATCAGATGGAAAACCTAGGCCTAGCTTGTTTACTATATCACACCTCACTTTTGCTAGTGCACCAATTGCTGACAGATCAATACATGTTTCTAAACAAAAAATTGACTACTACAGTCCAACCTGTCCTGCCACACCCCCATCAGCCTAATCCAGCAGTCCCACATCCTGTGTCCTGATGAGTACAGTAGTGTCTGAGCAGGTATCCACCAAAGCCTACGTCCACCAGTATCTCAGCCTCACTGCAGGGCACGTAGCCAGGTCATCATAGGGATACACAACCAGAATGGGATGTTGGATGTGTCAGAAATAACATGTGAAGGATCAAGCACAGATCCAGAGCAGGACTCAGACAGTTGAATTCCTTACATACAATCCCTAGAATGCACACAGGTCTGATAGCATGCACACCACACTCAAATACATTGGGACACAACTATCTTGGGGCCCCCTATGCTTTGTCAGGCCAGCTTTACACGCCCCTGGTGGACCCGTGCCATTCCTCCACCATTGTTCACTGAAGCCAGCCAGCAGGGCATGAGATAGGATACCTACCTGTACAGTCAGGACATAGTCTCAACATGTCCCACTTGGAGTCACAGCACTCAAAAAGGGACAAAGTGATAACAGTCCACATGGAGCAGTCCTCAAATCAGGCCTCAAATCTGCAGGTGCACAAGGGATGGTTCATCATCCAAAACCTTGCTTTAAGAAGACACTCATCTCAAAACTAAGGCAATTTCTCACATACAAAAGACAAAGACAGGGAAATGCGTTTGCTGGCATATGGCACAATGAATGTCTCTGCACACAAGTCACAAGACATGTCAACATCCAAACCAAAACCTTACTATCAGCTCATTATCATGTCCTAGACACAAATTGGGATGGATGTAAATCATCTTTCATTCAGCAGGCAGGCAATGCAGATCTGGTCAAATGGGCATAACAAACATTCACCAATGAGTCAAGCTTACCACAACAGGAGCATATGGTACAAAATTGAACAACACGTGATCCAGCGCTAACAATAAAAATTCTTCTCCTATATAACTCGGTCATCCAGGTACAACTATCTCTCCAATACACAGACTATATCCATATGACGGTGGGGCCCATTGACACCGCATATACATTCACTTACTCATTTATTCCCTGGATTACCTCCGTCCTTAACCTAGGAGAAAAACAGTAAAACGATTCGCTGGAAGGAGACGGGATACCTCTTTTTAACACGACATAATGTTTCTCATTGCTTTTAAGGTATTCCGCTCATTGGTCGATGGACCAACTAGTAGGAATCAGTTGATGGTGATTAAGACCAGCTCAATCACAATAAACTCTTAACATTTTACCTTAATTATTGAGCTAAAGAATCACTGAGTCATTTGTTTAAAGATAATAAAGTTTATATAAAGTTTTAGAAACAATGCATAAGTTTAAGTTTATCACTCAGATTATTACATTTATCATTATTATAAGAATAAATTGAAATTACAATGCATACCTATTTGATGGAAGATAAAGTTTGTTACAGCAAGAACTTCAAAAAGATCTATCTATCTGTCTTGGAAAAATCTAATAGCCCTAAATAAAAATCTATCATGAATAAAAAGGTTCTTAAAAAGCAGCATCTTATACCTAGGGAAAATAGCAGCAGCAGCTTCGATCATCCGCAACAGCAGCTCAGCACCCGCAACTCATCTATCAGCAATCTCAGCTCTCTCCTCTCCTAACAGTACGCTCGCTCATTATCAATAATAATAACTAACAACTCCTAACCCCTCCCGAAGTAGGTCTTCTTATACCCTAATTCTCGCTTACTAAATAAAATGTTGCCTCTTTATGGCGTGATTCTCTCTCATTGGTTCATTCAAGTCCATATACATTTTTATCAAACTTCCTTGTCTTAACCAGTTCTTTGTGGAATGTCCATGCTTGCATCGTTTCCCACAGTTCATGACATTACTCATCAGTTTCGATCAGTCCAATTTGTATCAATTTCTGTTACTTCTTAGATTCAGTAGTTCCGTTTGTCCATTTATTCATTTTGACTTCTCACGCTTCTTGCTGATCATCTTGGAACACATTTGCTCTGTAAGGTCACAATAGCCTTGACCATACTTCCATCCTAGGCTCTCAGCACGAACACGTGGTCATTCTTTTTCACAGCCTTTCTCCTTTTTCCACACGGCTTCTTGCACATGCGTACTCTAGCTCATGGCGGCCATTTTATATCGCTGCTCAACAGGCCTAAGCGCACTATTTTCAAAGATAAACAAAATATTGTTAAAATAAAGAATATAAACCTTTTTGTTTCCCTCCCGTCTTTCTACGTACCCCAATTAGATATTACCTAGCAAAAAGCAACATATAAAGCCGTCCCTTACTTACCATCGCTTTATTTTGCCACCACACGTTTTATTTTCAAAGCACAAATCATGCGTTTATTATTTTATTAGTACGCAAATATTAGATTATGTTAGACACGTCAACAATTATAAGTAGATTAATTTGCACACAAAATAGCGTATTACCTTTAACCCTTCACATGTAACATACATTGTTGGTTATTTTACTTAAACGAACATGTTTATTAATTAATTTACGTAAATTATTAGGAGTTTAACATTTTTTCATTTATCCTGCTCCATCACACGATAACCATAACAAGATAGAAAAAGCACAAAGGGATCATGTGCATTTAGAAGGTATCGCTTTGTTCGCCCTAAGTTGGCAGGGTATGCCCAGACGTGGGTCCCTTGCTCACTTTGCCACTGGATTCAAGATAGCCTGGCTGATGAGGGTTTTGAACCCGAAACCGGTCCCAGGATGCTTGTTTCCGGTCCAGGGAAGACATGGCTTGGCAGTTCGGGCTGGACTGTTCCCATGAGGCACAGGGTCAGACTGATTTGCATATGGCCATGTCTGAACTGGGGTGGTGGAGTGAGCTTAAGAATGATGATGGATTAAACCCAGATCAGTTGACTGGGGGTGAGTGTTTGATTTGCTCTAACGCTCCGTCCATCATCCCCTTTGGTATCGCTTTGTTCGCCCTAAGTTGGCAGGGTATGCCCAGACGTGGGTCCCTTGCTCACTTTGCCACTGGATTCAAGATAGCCTGGCTGATGAGGGTTTTGAACCCGAAACCGGTCCCAGGATGCTTGTTTCCGGTCCAGGGAAGACATGGCTTGGCAGTTCGGGCTGGACTGTTCCCATGAGGCACAGGGTCAGACTGATTTGCATATGGCCATGTCTGAACTGGGGTGGTGGAGTGAGCTAAAGAATGATGATGGATTAAACCCAGATCAGTTGACTGGGGGTGAGTGTTTGATTTGCTCTAACGCTCCGTCCATCATCCCCTTTGGTATCGCTTTGTTCGCCCTAAGTTGGCTGGGTATGCCCAGACGTGGGTCCCTTGCTCACTTTGCCACTGGATTCAAGATAGCCTGGCTGATGAGGGTTTTGAACCCGAAACCGGTCCCAGGATGCTTGTTTCCGGTCCAGGGAAGACATGGCTTGGCAGTTCGGGCTGGACTGTTTCCATGAGGCACAGGGTCAGACTGATTTGCATATGGCCATGTCTGAACTGGGGTGGTGGAGTGAGCTAAAGAATGATGATGGATTAAACCCAGATCAGTTGACTGGGGGTGAGTGTTTGATTTGCTCTAACGCTCCGTCCATCATCCCCTTTGGTATCGCTTTGCTCAACAGGCCTAAGCGCACTATTTTCAAAGATAAACAAAATATTGTTAAAATAAAGAATATAAACCTTTTCGTTTCCCTCCCGTCTTTCTACGTACCCCAATTAGGTATTACCTAGCAAAAAGCAACATATAAAGCCGTCCCTTACTTACCATCGCTTTATTTTGCCACCACACGTTTTATTTTCAAAGCACAAATCATGCGTTTATTATTTTATTAGTACGCAAATATTAGATTATGTTAGACACATCAACAATTATAAGTAGATTAATTTGCACACAAAATAGCGTATTACCTTTAACCCTTCACATGTAACATACATTGTTGGTTATTTTACATAAACGAACATGTTTATTAATTAATTTACGTAAATTATTAGGAGTTTAAAATTTTTTCATTTATCCTGCTCCATCAACTCCCCCCTTTGGTGATTTTTAATATCACCACAAAACCCAAGTTATACAATTCACTCAGACAGCATATTTCTTTTATCCGTTTGCTTTTGTTAGTTTACACAACTGTATCCCTTTCAACTTGTCTCTTGGTCTTCTTGTACATGTTCTCTTTTATCTCTTCTAGCTCTATTTCACCCATTTCTCTCTCTCTCTCCTTGTTTATCATGTTTTCTTTTTCTATTTTATTCTGTCTTCTTCTTTTCTTTGTACATGTAATTACAAGCTTCAGCACTAAAATTATTATTATTATCATGGTTGCTATTATTATAACTTTCCCTATTATTAATCCACTCATTCTTGTTAACCAATTTATTACTGAAGAAAACCCTTTACCAAGTTTTCCAAATGCACTTTCAACCTCCAGTGGAACAAGTTCTTTGTGCAAACTTGTAATATTCTTTATATACTTTTGTATATTTTCACTTTTATCTGGAATGTAAGTGCAACAATGTTGGACTTTCAGCATTCCACAGACTCCACCCTCTTTTGCCAAAAGAATGTCAAGGGCAAGTCGATTTTGCATCACCATATCTCTCATGGCAACCATCTCGGTATTTACCATCAAGAACCCTCCAGCAGTATCTGTAGATAAACGATCTACCACTGTGGATAATTTCCGAATTTTAAATGCATTCAAAGATATTCCCACTGCTGGTATCAATGCACCAAAAATATCACCTACTATTTCTGAAAAACTTTCCCTTTTTCTACGTGTAAAGGTATTTATCATTTTGTGTGTTCCTTTCTCTTTTCTATCCATATGAAAAATCTTTGGAAAGACCAGGCCTAAATAACATGACCCATACCAATGGTCTGGCAACCTGTAATAAGCCCTATTACCGCAAACATAATAGATCCCTGGAAATATTGGATCTTTTCCCCTTTGAATCCCCATCCGCCTAAAATTTGATAATTGTCATGGCAAATACTGGAACCCACAAAATAATTGTCATATCTTGTTTTATTTCTTCTAATGCACAACCTTGCCTGTTGGGGCCAATCCAGAGTCATAGCTGCATTTGTCTTTTTCTTGTCCTGATTGTCTTCCTCAAACGCCCAAAGAGATGTTTTTGTCTCTTCTATCACTTTTCTTTGAAATTTCACTCTTCTTTCTTCAACCATCTCTAAAAATACTTTTTCTTCCTTCTTTAACTCACAGGTAAGGTTGTATTTAACTATATTATCTAATGTTAAAATCTTATCTTCTATAAATTATTCACCAAACGTTTTTCCCTCTTTTATTTTGTTTAGCTCGGGAACTACAGAAACTTTCGCAAAAATCTTATCTATGTCAGTGTAATAATATTCTAATCTACCTGTTTTATAAAATAAACTTGCTAAAACACTACATGTTATTCCATACGTCAAAGGAAGGTGATGATAAGTCACACCCTCTGCTACAGACGCAGGCAATTGCATACAAACATAGTGATGGAGCAGGGAAAATAATTTTTTTAACCCCTAACAAATTTTATAATTAATTAAATAAAAAGTTTGTTTAAATGTATTAATCAACACTGTATGTGTGGGAATGGTAACATGCCAAAGTGTGTGCTAAATAATCTATTAATGGATGTCCGTGTGTCTAATTATAACGTAAAATTAAATGCGTACTAATAAAAAATAAATGCATGTTTGTGCTTCATAGAAATAAAGCGTGTCGTTGCAAAAACAATAGTGATGGTAAGTAAGGAACAGCTTAAATGTTGCTTTCTGCTAGGTAATAACTAATTGGGGTACGTAGATGACGGGAGGGAAACGAAAGGGCTATTTTTCTCTATTTTAATTATGTTTTGTTTGCCTCAAATTAGTGCTTCTAAAGTATAACAAAGTGGCGAGATAAAATGGCCGCCAGTGGGAAGATGTGCGCAGGCGCAAGGGGACACATGACACGGGATGAAATCGGAGAAAGCTAAACCTCGTGGTGTTGCAGAGAGGCTAGGATGCAAGAAATGGTCAAGGCTGATGTGACCTAATTGAACTGATAGTGTGCCGTGATGATCAGCAGAAGACCCGTGGGAAACAAGTTTAAGAGAAAGGACAATGACTGCGGAGTTCTCGAATGTATCGAAAGAAGTTACAAATGTACTGATCGAAACGGACGAAAATATGTTTGAGCGTATGGGAAAGGAAATGATCCAAGGACCCTTGAATCCAAGAGAACTTGATTAAAAGAATGAATAAGATGACATGCATGGACCAATGAAAGAAAAGCGTGTTATTAATGTTGCAACAGTTAGTTAGCAAAGTTAGAATTAGGGTATAAGAGGGCCTACTCTTAGTGGGAGGGGTCAGTCGTGGTTGCAGTCACAGTCAGGAGAGGAGTTGGAGAGTCGTGTTGGTGGCTTCCAGAGCTGGGTGGTCCTGATCGATCCCTTACTGAGCGGGAGATGCTGAAAGACTGTTAGATGAGACGGGTTGCAGGTAGCTGATGCTGACGAGCTGAAGTTGCTGTTGCTGTCTTAATTTTCCAGTTGAGTATGAGAATCAGGCTATTTCTAATTCTTAACTTAGGTTAGAAATCATTAGGCTAAATTAGGAAGCTAGGCAGGTAATTAGGGTTTTGGCTTCATGACAAAAATTTCCTTTCCGCAATAAATTGATTATGTTTAATAAAATTTTGAATTAATAATGAATGATTTGATTGAATAAAGCTTAAATTCTTTCTCATGCTTTTAAAAATTATATAAAATTTAAGATTCTTTAAACCCAAAAATGACTCAGTGGTTATTTTCCTAAATGATTGTGACATCAGTAATTGGTTATTGTGATTCAGCTGGTCTTAATCACTATGAACTAATTTTTTACATGAATGATTCATCGACAAAACAATGAGCAGGAATATCTTAAGAAATAACTAAAAGAAAGTGACAAACTAAGGTAATAAGATATCCCGGCTCTTCCAGCGGTACATAAATGGTGTTCTCCATTTAGTTCTCATGCTTCTCCTAGGAGTACAGAATTTCATAAGGGTGTAAAGGAAATCCAGGAGTGTGCGTGTGTGTTAGGCGATGTTTATGGGCCCCATCGTCATGTGGATATGAGAAATATAGTTCGCCCCTGGATGACCTATAAGTGACCTGGGAGGAGAATAGTTTTTATTGTACGCGCTGCATCAGATTTCTTGGTAGCAGAGTTATGGTTTTCTATAGATTAGTTTAGTGATTATTGTTTATTGATTATTGATTATTTTTGATGACTAACACTATATGTTGAGTCGTGTTATGTTATATGTGAGTTTTCACGCTTCTGGGATGTAGGAAGTGGAACACGTGTGGCAAGAGAAGTCACATGGAATTTGGTACATGGTCTGAATTCATTTTGGTAATAACGCAGGTTGTGTTATGTTAGGGATTTCTGTGCGAAAAGTGTGTAATTGGAATAGCAAATCACGTTTACTTGTGAAACTTTGGCCTTAATTCTCAGGAGCCTAGTCTCCACATGTGTCTTATCCCCAGAGAAACGAGTAAATTGTTTGTTTGAAAGAAGGGTAAGGTAGAGGGAAGTGCTACTTTATCGGCGAGAGTACATAATTCTGTGGTAGGGTAGAGGTAAGCGCTGCCTACTGGAAAAACAGGATTCTTGTGTAAAAGGACAAAGCTGTCACTTTTGTTTAGCGAATCAGACTATGGAATTGTTTTAATTGTTGTAACTAACGAAGAAACAGCGAAAAGAAAAATTGCCGATAAATTTTGTAAAGGAGGGGTAAAGAGTAGAAGTGACGTGGAACAGTGCCGCGCTAGGATTGGATAGTGCGCTAGTCACGTGAACACAGAGCAGGAGTGACGTAGAAAAGTGCCGCGCTAGGATTGGTTGGTTCGCGGACGGTGGGAATTGTTCTGATTGGTACGTTAGTGTGAGTCGCGCTGTAATTGGTCGAAGTTCCGTACACAGAACAGCGTTAGAGTAAAGAGAAAACAAATAGAAAACATGCCGTATTACGAGTATGAAAGGGAGAGAACGTCATGGACGACGAAATTGAAGAATTTCTTTAAGAAAGACAAAAAGGTTGTGACTAGAGAAGGGCAAGTAATTCCTCCGCCGAAATCAGCAGCTTCACATATGATGCTGAAATATGGATATCATACATGCATATGGTTAGAAAATTGGGCAAAATATACGAAGAATGATGGTGCTTTAGCTTTCCCTGAGAATGGTTCATTTAGTGTAGCGGTTTTGCGAAATTTGCGAGAAAAGATGACAAATCTAGAACCTAGACCTAGACCGACACAGTTTGAGGCTTTGACGGAATGGGAGGATGAGATGTATGAACGAGAGAGATTCAGAGGAATGAGAGATCATGAATTTATGCCTGGAAGATTATGGGGAGTAAATCATGAAGACAGAATAAAACGATGGAGATGTGCTAATATGACAGGAGGTTTGTTTCCAGCTTTTACAGTTGAGGAAGGGACTAAGAAGAAACGGAGTGAGAAAAAGAAACATATGGAGAGGGAAAAGTATATGCATGAGATCGAAACGGATGACGAGTTGCTGGAAGATATTTTAAATAGAAATCCACCTCCGTATCAGCAGAGTTCTACAGTGGTGACACCAAATGCGCCGCTAATAGAGACTATGCGAAATAAAAGCCCGGAAAAGAGAATTGAAGTAAATAGGTCACAAGAACCAGTGAGAACTTCTCAAAATGAAGGAATAGAAAGCGACAATGCAAGCGAATTAGCAAAGACCACAAAAGAACTAACTGAAAAGATTAGAGAATTAACGAAAAATATGGAAGCAGTTACTGTGCCTGTAACCATAGGTCCAGTAATACCCATTTTTGAGAATCAGAAAATTGATGAACGATCTTTGGTAATTCCCATGAGTTCACAATTTCAGAGGGAAAAGGAAAGGATGGAACGAAGTGCAAGTACAAGTAATTTGGCTAGTACTTACAGACCAAGTCCACCTACAAATTTTACGGTTACTGAGTGCAATGGTAGGAAAATGCATATGGTAACAGAATCTGCAACAGAAACCCCTGAAAAGAGTGGTAATTGGATAGAACTAAATAATACACCCATAGGTCCGACTCCTGATGAGTTAAATGAGTGGATGAAGGCATTTAAAATAAAGGAACCAGAAGAAAAACCATTAGATGTAATCAGATTAAAAATAGACATGGAAGAATTAATTCTAGGAACGATTGGTACCGAAAAGATAAAAAATTATCAGGATGATGAAATAATGTTTCTGTGCAAAAGTATTACATGGAGGGCAAAGAATTTACATGACAAACTAGAAGAAGTGGCCAGTGAGATTGGAATAGACTTTGTGAAAGTGAAAACGTTGCAGAAACCATACAGAGTAGACTTTTGTGAAAAGGATATTGAAAATTTGAATACGGCAGGAAGGCTGACACAGATAAAGGAGTTAATTGTGTTGTTGAGAAAATGGGGTGATGTGGACAGATGGAAGGTTAGATGGACAAAGAAGAATGAGAAAACCACAGACAAAGGTTCATTGGCTTTTATGATAACTGAAAAAGAATCTGTTGCCAAAGAATACCCCATGAGAGAAACTCCAGGTGGTAGTTACGTGAATGTTCCCTGGACTAGGCAGGACATACTGTCATTTACCAATGACTTTCCAAAGTTAAGAGAGAAGCCAGTTGAGTGGTACCGACAAGTAGAGAGGTTTGTAAAAGTCTCAAAAGTGTTGTGGCTAGATTTAGATGGATTGTTTGACATAGTGGTACCAACAGATTTGTGGTCAGAATGTAAGATTACAGTTGACTGGCCAACTACAGAATATCCAAGAGATCCTAAGACAGGAGCTCCAGGTCCTGATGTGATGAAGAAGTACGATAAGGTGATTACCTTTTTGAAGAATAAGATTCCTCCCAAAGAGACAGATTGGGTAAAGATCGATAGAACTACACAGGAAAGTAAGGAGTCTGTACATGCATATTATGAGCGATTGTTATTAGTTTTCAAGCAGTATAGTGGTTATGAAGAATTGAGTGAAAAAGACATGAGTCATTTTGTATACCGATTTGTGTTTGGCCTGAAACAAGAAATAAGTGATATGATTAAGCAACACATGATAAACTGGCAGAATGGAAGTGTAGATGAGGTGCTGAGGTATGCTAAGTATTGTAGTGATGAAATAGAGAGTAAACAGCGTAAGTTGAAAGAGAAGGCAATGTGGGCACAGGTGAAGGTGGCAGAAAAACAAGAAGCTCAATTGGACAATAATAATGGAAATGAAACAGGACAGAATAAAATGCGACCGAACATAGGTAAAGGAAAGGGTCAAGTGAGTCTAGAAGAGGCAAAGAAGAAATGGCCATGTCATAATTGCGGAAAATTAGGGCATTGGAGAAATGAGTGTAAGTTCCCACCTAAACCTAATCCGGAACATCAATCATTAACTCCACAGGTGCAGAATGAGGTAGTTGTTCAACAAAGTCAGGTGCCACAACCACCACTTCCCAACACTGTTAACCAGCAAAGATACAGTACAGAAACAGGATTCTACGGAGGAGAGCAGGTAACACAGTTGCCGCGAGCAGCTAACATTTCTCAGTATTTGTTGCGTCAGAGTGAGGATGACCCGGATGAAAGATTCTGACGGTGCGCAGGAGAGAGGAAAGAGTGCGTGCTTGGCGCAACTCTAGAGGTAGATCAGTCTGGTCCCTTTGTGGATGGAGAAGTGAATGGTGCAAACGTAACATTCCTTGTCGATACTGGAGCTACCCGTTCTACTGTTAGATCAGTGGAAATTCCAAACCTTCCTCTCTCAGGTGAATACATCCAAGTAGTAGGAGTAGCCAATCAGCAGATTAAAACCCCACTTACTGAATTGGTGGAAGTAAAAATTGGTTCCTTTAGCAAAATGCATAAATTTGTAGTGTGCGATTGTAGTCCTGTAAATCTTTTGGGTCGTGACCTCTTGTGCAAGATGAATTGCACAATTTATTGTACGCCAGATGGAATTGGATTTCAGACTTCAGATGAAGACGTCTTGTACAAGGTAACTTTGATGAATCAGGAAGCTGAAACAAATGGTTTGTTTCCTGCATTTGATGCAGAAAAACTTCCAGAAGAACTAAAAAGTGCAGTAAAAGAAAGTGTGTGGGATTTTACAGGAGAAGACATTGGATTAATGAAAGAAGTTGATCCCGTAAAAGTAACAGTAAAAGAAGGGACAACTTACCCAAATACGCCACAGTACAAATTAACTCCAGAAATAATTGAAGGAATAACTCCTGTGATAAATAAAATGATTGAACAGGGAATTCTAAAAGAAATAATGAGCAGTCCATGTAATTCACCTATTATGGGACTGAAAAAGCCGAATGGAACATATAGAATAGTACAGGATTTGAGAAAGATCAACAAAATAGTTGTACCCTGTTGTCCAATAGTGCCAAACCCTGCAGTAATTCTATATCAAATTCCACACGAAGCGGAGTGGTACACTGTGATAGATTTGTGTCACGCATTTTTCTCTATTCCTTTGCATCCAGATAGCCAGCCATTATTTGCGTTCCGGTTTGGAGAGCGTATTTTGGCATGGTGCCGAATTCCTCAGGGGTATACAGAAAGCCCCTCAATCTTTAATCAGATTCTAAAGAAATCTCTGGAAGATTTGAAAATGCCAGAAAAATCAGTGATGGTGCAGTATATTGATGACCTATTGGTGGCATCGAAAACCAAAGAGGCATGTGTAAGTGACACAATTGCTTTACTGAACCATTTAGAGAAAAGAGGACATAAAGTGTCTCCTTCAAAATTACAGTTTTGTCAGAAAGAAGTCCAGTATTTAGGGCATAAAATTGAGAAAGGAGTGCGAAAAATAGCGACAGAAAGAGTAAGAATGATTCAAGGAATGAGAGCACCAATGACTCAGAGAGAGGTAAGAATGTTTTTGGGAATGGTTGGATATTGTCGACAGTGGATAAGTGGTTTCTCTTTGATTGCAAAACCATTACAAAAATTGACCAAGAAAGATGTAAAAGACCCTTTTGAGTTAAACAAAGAAGAAATGAAATCTTTCAAAGAATTGAAAAAGAAACTGTGTGAGGCCCCTGCTTTAGGCATGCCTGATTATGAGAAGGATTTTGAGTTGTACTGCAGTGAAAGAGATGGATGTGCATTTTCAGTACTGGTACAAAAACATGGCACAATGAAAAGACCAATCGCTTATTTTTCAGCTGTTTTAGATCCTATAGCAAAAGCATTGCCTGGATGTCTGAAAGCAGTTGCTGCTACTTGTGTAAGTCTGGAACAAAGTGAAGGTATAGTGATGGGGTATCCACTGAGAGTATATGTTCCCCACTCAGTAGAAATTCTTTTGACAAGGACAAAAACACAGTACATGACACATAGTCGGCTGACTAAGTACGAAAAAGTCATCTTGAGTGCTGAAAATGTGACCATAGATAGATGCATGAATGTAAATCCTTCAACATCATTGCCAGATGAGGAAAATATAATTGAACAGGACGAAGTAGATCATGATTGTCTGAACGTGCTAGAATATTGCACGAAACCAAGAGCTGACATAAAAGATGAACCGTTAAAGGAATCTGATTATGTCATGTTCATGGATGGCTCATGTTTGAGAACAAAAGAAGGAGTTTTAAGCGCAGCTTACGCAGTATGCACAGTGGCAACTGTGATGGAAGCATCTTGTCTGAAAGGAATAAGGTCTGCACAAGTTGCGGAACTGATTGCTTTGATTCAAGCATGTAAATTAGGAAGAAATGTACGAGTCACGATTGTGACCGATAGCCAATATGGTTTCGGCATTGTACATGATTTTGGTCAGATTTGGTCACAAAGAGGATTTTTGACATCTGCAGGAACACCTATCAGAAATGGAGATTTTGTTAAAAAGCTGCTTGAGGCGATACAGTTGCCTAAACAAATAGCTGTAGTGAAGTGCAAAGCGCATAAGAAAAACGACGATTACATAGCCGTTGGCAATAACTATGCTGACGAGATCGCCAAATATTGTGCAGAGAACATGGTGTCCCTGAACAAAAATAGAGAAAGGGAGCATGTCTCTTGTCCTTTGCTTTTCACTAATACTGTCGAAACATGGGATGAAGTAAGGCAGTTACAAGAAACTGCAAGAGATGAGGAAAAAGATTACTGGATAAAAGCAGGATGTAGAAGACAGGAAAATAATGGTGTGTGGGTATACAGAGATGAAAGACCAGTTATGCCTGATAGCATGATTGCAGACATGGCACGGATGTACCATGGACAAGCTCATATTGGGAGAGATGCAATGATCAGACTTTTAGACAAACCTGGTATAACCCAAAATTCAGAGCCATTGCTGAAAGTCTTTGTCAAAGATGTCTTATTTGTCAACAGTTTAACCCAGGAAGAAAAACAGTAGTCAGTCTAGGAACAATAGGACAAGAAGGAGGTCCATTCACTAGAATGCAGTTGGACTTTATCGAGATGCCCCCTAGTAACAGACTAAGATATGTTCTGGTGGTCGTCTGTTTGTTCTCTCGTTGGGTGGAAGCATACCCCACTAGAAGGAATGATGGAACAACAGTGGCAAAACTTATGCTGCGAGAGTTCATTCCAAGGTATGGTTTTCCAGTCACGGTTGAGACAGATAGAGGAACACATTTTCAAAATGAGTTGATCCAATTGATTTGTGAAGCATTGAGTATTAAACAAAAACTACATTGTGCTTACAGACCAGAGGCTTCTGGGGTAGTAGAGCAGATTAATGGAACAATTAAAAACAGGTTAGGAAAAATGTGTCAAGCTACAGGACTCAAATGGCCAGATGCACTGCCTCTTGTTCTGATGACCATCAGAAGCATCCCTGAAAAGAAAACTGGACTCAGTCCTCATGAGATGATCATGGGACGAGCAATGAGACAAGCACACGTACCTGTCAACAAGTTATTAACTATAACTGATGATCTAGTACTGGATTATTGCAAGGGACTGGCTGATGTGGTGCGTTCTGTGTTTCATCAGGTTGGACCGGATGCGACCACTCTTGAAAGAAAACCAGCCCACGACTTGAATCCAGGAGACTGGGTCCGCATAAAAGTCCACAGGAGAAGAAACTGTCTAGTTCCTCGTTGGGACGAGCCACGACAGGTAATCCTGGTAACAACGACTGCTGTCAAGTGTGCAGGAGTGAAAAACTGGGTTCATGCCAGCCACACAATCAGAGTTCAAGAACCTACTGATAGACATGTGAGTCGACTTCTGAAAGTGTGGGATAAAAGTTTAACAGCTGGGACAACAAGGATAAGTGAAAGGGTGCCAGAACTTGAAGATCGACCTGAAAGTCGACATCTGGAAACCCCAACGGCAAACACCTCTAGAGAAAAAGAGGAACAAGAAGAAGAAGAAGAAAGAAATTCAGAAGTTCCAGAACCTGAAGATCGACCTGTAAGTCGACATCTGGAAATATCTGACACAAGTTCAGGATCTGATGATTCAGCTGCAAACTGGGAAGAATTCCGAAAGAGAACTTGGGGTTATAAACCAATTAGAGAAGAAACTGAGCAAGAAATTGAGTTAGATGAACAACCAAGTACAAGTTATGGTGGAAATCCTTCAGAAATAATATTAATAGATGAAGTAGGGAAAGAAGTACACAAAAAGTTAGAAAATCGAGAAGAACCCCGAGGAGCAATAGGGACAGATAGAGAAACAGAAGAACAGGGAAATTTAGAAGCAGAAAGGGAGGAAAACACCAAATCGGAAGAACACCGAGGAGGGACAGTAATAAGGGAAAACAAGAAGGAGAAGACAGATCCACCAGTAAGAGATGACGAGATCATAAGTTTCAAAATAAGAGACAATAGTGAAACAGTTGAAACAGAAACAGAAGAAAGTGGAGAAGAGGAAAAAGCAAAAACTGAATCAAGAAAAAGAAATTGGAAATCAGAAAAGAGAAAGGTGAAGCCAAAAGGCCAAGAAAAGGAGATAATTGGCCCAACAGCTATATAAGAAAATTGAGATATAGAATAATAAGAGCAGGAGACGAAGGTGCTGAACAGGTAAATGAAGTAACAAGTCAAAAGGGACAAGAAAAACCAAGTGGAAAAAGATTACAAAAGTCCAAAAGGACAAAGAAAGTGAATGCAAAGTATAAGTCACCTGAGTGGCTGTATATTGCACTAACAGATTACAAAGAAGAAGAAAACACTCACGAGAACCAGAGACTAAGAAGTTGAATGGGAAAAGGTGAGATGCAACAAACCTGAAGTGAAAACTTATAGTGCTTCTGCCGGACATGACAATTTTACTGGATGTGACAAATCACCGGATGTGACAACGAAAGAATTCTGGAGAGAATTAAAAGAAAGTACCAAGCAAAGACTTTTTGAAAGCAGAGTGGCATCTAAGTCATTTCTGAGGTGTAGTGACACAATTTTCTGAAACTTAACAAATAGAAAAAGAAAAATGGAAAATAATAGGGATAGAAGAGATAAATGTGAGTTTATAAAAAGATGGTGCAAAATGTGCTGCTTTTGTACAGGGTTATTAATGACCATATGGATAGTTTTAGCAATCACAATTCCTATTAGTTTAGCTGTGATAGAAGCAAAGAATGATACTAAACCAGAAAAAGAGACTAGTATTAAAGAACCAGTTATCCTAAGAAGTAGTGCAGAGTTACATAAGGATAAGTCAGTAACAGACTTTTCAAAAAATGTTTTTACAAAATTGTTGTATGAATATGTAGAGACAATGGATGTGAGAGATTGTTATGTTTGTATGCAGTTGCCTGCATCAGTGTCAGAAGGTGTGACCTATCATCACTTACCTCTAACTTATGGAATAACATGTAGTGTAATAGCAAGTTTATTTTATAAAACAGGTAGATTAGAATCTTATTATACTGACATAGATAAGATTTTTGCAAACATTCCAGTAGTACCAGAACTTAACAAAGTAAAACCAGCAAAAGTTTTAGGAGAATTTTTTCTAGAACATAGAAAATTAACCTTAGAAGAAATAGTTAGTAACAACCTTACCTGTGAGTTAAAGAAAGAAGAAAAAGTATTTTTAGAAATGGTTGAAGAAAGAAGAATGAAATTTCAAAAAGAAGCAATAAAAGAGGAAGGAAAACGCTTATGGACGTTTGAGGAAGGAAATCATGAAGGGAAAAAGATAAATGCAGCAATGACATTAGATTGGCCGCAAACAGGAAAGTTGTGTATTAGGAGAAATAAGACAGTCTATGACAATTACTTTGTAGGTTCCAGTATCTGCCATGACAATTATCAAATTCTGGGAGGTTGGGGATTCAAAGGTGGAAGAGATCCAATATTTCCAGGTATCTATTATATTTGTGGGAATAGAGCTTATTACAGGTTACCGGACCATTGGTATGGAACTTGCTATGTAGGCCTGGTCTTTCCAAAAATCTTTCATATGGACAGAGAAGAAAAAGGAACATACAAGATGATTAATAGCTTTACACGTAGGAAGAGGGAAAGTTTTTCAGAAATTGTAGGTGATATTTTTGGAGCATTAATACCAGCAGTGGGAATATCTTTGAATGCATTTAAAATTCGGAAATTATCCACAGTAGTAGATCGTTTGTCTACAGATACTGCGGGAGGGTTCTTAATGGTAAATACCGAAATGGTTGCCATGAGAGCTATGGTGATGCAAAATCGGCTTTCCCTTGATATTCTTTTGGCAAAAGAGGGTGGAGTCTGTGGAATGTTGAAAGTCCAACATTGTTGTACTTACATTCCTGATAAAAGTGAAAATATACAGAAGTATATTACAAATATTACAAATTTGCACAAAGAACTAGTTCCACTGGAGGTTGAAAGTGTTTTGGGAAAACTTGGTAGAGGGTTTTCTTCAGTAGCAAATTGGTTGACCAGAATGAGTAGACTAATGATAGGGAAAGTTATAATAATAGCAACTGTAGTAATATTGTTAGCCATGGTATTGAAAATAGTAATAACATGTATAAAAAGAAAAGTAAGACAAAATAAGATAAAAAGAAATAACAGAATAATGAAAGAGAGAGAGAGAGAAATGGGTGAAATTGAGTTGGAGAAAATGAAAGAAAGCATGTATAAGGAGACTAAAAGGCAAGATGAAGAAGAAACAGATGTGTAGATAACAGAAGGCAAAGGATGAAAGACATGCTGCCTGAAAAGAAGTATGACTTGGGTTTTATGTGGTGATTTATAAATCACCAAAGGGGGGAGTTGATGGAGCAGGGAAAATAAATTTTTTTTAACCCTTAACAAATTTTATAATTAATTAAATAAAAAGTTTGTTTAAATGTATTAATCAACACTGTATGTGTGGGAATGGTAACATGCCAAAGTGTGTGCTAAATAATCTATTAATGGATGCCCGTGTGTCTAATTATAACGTAAAATTAAATGCGTACTAATTAAAAAATAAATGCATGTTTGTGCTTCATAGAAATAAGGCGTGTCGTTGCAAAAACAATAGTGATGGTAAGTAAGGAACAGCTTAAATGTTGCTTTCTGCTAGGTAATAACTAATTGGGGTACGTAGATGACGGGAGGGAAACGAAAGGGCTATTTTTCTCTATTTTAATTATGTTTTGTTTGCCTCAAATTAGTGCTTCTAAAGTATAACCAAGTGGCGAGATAAAATGGCCGCCAGTGGGAAGATGTGCGCAGGCGCAAGGGGACACATGACACGGGATGAAATCGGAGAAAGCTAAACCTCGTGGTGTTGCAGAGAGGCTAGGATGCAAGAAATGGTCAAGGCTGATGTGACCTAATTGAACTGATAGTGTGCCGTGATGATCAGCAGAAGACCCGTGGGAAACAAGTTTAAGAGAAAGGACAATGACTGCGGAGTTCTCGAATGTATCGAAAGAAGTTACAAATGTACTGATCGAAACGGACGAAAATATGTTTGAGCGTATGGGAAAGGAAATGATCCAAGGACCCTTGAATCCAAGAGAACTTGATTAAAAGAATGAATAAGATGACATGCATGGACCAATGAAAGAAAAGCGTGTTATTAATGTTGCAACAGTTAGTTAGCAAAGTTAGAATTAGGGTATAAGAGGGCCTACTCTTAGTGGGAGGGGTCAGTCGTGGTTGCAGTCACAGTCAGGAGAGGAGTTGGAGAGTCGTGTTGGTGGCTTCCAGAGCTGGGTGGTCCTGATCGATCCCTTACTGAGCGGGAGATGCTGAAAGACTGTTAGATGAGACGGGTTGCAGGTAGCTGATGCTGACGAGCTGAAGTTGCTGTTGCTGTCTTAATTTTCCAGTTGAGTATGAGAATCAGGCTATTTCTAATTCTTAACTTAGGTTAGAAATCATTAGGCTAAATTAGGAAGCTAGGCAGGTAATTAGGGTTTTGGCTTCATGACAAAAATTTCCTTTCCGCAATAAATTGATTATGTTTAATAAAATTTTGAATTAATAATGAATGATTTGATTGAATAAAGCTTAAATTCTTTCTCATGCTTTTAAAAATTATATAAAATTTAAGATTCTTTAAACCCACAAATGACTCAGTGGTTATTTTCCTAAATGATTGTGACATCAGTAATTGGTTATTGTGATTCAGCTGGTCTTAATCACTATGAACTAATTTTTTACATGAATGATTCATCGACAAAACAATGAGCAGGAATATCTTAAGAAATAACTAAAAGAAAGTGACAAACTAAGGTAATAAGATATCCCGGCTCTTCCAGCGGTACATAAATGGTGTTCTCCATTTAGTTCTCATGCTTCTCCTAGGAGTACAGAATTTCATAAGGGTGTAAAGGAAATCCAGGAGTGTGCGTGTGTGTTAGGCGATGTTTATGGGCCCCATCGTCATGTGGATATGAGAAATATAGTTCGCCCCTGGATGACCTATAAGTGACCTGGGAGGAGAATAGTTTTTATTGTACGCGCTGCATCAATAGCAATCTCTTACATCCATTGTTTCTACATACTCATATAATAATTTAGTAAAAACATTCTTAGAAAAATCTGTTATTGATTTGTCTTTATGTAACTCTGCACTACTTTTTAATATAACTGGTTCTTGATTGTTAGCTCCTTTTTCCTTCTCTGTGTTATTAGAAGTTTCTACTACAGCTAAACTAATTGGAATAGTGATTGCTAAAACCACCCATACTGTCATTAATAATCCTGTACAAAAGAAGCACATCTTACACCATCTACTTAAAAACTCACATCTACATTTTCTATCTCTAGTATCCTCCATTTTGTTTTATAACCTTATTTATTTATTTTGAAGAAAATTGAGTCACTACACCTCAGAAATGACTTATTAGCCACTCTGCACTCCAATGTTTTGTTTTTGCTTGGTACTCTCTTTTAATTCTTTTTCAGAATTCTTTCTTTGACAAATCCAGTATTTTGTCAAATCCGGTAGAAATTCGTCAGATCCAGTATTTTGTCAAGTCCGGTAGAAATTTGTTTAAATTTCTTCAAGTTTGTTGCACTTCACCTTCACCCATTAGGTTTCTTTGTTCTGGGTTCTCGTGAGTGTTCTTTTTTTCTTCTTTGATATCAGTCAAAGCAAGATACAACCATTCAGGCGATCTATACTTCGGATTTACCTTCTTTACTCTTTTCGTTTTCTGCAAGTGTTTTCCACCTTGTTTTTCTTGCTCTTTCTGACTTGTTATTTCATTCACTTGTTCAGCACTTTTTCCATCTAACCTTATGATCCTGTATCTTAATTTTCTTACTTCGTTGGGCCAATTGTCTCCTTTTCTTGACCTTTTTGCCTCACTTCCTTTTTCCTCTCTTTCTGTTTTCCAATTCCTTTTTCTTGACTCTAGTTTTTGGTTTCTTTCTTCTCCACTTTCTTCAGACTCTGTTTCATTTTTCTCTTTATTGTCTCTTATTTTGAATCTTATAATTTCATTTTCTTCCTCTACTTGTGGTTCTTTTCTTATCTTCCTTCGTTCACCTACTTCTGTCCCTCCTCGAGGTTCTTCCGAATTTGTGTCAATCTCTCTATCTGCTTCTAAATTTCCCTGTTCTTTTGTTTGGCTATCTGTCCCTATTGCTCCTTGTGGATCTTCCGATTTTTCTAACTTTCTGTTTGAAACTCTCCCTTCTTCATCTATTAATATTATCTCCGAAGGATTTTTACCACAACTTGTACTTGGTTGCTCACTGTTACTATCTTCTTGCTCAGTTTCTTCTCTTATGCTTTCAAATTTCCAATTTCTTTTCAGAATTTCCTCACAATCCGAATGATCTGTATCAGATTCTGAACTGGTATCTGATATTTCCAGATGTCGACTCACATGTCGATCTTCAGGTTCTGGAACTTCAGCTATTTCCTCTACTTCTTCTGTCGTTGCACTTGTAGTTGGGTCTTCCAGATGTCGACTTACAGGTCGATCTTCAGATTCTGGCACCCTATTCGGTTCTTCTTCCGTTTCTGATGCTGAATTGTTATCCAACACTTCCATATGTCGACTCACATGTCGATCTTCAGGTTCTGGAACTCTGATGGTGTGACTGGCATGCACCCAGTGTTTTACTCCTGCACATTTGACTGCAGTGGTTGTCACCAGGATCACCTGTCGTGGTTCGTCCCAACGAGGAACCAAACAGTTTCTTCTCCTGTGGACTTTTATGCGGACCCAATCTCCTGGATTCAAGTCGTGAGCTGGTTTTCTTTCAAGAGTAGTAGCATCCGGTCCAACCTGATGAAACACAGAACGCACCACATCAGCCAATCCTTTGCAATAATCCAGCACTAGATCATCAGTTATAGTCAGTAGTTTGTTGACAGGTACTTGTGCTTGTCTCATTGCTCGTCCCATAATTATCTCATGGGAACTGAGTCCAGTTTTCCTTTCCGGAATACTTCTGATTGTCATTAAAAGTAATGGCAAGGCATCTGGCCATTTGAGTCCTGTGGCTTGACACATTTTTCCTAACCTGTTCTTAATTGTTCCATTCACTTGCTCTACTATTCCAGAAGCCTCTGGTCTGTATGCACAATGCAGTTTCTGTTTAATACTAAGTGCTTCACAAATCAGTTTAATTAATTCATTTTGGAAATGTGTTCCTCTATCTGTTTCAATCGTGACTGGAAAACCATACCTCGGAATTAATTCTCGCAGCATAAGTTTTGCTACCATGATTCCATCATTCCTTCTGGTCGGGTATGCTTCCACCCAACGGGAAAACAAACAGACGACTACGAGGACATACCTTAGTCTGTTGCTCGGGGGCATTTCTATAAAGTCCATTTGCATTCTAGTGAACGGACCTCCTCTCATCCTATTGTTCCTAGACTCACTACTGTCTTCCTTCCTGGATTTAACTGTTGACAAATAAGACATCTTTGACAAAGACTCTCAGCTATGGCTCTGAATTTTGGATTATACCATGTTTGTCTAAAAAGTCTGATCATTGAATCTCTCCCAATATGGGCTTGTCCATGGTACATCCGTGCCATGTCAGAAATCATGCTATCAGGCATAACTGGTCTTTCATCTCTGTAAACCCAAACATCATTTTCCTCATGTTTTCTACATCCTGCTTTTATCCATGTATCTTTTTCCTCATCATCTGCTGCTTCCTGTAACTGTCTCACCTCATCCCATGTCTCAACAGGGTTAGTAAAAAGCAAAGGACAAGAAATATGCTCTCTTTCTCGGCTCTTGTTCAAAGAGACCACATTCTTTGCACAGTACTGTGCAATCTCGTCAGCATACTTATTGCCGACAGTTATGTAGTCTTCCCCATTTTTATGTGCATTACACTTTACAACAGCAATCTGTTTAGGCAGCTGTATCGCCTCAAGCAACTTTTTCACAAAATCTCCATTTCTAATTGGCGTTCCTGCAGACGTCAAGAAACCTCTTTGTGACCAAATCTGACCAAAATCGTGCACCACTCCAAAACCGTATTGGCTATCTGTCACAATCGTAACCCGCACATTTCTTCCCAACTTGCAGGCTTGAATCAGAGCTATCAGTTCTGCGACTTGGGCAGACCGTATCCCTTTCAGACAAGATGCTTCCATTACAGTTGCTACTGTGCAAACTGCATATGCTGCACTTAGAACTCCATCATTCGTTCTCAAACATGAGCCATCCACGAATAGAATATAATCTGATTCCTTTAAGGGCTCATCTCGTATGTCTGATCTCGGTTTTGTACAATATTCAAGCACATTCAGACAATCGTGATCTACTTCATCCATTTCAATCACACTCTCTTCATCTGGTAATGATGTCGAAGGATTCACATTCATACATCTGTCAATGGTCACATTATCTGCACTCAAAATTACTTTTTCATACCTAGTCAGCCGACTATGTGTCATGTATTGGGTTTTCGTTCTGGTCAAAAGAATTTCCACAGAATGGGGAACATATACTCTCAGTGGATATCCCATCACTATGCCTTCACTCTGTTCCAGACTCACACAAGTAGCAGCAACTGCTTTCAAACATCCAGGCAACGCTTTTGCTACAGGGTCTAAAACAGCTGAAAAATATGCAATGGGTCTTTTCATGGTTCCATGTCTCTGTACCAAGACTGAAAATGCACATCCATCTCTTTCACTGCAATACAACTCAAAGTCCTTCTCATAGTCAGGCATTCCCAATGCTGGAGCTTCACACAATTTCTTTTTCAGCTCTCTGAATGCTTTCATTTCCTCATCATTCATTTCAAAAGGATCTTTAACATCCTTCTTTGTCAGTTTTTGCAACGGTTTGGCGATCAAGGAAAAACCGCTTATCCATTGTCGACAATATCCAACCATTCCCAGAAACATTCTTACCTCTCTTTGCGTCATTGGAGCTCTCATTCCTTGAATCATCTTTATTCTTTCAGTCGTTACCTTTCGCACTCCTTTTTCAATTTTATGCCCTAAATATTGGAATTCTTGTTGACAAAACTGCAATTTTGATGGGGACACTTTATGTCCTCTTTTGGCTAAATGATTCAGCAAAGCAATTGTATCATTGACACATGCTTCCTTCGTTTTTGATGCCACCAGTAGGTCATCAATATACTGAACCATCACTGACTTTTCTGGCATTTTTAAGTCTTCCAATGATTTCTTTAGAATCTGATTAAAGATTGAAGGGCTTTCTGTGTACCCTTGAGGAATTCGGCACCATGCCAAAATACGCTCTCCAAACCTAAACGCAAATAATGGCTGGCTATCTGGATGCAATGGAATAGAGAAAAATGCATGACATAAATCAATTACTGTGTACCATTCTGCTTCACGTGGAATCTGGTATAGAATCACAGCAGGGTTCGGTACTATTGGGCAACAAGGCACTACAATTTTGTTTACCTTCCTCAAATCCTGTACAATTCTATATGTTCCGTTTGGCTTTTTCAGTCCCATTATTGGCGAATTACATGGACTGCTCATGATTTCTTTTAGAATCCCTTGTTCAACCATTTTATTTATTACTGGCGTTATTCCTTCAATTATTTCTGGTGTCAATTTATACTGGGGCGTATTTGGGTAACTCGTTCCCTCTTTTACGGAGATTTTAACGGGATCTACTTCTTTCATTAATCCTATATCTTCTCCTGTAAAGTCCCACACTTCTTCCTTCACTGTCTTTTTCAGTTCAATTGGGATTTTCTCTGCATCAAATACAGGAAACAAATCATTTACTTCTGGTTCTAAATTCACCAGTGTCATTTTATACAATACATCTTCATCTGGGGTCTGAAATGCAATTCCATCTGGAGTACAATAGATAGTGCAATTCATTTTGCACAATAGATCGCGTCCTAATAGGTTCACGGGACTACAATCGCAAACCACAAATCGGTGCATTTCACTAAATGGACCAATCTTTACCTCCACTAATTTAGTAAGAGGCGTCTTAATTTGCTGATTTGATACTCCAACTACTTGGATATGTTCACCTGAGAGAGGAAGGTTTGGAATTTCCACTGACCTAACAGTAGAACGGGTAGCTCCAGTGTCCACAAGGAATGTTACATTTGCACCATTCACTTCTCCATCCACAAATGGACCAGACTGATCTACCTCTAGAGTTGCGCCAAGCACGCACTCTTCCCCTCTCCTAGGCACCGTCAGAAGCTTTCATCCGTTTCATCCTCATCCTGTCGTAACCAATATTGAGAAATGGCAGCTGCACGCGGCAACTGTGTTACCTGCTCTCCTCCGTAGAATCCTGTTTCTGCACTGAATTTCTGTTGGTTAACACTCTTGGGAAGTGGTGGTTGTGGCACCTGACTCTGCTGAGTAACTATCTCACTCTGTACCTGTGAATTTAATGATTGATTTTCCACATTAAGTTTTGGAGGAAATTTACACTCGTTTCTCCAATGCCCTAGCTTTCCACAGTTGTGGCATGGCCACTTTTTCTTTGCCTCATCTATGCTCATTTGTCCTTTTCCTTTACCTATATTTGGTCGAAATCTAGCCTGTCCTGCTTCATTACCTGTATTACTCAATTGAGCTTCTTGTTTCTCTGCAACTTTCACCTGTGCCCACATGGCTTTTTCTTTCAATTTACGCTGTCTACTCTCAATATCATCACTGCAATACTTAGCATATCTCAAAACTTCGTTGACTGTGCTATTCTGCCAACAAATCATATGCTGTTTAATCATCTCACTTATCTCTGGTTTCAACCCATAAACAAATCTATATACAAAATGACTCATATCCTTCTCATTTAGTGTCTCATAACCACTATACTGTTTGAAAACTAACAACAGTCTTTCATAGTAAGCATGCACTGATTCTTTACTTTCCTGCGTTGTTCTGTCTATTTTTATCCAATCTGTTTCTTTAGGTGGAATCTTATTCTTCAAAAAGGTAATTACTTGATCGTACTTTCTCATCACTTCTGGTCCTGGCGCTCCTGTTTTAGCATCCCTTGGATATTCTACAGTTGGCCAATCAATAGTAATCTTACATTCTGTCCACAAATCAGCTGGCACTACTATATCAAACAATCCATCCAAGTCTATCCACAACACCTTTGAAACTTTAACAAATCTCTCCACTTGTCTGTACCATTCTACTGGCTTCTCTCTCAACTTTGGGAAATCATTTGTAAATGACAGTATATCCTGTCTAGTCCATGGAACATGCACATAACTACCTCCTGGAGTTTCTCTCATCGGGTACTCTCTTACAACTGGTTCCTTATCTGTTACTGCAAAAGCCAAAGATGCTTTATCTGTTACTTTCTCGTTCTTTTTATCCATCTACTTCTCCATCTATCCACATCACCCCATTTTCTCAGTAAAACAATTAATTCTTTTATTTGGGTCAATCTTCCTGATGTGTTCAGATTCTCTATATCTTTCTCACAAAAATCTACTCTATATGGTTTCTGCAACGTTCTCACTTTTGCAAATTCTACTCCCAGTTCACTTGCTGTCTCTTCTAATTTGTCATGTAAATTTCTAGCTCTCCATGTAAGACTTTTGCACAAAAACATAATCTCATCATCCTGATAATTTTTTATTTTTCTGTACCAATCGTTTCTAAAATCAATTCTTCCATGTCTATTTTTAACCTAATTACATCTAATGGTTTTACTTCTGTTTCTTTCGTTTTTAGCGTTTTCATCCATTCATTTAACTCATCTTGATTCGGACCTACAGGCGTACTATTTAATTCTATCCAATTGTTACTTCTTTCTGGTGTCCCTGATGAAGACTCCGTTACCATAGGTATTCTCCTGAACTCATTCTCATTTATCGTCAAATTAGTAGGTGGGCTTGGTATATAGGTACTAACCAAATGGTGTGCACCTTCATTGTTCAGTTCCATCCCTTCTCTTTTTCTTTGCAAATGTGAATTCATGGGAATCACTAAAGAACGTTCATCAATTTTCTGATTCTCAAAAATTGGCATTACTGGACCTATCGTTACTGGTACAGTTACAGCTTCCATTTTCTCAGTCAATTCTCTTGTGGTTTTTGCTAATTCAGTTGCATTGTCACTTTCTATCTCTTCATTCTGTGAAGTTTTTAATTGATCTTGTGACCTATTTATCTCAACTCTTCGTTCGGGAATTTTATTCCTCCCAGTTTCCATTAGTGGTGCATTAGGTGTCACCAACGCAGAAGTCTGTTGGTATGGAGGCGGGTTTCTGTTTAAAATATCTTCCAGCAATTCATCATCCGTTTCACTACCACCATACCCATACTTTTCTATAACTACATGTTTCTTTTTCTCTGTACACTTTCTCTTTGCTTCTTCCTCTACTGTAAAAGCTGGAAACAAACCTCCTGTCATATTAGCACATCTCCAATGCTTTATTCTGTCCTCATGATTTACTCCCCATAACCTTCCAGGCACAAACTCATGATTCTTTAATCCTCTGAATCTTTCTCGTTCATACATCTCATCTTCCCATTGAGTTAAAGCTTCAAACTGTGTCGGTCTAGGTCTAGGTTCTAACATTGCCATCTTCTCTCTCAAATTCCGTAGTACAGCTACATTAAATGAACCATTCTCAGGGAAAGCCAATGCTCCATCATTCTTGGTATATTTTGGCAAATTTTCTAACCATATGCATGTATGATATCCATATTTCAGCATCATGTGCGAAGCTGGTGATTTCGGCGGAGGAATTACTTGTCCCTCTCTAGTCACTACCTTTTTGTCTTTCTTAAAGAAGTTCTTAACTTTCGACATCCATGACGTTTTCTCTCTACCATATTCATAATACGACATGATTCACAATCGCTTTCTCTCCTCAAACAATCCGCAATTCAACACTGTTCTCTATGCGTTATTCCAACCAATACTAGCGCGACTCACACCAACACTCCAATCATAAACTTCCACGTCACTAGTCTATTCGACCAATACTAGCGCGACTCACACCAACACTCCAATCACAGCAGTTTCTGTCTACAGCGCACTGTCCAATCCCAGCGCGGCTTTTGTCTACGTCAGCTCTGCTCCTGTTTCTGTATGACTAGCGCACTGCCCAATCCCAGCGCGGCTTTTGTCTACGTCAGTTCTGCTCTTGACCCCTCCTTTACTAAATTTATCGGCAATTTCTTTTTCAACAATTCTTCGTTAGTTACAACATTTAAAACACATTTCCATTGTCTGATTCACTAAACAAAAGAGATAGTTTTGTCCATTTACCCAAGAATTCTGTATTTTCCAGTAGGCAGCGCTTACCTCTACCCTACCACAGAATTTTCCCGTTTCGCCGATAAAGTAGCACTTCCCTCTACCTTACCCTTCTTTCAAGCAAGCGGTAAACCCGTTTCTCTGGGGATAAAACACATGTGGAGAATATACTGCTCCTGAGAATTAAGGCCAGAGTTTCACAAGAAAACCGATCACCATTTCACTTACACACCTTTTATGCGGAAAATGTCCCTATCATAACACAACCTGTGTTATCACCAATATGAACTCAGACAATACACTATTCCATGTGACTTCTCTTGCCACACGTGTTCCACTTCCTACTTCCCGGAAGCGTGAAAACTTACATATAACATAACGCGACTCAACATAAAGTGTTAGACATGAACTTATCAATAATCAATAATCACTAATCAATAATCAATAATCACCAAACTAATCTATAGTAACCATAACTCTGCTACCAAGAAATCTGATCCAGCGCTAACAATAAAAATTCTTCTCCTATATAACTCGGTCATCCAGGTACAACTATCTCTCCAATACACAGACTATATCCATATGACGGTGGGGCCCATTGACACCGCATATACATTCACTTACTCATTTATTCCCTGGATTACCTCCGTCCTTAACCTAGGAGAAAAACAGTAAAACGATTCGCTGGAAGGAGACGGGATACCTCTTTTTAACACGACATAATGTTTCTCATTGCTTTTAAGGTATTCCGCTCATTGGTCGATGGACCAACTAGTAGGAATCAGTTGATGGTGATTAAGACCAGCTCAATCACAATAAACTCTTAACATTTTACCTTAATTATTGAGCTAAAGAATCACTGAGTCATTTGTTTAAAGATAATAAAGTTTATATAAAGTTTTAGAAACAATGCATAAGTTTAAGTTTATCACTCAGATTATTACATTTATCATTATTATAAGAATAAATTGAAATTACAATGCATACCTATTTGATGGAAGATAAAGTTTGTTACAGCAAGAACTTCAAAAAGATCTATCTATCTGTCTTGGAAAAATCTAATAGCCCTAAATAAAAATCTATCATGAATAAAAAGGTTCTTAAAAAGCAGCATCTTATACCTAGGGAAAATAGCAGCAGCAGCTTCAATCATCCGCAACAGCAGCTCAGCACCCGCAACTCATCTATCAGCAATCTCAGCTCTCTCCTCTCCTAACAGTACGCTCGCTCATCATCAATAATAATAACTAACAACTCCTAACCCCTCCCGGAGTAGGTCTTCTTATACCCTAATTCTCGCTTACTAAATAAAATGTTGCCTCTTTATGGTGTGATTCTCTCTCATTGGTTCATTCAAGTCCATATACATTTTTATCAAACTTCCTTGTCTTAACCAGTTTTTTGTGGAATGTCCATGCTTGCATCGTTTCCCACAGTTCATGACATTACTCATCAGTTTCGATCAGTCCAATTTGTATCAATTTCTGTTATTTCTTAGATTCAATAGTTCCGTTTGTCCATTTATTCATTTTGACTTCTCACGCTTCTTGCTGATCATCTTGGCACACATTTGCTCTGTAAGATCACAATAGCCTTGACCATACTTTCATCCTAGGCTCTCAGCACGAACACGTGGTCATTCTTTTTCACAGCCTTTCTCCACACGGCTTCTTGCACATGCGTACTCTAGCTCATGGCGGCCATTTTATATCGCTGCTCAACAGGCCTAAGCGCACTATTTTCAAAGATAAACAAAATATTGTTAAAATAAAGAATATAAACCTTTTCGTTTCCCTCCCGTCTTTCTACGTACCCCAATTAGGTATTACCTAGCAAAAAGCAACATATAAAGCCGTCCCTTACTTACCATTGCTTTATTTTGCCACCACACATTTTATTTTCAAAGCACAAATCATGCGTTTATTATTTTATTAGTACGCAAATATTAGATTATGTTAGACACGTCAACAATTATAAGTAGATTAATTTGCACACAAAATAGCGTATTACCTTTAACCCATCACATGTAACATACATTGTTGGTTATTTTACTTAAACGAACATGTTTATTAATTAATTTACGTAAATTATTAGGAGTTTAAAAATGTTTCATTTATCCTGCTCCATCACACGATAACCATAACAAGATAGAAAAAGCACAAAGGGATCATGTGCATTTAGAAGGTCAGCAACCTACATACCTCACAGGCCACACATGGGTGTGAGACTGGGGCCTACAGGAAAATAGCCATTGTCAACAGTTGACATTGTAGCATGTGTGAACTCCAAAAGACACCCCTACACTTAAACAAAGGAGGAAATGTCATGCAGACAGTCTGCCTCACATGACAAAGCAGCTACCTCATCTAGCCATGTCTGGACCACCACTGATAGGTCCATGACCACGTGTCTGTGACTCTCACCCTATAAAGTCTTACACCCATCCAGTGGCTCTTCATGGAACAAATTGTCCTACAGCTTAGCTATTGCAATCCTGTGGAGGCACACAACTCACTCCCTGTGCTGCGCAGTAGCCTCAGCCCTACACCATCAGCAAGTTGCTGCGCACAAGTGTTGCAGTTTTGGGACTGCAGTGGCCTAACAATGCATGCAAGTGGCCTTGCATGTGAGTAGCATTTACAAATCCATACTTTCATAAGATAACTTTTAAAAAAATCATCTGCAGGAATATCCCTCTCTGCCTCCCCTCCAATGGAAGGAGGTTGAACCAACCCCTCACTGGGCCAAGTACATCTGTAACTCCGCAAAACAGCTTTGCAGCATACAGCCATGTCCAGAATATATGTATCAAATACAAAATAGGTGCATTACATTGTGTGCACAGAGGGCAGGACACAAACATTCGTGGTCGGACAGCTGAGGTGAGACATGCCCTGTGCCAGATGTCAAATTGAATGGACTGGAGTTTGGCATCATGCGATACTGTACATCAGTAGTGGCTAGTCAATTTTCACTCCTCGCCCGTGGAGGACTCATAAAATATCAGTGTCCCATAACTAGCGAGCAGGTGACAGTGGGTAAACATTTTATATGTGTTCAAACACATCAATAAATAAGATCACCAGTCTCCTCACTCCACCCATGACGTGCAGGGCGTGGGTTGGTGGCCGATGTGCCGATTCACTGTCTATTACTCTCCACATGTGTCCCATCTCAGCCATCAGTGTGCCATGTGCCAAGAAATGGACCCCTGCAATGTCAGGATCTTTCTGCAACTGCACAAAGGTAATGTGCTCCCAGACCCTGATTAGGTCAGCCATTGAGCTCAATCCTGTGTCTCTCCATTCTGTCAGTCCTTACCAACAATGCTTCTATGCAGAAAAAGAGACGGAGAGTACTGGATCATGGCCCTACTAGCCCTAAAATACACTTTCACCAGGCTGTCAGCTCCACAGGTGAGCTGTGCTTCAGGGAGCAACATTGATCCCGCAATCTCATGTGCCCTGCATTTTGGGAACATGCTCACTTTGTAAAACTGCCTACCAAAAAAACGTAACACTGTCCATTGCAGTGGTCCTGCCACATAACATTCCTTTTAAAATGCACAGCTTTGACTGCCTTCGCTCTGGCAGATGCAGCCTCCACAGAGCCACACTTATTGCAGATCAACCCTCGCAGCATGGTGTCAAACTCCCTGGAGGTGGCACCAGGCACAGCCACTGCTAGGTAATGGCAAAAACAAAAGATGAAGGGGAGCATTATCTTCTCAGAAAGTGAAATACAGCCTTGGCCTGTAACTAGAAGAGTGATTAAATATAACATCTGTGGACGTATGAGGATATGGCCCTGCTAAGATTCACACAATGAGATACTTTGCATCATCACAGTTACAGATCCATAAGTACCAAAAAACTTGAAGCTCACACATCACACTCTGCTCATCCGCCATCACCTCTTGTGGAGGATAATCCACACAGAGAGGAAAAACACAACACTTGGCCCAGTTAACACGCACACTCGACACACCCTGCAAATCTGATTGTCTCACAGAAATATCTGGAATGTCCATGCAGATAGACTGAATATAGAGCAGTATGTCGTCTGCATCAATGGATACTACATGTACCTCATCGCCCAGTGAAACTCACCATGATAAACACCATTGACAAATTTGTGGGCTAATGGCTACATTGTTAGGGCAAAGAAAAGTGGGGAAAGGGGACAGCCCTGATGAGTCCCCCTGCACAATCTAAAAGGGGTGACACTTGACTTGGGCAGTTGGCTTGGCATACAAAAGACATATGTGTTGTTGCAGCTGTCCTGCAATGTCCACTTTTGACAGAGTGGTAAACATGTATACACAATCAACGTTTTTTTAATGCTTTCACCAATCCCAGCACTAAGCAGGCTACATAGGGACACATCCCCTGGACCAGCTACAGCACCCTATTTTGCATCAGAATGTTAAGCATTGTGGATCTATCTGGGATAGAATCCTTTTGGACACCATGCACTAGATGCTGTTGGTGTACTAGCAGGCGATGCACCACTACTGTACTAAGGATTAACAATTCCTTGAAAGCAGGGACAAAGGATTATGTGGCCATAAGTTCAGCTAGGTCACTGTTGTGTTTTAACAATGTACACCAAAAAGATTGCCACATGGATTGTGGGTGTCTCCAGTCACTCAAGGTGGCCCGAGAGAGATACAGTCAGCTGTGTGCAAGTACAAGCTCATAGGCATTATCGAGACTGGGCAAGAGGCTGTACAACACATGAATGGTCAACGTGGCAGTGCGCAGAATCACTCTGAGTATCTCCTGTACCAGCCAACGGGTTGTTGATCACTGCACGTGCTGCCAGATCAAGTACAGGTAGATTCAATCCAGTCATGAATCAGGAAATATCTACCTTGCATTCAGACTAGGGGGAATGTATAGGCCACAACAATACACCATGAAGGATTCATGGATGGCTGCCTGACTATTGTGCATCTGGGGCAAGTGATCCCTAATTATCAACATCTGCTGGGTTATTGTCAAGCAACAGAGGAGGCAGGACAGGAGTTGCCCTGACTTATATCCCTCCGTGGGCATTCCGGTTTGTCATGTTGCAAACTAAAAGCAATGCAGTTACTCAATCAGATGGGTGTGGTGTGTTTGAACATCTGTCAGCATGGCTAACATCACAGCCTGCAACTGGACCACAGTCTATTGATGACCTAGTGATGCCTCTGTTTAAAGCAAAGCCCTGTGGATATTGGCCCGAGACACCACCCAAGTCCCCAGCCTCAGCCACTCAGTACTACTTTCAGTGCTTTCCACTCCAACAACCTAGAAGTGGTTGTGTCCCAGTAGTCAGTGAAATATTTGGAGGCGAGATCCCTTAGGAATGTGCAAAATGCATGGGCCAACAACAACGTAGGATGCAGTCACCATCTGTGGACTGGGGATTGCTGCACACTACACCCAATGTGTATGTATATTGGCTTATCGTCTGAGAATGTTATTCACAGGTATTCAGCATCTAGCTCCTCAGGCTGTAGTGTGAGCTGCTAACAAATAATCCATTCCGAATGTGCAGATTGTGTACTGCAGAGTAGTAGTAGTACTCATGAGTCTCGGGACGTACGATCCACTGACAGTGTTGGAGCAACCAGTGCGCAGCCCAATGTGTAAGATAAGCTGCAAGCATTGGAGAGGAAGCCGGGGGGGGGGGGGCGTCACTTAATCTGTGACTCTTGGACAGAATTGATCTTGCCATCCTCAAGCCAGGGGATATGGGTACACCTTGTGAGGATGATGGAAATGTGCAGAATAAAGTCTGCTTTGTCAGCATTTGGCAAAGAAACACTGCCCCCTGATCTTTGGAAACATCAAGGAGACCCTCTACAAAGACATATTGCCCTCTGGGGCACTGGCAGTGTCTAATGGGCTAAATGGGACCCCCGTATGGACCCACACAAGGGCTACCCTTGCCAAACCAGAGTGCAGGATGCAAAAATAATGGCTCTGCAAACACTTCCAGCACAGGGTATAATGTTCCGGTGTCACATGTTTCTCTTGTAACAGTGCAATGTTTTTTCTCAGCACATCCAGAGATGTCATTACAATGCGTCTATCTCCCTTGGTGTCCCCATACCTCTGCCATTCAAAGTCAGAATGCCATTAGTACCCATGTGTGTGTAGTGTACTGGGAAGTGTGGGGAAGCGTCTCAGGATTAGTCTGCCACCTGGTGGCCCACCAACACGCATCCTGGAGTTTTCACATGGGGGGGCTATGGCCCTCTAAGCAATGGACTGCAATTCAATGTTTCTGCATCAACACAGTAAAATATGAGCACTCAACACCTCCATCCCAGGGCAGTATTCAAGGGGAAGAATGATCAATCAGTGACAACATCTACCTACAAAGGGTAACTTGGCACTTATGCCCACACACAACTCAGCCAAGGCAAGGCTAGCTGGAGGGAACGTGTCCTGTGATGCCAATAGGTTTTGCATATGCTAGTGTTCTCCTAGCAGCCATGTCAATACTCTGTCATGAACAATCAGTGGCAGACAGCAAGCTGCAGCTAACACATACTACATCCTAAACTTACATCTGTCAACTGTTTTGGCATGCCTACATCCACCTAATCTCGACATGTGCACATTTCAGCATGATCTCTTGGCCTGCATAATTTCTACTCATGCTGGTCTGACCCCTCTCACATCCACCTCAAAGTACATGCTCATCTCTCAACCCATCCATCATACACAAGCTCTTTACGATCACCCTCTGGTGCAGCTATCCTGAAAATCATTTCTGCCCTCCAAGCTCCACCCTTGTACTCTAACTATTAGACGCACACTCTCACAATATCATCCTGGTGCTGTCCCTCTTACATACACACCTACATTCACAGCACCACTCTTCATCACTATGTACACAACACCTCAGCCATTCATGATATCTACACAATGTACTGTACTCATCACCTCCTCAGCAGACGTCAAATGTATCATGTCAAATGTACACCTCTCATCCTCATTTTGACCCTCACCAATGTCTTGGACTGCACTTTGATCACAATGTGCAGCATCATATACAACTCTGACATACACACTTAACACCGCACCACATCTCTCACCCAGGCACTTACATTGCTCAATGAATCTGTCCTCATTCATTCGCCTCTCGCCATTCACTCACCCTACTCTACTTAAGAACTACTAATAGTCTAATAGTCCTTTCACAAACTACTGTAGCCACAGACTCAAACACGACATACATCAACTGCACAAGACCTCACAACTCCACATACAGCACCCTAACTTACACAACTGGTGCATACCCTTGACATACACGTATCCACTTTGTTACAAATAACAAGTTTTAACTTGTCTCACTGTGGCCTTGTCACATCCACATCTCAGTTCCATGCGCCATACCTCCATTTAATTCTGCACATTGACAACTACCTTCATCAATAGCACTGCCCTGTCACAGTCATCTCTCACCGTAGTGCCACAGACTACAGCTCTCATCTCCTGCCAGCCTCCAACCTTGTCTATCTGGTTCTACCTCAATCACGTCTACCTATTCCTAGCATACCTTGCCCAGGCCTTAACCAGTCTTATAAGGTTCCACACTCTGATTCCTACACCCTATCATTTAAAAATATTCACATTGTAAGAGTGAGGATACTTCACGTCTCCTATCCAGGAAATGCCTTTGACCTTAACTCCTACCTTCCACTCTCATAAAAATCCTAACTTGTTCTGCCCCCATTACGTCTGAGTCCCCACTCCATTTCCAAAATGGATACACAAGTCTCTCTCACCACCACCCTTGTTAAGCTAGCTCAGCCCATGCAGCATCAACCTTGCTAGACACGTCTCCAGCTAGGCCTCACATTCCAAGATCCACATTCTCCCCTGTCTGTCAACTTAGTGCATGGCTCCTGTGGCATCTGCACAGCAGACGGGCCCACAACACTTCTGTGCACTCACAGTCCACTCTGCTTACCACATGTAGCACAGGGCAATCCACTAGACATAACAGCACTCCAAGTTCATCTTTGTGTGATCTTGGCCAGCATAGTTCAAAAGTACTCCATTGTCATCTATACACAAATGACAACATGCACACAAATCATATGCTCAACTACAAATGATGTGTTGTTTAAATAGAAAAGTCTTAGCTTGTACAGACAAAACAATTGTCAGAGGAAAAGTGTGCAAAAAATCAAAAAACTCAACCATTCTCAATTATCCTCACTCAACACTCACCCCAGTTGAGCAGTGTCCAAAGTGTTACGATTACATTATGGTTGTCAGACTTCAGTTGTTGGGGCGTACCATAGGATTCCCCGATGTTCATCCAGGCAGGTGCAGGTTGCAGTCTCATCCATAGCACTCACAAGTGATGTGGTCACATGCCGTAATGATGACGATGCATTGTGTATGCTCAGTGACGGGTGACCGCAAGTCAAGTGTGGCATGAAAGGAAACGCAGATTTAAAAATTATCATTCCAGGCTGTAAACTGAAGGGGTGTTTTTGCCAAATACATTGACATCTCAGTCCATTCCTAAGTGTCCCGGGTGAGGGGTGTTGTGTGTTGATTGTGCATCACACAGATGCACTATGGATGCAAACCCAAGGGAGGGGTCTGTCCACCTGTAGCTCGTAACAGTGACAGCACACTAAAGGCAATGCTCTGTTGCTGGGCTCTGTAGTCATTAGCATTTGCGAGGCCCTGGGCAGCTGTCCACAGGCAGCATCAGTCCAGCCTGGCACACAGCATCCACCCTTAACTAAATCCACTCCACACCACTCCTGTTACAAACAACTGAGGTTCAGACTGCTTGCATGAACTGAGCAAAGAAGGAGATTGTTGCTGTGCATTGTCATGCTGAAAAGCTACACCTTTGGCTGTGTCACATGGGGGGGCTGGAAGGGGCATTGGATGACCAAGCACACACAAATGTCGTTCACTAAGAATGTACTAACAGGACTTGACATAGCCTAGCATTTGTAACCGGACAATTAGATGGACACCAAAAACACACTTTGAGATGAGTAGACTTTGCCTAAATGTCTGAAATGTAATCGACTCACAAAGACCATGCATCACCCAGCATTGTCCCTGAACAAGTAGATGAAATATCTTGGACACAACAAGCACAATCCACTTCTGACAGTACAGTGACAACTTCTAATCTACATGTAGCTAAGTCACATGTGTGTCACCTAACTGATATGACTATTACAGCCTTTGGCAAATACAAACTGTATGCCATCTTAGGTACAATGTTTGGCGTGTCATATCCCATCTCTGGGTCATATGCCTGAAACAACAACAATTAGAACTTGTGCCCATAAGTGAAATGCACTAGCAACTTGCTCAGTTGGGTGGAAAAGGTAGACACCTACTCATGAAACATATCCCTATGACGACACACAAACAAATCCTTGTCAAACCAGGATACACAGTAGGTTTCATTGAAGCAACAACATAAAGCTTACCACAATGCTAAAAACAAGTTGAATTTACATCTAAAGCACAGGCCTGAAGTACCACACATTGTGTCTTGGTTACAGTTAGCTTGTCACACATCCTCTCAGGCCATGTAGACACATTCAAAGCCACTTATTGCACAAATACTCATTGAAAAGCTTGGACACCATATTGCAACTAACATCAGCCTGGGATAGAACATACATCCCCATCCTGCTGCTTATCATACTTTGGTCTGGTGCATCATATTTCTGGGTGTATGAGCAAACGCACGGCCATGTGTGCACCAATACAGAATCCAAAGAAACATCACATGAGCATGATGTTGCTGAAGTACATTTGCCAGAATTGTGAAATGGCCTGACTCTCACACTCTAACTGTGGCATGAGGCCACAAATGTAAATCCAGTAAATCCAGTACTTGTATAGCGCATGAATCACCCCTGAAGGGGTATCTCGGCGCTGGGGGCCGGTGGGAAGATTAAGCGAGCTATTGCCCAGAGTCGCATGGTGCTGGGCAGACCCCTGCCGCCGGAGCCAGGGATCGAACCGTGATCCCCAGCGTCCAGCGTCAGTCGCCCTGGCCGCGGCGCCACACCTCTCCCCTGATAGATGCACATTACAATGCTAGGTACTGTACAACTCCACAATCACCACATGTCAACACTGGCATTGTAATTGTGTGACAACCATTCATGAACCATACGCTGTGTACACTTGCAACTAACACCTACAACAATTGTGTCTCTGTAAGGACTGTAAAACACTGTAACTTACTGAGGCATGTCCTGGACACACACCATCCACATGATGACCCCAAACAAAATCAGGATGGAATGACTGACATCTCATTGTACAGGCCCTGGACAATGCAGACCACAGACACCTTGACTAACAAGAACATCTGTGAAAGTAGAGTCAGGAGAGGCAACAGGCTCAGGACACTGTCAGAATAATGCCTACCCCACACTCACCATGGGCACAGGAAATGTATCATATGGGTCCACAGCCTTGAACGGTATTGGCCTACAGTGGAATGCCACCTGTGGCAAGACTGTTATTGCCACTAGTCAGCCAGATATATAGAAGGCACAGACATGGGTCCACCACTATCAAGTCACAGACTACAATTGTCCCATTACTTTGTGTACATTGGTGTATCCAAAATCACTACTGATTGAGCATGATTATTTGAGAATAATCCTGCTCGATCGAGTTTACTGATCCTGTGTGAACTATTATGTATAAATAGTTACTAACCGTGTTATGAACTAAAACGTGTGAAGGTTTTCAGAAAAAGCACAACGTGAAATGTGCAAAAAGCGATCTAACGCATTCAGAGTTTCTTAAACCCACAAATCAAAAGAATACAGAAGAGAAATAAGCTGGAGAAAACGAGAGATGATTTTGTAATGAGAGAAAAACGTATTAAATATATTAAAAGAACATAGTGCAAAAGTGAATGTCAAATGTTAATATAGAATTAGGATAATGAGAAATGCTTAGAGTAGAATGATTTTTGTTTGTGATTATTTCCAAACATGAAAATCCTATTAGGAAAGTGATTGTTTATGCATTTAGACAAACGCAATTAGACAAAATGCCTATAAGTTCGGTTTGATTAATGTTCTCTTATATCGTTTCCATGCATTCACTAGTTCTCCATACAAATGAATAATGCTATGTCTATTCTTTGAAAATAATGATTTTGTGTTTTTTAGGTCTCGCCTACGCAGCGCGCATGCGCTGCATAGGAAAAAAGACCTTTTGGGATCGCTTCGGCTTTTCAGCCAAAAACGTGCACGCGTTCCATTGCTTTCAATGGCAACGCGTGCACGTTTGGCGATTCACTTGCGGGAGCGAGCGGCGCCATATGGTAGCAATTATCGCTCCTGGCGCCGCTCGCTCCCGCAAGGGAATCGCACTCCCCCCACCCCTCCCACTTCTTAACCCGGAGTACTGTTTCACTTTCGCGGCCGCGGCGCGGGGCCGCACTTGTGTTTCAGTGCTTGTTTTTTTTTTTACTTGCGAGCTCTATGCTTTTGTGACATTTGCACACAAAAAAATGGTTCACCTACAACAAAAACTATAGTGATGTGTGTTATTTGGTACACCTTTGATCACAGAGCAGGCTAAATATATTGGAAAAATTTACAGAAAAACACAGAAAATACAACGTATAACACAACAGTAATTGGGTAATAGAGGTCAACGAAGAAGTGATCAAATGCAAAAGGAGACTGAGATACAGACAAAGGACAAATGACTAAAAAGCTGCTGAAACATCTGGCCATCTGTGTATCAGCTCATGGCGTGTTTTCTGTTAGGGGTAAAATGTACAAGTAAGGGATAGGGCGTAAACACCCAGGATATGACGCAGCTACTTTAAAACTCATTGCCTTCCGATATGTTCAAGCTGCTTCACCACCACGTTTGCCACTGCCACCTGTCTTAGAATCTTATTTGCGGACATAAATTCTTACAAATAAGACGTACATCCCGGATTTAATCCTGACTCTTGGAGATAAAGCAGATGTAATAAGAAAAGGCAATCCAGCTCGTAGTTTAAAGTCAAACTTTGTGAGATTATTCTGTCTTCAGCGACTGCTCTAATCTTGATCAGCTTCGTGTGGGGTATGTGACAGTGAATGACATTTCTGCGGTGTTTTCCACAGTAGGTAAAATGTAATGTAAAATGCTCTTGTAAACCGGCAGAAAGATAAAAAAATTAACCTCACCTAGAATATTGCGCAAGACTAAAGTTGGGCGACTTGACTGGCGACGTCCTGGTGCAGCTTAAGAGTGTGGGGCAGGGAAGTTTAGGAGTGTAGGGTAGGGCAGCTTAGGATTTTGGGGCAGGGCAGCTTAAGAGTGTGGGGCAGGGACGAATCGGTAGCACAGAGGCGGGAAGAGGCCCGAGGGCTGCGCAATACCCCCATACCAGCAGACTGGGAAAGCCTGTTGGGGGAATTACAGACACTCCAGGAGGAGCTCTCTGCGCGAGAATTGGGTGTCCCTCCGGCTGATAGAAGGGGCAGCGCTCCGCGGATGCTGCCTTGCTCCGATCTGGCGATAGGGGGTGCGCTGTACTTGGGTGCGGGACCCTACTTCCCCAGAGCAGAGATGTTCCCGACAATTGAGGTGGGCCTACGGAGTGGATGGGCTTATAGTGGGAGGGATCGTTCCCTCGCCTTGAGATCCCTTTACATAGGAGTGCAACTGTCATGACTTGGTGTTTATTATGTTCTAGTTGATAATTTACTGAACCAATCACTCCTGATAGACCCGGTGCAATACAATAGATGTACAGTGATTATGGTGGGGTCGTAAAGCATGGATCTGTACAATTAATCAAGACGTTTGTGATAAACTGTATTGTGATTCTACAAAAGCCCAATAAAGCTGGTTTAAAAAAAAGTGATGGGCAGATATGCCAGTAATAACTGCCAGCTCGTCTTGACATTATGAGAGCGAGAGCAGATGAACCCACCAGCAATCCGATGACCAGAATGGTAAGCAGAGCAGTGCAGGAATGGAGGAAGACCGACTACAGTGAGAAATGAAAGAAAAGTGCCAGCCTTCCTTTGGGAAGCTGCACAGAAATAAGTGTTTTATAATAAGCTTGGTTTGTTGATAAGATGGGCATCCAAAATATGTGCAGCCAAAGTAGTACAAGCCTCACGAGTCGTGTGTCCCATTGCTAGGAATATAACCCATTGATTGACTTGCGCTGTCCACTTACCTGCCATCACATATTGACTAGTTAAGAGGAGGGCATGCTTTAGTTCTACTTGTCGACTGCTGTTGAATGAGTGAATGAATGATGGCATTTGGTAGATGCTCATTACTTTGGTTTAAGTCTCTTGGCGCCCAGTGTTTGGTAGCAAAATAGCATGTCTAAGAGGCCTGTGTGCTATTGCCGTATTCATCTTTCCGATCTTGAGCTGTGGGGTCTGCAATCTTTATTCCATGGGCTTGGAGGCTCTGAAGTGCTTTTACTACAATTAATCGTGCCTATCAAAAACAATAACTTGGGTCTGCAGTCCACATTTTCCTTCTTACTTCTGGGATCCAGTTTTTCTCCCCAGTGGTTAGAAGCCACAAGAAGTACTATGATTTGCTCTTGGAGTGCTATAAAGCTAAGATGAGGTGTCAATTTAGTATGTTTGCACCCTGTAGCAGGTGCTCCATGGTGGGTTCTCGCAAGACCCTCAGACTCTGTCCCATTCATTTGTGTTCTGTCCTATACTTCTGAAGGAACGTATCTGTATTTTTATTGGAGAAATACTTTGAAGAAGCAAATTATTTACATTTTTATTTTGTTTAAAAGAACAATAGCTTTGTTTAATAAGTCATTAAATTAGTTAATCTGTAGCTACATGATTTAGTTTATCAAAATGTGCACCATATAAAATTTGAGTGCAGTACAAGCAGGAAAAGAATATGAAATTATTTTAATGTTCTGTCACGATGGCGAGATTTTTTTGTACATATTGGCACACCTGTTGACACGAGGCTCGACGTATAAATTCTTGTAGCTATGAAAAAGCTATCAATTTGAGCCAATGTGCTTAAAAACAGGGAGTTTTACTGACACAATGTTTATGCTAATAACAATTTGATTTATAAAGTACAGTCAGTAGGTCATTTTCGTTCAAGCTTCTCATCTGTTTGTACCATACATTTTGTAATCTTATGTTAGTTGAGTAGTCTCTCCTTATAATGAATTTGCGCCTGTCGACAAGAACACATTCCCATTGGATTGAATGTGGCACAAAACTAGCTTCTCCGTTCATCTGCTAGGGCTGTGCATAGGCACAAGATGTGCAAAGTTGTTTCAGTCTTGTATTTGCTTAGCCTGCAGTTGTTGTTGTCCAGTGGTTCGATCCAAGGTGGATTTGAGTTGCCTGATGCATACCTCCCAAACCTATAAGGCACCAGTTGGTATTTCACCTGTTTTGCAAATTGTTTACAAAGGTAAGCCTACCAATCGTGGATTTCATAGCTGTTAAGTCATCCAAGCATGTTTGCAAAAGTCATTAGGTCTCGCCTACGCAGCACGCATGCGCTGCCTAGGAGGGACCTCTTGGAATCGATCCGCTTTTGTCCCCAAAAACGTGCACGCGTTGCATTGCTTTCAATGGCAACGCGTGCACGTTTGGCGATTGCCTTGCGGGAGCGAGCTTTGGCGCCATGTGTTAGCAATTATTGCTCCTGGCGCTGCTCGTTCCCGCAAGGGAAAGGCTGTCCATGGACTTCCGGCCGTGCTCCACGTAAACCTCATTATTATTATTTATTTACTTATTTATTTATTCATTTGTAGAGCGCCTCGTTACACCACCGGTGTGTCCCTACGCTGCAGACATACTCTGGGGGGAGATAGCTGTCATCCACCTATACTGCTATGCTGTGTAGAGCTCCTTAACCTGTACGTCTATCCGGTTTGCCTGAACAGCCATATTTTTAGCTGTCTATGAAAACTGCTTTCGCGTGGTTCTGTTCTTAGATTTAGTGGTAGGGCATTCCACATTATGGCTGCACGGTACCTGAATGAGCGAGCTCCCATTCTAGCTCTGAATATTCTCGGTACAGTGACCTGTGCCATCCCCATAGACCTTAGGTTCCGTCTTGGGATGTAGTGGGTTATTAACTGTTGCAAATATCTAGGGCTTTTCTTTGCTAGAATACGATGGCAGTGGCACATTGCCTTAAAAGCGATTCTCTTTTCTACCGGGAGCCAATGTAAGGCTATCAATGCTTTCCTCGTATTTGCTCTTCTTGGCAGGCCCAGTACCAGCCGTGCTGCCGCATTCTGTACTCTTTGTAGTTTGGCAAGACCCCTTTTAGTAGCACCTAGGTAAAGTACATTCCCGTAATCTAGTTGTGAAGTTATTACCGCATGTACTATGGTTTTCCGGGATTTCGGTGGTAGTAGGTCTAGGACCTTCCTCAGAATTTTCATATTCCCATAGCATTTGCCTGCTACCTTCCGAATCTGACTTTCAAAAGTCAGCTCGGGGTCAAGCCATATACCGAGGTTTTTAACTTCTGATTTGGGGAGAGGCAGTTGGCCTAGAGTTTCAGGCCACCACGCGTGTGACCATAAGGATGGCGTTCTGCCTACTACCATGACCTCCGTTTTACTCCCGTTTAGTTTGAGGCAGTGATTAGACATCCAGTCTGCCACCTCTTCTAAACATTTGGAGAACTGGGTCGCTGCCTGGCCCCTGTCTTGTGCTAGCATCATAATTAGTTGTGTGTCGTCAGCGTAAGAAACAATTAACACCCCATACTTCTCCACACACTCCGCCAATGGCCCCACATAAATGTTAAACAAGGTGGGGCTCAGGATTGAGCCCTGTGGGACCCCTTGAGCCAAGGGAGTCTTCTTAGACAGATGGGTTTGTTGAGCAACTTGGAAGCTTCGTGTGGAGAGAAATTATGTCAACCAACTCAATGCCCTACGCCTTATGCCACACGCCTCTAGTCTTTGGATAAGAAGCTTATGGGAGATAGTGTCAAACGCCGCACTGAGATCTAATAAAATCAGTGCGGCTGTTTGTCCATCATCTGCATATTTCCTCAATATTTCTGTGGCTATAAGAAGAGCTGACTCAGTCGAGTGGGCCACTCTGAAACCTGATTGGGAAGGATGCAGTAGGTCGTTTTTATTTATGTGGTCTATGAGTTGTTTATTAGTCGCTTTTTCAGCAACTTTCGCTACAAAAGGCAGCAGCGAAATAGGCCGTAAATTTTCCAGCACTGTGTACTGCTACTGGGAAGGAAAACAAGCGCGTCGCTTTAACTTTCGCGGCCGCACTTGTTATTATCTTGATAACGCTTGTTTATACTGTTGTGTAGCGCGAACCCGAATCCTTTAGGCAGTCACATAACATTTTCATGTAATGAAAAGAGTTGCCTCTACCTTGGGATGGCGCTGTATCCAGTCTCTAAGACTCTCTGGCACTCTGCCTTTCTGTGCTGCCACCTGCTTGCTGTGCATTTGGGGTTGCTTCTCAACTTTACTCTTCAGTTTATCTTGCCGAATGGTGTTGTTCTCCGTTTCCTCCTCTAGGTTGCTTCCCCCTTTTCCCTCCTGAACGCTGCTCTCATGCGTTACTTTCTGCATGCTGCCACCTTGATTTGTCTCCTGCGTAACTTCCTGCACCTTGTCTTCATGAGCTACCTGATGCATGCTGCACTCTTGGGCTGTCTCCTGCATGTTATTTCCCTCTGATGCTCCCTGCGTGCCGTCTCCCGGGGTTGCCTCCTCCATGCTGCCTTTATGAGGTGCCCCTGGCAAGGCATTTCCTGGGCTTCCTCATTCATGTTGTCTGATTCAGCTGCTTCCTGTCCAGTTCTATCCTGGGATACCGCCAGCAAGGTGACGTCTCCATGAGTAACCGAAGTCACCGGGAGCTCTCTTTTCTCAGTCATGATGTTAGACACACACATTTGGGACTTGTCCTTTCTCTGTCTCTATGGCTCAGACAGCTTCACCAGCACACACTATAATGGGAAGGCAAAAGATACTGTCATAAGAGGTGGCCATTTTGGAACGGTATTAGTTTGAGTTCACTATTACGGTAATGCGTCTTTTTTTGTTAGTTTTTAGCCGCTTGAAAGTCGTTCCAACGCTCAGTCATCCATGCCAACATTTTAAAACTGAAACGAGGGAGAGATGTTGGAAAAAAAAGTAAGGGGGGCGTTATTTTGACCATTGATTTTCATTGAAGTGGGGGAGATTTTATGCAGGAAATAGCTAAAATAAAGCCCCTTTGCACTTAAAAAATGGCTAGTCTTCTTCCTGAATCATATCTGTTGGCATGGTCCGAAGAGCTGGGATATGACAGGTAGGGATGCCACCTTTCCCAGGCAAAAATAGGGGCAGGCTGTTCACGTTTTAAGATGCTGCAAAGCCCCGGACCTGATTCCTAAGTAGTACTTTATTTGAAATTCCTGTATTCATTTTTAACATGTCCGATCTGACTTTATTTACTTTATTTAATGCACGGCCAGGGGTCATTAGGGCAGCTGTATAACACATTGTAAAGCGTTTTCCCATAACATTTACTGTTTAAAGTATGCACTGATAGGAGGAAAAAATACTGGCTTGAAGTAATTTTTCTATTTTTTTAACCGGCAGGACATTACAATACCAGTCATGCGGGTATAAAACCGTCCAGGTGGCAACTCTAATGGCAGGCCTTTTGTCGGAATTTTCAAAACCCTGCAATGTAAACCCTTATTTGCGCAGGGGTTGAAATTCCGAGATGTTACCACACCTGGCAATCACAGTGTGTTAAATACCTCACCCTTAGGAAAGCCACCTTTCCCAGAGAAACAAGCATTGGTATAGCCAATAGGTCTCGCCTTTGGGACCTTATAAGTGTTTAGTTATCCAGCACAATATCCTTGGTGCAACAACATCAACTGTTGCATGGCTAAACACTTATAAGGTCCCAAAGGCGAGACCTATTGGCTATGCCAATGCTTGTCTCTGTAGGCCTTGGAAGCAGTATTGACAAGTGTATTATTTCCTTCTACTAACAAGGCCTCAAAAGAATGTAGATTGTCCTTCATTTATTCAAAAATGATGATTTATTTGTTTCCCTATTGCTGACGTTTCTTTCTATGATAGAGTATTCTTTCTATGAATGAAAGTGATAATTTTGTTGCAAATGGACCTGGAAGTGAGCATATGGATGTACAAGTTATAATGTTGTTTGAGTTTCAGCGCGCTTCCTATTTCCGACGTAGTTTAACATTGTATAAAGGAAACAAAAGTGGTTTGTCAGAGTTCCGGATGATTTGGACTAAGAGAACGATCACACCATGGATCCTAACCAATGGAAATGCGTACAATGGTGAAGCAGATACTTTGGAGATTTGAATTTGAAACAGTTTGTGGTATAATTACACTGTGGAAAGAAACGGAAAGAGCTGCTGCTGGCTATCTTCATTTCTTGGGAGAGCTGCTGCTGCTATTGCTACTGCTTTTGCCGGCTAGCTGACTATTTCCCCTGCATTACTGGATGTGACATGCTGTTGGTCCAAATCTTGATTCCCCTGAACTGAACTATCCTGATTATCACTTTGCACATCATCAGCAGATGGTGTTGCACAGGCTATACCTTTCCAGCTGAAGGGTTGCCTATTTACAGACATTTGCACGCTGTGCATTAGTTCATTGATCTAGGTTGGTATGAAAATCTTGAATTGCATTCTGAATTTGCAATGTATACTTTCCTTATTGTCTCTCTCTCTCTCCTTATGCCAGTATTTGATTTATGATGTATTTACTAAATTGCATTTTTATTGTGATATTACCTGTATTCATTGAATTAAACAAAGTACTGATGTTCTAATGTATTTTTGTGTATTGACCATTCATATTGAAGTTAAGATAAAAGTACCTTGATAAATATACTGAGCTTGTCCTTATTGATAAGTGTTATTAGACATGTTATTATTAGACTGATGTTGGTTGGGCATTTTCTTCATTATAGGTCCTCATGAGGAAATTGCATCAGTTTCTGATTATCTGAGTCCCTATTAGCTCCTAAAAAGATCTATCGGAGGACCTCAAGTTTTGTAAGTGGTTGTTGAGATTCTATGGGCACGAACACTTTGTTTATTTGTATTGCAGTTTGGTTTATGATTTATTAGGTGATATTGTGAATGTATAAAATATTTCGCTGCTTCCGCTGGATCACTACCATGTAGTCAAAGTCCATATGTATCCACATGTATTGATGAGACAGTTGTCTTTCTGCACATTACAAACATATGCAGCATGCTTCTCCTAAACTGTTGTACTTTACCACACTTGCACTATGTTGACATCTGAAAGCATGAACTATTTAGAAGTGTGATTTTAAAACAAAAGGTTTGTGACTTCAAGTCACACTCATGGCCAAAACTAATGTTGACATTGACACCCAGATAATGTAGGCAACAACATCTTGACTACATACTGACCAAGTGATCATACTCCATCGACCACATGCAATCCATGCCATACTAACATCATTGTATACTTACACTACTAATAACACATGATTTTCAGTTAACTTCAAATAAATTTGGGGGAAACAGAAATCTGTAAATGAAAAATTGAACATGCTTGATTCAGCAGAAAATGTAAGTTTTATAAGTAGCAAAATGCCAATGGCCAGTCCAGAGGTCTCTGACAGATGGGCCAGAAGGGTCCTGCCCATCTACTCTTGCCTGCACATGTTCTGCAAAGGGACACCTCCCCTGGGAGGGGCATCGAGGGGGCAGGTCAGGCACCAAAGGGACAAGACCAGGGAGGACTGGGTTGGGTTTTGGGAGTGTTGGAATCAGGAGGGGGGGCAACTGCAGTGGGAGGGTCAGATGGAGGGGGGTGGGTCAACTGCAGTGGAAGGGTCAAATGGAGGGAGTGGGTCAACTGCAGTGGGAGGGTCAGATGGAGGGGGTGGTGGGCTGGGCTTCACTAGTTTTGGGATTTTGGAATGGGTAATGGTATGAATGGGAGTAAGAAGGGCAGGTGACTTCTTGGGGTGGGATTTTTTTGGGTAGCGAGGTACTGTAGTGTAGCTCCTATTTCCCTAATAGGCTCTGCGCATTGGAATAATATACCCTATAGGTTTGACATAGGACTGAGGTCGGTATGTCCCTATCGAGTATATTAAACTTAATTACTTGTGCCAGCTAGCTCAGAGGCCACTAGAAACTCCTTGACAAACAAGAAGGGAGTAGTTTCTGGCAGCCGCAAAGCATGACCACTTTGTTTCCCTTTAGAATCAGAACGTGTCCCAGAGTCGTAGAAACAATAGATAACTATTTCACTCAGCTCAATCGTGCATGCTTAGTTTTCCCAAAGTTACACAGAAAGAATAGACGGGCGTTTCAATAAAAGGTTTATTGAACAGTCTTGTTTCTTGTGTAAGTAAAATGTGCTGTTACGATCACAAGACAGTATGCAAGATAAATAATGTACAGCGTAAGCAGTAGAAATAAATAATACTGCGCTAGCATGATCTTTAGTAGATATTCATTTATATAAATAACACAGACTAAAAATGCGAGTACTCATACGATGCGTGTCTAAGCTAGTTCTACCCCAATGTACCTAACCTAACCTAGGTGTAGGGAGAGGTATGAAGTAGGTGAAGTATTCCTTACTATGGTATACTAAGAGTATGTTAAGTCTAGTATGCCTAGTATGCCAAGAGTCCCTCTAGGTTCTAGTCAGCTCCATACCTTAAGAATGAGAGAGGTGGGAATCTCTTGCCAGACTCGAACTCCAACACCCCGCAAGGGAAGTCAGATCACTGGAAGCTGGACTCTCTGCGTGCAGGGATGACAGCGTCTTCTCAGTGCGTCAGGCCGGGAAACGGGCTCCTCTGAAGTCGAGGTCTCCTCTAGTTTACAAGGGCTACGGAAGGTATATTTATACCTGAGAGGTACCTCAGAATGTTAGCATTGACGTGGATCGGACAGCGGAAGACGTCATGAATGAACCCCTAAGGTATAACGGTTCATGCATAATAGATGAGTCCTTGAAGAAATCAATAGTCCTGTGCTAGGGAAACTCCCGAAGCCTAAGGGTCTGTTCTTCAAGAACTCGTTGTGACGTTAGGGTGGACGGATGTCGGAGACCATGCCTGTATTTGGAGTGCACGGTTTAATGCCTAAATAAGGACTGGGATTTTATGCCTATATAAGGGCAGGGCGAATTGTGCCTATATAAGGACATGATACAGGAAAGCCCGTGTATGGACACCCTAAGAGGAATACAACAGTACTGGATTGGGATGTGGAAGTATGGGTTTCTAGAGGGGGTTTGGACTTTGGAGACCGGGGGGATTTTCATTGGGTGGGTAATTCAGAGCTAGTTTGTTTTTTATTTGGCGTGGGGAGGTCCAATGGAACTGGCAGGGGCGGGAGGGGGGATTTCTTCTTCTTCTTGGGAGGGGGTTGGTCTGTTTGGATAGCGAAGAGGTCAAGGGCAATGAGGTGGAGTGTCTGGGAAGAGTGGGTAGGAGGAGAGGCAAGGGTAGGGGTTGTGGAGGCAGAGGGTTGTGTGGTCTGCGGCGTGTCTGTGGATGCTGGTGTGGTCTGTGGTGGTGAGTGTGCCGTCTGTCTTGTGAGTGTGCGTGCGTGTGTGTTTGTCCTTGTGTCTGTGTGTTTGTGTACTGCCTGTGGCTGTTGAGGCGGATGCATGTGCATGTTTGCGTGTGCTTCGGTCAGGGAGGGTAGTTGGGACTGTGGATGGGGAAGAGGCAGGAAGGGTGGTGGGGCAGCTGGATCTGGGATAATGCTGCCATCAGTGTGGAGGCCAGAGCCTGATTCAATCTCTGTAGGGCAGACATGTCCAAGTGAATGCCCTCCAGGAATTATATCATTTGTGTGAGATGATTGGTATGCACCTGAAGGACATTCAGCACTGCTGTCTGCCCCACAGAAATCTTCCTCAGAATGTGGTTGGCCTTCACACTCAGGGCAACAGGGGAGACAGGGGCAGGGGGTGAGGTGTCTGGCACAGGAGACGCTTCCCCTTCTAGGGGAGCGGCCATGAACAGTGGGCTGGGGAGCAGCTGGGAGGGTGGAGATGGTAGGGGTGGAGGTAGACTCTGATGTAGAGGATCCAGTCCCTGGGTCATCCACCACACATGGGAGTCCTCACTGGAGCTTGAGCTTGTTGTGGATCCGACAGATGTTGCATCCCATGTGCCCTCAGTGAGGCTCCCCTCACCCTCCGTGCCACTGGTTCCCTCTTGCTCTGACTCAGCACTGGAACCAGTCTGGCGAGCTGCTTCCTCTTGTTCTGTGGCGCTGCCTCCTCCGCTGGCCAGTTCTGATGCTGTGAACAAGAAGAAAAATTAATCACATGAGTCGTCCGTATGTACTTGACACATAGGTATCATCACAAATCTTCACAGGTTAATCAACTACAGCAATTGGACTTGTGCATTTTCAGTTCAGTTCAGTTCAATTACTTTATTTGGAAAGTTCACCCTTCCATAAAAGTACATGCATATAAAACAATCATCATTACATCAACATAGGTACATTGTCGCGTTAATTTAAATCAAATAAAAACATATCTATACATAACACTATGTATTAAAAACAATGGTTAAAAACACGAAATAGCAGCAGATTGTTAAAATAGTAAAGTGCCACGTGCCCTCACTGCATGTCTTAAAAATGAGCCTACATGCAAACATGTTTCACTATCGGACAGTTGGAAAATTGATGAAAACATTGCTCCGTTCTGTCTAATGTCGCTATATCTCCTTTTAAAAAGTGGAAGCAAAAATAACCTTGTATACAATTCATGAAATTTACAAAACAGTAAAAAAATGTATCATGGTTTGGCCTGACTTATTATTGCACGGGCAGGGGATAGCAGCAAGATTCGGTTGGTACCCAGAAGGAAAACACAATAAATATTTTACTGTATCAGCACAAAACCTAAATAGCAGGTAACGCTCCCATCTCCCACAAGACTGTTCTAAATAAACAGGTGGTAACACGGAAACGCTCTGGGACAAATATGTGGTTATCAATGGTTTCCCTACTACACTATTAAGACGATTTTCACGAGCTAGATTATAAAAAGCTGAGGCCACTTCCCTTTTGCTAAAGGTAGGGCATAAATCTCTTGTTGTAAAAGCTTGCCCCATACCGATTTTCCCAAGTTCCAATTTAATATATGCCAGCTACAGGATTTGAAGTCCATTATCACAAGAGATACAGTAATTTATTATATCTCTTGTGAGCAGTGCCTGGTCATTACTCCAGATGGATAACAAACGTAACAATGGTCTCACTCTAATAAAATCGGATATGTATAGCAAATTTAACTCTTTATGGCAAATGACATGGGGGAAGAATATGGTCCACCCAGCAGGCACCTGCAAAACCTATTTTCCTCAGATTGTATGGTTACGTAATTTACCCCCCCCCCCTCAAATGTCGGCACCATAGGTGGCAATTGGGACTCACTGAGACTTATATATTTGTAGTATTGCTTTCAACTGCCCCCCACCACGAGGTTGAGGAAGGGAAAGCAATGATCCAATTGCCTTTGAAAATAACATTCTACGGTGTGCGATATTAGGTGACCAAGCTCCTGAGGATGAGAACATAGCTCCTAGATAAGGGAAGCTCTTCACACTTCTTAATGAGTTATTTCCTACTTGCATAGAAGACAATTGAATACAATGTAGCCCACATGCCATAATATGAGATTTTGCTAAATTTGTTTGAAAATCTAGATTGTGCATTTATTTTTGATACTGTTCCATAAATATCACATGTTAGTACGCAAGTTAACCTATGCACCCTCACACATGATTTTGTCAGCGACATTGGGTGTAGCAATATCCAAATCCACAACCACCATGTCAACTACTTCACTATGTACCAGATGATGTATTGTCTTTCCCTACTGACGGTCTTGTGTCATGACATACCTGTCTCATCTAATGCAAGGGAATTTAGACCTCACAATGGGAATAGGAGTCACACAATTGAATTGAGACATGGTATCCATTCTGCAATCCGTAGTCATCAACTTGTGAACCATTGGGTCTGATGTTACAAGTCATATAACTTTATTGTCATACATCAAGCTGGTGTAGTCATTGCATAAGTCATATCACACAGATAACAGTGATTGTGCTCATCTGTACTGTAGCTCAAGTTCTTTTCTGTCAGGTCACACATCTAACTCTTACTGTGGAGACACCAAGGTAGTAGGCATATCTAGGGTGAGAGGTACGTGGCCCACAGTCTTGTGTCATGTATGCACAGTGTTAGGAAGATGAATCAGAATGTTGTGCACATTGGAAACATTTGATCAGTTTCACATGTGAACAATGGTCAACACTCTGCCAAGTCCAATGACTGCATCTTCACAATGCTTTCGGTGGATCACTATGCCATTGGTCCGGCTGGGTGCATCGTCTGCACAGACTATTAGCAATGAACATCTTGATTTAAAAAATGTTATCAACATTTTGTACCATTCTGTCCAGACTGCAGAAGTACTCATTTGTAAAGGCCAAGTCTGAATGTCCCTCACTTCTTTTTGCCATTGTGCACACTTTGTACAGCTTAAATTGCTCTTGCTTACCATCTCATTTTGTTAACTTACTTCAAAATGATGCACATGTGACATCTCTGAATCTAACAGTGGTGCATCGAACACATGGTTTAAAAAGGCATCAAGTGTGAAGAGTCAAGAGCATTTACACATATGGGAACCATTGTGAATGTGTATCTAACATCATCCCTTACAATCCCAGCCCTGTTTCCACCAGTGACCAACTTTGTTTGCCACAGAGTGGCATGTGTCGTCACCATTACAGAGTCAGACACATGGACTCACTCTTTGGAATAGAGAGAATGGAATCTTATACCCAATCATATGAAAGGCCAGTGTGACAGGTGACCTGAGTTAGCAAACCTGTAATTAGCCCATGGGACACATTGGTATACACTGAGCACCAGGGATGGGACCTAACATTGGCACACTGACCAATCAATACTCACCAATTCCTCAACATAGACATCATCTGCTACCTGGATGTATAGCATGGACTTTTACACTTGAGTGCTCCAACAACAACATACTTCACAGATTTAGTGTGAACACACAGAGAACAGTTCAGACATTACTCAATGTGCTGACACTCGTTGAGCAATCGCAATATTTCAGAAGGTTATCTCCATGCACATGTTTTTGCAATGCGTTCAGATCACATGAGCATGGCACTACTGTCACTAACCAGAACATATTATCCTCACATGTTCAAGATAAAAGGGGCATAACCAGGCCTCTACTTATCCTTGTGCATATGCATCTTTTAACACTGAACAGTGGTTTTGTGTGTCTTACAACCTGTAAAAGGGCCAGCAGGCTAAGATACTTCAACATGCATGGTTAAAAAAGTTGTGCAAAAAGGCACATACTCACCCCCTCCTTGCTGGTGTCTGGTTCTCAACTGCTCATCCAGGTTAGGGAAGATTACCGCTAGGTCAGGGTTCAGCGCGCGCCCCTCTTGCCTGGAGGTGACAGGCCCAGTTGGACTTCTGGGATCTTCTTTGTCCAGCCTCTCAGGTCCTGCCACCGTTTCCTACAATGGTGACTGCGCCGAATGGCGACCCCCACGGAGCGGACCTTCCGGGCGATGGCCCTCCACAGCTTGGCCTTCTGATGGGAGCTGACCTGTAAGGATGACATGGGGACAGACCCATAGTTCACATGCAACATGTTTCTGAGTCAAAAACCGGTACACATAGGTCATGGCCAGACCCATGGTCAGACTCTGTCCCATGAGAACAGTGATATGATGTTTACACAAGTACATACACTTCTACAGCAGTGTACTTGCCCATAACAGTTTTCTACACACTTTGAAACTTAAAAAAAAACCTTTTACATGCTTGTCTATGAGATTCCTAATGCCAGTAGTACATGGTTATTGCATATGTCAAATAACAATGCTGTGTGATCATTACTCACCTGCTCCTCTGGTTTGCCATAGAGCTGGCTATACAGCGGAAGGAGCGTGTCCAGCAGCTTTTGGTTTTCCTCAGCTGTGAATGCTGGGGCCCGGACCTCTGTACATGCCATAGTAGCTCCCAGAGGATGTGAACAGTAGCAGAGAGATGGGGAGGTGCAGGAATCATGCAGTTAGTGCAGGCAAGTGAACTCTCTAGGGAACCGACAGACTTATATCTAAACCACTGAGGCGGTCTTCAGTCCATGCGGCCAAAGCGATAGGTCTGCGTCGGTCACATTTTCTGAATTGGTTCAATGCATTCCATTGCTTATAGACACGCCTACTGCACAGTTCAAAATATTTCATCAGCCTGCGAGTGACTTTGGTACATTGGCAATGGGAGTTACCCGTGTCGGTTTCCACGCGATGCGGACATAAATCCGAAACCAGTGTTTGTCACCATAACAACTATCAGCCTATTGCTGTGTCCGATTCGGTTAAGATGCCCCTACCGCGTCCTTTGAAAAACCGGTCGTCAGGGCAGACACTTTTGTAAATGTAATTTTGTGAAAATCAATGGCTGCTTTTTCCTGGTGAAAAGGAGATCTAACTGCAACGCTCACACTCCCATGATTACCTAACCTTGAGGGGCACATGACACACTGATTGGGAGGTTATACCAACTGGAAAACAAACTACTCTATTTAGCCTCTTAGGGTTGGTCACAGTCACAAGGCGTTTTTGGGGCAATACAAGTACAGTCTTTACCTAGTCACTGCATTACAGGACAGTGTGACCCAGTGTGCAATCCGTGTGATGTGAGACTGGAAAGGTGGTGTGTTTTTCAAGTCCTGGATAATGCATTTACCAAGGAGTGACTACACCATGACATTAAGCAGCCACATAAGCTTAGGTTTGATATGTGATTTACTAGTGTTTCTTTGTGCCCCACACTTAAGTGGACAACCGCATTATATGGGACTCCTACATAGTTAATGGTTTGTGTATGTAATTGTATGTGTAATGCAGACATGACAGCATGACAATGTCCACCCTGTGATAGTAGTGTGTATAATTTCCACTGTGAGACGCTGTGTGTATGTGGTGTCCCACATATCAGGCATTACATGATCCTATTGTGGGTACATTTGAACATATGAATGTTTTCACAAACCTAAATCTATGCTTGTTTGTGAGTTGTTGAGTATGTCATGCTTGCTTTACATGAACAGTGACAGACACTAGTGACGTTTATACTACTGCGCTCTAATTGCTGTGTCACCATACCTTGGAAACATGTTCAGCAAGGGTCAGAATGCTGGGATATGTATCTGAGGACAACTTCATTCATTGAATTGTGTATTTCCATTGACATCCAGTTTTAGATGTGGTCATTTTTGATTTGCTGTTTGTCAAAGTGCATGTTGCTTGGGACATTGTGAACTAACACCAACTGTGTTTACACTCTACACATAGGTTTTGCAGACAGCCTCCAGTGTACAGGCCCTTTCCAGACCTACAAACAATGGAAGAAGGGGACATCATCAAGAAATATCCTTTCTCAAGGGCAACAATTGATGAGTTGTGCCAGCAGTTGTCACCTCATTTGCGGGCTGGTTGCACTTATCCAACAGCACTGACCCCCAAGGTGAAGGTGATGGCAGCATTGCATTTTTTTGCCATGGGAACATTCCAGTACACAGTGGCAACATCGGGTGGAATGTCCCAGCCCATGTTCAGCAATGTCCTTCGGGATGTGTTGCAGGAAATGATCCGTTACCTGGACCACTACATAAAGTTTCCCAAACCTGGAGAGTTGTCTGACATCAAGGGTGATTTCTATGCCTTAGCACGGCTACCCCCTGTATTTGGAGCAATTGATGGCACACATGTTGCATTGATCCCACCACAGGCCAATGAACAGGTCTATCGCAACCGCAAACATTACCACTCCATCAATGTCCAGGTGGTGTGTTTGGCTGACATGTGCATCTCACACGCCTGTGCCCATTTCCCTGGCTCTGCACATGACGCATATATCCTGCGTAATAGCGTCATCCCCCGTTTGATGAGTCAACTGTAACCTGACCGGGCCTGGCTTGTTGGTAAGTGATGTATGTGTATGTTGCAATGTGTGTTGGTGGTATGTGAGATAGTGATCTGTTGTCAGACAACTGAAGTTTCTTCTGTGCTCAATGTAAGAGACTCTGGATACCCCAACCCTCCATGGTTACTGACACCACTGCACAACCCAGTCACTCCAGCAGAAGTGCACTTTAATGAGGCCCATGGTAGGACCAGGTGGATAGTGGAGCGCTTTTGGCCTCCTGAAGACAAGATTCCGCTGTCTGGACAAGACGGGAGGAGCCCTCCAATATGCCCCAGGAAAGGTGTGCCAGATCATCACGGCTTGCTGCATGCTACACAACGTGGCAACACGTAAGGGCATACCTCTGATAGTGGACGAAGGAGACCACCAGGTGCCATCGATGGAGGATCCAGGACTGGCCCATGAAGACAGTGGTGATGATGATGATGGAGTTGATTTGAGACAACAGCTTAGCCACAACTTTTTTACATGGCGGTAAGTATGCAATGAGAGGAGGTGACTAACCCCAATTGTTTGTTGTTGTGTTGCTGCTGGACGATGTGTATGTATGCCTGTGCATGTATGATAATTGTCCTGAGGTTTTTTTCTAAGATAGGTCATTGAAATAGGCAGGTTAACATGGCCAGTGTTACCGTAAATCCTAGCTAGTGTTCAAACTGACATTTTGGTGCTTTAGGTGACATACTTTGCAGAATAGTGCTACCTTATCCTGATTTCTTGACTCTGGTCTATGTTTTTTCTTACCAGGGTACTTCGCCATGTCATCTACAGAGTGGACTTGGGAGTTGTAAGCTTACAAGACACATGATGCTGTGCCAAACACCGACATGGAAATTTGAAGGACTCCCTGGCACTCACTTCCTTCAGACCTGATAGTCTGCTGATTTTGTTTTAAGTGCCTTTCAATAATGTGTGATGTGATTTGACTTTGTGTTCAGGCACCAGGTTGTATCTGGAGAATAAACATGTGTTCCACATTGATATGTGCCTTGTCTGATATCACACATCCAAAGAGATTCCTAATCACTTTGACCATGATGAACTTGTTTGCTAACAATGATTGCTGATTGTGCTGGCAAATAGTGATAGTTTTGTAGACATTTGACTTCCAGTGAATATGTACCGTGTACTACAGCTTGTGTGATAACCTGGTTGTGTATATCTATCATGCTGTTGCACTGTACATTTACTCACGAGCCATTAGTTTACTACTTGGGAGTAATTTGTTACCGATGTTGTTGACACTTTCTTCATTGTGATTTTGCAGGTGATCACGATAAGTACACTTGGATTCCCTTGTCATGACATGAGCAAGTATTTCTGTGGAAAGTGTTTTATTTTTGTACATAAAGTGATAAAATATTGCCACACAAAGGTGGTGTGCTCACAAAGAAAAAACAGACCGTGCAGATAAGAGTTGATAGTGTTTATAGATGAAATTCACCAAAGTAAAGCCAGTTATTTTAGTCCAAAGTCCAACTTTGACCCTTCATCCAATGTGGGGCAGTTATTGATGACAGTCAACAAAGTGAATGCTTGGCACACACTGTATGATATCAAGGGCACATTGCCACTTCCTGGGGTGGTGCATTGCCATCCGACTTTCACAGATTTTTCCTCGGATGCCCCTTCTCACGTTTGGCTGCGGACCCACAGCTGCAGGCTCCTGGGGTACTGGGGACTCTCTGCCAGACTACACGTCCCTCCCTGTAGCTTGTGCAGATGTTGATTCACCAGATGCTGTGGGCACACAGAGAGGTGTGGTCAGGTGAGTAGCAATCTGGCGGGTGCTGGTACCAATATCCTACAGCACCCCAGTCATGTCATCAATTTTTTGGTTGAAAGTGTCCAGCCGTTGGTTTTGGCTTGCCTGCAGCTGCTTGATGTTATGGAGGATTTTTATTACCCGGCCCATTTCTCCCTGATAACCCTCGTAGGCCTGGATCACCCGGGAGAGGTTTGGGTGATCATCATCGGCAGCACCAGCTGCTTAATGGCGTGGATCCACATGGCCCCTCCCACCACCCTTACCCACTCGAGCAGGTACAGTTGTTGGTGGCTCAGTCAACACTGAGCCTCCTTCCTCACTGATGGGGTGTTGTTCTTGGTCAACTCCAGCGTGCTCTGTGCTGTTGGCGGTGTCCCGGGCTGCTGTGTCTGTCAGGGTAGGGGTCAGATGGGTGTTGTTAGCTGAGGTGTGAGTGGTCGCAGTGGATCCTGTGCCGACCCAAACCTGATGGGTCAGGTTGGTCCTCCTCGTCCGAGAATGCGTGAGAGTCTTTCAAGCCAGAGAGCTCCTGGTCGGCTGGAGTCTGGGACTGGCAGTCCTCATTTTGTCCAGGGGTGTTCCCAGCTTGCCCTGTGGGTACAGAAATGACACAGCCATTAATGTGAATGTCGACTGCACCTCAAATGATACCCATTACATAGATGACTGGACCTAAAAATAAGTTAATGTAGATAAATGGGCATGTTGTGTTTAGTTCTCATAACGTGTCCAAAGACATTGACTGGTACCTGACACTCTGTGGATAACACTAGTGGGTTGGGGTTTTCCACATCTGTGGGATAACAGTGACATACATACTCTTTGGTTACCAATGTTGGAGTTTGTCAGGCCTGTGTACTGGGCTTAGTCCATGTCTCCGCAGTCACATATGTTGCTTTCCCTGGAATTTTGTGGTCATGCTGTGAGTGACGTGCTTATTGTTCTCATCTCATGACACACAAGTGAATGCCTGTAAAGAGTCAAATGTGTGACTGCTTAGCTTTGTGCCTACACAGATCATGTATTTTGTCATTTGACTCCATAGTTAGATGAGATCACAAACTCTGCTTTCTGCTATTTTGTGGCTAACTAATTTCATGAGCTGGGGTTTGAGTGCTGATGGGCTATTTGTGAAACTTACACTCCTGCTCCCACCCAGCCCAACCAGTCTACCTGGAACTCTGCTTTACTGACAGTGAGTGGGAATGTAGTAGCAAGATGGCTGACACTGGGGACTGGTGTTTGTAGCACAAGGTCATGATGGGAGTTGTGGTCATCTTGCCAGTACATTCCCAATCACTGTCAGCAAAGCAGAGCACTAGGGGTGCTGTTTGGGCTGTGTGGGAAGGTGTGTGAAAGACTGGGCTTGATGGGAGATGTAGTCATTGCAAACACTCATCCTCCCACACAGCTCAACCAGCACAGCTGTAACTCTGCTTTACTGACAGTGAGGGGACATCTACTTGCAAGATGGCTGACACTGGGGACTGGTGTTAGTAGCACAAGGCCTTGATGTGAGTTGGGGACAGGTGAAACACCATGCAACAGTGTCAGCCATCTTGCCAGTACATTTCCACTCATTCTCAGGAAAACAGAATCACAGGGGTGCTGTTTGGGATTGGTGGGAAGAGTGTGTGTATGGCAATGCCTGATGGAAGTTGGAGTAATGGAACCACTCCCCCCTCCCCCCCCCCCCACAGCACAACCACTTCATCTGGGCCTATGGCTAACTGACAGTGAGTGGAGAATGGACGAGCAAGGTTGCTGACACTGGGGACTGGTCTTTGGAGCACAAAGCCATGATGGTAGTTGTACTCGATTCAGATACCAGGGATCACTGTGAGACATCTTGCTAGTACACATCCCCTTACTGTCAGGTAAGCATAGTTCCAGGTGGGCTTGTTGGGCTGTTTGGAATGAGTAGTGTTTGCAATGACTCCATCTCCCATCAGGCCCTGTCCTACACACACCTTCCCACCCAGCCCCGCCAGCTCCCCTGGTACTCTGCTTTCCTGAAAGTGAATGGAAATGGACTATCAAGATGTCTGACACTGGTGCCTGTTGTCTGACTTGACCACAACTCCCATCCAGGCCTTGTGCTCCAAACACCGGTGCCCAGTGTCAGCCATCTTGATAGTACACCTCCACTCACTGTCAGTAAAGCATGGTTCCAGGTAGGCTTTTGGTGCTGGGTGGGAAGGTGTGTGTAGGACAAGGCCAGATGGGAGTTTTAGCCATTGCAAATACTCCTCCTCCCACCCAGCCCAGATAACTTATCTGGGCACATGCCTCCCTCCCAGTGAGGGAAAGTGGACTTGCAAGATGTCTGACACTTTTGCATGGTGTTTTCCTTGAAGCCAACTCTCATTAAGGCCTTGTGCTCCAAACAACACACACCAGTGTCAGCCATCTTGCTAGTACACTTCCATTCACTGTCAGGTAAGCATAGTTCCATGGGTGCTGTTTGTGCTGGGTGGGAGGAGGAGTGTTTGCACTGACTCCATCTGCCATCAGGCCCTGTCCTACACACGGTTATGTGACGTTACAACGCATGCCATTACCCCGCATGCCGTTGCAACGCCAAACTTTACTCCGACTTGCTGTCGGGGGAGCGCTGGAAGTTGGAATAGATTAGTTTTCTATCCCAACTCCAGTGTGTGCAACAGTAGGGAAGGTGTTGGAGTTAAATCCAACACCTTCTACCCATTGCTACACACCTTTTTCGTTGCAACGGCATGCGGGGTAATTGCATGCGTTGTAACGGTTGCAGTGTAAAGGCTGTTTCCCCCTACACACACCTTCCCACCCAGCCCAAATAGCACACCTGGAATTATGCTTCCCTGAAAGTGAGTGGAAATGTACTGGCAAGATGGCTGACACTGGGGGGGAGTTGTGGTCAGCTCAGACACCTGGCACCAGTGTCAGACATCTAGATAGTACTCTTTACATCATTGTCTGAACACCACTCACCCTGGTGGCCTGCTTGGGCTGGGTGGGAGGAGGATTGTTTGCACTTGCTCCATCTCCCATCAGGCCCTGTCCTACACACACCTTCCCACCCTGCCCAAACAGAACCCCTGAAACTCTGCTTTCCTGACAGTGAGTGGCAATTTACTGCCAAGATGGCTGACACTGGGGCCTGTTGTCTGACTTGACCACAACTCCCATCCAGTACTTGTGTTACAAACACCAGTCCCCAGTGTCAGCCATCTTGCAAGTAGATTTCCCCCCACTGTCAGTAAAGCAGAGTTACAGCTGTGCTGGTTGGGCTGGGTGGGGGGATGAGTGTTTGCAATGACTACATCTCTCATCAAGCCCTGTCTTTCACACACCTTCCCACACAGCCCAAACAGCACCCCTGGTGCTTTGCTTTTCTGACAGTGGTTGGGAATGTACTGGTAGGATTACTGACACTGGAGACTGGTGTCTGACTTGACCACAACTCCCATCCAGGCCTTGTGCTACAGACACCAGTCCCCAGTGTCAGCCATCTTAGATAGTACACCTCCATTCACTGTCAGGTAAGCAAAGTCCCAGGTGGGCTGTTTGGGATGGGTGGGAAGGTGTGTGTAGGACAGGGCCTGATGGGAGATGTAGTCAGTGCAAAGACTCCTCCTCCCACCCAGCACAACCAGGTCATCTGGGCCTATGCTTACCTGCTCCAAACACCATGCACCAGTGTCAGCCATCTTGCTAGTCCGCTTCCCCTCACTGTGAGGTAGGCATAGGCCCAGAGGAGTTGGCTGGGTGAGAGGAGGAGTATTTGCAATGTCTACAACTCCCATCAGGCCCTGTCCTACATACACGTTCCCACCCAGCCCAAACAGCCCAGCACGAACTCTGCTTTCCTCACAATGTTTCAAAATGTACTGGCAGGATGTCTGACACTGGTGCCTGGTGTTTGACTTTACCACAACTCCCAAAAGAGCCTTGAGCTCCAAACACCAGTCCACAGTGTCAGTCATTTTGTCAGTACATTTCCATTCACTGTCAGGTAGCCATAGGCCCAGATGAACTGGTAGTTGTGCGTGGGAGGAGGAGTCTTTGCTGTCACTATAACTCCCGTCAGGCCTGGGCCCACACACACCTTCCCTCCCAGCCCACCAGGAAGAGTGTTGTCCTGACAATGAGGGAAAGTGAAATGGTAAGATGTCTGACACTGGTGCCTGTTGTCTGTGTTGAGCACAACTCCCATCATGGCCTTGTGTTTTGAACAGCAGTCCCCAGTGTCAGCCATCTTGCCAGTACATTTCCACTAACTCTCAGGAAAGCAGAGTTACAGCTGTGCTGGTTGTCTGAGTAGGAGGAGGAATGTTTGCCCTGACTACATCTCCCATCAGGCCCTGTCCTCCACACACTTTCCCACCCATCCCAACCAGCCTACCTGGAACTCTGCTTTCCTGACAGTGAGTGGAAATGTACTGGCAAGATGTCTGACACTGGGGACTGGTGTTTTGAGCACAAAGCCTTGCTGTGAGTTTGGAAGAAGTATGTACATGGCAATAGTTAGGAGGCTTTTTTCATTTTCATTGCAGGTATGTGGTTTATCTGTTTTACATACACATGACATGCTCATTGACTATTGGTTTGTTTGAATCTAAAAACTGTCATTTAGTTAACTGGGTCCATTACAGAGATGTCTGCTGAGGTGTAGTTGCCAACTGTAGTGGAATGTGGAGTGGATACTTACCAGACTCCGTTCCTTCTGTGAGTCCATACACTCTCTCCAGTGGAAGGATAGCACACACTTTCTCCTCCCAGGTAGTGAAGTGCACAAGTGGTGCAGGAGGGCCACCACCAATCCGTTGTGCGTTCAGATGTTCTTCTGCAGATAGTTTTCTGACCCTCCTTCTCACTTCATACCACCTTCTCTTGATATCATCTAGTGAGCGCAGGAAAGATGCTGTAGCGTTCACCTTGTTGACTATCCTGTCCCACATCCTATTTTTCTGGGTGATGGGGGTCTGTTGGAATAGGGTGCCAAATAAATGTGGCTCTACTTTGACAATTTCATCTACAAGCACTATCAACTCCTTCTCTGTGAAACGTGGCTGCCTCCTCTGGGGCATGGTGAGGGTGTGGGTGAGTGTGAATGTGAAATGGAAGGTGTGTTTGAAAAAAGGTATTTGAAATAAATGATGAGTGTAAGTGGTGGGGTGGATGAAGTGTGTGAGTGGGTGCAAGGCTGAGAGCAGGGAATTGGAAAGGACTCGTCTCTATTGTGTGAGCAAAGGATCATGGTCATTACTTTGGTCTTTATATAGGTGGATTGGTGGGCGTGCCTAACATTTCAAAATCTTTTTTTTTTATTTGGCGCTGCCTATGCTTGTTGAGACTGATGTTTGAGTTTTACACTTGCCATGTGTAACACAAACCGACAAGGTTCCGAAACCGCGTCGGATGCATCGTAATCTGTTTGTCGGGACAACCGATGCTTGTTCGGAACCGGAATGCCTATGCAACAACCTTTTAGAATGACTCGGTCGGTTTGGACTTGTTTCCGACCGACGCGGTCAGAGTTTTACCTGCAATGCATCATAAAACGGTGGTCGGAGAGCTCGCAGTCGAGTCGGGTGGAATGTTTCCGAGAACGAGTCGGTCGGACGGTCTTTCCGACCTACATTGTAATGAGGCCCTAAATGTCTAGAATACTTAGAAACCATAGCAAAATCTATACTCTAAATCTAATTATTTTCCTACAAAACATTCAATAGAAATTAAACAAAACAGCAAACTAAATCTTAAACTTTTTTTAAAATTCAAAATATCTGCATTATGTCAAAAAATATATATGTAACAAGTCATTATGATATGACATTGTGAAAATATTTTTAAACTTTAAAAAAATTATAACTAAATAAATATCGTACAAAAAATATAAAATAACCAAACCAATCTACCACAACCCTCCAAACATTGAAATAAAAAAACTCATATTAGTCCTAATTCAAAAACCACAATTAAATAAATAACAATTCCCACCCACTTTAAATAATTAAAAACTACTTAACAGTTTCATAGCTGCAGACCTTGATCCAAACAACAGTTAAACTGCAATCCTTGTGAATCCATTTTTGTATTGTAAAACACCCCAAAAAAATGAAAAAATACAACTGTCCAAAAATAAATCCACCGATATAATCCTCCTAGCGTACAAGCATAAAAAACCCGAAAAATAGATTTAAAAAGAAACGCTCCTGGAAACCCGAAAAATAAAGGAAATGTTAAATAATTATTAGTTTATAATAAACTAATATACATTTCCTTAAAAAAAAAAAAATCAACGCGACCTCCATCGAACTCCAAATCAGGAACAAACCCACCTGGTAAAACAAACAACACAAATTCTTCCCCCACATACATATACTAATAATACTACACATTACACTTAAAAACAACTACAGTAACTCAACACATACTTATCTACACATGACTAATATTTTACAACACTACATATCGCTAAACATACGACGCCTTAACGGTACTAGACATATTATTACCTATGCACTACACCATGGGCCTGATTACGATGCCAGTCAGACTCGCGTCCAACTGGCACCGTGGCAGAAGCAGAACCACCTGACTAGAAGTTGGCTGTCCCGCTGCCTGGATTACGATGCGACCGCCTTCAGAGCAGTCGCAATGTGTATATTTTTCATTGCGGCACACGCCCCAATAGAAAATAAATACATTGATAACATCCCTGCACTATGTGGCAGGCACCATGCGGAGGGCCAGGGGCGAAGGGGGCCCAGCTAGGGCCCCCATAGTCACTTTCCGTCTGCCTTTTCATGGCGGTGAACCGCCATGAAAGGGCAGGCGGAAAGGGACATTGAAATCCCTACAGCGGTGCCTGAGCAGGCACCGTCCTCATTGTAGGGATAACTGACCCTCCGACGGGCTCCTTGAGCCCATTGGAAGCGCGGCAGATGGTCCCTCCACCAGATGCCTCCGCCCCCCAGCATCTTAATGCAGCGTGTGGACCACAGGGGCCGATGTCGGTGGGTCCGCCACCAGCAAGCCGTCGGTGTTGGACTCACCGACATTGTAATAAGGCCCCATGTTTCAATAGCCACAAAAACACAATACAAACCCTATACAATACCTACCTACCTCCCCCTGCTATTAAATTCCCTTAACCAATGCGACGCAGCTTCCAACTGCGAGCTTCTCTCTCCGAAAGAGCCCTAATAATGACAGGGATAGAATAAAAAAATCCCCTTCAACCAAAAGGAAATGGCTGCCTAATTAAAATAGAAAAAAGACTATTTCCCATTGAAGTCAATGTAAAACAATGTTATTATAAAAATGTATCTTTCAAAAATGTATTTCATTGTTAATTCTTTTTTAAATGTTATATAAATGTTTCAAAAAATTGTACAATATATAGTAATTAATATTATAATGAGCATAATATTCTTTACTATATATTAATTTTTTTCTTAATTTGTTAAAAAAATATACACAATTTAAAAGAAAAATTGAAAATGAAAAAAAGTATCACAAAAAGATAAATATGTTTAAAAAAGTAGGTCAGATTAACATTTTATTAACACTCTAATCTATTTTCGACTTATATATTAAATATTATTTAAAAATATAATATTTAATATTTTTTTAAAATATACATAAAAATAAATACAAAGTGATGCACTGTAATGTTTGTAAAATATATATTAAATAGTAATATCATCATCATCATCATAAAACTATATTTCGGTCGTAGGACCATAAAAGTACAGGTGCAATAAAGTTCATACAAATTATTAAAAGACAAACAAAATACATTAATATCTGATTAAAAAATATCAGTTGAATCATAGTCTTAAATTCATTAGAAAAACGTTAAGCCTTTGGTGCCCAATGTAAGACCAAAGCAACAAAAACCTATGCCTATTCCAAAGTGGCCGACATGGCCCGCTATGTTGACTTTGATCTAAAGATGCACTACACTCATGACCGTTTAAATATTAGCATTAAATTGTGGGCAGACAGCCTGGTTAAAACAATTTCAGGAGCTTAGAAAATAAAATGTACAACAGTCTCACTCTTTCAGCAAATTCCTTCTAAGTGCCCACATGTTAACCAAAAACTTTGCAACTGAGCAAGCAATCGCCGGACTAGAGTCTGATCTAAGGATGGGGAGAGCTTCCCCACAAATATGTGTATTCAATTGCTTGCAAATTGGTTTAAGCCATTTAGCTCTCGGGCGTGAGTACATTGGACAAGCAAAGAATACATGGACAGTTGACTCTGCTGCAGAAACGCAGTTGGGGCAAAACTGGGAAGATGCAGAGGGATGTTGCCAAGATGTGAAAGAGTTCAAAGGAAGGGAGCCAAACCTGAACTGCATATAAAGTTTCCTGTCACAAGGTATTGTGATAATATCTAGGTATTGTTCGTATAAGCTGGTCAATTTAAAATCCATAAACTCCGTAGTTAAACGTCCCAATGATAAATTGGTAAGTGAGGCCTGTGTTACCCAGTCTCAGTACTGTTTCTCGACTAAATCTTTCTTGGGGAGTATTGCCGGGTCCTTTGCATCCCAATAGCCCTCTAGCCCTATTGTGGCTAACAGGGATTTCACATTACGAATCCAACCAATCTTCTTAAAATGGTCAAGTGCACCAACTTCCATGAGAGCGGTGGCATACAGAAGCAACTCAGGAGTGGACCTTATGCGTGGCCAAAATAATAAAGGGCGTAACTTGGCCTTCTCTACATTAGGAAATCTACCCAAGTCCAGCCTTAGCGGGTGGAGTGGCGTACTCTGAGGTAGCGAGGCCAGGGACCTCAAAACCTTACTCTTTGAATTCAAAAGGGCATCGATCCCTTCAAGGCCCCAGTGTTCTGCTCCATAAAGAGCTGAACCTACTGCTTTGGAATCGTAAATCTAAAGTGGGGCTGCCACTAATTTACTGAAGGAAGTGCCATGTTCTTTTATCAAGGCCCCTGCTGTTTGCCTGTGCTTTAGGGTCAGCTTAGCTATGTGAAGCTTCCAAGACATATCTTCCGAAAGGGTGATAGCCAGATATTCAAAGGTACTCACCCTTTCCAAAGGAACCCCTCCTAGGGATAATCTACCTCTGAAGGATTTATGAGGGTTAAGCAATAAAAGCTTTGTCTTTGCAGAGTTATCCTCTAGTCCTTGGGAATCGCAGAAAGCTTTAAAGTGATTTAAAAGCAGCTGAAGCCCCCCTGGTGTTTTGGATACTAACAACGTCTCATCTGCAGACAGTAAGGTTACCACTCTTATCCCCCCCCAGAGTAGGGGCATCAGCTGGAGCATCAGAAAGAAACTGGATGTGATGGTCTACCCCGGCTGGGACGCCCCCCCTGAGGTGCGCAGGTATGAAGCAGGGACGTCGGTTTAGGTGTGAGATGTCTATTTAGGCGTTCAGGCTCTACGGCTACACAACATGAAGTGTACAGTGCTGGGTGGCTCAGTCCTCCTTCTCCCGATAGTTTCTCGGTCGATGGGGATCCGCTTTCACTCCTCGGGGTCTCGGGCTGTCTGGTCCGGGTTGCAGCAGTCGGGGATGAAATGGCAGGGTAATAGGGAAAAGAAAGAAAGGAAATCTTTAAGGCAACTGTCCTGTTGCTCTAACATCAAAGGGGAAAGGGTTTGTGCACCACCACCAGTGTCCCTATTTGTGAGGTGTCTAGGTGAGGGGTAGTCGAGGTGTCGAGCTTGGTGTGGCCCTCAGCCCAGCCCACCACCCCTTTAAGGTAAACGGATGCGCCGCAGCCACTTGCCTTGAACCACGACCCTCCGGGGCCGTGGTGTGGTGAGAACCGTCCTCCTTCTCTCTCCTCGGAGGGTCGGTCTCGCTCGCGGTCAACTGGAAGTCGTCTCCCGGGTTCTGTGGTCGGTCCGCCTCGTTGTCCTCGTCCGCGCCGTCCTCCGCTTTTCCTTCGCCTTCTCCAGTCGCGTTGCTCGCCTCTCGCTTCCTCTCCTCGGTCGGCATTCGATCGCGCTCCTCTCCGTCCTCGCTGTGCGTCTTTTGTCCTGGCTCGAGGGGTGTGGTCTCGGTGTTCCGAGCCGACGAGACTGGAGCGTAACCATCGTTTCCTGTTGGAGTGATCTCGGCGGCCATGTTGGAGTGCCCGGGGCTCCCCACGTCAGAGAGGGATGGGGCCTCGGCGGACTCATCACACTGCCGTCCCCCTAGGAATGGACGCGTGGGCCATTCGGTCATAGGGCACCTCGAGAGGAAATCCACGTTGCCCTGCAGACGTCCCGGAACGTGGAGGGCGGAAAACGTGAAGGGCTGTAGGGCAAGAAACCATCGGAGAACCTTAGGGTTAGTGTCCTTATGGAGGGCCAGCCAGGTGAGGGGAGCGTGATCAGTAAGCAGTAAGAAGTGGCGACCCAGGAGGTAATACTGAAGGGCCTCCACCGCCCACTTGATAGCCAGGCATTCTTTTTCAATCGTCGCATAACCCACCTCCCGTGGAAACAACTTACGGCTAAGGTAGAGGATGGGGTGGAGATCACCGAGGGCATCGGGCTGGGATAGAATGGCTCCTAAACCCCTGTCTGATGCGTCCGTTTGTAACACAAAGGTGGAGCCGAAGTTTGGACAAGCAAGCACAGGATTGTGGCAAAGGGAGTCTTTCAGGAAGCGGAAGCTCTGTTCGTGCCTCTCGTTCCACTGTATCTTACTACTAGAGTGTGCCTTGGCGAGGAGGTCTGTGAGTGGACTTGCTACTTCGGAGAAAGCCGGAATAAACCTTTGATAGTACCCGACCAGCCCGAGGAAGGAACGTATGTCCTTCCGGGAGGTGGGACGGGGTGCTCGGGTAATGGCCTCTATTTTGTTCACTTGGGGTCTGATCTGTCCAGCCCGGATGTCATATCCTAGGTATTCGATGTGGTCAGCCCCCAGTGTCGTCTTTTTGGGATTCATTGTAAGGCCTGAGTCTTGCAGAGTTTTTAGGACGTTCTCTAGGTGTTGTAGATGGGTCTCCCAATCGGGGCTATGGATAACGATATCGTTAAGGTAAGCCATGGCATAAGACTGGTGGGAAGAGAGGACCGAGTCCATGAGTCTCTGAAAAGTGGCTGGAGCCCCATGGAGACCGAAGGGGAGTACTTTGAATTGAAACAAGCCAACGGGCGTGGAAAAGGCGGTCTTGTCTCTGATGTCTGGTTTCAGCGGTATTTGCCAATACCCCTTTGTGAGGTCGATAGAGGATAGTATCTTGGCGTTACCGAGTTTCTCGATGAGTTCGTCCACCCGTGGCATAGGGTATGCGTCGAACTTAGACACCGCGTTAAGTCTGCGGAAGTCGATGCAGAAACGTATGCTCCCATCGGGTTTGGGGACTAACACAATCGGAGAAGACCAGGCGCTGTGGGAGGGTTCGTTTATGTCTGCCTCCAGCATCGCCTTTATCTCCTGTTCTACGGCCCCTCTCCGGGCAGCCGGGATCCGATAAGGCCGCTGTTTGATCGGTTGGGTGGTGGTGGTAATAATGTCGTGCTCAACCAGGGATGTCCTTCCGGGAATGCCGGACAGGACGAACGGCTACGACGCACATAGGGCCCTCAATTGGCTTCTCTGTTCGGCTGTGGTTTGGGGTCCCCAGTTAGGCTGGGGCTGTTCGGTGGCCTTCTGGGGTGTTAGGGTTACTTCCAGGGGTTTATTCGGGGCAACATGGAGTATAGGGGCAGTCACGTACCCTGACACCGGGACCGGTCCCTCCCACGCCTTCAGCAAGTTGACATGATATATTTGGCTTGTCTTGTTTCTGTGGGGGACGGCTACCCTGTAGGTAACAGGGGTTACTCTACTCAGGATAGGAAAGGGGCCTTGCCAAGTGGCTAACATCTTTTTCTCTGTGGTGAGTAATAGGATCAGAACCTGGTCTCCTACCTTGAACTCCCTTAGTTTGGTGTTTCTGTCGTACCACAGTTTTTGTTGGTTCTGGGACCTTTCCATGTTTCTGTGTACCTCGTCCCATAGCAAGGACAAAGTGTCCCTAAGGGACGCGCTATATTGTAGTAGAGGTTTTGCCTCGTCCTCTTCCTCGGTCCACTGCTCACATGTCAAGTCCAGGAGGGTACGGGGTCTCCTTCCAAACAACAACTCAAACGGCGAGAACCCCGTAGACTTCTGTTCATGGGATCGTATAGCAAAAAGGACCAGGGGCAGTTGTCGGTCCCAATCCCTCCCGGCTCGGTCGATGCTCTTTCTCAGCATCGTTTTGATGGTCTTGTTATACCTCTCCACAAGTCCATCCGTTTGTGGATGGTATACCGCTGTCCTTATTTGCTTGATACCTAACAGGTCGCACACCTGTCTCATCAACCGGGACATGAAGGGAGTACCCTGGTCCGTCAGGAGTTTGTGGGGGAACCCGACACAAGAGAACAGAGTGACCATGGCTTGGGCTACTGCTTTTGTGGTGGTGGTCGTCAAGGGGAACGCTTCCGGATAGCGGGTGGCGTAGTCCACAAAGACTAGTATGAACCGGTGGCCCCTGGCCGAGGGTATTAGGGGACCTACCAAGTCCATCCCTACTCTTCTGAACGGGACATCGATGACCGGAAGAGGCTGGAGAGGGGCTCGGGGTAATACGGGCTTGTTTACCAACTGGCATCGCACACATGCGGCACAGTACCTGGCCACTTCCTGATACACGCCAGGCCAATAAAACCTCTCCAGTAGATACTTGAGGGTGATTTCCTTCCCATAGTGGCCTCCCCCGGTTTGACTATGGGCCAGAGACAGCACCTGTTCGCGGAATGCTTTAGGGACCAACAATTGCACCTTCCCATGGTTGTTCTCATGTGTGTGCCTGTACAGAAGGCCTTTTTTTACTGAAAAATAGGGACCTACCTTCCCTGGTTGTTCTTCTTGGGCTTGACCCCAGGCATGTTGTAGGGTAGAGTCGTCTCTCTGGGCCTGATGGAAGTTCTGAGGTGGCTCTTGAGGTGTCTCTGGGGAAAGAAGGACAGGTACGGGTAGCACGCATTTAGACTGGCTGTACAGTGCTCTCTCCTCCCTCCTTTCTCTCCGAGTTTGTGCTCTTTTGGTAGCTGGAGCCCTTATGTCGTCATTTGAAAAGGGTGCGCTTTCTAGCCACCCCACTAGGGAGGTTGGGGAACTCAGGGAGTGGAGGTATTCGTGGAATCTAGGTAAGTCGGTTCCTAGGAGCACTAACTCGGGTAATGTGGGGACAACCCCTACCTTCCTCAGCTGGGGCTCCCCATTGATCTCCAACACTACTTCGGCCAAGGGATATAGCTTTTTCTCCCCATGAACACAGGTGACCTGAACGAACTCGCCCGTCACTAGTAGGGACTCAGGGATTAGCTCTTTGGATATGACGGTGTAGTGGCAACCCGTGTCCAGGAGGGCTGTTACCGCCTTCCCGTTTACATAAGCCTTTATCTTGTATCGGAGGGGTTTGTCTCCTGTGACTAAAATTCGCCCGCGTGTAAATCCCACCTCCATGGGTTCCGGGCCTGGGTGGCGTGTAGGGCAGTTACGGGCTATGTGCCCCCACTCAGCACAGTGGAAGCATTGCGGTCCCTGTGTCGGGGTTGTGATGGGGGCTCTTAAGGGGGTCTTTGGCAGAAAGGGACCCTTGGGTTCTGTCTGGGGTGTGGGGATTCTGGTTAGGGGTTTCGGGGATGAGACGGAGGATCGAGGGGTTGGGGAGTTGAATTCAGGAGAGCGGTGGTATGCGCAAGCCAGATCTACTGCTAAAGTCACGGACAGATTGGGGTGCTGTTTGACCCATGCTCGGGTGTTATATGGGAGGGCGTCGAGATACTGCTCCAGGTAGATCTTCTCTGTTATATCATCCGGGGTTGCTATAGAGGGCTGCAGCCAACGGTTTCCTAGATCCCGGATGCGAAAATACAGTGCTCGGGGATTGTCCCCCAGGCTCCATCTCTCTTTCCTGAACTGGCTGCGGTAATACTCTTGATCGCATCCCAGCCGTTCTAGGATGGCTTTCTTGACGTCGGGGTAGCTGGTGGTCCCTGCTGGATTGGCGGCCTGGTAGGCCGCTTGTAGCTCACCGGAAAGTAGGGGAGCAATATATTGACCCCATCTTTCCGGGGGCCAGGAGGCGGTTGTAGCTACACGCTCGAAGTTGACAAAGAAGTAGTCCGGATCGTCCCCGCTTTGGAACTTCTGTAAGACTGACCCTGGCACGTTGGGATGCACCCTAGCACTTGAGATAGCGTCCGTCAATCGTAGAATGGCCGTGTCCTGTACCTGCTGGTTATTGGTTAGGAGGGAGGCCTGGTCCTTAAGAGCTGTGTGCAGTTCCTCTCGGTCATGTTTAGCCTGTTTGGTCTGTTGCTCTATGACCAGTTGCAGGTGTCGTTGCCCCTCGGCGAGTTGGGTGATGATGGCCTCCATGTTCACGGGTTGGGTCATTGTATCAGGACCGCAAATCCCACTTCTGACACCACTGTGATGGTCTACCCCGGCTGGGACGCCCCCCCTGAGGTGCGCAGGTATGAAGCAGGGACGTCGGTTTAGGTGTGAGATGTTTATTTAGGCGTTCAGGCTCTATGGCTACACAACATGAAGTGTACAGTGCTGGGTGGCTCAGTCCTCCTTCTCCCGATAGTTTCTCGGTCGATGGGGATCCGCTTTCACTCCTCGGGGTCTCGGGCTGTCTGGTCCGTGTTGCAGCAGTCGGGGATGAAATGGCAGGGTAATAGGGAAAAGAAAGAAAGGAAATCTTTAAGGCAACTGTCCTGTTGCTCTAACATCAAAGGGGAAAGGGTTTGTGCACCACCACCAGTGTCCCTATTTGTGAGGTGTCTAGGTGAGGGGTAGTCGAGGTGTCGAGCTTGGTGTGGCCCTCAGCCCAGCACACCACCCCTTTAAGGTAAACGGATGCGCCGCAGCCACTTGCCTTGAACCACGACCCTCCGGGGCCGTGGTGTGGTGAGAACCGTCCTCCTTCTCTCTCCTCGGAGGGTCGGTCTCGCTCGCGGTCAACTGGAAGTCGTCTCCCGGGTTCTGTGGTCGGTCCGCCTCGTTGTCCTCGTCCGCGCCGTCCTCCGCTTTTCCTTCGCCTTCTCCAGTCGCGTTGCTCGCCTCTCGCTTCCTCTCCTCGGTCGGCATTCGATCGCGCTCCTCTCCGTCCTCGCTGTCCGTCTTTTGTCCTGGCTCGAGGGGTGTGGTCTCGGTGTTCCGAGCCGACGAGACTGGAGCGTAACCATCGTTTCCTGTTGGAGTGATCTCGGCGGCCATGTTGGAGTGCCCGGGGCTCCCCACGTCAGAGAGGGATGGGGCCTCGGCGGACTCATCACACTGGACAACGCCATTCAGAAAGAGGGAAAAAAGTGTAGGTGCCAATACGCAATCCTGGCGTACCCCCCTATTAACTTTTATTGGATCAGTAAGCTGGCCTTGGCAACCCCATCGAACCCTAGCAAAGTTAGCCTCATGGAGGCAAATAACTAATGATAAAATCTCTGAGGGGAGATCCATATCTTTCGAAACCTGCCAGAGCTTTTTTCTTGGGACAAGGCTCTCCCGACCAATGACCACAGTCTTCCAAGTAAAAAGAAGAAAACGAAACACATGATCAATGGTGCTCATTTTCTGTCTAAAACCAGCTTGGAAGGGAGTCAAGATATTATGTTCACTAATCCAGTCCTGTATCTTTGCAAGGAGTGCACGAGCGCACACCTTTTGAACACAATCTATAAGACTGATGGGTCTATAGTTACAAGGTGAAGATCTATTGCCTTTCTTGTAGACAGGAATCACCTCAGCTCCCTTCCATGAATTAGGTATTTGGGCTCCCTCTGCTATCTCATTGGATAGGGCCAAGATGTAGCTTGCCTAGTTCTCACTGTTGTGTACAAATACATCACCCAGAATGCCATTTGTTCCAGGGGCTTTAGCCTTTGCAATTGATTTGATGCAGGACTTAATGTCATTTTTAGAAAAGAAATCCTTGGCTGTAATAAGGACAAAATCGGGGGGGGGGGAGGGGGGGCATCTTGTAAAGCCGGCACACAGGGCCATGAATAGAATAGAGCAAAGTGGACATACCATGCTGTGATAGAAATATTATTAGTCGGAGGTAGTGGCCTATTGGTGTCCCCCCTGGTTACTAGGAGCCAAAGCGTCTGCAAATCTTTCCTAGCGCAGGCCTCCCCAATCAGCCTCCATCTATTGTCGTCCCAATGCCTTTTAGCTCTCACCTGAGCTGACTTGTAGGACCTCCTCAGTTCCCTCACTATGACCAGGTTCTTCGTTCTAATTGTCTGAGATAATTGGCGTCTGAGGACTCTACACTCCTGGCTGAACCAAGCAAACAGAGATCTTGGCTTAAGTCCAGGATTGGGGGCGCGAGGGTTCGACAAAATATATAGCCATCTGGTCAAAGACGAAAGTGTGGCAGGCCGGGCTCTCTTCCAGCCCTCCCAGATGGTTAGTTAGGCTTCGAATCTCTGCTGTACTTCTCAGTAGGTTTTGTTTAATTGATTCAAGCTTGCCTTCGTTCAAAGCTACCTGGGGCCATTTAAGACGTTGGTTATCATTTGTTGTGAGTAACTCCCTTGATGTTAGAACAGGTTTTGGAGAACTGCGAGGACCCACCCAGGGCGACCCCAAAGTGAGTTGCAGGGGATTATGATCACTATCGGTGGTAGAAGCCATAGCCATATCGATCAGTCTGGGCCATAGCCTTAGATCCAACAGAAAATAATCTATACGGCTTGTGTTGTTAGTCCTGTTAAAAGTATTTGCACCCATTTTGTTCGAGCTAGTGCGGCCGTTAGCAGCCCTTAATCCAAGCTCCAAGGAAAGGGCATTAAGTTGGAGTGCCACTGGGGGACATGCCACAGTCATCCTCATCCCTTGTTCCACAAATGTCCTCCCTCTCCAGTGGTTCAAAAGTAACGTTAAAATCGCCAGCTACAATCAAGGGTGATGGTGTGGTCCTATCGCCCAGGAGCTCTTCTAACTCATATATCATAGCCGACCTCCTTTCCGCCCTAGTTCCTCTGGCATAGACATTATAGATGTCAAGCGAGACGCCATTCTGGCCTTTGAGATGGATAGCTAGAATATATGAGCTGCTAGACGGGAGCTCACGGATTATACAATGGAGTGCAATTCTGACCCAAATTAGTAACCTCCCCGCAGGGCGGCCGGACTTGGTAGAGCGCGCTGGTTGATGAATGTTACGTAGCCTGGAACGTAAATAGGGGAGGTACTCCAGCTCTCTTGAAGTATACAAATATCAAAGGTTTCAATGTATTGAATCCAATGCTGGAAGGCCATTTTCGACCTTACCCCAGCCACATTCCATGACACTAGTTGGGGCATGCTGGGCTCTGACTCTTCCTGGCTATTTGTAAAATTCGCTCGTAGCTCATCTGGGCAATTTCCTGCCTGCACATGAGGCTGTTTGATTTATGAGTGGTGCTCCTCTAGACAGTCTTCTTTTAGTAGGAAATAGCTCTTTTTTGTTCTAACAGCCAATTAGGCAGGGGCATAATAGAATGGTCTTTAGAAAGCTGGCTTCTGATTGTGTAGGTAGTCTGAATATTTTGGATGATGGGCCAGTGGGCCAGTGGGGACTTTGGACGTAGGTATTTGCCTAAGTGCTGTAGTCAATCATTAGCTGCCAGATTAGAATCTAAACCAAGGTGGGGGACTGGGAGATGGGCAAAAGATGGTGAAGGATGTCACAGCAATCTATACTTGAATTGAATGCTTGTGGATGTGGGAGTACTGAATCTAGCTTTCAGGGCTATCAAATTATGGGCCACCTTCCCATCAGCCAGACACAATTCAATACAGTCCATGGAGTTGTTAGGGCAAGTTAGCCTTCTGGCTCGCAAGATGTCCTCCCTTAAAACTGAGCAGCAGCCCCTCACATGGCGGCTCCAGTGTATGGTTTTATTTATGAGGGAATCTTCCCCTTCGTACCTTAAGTGGGAGGGGGCTTTCGGCACATTGGTCATGTAGATGCATTTGGGGGGCGATGGAACATTATTTCGCCAACTGGGCCTACGTAGGGGATTGAAAATGGCAAGAAGCCCCCGTTGCACCAATGGGCCCCTAATGGCTTGTGACTGAGCTATTCTGACCCGCGTGGGTCTCTATGTGAGGCCAACTCAACTATGCTACACTTAGGTTTTGCAGTAACGATTTGTGCGAAAGGTTGGTGGGGCTCAATCTGCGCTACGTAGGTTGAGTTGGCATGGCGGGTGGGGACTGGATGGAGGATTGGGTATGGCTCTCACCTCTAGCTAATAAGAGTTTAACCTCTCCTGTAAGTTGTTTAATTGCTGATTTCAACGTACTAACTTCTGCCCTCAGATCATCTATAATCCTGTAAACAATGGGATCGGGCAAGGATAACATTTTAGTTAGTGTATCGCCTCCAACTTCACCTCTTTCGTCACCCCGCCTGCCACTTCTTCCCCTACCCCCATAGCTCTCTCCGTATCCTCCCTTCCTGCATGATCGTAGCTCAGTTTTTGGAGGGATGTGAACCTATTGCTAAGGGTAAGATCAGTGTCAAGTGGGCCATGGGCTGCATGGATTGCAAAAGGAGCTGAACTCTCTGGTTCAGCGCTAGCATCAGCGTCAGTTGTCACAGATTGGCTCGACTTGCTACTGCGCTTGTTAGGTTTCCTAAACATTGAGGGAATGCATTTTGGTAACCTCAGATTTGAGCCAGATGAAAGTCCACCTGGGCTACAGATTGAAGCAGACACAGGTGGGTCTAAAATTTCCTCACATTCAACCAATAGGTCATCAATGCTATCTAAAACACAATTACTCCCGGCATTCTTACTGGCCTCCTTGACTTTAATGGATTTCACCTGTGCCTCCCTTCCGACACAATCAGCAGATTTTCTCCTACCCATTTATAATCCTAAACCTAGGTTTTGTAGGTATGATGGGAACAAAACCACATGGGTCTTAGTTCCAGCTACACAGATAAAATATGTAATACCTTAGCTCCGGTTAAGGCCCCCCTGTTGACACCACCCTCAAACAGAGACACAAACACTCCTTGCCACTGGCTGCAGACAATTAGTAATATTAAATAGGAGCTGTACAGTCTTAAGGTCTTATCGATTAGTTGGCTGAAGGGCCACATAGACTCCTTAGACTTCCCACTCCATATTGACGGTAAACGTGTAATAAAGTTTAAACCCACTCACATAGAATAGGAAAATGGCTGTAATGGCACAGTACCTTGAGATGGCAAAGATAACATCCACAAAATCAATGTAAACAAAAGCCAAGGGGGATGGCCCTGCCCTGCCTCTTCCTATCAATGATGGGCAATGACGAGTCCTGCCCTTGGCCTTGGCTTCGCCTGGGCCCGTCCTGCGCGTGTCCTGCGCGCGTCCTGCGCTGCGGGACCCGCAAGGTAAATTTAAGCACCTCTAGGCGTGGCTGTGATGCGACACAGGAACGGGGGAGTCTGGGAGGTGGAGTCCTCTCCCCAATGCGGTGTACTTGCAATGTGCGGGTTTCCCACGCCGCAGGACCCGCAAGGTAAATTTGTTAAGCGCATCCGGACGCGGCGGTGATGCGACACAGGACCGGGGGAGTCTGGGAGGTGGAGTACTCTCCCCAATGCGGTGTGCTTGCAATGTGCGGGTTTCTACTATATATAATTATTTCATATATAATAAAAATAATGTCAAAAATTGCCAATATAAAACATTTTAAAAATAGATACTCATTTACATGGAAAAATGTCTTCTACATTTTTCTATGCTACTTAAAAATGTATATGTTTATATTCAATATCACAATATATTGTCAAAACTATTAATTAAATAATATTATGAAAAATAATATTATTTAATAAATATTAATTCAAAATATCTTACATTACGAAAAGTAATAAACGTATTTTTATTTTATTTTCTCAAAACTGCACTTAAATGTACTTGCTATACATCAAAAATATACTGTTTTTTTTATAATAGAATAATAAAAAGAAAATCCAAACAATTATTGTATTAACCAGTTCTATGTATTATGTATTTCAATAAATCTAAATTTTTGTTGCAATTAATTTTAGATACATATTACAGAAACCCAGAGCAATTTCTCATCTGTGTAAATAAAAATGTACTTTAACAAATATATGTGTTTTCATTAATTTAAAATACCAATCACTACACATAAATAACTTACTATTCCCACACCAACCTACCTTAAATCACAGAAGGTGCTAAACACTACACATAGATAATTTACTATTCCCACTCCAACATACATTCAGTCAGAGAAGGTGCTATACACTACACATGCATAATTTACTATTTCCACTCAAATCTACCTTAAGTCAAGGAAAGTGCTGAACACTCAACATATATACTTTATTATTGCCACTCCAACCTACCTTAAGTCAGGGAAGGTGCTGGACACTAAACATATATACTTTACTATTCCCACTGCAACCTACCTTACGTCAGATAAGGTGCTGGACATTAAACATATATATTTTACTATTCCCACGCAAACCTACCTTAAATCACAGAAGTTGCTGAACACTAAACATAGATAATTTACTATTCCCACTCCAACATACCTTCAGTCAGAGAAGGTGCTATACACTACACATGCATAATTTACTATTTCCACTCCAATATAGCTTACGTCAAGGAAGGTGCTGAACACTCAACATATATACTTTACTGTTGCCACTCCAACCTACCTTAAGTCAGGGAAGGTGCTGGACACTAAACATATAAACTTTACTATTCCCATTCCAAACTATCTCAAGTCAGGGAAGGTACTAGACACAGAGGGGCCGATTCCGATCTCGGTCGGAGGCGCACCCAATACCATTCGGTCGGGAAAAAAGCCATGCGAATGCCTGTTTCCCGACCGATCCGTACAGCATACCGAACGAGTAAGTACGATGCGCACAACAGCACAGAATCCGGCCGAGTCGTACTCACCCAATCCAGGTCCTGTTCTCCGACCGAGGCGAATCCGGAAACGCAGAATCGAGTCGCACGGAAGGGAAAATGCAGCTCCGTCCGGCCGAACAAGTACGATGCGCTTTCCGTACGCGCCGAACCCGTCGCTACGCACGGCACGGCACGTCAAAGCATCCGGGAGAGGCGCACATAAGCTCCGATTCGCGCCACAACACGATCCATGGCTACGAGGCGAACACGCCAGCGACGAGGACGACGCGAAGCGACGAGGACGACGCGAAGCAACGAGAAAGACGAACGACACGAACCAACCATGAATCCCTTCGTCCCGATCATACCAATATTCTACATTTACTACCGGAACAGGCACGGACGCGTACGGCGCAGAAGGTAAGTCAGACACCAACCACAAAACACATACAACACGTACACGACACATCACACACACACAGAGGGATGCAGAATTTACTTACACCAGCAACAGCAGCACCATAGGGGCGGGATGCCCATCACCAATGCCACATATGCACACAGGGGCCTGAATGCGCACCACCACCCCTACCCAGGGGGGCCGGATGCCAACCACCACTACCACCCTTAGCCAGGGGGTGCCAGATGCCCACCACCACTACCACCCTTACCCAGGGGGCTGGATGCCTACCACTACTACCACCCTTAGCCAGGGGGTGCCAGATGCCTACCACTCCTACCACCCTAAGCCAGGGGGCTGGATGCCAACCACCACTACCACCCTTAGCCAGGGGGTGCCAGATGCCCACCACCACTACCACCCTTAGCCATGGGGGTGCCAGATGCCTACCACTACTACCACCCTTAGCCAGGGGGCTGGATGCCTACCACTACTACCACCCTTACCCAGGGGGGCTGGATGCCTACCACTACTACCACCCTTACCCAGGGGGTGCCAGATGCCTACCACTACTACCACCCTTACCTAGGGGTGACAGATGCCTACCACTACTACCACCCTTACCCAGGGGGCTGGATGCCTACCACTACTACCACCCTTAGCCAGGGGGTGCCAGATGCCTATCACCACTACCACCCTTACCCAGGGGGCTGGATGCCTACCACTACTACCACCCTTACCCAGGCGGGTGCCAGATGCCTACCACTACTACCACCCTTACCCAGGGGTGCCAGATGCCTACCACTACTACCACCCTTACCCAGGGGGCTGGATGCCTACCACTACTACCACCCTTAGCCAGGGGGTGCCAGATGCCTACCACCACTACCACCCTTACCCAGGGGGGCTGGATGCCTACCACTACTACCACCCTTAGCCAGGGGGTGCCAGATGCCTACCACCACTACCACCCTTACCCAGGGGGGCTGGATGCCTACCACTACTACCACCTGTAGCCAGGGGGTGCCAGATGCCTACCACTACTACCACCCTTACCCAGGGGGCTGGATGCCTACCACTACTACCACCCTTAGCCAGGGGGTGCCAGATGCCTACCACCACTACCACCCTCACCCAGGGGGCTGGATGCCTACCACTACTACCACCCTTACCCAGGGGGGCTGGATGCCTACCACTACTACCACCCTTACCCAGGGGGTGCCAGATGCCTACCACTACTACCACCCTTACCCAGGGGGTGCCAGATGCCTACCACTACTACCACCCTTACCCAGGGGGCTGGATGCCTACTACTACTACCACCCTTAGCCAGGGGGTGCCAGATGCCTACCACCACTACCACCCTTACCCAGGGGGGCTGGATGCCTACCACTACTACCACCCTTAGCCAGGGGGTGCCAGATGCCTACCACCACTACCACCCTCACCCAGGGGGGCTGGATGCCTACCACTACTACCACCCTTACCCAGGGGGCTGGATGCCTGTCACTACTACCACCTCTACCCATGGGGGGCTGGATGCCTACCACTACTACCACCCTTACCCAGGGGGCTGGATGCCTGTCACTACTACCACCTCTACCCATGGGGGCTGGATGCCTACCACTACTACCACCCTTACCCAGGGGGGCCGGATGCCTACCACTACTACCACCCTTACCCAGGGGGTGCCAGATGCCTACCACTACTACCACCCTTACCCAGGGGGTGCCAGATTCCTACCACTACTACCACCCTTACCCAGGGGGCTGGATGCCTACCACTACTACCACCCTTAGCCAGGGGGTGCCAGATGCCTACCACCACTACCACCCTCACCCAGGGGGGCTGGATGCCTACCACTACTACCACCCTTACCCAGGGGGTGCCAGATTCCTACCACTACTACCACCCTTACCCAGGGGGGCTGGATGCCTGTCACTACTACCACCTCTACCCATGGGGGGCTGGATGCCTACCACTACTACCACCCTTACCCAGGGGGGTGCCAGATGCCTACCACTACTACCACCCTTACCCAGGGGGTGCCAGATGCCTACCACTACTACCACCCTTACCCAGGGGGTGCCAGATTCCTACCACTACTACCACCCTTACCCAGGGGGCTGGATGCCTACCACTACTACCACCCTTAGCCAGGGGGTGCCAGATGCCTACCACCACTACCACCCTCACCCAGGGGGGCTGGATGCCTACCACTACTACCACCCTTACCCAGGGGGCTGGATGCCTGTCACTACTACCACCTCTACCCATGGGGGGCTGGATGCCTACCACTACTACCACCCTTACCCAGGGGGGCTGGATGCCTACCACTACTACCACCCTTACCCAGGGGGTGCCAGATGCCTACCACTACTACCACCCTTACCCAGGGGGTGCCAGATGCCTACCACTACTACCACCCTTACCCAGGGGGCTGGATGCCTACCACTACTACCACCCTTAGCCAGGGGGTGCCAGATGCCTACCACCACTACCACCCTTACCCAGGGGGGCTGGATGCCTACCACTACTACCACCCTTAGCCAGGGGGTGCCAGATGCCTACCACCACTACCACCCTCACCCAGGGGGGCTGGATGCCTACCACTACTACCACCCTTACCCAGGGGGCTGGATGCCTGTCACTACTACCACCTCTACCCATGGGGGCTGGATGCCTACCACCAACACCACCCCCACTCATAGGATGGACAATGCATGACACAACCAGCACACCACAACCTAGGGAATGGAAGAAAAAGACATCCCCCAACACCATGACAAGCGTGTGTAGACTGTGTCAAATGCCTACAACACTGAACATGACTTTGAACATACAATGTGACCCCCTATCACATGTGCCACACATATATGTGTGTGGCCCCCACAATGCAAGCAGGCCATGACCATTGTGGCAATGGGGTCCAAACCCCCATCATCACAGTGACCAAAATGTAAGTGTGGGGTCCATAGCTGAAGCACATTTTGAACATTGTGGCAATGGGGTCCAAACCCCCATCATCACAGTGACCAAAATGTAAGTGTGGGGTCCATAGCTGAAGCACATTTTGAACATTGTGGCAATGGGGTCCAAACCCCCATCATCACAGTGACCAAAATGTAAGTGTGGGGTCCATAGCTGAAGCACATTTTGAACAGTGTGGCAATGGGGTCCAAACCCCCATCATCACAGTGACCAAAATGTAAGTGTGGGGTCCATAGCTGAAGCACATTTTGAACATTGTGGCAATGGGGTCCAAACTCCCATCATCACAGTGACCAAAATGTAAGTGTGGGGTCCATAGCTGAAGCACATTTTGAACAGTGTGGCAATGGGGTCCAAACCCCCATCATCACAGTGACCAAAATGTAAGTGTGGGGTCCATAGCTGAAGCACATTTTGAACATTGTGGCAATGGGGTCCAAACCCCCATCATCACAGTGACCAAAATGTAAGTGTGGGGTCCATAGCTGAAGCACATTTTGAACAGTGTGGCAATGGGGTCCAAACCCCCATCATCACAGTGACCAAAATGTAAGTGTGGGGTCCATAGCTGAAGCACATTTTGAACATTGTGGCAATGGGGTCCAAACCCCCATCATCACAGTGACCAAAATGTAAGTGTTGACAAAGAAAGAGCTGCAACTGCCAAACTGCATGGATGATTCCTGGTCACAGAACATAAAACACATCAGTGGCAAAGTAGTGCATGTGTCCCATTGCAACATAAATTGGGGGAGCCAAATACTGCAGTGAAAATAAGACATACCTTTGGCCATGTGCAGACAAACAACACCCATAGGGGCTGACACTGTCAACATTCATCAATGACACAATGACAGAAGTGACCATCAGAATGCAGACCCACATATTTGCACCAATGGGCACACAAATGCAGATACCCTGTGGAGACTGTAGATGTGAGGTGAACAGATACCATACCATGGCAGTAATGGGACACACAAACCATGATCATTGTGCTGACCGATGACCTAGGAGTCCCAGGGACAGCAGGGGAAAGCCACCAAACTACATACAGCCAATGGCACACCCAAGATATGCCAATGCAGTGGTGCAGATGCACAAACACAAACAGGCAGACCCACACTGCACATCATACACAACAGGTGAGGGGGGGTTGCCAGTGTCCCCAGGCAACCACACAACACATGAGGAGACCTGAATACCAATCATACAGATGTGCATACAGTGCCACACAAAGGTAACTCATGGATCCAAATCCCCTATGTGGGCAAGCAGGCATTGTCAGATGAGAGGGAGCACAAATCACACATGTCACACAGGCACGTAGGAACAGCAACTGACACAGCAAGACACAGACACACCACAGCACTACCCCCAGGGCCCCCACAATGTGGTGACCCTGGGCTGCATTACAATCCCACTGTGATGACAAAGCTAAATGTCGTTCACACTGTGAACCACAGTCATGTGTCCTGAGCAACAAACTACCATCACACCTACACAAGCACAAATCAATCAGCATGGCCAGTAAGCCAAGGCCAACATGGAGGCAGGGGCCTAGCCGGGCAACAACTCTCCTCTGCACACACTCAACACCACACCCTCGACCTCCAACAATGTGCAGCAGTGAAGCACACATGCACTGGTGACATTGCACATGCACCCATGACTATTCCAGGGTGGTGGGTGGGAACCAAGGTGCAGAAACACATCACACATGGCCACTCAACAAGACTCCTGAATGTCTGACACACTGCACACTACGCTGTACATGGACATGACGGCAATACCACACCAACCAATGGGATCCCAGCCACAGTCACACACCAATGAAGAAGCCAAGGTCACCCACAAAGAACACACATAGACAACAACCAACATTGCAGCCCGGACCCTGAGGAGTGCCAGCAGTCACACACACAACGTGTCACAATCACTGAAAGATAACACAAACTGGAAATCACATGACAGGGGCAAACAACAAGTGCCAAGGGGAAACCTGACTGTGACCCATCTGCGTCTGCACACAAACTCAGCCCTGACAGCAAACACACCTATGGGTGACACACTGATGACCAGTAATGTGCCATGCACCCACATCACAGAGAACCCAGGGAGAAGACTTTGGGGGAACATAGGTCAACTCAGCAAGCATCACAAACAGGTACAACACTAGGGATCACAGCATGCACAGCTAAAAGGAAGTGAACACACAGACATGCACATACAACACACACCTTGGGCACAGGCAATGTCACAGGAGTACACACTGCCATGAGGGGACTCCACTCCTGTGTGAGGAAAGCTGTGCCATATGTTGCCTCAGTAGGGCCCCATCATGTCAGCTGAGCACTTGGTCACACAATCAACAATTAGCACCAAATGAGGGCTCCCGTCACATCAGCCTGGTCATGGAAGTGCCAACGAAATCATCAGCACAGATCCAACACACTTGTATAGCAATGTTGCACTGACAACACAGATGAGTCCTTCCACATTGATGCCCAAACGTGCATGTCCAGTGGAGATGGCCACACGGTCAGGGAAGTAGACGAATTGAACAATGGCAGGCACAACAGATGTGCAGGGGTGGAAGCCACAGATGTGAAATTGCTAATGTAAGTAGGAAATCCCATTGCCAAATATTGAACACATGACACCCTCAGATGCTGCTATGGATGACATGGATACACCACAGGATAGGACACATTCCCCCTGGACCACATGGGTTCCTGCACAGTAACACTTCATTATCATGAGACCAAATATCACCATCACTGCAGCAAGGGCATGGTTAGCATCATCAACAACATGTACATCAGAAGCATAAGCACTAGAGAACAGAAAGTTGCTTTATTCAGCATATGTGTGTAATGAAAACTGAAAGTCCAGAAAAACACAAAGGCCAATGGCCAGTCCATTGTCAAAGTCCAAACAGGGTGACAGTGGCAGATGTCACCCTACGCATGCCTGCACAAAACCAGGGACAATCCACTAGGAGGGGCAACCGGGGGGCAGGCCAGGCACCGCAGGGACAGGATCAGGGCTCACCAGGAGGAAGGAGGGAAGGGGTGGTGGGTGCTGGAGAGCCACTGACAACTGCAGTGGAGGTGTCTGACATGGTGTGTGCCGGCACAACTGGGGGGCATGACTCAGATGTTGTGGGTGCCGGCACGACTGCAGTGGACCCTGCAGATGGAGTGGACAGGTCCGCCACTGCAGTGCCCAAGTCAGACAGGGTGGTAGTGGACTCCACTGCAGTGCCTACCACCAGGGGAGGAGAATGGGGAACAGGCAAGGTGGGCTGGACAGAGGGGAGGACACCCTCACCACATCAGTGGCACAGACAAGCGCAGCGGGGGGTGTGGTGCCGGGAGAGCAAGTGGCAGGGGGAGAAGGCCGGATCCGCTTGGGGATGGTATATCTGTGGGTGGGGGAACCTGGGGCAGGGTGTGGTGGGGGCACCTGTGGAGTGGGGGCCTGAGGGATGGAGGAAGGAGACCTGGTGCCTGAGCTGCAGGGCGGCGGCGGGGTCTTGCTCTTATGACTCCGGGGGACTTGCGGGTGGGGGCCTCAGTCTGTCTGCGCCTGGGGGAGGGTGTCCGGGGGCGAGGGGCACTCTGCTCCGTGTGGGTGGGCTTCCTCTTCCCCCTGAATGCTGTATCAGCTGGATCGGAGGGGAAGAGGCCGAGGTCACTGAGGAAGAGCCGCTGGGTCTTTGGGGTTGCAGGTGAGGCAAGGGAGGTTGCTTTGGAGGGAGAGGCAACTGAGGACTGCGCAGTGCTCGTGGATGCGTGTGTGTGTTCCAGGGCCCCATCCCCTGTGAGTCTGGTTTCAGTCCCCTGACTGTGCGTGCGTGTGCGTTTTGTTTGTGGCGTGTGTGTCTGTGTGCTGGATGTGTGTGTGCTGGTGTGTGCCTGTGCCGGTGTGTGTGTGCTTGGGACGGGTAAGGTGCTGGGGAGTGTGGATGGAGCAGAGGCAGGAGGGGTGAGGGACTGTCTGAGGAGGGACACTGCTGCCGTCAGGGAGGAGTCCATGGACCTATTGCCCCTCTGTAGGTCAGACATGCCCGATGAGATGCCCTCCATGAACGACACCAGCTGAGTCAACAGAGCGGTGTGCGCATGGAGGACACTCAGCATGGCTGTCTGCCCTACATGGAGCTGGCGAAGGAGGTACACAGACTCCTCACTCAGGGCAGCAGGGGACACAGGGGCAGGGGTGCGGTGCCTGGCCCAAAGGAGACACGCTCCCGAACATGGGAGCCTCCACGGACCTGGGGAATGGGAGCCGATGGGAGGGCGGTGGTGGTGCTGGTGGTGGCGGGGACAGCAACACTAGCTGGGGTGTGGTGGCTGCTGACACCCGCCTCCATAAGGGAGTCATCCTCCGAGTTGCTCTGGTCCTCAGCTGAGGTGGATGGTGCTGAGGACTCCTCGGTGTGGCTCCCCTCGCCCTCCGTGCCACTGGGTCCCTCCGACCACTCCTCGGCTGCTGACCCAGTCTGGCTCTCCGGCTCCTCCTGGTCCGTGGAGCTGTCCCCTTCCGTGGCCGTGGATGTATCTGCAAACAATGGGGAAACAGACAGACATCAGTCACCTGCACCAAACGCACACACCACTGTGAGCACAGCACATTACAGAGCAAGCCCTGGCATCATTAGTTGTACATTGCTAAAAGTGCCCTAACTGAACAGGAGAAGCCAATTGTCAGTCTGATGCCAACCATGGCACTCACATCCCACATGGCCTTGCACCCATCTGTCTGGTGTCTGTTGGATAGCAACACCCCAGTGTGGACACATGCACCAACTACACAGTAGTTGGACAGTGCAGAGGACACGGTGTAGCATGTGGACATGCACACATCACAACTCTTGCCACTGAGTCAGTACAGGTTTCCGGATGAAAGGGACGCCCAGAGTCAAATAGGAAATGCATGTGATGCATACCAGCGACAGACACCATGATGCACCCATGTCCTGATAGCCATCGCCACAATGGTGTGCATGTAGCACATGTCACTCCCCTGCAGGATCACCAATAAGTAGACACATGCCATGGCGGAGGCATGACTGCTAAGTCATACATCACTGTCTCAGTGATGTATGACTTGGCAGCCAGACAACAACACTCTGCACTGTGTCACAATAGTAGGTCATGGGGAATGCAAGTCCTGGAGCTGCACAAGTGCACATGTACATCCCCCACACAACACATCATCTTAACCCTCATCTGTCCAGGTCATACCGATTGGACATATGGGAGACCTGTGACACTACCCTCTGAACCTGAGCCCCTCACAATCTGCTGTGAATGGGGAACAGCTGCCTGAACTTCACATTCGCATACCCCAGTCTGCACGGGCAGCTGATCAAACACCTATGTGACACACAAGTATCGTCTCCTATGGTCACATCTCCAGTGGCATGCTGAGCCCCTACCGAGAAACACCCCAGCAGTCCTGGCAACAAATTCACAGCACACTGACACAGAGGCAGACACCTGAGGGGTCAAATCACTGCGCACAATGTGTCAGCTGATACATGGGAGTGGGAGTACAGAGTGCATTGCATGGCCTGGAGTAGGCATGACTGTCCTGCCCCACATGAATGAGGGATGAGCCCTGGACAGTGGATAGCTGGCTATGTATGTGTGACACACGTAATCTGCACACTCCTGGGGCCCAAACATTGTTCCCACCCGCTGCATGGGTGTGTGCCACATACCCCAGGCACATGTGGTGGCTCAGCTCAGCAAGTGGACCGCATATCAAAGCAACACGCAGATTACATGTCCGAACACAGGCGTTGTGTGAACAATGGACCCACCCATGATGCCCACAACAGAGTTAGGGAAACAGATGCTGTCCCCCACCTTTAGTGAAGCAAACTGCAAGGACACAGTCCCAAGTGACACAATTCCCTGAATGTAAGGGCCACACCTGGGTATCAGATGAGGAGTGGGCAGTGCACAATAGAGGGACATGGCTCCTGGACAACATGACTGCTGTACTGTGGCAGTTTAACCAGGCCAGAGGAGGGCACATAGCATGTAATACAGAGTTCACAGTGCAGTCTTTGACTCACCCCTCCTTGCTGCTGTCTGGCCTTCAGCTGCCCATCCAGGTCTGGAAACACCACCGCCAGGATCTGGAGCATGTGGGGGTCAGGGTCCGTGTTCCACCCCTCCTGCGAGGAGGCGACAGCTTCAGCTGGACCCGTGCAATCCTCCGGGTCCAGCCCCGAAGGTCCTGCCACCTCTTCTGGCAGTTGCGGATCCGGCGCTTGTAGACCCCCACGGACCGGACAGCCCGGACGATGTCCTTCCAGATCTCCTGCTTCCGATGGGCATTAACCTGTCAGGATGACAAAGTGAAAAGGCCATTACTACACATGCAACATATCCGTGCATGACACAGTTGTATATACATGTCTCAATCACAGGGGCACATGATGTACACAGGCAGTGCAACGCTGCCCATGGACAGTTTGCCAGACGTCACTACATGGTATCATTGCATGGGAAGTAAAACCTTGTTCAAATGCACTGTCACTGCACCATACCTGTCCAGTGCATGTCACTGCACACTATGGGGGGTGACAACTACTCAGTAAGCCTGCTAGCCAGTGGCGTGCAGACTTTCAGCCTTGCTAGTCAGACAAAATGCACATTCAGAAAGGCAGTGCACAGAACACTCACCTGCTCCCCTGGTGTCCCATACAGCTTGCTGTACTGTGGAAGTAGGCTGTCCAGCAGGGCCTGGTTCTCCTCAAGGCTGAAGGCTGGGGCTCTCTCCACAGTACGTGCCATTGCAGGGTCCAGAGGGGCAGAGACAGCAGCAGTGCAGTGGCAGATGTCGTCCTGGAGCATGTAGTGCAGGCAAGTGAGCTCTCAGGGGATCAGCCAGCAATATATATGTGCTGGAGAGGCAGATACTGTCCCTTGTGTAAGCCTGGGCGTAGTTCGCGAAGTAGCGCTACGCGAAGTGCAGTTCGCACTACGCGAGCTACGCATAGCACTACGCGAACTGCGTAGTGCGCTGTTCGCAATGATTGCACAGTGCCGGATGCTTGTCCGCACTGTGCAATCATTGAAAACGGCATCTTGCACAGTGCGAGCTGTCTCTTACTGCCGCTCGAGTAGATTTTTACTCGAGCGGCAGCTTCTCAACGCGGACTGGTAGTTTCTCATCGCGAGCGGTCGCGAGCATACGCGACCACTCGCAGTGAGAAACCTGACCTAACCGCGTTGAGAATCTCGCCGGGAGGTTTATTTTCCACGCTCGCGATCGGCAACTTGATGTTGCTGATCGCGAACGAGGAAAAGTCTCGCCGGGATAGTCATTTGCTTGCTCGCGGTCGCCAACTTGACGTTGAGGACCGCGAGCAAGCAAAAATGACCGTTGCACTACGCTACGCTGCGCTACGCGTGTTTGCACTGTGCTACGTGCAATTCGCGTTGTGCGAAGTAGCGCAAACTTCGCAAACTACGCGAGCGTAGAGTAGTACTTCGCCCAGGGTTACCCTTGTGTCCAAAGTGATAGGTCCAAGTCGTTTGCATCTTCTGAATCTGGCCAATCCATGGAATAGCAGCACCAATACACGCCCACAGCATCCTTCAAATCTTCAACTTCATGACATACATGATTTTGCAACATTGTTGTGGGTGACCAACTGAATTTCCAGCAACCGACTCGTTCGAATTTCGAAAACACGTCCGTTGCCAGGCTAGGCCATTGTCAATGGGTGCGCACCGATCGGTCCATTGCGGTACAACGCGTACAGGGGTACCCGCACACATTGAATGCAATGGGCCGGCCGGGGGCACCGATCGGTCCATTGCGGTACAACGCGTACAGGGGTACAACGCGCACCCGCACACATTGAATGCAATGGGCCGGCCGGGGCACTGATCGGTCCATTGCGGTACAACGCGTACAGGGGTACAACGCTGCACCCGCACACATTGAATGCAATGGGCCGGCCGGGGCACCGATCGGTCCATTGCTGATCAACGCGTACAGGGGTACAACGCGTACCCGCACACATTGAATGCAATGGGCCGGCCGGGGCACCGATCGGTCCATTGCGGTACAACGCTGCATAGGGGTACAACGCTGCACCCGCACACATTGAATGCAATGGGCCGGCCGGGGCACCGATCGGTCCATTGCGGTACAACGCGTACAGGGGTACAACGCGTACCCGCACACATTGAATGCAATGGGCCGGCCGGGTGCACCGATCGGTCCATTGCGGTACAACGCGTACAGGGGTACAACGCGTACCCGCACACATTGAATGCAATGGGCCGGCCGGGGCACCGATCGGTCCATTGCGGTACAACGCTGCACAGGGTATAACGCGTACCCGCACACATTGAATGCAATGGGCCGGCCGGGGCACCGATCGGTCCATTGCGGTACTAACGCATACAGGGGTATAACGCGTACCCGCACACATTGAATGCAATGGGCCGGCCGGGGCACCGATCGGTCCATTGCGGTACAACGCGTACAGGGGTACAACGCGTACCCGCACACATTGAATGCAATGGGCCGGCCGGGTGCACCGATCGGTCCATTGCGGTACAACGCGTACAGGGGTACAACGCGTACCCGCACACATTGAATGCAATGGGCCGGCCGGGGCACCGATCGGTCCATTGCGGTACAACGCGTACAGGGGTACAACGCGTACCCGCACACATTGAATGCAATGGGCCGGCCGGGTGCACCGATCGGTCCATTGCGGTATCAACGCGTACAGGGGTACAACGCGTACCCGCACACATTGAATGCAATGGGCCGGCCGGGGCACCGATCGGTCCATTGCGGTACAACGCGTATAGGGGTACAACGCGTACCCGCACACATTGAATGCAATGGGCCGGGTACAACGCGTACCCGCACACATTGAATGCAATGGGCCGGCCGGGTGCACCGATCGGTCCATTGCTGTTCAACGCATCCCTGTACAAGTGACTGGCATATGTCACCATGCCTGTCTCAGATGGACATATGCCAGCCACAGATAGCTCCCAGGGAGTGAGGGGCACACCTACAACACGACAGCCTGTCCAAACTGTATGATAAGGCATGTAAGGCTGCATTTCCTATTGTGTGTATGTTGGTGTACATGTTGTCCTGTGGGTGTCACCTGGGGGCAGCCACCCCCAGGCTGTGCACGTGTTCATGGGGACAGGATCCTGGGTGTTACGTGTACATGACCACTGTGATGTGCAACTGTTCATATCTGTGCATGTGCCATGGTCACATTTCACGGTGGTGTATGTGTATGTCATGTCACATACCCCGTGAGTCCCATGTGGGACGGTATGTTTGAGCCAGGGTGTCCCAGTGGCACAATAGTGATGGTCCTCCACAGTCTGTGTGCATGTAGTGTTTACAATGTCTCTGATTTCATGTGCACAATGGGAGACAGTCTCCACATCCACGTTGTGTGTGCATGGACTTTGATGTTGTGCGTGTGTGTGTCACAGACGTCCATGTCTGTCCTGCAGTGGCAAGTGGGACCACTACCTGTGGGGGTCATAGTTGTTTTGCTGTGGTGTATACATGATACTCCATGTAATGCCAGTGTCCATGTGGCAATACAGGGTCCCTGGGAATGTACCTGTCGTTGAGCTGTGATGCCTGGGGCACATCTGTCCTCACATGTCACTGTGGGGGTGATTGTGACACGGCAGCAGGAGATGGGAACTGTGACACGGCCTCATGATATCCAATGGGCCAACCTGGGACTTATTGATGCCACTTGTTGAACCGTGATGACAGATGTTGGCCATGTATGTACCATACATATCCTTACGGAACTGCACACTTCATGTAGTTGTGCCTCATAATGATGTATGTTGGGATATTGAGTGTGTTCAATGCCGCATATGTGGGCTGACTGACAATCTTGCTTTCTTCTCCTCTGCACTGCAGGGCTCCTGCTGTCCATCGACCATTCCCAGACCTGGCAACGATGGTGGAACGGGACAGCATCCGACGGTACCGCTTCACCAGGCAGCTGATTGAGGATTTGGCAGTGCAGTTGGCCCCACATTTGCAGCCTGGCCGGCCGTATCCTACAGCGCTGACCCCCAAGGTGAAGGTGATGGCAGCCCTACACTTCTTTGCCACCGGTACCTTCCAACATACTGTGGCGACTGCTGGTGGGATGTCACAGACCATGTTGAGCCGTGTGCTCCGCGATGTTTTGGTGGCAATGTTGCTATTCCTGAACCGGTACATCTATTTCCCTAGACTGCAACGACTCACTGACGTGAAGAGTGACTTCTATGCCCTGGGGAGGATGCCGCATGTCATTGGCTCCATTGATGGGACACATGTGGCTTTGGTACCACCACAGGCCCAGGAGCAGGCCTACCGTAACCGCAAGCACTACCACTCGGTCAATGCACTGGTGGTGTGTCTTGCAGATATGACCATCACACACGTGTGTGCCCGTTTCCCTGGTTCAGCACACGATGCCTTTGTGATGAGGAGTAGTCGCATCCCCAGGATGATGGCACAGATGCAGAACCAGCGTGCCTGGCTTGTCGGTGTGTACTGACTTTGTGCCATTGTGTGTGATCTGATCTGTAGTATTCCGCCCACTTTTCCAAGTCAGCTAATGTGCACTTGTCTGTCCGTAGGTGACTCGGGATACCCCAACATGCCGTGGTTGCTGACACCCCTCAGGAACCCTGTGACACCAGCCCAGATGCGCTACAATGAGGTACATGGTCGGACCAGGAGAGTGATTGAGCGGACATTTGGTCTCCTGAAGAGCTGCTTCCGCTGCCTGGACAAGACAGGAGGGTCCCTCCCATATGCCCCTGCGAAAGTGCGCAAGATTATCATCGTCTGCTGCATGCTCCACAACCTGGCAGTGCGGAAGGAGTTGCCTCTCATCCAGGATGACAATGACCAACATCCGCCACCTGTGGAGGATCCTGGCCTGGACCACGATGCCAGTGATGATGATGATGATGAGGGTGATGTCCGCACACAGCTCATCACCAACTTCTTTAGCTGAATGTGAGTATCCTGAGGTGTCATGTCAATGATGTGAGTTGGCATGATATGTGTAGGTGGTGCTCTGGTGCTGTTGGAGTGTGTCCATGGGCTACTTGACTGGATGTGTGTAGCGATGTGTGCTTACAGGTGGTCTGTACTCCCCAACAGTGTTGACATGCTAACTTGGTTCTGGGTGGGTATCTTGTAACATGTATTGTGCATGAGTTTTGCTGTTCTGTCCTGTTCTCCATTGCTTTTGACTGTGTGTCATTTCTGTCCTTCACAGGGTACTTTCAGATTCGTTTGGTCAACTGTGTCCACCGACGACGTGATTGTACTTCCAGGGTGGTAGCTGTTGTGTCCCTACAGGTGATGTGCGCCACACCCATGGACTTCCTTCCTTCTACAGTTGTTGACTGTGTGCCCACTGCCAGGTGGGATTACCTTGCATCTGTAGTGGTTACGACATGTTGCAACTGTGTAATAAACCTGTGCTTCACTTTGTGATGTGCGTTGTCTGTGGTCACACATTTGACTGCCATTTGCTTACTGCACCTGTGGGCTACTTGACTACAACTGGGAATAGGTGTGGTGTCTGTGCATTGCACCGTCTTCCCTGGCAACATAAGTGTAGGCAATGAGTCAGATGGCCTAGGTGTGTATGTGTTGTGTAGCCCTGGTGGTGTGTCTCCCTCATATGTGTCACGTTGCCTTTACTCACATGCCTGTGTTGTACTTGCTGTTGCAGTTCGCATACACAGTGTAATTTTGCAGTTCATCATCCCCATAACAGCACCCACGTTGGAATCACAACAGAGGCAAGTATGGTGTATTAGTGTGTTTATTGTGATACATTTGTGTGAATAGTGCATAGGATGGGTAGTGCTGTACATATATCTTGCAATCAGAAGTTCCTAGGTGAATTGAAAGTCCTGGTAGACAAAATCCCCAGTATCGGGGCCACAGTGGTCTGAGACATTGGTCCAACTTGTACTCCCCATGCAATGTGTGGGAGTTGTGTTGCCGTCAACAGGGTGAACAGTCTGTGCACAAAGGTGAACATCCAGAACAGGTTCAGGCTTCCTGGGAGTTGCGCTTGGCCATCGGCCTCTCACTTGCCCCTCCTCGGACGACCCCTCTTCTTTGGGGGGGCCCTCAAGTACAGGCTGCTGCGGTGCAGGGGACTCTCCGCCAGAGTCATCCTCCCTCCCTGTGGCAGTTGCAGTTTGTTCAGCACCAGATGTTGTTGGCACACAGGGAGGTGTGGACTGGTTGCTGTTCATCTGGCGGAGGCATTGTAAAATGTCCCTGTGCACCGCCGTCATCTCTTGCAGTGCGTCCCACTTGGACAACACGCGGGACATGTGTGAGTCCAAGCGGGCATGATGGGCAGCCTGCTGCTGTTTCATGTCTCTGAGGAGCCCCACTACCTGGCTGAGATCTCCGGTGCTGGACTGGTACGCATCGGCTATGCGTACCAGTTGTGGGTCATCATGCACACCAGCAACCTCTGCAAGCAGCGACCTCTGTCTCCCACCCCTCCCACCACCCCTGCCGACATGTGCAGTGCGTGCAGTGGCACGCACAGATGACCCTGGTCCCCCTTGGGGGATGGTGGTGGTGGTGTCCATGGCCCCACGTTGGTCCAGGGTCCCTGTGCTGGTGTTGCTCCTTGTTCTGTCCATGTCGGCAGGGATGGTATTTGTGGTGACAGTCGTTGGAGGGGTGGGTGCAGGGGGTGCAGCTGGTGGTCCTGCTGGTGCTGCAGCTGGTGGTCCTGCTGGTGCTGCATGTAGACTTGCACCGGATGTGCCAGGTTGGTCTACTTCGTCCGAGGAGGGCAGAGGCTGTACGACACCAGTGAGCTCCGCATCCTCTTGAGCCTGGGACTGGGACTCCTCAGCGTCTGCTGCTGTGTCCCCATCATCACCTGTTTTTGGGAGACACACACAATGTATGTTATGTTTCTGCAGGCATCAATGGTTGACACACCTGACAGTTGTGACTGTGCCTCTGGGTGCGGGCCTGTACATTGCATTGTCCTAAGTCGTCACAGTCAGGGGTTGATATTGGTGTGGCACATTGTCCTGCATTATTTGGGCATTTCTATGTATTTGTTGGGGTGTGAACATGGTCTGCATTGGTTGTATTTGGTTGACAGCCGGCCCTCCTTCCCACCCAGCCAGTCAGTTATCCCACCATGGACTGTGCTTGCATTGCAGGGAGTGGATGTTGTCTCTCAGGATGTCAGTCAGTGGTGTTGTGCTGTTTGTTGGTGCACAGTTCCCAGCAGGGCCTTGTGCTCCCCACAGCAGTAGCCAGTGTCAGCCATCTTGTGAGTCCTTCTCCACTCCCTGTGATGTGAGCATGGTTCAGGGTGGTGTTGATGGGCCAGTTGTGAGGCTGAGCAATATCTGTGCCTACTACTCCCATCATGCTATTGCCTCCACCCCCTTCCCAGCATGCCCATGCTTCCTTCCTTTTGACTCTGCTTCCCTGTGGGGTGGGCTGGCTGTGCTGACAGGATGGCTGGGAGTGTTGTCCTGGCAGTTGTTTGGCTAAAAGTCCCAAGAGTGTCCCTGTGCTTCACACAACATAACCCAGGGTGGTGGTTCTTTGTGGGATCTTGAGTTAGGACGTGAGGCATTGCATTCTCCCAGGTGGGTTCTGTGGAGTTTGTGTTGAGGGGGGGTATGAGGGGAGGTGCTTGTGACTATGGTCAGTGCTGCAAGTCCTCCTTCCCACCCAGCCAGATATCCCACCATGGAACGTGCTTCCATTGCTGGGAGTGGAAGTTGTCTCTCAGGATGTCAGTCAGTGGTGTCCTGCTGTTTGTTGGTGCACAGTTCCCAGCAGGGCCTTGTGCTCCCCACAGCAGTAGCCAGTGTCAGCCATCTTGTGAGTCCTTCTCCACTCCCTGTGATGTGAGCATGGTTCAGGGTGGTGTTGATGGGACAGTTGTGGGGGTGAGCTATGTCTGTGACTATGACTCCCATCATGCTATTGCCTCCACCCCACTTCCCAGCATTCCCATACTTACTTGCTTTTGTGGGGAGTTCAGTGTGTGTGGGTGTGAGAGCAATGGCAAGATGGCTGACAGTGGTGTCCTGCTGTTGGTTGGTGTGCAGTTCCCAGCATGCCCTTGTGCTCCCCACAGCAGTAGCCAGTGTCAGCCATCTTGTGTGTCCTTATCCACTCCCTGTGATGTGAGCATGTTTCAGGGTGGTGTTGATGGGCCAGTTGTGAGGCTGAGCAATATCTGTGCCTACTACTCCCATCATGCTATTGCCTCCACCCCCTTCCCAGCATGCCCATGCTTCCTTCCTTTTGACTCTGCTTCCCTGTGGGGTGGGCTGGCTGTGCTGACAGGATGGCTGGGAGTGTTGTCCTGGCAGTTGTTTGGCTAAAAGTCCCAAGAGTGTCCCTGTGCTTCACACAACATAACCCAGGGTGGTGGTTCTTTGTGGGATCTTGAGTTAGGATTTGAGGCATTGCATTCTCCCAGGTGGGTTCTGTGGAGTTTGTGTTGAGGGGGGGTGTGAGGGGAGGTGCTTGTGACTATGGTCAGTGCTGCAAGTCCTCCTTCCCACCCAGCCAGATATCCCACCATGGAACGTGCTTCCATTGCAGGGAATGGAAGTTGTCTCTCAGGATGTCAGTCAGTGGTGTCCTGCTGTTTGTTGGTGCACAGTTCCCAGCAGGGCCTTGTGCTCCCCACAGCAGTAGCCAGTGTCAGCCATCTTGTGAGTCCTTCTCCACTCCCTGTGATGTGAGCATGGTTCAGGGTGGTGTTGATTGGACAGTTGTGGGGGTGAGCTATGTCTGTGACTATGACTCCCATCATGCTATTGCCTCCACCCCACTTCCCAGCATTCCCATACTTACTTGCTTTTGTGGGGAGTTCAGTGTGTGTGGGTGTGAGAGCAATGGCAAGATGGCTGACAGTGGTGTCCTGCTGTTGGTTGGTGTGCAGTTCCCAGCATGCCCTTGTGCTCCCCACAGCAGTAGCCAGTGTCAGCCATCTTGTCAGTCGTTTTCCACTCCCTGTGATGTGAGCATGGTTCAGGGTGGTGGTGATGGGACAGTTGTGGGGGTGAGCTATGTCTGTGACTATGACTCCCATCATGCTATTGCCTCCACCCCACTTCCCAGCATTCCCATACTTACTTGCTTTTGTGGAGAGTTCAGTGTGTGTGGGTGTGAGAGCAATGGCAAGATGGCTGACAGTGGTGTCCTGCTGTTGGTTGGTGTGCAGTTCCCAGCATGCCCTTGTGATCCCCACGACACAGCAACAGTGTCAGACATCTTTGATGGGCCTTTCCACTCTCTGTGGGATGTGCATGCGTGAGTGTGAGCTTGCTGGGCCATGTGGTGGGGGATGTAGAGCTGTGACTACGACTCCCATCATGCTATTGCCTCCACCCCCTTCCCAGCATGCCCATCCTTCCTTCCTTTTGACTCTGCTTCCCTGTGGGGTGGGCTGCCTGTGCTGACAGGATGGCTGGGAGTGTTGTCCTGGCAGTTGTTTGGCTGAAAGTCCCAAGAGTGTCCCTGTGCTTCACACGACATAACCCAGGGTGGAGGTTCTTTGTGGGATCTTGAGTTAGGATGTGTGGCATTGCATTCTCCCCGGTGGGTTATGTGGAGTATGTGTTGAGGGTGTGTGTGAGGGGAGGTGCTTGTGACTATGGTCAGTGCTGCGAGTCCTCCTTCCCACCCAGCCAGATATCCCACCATGGAACGTGCTTCCATTGCAGGGAGTGGAAGTTGTCTCTCAGGATGTCAGTCAGTGGTGTCCTGCTGTTGGTTGTTGCACAGTTGCCAGCAGGGCCTTGTGCTCCCCACAGCAGTAGCCAGTGTCAGCCATCTTGTGAGTCCTTTTCCACTCCCTGTGATGTGCGCATGGTTCATGGTGGTGTTGATGGGACAGTTGTGGGGGGCAATATGTGTGACTACGACTCCCATGATGCTATTGGCTACACTGACTTGCCCAGCATACACAGAATTCCTTTCTTTCAGTGGTCTTCACTGTGTGTTGGTGTTGTAGTGGTGGCTACATGTCTGGATGTGTTTGTTAGTTCTATTTGTGCCACTGCCTAGCTGTAGTTGTAGTTGTGTTTGTACATGTGATGACACGGTTAAATGTAACTTTGAGATGGCATGTGTTGTGTTTATCTGACTGACATACACATTTTGGGATGATTCTGTTCTGGTTGCTGAGTAATTGCTATGAGTGCATGGTTTGACTCTCCCCTTGACAGTGATGTGTGTGTGTATTGTGGCAGAATATTGTGTACATTTGTTGTGTACTCACCAGGCTCTGGGATGTTCTCTAGTCCATATACGCTCACTGGCGGAAGGATGGCCCGCACCTTCTCCTCCCAGGGCCTGAGGTATACTGGCTTGGCAGGAGGGCCACTGCCGGTGTATTGGCTCAGGAGGTAGTCTTTCTTGAGCAGGTCCCGTACCCTCCTGCGCACGAATACCACCTGTTCTGGATGTCGGTCTTTGTGCGCAGACATGGTGATTGTGCGTTCACCCTGTTGATGATCCTCTCCCACATCTTGGTTTTCTGGGAGATGGGGGTCTGTTGGACCAGTGTGCCAAACAGCTGTGGCTCTACCCTGAGGATCTCGTCTACCATGACTTCCAATTCACAATCTAGGAACTTGTGATTCTTCTTGGGGGGCATGGTGATGGGTGGTGATGGTGAGTGATGTGTGTGTTGGTGTGCAGGTGAGGGTGTGTGAGTGTGTGTTTTGCTGGGTGTATGTGAGGTAGGTATTTGTTGGTGTGCTGATGGTGTGTGGCTTGTGTGAGGGATGAGCTGTGGGTGTGTGGTTGCTGTCTGTTGGGTGCTGGCAGTAGAATGGCATTTGCAAAGGATCATGGTTGGGATTTGTGTCCTTTATATGGGTGGAGTTGTGGGTGTGTCTTTGTTCTCTGTTCCCACCCCCCAGTATTTATTGGCTTTGTAATTGCTTGTTTGGCCTTTTTTTGTGTAATTTTTCCTTTGTACTGTCTGTGCATGTTGGAAACGTTCTTGTGACCGAGTCGGACCCTGCAGTTGTCTCGTACGGTCTTCTTCGTTTCGTTCACGCTGTGTTTGTGCAGTTTTCTATGCTGCGTACGCGTCGGTCGCGGTGTTTTGTGTTACTTCGGCTCGGTTTTGTATGCGTGTCGGTCGTACGGCTTGTCCTCCGTACGACTCGGTCGTGGTTTTCGCGCCTTGCATCGTACTTTGCGGTTTGGAGTTCGCGTGTACGTTTTGGTCGGATTTGTTCCGGGTGCGTGTCGGTCGGTTCGATTCGCGTGTTTTTCCGGCCGGATTGCTGTTTTCCGTGCGGCTCGGTCGTTCGGCTTGGGTTCCGTACGTGTCGGTCGGATTTTGCACGCCTTGCATCGTACTTGGCGTGTCGGGCGCCACAGGTACGTGTCGGTCGGAATAAATTCCGGCTCCGAGTCGGTCGGTGCTTTTTCCGGCCCGAATCGGAATTGACCCCAGAATATATATAATTTACTATTCCCACTCCAAACTACCTTAAGTCAGGGATGGTGGTGGACACTAAACATATACTTTACTAATGTCACTCCAAACTACCTTAAGACAGGGAAGGTGCTGGACACTTAAAATATATACTTTACTATTCCCACTCCAAACTACCTTAAGTCAGGGAAGGTGCTGAACACAAAGGGGCCGATTATGATGTCGGTTGGAAAGCCTTCAACCACAGGTCAGAGGCTTTCCGACCGACATCTCCGCTTTCAATTCCGACTGCCTAATAACAATGTAGGCAGTCGGAATTGAAACCGGCCGGTCATTCCGGCTGGATTCCGACGGGCTCAAGGAGCCCGTCAGGCAGTTGGAGGCCCCAACGTAATCCATGAGGACAGCGTTTGCGCCGTCGGGATTATGATGTCGGTTTCTGACAGGCTTTCCATGTCGGGCTTTCCAACATGGAAAGCCTGTCGGAAAGCGACTTTGGGAGCCCCTAGCAGGGCCCCCATTCCTCCATGGCCTCCGGTTGGGGGCCGACCTGTGAATCCCTGCACCGTGTGGCAGGCACCTTGAGGTGCCTGCCACGCGGTGCAGGGATTAACAGAATCTCCCATTTCTCTATGGGAACTTGTGCTACAGCCGGTTTACGGCCGCAGCACAAGCTTCCATAGAGAAATGGGAGTTTGCGACCGCACCATGTGTGGTCGCATTGTAATAACTGTGTTGGGACCGCTGACCGGAGGTCGGTCGGTCCAGAGACCGCGGCGATGTCACGACGTTGTTTACTATTCCCACTCCAACCTACGTTAAGTCAAGGAAGTTGCTGGACACTAAGCATATGTAATTTACTATTCCCACTCCAATCTACCTTAAGGCAGGGAAAGTGCTGGATACTAAACATACATAATCTACTATTCCCACTCCAATCTACCTTAAATCAGGGAAGATGCTGAACACTAAATATATATAATTTACTATTCCCATTCCAACCTACCTTAAATCAAGGAAGTTGCTGAACACTAAACATATGTAATTTACTATTCCCACTCCAATCTACCTTAAGGCAGGGGAGGTGCTGGATACTAAACATACATAGTCTACTATTCCCACTCCAATCTACATTAAGGGCCTGATTACGATGTAAGGCGGAAGGTTTAAAGTCTGACCGTTGTATTAGGATGACGGCAGTAGGAGTTAAACCTGTGGAAGCACTGCGTAATCCCTTAATGACGGCGGCTCCGCCGTCGGGATTATGATGTTGGTTTCCGACAGCCATTTCATGTCAGCCTTTCCGACATTGAAAAGCTGTCAGAAAACGAAATTAGGGGCCCCTAGAAGGGCCCTCTTATTCCCTGGCCCCCTGCATTTGGGCCCGGGGGGCACCTATGGTGCCTTCCTAAACTTCCCTGCACCGTATGGCAGGCACCGTGAGGTGCCTGCCACACGGTGCAGGGATGTTTCAAAATATCCATTTTTCAATGGAAGCTTTTGCTGGGGGCCTTTTCCGCCCACCATACAGGCTTCCATTGAAAAATGGGATCCAAATAATGCGGTCTGAACCACCGACCTGAGGTCGGGCGGTTCCCAATCCGCAACTGTGTTGGGCAGACGTGAGTCCACTCGACATCGTAATTAGCCCCTATGTCAGGAAAGGCGCTATTAACTGAACATACCTAACTTACTATTCCCACTCCAATCTACATCAGGTCAAGGAAGGTGCTAGACACTAAACAAACATAATTTACTATTCCCACTCCAATACAGCTTAAGTGAATGAATGATACAGTATACAAATCATATATGATAAGTAAGGCTCCCTGTTTTCCGTTTTTATGGATTTTTACAGATAAATACAGACAGAAAACAATGTGTTTTCTGTCTGCATTTATTTTGAAAAGTGAATAAATACACAAAATTGTGCTTCTTTTAAGTTACTCTCCGTGCTGTCTTTCATGAATGGTAGCCCAACAGCTGAACAGATGCACAGCATGGTAAATGAAAAAACAGGATGAAATTTCTTTAAATAATGGCATATGTCATCATACATTTGTAGTATAATGCTAATATTTAGTGCATGTATTGTTATGTAATATTTGGCAGCTTAAATAGCTGAATCAGGACAGACATCAAAGTATGAGTGTGTGTCTATCAGTTAAATGAATATGCAAATGTACAGTTTTACAACTTCATTTATACACAAAACACAAAATAAATATGGATAAATACAGATAAAATGTCCAAAAAATAAATATGGATAAATACAGACGGAAATTAAAAAAAATTAAATACCACAAACCCGGGAGCCCTAATGATAAACTATTAACACCCATATATATCTTACCTCAGTAAAATTAGTAAGAACTAAACATAAATATTTTTATATTATTACTACAATATACCTTAAATTAGGGTAGAATCATTAAACCTACATAATTCATTCTTACCACACCAATGTATCTTAAACCATACAAAGTGCTAAACAGTAAATAATTGTAACTTATTGTAACCTATCGAATATAAATAATGTTAATGTATAAATTAAAAAGAGATGATACATAATTTACTAATAAACATTCCATAAGAACTCATCTCTATAAAATAAACAATAAGATAAATTAGTATTTTCTCTCCAAACGTAATTTGTTTTTTGTAAGTTATATTTTCAAAAACACTACCACTTTTTTGTAAATTGTTAACTAAAACTATAATATTTTAATATAAAATGTAAATAATTTATTTTCTTGAAAATATCAAATAAACTTAACACAACTTTATAAACCAAACACAACAATATGTCACTTATTATGTTACATTTCATTTTTTTACATTACACATTTTTTAACATTATTTAACCATTAACAATAAATGTATTTAATTTGTTTTCTTTTTAATTTTTACATTTACATCATTTAAAAAATAAAAAAGCAAAGTCGTAAACATTTTTCAAAATACACCAACACAGATCAATTAAAAACAACAACCAAAAACAAAATAAATATATTTCAATATTAGTCAGTAATATTTTTTTATAATTTTTTTGACTTAAAAAATTTTCAGGGGTGTGGCCTGGACGACTATGATGGCGGACGCAAAATGGCTTAGCTCCGACTGTGCCCCAGGCATCCTAAAGTATCCAGGTGTGAATGAAGGCATCGATTGACCTGTCTCCCTGTGCTGGTTGTGAGACACCGTGGCGGCGGCCCCCTGGGTTCCGGGGGGGGGGGCGAATTGGCTCGAGATCAGCTGCAAACACCAGCTGCGACTCAGACTGGGCCTACCTGTGTCCCTGGGCCCGGGCGGCTATCCTTCCTGATGCGGCTCCTCTCTACAGCAGAGGCGGCCTGCTAGCTGCCCGGAGTGCTGTGGTCGGATCCTGGTGAGGCTGCGAGGCTTGGCCTTGCCGGACAGTTGAAGCGGAGAAGAGTGGCGCATGACTGACGCTCTGTCCAGCAGGCAGAGTGCGTAATCCTGACCCGAGGGAGGAGGTGACATTAGTGGAGCCGGCTGCCAGGGCTCCTGGGGACCTGAAAACACATCGGGAGGCACCCCGGGTGGGCTCCTGACCCATGGTGTGTCTCCGAGCAAGATGAGATCAACGGAAAATTAGATTGGGCATTGGGCTGTTGCATGCCTGACTCTACTGCTACACGGGAGAAAGAAATATGTACGCTGACAGTGGGTGGCGGAGCTCGCGGCTCAGACGGACACAGGGTGAGCGGTGGGGTTGTGGGCACTACCACCGAGCTGAGCCTGCCTGGATTGTGTGCCGTTAGGTCGGCGGGTTGGGGGGGCTCCCTAAGGGGTGCACAGTGGGCTTCTGAGGCCACATGAGCAGGGGCCTTGCCCCCCACCTGTGTCCTGAGGCACCAGCTGCCAAATACAAGGGTTGACCAGAGTGGTGCCTGGTTGAATGCTACGCTGGGACCTACTGGGGTGTATAACTGGAACGACTGACCACAGTTAGGAGAGAGGACGGGTCTGGAGGGCCCCCTTATGAACTGTTGCTGCAATATACGAAAAACATCACCACCAAGAGGGTAATTCAACCAAAACAATCATCAGCCCTGGCGATATAACGTTAATTGCCCGAACTGAAGACACCGTGTTTCTTTTTCTTTTTTGGTAAGCGACAGTGCCAACATGGTTAAAGACAAGAGCACCAAGCCATCCCAGTCCAACAAAATCGACCATTATACTCAGCTGTTCGTACCGACAGGGCAAACTACAGAAATGCGTATGGACACAGCTCAGTCAGAACACGACAGCCCACCCAAAGAGCCCACACTAGCAGATCATCTAACAGCAATATAAACCACACGTTCCAACCTCGTCCAAAAAAAAGACTCAGTCACCATAAATGTAACTCTCCTGCGGGCAGACCTACGTGAGCTTGCTGACCGAGTGACTACTACTGAGATGATAGTGGCAGACTTACGATCCGAAGTAGTGTCCCTCCGTGAAACAATAACCTCACTAGAAAAACTGACCACTCATTTGGAAGATAGAGTGGAAGAAGCTGAGGGGCATTCCAAGAGGAACAATCTCCGTTATGTTGGATTCCCTGAAAAATCTGAGGGCAGTCGACGGAATTATTTCTAGAGGAGTGGATAGGCAAGATCATGCATCCAAAGCCGCTGTCGAGGTTATTCATAGTAGAACGTGCACCTAGAGCCTTAGCGCCGCCCCCCGCCCTGGGGTGCCTCCGAGACCCATCAATGCCAGGATGTTCAACCACAGAGACAGAGACGCCATCTACAGCATGTGTGCGCGAGAGGCACACCTAACTTCGAGGGGCATCCCATCTCGATATTTCCAGACTATACTTTGAGGGTCCAGGAGCAGCGGCGAACCTTCCTGGCAGTGTAGGCAAAGCTACGCGAACGCAATCTGCACTAAAGCCTGATGCTCCCCACCAAGCTTAGGGTACAATACCCGGGAAAGACGCAAATCTTTGCCTGGGCAGTGGAGGCTTTGGACTGGATTGATGCTCTACCGAGGCCCCCCACTCAAGCGTCAGGAACAGTAAAATCAGTAACCGATTCAGTGCATAGACGTCAATCATCAAGGCAAAAATGCCGAGCCCAGAGGCCTGCACGTCTGAAGTCCCCATCGGCGCAGGGGCGCATAGAAGTTTGTTCGGATGGGACATTGCGCTGAGCCCAGAGGCCCGCACGTCTGAAGCCCCAATCGGCCCAGGGGTGCATAGAAGTTTGTTCGGATGGGACATTACGTGAGGCAGCTGCTCAGCCGATGAAGTTGGCCTCCCGCCTAGAAAGACGTAGTGGTCAAGAATATTCCTCAGACAGTACAGATGGCGGCAAAACGTAAACCTTTACTGTACATCACGATGGGCTTATACAGTTCTTGAGGCCTGACTGAGGATTTCTACAAGTCAATGCTATTATTGTACGCAGGTTCTGAAATGTGAAAAATTAGGATCCAGCGGGCGGGGGGCTGAGAGAGGGGGGCACCTCTGAATAACATGCTGACTGACGCTGGAGCCCTTTATTGATATTGACATTGACTTCGGAGAGATTTGTCAGACAGGTATTGTTGGGGATCGTATGCCAATAATTTCTTTTCTTTATTTGGCAAATGAACATTGCAAAACTCACAGCTTTTCAAGTTCTTATATAGGGGTAGTATTACCATGTTTGGAAGGTGGGGGCGGGAGTGCGCCTTGTTGTTTGCTCCTTATTGCCTCCTGTACCGGTGGTGGTAAGCTAACCCCTAGCATGGCAGATAACTATCACATGCTTTTGGTTATAGTATTGTTGTAGGGATTACAAGAACAGGGTATGGGGCGGGACCAGCGACTCTTTCTGTCGCATGTCGAAAAATAAGAGGGCTTGGTGGTACTGCCCAGAGGGTGGGGGGAGTTAAGGGTTAAAATGGTTACCAGTTTGTTACAACACATTACGGGACAGGGACACACAGGTGAACGGGAACAGACTTTGACCGAGAGGTGGAGACATGTCATACATAATGCAGAAAAGGTACAGTTCCACTACAGCTTAGGACCGTCATGGATAACACACTTAAGATAATAACTGTGAACGTTAGGGGTCTAGCGCAACCTGAGAAGCGCCAGAGAATATACGCATACCTTAAAAGATACCATATAGCAATAGCCTTCCTTCAGGAGACACATGTTTGGGGAGACTGTCTCTCGGCACTACGGAAACGTTGGAGGGGATAGCTATATGCAACTTCTTACTCAGGGTTTGCCAGAGGTACCCTGATCTGGATAGCCCCAGGAGTAATGTTCCGAAACACTAGCCATGTGGTAGATCCTGACGGCCGATATGTGATACCTTTGGGTTCACTAGATGGCCGCGATCTTTGTTTAATATCAGTCTATGCCCTGAACTCAGACCATTCACAGTTTTTCACTGACCTAATTACGGCTGCAACCCCAATTTTAAATACTGACATTATACTGGCGGGTGACTGTAACTGCGTGTTGGATCCGGTCCTGGACTGTAAACCCCCTAAGGCAAACATGAAACCACATATGACGGCTTGTTTGCTGGCACTGCTGCACAAATTTAACCTCAAAGATGTCTGGTGTGAAAAGCACCCAACGACTAGGGCTTTCTCCTGTTACACACCAGCAGTGGCCATGCATAGTAGACTTGATTACATTTTCACACCCCCAATATTACCAACCTAGTGACAGAAGCTAGATACCTTTCCGATCACTTCCCCCTCCTGATGGCCATAGCGCGGGGTAGACCACGCCCTGCGGTGCCACAGTGGTGACTACGAGCAGAGCATTGACGGACCCCCCATTTCTAGCCACGGTACACAAGACACTTGGCAATTACTTTAGTGAGAACTGGAGTTCCTCCAAGTCGAAGGCTGATGACTGGGAGGTGATGAAGGTGGCCCTCTAGGGGGGTGTGCCTCAATACTACTTACGGGGTCAAGAAGCAGTTAGAACGTGACCTAGACCATGACGAAAATAAATCGCTACAAATAGAATAGACACTTCCAGCGCAACCTCATAGACTAGAGGAATGGCGCCATCTGAGAACCTCGACATTAGAAGACTGGCACCGGCTAGAAAAATATAACCATAAGGCATACAGACAGCGCTTACATGCGGAGGGGGACAAAACCGGGGCTCTGTTACCTAGACTCGCGAGACAGAAGCAATCAAGAGACCCGATCCTGGCATTGTGAGACTCAGGGGGCACTCTAAGCACCTCTCAGGCATCCATAAACACGCTAATAAAGGAACATCATAAACAGGTGTATGCACTAAACCTGCCGATCCTTGACCCCGCAATACAAACCTACTTAGCTGACCTAGAATTACTAACGTTGTCAGAGGAACACAGGTATGCATTAGAGACTGATCTGACTGGGGAGAAGATCCTTGCTTCACTGAAAAACCAAAAGCCGGCAAAAACCCCGGGAGGAGACGGATTGCCCGCCGAGTTCTACCATAAGTACGCTGGTGTACTGACATGCAGACTGCTAGAGGTATATAATGAGGCCTTTATGGTGGGGCATCTCACAGACACAATGCGTGAGGCACTTGTAGTTATGGTATCGAAGCAGGGCAAACCAGTGGACGAGGTGAGGTCCTATAGACCCCTTTCAATGCTCAATGTTGATGCAAAAATACTCAACGGACTGTTGGCAACCCGATTACTCCCTCACAAAGACCAATGTGATTTTATACCTAAAAGGAGATCAGCATTAAACCTCCGAAGATTCTTTCATATCCTGCAGGCCCCTGAAACCCAGAGGGGTCCTTGTGCGCTCACCTTCCTCGACATAGAGCAAGCACTCGACTCGTGAGGTGGTACTACCCCTGGCAGGTCATGAAAAAGCTGGGGTTTCGACCCAAGTATATCAGATGGGTGAAGATACTCTACGCTGCTTCGACAGCCCGTGTTCAAACAGGTGACTACATCACAGAGCCCTTTCCTTTGTGTCGGGGCACCAGGCAGGGATGCCCACTGTCCCCGTTGCTTTTCGCAGTGGCGATGGAACCACTTGCAGTGCTGCTTCGTAGCAGGCTGGGAAATTGGGGCGTCCCAATTGGAGAGTCCATCCATGTGGTGTCTTTTTATGCAGACAACACCCTAATTTACCTGCGGGACCCGGAGAAGGCAGTTCCGGTACTACAGACAGCTTTGTCCGAATTTGCAGTTGTCTCTGGCCTTTCGGTAAATATCAAATCATACCACTAGGGACACTGGCGAATCTCGAACCCACACTGCTTCCACACTTCTCTATCCCCTGGTGTTGAGAGAGGGCACGTTATCTAGGTATTAGGCTGGCCCTAGATAAACAGAGGTTCCTAGATTTAAACATGGGCAGGGTCCTGGCAGGGTTATGTGCCTTGGTCCAGTTCTGGAGGGATCTTCCGTTGACACGAGTGGGTAGCGCTGCCCTGGAGAAAATGGTGATCCTCCCTCGCTGTCTGCATGTTATGCAGAATTTGCTCTATGAAATCCCCCGCAAAAAGAACAATTGATGGACAGAATGCAGAACAATGTCATACATTCACCCCAGTACAGAGATCTGGGCCTAAATCCATCGTTTTTTTGCTCACCATGCCATTCCAGTTTGGACCCAGCGATATGCAAATCAGTCTTGACCCTGCGCCCAATGGGAACAGTCCAGCCCGAACTGCCAGGCCAGGTCCTCCCTGGACTAGAAACAAGCATCCTAGGACCGGATTCAAACTAGCCTGGCTGATGAGGGGTGTTACCCCGAAACCGGTCCCAGGATGATTGTTTCCGGTCCAGGCAGGACCTGGCTTGGCAGTTCGGGCTGGACTGTTCCCATGAGGCACAGGGTCAAGACTGATTTGCATATGGCCAGGTCTAAACTGGGGTGGCATGGTGAGCAAAAGAATGATGGATTTAACCCAGATCTTTGACTGGGGGTGAATGTTTTGATTTGTTCTGCATTCCGTCCATCAATTGTGTGTCTTTTTCTATGAAATCCCCTGGCACTATTTCCGTTAACTTGATAGGCTAATAGTAGATCTACTGTGGTCCACAAAGCGAAAACGCATCAGCATACTAATGTTACAACAAACGTGGAACAGAGGGGGCATGGAACTCCCTAACCTAGAGTTTTATTACATGGCTGCGGTACGGCAAAACGTGGTCCACTAGTTTGACGAGGGGAATAACTGGAGTTGGACGGTCAGATTAGCCTGCCTGAGCTCTTCATGTTGGGAGCACTTATTCCAGACAGGTACCCATATTTGGTTAGACTGGCGGGCGAGTGTGGGAAAGAGTGGTCACATCGGTACTCCGTAGAGCCCCGTATGCAAAAGACATGCCAATTTGGATACGCAAGCCTTTCAAGGACATTGAAAATACCATGTCCATGAGGAAATGGAATTTAAACAGTAACAGGGTTTGCCCTAATCCTCCTCCAACATCTGGGCAAAAAGCATCTAACTGCAAACAGGGGGAGTGATGTGGAGGAATCAATACCACACAATTTTCAGTAAGGAACACACAAATTAATTCCTACTTGTCGGTACATAGTCCCTTCATATTAACTTGCTTGATTTTTACTTCAATCACATACCACCTCCAAATCCAATTAAAGCAACTTATGGATTCTTTAATTATTATTCTTTTTAACAACATATAAAAGACACATCAAACATAAAGGGGGAATTTTGACCATTTACATTTACATACACATCAAGAGACAGACAAATTTGCACACTTAATTTCTATTTCCTTTCTACCCATTCTTTGAATCGAATGGTTGCTACATATTTATAAGCAATCCAATCATGAGGTAGTCCAATACACACACAAGGGGATAAGTCATCCCTCTACACAAATCCAAAGTGTGTGTATCCAATTTCTTTAATAGTGCTATTGTTCCGTCGGACTCCTCTATTCAGTGTGGTCGACACGTTTTGGCCCAGTCAATCGGGCCTCGTCAGGATATGGGAACAAGGAAAAAGACACCTACAAAATAATAATAATATCAACAACAATACACGTCCATTGCCCATACCTATATACAATGATGTGCTTGTTATATTAAAAAACTCCCAGGTGTGTGAAAAATCAATGCACACGAGAGAAAAGCACCAAAATAAATCACGTGATTTCAAAGAAAAAATGATAAAAATCCACTGTCTTAATCTAGTGTGGCCAACACCATACAAATCCATATTGTTCAAACATGCACGAGAGAAAAGTGTGCACACCAATTTAAAGTGCAGATGCAAACACGAATAGATAGAGAAGGACTTATAATCTCGTAGTGAGAGAGGGAAACAAATGACTCACGTCACGCGGCAGTGCCACTGCTAGAAGCCGATTTCTAATCGGCACTTCTAATGGGGCCTCAAAGATTGCGGGGATCTCAAAAATATCTCCGAGCGGGAGGTCTACAAAAAACAAACAAACTTGACAACCTTCTACTCGCCTGGATGTTCTACTAAAAGAGAAAACGGCATGGGCCCCAATGAATACCTGTGCAGGAACCACCTGGGGTGTCCCCCGCCTGTTACCGCAATTTTTCTGAAATGACAAACTTGCTTTCATGCACTCCCCGGTTGCAAATGACTAAGTCCCTCTGACTTGCTGTAAAAACAAAGGAAATGAGGGGGCTATAGTGGCATGAAGTTCTCCCCCAATTACATATATTACAAGACACCGGGGGATCGTGGCGTGTCCCCGTCTTACCTTAGCGTTTCTAAAATTCAAAAATGTATCTGGAAAGTTATACAGGCGGCTCGCTCTGCACACCGCTGGGGCAGCAGGCCAATAAAACACTGCTCGTTCCGCCGTTCCGGTCGGCTCACGATCACGTGATGCCGATCGAAATAAAAAATTTAAAGGGAACGATCTCTTGGAAAGGTATGAACATAGAAGAAACTAGGGCCAAAGAAAGTGTGGACGAAGCATGCGGCTACTTAGTTAATAAAGAAAATGTAAATATGAATAAGAATAAATATGTGCCATCACCAAAAGAAACCAAACCATGCAAAGGCTTCCTCAGCATATCAGCATAGGGGGAGCCCTCAATTCCACTCGCAGATACAATAGTAAAACACATTGTACATATATGTATACACATTGTCCATTTTCACATACAATTTTTAAAATAAGACAGCATCGCAGGTAGAAATTTTCCAAATAAGCGTTTCAACAAACACACACCACAGGTAGAGCTGTTTCAAAACCAAAAATACATCAAAGCTGATCATGCTGAAATTGAAAAACATGAATCTGGATCACCTGTTTAAACCATTCGTCATAATTCAAATTTTATGAACAACCTCAATAAAAAATGCATACTCATCATGTGGTGCAACATGATCACAAATCATATTCATGAATGACTATTGGGTGTACAATAAGGGGACACTTGAAATGCACAGAATTACACGGAACAAACTCATATGGCAATGTACAAAGTACACCCTCAGTTTCCTTCAAGGATAGTGGAGGGGAAACAGGAACCTCGTTATATAAGGGCCCAGATTTCATCATGGTCGTTCAAGCCTAATGCAGCTGTTCTATATTTCTCAATCATACGTGCCTCTAGTTTGTTAAGGGTCACTTGTAGGTTCGCTTTGTTTGTGTTCTGAACCACAATCAATACTGACCATTGGATATCGTTCTCAATATGTTTGTATTGTTGGTAATGGTGTACTAACGGGGCACCCTCTATATTGCATTTTAGTCTGGATCTATGCTGCAAGATGCGCATTTTAACAGGTTGAATTGTTTGTCCTATGTAGACCTTCTAACACGGACATTTCAGGCAGTAAATCACGCTTTTTGTGTTACAGTTAGAGAAACTGTGTTGCATATAGTTTTTTGCCGTTAATCATAATTGATTTGGAATCATTAGTCATCGAGCATGCTGCACAGTTATTACATTTAAAGTGCCCAATCAGCGGTGCAAGGCCCATCATCCCCCGTAAGTCCTTTCTAGTCTGTGTAGGTTGTGTTGCTTTGACCAAATGTTGACGAAGATTCTTTCCTTTACGGAAAGAAAACATCAGTTTAGGATTGCTTCGGTGACTCACCAATCTCCAATTGCGCAAAATTATCTTTTTAATTTTGTTCGCCTTAGGATTGTACGTTAAGACACATGTTAGAAGATTCAACTCTGACTTAGGGTTGGGGGTCAATAGTTCTTCTCTTGGGTTAAACCATGCTCGTTTGAGTGCTGTTTTTACCAATTACTTAGGATAACCTCGATCAACCAATTTATTTAGCAAAATCTCAGCATTCATATAATAATCTTCTCTGTTGGTACAGTTACGACGGATTCTGAGAAATTGTCCATAAGGCAAATTTTCTTTTAGACTCCGCAGATGTCCACTCGTAAAGTGAAGCAAAGTGTTGCGGTCAGTCGGTTTAGTATAAAGGCTAACTTCTAGCTTTCCATTTTTATCAAAAATCCAAACATGTAAAAAGTTAATCTTTTCGTTACTCCAGGACATTGTGAAGTTGAGGTCAGGGGTCCTGTATTTAACCAACTGTGGAACCGTTGTAAGGTATCTCGATCCCCTTCCCAAACCATCAAAATGTCATCAATAAACCCTAGCCATTGTGTGGTATGTAGTTTAAAGGGGTTAGCAGGATTGTAGATCCATTGATTTTCAAAGCAATCCATAATAAGATTTGCTATCTCCGGGGCGAAGCAACACCCCATGGCTACCCCTTTAACTTGCAGAAAGAGACTGTCTTTGAAGTTGAAGAAGTTATTCTTCAAACATAGGCTCGCCAAAGATGTCACGAATTCTGTCGGTACCATGAGGAAATGGAAAGCTGGCGGCTGTGAAGTCCTGGGAGACCTTTATCTGGGCGAACAATACATAACCATAGAGGACCCCTATGACTCATTTGCGCTGGGTACTGGGCAGTATCTGCAATACCAAAAAATGTCAGCCACAGCGCAAGAGATTTGACCAAGCTTCCCCGACGAGCTGTCCCTTCCCAGACACTGAATAGGTTGCTCGACATGACAGGGGGTAGAAAGCTCATTACACATTTATACAGGGCCATAAGAGAGGATGCCCCAAGAATCACCCCAAAAGCACACGTTAGCTGGGAGGAGAACCTTAAGGAAGACATCACTCGACGAGACTGGCAGAAAATTCATGAGGGGATGCACATGATTAGCTCGAAAGCCAGGTTTAAACTGATCCAATTTAATTTCGTACATCAGTGATATCTTACCCCTAAGATCCTGCATACCATTTACCCACCAGATGAGTGTACACACTGCAGGGAACCTGAAATAAGAGTTTCTACATGTGGTTTGGGGATGCAGGGGTATAAGGCCATACTGGGAGGAGATACTTAATACCCTTGAGCGAGCAACAGATGGGAATTTGAAGGTACCCCATGTGAAATATTTTTGGGTCTCATACCCGCCCCAGTAAATAAAAAACTCAGCCGTAGATTCCTGAACTTGGGGCTGGTTCTGGTAAAATGCAGGACAGCTATTAGATGGCTGAGCCTGCGTCCGCCAAGTCACAGGGAATGGCTACGGTACTTGGTGGAGTTGGCTACAGCCAAAGACGTGAGAATGAGCCAGGTTAGATGGGATGAAAAACTCAAAGATGATCTGAAAGCATGGAGGCAGATAATAGTAGAGCTGAGTGTCCGGGAGGGCATGGTAGCGGCAGAGAATACAACTGAATAAACCAAGAGGGTAGTATGGCCTCCCCCATTGCGCACACAAGAAGGGCTATGGGTAGACCTGCATCGAAAACAAGTAAGCAGTATGCAACTGTTCTTCTATAAAAACAAAGGGGTGAATGCACTATGGCCCAAGTACCCACTTTTAGACTCTCCACCACAAAGTTTCCACTATTGTCCGGTTACTGGATCTTGTTTCAACTGGGAGGGAAGGGGGTGGATGGACGAAAGGGAGATGTTTTGTTGACATATAAAAACAAGTATCGGCATAATGTTGTATTAAGAAGCATATATATGTGATTCCTGGTACTGCAATAACAATAAAAATATTTAATTTTAAAAAACGTACAAAAATGTCATACAACATTATCAATATTATAATAATCAACTATAATAAAAAATTACATTTTTCTCAAAACTCAAAACCCAACAAATTACAAAATCTCAAATTTTTTTGTATAATTTTTTCTTTAACAAAATATTTTTTCTAAATTCCTCAATAATTGTTAAAACCTACACCCCAAAATCAAATACTAAAAAGATTGTTGTTTTTTTATCATTTTTTTTCTAAAAATGTATAACTCATATACACAAAATTACCAACAAACTGATTTAAATTATATTCAAAATTAAAAAAATGTAAATTTCAATATTTTTTTTTAATTTACTCCCCCCCTTATGTCCTATAAACCCCACACCCCACTCCGAAATTTTATTAAAATCCATAATTAAAAAAAAAAAATACATTTAATACAATTTCTTTTCAATATATTTTAAGTTACTCTTCACCCTTAGCCCCTATAAACCCAACATCCCGCTCCTAACAAAAAAAATTACTAAACACAAAAAAAACACATTTAAATTACATTTAAGAACAACATTTTAAAAAATACTAATTTTAACTAAAACATTGATATTTTAACCAATGATATTTACAACTCTGATATTTTTTACAGCGATATGAAAAACAAAACCTAATTTTGATATTCTTGACCTCGATATTACATACCACGATATTTTTGTTACACAATATTTATGTCCCACTATATTTTTTATTCAATATTCCGTCTAAATACCATTTACAATTAGGGTAAGAGACAATATGGTTGGTACCACATAGAATGATTTATCTGAGGGCTGTCTAGCACTGGCCTCTTTACAGCACGATCACAGTGTACTGCTGAAGCTGCATTAGGTGTCCCTTGTTGAATAGGGCTTAAGCATGGCTATTAGAGAACCACATGAGAGGCACATCGCCATGGCTAGATCAGGCCATTATAAATGCCTTGATAAGGGTTTACTGAGGAAGCGGACATCACAGGGCTCACAGCGGTGCCAACCAGTGAGGTAGGTGCCCGTGCAGATCATGTTGCCCACTGGAGAGATGGTGGTAGATGTAACACCTGGAAGGCAATCCAGGGATTCCAGAATATCCTAGGGTTGTGGTAGGGCCAGTACCTGTCGGTGATGGGCCTGCTGGTTCTTACATTTCCCTGGCAATGAACTCTACCAAAGGGCTCCTGTATACCCACCTTCTGGGTTTGACAAATCTCCAGAGCAGTGCCTAGTTACACTGATGTTACAGGCACATTCTTCGGAAACTTGTTATATGCAGTCATAAAATTATATATTTATAGATCATAAAATGTCTCTGCATGAATCATGACATAACTACCATAGCAACAAGAAATTGCTTTTTGCAACCAAGAAAATTGTGCTGTAACATTAACAATAAATATTACTACATCATCAGGAGTTATCACTCAATGAGGTATCTGAACATTTTTGTAGATTCAGTCAAGCGGTAAAGGGAGCGTAGTAAAAATAGAGTAACAAGTCTGTGTGGGGTGTGTTTGAAATTTCTACCAAGTTAAGTTCCACTTCATAGCACAGGGGAAGCAGTACAAGCACCCCCAAACTAATTTGTTACTCTCTACAGATGAAGGACAAGAATCCCAAAACACATTTGTACAGACATAAAGCACTAGCTGTGCTAACACATGACAAACACTTTACTATTTGTGAGGAAATTAAAGTAACTGTAAATTTGAATGGCCATCTACCACAAAGGGGTCGATTCCGATTCGGGCCGGAAATTTCTCCGACCGAGCCGGACCCGGAGAGATTTCCGACCGAATCGGACCCGTGCAGTCCGACCGAACGAGTACGATGCGTCCGTATGTTATCGGACTCGAGTCGGTCGGACTCCCATTGAAGTCAATGGGAGCCGGTCGTACAACGCGTACGCGGGCTCCCATTGACTCAATGGGTGCGAGTCGGACAAGTGCGCCCCCTACAGCGGGTACGCGGCGAAGCGATTCGCGCCGTACACGCACAGGTAGGGGGACCCATGGGTCCCCCCTGTGTGCGACTCGCGCGGCTACGCGTACAGGGGGTCCGACACGGACCCCCAAAGTACGGCTCCGACAGCTCTTACGAGCCGGACGGCGCGGCTCGGTCGGACTGCTCGCGGCGCGCATCGTACTTACCCGGCCGGGAAACGTCTCCATTGCGCGGTGCGAGTCGAGTCCGAGCGAGTCGGTCGGAGCGGTTCGAGCCGGGAGCGAGTCGGTCGGAGCGGTCGGGATGCCCGGACGAGTCGGTCGGCGATTTCGCATCGTACTCGTTCAGCCGGACCCGCGTACGGTTCGGTCGGGAAACAGGGCTCCGAATCGGATCCGGTAAAGCCGAATCCGATTCGGAGCCCTACCGGCCGAGATCGGAATCGGCCCCAAAGTGTCTGGAAAAACCAGTGCTGCTATGCGAAACAGTGTGCCCAACACCTTCTTTGTTGGGATCTTCCTGGAGCCAATAGGCTGATGAGCTTGAGGGATGCACCTGCTCACTGGAGTGGCACTTAACATGAGAGACACCCTATTCCGATTTGTTATTCTGACGACGAAAGTCAAGAATGCAGAAGCACGTGTCCCGAAATCGAAACACTGGCTGCGCCAACATACTTCAAACATTTTACTGCTTGACAGTAATTTACAGTGACTGTACATTTAGACTGCATCTACCAGAATGCATTTGGGAGAAATGGTGCTGTTAATTCAAACAGTTGATACTGTCCCCTATTATTTTACGGCTCCTACTGGAGCTATTGGGCTGATGAGCCTGTGGAATGCTCCTTCATGCTCAATTGGAACTCACCGAAAAGACATTGAGCAGAATTTCATGCACCCCCAAACTGATTTATTATTCACTGCCACTGATGTACAAGAACACAGAAACACCTGCACAGAAATATAAGCCCTAGCTACACCAACGTATGGCAAAACACTCTGGCCCTCATTAGGATGTTGGTCGGTGTTGCCTCCGACTGACACCATTGCGGATTGGGAACTGACCGACCTCAGGTCGGCGGTTCCGACCGCATTATTTGGATGTGGCCACACATGGTGCGGTCAGAAACGTCCAGTTTTCAATGGGAGCATGTGCGGCGGGCTGAAACCACCCACAGCACAAGCTGCCGTTGAAAAATGGAAGTTTTAAAAAATCTCTGCACTGTGTGGCAGGCACCTCATGGTGCCTGCCACATGGCCCAGGGATGTTTGGGGGGCACCATAGGTGCCCCCATGCCAAATGGAGAGGACAAGGGGGCCCTGCTAGGGGCCCTCAAAGTCAGTTTCCGGCAGGCAATCCATGTCGGAAACACAAACATGGATTGGCTGTTGGAAACCGACATCATAATCCTGACGGCGGAAATGCCGTCCTTAAGGGATTATGAGGGCTTTCTGACTGGCTGACGAGCTCCTCGAACCCGTCGGAACCGCGTCGTAATCCCCGGCTGGTTTAAACTCTGACAGCCATCATCATTATATGGCGGTCGGACTTTAAACCTACAATGTCGGTCGTAAAGCCTCTGACCAGAGGAGGTGCCTCCCAAATTCCAAGAAAACATAGCACTCCTAACAAGTGTTCTTTGAGTCCAAGAAATCTCTGCACTCCACAACTAGTACCAAACCAGAATTCACAAGTTCCAAAAAGATGCTCAGTCATGCTCACGTTTTTTGTAGTAGTCTCTATCTTGTTCTGTGCAAGTTCATAAAAGCAAAGAAGTGCTTCAAGAGGAGGTGGGCATGCGGCAAGAAAGTGGACAGGATTTGGTAGAGAAAAGTTTCCAATCACTGTCTAGTGCAAAGGATAAAACTGGCACCTCACCACCACTAATCAGAATATTCTTGGGAAGACTACACCCGAAGAGGAAGGCCCTGCTGAAAGAAAGAAGACACTTGCTTCCTGACTTCTGCCTGGGACCCAGGGACTGGAATTGCTCTCCAGGGGTCAGCCAGCTGACATCCTGTTTGCCTTCTCAAAGGACAAAAAAAGCCCAGCTCATCACAGAGGACTAAACCCAGCAGGAGCCCTGACTGGACAGATGCCTGGTACCCAGAAGCCTGACTGAGTTCCTGGGGCTGCAGGACTGACAGGAAAGAACTTCCCCCACAGTTGAAGAAAAGTGGGACTTGGTCTTTTTTTCTTCCTTTGGAGGACGAGGACTATGTGCTGAGGCTTGCTCAGTGAGGTCGCACCAAAGACAGACAAGAAAACCAGGTTTGTACAGCTCAGAGCTTTTTGACCTATTTCTCTGTCCATAAATTACCTTTTTTATTGTCAGTAAATTACTCTACTTCAATTTAGGTTTTAATGCAGTTTCAGTTAATTCTCTGTTCCAGTGTATGTGCTTCCTATCACATGGCGTGCCAGTCTGCCTATCTAGTTCTTTCCCTGTGCCAGTGTGTTCTCTTTGTCAGGTTGAGTGTGCTTTCTTTTTCATTTTTGTTGTCTTTCCTCATTATTTTGCATCTTTGTAGCATTGTTCTACTGGGTTATGAACCCCAATGTAAGTGTTTTTCGAGTCCCATTCTGTGTCTTCTTATCCGGGTGATGATATTTCTCAAATTTTATTACCCCTTTCTTGTGACTCTCTATACTAGTGTTTGTTGTTCTCTATCCCATTGTCAGGGTGTTATACTTCCCCACTCACCTGTAAAATTCAGGTTTTCCACAGGAGCGAGGAAAGCCCATCCACTCCCTCCAGAACATCTCTCATGTGCACACTTAGCTGTGCAGGCACTGGCAGATGTTCCCAAAGGGAAGGAGGCTGGGGAAGAGAGAGAGGTCTTCTCCTTGAGGCTAGGGCCTTCTCCAAGATGTGCGTTCAGGATTCTACTCAGCTTCAAATGTTTGAATGTTCTGCACACATAAAACACAGCCAACTATTAGTGTCACAGTATTAAACCTTAACAAAACAGAGATTCAGGTCTAACAATAAAAAGTACACAGAACAGATGAGGACTTGCTCGAGACTTCACTTGACTCACTCTAAGGCTTTCAGCCTTTTTGTTTGTTTCTTTGAAAGAGTTGTTGCCTCACAACTCCGGGCCTCATTATGATGTCAGTCGGAAAGCATTCCGACCGACTCTTTGTCAGAATCAGTTCCGACCGACTCAGGTTCGGAGAGTCCGACCGACCAATTACGATGTTTCCGAACACTGTTTTGTCGAACTCCCAGTGACTTCAATGGGAGCCTGTGTTACGACCGACAACACAGGCTCCCATTGAAAAAAGGGGTGGTTGCGGAAAACCTTGCACCCTGTCGCAGGCACCCCATGCTTGGTTGGAAAGAGGGGTCCCATGGGTATCTCCATGGGCCCCAACCAGAGGCCTGCTACGGGCCCCCAAAGTCAGTTTCCGACCGATTCGGAAAGGCTGTCCGAATCCGACATCGTAATACGTCGGGCAGAAACGCGGTCCATAGACCTGTACGATTCGTCTCCGACTGACTCGGAGTCTCCGAATGCTGGTTGGACCTGAGTCGGAAAGACCGAACAGTTACCTTCTATCGTATTCGGTTGGTCAGAAATGTTTCCGAGTCAGTCGGAAACATGGATACCGACACAGGTTAGGAAAATCCGAATGCCGTTTGGAGCCTTTCAGACCGACATCGTAATGAGGCCCTCAGTGTTTCTCCTAGTCCAATAATCTTAGCATTTTAAAGAGAAAAAAAAACATGGCCGCTGAGTTGGAGACCCAAACGGAGCTCCAGGATTAGGGATCACGAATCCGTGATTAATCCAGCTACAATCCCTGCCATCCACCCTCCAACTTACAAGGATCACTAGTCTCATTGCGTGGGTAGCGGGTTTTAGCTGTTCTCACCTGGATTATATACACGCTAGCGGCTGGCCGCTTTCCTGCTTCAGTGTTGGGAAGGCTGCAGTAGATGTTCCGATCTGCAGTGGAGGTCTCGATCCTTGATCGCTTGGGTCCATTGAGGTCATCCTGCATCCGACCTGGCACGCTGAATGTGCCAGATGATGGGATCCTGAGCTGATAAGGCCTCGTGGGTGATTCCGGTTTGCTGTCACTGGGCCCCGGGCACTATCGTTTAGTTGAGTCCTGCCTGTCCGGATCTGCAGATGGGCACGTGTGGAGTCTGGGTCCCCATACCCATGGCCCGTTGTCACGCTGCACTGTGGTGAGGTGTGGAGGAGTACTGGTGGCAGTTGCTCCACCAAGCCGGGAGGGCTGCTCTCTGGCGGAGAAATCTGTTTTGTGCCGGTCCCGGGGGTGCCGTCAGGCGCTGCAGCACAAGCCGGGCACGTCCACACTGACACGCTGCCTTCTCATTGACTTGCTACCCTTGTAGGAGAAGTGCGGCGGAGCCCTGGTGTTCTGGGCTCGCTCCTTGGGCTGGGAGGCTGAGACAGGGTCGTGGCGGTTGCCTTGACTCTGCCCGCCCCTTCCTCCTTGTGCTCATAGCAAAGAGGAGTGGATCACACAGGCGAACTTCTATCATGGTGTTTTGCTTGATGTCCCTTCTTCCCGAACCAACGGCACAACTCCTAGGGAGTCGCCTAATATTTGTTGATGTACTGCTGCCTTGGCTTCTGCCCGAACTCAGGGAGCAGCTCATTTATGTGCGTGTTTGGGTGACTTATCCCCAGGCACTTGGGTTCCGGCTTGTTCTGTGTTCTGAGATCTGTGTGTATTACATTGAACTCTTTTGGGCTCATCGGAAATCGCTCCTTACAAGTACCTGTCTCCCTAGTGATTTTAGTGGTGAGACCAGCTGGTCTCAAAAATAGACAAAGCACTATCGACTCGAGCTCAAGTAGCCTGGGCACAGAAAGAAAGGTAGGACTTCCTTCCTGTTTTACCTTTGGTGCGGCCATCTTGGAATAGTCTTGCTGCAACAAGTCTCAATGCACTGTTTTTAAATAGAAATCTCTGTTTGTCACTGAAGTTTGCTCCTGCGTGATTTCGTTGCTCCAGCTCTCATCAACACAACTTATTGGGTTATTGCCATCATGGAACGTTATAGCAAGTTTGACTGTTTTATATCTCAAGCTGATATATTTCACTACCTTCTGGTGTCATCTTCAACAATGAGTTTTGTTGATCTCATATGAAGGTGTAATATCTCACTACCCTTGAGTGTCATCTCAACAACTAACAAGTGTATCCTTGCGCTTTGCTCTGACAAACTTCGAACCCTAGAATGGATTATTGCCCCCCTAAAATTGGATTATCACCCCACTCTTATGTTGGTCTTAACAATATCGAGTGGTGATCTTTTCTCACCACTTTTAGTCTGCTTGCTATCCTCACCATGGCACAACCTACTACTCGCTCCTCTGACTTCCTGACACAGGTTGGCCTGAATGCTTTTAAGACTGTCTACCCCCCAAACTCTCAAAGAAAGCGGCAAAGACCTTTAAACACAATCTACTCAAACGTTGTCCGGAAACGCTCATCTCTGATACCTACTTTTGCACTTCAAAGGGTATTGTGGTTACAGACCTTATTTTCTACACTACAAGAAGAGCCCAGTGAAGAAGAGCCCTAACTTCTACGCTTTGTTCCAAACCTTTGAGCAAAACCCCCCACGGTTACCGAATAATCATATTACCCTCTCCAGTCCTCAATGCTGATCTGGCCATATCCCTCTACAATTTATTTTATTTATTTATTTTTATTTATTTAGGAATTTATTAAGCGCACAGCTACCCCCAGCGGGGTGTCCCGGCGCTGATGCAGACCGCTGATGAGAGGTGCAGAGGGAGGATCTAGGGGTTGGTGAACAACCAGGTCTTTAAAGCACGCCGAAAGACGGGCTCAGACTCAGAGGAACGGAGAGAGAGCGGCAGGGCGTTCCAACTTTTGGAGGTGATGACCGCAAAGGCTCTGCCACCCATTCTGGACTTGCGAAAACGGGGGGTGGCAAGGAGGCGAAGATTGTTGGATCTGAGGGTCCGGCTATGTTGATAGTGTTTAAGTATGGCTCTCAGGTATACAGGGCCTTGCCCCTGACAAGCTCTAAAGGCCATTGTGAGAGCCTTGAATTCAACACGTTTAGTCACCGGAAGCCAGTGAAGCTTCCTCAAATGGGGGGTGATTGAGTGGCGGAAAGGGATTTTACAGATCACTCTGGCCGCAGCGTTTTGTATAATCTGTAGGCGCCTAATCAGGTAGGCAGGCGCCCCCAGGTAGAGACTATTGGCGTAATCCAGATGAGATGTGATTAGAGCATGGATTACCGTCCTGTGGGACTCCAGAGGAAGGAAGTGAAGGAATTTACGCAACATGCGAAGCTTCCCAAAACAGGAGGAGGACACTTGTCTAATTTGAGTTTTGCAGGACAGTTCAGTGTCAAACCGGAATCCGAGGTTCCTAGCCGAGTCAACAGGCTTGGGGGGAGGGTTCATCTCAGGCGGCCACCACAGCGTGGGGGGGGGCAGGATTTTTTGATTGAAGAAGAGTACCTCGGTTTTATCCGAGTTAAGCTTTAGAGTGTTAAGTGACATCCACACCGAGATGTTACTCAGACAGCATCTAAAGTTAGAGAATGCAGCTTCGGAGTGTTCTTCAAAAGAAAACACCAGTTGGGTGTCATCGGCGTAGGAAATCACCCTCACCCCACATGATTCGACCAGCGCCGCAAGGGGTGATAGATAGACGTTAAAAAGGAGAGGGCTTAAGGCAGAGCCTTGGGGAAACCCGCATAGCAGGGGTTTCTCGTCAGAGACGAAAGGATGTAGAAAAACTTGTTGAGTCCGGCTTCCCAGTTAGGACTGGATCCAGGACAAAGGCGTGCCCTGAATACCCATGTTGTTTAATCTATCCAAAAGAATAGAATGGGAAACCGTGTCGAACGCCGCGGACAGGTCAAGCAGCACTAGCATGGCTGCTTTGCCTGAGTCGACGCTCTCACGGATACTCTCAGAGACTTCAAGAAGGGCGGTCTCAGTACTGTATCCGGGTCTAAAACCGGACTGAGAGTTATGGAAATGATTACCGGATTCCAGATGGTTAGATAGCTGTTCCTGAACAATTTTTTCAAGAATTTTTGCCGGTGCTGGAAGAAGGGAAATAGTCTGTAATTTTTTAAAACAGTAGGGTCGGCGTCAGGTTTTTTAAGAATCGGCACCAGGAGAGCCTGTTTCCACACTGCGGGGAAGGTGCCAGAGCAAAGAGAAGCATTCCAGATCTGATTCAATGGGGTGTTGATGAGAGGTGCCAGAAGTTTGAAATACTGGGCTGGGCAGGGGTCATTGGGAGATCCGGATTTGCATGTTAAGAGTTTTTGAAGTGAGGCGGCTGGAGAGATGGGATGGAAGGAAGTTAGAGCGTCGTTACTAACCAACCTGGCAGCAGGATCTTGGTTAGGTTGTGTGGGGGCAAAATTAGAATAGATATCAAGAATTTTATCCTGAAAAAAATCGGATAGCCCGTTGCACATGTACGAGGTATGGGGGACTACATTAGTAGTGGCGGTAGGCTTGGAGAAATCTTGTACAATTTTGAAGAGGGCTTTAGCTGAGTTATCGGCAGAGTGGATTTTATTAATGAAATATTCTCTCATGGTGGTACGTTTAAGTTCATGGAAATTTTTTAAGGCAGCTTTAAATTCTAATTTGGCCGTGGGGTCATAGGATACTCTCCAAATGCGCTCCAGTTTTTTGCATTGACTTTTCTCCATAAGGAGCTCAGGGGAAAACCAGGGGGCTGAAGGTTTCTGTCTAGACGAGTTGGTGGGTTTGAGGGGGGCAACGATATCTAGAGCAATAATGGTAACATCCTTATTCAAGCCTCCGACCTGAATCTTAAACTGTTTGACAGAATATTTATGAGGATTAAAAATACACATAATAACTCTAATAATGCTGGTCTTCGTCATATAAGCTTCCCATTATTGCTGAACCTTCTGTTCCATCTGCCTTTGTTTTCACCCTCTCCGCGTCCTCCTCACTCCCTATGAACTGGTCTGTTATTTCCCCTGTCATGGATGGTGAGCGTGATACCTATAAACCTAACCATGATAACCCGGATAATCTAACTCAAGGTTCCAGTATCACCAATTTGAGTGCTTTTCCTACCCTGCACCCAGTTTCTTTCCCCAGTACTTCACCCATAAACCCTCACCTACCTGTCTCCTCCCCATTATGTCCCCCATCTCACAGGATAAAATCACCTTGCCCTCTACCAATCCTCCTCAAGGGTTCTCTCTTCAACCTCTTACACTGAGACCTGACGCCCTCCATGCTAATCCTCCCCCCTCAGTGGATAATTCGACTGTCTGCCCCTGCAATTTTTGTGAGGGCTATATTATGCCATCCAACTCCCCTTTTCCTAAGGGGTCCTATCCATTATCTTATTCTAGGCCGGCCGATGGTTGTGATAGCCTCCCCTACATTGAGGAGAAGATGGCTGACCTCAAGCAGGATCTCCTCACTGTCAAAGATAACCTGCAGACCCTCTTACATTTCTCCTTGAAGATGGAGAAGTTTTGGAAGCTCTATCCCTCCCTTGGGACCGATCAACCTAGTCTTCCTTCAAGTGTTAATCATGGCGGGATGAAATGTCTTCTTTCATTAACCCACTTAGCCCACTCTGGAGAACTCGGCCTCTTCCAAACCATCATTCCAGACCCCTTAGGTTTATGCCTCAGTTGTCGGATGACGACACTCTCGCACTTCTTCTGTCGTACAAGGCTCTTGGTGTGTCTCCTCTGACTCACCAATCAACATCAAATCCATCTCCTCTGACCCTGGAAGAGAACCAAGTCTTAACCTTAGATCTGTGAATAGGGATAACCTACTTCAGATCACCATGTCTTACATAGAAGCGGTCACAACCAACTCACACATCAAAGCGATGCTTCTCAACAGCAGATCAGCAGTGAAACACGCAGTGGATATCTCTGAACTCATCATCACACAAGATTTGGACCTCCTGATCCTAACTGAAACCTGGCTCAATGACTCCTCCTCCCCAATTCTTGACATCTTAATCCCTCCTGATTGCGACATTTTCAGATGCGATTGACCTGTTAAAACTAGGGGGGGGGGGCATTGCTTGTATCCTTCGCTCCAGACTCATGTTAAACCAGGCTCAAAATGCTATGATGTCCTCTTGTGAGCAACTAGTCACCGAAATCTGGAACAATGGCAAGATAGTCTTTGTGCTCCAAACGATATATCATCCACCAGGTGATAATCTGCTCTTCATCGAGCAAATTATGGAGTCCATTACCTCATGCTTAGATCAACACCCCAGCCATATCTTCCTTGGAGATTTTAACCTTCACTGGAACGACTCAAATGATCCTTTAGTATGCTCCTTTAAGGCTTTCCTCTCCGACCTCAACTTACCCAGGCCTGCAATGGACCCACCCACAACAAGGGCGCTACCCTTGACCTCATCATAGCTATAGACAACACCATACAACTTGATGACATTATACCCTGTGACTGGTCGGATCATCACCAAATATCCTTTCACATCCTGGAAAAGGTCCTGCTCACACAAGGCCAACCGCTTAAAACCAAACAGCTGATTTGTAGTCTGAGAGACATCAACATTAATGATCTAACATCCATTAGCAAGAATCGTCTTCAGCCACCCCCTAACATGACCAACCTGGAAGACCTTACGGATCATTACATCAACTCTATGACTAGTGTTTCAGACACTATTGCTCCGAAGCAACTCAAAAGGATTCCGATCAAACAATCCAAACCCTGGTTTAATGGCTCCCTAAATGATGAACGTCACAAACGTAGGCTTTCTGAGAGACTATGGAGAAACTCTTCCTCCATTACAAGTCTCAAACAGTTAAGGAGGATGAGAGGCGCATTTAACAAACATTCGCAGTGCTAAAACCGATCATTTGAGGGCTCAGCTTGACAGCGCTAAAAACAGACCCAAGAAACTGTTTGAAACCATCAAACAACAAGCTAACCACTCTACCAATCATTTCTCGTCACCCTTGACCTCCTGTCCCAGTGGGGAGGACTTCTCAGCACACTTCTCTGAAAAGGCAAGAATAATTGAACTTGAACTGCAACGTGCCACACCAAATTTGCGGCCTTTGAGCTCCCTCGCACCATTTGCAGAACCTACGGTAGCGAGTGCACCTTCATACCTCACAATTTGCACTCCTAAAAACAACGCATCTTGGAATTCTTTTCTTCTTCCAGATGATGCGGAGCTGCTCCAATCTATGGCATCTTTAACCTTCCAATCACCTCAGTGATCCTCTACCAGCTAAGTTTTTCAAAGATCTCAACTCGGCCATTCTTCCAATTTGGTGCCGGATCATTCAAGAATCTCTCGTGCATGGGAGGATCCCTGATTGCCTCATGGTGGACAAAGTCACTCCCATCCCAAAGAAGCCTAATGCCGACTTAGCTGATCCTAACAATTTCCGTCCGATCACCAGCATCATGACTTTATTAGCTAAATTACTCGAGAAATGCGTTCACACACAGCTCGGCAACCACATAGAGAAATTTCAGCCCCTTGACCTCTACCAGTCAGGTTTCAGAGCGGGGCACAGTACTGAAACAGCACTAACTCACATTGTTGATGACGCCTTGAGATCTCTTGATTAAAATGTTCCTTGTCTTCTGATCCTTCTTGTCTTGTCTTCAGCATTTGACACCATCAAACATGAAAACCTGATGGCTCTTCTTCAATATAGGATGGGGTTATCGGGTCATGTCTTAAATTGGTTTGCCTCTTTCTTACATAACCGCACCCAAAAAATCAAAGTAAACCAATCCCTTGCAACTAGTACCCCGGTCACTATTGGAGTACCTCAAGGCTCCGCATTTTCGCCCACACTTTTCAACCTATTCATGGAACCTCTCTCCGATATTCTGAACCGCTATAACATTCATTACCATATGTATGCTGACGACACTCAACAGTACTTGAAGATCTCCTCTCCAGATGACATAAAACTCTAAATGATGCGCTCCTAAAAACTCAACAATGGCTAACTCATAATCATCTGTTGTTAAATACCCTCAAAACAGAATTCCTTCTGATTGACCCTTGCAGCTACTCTGCACCTCCTCAAGACTGGCTCAAACAACCCACTGCTCTTAACTGCACCCCTCATGTTGTTGACTCTGCTAGATCTTTAGGTATAACCCTGGACAAATACCTAAATATGCAACACCACATCAGTGCTACTATTAGGGTAGCCAATCTTCAGCTCAACTCTATGGAAAATCAAGCCATTCCTACCTCCTGAGGACATCCAGTCAGCAGTCTAATCCCTACTTATCACGTTTGGAATATGGTTTGATGACCCTTGCTGGGCTACCTAAAGCTAGTCTGGCTCCGCTTTGAGCCACTCTGAACTCTTCGGCCAGACTCATCAGGGGCTCCAGAAAAAATGACCACATCACTCCAGACCTAATTAACTAAACTGGATGTCCATCGAAGCAAGGATCCGGTTCAAGATAGCTTGCCTGAGGCACAAAGCTATTCATAACAACACCCCCGTTTACCTGGCAAAAAAACTCGAGCTTTCTGGCTCGAGTCGGAATTTAAGAAACTCTAATACCCTACTATTGAAACCTCCCAAATTCAATAAGAAAAGAACTTAAAATCGTGCTTTCTCTGACCTTGCTCCAAGAATATGGAATGCTCTTCCTCCCGAGATCAGATCCAGCCCATCTACTGCCGCATTCAAAAAACATGTCAAATGGCTACTCCTGAATGACCATCAACAGCAATAGCCCTGATTAGCTCTGATGCCATCTTAATCTACTTCCATCTCCTGTTTGATAGTCTTTTATAGCTTTTGTTCAAAGTGTATTAGGTTTCTCCTCACGTGTCCTTTTGATTTATTGGTCTGCTAGAACTTTACAGGTCCCACTAGATGGGCTGATTACCATGGATTACCTTTATTATATTATTATTACGTGTCCTTTTGATTTATTGCTCTGTTGGAATGCTACAGGTCCCACTAGATGGGCTGATTACCATGGATCAACTTTATTATTTTGTTTTCCCCGTGCTCCCCTATGACCTAGTTATTTTTCAGGTGCTTCATATGTTCCATCTTGTTGTTGAACTCATGCTTTTTCCGCAATACACTTACGCTCCTTTGTACAGCGCTCTGATACCCGCAGAGGTAATGTTGGCGCTTTATAAAAATTTTCAAATAAATAATGGGAATTTTCCCAAATTCCAAGAAAACATAGTGCTCCTAACAAGTGTTCTTTGAGTCCAAGAAATCACTTCACTCCACAGCAAGTACCAAACCAGAATTCCAAAGTTCCAAAAAGATGTTCATTCATGCTCACGTTCTTTGTACTAGTCTCTATCTTGTTCTTTGCAAGTTAATAAGTCTATGTAATAAACGTTAGTGTGCCCTAACCTGAGGTTCTCTCTCTTTCTCTCAGGATTTGGCAACGGGCATTGCCATGCAGATCAAGACATCGTTACCAGATGGTTATGTCCAGAAGATGCAGGTAAGTGAGGCAAGGCTAAATGGAAGATCGATGGCTGAAGATGGGACTAAGCAGCGCAGGTGCAGGTAAGTGCAGGCGGGGTCGGCTGGAGCTCGCAAAGAAAATCCTTCTTCCATGTGACCAGGAAGCCAAGCACTGACTTCAACAAGGGCGTGGTATTTATGCCTGCCTCCTCAAAATGGCCACCGGTCACGTGGTCGCGCTCGAAGTCTCATGAGACTTCGAGTGTAATTACAAAAGTGATCGGTCCCAGGCCCACTTCTCCCTGTGCTGCTGCATCACTCTTGCTCCTGTCTTCTCCTTGCTTCTCCCCTGCTTTTTTTAGTGCTTTCTCCCTGCTTTTTTTTGCTTTCTCCTTCCTTTTTCCCTGTTTTTCGAGTGCCGTCTCCTTGCTTTTCCCTAATTTTTCACTGCTTTCTCCTTCCTTTCTTCCCACTTTCTGAGTGCTTTCTCCTTGCTCTTCCATCGTTCTCATTTTTTCCTTGCTTTTTTCCCTGTTTTTAAGCGCCTTCTCCTTGCTTTTCCCTCCTTTTCACCGTTTTCTCCTTGCTTTTTCCCCAGTTTTTTTTACTGCCTTCTTGCTTTCCTCTCGTTTTTGTTGCTTTCTCCTTGTTTTTCTCTCATTGCTGCTCCCACCTGCCGCCGGTTTTCCTGTCTCCCACCCATACCCACCGCCCCTCCCTCCTCCCAAGACCTACTTAACAGAGGCCACAGCACCACCCCATTGAGCAGTCTCATGCCCAGCTCTCACAATGCTCCTGTCTTCTTCTTGCTTATTCCTCATTTTTTTTTAGCGCTTTCTCCTTGCTTTTCCCTCATTTTTCACTGCTTTTTTCTTCCTTTCCCCCGATTTCTGAGTGCCTTATCCTTGCTCCTCCCTCATTTGTCACTGCTTTGTTCTTCCTTTCCCCTGTTTTGATTGCCTTGTCCTTGATTTTCCCTAATTTTTCACTGCTTTCTTCTTCCTTTTTCTCCATTTTGTGAGTCCTTTCTCCTTGCATTTCCCTCGTTCTCACTGCTTTCCCCTTGCTTTTTCCATTGTTTTCCCTGTTTTCTCAATGCTTTTTCCACAGTTTTTTTAAGTGCCTCCTCCTTGCTTTCCACTTGTTTTTATTGCTTTGTCCTTGTTTTTCCCCCTCTCTGCTGCTCCTGTCTGACGCCCATTTTCCCACCTCCCACCTAGCCCCACCCACTGCCTCCCAGCTCCCCTCCCTCCTCCCATGACCTACTTAATGGAGGCCGAAGCCCTACCCCCATTGAGCAAGTCCCTGGCCCAGCTCTCCCCGTGCTGCTGCATTGCTCTTGCTCTTGTCTTTTCCTTGCTTCTTCCCCTTTTTTTAGTGCTTTCTCCTTGCTTTTTCCATCATTTTTCACTGCTTTCTCCTTCCTTATTCTTCATTTTTTGAGTAACTTCTCCTTGCTTTTCCCTCATTTTTTTATTGCTTTCTCATTCCTTTCCCCACGGTTTTTTGGAGTGTTTTCGCCTTACTTTTCCCTCATTCTCACTGCTTTCTCCTTGCTTTTCCCTCCGTTTTTGAGTACCTTTTACTTGCTTTTCCCTTGTTTTCACTGTGTTTCTCCTTGCTTTTTCCCCAGTTATTTGAGTGCCTTCTTGTTTCCCCACGTTTCCATTGCTTTCTCCTTGTTTTTTCCGTCATTGCCGCTCACGCCCGCTTTCCCGCCTCCCACCTAGTCAGGCCCACCACCTCACAGAGCCACTCTCGCCTCCCAGGTCCTACTTAATGGAGGCCCCAGCACGACCCCATTGAGCAGGTCCCAGGCCCAGCTCTCCCTGTGCTGCTGCATCACACTTGCTCCTCCTCTTGTCTTCGCCTTTCTTCTTCCCCGTTTTTTTTCCTGCTATCTCCTTGTTTTTCCCTCATTTTTCACTGCTTTCTCCTTCCTTTTCCCTTGTTTTTTGAGCAACTTTTCCTTGCTTTTCCATCATTTTTCACTGCTTTCTCCTTGCTATTCCCCTGTTTGTGAATGCCTTCTCCTTGCTTTTCCCTCGTTTTCACTGCTTTCCCCTTCCTTTTCACCCGTTTTTTGAGTGCCTTCCTTCTCCTTGCCTTCCCTCATTTTTCACTGCTTTCTCCTTCTTTTCCCCCATTTTTTTGTGTGCTTTCTCCTTGCTTTTTCCCGTTTTTGAGTGCCTTCTCCTTGCTTTTCCCTCGTTTTCACTGTTTTCTCCTTGCTTTTCCCCCAGTTTTTTAAATGTGTCTTCTCCTTGACAGGAAAGGACTCAAGACCTGGCTGTTCGAATGAACAGATCACCACGAAGGAGTAAGCAACACCAGCATCTTGAGACCCTCGCGGGTGATTTGCTGTGCTTTATAAATCCTTGAGTGATTGAGAAACTCGGGCAGGGCTGGGGAGCAACATGGGAGCCACCCTGGGGAACTTGATGAGTAGTAAGCCCAAAACGGAGACCTTTTGCAAAAGGGGCAACTGGGCATTTACTTATTACTATGCCAAGTGCAGAAAGTTATTTAACATAGGGGGTTCAGGGGCTCACACAGTTTAATGGAGAAACCGGGGCACAAAGAGGTGACCAAGCCAGTCCGAGTTGCAAAGGGCACATATAGCACAGGCTTTGACCGTGGACGCAGTGGTAACAATTTCCCCCCAATGGCAGGCGGAGTGGTTGGAGTTTTTGAGGGTTGAACAGTTGGAATCTTTGGAGGAGCGGAGAGGCATGGGCAGACGTGCTTGGCTCCCAGGATTGCTTCTCTGGATCATATGTCTTCCAATCTATCAAGTAATATAGGACTCCTTCTGCACGTTTTGCATCAAAAATCTTGTGGACTTCCTACTCCCAATGTCATCCCACTTTAATAGGTAGAGGGGGGTTTTCAGATCGTGTGTGAGTGCATGATATGAGCGCAAAAGGGGGACATGGAAAACTGGGTGAATCTGATATTTGGGAGGCAGTGTTAACTTGACTGACACTGGGATCAGGATGTGTGCACATTTAAGGGACCAGTGTATCTTGGGTGGAATTTCTGTGGCCCTTCTAGTCTCAGGTGTTTGTGGACAGCCAAACCAAATCAACTTCTTTAAAGTCTGGTGCAGAGGAGTGATGCTTATCAGCCTGTTCCTTCATAAAGTTTTGGGGATGGGACAAACTGTTTTGTAACCCTCGCAGGATATGGGTCAAATGTTGATGATGTGTTTGAAGTGAAGGAACAGGACAATTGTCATGGGGTTAGTCAAGCGGAAGCATTCTTGGATGATGTCCAGTAACACAGTAAAAGGGAGAATGGCGATTCTCCAATTAAAATGAAGAGAGAATCAAGATTTCATTAAATACACGGAGGCTAACATTATGCATTCAATCTTTTAATGCCACTCCTGCAGCACCTTTAAAGAACTTAGAACAACACAACAAACTAGAACCAGAATACATAGACTATAAGAAGTCCATGGACATAACATTCCTCCTCTTTGAATGCGCCAAACTTTTCTTTACTCAAAACTTTATCTTCCCAAATCCAATCTTCCTCTCGTGTTTTCTCCTTTAACCTTCTCACTGAGACGAATCTACCGAAAAAGCAAAAATTTTAACCTAAAAAATGTACACTTTTCAACATTTAAAAAAAAAAAAGTCATCAATAAGACCAACATATAAGATATGATGTTCCAAATAATCAACATATCCCTCAAAAACACCCCCTCACTTAATATAATATATTCTTTTAATAATGGGATGAGGAGGGAGGGATAATGTTAGCCTCCGTGTCTTTAATGAAATCTTGATTCTCTCTTCATTTTAATTGGAGAATCGCCATTTCATTTCAAGACCAGAGGCTACCATTATGCATGTTGAAAGCCCTTCAACACCTCATTTGCAACATGTTTAACTGCTCTAAAATAATGTCTTACAAAAGTCCCTGCATTGGCCTAATCCGCAGCTTTCAGAATTTCCTCCATCCTACCTCCTGAGTAATAGGCCTTACTTGCCATAGCTCCTCTAATAGAATGAGCCTTAAACTCCCTAATATCAATGCCAGCTTGTTCCATTGTCCATTTAACCCATCTAGTAATAGTTGCACTACTAATCGCCTTAAAAGGTTTAACAAAAGAAATTAAAACTTGATTCACACCATCACTTCTGTTTTCCTCCACTCTACTTTCGTATTCTCTCAAACACTCCACCACACATAATTTCCTACATTCTTCATATCTTGGCTAAAACACATGAGAAGACATAGTCTTAGTTCTCTTCCATATTTCGAAATGTACTCCATCTGGTGCATAAAATCTACTATTCAACTCTAAAGCCTTCACATCAGAGGCTCTCCTGCAAGAAATCAGACACAACAAAGTGCACAACTTCATCGAAAGTCTTTTCAAATCCAAATATCTATTTGCAGGCCATGACTCAAATAACTTCAACAACAGATTCATATCCCAGAGCATCTCATATCTAGCTCTAGGACGTCTCCTTAATCTCATACTCTTCAAAATCCTACATACAACTGGATTCCTACCTACAGATCTACTGTCCACAAAAACATGACCTGCTGAAACACCCGATCTGTAACAATTTAATGTTCTGTAACTCAAACCTTTTTCAAACATTTCTACTAGAAAATTCACAACTTCCACTATAGGAGCCTCCAAGGGATCCAAACTCCTTTCCATGCACCAACTACTCCATATTCTCCAGACTGCTTTGTATCTCTTCCTTGTTCCTGGAGCCCAAGACTCCTCGAGCAATTCCGCAGCCTTGCTCGAAAGTCCTCTGAAACACTCAGATCTCCTGACACCTTCCAAACAAGAAGGTTCAACACTCTGTCCTGAACTAACGGATGTTCCTCTCCATCTCCATTGATCAAAAGACCCTTTCTTGCCGAATCAAAAAAGGGGTTTCGCATGTCAACTCCAGCTCCTTCTCTGGATTGTTTTTTACTCCCCCCCCCCTTTTCTTTCACCTCTGCCCTCTAGTGGGGACATGTTCTTCTGCTACTTCGACTGTAGCCTATGTATCTATTCTAAACTGTTTTTCCTGGGGCGTGGCCAAGATGGCGGCTTGGTAGGGAGCAATTCCGAGTCCCTCCGATGCCGCTACGCACTAGCCTTGTTATAGCACCTCTCTACGGCAGTCTAAAATAGCGTGTTGTGACCGGTTTGTCTCCGTGACTCATCGTGCATCAGCGGGGGCACTGCCAGCTCTACGGATTGCCCTGAAGTGGCGGAGTGGCTGCCGAGGCCTGGCCAGGAGCTGAGTCTGCGCGTCCACGGCGGTGGTGAGCCCCGGGGAAACAGCGGCAGCAATATTTGGTGACGGCGGCCGGCAGAGAGCGGGAGCGCTGGTCACTGAGCGGCGTTGATGGTGCTCCTCTGTCGCTGAGTCCGGCTGAGGAAAGTACGGCAGAGATCTGCGCCGGGTGAGGCTGGCGGCCGGCGGCCATTTCGTGGTTCTCTGCTGGAGGATCGTGCACCGGCTCACGGCACCCGCGCCTCCCGCGATGGCGGTGCGGAGGAGTGCCGCGGGGGTCCCTGTCGGGACGGGCCCCTGTGGTAGGTGAAGCATAGCCCTTGTGCCTCCCCAGAGTGCAGCTGCTCGGTGCAGTCCCCGGGAGCGTGGTGAGTGCTGGTTGCCCCGGCCTGCGCGGCGATCTGCCATTTTGCTGCGGGGATAAGCGCGCACGGCAGCGCTATTGTGGAGGTCTGAGGATTCACCGGAGTGGCGGCCCCGGGCTTGCGATCACACGCAGAGTGTGGGTCTGAAGACTGGTGCGGTGCGAGCCCAGAGATTGGTGAGAAGGGGAGCGGCGGCAGGGAGTCTGATGGGCGCTGCGCAATTCCTGCATTGAGCATGTGCATTACAACTGCTTGAGAGGTTGCCTCACCCTGCTTGTGCCCTTCTGATGGTCTCTGCGTGGTGCGGGGAGTCTGGCTTCCGCTCTTGCCGTTACTGGTGTGGGTTGTGACGGATCGTTGCTGGCACTGCAGAACCATATCTGCGTGGGGTGTCTCACGCTTGTTTCCCAGGCCGGACGTTGGGGCCTTTATCACCGCAGCCTCCTTCCTATTGTGTCCCCCTCCAGGCTGCTGGGTGGAATTTCTGCTGGGGCACGGCAGCCTGTGGGCTTGGTGAGGCTGGTGGAATATGGCAGTAACTCGACACAGGAAAGAGAAATCTCTAAAAGAAATGCTCTTAAAACAAACAGCGACAGCCACCATGGCAGGCGAGAAATCGCAGAGCCCGGATGAGGGGGAAGACGCCCCGGCTACGAAGGCGTTTATGTTGGAATTGTTTGCGGCAATTAAGGAAGACATACAAGATCTCAAAGATCAGCTGGCGGCGGGTCTACGTGAAGTGCGAAGGGATGTGGATGGCATTGGGGAGCGCGTCGCCACCTTAGAGGAACATGGTGTGAGCCGTGAAGAGGATCTTCATCAGCTTCAACAAGACATGCTGAGACTGCGTGACCAACACCTTGACCTGCAGGCTCACGCCGAGGACCTTGAAAACCGGTCTCGGCGCAACAATGTGAGGATCCGGGGTGTGCCATGGAAGGAAGGAGATGATCTGCGGAGCTATGTGGGGGCACTGTTTCGCCAGGTTTTGGAGGAACCGGACACTATGGACATTCAAATTGACCGAGTGCACAGAGTGGGCCTACCACGAGGCGCCAATTCCCCACCGCCAGACATCCTTGCGTGTATACATGACTTCCAGCTGAAAGAACGTATCGTGCGAAAGGCGAGAGAGGCGCAGCCCCTACAGTTTAGAGGGCACTCCCCGGCTATCTTTCAGGAGTTGGCGGCCTCCACGCTTGTCAAGCGACGCGAATTCAAGGCGGTGACGACGCATCTCAGGGAGCAGGGGATCCCCTATGCGTGGGGTCACCCCTTCCGCATCATCTTCAAGCACGGAGGAAAGCTCCATCAGTTCCGCTCTCTGTCTGAGGCCACCGAGCTTCTTGGACTCGGAGACACTACAGAGTCGCCGCGAGCTGATCACCCAAGAAATTCAAATCGCAGTCGCTCGACGGGGTGGCAAAAGGTCGGGAAGAGGCCCGCAACGCAGAAGCCTGATCAAGCTACGCAGGACAAGGAACGGGGAGCGGTTTTCGCCTCGCTGTCGCAGGTCACGGAGCGGCCGGACACACCATGAGGTACTTTAACGCAGACTCTGGGAGGGACACCTCGCTGGGTGTCGGGGGGACCGGAGGGCTGTCCTGATCTGATGTTGGTGGCCTCTCTACTGGCAGTTAGGCAGGATTTCCACCCTCTTTGGGCTCAGCAGCTGCCTCGTGCCACGTCCCATCGGGTTTCCCTTTGTCTGACGGACATTTGTCAGTCTTCCTGTAAGTTCCTCGGACTGCAGCACTGTTTCTTGCCATGGGGGGGGGGGGTTTGTTTGGGTTATTGTTTTGGGGACTCCGCACCAGCCACTGTTTTGGGGTTGTAATTGGAATGTGCTAGGTATCTGTTGGTTTTCTGTTTGCGTGGGCCTTATTATGACTCTACACTGCCCGCAGCCTGCGTTCCATACTTGGGATGGGTAGGGATCTTAAAATCGTTAGCCTCAACGTACGGGGCTTGAATAACCCGGTGAAGAGGGGAGCGATCTTGTCCCTCTTGGATAGTGTTGGGGGTGACATATGTCTCTTACAGGAGACCCATCTCCTTTCGAAAGATGTACCACGGATGCGAGACAGACGCTTCCCTCAACAGTTTTGGTCTACTGGACCATCCAAGCGGAATGGGGTAGCTATCTTATTTGGGGCCCGGTTTTCCGGCAAGGTACTAACATCTGTTGCAGAAATAAAGGGTCGCTTATTGGCTATTAGAGTACTTTGGGGAGACACTCACCTCACTGTAGCGTCACTTTATGCTCCCAATACACAGCAAGAGTCCTTCCTCCTATCCGCTCTTACGGATGTCCTTACCTCTCCAGACGCAGCGCTCTTAGTGGGGGGAGATTTGAATCTTGTTATGGACTCTGGGCTTGATAGATCAGGGCAGCGTACACACCAAGCAGGGGCTCTCTCCGCTGGGGGTATTGAATGGCCGAGAGACAATGGGTTAATTGATGTATGGCGCGCTCACCATCCTGGAGAACGGGACTATACGTATTACTCTGCAGCACACAAAACATATGCGCGACTGGACCATTTCCCCTCTTCGGCTTCCCTATTTCCTCACCTCCACACTACTACGATAGAACCTCGCTCTCTCTCAGATCACGCCCTTATCGCTACATACCTCCCTGCGCAGCGTTCACGCGACTTTCCCTCTAGCTGGCGCCTCCGTGAGTCTCTGCTGCATTCGGATGAGACTCTGCAGCGCCTCAAGCAGGTAATAAAGGATTATCTAATTTTTAACGATGTGGGCTCCACATCCCTGTCTTCTGTCTGGGAAGCGCTAAAATTGGTGGTCAGGGGGGAACTCATAGCTATCTCGGCGGCCCATAACAAGCTTCGCAAAGAGAAACGTGGGGCGTTAGAAAAAGAGGTCTTAGAGCTTGAGTCAATTCATAAACGCACGGGGGCTCCAAGGGTTTGGAGGGAATTGGAAAAGCGTTGTTGCATGCTTAAGCACCTAGATTTAGATCGAGCGGAATATGCCCTCTTAAGACTCCGGCATAAGTTCTTCCTCAGCAGTGACAAGTGTGGCAGGATGTTGGCACATAGACTGAGGGCGCAGACGCAGACCTCGCGTATACAGTCCATTCGTGACAAACACGGGGAGGAGCAGACTTCGGATGCGCACATCTTGGACGCCTTCCGTTCATTCTATAGCGCGCTATACTCTGAGCAGGACCCCCCGGCGCTTGCTCCGAGTGACTATTTAAGCAGTTGCGGGATCACGCCTCTCCCTGAGGCCTTAGCTGCGGGGCTTGATAGAGCTATTGGGATTGAGGAGGTGATCTCAGTGATTTCTAAGCTGAAGGCCGCCAAATCCCCGGGACCCGATGGCTTCTCGGCTTCTTTTTATAAGGCCTTCTGTGCGGAGCTGGCTCCTTTTTTAGCAAAATTGTTTACCTCTTTTCTAGAGACAGGTAGGGTGACCCCCTCCATGTCCGAGGCGGCAATCTCGGTCATCCTGAAGCCTGGTAAGGACGCGCTAGAGTGTGGCTCTTACAGGCCGATCTCGCTTCTTAATGTTGATGCAAAACTTTTTGCTGGTATATTGGCTGCTCGCCTTAGCCCCCTCATGCCCGACCTAGTAGAGCCTGATCAATCGGGTTTCATTCCTTCTAGACAGGGGGGCGATAATACTAAACGGCTCTTACACCTCCTCGATAGCGCCCAACGATCGCAGAGACAGGCCTTCTTGTTAGCAATTGATGCCGAGAAGGCGTTTGACAGGGTGGGGTAGGCCTTCCTCTTTGAAACCTTGCGTCACTTTGGGTTTGGGGAGAATTTTGTCAATTGGATTCGCTGCATATATTACGCTCCCACAGCCTTTGTTCGGGTCAACGGCACTAGATCCCACTCGTTTCCAGTTGCTAGAGGAACCCGGCAGGGCTGCCCCTTATCCCCACTTTTATTTGCGCTCTACATGGAGCCTTTGGCGCAGCGGATTCGGGCAGACAATCGGATACTCGGGATGAAATTCGGCGCAGACATGCATATAATTAGCCTCTATGGGGATGATGTGATTCTCTCCCTTATGGAGCCACAAACCACCCTGCCGGCACTGATGGAAGAACTTACTTCTTTTAGCGATATCTCAGGCTTTAAGGTCAATCTGACTAAGTCGGTTATCTTAAATCTAGGAATTCCCCCAGATGAGCTGAGAGCGATGCAATCACAATTCCCGTTTCAATGGACACACCAGGACATACTTTACCTTGGCGTTTGGCTGGCTCCTACCATTGCCCGCACGGTCTCGCTTAACTATACAAGGCTGCTAGAGCAGACGACTAAAGCGCTGGATGCTTGGTCTCGTCTGCGCCTCGCGTGGTTTGGGCGGATAGCAGCGGTGATAATGACCATTCTTCCGCGCATCCTCTATATTTTTCAGTTGCTTCCCATATCTCCCCCGCCTTGAGCGCTCAAGCAATTACAGGTCCTCATCAATAAGTTTATATGGAGTGGGAAGAAGCCGCGTCTTTCGCTTGCACAGATCGCAAGTTCGAAATCCCAGGGTGGCGTGAACCTACCTATGATTAGGGGCTACTACCAAGCTTCCAGTCTCCGCTACATAGTGGAGTGGAACAGGCCTATGTCCAGCAAGCACTGGAACTTTATGGACCAGTCGGTTGCAGAAAGCAATATTTGGAGGGAACTATGGTTACCCCGAAAGCATAAGGCTTGGGGCCTTTACTCGTCACCGGTCACGGCGCCGACACTTCGGACCTGGGATACGGTGGCGCTCCAGAGGGGCTGGACCTCTTTTCCCTCGCCGATGACGCCCATCGTTGATAATCCTGATTTCCCCCCGGGTCAGGGCTCGGCGGTCTTTCACCGATGGCGGGAGGCCGGCTGTAAGAGAGTTGGTTCCCTCTTTGACACTGAGGGGCTGATCCCATTTGCGCAGCTTCGACATGATTATGGCCTTTTGCCTACTAACGAATTCCCCTATCGGCAGCTGACTCACTGGGTTACAATGCCCTCTAACTATTCCCACATGTCCAGGCCTCTCACCACCTTTGAAAGATGGCTGGTCCGTAAGACCGATGATCGTCGCCTCATTTCTGAATTGTATACAATGTTAAAGTCAGACCCGACCCCAAAACGCACGAAAGCGCAGGTTCGCTGGGAGACGGAGCTGGGTAGGCCGTTAACGTTCAAGGAGTGGGAGCACATCCTATATCGCACTTACCACACAGAGCACAACACAGCGGGGGTGGAATCCGCTTTTAAGCTCTTCTCCTATTGGTATTATACACCTGCCCGCATCCGGAGTTGGGATAGGAGTAAGACAGACCTTTGCTGGAGGGGGTGTGGGATGTCGGGGACTTTAGCACACTTGCTGTGGCATTGTCCGAAATTGCAACGCTACTGGTCTGAGGTTCTCGATAACATAGACACGGTTTTCTGCATTGCATTGCCCAGAGCTCCAGACTGTACACTCCTTGGTCTTTCACATCCTAAAGTTTTTCCATTAAAGTCCTTTCGGGGTAGACAGATCGCCCTTGCGCTCTTGGCTGCTCGGCAGGTTATATTAGCACTGTGGGGTACAACCTCAGAACCTGTCCTGTTATCTTGGATACATCGCTTATGGCACCTGCTAGCAATGGAACGTATGTCTATGAGGGTGGCGGGAGTAGGCAAGGACTTTGCTAAGCTGTGGGCACCCTTTTTGGACTTGCTGACGAGGGACATGAGGGAAGTTACTTGCCCCAAATATTTGCAAATTCTTCAACTAATACCCTTGGATCAGGAGTCATTGGTCCCGACTTAGGTAGCATACTCTGTTTAACATTACTTCTTATTTTGATTGCAAACTGCATTTATGCAGGAAGGCGACAGCTGGTGCGGAGAGGGTGGGGTGGGGTGGGTGGGCTTTTTGGTTTTTGTTCTTTCATCTGTACTGTTGTCAGGTGTTTTGAAAATCCGGAAGCTGTGCTACGATCCCGCAACAGTCCTGCTCAATACGCGGCCTGCCCCGGGTTGTTGGCTATGCACGCTGTGTAAGGTGCTGTTTGATCGCTCTGCCGGCGTGATGATGTAGGCAGGAGGCTGTGTATACCAACTATGTCTTCCGATAATAAAACGATTGATTCCTAAACAGTTTTTCCTGAACGCTGAGACCTGAGCAACATGGCTGATGCCCGGTGGAGCTGTTAGACAGCTATAGAGGAGATTGGCCCTGGTTTCCCCCTCGACCGTCTCTTACCCAGCCGGACATTGGGCACAGTTCTTCCTCGTCTCCCTGCTATGGCTCCTTCCTCCCCTCCCTCCTACGAATTCTCGCAACATTGTTTTTGTTTACTGTACCTTACTATGCTCTTGTAACTGATGTAACTTGTAACGCAACGATCCCCTGGTAAAGCGCTCTGATACCTCCGGGTCTAGCCAGCGCTATATAAAACTTTTCAAAAAAAAAAAAATAATAATTGAAGGGAACCAAACCTGGGATGTCCAAAACGGTGTTACTACTACTATCTGGCACTTCTCCAACCTCACCTTCAACAGAACTCTCTGTATCATTGCAAAAGGGGGAAACGCATAACCTCTCATCCCTATCCATGATTGTTGAAACGCATCCACTGCACAAGCTTCCAGATCTGGCCTCCAACTGAAGTAGCGTTGAACTTGATAAGTTAGTCTGCTCGCAAACATGTCTATTTCCAAAGGACCCCACTCTTTCTCTATCATCCTGAAACACTGGGGTCCAGTTTCCAATCCCTGAAATCCTTTATATACCTTGAATTCCAATCTGCCACCGTGTTCAATTCCCCTGGTAAGTATTCTGCTTTCACCACAATTTTGTGTTCCATACAAAAATACCAAAATTCTTTCGCTAACTCGCTCAACTGAAGAGATCTGCTCCCTCCTAAGTGATTGATATATGCCACTGCCGATATATTGTCCATCTTTATCAACAAATTCCTTCCTATCAGCATATCTCTGAAACGCTTCACTGCATACAAACTTGCCCTCAATTCCAAACAATTTATGTGATCTTCTCTCTACTCTGCTGACCACAAACCACCTGTCTGATTCTTTCCTAACCTAGCTCCCCGTCCTTTTGAGCTTGCATCCGTCTCCAGAACAAAATCTGGAACACATCCAAAAATCGCATGTCCATTCCATGCTTCTAAATTCTCTAGCCACCAGTTCAACTCCTCTCGGGCTTCCCTGTTCAGTTATTTATTTATTTAAAAGGTTTTATATAGCGCTGGCTCCACCCTGGGGTATCAGAGCGCTTTACATAGGGGTGACGATAGTACATGAAATACAGAACATTGGTATCAAATGCAACATACAGACAAAATTAGCTTAGAGAAAACAATAAATAAAACAACTTGAACAGCACAGGATGGGTTAATAGAGGGTGGGAGGGCTGGAGTTTCACGGGTAGAGTATAGTCAATCTGAAAAGGCAGGATTACGGACCCCAGTATTTGTTGAGCAGGTGTATCTTAAGGTCTTTTTTGAAACTGACGTATGAAGGGTTAAGTCATAGATCTTTAGGGAGGGCATTCCAGATGCTGGGGGCTTTACCAGAGAAGGAGCGAGATTATGCAGCTTTCTTTTTTAACAGAGGGGGGACGAGGAGGAGGGAGTTTGTGCTTCTCATCGGTCGGGCACTGCCTGCTTTATTGAGTTTGTTTGAGAGATAAAGCGGGGTCTTATGATGAAGGGCTTTGTACCTAATGCATGCAATTTTATAGGAGGATCTGCCTTCGATAGGAAGCCATTTAAGAGACTTAAGTGCAAGCAAGATGTGATCAGATTGTTTGTAGTCAGTAGTAAGCCTGGCCGCTAGGTTGAGTACCGATTTGAGGGGGGCAAGGTGAATTTTGGGAGATCCGGCGAGTAAGGCATTGCCATAATCAATTTTCAAGAGGACTAGCGATTGGACCACATATTTGAAATCTTCGGCTGGAATGAAAGGCTTGATTTTTTTTAGATGGTGGAGCGTGAAAAGTGCTCCTTTAGCCGAGTTTTTTATACGGGTATTGAGCGTTAACTTATTGTCAATGGTGATGCCGAGGGATTTTATTGATTCGGACAAGGAGAGTTGGCAGTTAAGGGCGTTGAGGTCAGTCATCCATGTTTGGATGGGAAGTGGGTTGTTTTTGGGGGAGAAAAGGATGATTTCAGTTTTGCTTGGATTGAGTTTGAGATGATTGGAGTAGAACCAGGTTTGAATATTATTCAGGGCGGTGTTAAGGTGTAGTATATCTGCATGGGATTTGATTTTATAATACAGTTGGGTATCGTTGGCATAAAGGTGATAGTTAATACCGGCTTGTTTAAGTATGAGGGTAAGGGGTTCCATAAATAGGTTGAAGAGAGCAGGAGAGAGGATAGATCCTTGTGGGACGCCGAGGGAGACAGGGGTGGGATTCGAGAACTCTGACAGTTGAACTCTGTCTCCATACCATAAGCCTTTCCTTAGTGCATCTCCCTTCTCTCTCTGCAAGACTCGATAATGTAATGGTCCTGGGAAAAGGGCCTGAATTGAGGATGATAACAATCCTACCATTCGTGCCAAATCCCTTAATGTGAGACATTCCTTTTTCAAAACTTGAACAATTTCTCGTTTTATTTTCTTCATCTTCTTTAATGGAAGCTGCAACTGCACTCGCAAAGTATCTATCTCGAATCCCAAAAATTGTAACTTCCTCTTCGGAACTAAAATAGATTTCTCCACATTTATTAAAAATCCCAGTTTCTCCAGAAGAACCTTCACTGTCTGTAAATCTCTCTTCAACTGATCTATGTCCTGAGACATTATCAAAATGTTGTCCAAATAAACTATTATTCTTATTCCTCTTTCTCTTAAAAATCCCAAAACACTTCTCATAATCTTTGTGAAGCACCACAGAGCGGAAGACAGACCAAAAGGCATGCTCAAGAATTGATAAAGTCTTACCCTCCAACGAAATTGAAGAAACTTCTGACTGTTCTTTTCCATGGGTACTGTAAAGTAAGCATCCCTTAGATCTAGTTTCACTAACCAGTCTCCTTTTTGTAACATGTCTCTCAGGAAATGAATCCCTTTCATCTTGAAATGTCTGTAAACTACAAACCTGTTTAAATCTCTTAGATTGATAACTGGTCTCCATCCTTTGTCTTTTTTCTGCACCAGAAATAAAGTGCTTACAAATCCCTTTGCACATTCTTTTGCCTGAACAATAGCTCCTTTCGCTAGCATCTACAATCTCCATCTTCTACTTTGATAGAAGCAACTCCCTGTGTTCTTTTAATTGTAGAGGAACCTCTATAAAGTCTATTTCTAGTCCCTGAACTGTTTTTAAAATCCATGGGTCTCTTGTAATCTTTTCCCATTCTTTCACAAAACCTTTCAAACTACCCCTACCTTGCCTAGGGTAAAACCAGAAACATTCTCCGTACTCACCTTGAGATCCTTGGAAACCTCGCCTGCTTCATCTTGCTCTTCCAGCACGCATCCCTCATCCTCTATTCGGGAAGAATCCACTTGCTGGCTGGTAACCTCTGGAGTAACCTCTGTAATGATTATTATATTGGGATCTTTGAATGCCCCGGCCAGTCGAAGATCCCCGTCTACTGGCCCTTCCAAAAACTCCAGATCCAAATACTCACCCTCCATGTTCAACTGGGCTTTGTCTAAAGCAGTAAATGTTGACACGTATTTACTGATGCTTTTAACAAGCCCTTCACCGAAAAGTAACCCTTTGGCATCAGCACTGGGTTCTTTTTCTGACATATCACCCAACTTGGGGCTAATCTTCATAAGAATCACTTTCCTGCGTTCTGCCATTAAGCCTGCATTCACATTTCCAAGCAAAACAATAGCCCTTAGGCTTCAACCTCTAAGTAACTCCAAATCAATTTCATTCTCATTTCAATGTGCCTCTTCGGCCATATCAAAAATTCTAGCCAAAGGTCCCAAGATATCCAACAGTTTAGCTTGGCACTGCTTCAGTGAGCGTTCTAACCCTTTCCTGGGGTCTCCACCCATTCTAAACAGAAAGCTTATCATTTCTGGGTCCAAATTTGGAGTCACACACACCTTCTCATCTATAACAGGTCTAGAGCATTCTGCCTTCAAAACCCTAGGAACTTCTTTTTCCAAGGGCTTCCTTACCATACTTTTATTAATCTACTCACGTGCTCCATAGGCCACCAGTCGCCACTTCTTGGGTGTCTGGTACCTAATGGAAAAAACATCCAAGGCATTTCTCAATATTTCCTTCGAATCTGAACCCACATTTTCTACAAATTCGTCATCAAAATCATTTTCCTGTGAAATATTAAAAATATATTCATCTTGATCTCTGTTCTCCAAAGATCCCCCTTCATAATCATTGAATTCATCCTTCATTGTGTCACCATGGACACTATTTCTCGGCGTGCCGCCAAGGACACCTTTTCTTTTTATGCCGCTCAGGGCACCTTTCTTGCTTGTGGTGTGAGAACCACCCTTCTTATTTTTAATCATTCTTAATTCCTCTACATGTTTCCTCTTCTTAGATCTTTTTCCACCTATTTCTTCATCTTCAGATATAGAAAAATACTCCTCAGGAGAATCCCTTTCTTTTCTTCTCCTTTCTGTCAACATATTATCCATAATCTTTTTAAGCTGAACCTTTAATTCTTTCTCAATTAATCTCTTAATCATCTCCTCACTAAGGGGGTCATTAGGATGGCGGGCGGATCGCCATCGCCAGCCAGGTGGTGGCGATCCGCCCGCCATCTCCACCCGATTCACCCCCGCCATATTATAATGGCGGGGGTACCGCGGCGGACGCAAAGTGCGTCCGCCGCTTTTCCGCCGGTCAGCAATCGTTCCAATTGCCGGCCGGGCGGACTGGGGCCTTAATATGGTGGCGGTGCCTAGCAGGCACCGCCATCCATATTAGGATGCTGGGTCTCACAGGCCTTTCCATGGAAAGGCTGGCGGTGAATTGCTTTGGGGGCCCGTTGCGGACCCCTGGGGGGGGGCTGCACTTGGGGGGGTACCGTAGGTACCCCCCTTCATTGCCATGCACAAGGTGGTAGGCACCGCGCGGTGCCTGCCACGTTGTGCATGGCAATGCACAACATGCCTCTTTGGCATTGCGGCGAGTGCTGCTTACAGCAGCACCCGCCGGCAATGTCAAAATAGCGGAATGCGACCGCCAGGGTGCGGGACTGGTGCACATCTGGCAGCTGGTCCCAGCACTGCTAGGGTGGCGGGCGGACTAAAGTCCGCCCGCCATCCTAATAACCCCCTAAGTCTCTATCCTGACATTTCTCCACTAGGACCCTGTTCATCATCCATTCTCTCCAATATATAACTTATAAAATTCTTATTAACTTTTCAAAATCCTTATTTACCAAATACATCTAATCCTCACAAATTATCTCCTTTACTACTGTAGCGACTCCAACTGGCGATCTCCAAAATGACTAGTGAACTGAATTAACAGTTCAACCGTTATATATTCAAATTCGCGCTGTCACATCGTTGTATTATTCAATACAAAATAACCCTATCCAAAATGGCCGCCGTAATCTCGCAATACTTGCGTGAGCCTATGGCAGCCTACTCTGTCCCTTTCTAGGAGTCGCTCGTATTGACTCAGGAGACTCTGCCCCACAAGGCGTGCACACACGCAGCTTCAAGAGTCACGAGACTGCACACACGAAACTTGAAGAGCCAAGAGACTCTGCCTCGCAAGACGTGCGTCTTCGAATACCGGCACGAGTGCAACCTAATGAATAACGGAGCGAGACGCTCCGCTCGAGGTAACTTAAATCATTTCAAACAAACCAAATGTACTTCAAATATTACGTTTTTAAGTATATCAAAATACCGTCAAAAATCATCTTAACCCCTCAAAATACTCCTTTTTTTTTTTAAAACAAAACCTTATTCCTTCTTAATAAACTCACTAAAATAAATACTTACACTTCTGAAAATTAGAAGTTTTAATTAAAGAAACTAAGCAATCTTATCCACACAAATACTATCTCCAAAAGTATATATTACTCAATAATTAAACTTATAATATATTTAAGTATGCAAATAATATGTAATGAAAAGGATACTTATCTCCACAGGAGCAGCATTCAAAAGAGGAGGAATGTTATGTGCATGGACTTCTTATAGCCTATGTATTCTGGTTCTAGTTTGTTGTGTTGTTCTAAGTTCTTTAAAGGTGCTGAAGGAGTGGCATTAAAAGATTGAATGCATAATGGTAGCCTCCAGTCTTGAAATGAAATACACATTGCCTGCAAGAATACTGTGTTATATACAAACTGTCCCATTCTCAAGTGAATGAGGCAAAGAAACTTCATGCAATCTGCTCCATAGTTTGGTTCATGCGCTCCATTTGTCCATCGTTTGACGATGGTACGCAGACATCAAATGAAGATCCATGTCTAGGAGTTTACGAAAGTGTCTCTAGTATTTAGATACAAATTGGTTCTGCTGAGTGGACACAATCAGGAAAGGCAACCCATGTAACCGCAGGATATGTTGATGAACTGATCAGCCAGTTCTTTGGCTGTAGGGATTTTCTTTAGGGGTATAAAATCTGACATTTTGCTGAGTATATCAATGACTATCCACACCCCTGTGGGACCATTATACTTGGGTAAGTCTGTAAAAAAATCCATGCTTATGGTGTGCAATGGGTTAGGTGGGATAAGCAATGGGTGTAACAGACCTACTGGAGCCTGTCAGGAGGTCTTTGCTTTAACCCAGATGGGACAAGTTTTAATATAGTCTTTTACATCTTGTGTTAAGTTTGACCCCCAAAACCAGCGTTGACAATTATATTTAGTTTTCTGTTCCCCGGGATGACCTGCAAGAGTGGTGCTATTGCTCCAGTGTAAGACTTCTTGGACTAGTTCCGGGGTTGGAACTAATAGTTTGTTTTTATGGTAGAACTGATAATTGGTAATAGTCTGATAGTGATCTTGTAACCATAAATCGGGATTGAGTCCTTGATGGGAATCTTTCAGTCGCAATAAAAATGCTTCCGATGTTGAAGTGGCTACAATTTTATGTTTTGGGATTATGTCTGGAGGAGGTTCTTTACTCATCTCTGTTGAGCCTCCCAGTCAAGATAAAATATCTGCTTGTAACTGCTTTGACCCTGGTTCATACGTGATCAGGAAATCGAATTCACTGAAAAAGAGGAGCCTTGGGTCAGAGCTTTAGCTGAATGAAAGAATTGTACGTTTTTGTGATTTGAATACATAGCCACTGTGTGTCATGCCCCTAACAGGCAAAGCCTCCATTGCTGAAAAGCCATCTTTATCACTAACAACTCTCTTTCCACAATTGTGTAGTTTTGTTCTGCAGGAAGGAGTTTTGGGGAAAAAAGGCCATGGGATGTAACTGACCAGTATTCACCCTTTGTGAATACCAAAATTAGTAAAGTTAGACTTTCGTCTAACTTTACGTTTGTGAATCTGGCCCAATGTTTGGCTTAGTCCAAGAATCTTAGTGTTCCAAATTGAATGTTCCCAAATTCCAAGAAACCATAACACTCCTAACAAGTGTCCTTTGAGTCTAAGAAATCTCTGAACCCTACAGCGAGTTTCAAAGTAGAATTCCAAAGTTCCTAAAAGATTCTCAAAGTCACGCTGACAATCTTTGTACTAGTCTCTTTCTTGTTCTGTACAAGTTCATGAGTCTTTGTAATAAATGTTAGTGCACACTAACCTGAGGTTCTCTGACTTCTCTCTATTTCTTTTAGGATTCGGCAAAGGGCGTCGCCGTGCAGAGCAAGACTCTGCTGCCAGATAGTTCTATTCAGAAGATGCAGGTAAGTGAGGCAAGGCTGAAGGGAAGATCAATGGCTGAGGACGGCACTAAGCCATGCGGGTGCAGGCTAGTGTAGGCGGGATCAGCGAGAGCTCGTGAGGAAGATACTTCTTCCTCGGGGACCAGGAAGCCAAGCACAGGCTTCAACAAGGGGTGGTATTTTATGCCTGCCTCTTCAAAATGGCCACCGGCCACTTGGTCGCGCTCCAAGACTTGCGAAACTTGGAGCGTAATTACAAAAGTGACCGGAGACAGTAATAAGCTGAAAACGAAGGCCTTTGGCAAAAGCGGAAACATAGCATTTACTTATTACTATGCCCAGGTTGGAAAGGTATTCAACATGGGGGTCTCAGGGGCTTTCACAATTGTACAAGTAAAATGAACTCCGATTACAATGCAGATGAGCTGGTGTGTAGCGGGTCTCTGACAGGTAGAGGTTTGCCTGTAACAAAGACGCTTCATCGTTTACCTGCCATAAGACACAGAGGTTGTATGGCTGCATTAAAATATTAAAACAAAGAAAAGCCCAATTCACGAAAGAAGTTGTAAAATTACACTGGCAGACTTTTGATTGACATATTTTTCAACTCTACAGTATTTCTCAAGGAACCCAGACGTACGCTTGGGAAACTAATGCATCTCTCCGGAAAGCCTGTTGGAAAGCGACATTGGGCCCTGCAGCCTCCGGTTGGGGGCCGTGGGGGCACGTATGGTGCCCCTCTGTGAATCCCTGCACCATGTGGGATTCACACAAACTCCCATTTCTCTATGGGAGCTTGTGCTACGGCCGGTTTATGGCCGCAGCACAAGGTCCCATAGGGAAATGGGAGTTTACGACTGCACCTTGTGCGGTCGCATTGCAATTAGGTATGCAGAACCGCCGACCAATGGTTGGGTGGTTCCCATGCCGATACATCGTAATAAGGCCCTTAGTCTGGTGTATAGTGGTTTTTATTTTGATATTGAGAAGTAAATAAACCGCAGGATTGAATGTAGTTTTCTCTGTTCTTCTTCTTCACAGGCGTCAGGGAATTCAGGACCACCGGATCCTCACATGCCCTTGGAAACAAATAGTAGCCAAAGGTAAGTGTACAAGTTTTCCCTGTCTTACTTTTCTCACAAGATAGAAGGTACGGTTAGATAGGAACTAATAAAAGATTGTCCAGTTTCCCATTATCTTCATTGAGTGAGATTGTGCTCTTGAATAACGAAAAATACTCATGACTTAGGTCGCCAGCTAGATCAAACAATAATTTAAAAAAAACAAATAGAAAGAGTCTTTCCCACAGTCAATAATGTGCACACAACTACTCTTGTGCTGGAAAACGACAGTGTCATGTAAAGTGAGCAGTCAACCATGTGGCATAGAAAATGCAACTGATGTGGGTTTAGGGTCCTTCTACAGGTAGATTTTCTCACACCTCCTGCTTCCCCCCATAAAGCGCAACCATACCGGGCTAAGCCACGCTCCCCCAGGAGCGCGGCTGGGCCTTGCGAGTCTCCGGTGGCCTCCTGGCTCCCTCTCGTTGATTCTACAGCTCCCTTCAGACTCGGTGTCTTCCCGCAAACATCGTAATGGGACCTTCTCCTCTCGTCTGGCGTGAAGGCGTCCCTCCTTGGGGTAGGCACTGTCTCTGACTTCCTCTGTTGACGTGCTCTCCTCCGGTCTCGATTCCTCGTCCTCGACATTCTGGTCAGCGTCTGATGTCATCCTTGAGTCCGCCGGCAATTTAAAGGGGCCATGCCTCTCATTTATAGTGTTGTCCGCCTCCCACTTTTTTTTGGGGTCAGGAATGGCAGCATTTCCAAACATCCCATCTTCACATGCCTGACCTTGAAGAACGGACTGTGAAAGAAGAGCAAGTGGTTGAGAGTCTTTTAAGGCTCTGCAGGTGCAGTGCCACAGTAAGTCGTCTTCCGTGTCATCAGAGGAGTCCACACCACCCCCTTCCTCGTGACATTAACTGTTTCTGAGGACCTTGCTGGTCCCCCTGGCTGTCTCCGTACTGGAGTTGGTGCCCTAAAGTGACTGTAACTGACCGCAATACAACTGGCCGAACTTTTCGTGAAAACATTTCTAAGTGTCAAATTTGTTGAATTTGCCAATGCTTGTTCGCGGTTGAGTGAAAAGCTTTGATTTCCTATATCTTGTAAATACTATATCTCCAGAGCCCTCTGGTGGATCTTTTTTGTTGTGTTGTCTAAAAATACATACAAATTCTGTCTATTTTTATAAATTGGTTTCAGATTTCCATAGTGTCTTGTCGATTTCTTTTTGAGTTGTTTTGGTGATGTTTAAATGCTTTACACTTGCTCCTTTGTGTAAGCCCTGCTGCTCAGAATCACAGCTACCCAGGGTTGAGCTGAAGGTTTGACAAACAAAACCTACTGGTCCTAAAGGAGTTGGTGTGTGTATTACACGGTGACATCGCACACCACACCATATAATGCACTCCATTTCCTCACATCTGTGTACAACAAAATGATAAGATGGTCATCATTGATGGTGATGCCCCACTAGGAGCCTCAAAGTCTAAGGGCCAGCTTGCGATCTCGTTAGGAAGCCCTCCTGATGGGTACCGGAACGTGCAAATCCGATTCGGCGCCTACGTTTCCGACCGAGTCGTCACCCGCTCCGAACGACCAAGTACGATGCGAAGATCTCGTCCTCGTCGACCAAATCATTTCTGGAACCCAATCCTGTCCAACCGACTCGTTCGCAGACGAATCGTGCCACGCAAGGGAGCTGGATTCCGACCGAGCAAGTACGATGCACAATCCAGTCAGCTGTATCGCCTCGGTCTCTACGAGATGAAACGGCTGTCGGAATCGGACTTCGTGGGGCCATAGCAAGCACCCCTTCACCCGGAGCCCTTCGAATCGGTCACAGGGGTGCCCATGGGTACCCCCGATCCATGCATGCACAGTGTGGGGGGCAACATGGGGTGCCCACCACAGGGTGTACGCTTTTCCCCACCCACCCCTTTTTGCTATGGGAGCCTGTGTATGTGTCGGTACACAGGCTCCCATAGAGTTCAATGGGAGTCCGAGCGAACCGAGTCTGTCAGCATACGGCTGCATCGTACTCGTTCGGTCGGACTCGCACAGCGTGATTCGCTTGTAAAGCCCTCCAGATCAGAGTTGTACAGAGGGCTTTCCTAGCAAGATCGTAATCTGGCCCTAAATGCACAAGAGAGTGATTCAATAGCCGGTGCCAAAAGCACCCTGGACTGTGAGCAACCTTGTTTGGTGCCTCTGTTAATGAGATCACTGACACAACATCGACTCCTATAATATCGACCTACAACATTATCGAGTCACTAATATCGTATACAAAAATATCGACACCCAATACACAAACCGAAAATAACACAAAAATCGATAAAAAGGTCGTTAAAAAAAATTACGATGACAAAAATAACAACAAAAAAAGAACACAAATATATCGATAAAATTAAAATAACATATATTACAACAAAAACATCGATAAGCATAATATCGAAAACACAAACATCGATAAAATACATATAAACTATACAAAAAAATAACATTTAAACATAAAAATAAACTATTTTCAATAATATAAACAAATAACATATATCAAACATTAAAAACAAAACACAAAAAAGCTACAAAATCAATAAAACTAAAACACAAATACACTTAAAAATCAAAAACTAATTAATAAACAAACACTACAACATAAAAAAATCACAACTATCACAAATAAACATACATATATAAATTATATATATAAAAATATATAATATTTATTAACGCCTACATTTTAATCATATTACTAAACAAAATAAAAACAAACATTAAATAAACATAATTAACATCAAACAAATTAAATTATAACTGCCAAAAAATTCAAAAAAGCTATCTCAACCAATTAATTTAAACTACATGAACACAAACCAATAGAAAACTCTAACTAATTAAATAAACACTATAAAAGCAATAAAATAATTGGGGGCGTGGCTAACCGCCAAGCATGGCAGACGCAAAGTAACGGAGCTCCGAGACAGGGCCTGCTCATCCTGCCATAATTACCAGCGCCGGGGGCCATCTGACCCTGATTTCCCGTGTTACAGGTGCAGAAGCGCGGCGGCGACATACTGTGCCGACCAGCGTGCGGAGATTGTCTCTGGGGCGGAGAAATACAGCTCGATCTGGAGTCCTGCACTGCGGGACTGGACGGAGGCTGCCACAAGTACCGGATCCCGCGGGCTGCTGCGCCGCAGACCGCAGCACGAAGCAACGAGTCACCCTGGTGCGCTCACCGCTGTGTTGACCCGAGCGGAGACCCCTGGTGCTGTTGGTGCGGCGAGGTGAGCCTGTGGTGTGGACTGGCCGCTCCCTGCTGACCTAGCGACGAGGGCAGTGTGGGGCTGGGCTGTGCAGGTTGGCGGCGGCGACGGTGCCCTGGAGGATGGCCGCGGCCCTGTCGGGGATCCGCTGAAATTCTGTGGGCCCCGGCTCTTGAACAATGGAGCGAGTCAATAGGACCGGCGCCTTGGGATGGGCGGACCCGATCGCCGCAAGACTGCGCCCTCCACCCAGGCGTGTAAGACTCTGAAGCGGATCGACGTGGGAGCTCCTCCCGTTTGGAGCGACGACATGGCGACTGAGGGCTGCTGCCCTGGCGGAGCTGCCTGAACCCTGCGGATCCTGTGCACACCTCCACCGAATAAGGCCTAACTCCGTCGGTGCGCAGTGAGTATGGATGTGCACCCCCCTACTGCTGTAATCAATGGAGCTGCCGCGTAGGCGCCCCGGTCGCCCCACAAGTGCTGCTCCCTGCATCCCCGCTGCACCCTGGGCACTCGACTGGGGTTGTGACTGGTGCCCCTCCCCAACACCACTGGGCAGTATACACAAACGGGCGCCGCTCCTGTGTGATTTGTGTGGAGCGCCAAGAGGAGAGATCAAGTCCCTTGGGCCAAGCGTTAAAGTGCAGCACACGGAACTTGGGACTATACCTACCTGCCACCACGAGCCCAGAACCTTGCGGGGTGGAATGCATCAGATGTAGGCAGTGTCATCATTGCTCTGCAGGACTCAATAGATAAAGCTGCGGGGTGCGGCTGAGCCTGGCCTGGGACCCCTTCCACCGCTTGCAGAACACTTCACAGAAGGCATACATGGTGCCTTGAGATCATTGATACCCGGGTCTTGTAGTTCATACACGAAACGATCTGGCTATAATTGTGTCGTGGGGCTGTCGACCTACAACTCTGCCCCTTGGGCTCTAACTGCGGAGACAGGACCCTAGGCCCGTCCCCACTCCACGACTGAGTGCGGTGGGTCCGTGTTGTGAACCGACTCCTTAACGGAACCAACAGTCCTGGGCTGCTGCTGGGTGACCGACTCCAGCTGAGACTACTAGTCCTACGCCCCACTTTGTTTGGCAAGCCAAAGGGCAATATATAAGCACTACGCCACAAACAGTATTATCCCTACTGATCCCCAGCTATTCCATTATGGGGCGAACGAAAGGCAAGACATCGGAGATGCCACCTGTTGACCAACAGACCCAGGGTGAACCGGACATGACCTCACAATCATCCTCGATCAGCTGTGTCCCACCGACTAACAAAGACACCCCTCCGGACAAACTGGACTTAATTTTACAGGAGATACGGGACTCTCATAAATCTATTGAACAACAGATAGGCTTCCTGTCCACTGGGTTTACCCTTCTGAAGGCGGATCATGAGAAGCAATCTACCGTAGTCAAAAGCAATAAACAGTCTCTGACGGAACTTTTACCGAAGCACAAAGAACACTCCGAGCATATTACCCAAATACAAAAACAGTTGGCTGACCTACAGGACAGGGCGGAGGATGCTGAGGGCAGGGCTCGCCGCAACAATATCCGTGTGCTGGGCTTGTTGGAACACTCGGAGGGCCCGAATGCAACACAATTCATGGAGCAGTGGCTAAGAGAACAGATAGCGCCAGAAGGACTGTCGCCACTCTTCTGTGTGGAACGGGCACACCGGATCCCGCCGGGACGTCCGATAGCTGGAGCACAGCCGAGAACAATGATTGCCCGTATCCTGAACTACAAGGATCGCGATCTCCTCCTCCAGAGGGCTAGGGAAAGAGCACCCATCCAATACGAAAACCACCGGATTTCCCTATATCCCGATTACACAGTATTGGTTCAAAAGCAGCATGCTTCTTATCTCCCTTTGAAAAAGAAGCTTCAAGCACTAAATCTTAAATATGCTCTACTATTCCCTGCTTGTCTGAAAATCCTACACAAGCAGAAGTCCTATTTTTTTGCCAGTCCAGAGGCGGCAAACGACTGGCTGGAAATTACCATTTCCCCCCACGTTCTGGACAATATAGACCAGAGGACACAACAGGCTCAACAACGGCCATCGGGTCAGAGAACACGACGGACCAGATCCTCCAGCAGAATTGCAGCGAAGAACCCGTCCCCGGAGCAGGCTCTGCTGGGGCAGGAGTCGGCGCTGGCCGCGGCGGCTGCCATGCGTGACACCATCCTCTTCTGAACACTCGGATGATAACATGCTACATTCGGACTCTGACAGTAATGACCCATTGTTTCCATCGATCACCCCACAAATAGTGCAGACAATGTTTGGCTGAAAATATGTGATCTAAGAGGATGATTTATACCTCATCCTGACAAGAGTCCGCGCTGGAGTGAAGTAAGATCTTGCCAATGTGCCTTATAATGTCTTCCTCCCCTAGGTGCCACATATCTTCTTACATGTGACAAGGGCCCTGGTAAGTGTGGAGCCCCGTCTAGAACAACGGATCTATGCTCTGTCCAGGAACCACCCCCCCCTGCAGTTTCTGCATTAGCTAGCCGATTGGACTGTCAGTTTGTTTTGTTTAATGTTTGGACCAGCGATGTTTTAATGCTAGTCCTAGTATTGGGATTTTTAGTTGCGTTGCATTTTTTGGGGAAATGGCTCAATCCCAGTTTTGTAACATATAATATATGTTGTGCATACCGGGGCTGCTACAGAACTTATGACCAGATGCGTGCATGGCGATGTTGGGCAAATATAAAGTGTTAACTTGGAATGTTAGGGGGATGGGCTCAGTGCACAAACGACACCAGATCCATGCCCAATTAAACAGACGGAAAATACAGATAGCCTTCCTCCAGGAAACACTCCTAACAGACTCCGAGGTAGTCAAGCTACGTAAAAAATGGAGAGGTCAGATATTCACTACATCATACTCTGCATTCGCGAGAGGTGCACTTAAATGGGTCAGACACGGGGTACCATTCGTGAAATTAGAGCAGCGAATAGATGCACAGGGGAGATACACAGTGCTTCATGGGACACTTGACGGGATACACATAGTATAGGAAGTGTATATGCTCCGAATTATGAACAGGATAAATTCCTTACTAACCTGAACACAGTTCTGGTGGACTGGGCGAGTATCCCGTGGGTTCTGGGAGGGGACTACAACTCCACTCTAGATATAAACCTAGACCGCTCTCATCCGCCGGTTCGGGGAGATGTTTCCATTAAAAATGCAGAGTTCCTGAGGTTTTGGTCAGAGGGAGGGGCGATCAAAGATGTGTGGCGTCTCCAAAACCCTACTAATCGCGAATATTCTTTCTATTCTCCAACACACCAGCTGCACACTAGACTGGATAGAATATTCTGTTCTTCATCTATCACACCTCAAATATCCCAAACTACATACTTGGGTAAAACCTTATCCGACCACAATCCACTTGAAATCCTACTAGAATGGGGGAAACTACCCTCCCCGGTCCCGACCTGGAGATTATGGCCATAGATGTTGGAAGACACGGTCTTCCGTGATAAATTAGATGTGACGATCACCAATTATTTTAATGAAAACGCGAACTCGGCTTCGTCTCGTTTAATAGAATGGGATGCATTTAAGACGGTGATACGAGGCGCATCCATAGGAGTGACAGTAGGCGCCTGACAAGAAATTAACAAGAGTCTTACGGCACTCGAATATTCCCTACAAGAGTTGGAGCGGAAAGCTAATAACGACCCCTCCACTCACAAACACCTACAGAAAGGGAGAATTCGACATGCTGAACTCCTTGAGGATTTGCGCCTCATTGACTACCGAGCTTACACCCAGCACACGCATGCTGAAGCAGATAAATCGGGCACCCTATTGGCCTGACTATTACGAGACACGCACCCCCCCTATATCAATCCTGGAAGTGGCGTTACAGGATGGCACCATAGTGTATACACAGACAGAAATCAACACTGCATTCAGTGACTATTATGAGAAGCTGTACAGCGCCCCAGTGCACGCACTGCCGGAGCAGATAGACACATTCTTAGAAGGACTGACTTACCCTACACTGACAGATAACGCCCAGGAAGACTTAGATGCCCCAATTACAAGGGCCGAAATTAAGGCGGCCATCAAGGAACTCCCTCGTAATAAGACCCCCGGCCTAGATGGCTTACCGGTGGAATTTTATTCTACCTTTGCTGAAACTCTCACCCCGCACCTTGCCTGTCTATACAATGCAGCCCAGGAGGCCCAGTCCCTCCCACTAACTACCATGCAGGCCCTAGTTATATCCCTACCTAAGCCAAATAGAGACCCGCGAGACATGTCAGGATATCGCCCCCTTTCCTTATTATCCACTGAATATAAGATACTTAGCAAGATTCTGGCCCGCCGGCTCCTCCCATACCTTCCCAAACTCATATACGAGGACCAATGTGGATTTATCCCGGGTCGCAACACCTTCCTGGATTTAAGGTGCCTACACTATGTTATGGAAGCCGCTGCCAAGATCTCCTGTCACACTGGCTGCATCTCTCTTGACCTCCAACAGGCGTTCGATATGCTAAACTGGGAATATATGTTTGCACTTCTGGACAGATTCGGCATACCCCCTGGTTATATGAAGTGGGTCAAACTGCTATACACTGTACCCACAGCCCGAGTCCGTACTGGATCCCTCATATCTCGCCCCTACCCGGTGGCAAGAGAAACAAGACAGGGCTGTCCTCTGTCACCGATATTATTTGTACTGGCATTAGAACCCCTACTCATTAGACTCCAGAGGGATGCTGCAAACAAGGGGATTTTACTAGGAACAACAACACACATAGTGTCAGCATATGCTGACGACCTTATACTGTATGTTAAAGATTTAACCGAAGATCTAGAGCCTATTCCTAATATATTTCAGCAATTTCACTGCGTCTCGGGTCTGGCAATTAATGCTACGAAATCACACGCATTCTTTATGCAAGAGAGGGAGGACCCAGGACTCATCCACTTCGGTACACTTGACTTATCGGTTGCACCACAAACCTTCAAATATTTGGGTATTCAAATATATAGAACACCTCAGGACCTCCTAGAAGGGAATCTCATGAAAGCAATTAGATCACAACGGGCCCAGATATCCTTCTGGACATCACTACCACTCTCGGTTATGGGGAGAATAGCCATCTCCAGGATGGTACTACTCCCAAGACTATTGTACTATTTCACTAACATATCGATTTTGATACCGGCCGGTGCCTTTCGTACACTAGATACTCTCCTCATGGAGCTGATATGGGGTAAAGGGCGCCGGAGGGTGAGCCTCGCAAAATTACAACTGAGACCGGAGGAGGGGGGACTGGGAGCCCCCGACTTTCGAGCATATTGTATGGCTAGCCAACTGCAATGGCTATCATACTGGCTGGCAGGCCGCAACTTAAACGAAATCGATTATACAGCACAAAAACTAGGACTGGGAATTCTGCACACACTGCTTTTGCCTGACTCTAAAATAGCACCTGAAACTCCCTCGTTGCTTAAAACAGCCATCCTGTATTGGAAACGTGCATTGAAATACACCAAACGAACTATCCCATACTCGCCTAACGTTCCATTACTTGGCATACCCACAACAGTGGGACTAATTACGAAACGAAGGATCATACAATGGACACAAGAGGGGGTGACAACAATGGGAGCCTTGTTCATAGATGGCACACTAGCCGACCACGACAACTTCACACATGCTCAGGGAGTTCCCCACACATTATTCATGATACATGCTACCATTGTGCATTATGTAAAGAAATACTGGTCCCCGAATGGGAACGAACCCCCCACACATGGCCTGGTGCACGCAATCCATCTGATGGGAGAGGGATGACACCTAACCCGCTGGTTATATAGGGGCGTTAGAATGCATGCTGGGGCCTCCTTGGTGCCCTTACGGGAAAAATGGGCGAGAGATCTCAGTAAAGAAATGACGGATAAAGAATGGGTGTCTGCACTGGAGTTCCCTAAAAAGGTGTCCCGAAACGCTAAATTTAAATATATCCAATATATGATCCTTCATAGGGCATACCTTACCCCGCACCGCCTCAACTGTATATACCTAAATGCACAACTCAGTTGTCCTAGATGTAAATTGGCGGACGCTGATATTCTACACATGTTATGGAACTGTCCACGGTTGAGGGGATTCTGGTCAATAGTGGGGGATGTAATTCAGGACACAACAGGCACCTCTGTCTGGGGCACTGCAGATAGCTGTATACTAGGTCTACACCCTCACCTGAAAACACTGAAAACACAGTATAAATTTGCAGATATGGCTATCTTCATAGCGAAACGAGCTATTACAATGAGGTGGAAGTCGGTTCCCTCCCCCCCCCCCATTACATACATGGCACACGGAGATGGTTAGATGGGGAGGGGCGGAAAGCAGTAGCGGCCCGTGGAGGGAGTTCCGTGGGGTGGTGAGGCGGGGCGGGGGAGGGGCAGGGTGGGGGGTAGTAAACACCGGAATATGGATAACGGAGGTAAGTAAACAATTAAATAAATAAAACGAATTTCGTTGCGCGCGCTGCATCGCATCTGAGGAAGAACAGACATTTTTTCAATGTTCTAGGGATCTAGAGGCAAGACCTAATTGCAGATGCAATCTGCCTTTTCATAGTCAGGTCAACATCAAATCTAACAAATATAACCCCCAAGTTCTTAGCTGCATTCGGTGGAGGGGGGAGGGGGTGGACAATCTGTAGGTCAACAACCCAGCCAGCCCGGACGGGGGTCAGGGCCAAACAATAAAATTTCGGTTTTTATCAGGATTACACTGAAGTTTGTTGGCCATGAGCCAACTCATAGTAGCATTTATACAGGCTGAAAAAGCCAGCTGTGCGTCCGATTAAGCTCCATTATGCGAGAGCAACAACTGCGTGTTGTCTACATATGAAATAATTTTAATGCCAAACGACTTAACCATGTCTGTGAAGGGGCGACATAGAGATATTAAAAAGGGTCGGCTAAGTGTGGAGCCCTGAAGGACCCCACAACGCAGGGATTTCACCTCTGATCGGAACGGTTTCATCCAGACAGCCTGCTCCCTGGACTCAAGAGATGAAGTGAGCCAACAGAGGGCTGACCCAGTCACACCAATGGTGGCGAGCCAGTGTAGTAGGATCTTATGCAAAACTGTGTCAAATGCCGCCGAGAGGTCCAAAAGGACCAATGCAATGCTATAGCCAAGGTCCAGGTTCCACTTTATTAGCTCAGAGATTTCCAATAATGCTGTCTCAGTGCTATGACGGGCTCTGAAGCCTGATTGTGAGGTGAGTAGCACCTTGGCGGATTCTATAAAATCAGATCGCTGGGTATTTACTACTTTCTCCAAGATTTTTTATGGGGCTGGAAGCAGGGAGATAGGGCGGAAGTTGGCAAATATATATATATTTTTTTAGTTTTTAGTTGTAAACTCCTGTACTTTATTGAGAGCAAACCCAGACATCATCAAGCCACTTTCTGCCAAAAGTTGGTGGCAGTGGCTGTCATGAATTCTCTGACAATACAAGTGGGTAGAGCTGGTCTTTCACAAGTTTTGTTTGATGTGCCAACACCGCACAACGTTGGTTGTTTTTTTTGTTTGTTTTTTTAATTCCTTTTTTATTCCAAATACATAGTCAATATTCATAGACAGGCATTTGTCACACATGTAACATTGTAGGTCCATTATCTCAATACAAAAGAAAAAATACTTCTGTTACAAGTACTCCCTCCGGAGTTTCAGTTCTTGATCTTAAAATATATTGACTGACAACTTATCAACCCACCCAACTTCCCCCCTCCCCGCTTTACCGGTTCCTGCCAGATCGATACCCCAAGTCTATATCTGAATTGGTCCTTAGGTGACTCCTCCTCCTGCTTCCTGACTATGAGTAGCAATCATGTTGTGGTGTTGTTCTCCGTCCTGCGATTCACGCTGAGAGTGCGGGGCAGGCTCTTCTATCTCCTGTACCATCGCCCCCACGCCATCAGTACCTCCGGGAGCTTATCATCTTTTCTAGTTTTCCTCATATTGTCCTCCTCGGCCAGTGCCCATTCTTTTAAATCTTTTCTCCACTTATCCAACTGCGGGCCCTGCGGGGTCAGCCAGTGGATTGCTATTCTCCTCTTAGCTATCATAAGACCCAGAATCAGGAATCGTCTACTCGTTTTACGTTTGGGATTCTTGGGGACCAAACCGAGGAGACAGGTTCTTATCTCTGAGGCTATCTTCCACCCCGTTACTCTATTCAGTTGCTACAGAACGTCAGCCCAGTAAGTTTGTATTATTTGGCAATGCCATACCATATGTACGAAGTCTGCCTGTGTATGTTGACATCGGGGGCATTTCGGGTTTCTAGATATGTTTATGGCTTGTAGCCACCTGGCTGAGAGGTAGCTCATGTGGACTATATTATATTGTATTTGTTTAAATCTACTACATACTGACACTTTTCGGACACTTTCGTGGATTCTTTCCCAATCTTTTGTCGTTTTCACGTGTGCACTGACCGCTTGCCATTTCTCTTCTACCTTCAGGGGTCTAATCTTTTTATCTTCTCTCAGTGCCCTGTACAAGTGAGTAACAAATCTCCGGCCGCCCGCCATTGCAATCATAGTGAGCAATGTACGTGTGTGCTCTGGGGCTTCTGGGAATGTCGGCCAAAGTTGTCGGGCCGTAGCTGCTATCTTGGCATATTGCAGGAATTGCCTCGCCCCCAGTTCAAACGTGTCCACCGCATTCTGGTAGGTAATAAACCTATTCTCTGGGTATAGGTCTGACATCACCAGGCAACCCCCCTCTTTCCATTTTTCAGTCGACATTGCTCGTTCTATTTGAGGGAACTGGGGCATGATCCAAATATCTGCCTCTGGTGCATAGGGCTCACCCTTAAAAAGTCTCTTAGTTGTCCTATCCCATATTCTAGCCATTAGCCCAATCAGTGGAGGGTACCTTCCCTGCTGCGTCCTGTTTGTCCAGAGAAGTGCTCCCAGCTGCTGTCTTCTGTAAGTGCCATCGAGTAGGGACCGCTCCCAAGAGAGTTCCGTATCAAGCCATGCTATAGCGTGTTGTAATTGCGATGCCAGGTAGTATAGCTCTAAGTCTGGGATTTCCAGGCCTCCCTTGTCCCATTGGCGTTTCATCACCTCTAAGCTAACCCTACAGCGTTTCCCGTTCCACAGCAGTTGCGTGAGAAGTACATCTAGCTCTTTGAATACTCTATGCAGGATTTCATAGAAGGACCCTTGCATGGTGAAAAGGCATCTGGGCAGTACCACCAATTTTGTTAAAGCGATTTTTCCCATCAGGGACAATTTTAGTGTATTCCAGAAGTTTATGCTCCCATTGTAGGCCCATGAGTATCCTACCTATATTGTGTTCATAGAAAGTGTCTTTCTCTCTGGCTACCCGTATCCCCAGATATCGCACCGTTTCCAATTCCCATGGGAGCTCTGACCCCGGGGGGGCCGGGACTCTTCTCTCCCCTCCATCGTCCCCATCGGATATAACTGCGATTTTAATTTATTAATACGCAAGCCTGAGGCCATAGCAAAATTCTCTAAAGCGTGAAGCAATATTTGGACCGATTGGGTCGGGCGGGGCAAGTATACCATTGCGTCGTCCGTGTACAGTGACACTATATGTTCCGTTTGGCCTATCAGAATGCTATGGCCCTGCAGCTCTGCCCAGAGGTGGCATGCTAATGGTTCCATTGAAAGGGCAAATATTAAAGGGGACAGCAGGCATCCTTGTCGCGTACCCCTTTGTAACATCATAGCATCCGATACATACCGTCCTGTTCGGACCCTCGACATGGGCTTAGCATAGAGTAGTTTGACCCAATTTACGAACCCTGAGCCCAATCCTATTTTCAGAAGTACTTGCCACAGATATTCCCATCTAACCGAATCGAACGCCTGTTCGATATCCAAAAGCGTCAATGCGCTTTCCTCTGCACTCCCCCAAGTGTCTGCATTATATGTGCGAGACGGCAGATAGTTCTCAGCGTATTCCTACCGGGTATAAACCCGGACTGGTCCACATGCACCAGCTGTGGGAGTCATGGGAGCAGTGTACACGCAAGCACCTGGCTGATAATTTTGAGGTCTACGTTCAGCATGGAGATGGGCCTATATGAGTTTGGAATCGACGGGTCTTTCCCCGGTTTGGGAATCATCACTATTAATGCTTCAAGCATTGAACTCTGTAGTTCACCCCTCTCTTCTGCTTCCATAATAACCTCCAACAATCTAGGAACCACTACCCCAGCATATTCTTTATGAAATTCAGCCGCAAGGCCGTCCATACCGGGAGATTTAGCAGTTCTCAAGTGGGTTATCACCGCTTTTATTTCGTCCCCCTCAAATGGGGCCCCCAGGGTTTCTCGAGTCTCGGGGTCCAGGCTGGACATTTCCATACCTGCTAGGTAGGCTTCTATAGCCTGGGTATGTGTGGGGTTCTGGGGCTCTGAATATACCTTATTTAAATGGGTTGCAAATGCCTTATTAATCTCATGCTGCGTATAGACCATTTGCTGCTGGTCGTTTCTAATTGCCAGGATTGGTTGAGGTTGCATCTCCATACTAATTAGTCGTGCCAGTAGGCGTCCCGCCTTATCTCCTTCCGTATACCACCGTCTTCTGCTCTTATTCCTGTTATATTTGCCTAGTGCATCCCATATGTCCCCCATCTTTTGTCGTTGTGCTGTCCATTTATTTGGTCCCTCTATATCTGTGGGGAGGTTCTTTTCTAAGACGGCCAGATGTTTTTCCTGGCGTTTCAAATCCTGCTCTAGCACTTTCTTGACTCCAGCCTCAGTAGACATACATACCCCCTTAGCACTACTTTCATGGCATCCCATTCCATCGCTTTAGTGCTAGCGGTATTCCATTTTGTATCGAAATACCCATGGAGCTCCTTTCCTATCGTAGCCTTATATACTGGATCAGTTAGTGCCTCAGTGTTTATTCTCCAGAGCGGTATCTTAGATCTGGGCCGGCTCAGTGTGTATACTATATGCAGAGGGGAATGATCCGATAAATATAGAGCCAGATATTGTGCCTCCTCTATTCGATTAGCTGCCCCCTTCTGTATGAAAAAATAATCCAGTCTGCTATATGTATTAGTCGCAGGTGTGTGACACGAGTAAACTTTTTGATGAGGGTTACGATGTCGCCAGATATACATGAGGTTGTAATTTATTAGCATCTGGCGTATGGCTTCTCTGGTTTTTGGTTTGGCCTCTGGCCTCGGGGGGTGTCTGTCTAGTGCACCATCTAGAGCAATAGTTATGGTCCCCAGCGACGATCAGTTCTACATCTGGTGCAAGATCTATCTGCCTCAGGACTGACCCCAAAAACTCGCCATCATCACTATTTGGGGCATATATGTTAATCAGGCATACATTTCACCCGTCAAGTGTTCCTTCCACCATCACATACCTCCCTGATGGATCTGGGCTGGATTTTACCACCTTAAATGGGACTCCCGGTGCCACCCAGATCAGCGCGCCCCTGGCATATCCCGAATAAGATGTCGCAAAAAACTGACCCCTCCATCTTCGTTGGACATATTTAAGGCAATCTCCCCACAGGTGCGTTTCTTGAAGAAAGGCTATGTCCACTCCATATTGTTTTAGATACATTACCATCCGGATCCTTTTGACCACATTATTTAGCCCCCTAACATTCCATGTTATGAACTTGTAGTTCTGTCTATCACCCTTCATGACTTCAGTGTGTGGCGGTGTGGCTCCTCTCTGTTTAGTTGGGGGAAAGCATTTGTGTCAAGCAGGGCAGGCACCCCTCTTAGCCCTATAGGTTGTTTGGCATATCGTCTCTGTGCGTTTCCGGTATTAAACTTTCTAACTAAACTGTGTAGTCTCCAATGACTGCCTCCCCCCTCCCCCAGGTAGTAGTAACTCATTCCCATAGCACAACCGTTGTCTAAGGACTCGGAACTCCGCCCCACACCGAACGTCCACCCCCTCCCTAGATCCCTCCCCACAACTTTGCAATCAACAAATATAGTAAATAAGTAAAAAAATCCAGCCAGACTGTCAGGCACCACGCCGCCTTGCCCAACATTTGGTATAGCAAGGCCACATCAGTGCGCTACAGCTGGAGTGTCTTAAACTTGAAGGTGGCGGATCCGTGTCCCAACACAAATGTTGCAGTCTTTATCTCTCAGTCTTTCAGGGGTAACATCCCCTCAGTTAACCTCTATCACATTCTTCCCCCCTTACTTCCGATTTCTGTACTTACAGTTTCAGTGTCCGTAACTTCGGCACCATCCCAACTACTGTTTCAATATACCTTAGGGGCATTCTTTGGTTTGGCTACCCTCCGGCTGCGATTGGGATTCTTGCACTAGGCAGAGTGGGGAGAAACGGTTATGCGTTGGTATCCCCTCCACTTCGGTCCGCAAGGTTCCATCGGGACCCACCAGGATACGTCCCAACTCCGATGTGTCTTGGGGCGTGGATCTCTGTTCTCCTGTGTTACGACGCTGTCCCCGCTGCCGTCCACTCCTCCTCCGCTGTTCCCGCCAGCCTTGGTTCTGGTCTTGCCCGGCCAGGCCTATCGAGTCCATCCAGTCTGTGGCCTCTTGCGGTGTACTGTAGAAATGCACCCTGCCTCCATACTGTATTCGGAGCCGGAAACATTAAACTGTATTTAATATTGAGGTCTCTAAGTCGTCTCTTGACTCCCAAGAAGTCATTTCTAAGATCTTGCATTTTCCTGGTAAAGTCAGGGTAAATATGAATGTCCCGGTCTTCAAATTTAGGTGGGCCATGTGCACGAACATATTGCAGTATTATATCTCTGTCTCTAAAGTTAAATAGACGGGCAATCATGGCTCTAGGCGGTGTTCCCGGGCTCGGCGGGGGACCGAGGGAGCGGTGGCCCTTTCTATGGCGAACATTTTGGAGAGCCTCTTATTAGTGAAAGCCGACCCTATCCATTGTTCCAGGAAGAGATCCGCCGCCGAGCCCTCTGCCTTCTCCGGAAATCCCAGGAATCGCAGGTTGTTCCTCCTCGACCTCCCTTCCGCATCTTCTGCTCTATCTTCCAGGCGGGTGGACTGTTCCTGGAGCGAGGTTAGTGTCGTGCGGAGCCTCTGGACTTCCTCTCGTAGCGTACCTAGTTCTCCTTCTGTACTTGTGACTCGATCCGCCACTTTTCGCAGATCTAGGCGTAGGTGGTTAATATCCATCGCCATGGTGTCAATTTTGTCTCTAGCGCCACCCAGGAATCTCTGATGGTGTCCAGAATATCCGCCTTATCTTGCGCCATGGTACCTTGGTGCGGCATCTGCTCCCGCTCTCTTCTGTTATGCTCAGATGTTGTCGGGCCCAGCACTATATATTGCATTATTTTGGTGGCCTGTGCTCCCCTCGTCGGTTTGTCTTTAACCATATTCTGGCCGTGTAGTGGTGGCTTCGTGTGCGTGCTATGTCTCACTGCCCCTGTCTCTGGTCCCGGAGTGGAGTCAGATGGGGCTTCGGTAGGGATGTATTATCAGCTGCCTCTTCGGGCTTTCCTGTTACTTCTTACCCCTTCCAGCGATCATATATGGCATTCCCAAGGGACCCTCCTTCAAGTCTGGCCCCCCAGGAGCGGGCCTTCCTATCCCTCCTAGACCCCTCTCACGTCTTGTGTTTCTCTGGGTGATCCACTCACTGGTAGGTGTCCACAGGGCGTCCACCCCTTTGTAACCTTCGTCGGTAGGCCGGTGCTTCTGGCCCCCGTCGCCCGAGGTCATGTACCAGGGCCGGGCCACCCCCTCAGACCACACAGCGGAGTCCGCGCTAAGTTCACAAAAGTTCCTCCCCCTGGGACCACTGTTGTAATGCAGCCGAGGCCGCAAAGATCCTCTGGTGCGCCGGGATATGGGTGTGTGCTCAAGGTGCTGCGCAGAGGCCTCAAAGGGTCCCGCCTTGGCCGGGGGCTTCGTAGCCCCGCGGTCCAATTTCTTCCTCACAAGTGTTGTGGCCACACTCGAAGATCCGCTGTAGGCGGCGCCGAATAGTATTTTCCAGCCGTCGGGGTTAAGAGAATCATACCCCCAGTACCTCCGGACCTCGCGCAGAGTGCGCGTCCCAGGCTGCAGGCCACATTCAGTCCGGGTGACCTCTGGCAGCGTTGCGTCGTCTTCCGGCCACCCTCCAATTCCACGATGGGGTGAGTGGGGGAGCAGTCACCTGCTGGGCTCTCAGCCAGGGCCTAACTGCTGGACCCCCCTTGGCCCCCTTGAGCTCAATAGATCTCTGGGCGATGATCAGGCACTGGCATTTTTACGTCAGGCAGGCCGTCGCGTCTCAGGATTCTTTCGGATCGTTTTTCCACCATTTCCAATCTCCGACGGCACCCGGTGTCTTGCTCATTCAGATCAGGGGAGATTCCGACACCGTTTCGGTCGGGTTCTTCGACGGTTCCGCCAGGATTAGCGAAGGATTGTTACATATGGGGCAGGAGCTCCGCAGAAGTGGAACTAGCCGGCCATGATGGCAGGCCACGCCCACCGTTGGCTAATATTGTTATATCCGTATTGGGCTTTTTTAGTTACTCCGGTACGTAGAGATGCAGAGAACAGAGCCAAGTAGATAGGACAGATAATATCCGTAATCTGATTAAAATATGAGGGGGGAAGGGTCTAAGGGAGAACCTGATTTGCAGCTCAGGAAGCACTCTTTGATGTTATCCTCCGAGGGAGGTGGGAAACACGTAAGTAAGTCTCCCACCCTACCTGCGGAAGGCTAGATAGGAATACAACATCCTCCACAATTCTCAGGGAGTTGAGGTTCAGTTTAATTTTTTCAATCTTCTCCTCAAAGAAGTTACTCAAGTTGCTACATAGGTTAGCATCTGCTTCTGGCAAATGCAGAGGAATCAGTAAACTGTGATTCGATCTTGAATCATTTAAATTGATCCGGAAGTTCATCAAAAGCACAAAACTGTTCTTTATCTCACATAATTACTCACCTTTCTGGACTTATCAATAGTCATGGAATTCATTACAAATAGAGGGGAAATACAATTCCCATATTTTCACCTTGAATATGATCAGAATGTTTTGACAACATTTTATAAACAGGTGAGGCCAAGAAAACGAGACGAGAGTCGTATATCTCAAAAGCTCTCTGTACCATGAAAAACAAACTATATACAAACTAATAAGTGTATTGGAACTCATGTAATCCATTATGATGAAATAGGAGCTGGTTTCTTTAAATATATCAACACTTCCAGCTTCAAAGAGATTGAAAAGCAGCACTCCAAATAATGAAGAAGCCAGACAAAGAAGGTCTTACAAGCAGTGCTGTCCAGGAAGTGAAGGAAAGGATATGCAACTATCCTATAAATAAAGTGGTAAAAACAACTTGCTGTTAATTGTGAATAATCCAAAGCCACACATCAACAGAATTAATGGCATCGACCTAGCACAAGTTTGAATACAAAATATCACAATATGTTATTCCCAGAATTGCGCAAGAGAGGAGAACACCGATTGGGTCCATTAACAATCCCCTTTAACAACCAATCTATCTGGCTGGTAAAAGAGTTTACATCGAAAAGCAAGGTATTCAGCCTTTTTAATTCCTAAAACATCTTATCCCCCATAACTAAACCACTGATCTCTCAGTTAATGAAAGATCTGAATATTTAAAAAAAAAAAGAAGAAAATTAGGTCTTAGTTCAGTATAAGTTGGGGAACATGGAAAGCTAGGGGTATTCTGCTGCTGGGAGTTGATGCTGTGTACACGATGCAGAGGGGTTGATAATAAAGAAGATATACTTTTAATCATACTTATCCAGGATCATTTAAGAGGAGATACCACAGGTGGCATTGCAGCACTGCTTTATTGCAGCATCTAAAATGCGATCCAACGAAATCTTATTTTAATCTGTGCTAAATGCTTTAGTCCAGCAATGCTAATAGGGCACATTTCCAAGCACTGTCTAAAATACTGCATTTATAAATATTCATGAGGATAAATAAACTCTGTAAATCCAAGTGCATGGCTGTGAATGGAGAGAAGGAGTCCCGCAAAGAACAGCAGAACTTCCTCTCCGTAGTTGCTTTCAGAAAGCGTTAGGATTGACATCTCTGTAAGGGACAGGGGCTTTAACATCAAAAACAGTAGTACAGCATGAAGAGTAAATAGGAAGAAGCATGCAGATGACCACAGGCATGCTGCATGCTTCTCCTGATGCGAAAGAAGTTGCTAGCCCAGTAGAGCTTTCCCTCCGGCACTCTTTAATCTTTCAATGCTGGCAACCACCAAAGCGGACACAAACCCTTTCTGTCCGAATCGCAAGGGAGAACGGACTTCTCTTCCTTGATTACTTGTCCTGGTGATTCTCATGTACCTGCAGAGCCTGATTCACAAAGGTAAACATACACTTTTGTGTAAGTTTTACTTATTTTTGGTATTCACTAACTATTAGTTTAATTTTACTAATAGTTATTTTATAACTGCTGAGACTTCGTAGTCGTGGAGGAGAACTCCACAGATAAAAAGATAGGTTATTGGTAGTGTCTCCGTCACAAGTGCAGTAAAAGCAGTCGTAAAATTACTATTAGTAAAATTAAACTCTTGGGGCCCAATTCACAAAGGTAAACTGAGATGAAAATCTAACTTTAGGATTTTCGGTATTCACAAAGGGCATTTACGAGTAGTAAAGTTAGACTTTTGTCTCAGTTTAACTTAAGTTTTGGTCTTAATCTTAATTGAGAGCAAAAGTCTGGCCTCAGTCAAACTTAAGACCAAACTTAATATAAATTGATACAAAAGGCTAACTTTACCGCTCATAAATGCCCTTTGTGAATACCGAAAGTCGTAAAGTTAGACTTTCGTCTCAGTTTACCTTCATTAATCGGGCCCGTAGTTTGTAAATACAAAAAAATAGTAAATTCACACAAAAGTGTAAGTTTGCCTTTGTCAATCAGGCTTGCTATAGTATGTGCATCATGACTTGGAATAACAACAGCAACTTGCATTGCATTTTCATTTGTCTTCACAGCAAAGTGTGACACTTTGCGTAGCAGTGGCTTTGTAAGGAGGAACACCTTGTACCCAGGGCCACTGAAATTATGCTGCAGAGGATGGCCAAATTATGCAGGAGGGTTGTCTGAATTATATGGCAAGAAAAGGCAACATATGTGGCGTAATGAGGTACATTTTGTGAAAGTATTAGTTCATTATTTTGTCATTTTTATACATAGTAATACTATCTGAGAAAATATTTCATCCTATTGGTAGCAATTTAACACCTAGATACAGCTATAAGCAGCTGAAAGATGACCAGTCAACCTTTGAGAAGGGCCTTCCAGTGCGCAAGAACATGTATCACACTGCTTTAAGTAACTTTTGATGTGTTTGAGCTAGAAGCAATTTTTATGTTAAAATTTGCAGTTTATGCAGCAGGTGATGGATTATGTGGCAAATGCGTCAAATCTATACTGCAAAAATTGGCCGCAGATTCGCATAATTCGAGTGGCCCTGCCTCTACCTCATGTCCTACATTTCTACTTTAAATAAGTGTACCAAACCTTATCTAAGAAAATTGTAAACAAAACTATAATAATGACTTCTTTTTCATAGCGCTTCATAACACGCCTCTGCTGTTTCTATGCACTGAAAAGAACAAGTGCTACTTTTACTCAATTTAGAATACAAAATGTAATGACCTCAAAAGGGTTGATCACTGAACTGGTCATACCGAGATTTGAACTTGTGACCGAGTACATCAGCATGTGATTCATCAGCAAGCAACCTACTCACTAAGCAATCCAGCTACTGTGCACATATAAACAAAACCCTATTACTAAAATGGACCAGGATGCCTCCTACAAGTAACTTGCAGAGGAGGTGGCTACGGTAGGGACCTGAAAGACATCGCCTCAGAAAATGTGTGTTCTGAAGATGGTGGATTGGTAAAGCATGGGTCTAAGAAGAGGTAAATGCGAACTCTCTTATTAGCGAGAGAAGTCGAAAAAGAGCTTTGAGAGACATTTATGGTAGGCGAGGAAAGTGAAAGAGCTTAAATTGAGATATTAGAAAGTGAAAAATACAGGGAAATGAAAAGCAAGATGGAAACACTTTCGAAGAATTTCAGAAAGCTGTTTTTAGAAGTGGGTGAATATTGAAAAAGGAAGATTTTACAATAATAAGAACACAAGTGCCTTGAAGAAGCCTACGCAAGAAGTAAAATGATTGGACAATTCTCTAACCACTAACCAGGGGATTATAGTGTCAATATAACTTATTTCCGTCTCAAGCCTCTTCCACATTAGAGTCCTAATTATTGTCTTTCTTTTCTATTTCTTCTTCTCTGCTAGTTACACACATTGGGAGTAAAGGGCACAAAGCCTTCAGGGGGAACATCCACTTGGTCGTCTCAAAATCTTGTGAAAAAAACGCCTTTCCTGCAGTGCAGGTTTACTGTCCTGCAGTACTTTTATTTTTGTTTTAACGAAAAACAAATACTGCCCTAATGTGCTAAGTGCAAGGGGGTGTTCCTGAGGTACATGTGTAAAGTCACCACATGAACTACCCTCATGCCTGTATTCAACAGCTTCAACCTTCACATGGACCTCAAACTTTGATATAATAGAAGTGATTTTTCTAGTTGACATTTCACTTTTCTTGAACATTTTAACAGTGGGGTTTAAAACTGAATCCTACTCTTTTACATTTTATTTTTCAGGAGGCAGGCTCCAAAACGCCACACTAATATAGCATGCTACAATATAACAAAAGTGTGAAACGCCTTCAACAATTCTCAAGTGAAAGTGTGCCCTGCTCACATCTCAGCTTTGAATAATCCATTTCACAGTTTTGGTCCCTTGAGGTTACTTTTATTCAGACTAATGGGTAAACTTAAGAAAGACTTTGGTAAATATTTCAATATCCCTTGCCTGAAAAATCTCTTTAACCTCATAAACGTCTGTTTTCTACTGCTTAATAAGGTACTCTTACCGGTTCTTCATCCATTTCTTCACAGAAGTGAAGATGATGAGTAGCTACTCAGACTGAAGCTAGGCAAAACAATATTACTGCTTCAGCAGCAAAAGATAAGTGCCGAGTAACGCGTGAGAAGCCAACAAAAGTGTTGTACCTCCACCACTCAAAGAAAACCTCGAATAATGAAAACTTTGAAACAGCATGAAATCACAGAGATTCTGGCCAACTTCTCATGTGAGGTCACAATGGGACAGCCCCCAACTTGCAGCCATGGAAGCAGGTGTCAGGAGCCGGGCTGCATAATATCAAGACAAACCCATTGGCCTCTAGGGTATGAGTAAATAAAAGCTTAGACATATGTTTTAAGGTTAATGGTGACTGCTCAGTTGTGTGATATGTTTTTAATCATGTTTTCTTCTGTTTCTGTGTAGAAACCTGTGAAAGAAAGCCTATATTACCATGGTTTCAGGGACTTTACACAGGAAAAACGTGGCCTTGATTATATAACCCCATAATTTCCCAACTTAAAAACAAAACCGTAGACACCTGGCTGGTTTAGGATATAATATTTGAAGTGAAAAGTAGATGAGTATGTTCCATTCACAACAGGTTTACATAGCTGCCAGGGTTTTAGATTGCTATGTGTGACATTTTCATAATTTCAGTGTAATTATGAGTGACATTTCAACAAATATGAGTGAAACTTTCTCACGAGCAAAATCAAGCAACGAAGACGAGGGAAACATATAAATATCAGAAATTACACCCATTTGAGCAACAAGAAACTCTAAGAAGGTCTTACAACTGCTGCAAAGCACCAGAAACAGAAGGGCCCTTTGCGCTGTAAGTTTGCAGTTTTGGAAGGACAGACGTGCGAGCGGCTTCCACCCACACACAGATGTAGCCTGTGGTTAAGTTTAAAGGTATTGGTTAGGTTTTCCGAACTCAATGTTATAAGCAACGGCCTTTAACTTTAACTGACTGTGGAATGTGACCAGCTGCATGGAAGAGATGTACTTTTAAATTCAACTTTATACTCAAAATTATGAAGTCGCAAGCGTGACTGCAAAATAAATAAATATCTCCGCAACATACACAAAAGCTAATATAAGCTCCCTCCCTCAGTTGACCCAGTAGCGCAGCACATCCTAAAGCTCGGACCTGGGCAATTGCTCCCTACGCATTAGCAATACTTATCTTGTTATTCAGAATGAAAGCAGATTTTGTGTGTTCAGCCGCTCTATCTTTGCCCGCAGATACTCAGTCCTGCCAAGTATCACGCATCAGGCATTAGTCTAACGCATTTCAGTCTGGTGATCCGCATCACAACACTAAATGCATTAGTCACGCATTATAGCGCTGCTCAGCTGTCAATGCAGAGCACTGCTATAATGCACCATATCATGCCTAATATGAGCAGCAGTAGCGTGGTGGGCGCTGCTCCCGACAGGCTAAGGGGCTGGCAACTCACAGCTCTGTGTGTACTGCTCTCTCGCTACAACAATGTATCGAAGTTAGACACCCCCCACCCCCGATACACGAGTATAACCTACGTCACAGCCAGTGCGCGGCCAATCATGGCTTGTTAGAGTTTTAGGCTAAGGTCAGTAGGGGGTGAGCGTAAAATGTGGCGGTGGGCGGGGAAATGGGATTGGGCTCAGAGCCAGCTGCTCAACGCCGGCGTGGCTGGCGGTTGGAATGATGCGGATGGGATCCCACCCTCGCTGCGCGACTTGACCCCAGCCAGCTGGGCCATCAGTAAGTGCCAGAGTGAGCGGCAGACTGTATTTCACCTCATAAAGTAATACTTGCTGTGCCGTAATTTAATTGCCGTAGTAATTTCTGGCAAGTTTGCCTAGCAATTCGGCGGTAGTCGTAAGCAGGAGCCGCAGGAGGTGCTTGTGTCATGCTCCGGCCGTGCTCTCTTCCTTTGCAGCATCCCTGCTGTGCTGCTGTCCTCTGGCCCTCTCCTTTCCCCATGGTCACGCCCTGCTGCTCATCCGATGGCGTCGCTGGAAACGAAAGTTGCCAGTGAGTTCTCTCGGGAGGACCCGATTTTTGACTGCGCGGCAGGTGCTGGGTGGGTAGAGAGCTGTGCAACTCATTAATAATAGCAGACTGTACACCGGACCCCAAAGGCAGTGGTCAGTTATTAATTTAATTATAGTGCTCAGTGCGAGCTCTGTCGGAGAAGCGTGCAGCTACCACAGAGGCAGAGCGATTCGAAGAAATACTTTCAGCAGATGTAATTTTGATGTATGTGTGGGAACAAGTGTCGGCTTTGAGAGTGTAATGGAAAATGCCCTGGGTTGTCAGTATCTGCGGGCAAAGATAGAGCGGCTGAACACACAAAATCTGCTTTCATTCTGAATAACCAGATAAGTATTGCTAATGCGTAGGGAGCAATTGCCCAGGTCCGAGCTTTAGGATGTGCTGCGCTACTGGGTCAACTGAGGGAGGGAGCTTATATTAGCTTTTGTGTCTGTTGCGGAGATATTTATTTATTTTGCAGTCACGCTTGCGACTTCATAATTTTGAGTATAAAGTTGAATTTAAAAGTACATCTCTTCCATGCAGCTGGTCACATTCCACAGTCAGTTAATGTTAAAGGCCGTTGCTTATAACATTGAGTTCGGAAAACCTAACCAATACCTTTAAACTTAACCACAGGCTACATCTGTGTGTGGGTGGGAGCCGCTCGCACGTCTGTCCTTCCAAAACTGCAAACTTACAGCGCAAAGGGCCCTTCTGCTTCTGGTGCTTTGCAGCAGTTGTAAGACCTTCTTAGAGTTTCTTGTTGCTCAAATGGGTGTAATTTCTGATCTTTATATGTTTCCCTCGTCTTCATTGCTTGATTTTGCTCGCGAGAAAGTGTCACTCATAGTTGTTGAAATGTCACTCATAATTACACTGAAATTATGAAAATGTCACACATAGCAATCTAAAACCTTGGCAGCTATGGATACTGACAACCCAGGGCATTTTCCATTACACTCTCAAAGCCGACACTTGTTCCCACACATACATCAAAATTACATCTGCTGAAAGTATTTCTTCGAATCGCTCTGCCTCTGTGGTAGCTGCACGCTTCTCCGACAGAGCTCGCACTGAGCACTATAATTAAATTAATAACTGACCACTGCCTTTGGGGTCCGGTGTGCGGTCGTCTGTTATTATTAATGAGTTGCACGGCTCTCTACCCACCCAGCACCTGCCGCGCAGTCAAAAATCGGGTCCTCCCGAGAGAACTCACTGGCAACTTTCGTTTCCAGCGACGCCATCGGACGAGCAGCAGGGCGTGACCATGGGGAAAGGAGAACGCCAGAGGACAGCAGCACAGCAGGGATGCTGCAGAGGAAGAGAGTATGGCCGGAGCATGACACAAGCACCTCCTGCGGCTCCTGCTTACGACTACCGCCGAATTGCTAGGCAAACTTGCCAGAAATTACTACGGCAATTAAATTACGGCACAGCAAGTATTACTTTATTGAAATTTGTACTTGTAAAGCGCACCCATACCCCCAAAGGGGTGTCCAGGCGCTGTACGCATACCGCTGTGGAACCCTTCCTGGCTTTTCCCTGTGAAATGTCCACTCCTGGGCACCCCCAGGGTGAAGCCAGGCATCCCAGCGCTGTTGGGGCCGTTGTGGAGATTAAGCAAGCTATTGCCCAGAGTTGCAGAGTGGGACCCATGATTAGAATAGGCACCGAGGAGAGAATTATCAGGTCCGAGGAAATTGAGCCCAAGACCCGCCGAGGCGGGAATTGAACCCTGGTCCCGGGCCAGATCTCTGCATCAGGGTCTGCCGCTCTAACCATTGAGCCACACTTCTCCACTGGTGAAATACTGGTGAATACTGGTGAAATACAGTCTGCCGCTCACTCTGGCACTTACTGATGGCCCAGCTGGCTGGTGTCAAGTCGCGCAGCGAGGGTGGGATCCCATCCGCATCATTCCAACCGCCAGCCACGCCGGCGTTGAGCAGCTGGCTCTGAGCCCAATCCCATTTCCCCGCCCACCGCCGCATTTTACGCTCACCCCCTACTGACCTTAGCCTAAAACTCTAACAAGCCATGATTGGCCGCGCACTGACTGTGACGTCAGTTATACTCGTGTATCGGGGTTGGGGGGTGTCTAACTTCGATACATTGTTGTAGCGAGAGAGCAGTACACACAGAGCTGTGAGTTGCCAGCCCCTTAGCCTGCCGGGAGCAGCACGCACCACGCTACTGCTGCTCATATTAGGCATGATATGGTGCATTATAGCAGTGCTCTGCATTGACAGCTGAGCAGCGCTATAATGCGTGACTAATGCATTTAGTGCGGTGATGCGGATCACCACACTGAAATGCGTTAGGCTAACGCCTGATGCATGATACTTGGCAGGACTGGGTTTATGAACAAATGAAATGAGAGAAATATTTTTTATATTATATTTTATGAGTCAGGGCCTCATTGCAAGGCCCTTTTAATTTCATGTGGGCAGTGTTACCAGCCCCATCAGAATTATGAGGTTCACTGAATCACAACTGTTGTGTAAGATATTTATATATTTATTATGCACATGCGCTCTCGTGCTCTATACCTTATTGTTTGTGTTCAAAGCATATTACTGGTTCTCTTGCACATTCTTCTACGGTTCAGATTCAGTATTGGATCGTTCGTGAGGAGAGAGCGTTGGAGAAGAGGAGCTCCTGCCTTGGTGTTTCAACTTGGAATAAATCTGTTTGGAAACGTATTTTGTCTTCTATAAGTCTTCAGAAATTGGCGACGAGCTATGTTGCAACACCATGGAACCCACAGCTTTTGGATTTTATCTGGATTTGCTAAATCATTTCTAGGAGGAACGCACTCGTATTTATGCATACAGTCCTTTATGGTAATTTTTCGGGACGCCTCTACCCGTGACTATTTTACTATCAGGACTTCACCGAGGGACTCTCACTTACAAGTTACTCTCACGGTTGATCCTGAGCGTGTTTTAAATGATGAGCCATTCCTTGGAGAAGAATTCCAAGCCGTCGTCCGCCGTCATCCGCCGTCAGGAAAGAACGTCTAGTCAGAGTGGCCTCGTAACCAATGTCATTAAGTTCTTACGTGGGGTCAAAGCGCCTGTCACGTAATATGCTGCCATTTTGGAATTTATTACGGGTGGCACAGCGATCTTTGCAGGTGTTTCACAATTACGGACGGCACAGTGATATTTGGTGCTTTCACACAAGTGTTACTGCTTTTGGATTTATGAGTTTACAGTGTTCTTTTGCACTGCAGAGTAACTCATTGCACATTACAAGGTGGGCCTTTACACTAACTTTTTGCCTTTCAAGCAATCCCTTGCTTTACTATACATTTCTACTGTGTGGTGTTAATACTTTTGGAAATTGAATTTCCTTCGACAATCAACACACATTGGTTGGAATATAGTGAACTAGTCCCTTGTGGGTGAAGTAGGGACACTGTATTCTTACCCCTGCCACTTGTACAAGTTACTTACGCTACATGGCTACGCAGAATTTTTCCTTGCAACCACCTTAAGCGTTTTGGCCTGCAGGGGGCAGCGCAAGCATGAAATGGACGGAATGGAAGTCATGTTTTTAAATTTCATCTATAGTACTATTGACGAAAAGGATTAAATGTCCCCAGAAAAGGAAAAAAATTTTTTCTTACATTCCGCGAGTCCAGGAGGTTTATAGGCTTACGAGGAAATGACAAAAGCTCTTGGGGGTGGTGATATTAATGTATTCCAGGCTATTTTAAATGATTTTGACAATTATTTTGCACCCAAAGTTTGTATAGGAATTGTAAGGTATAAGTTTTTTCATAGAAAACAGGAAGCAAATGAGTCTATAGATGAGTATGTTGCCGCATTGAGGAAGTTAGCTGATGACTGCCAGTTTGATCATTTACCAGACCAATTCATTTGGGATCAGGTAGTCATTCACACAAGAGACCCTGCCATACAAGAGAGGTTATGAATTAATGGAGATTCAGAGCTAAAAGATATACTAGCAATAGTGAGGAAAGCTGAGTTGTCTAGTCGTAGTGCGAAAGTCCTCAAATCAGGTACTAGAGTAGAATTAGAAGAAACAGTTAGCAAAATATGAAAAAAAGAATTCACAAAACACAGGAAACAAAGTCCTAATAGTCAGGATTACACTAAGAAAAGGAACTTTAGGTAATACCGTTGTGACAGTAGCACACATTTGGCATCTAGCAAATTCTGCCCGCTCAGTTAAACAGAAATGTTCCAATTGTAGTATTATAGGTCATTTCGCAAAGGTGTGTGAAAAACAGAAGAATGTGAAAGACAAATGTGTGCATAGAGATGTAGTAAGCTCTAGTGATGAAGAGTATATAATTAAAAAACGTACTACTTATGATCGTAATGACCATGATGATTCGCAGGTTTATGATTCTAAAGAGTTATTTAATCTTAAGATTATTGATAAGTCAATTGAGAATAAGAAAAAACCCTTGTGTTCTATGTCAATAGGAGGTGTAACTGTGCAAATGTATGTGGATTCTGGTTCTCCTTACACCATTGTAAATGAAGAAACAGGAAGAGCAAATTTGTGAAAAGTTTAGGATATAGCTTACTACAATCTGATATTCGCCCTGAAGGATTTTCTGGGGAAAAATTGATATGGTAAGTTACAGGAAGTTGCTATTCAGGTTTAAGGGCAGAGAATCCTACGGGAAACTTTATGTAGCTAAGAAAGGTCCAGCTGTTTTAGGGTGGAGAGATCAGGGTAATTTAGGAATTATCCTGAACCCTAATAATCCTGATCTGGTCAATGATTTTGGATGATAATGAATCTCTGTGTAAGGAAATTTTGAATAATTTTCCTAAATTGTTCAGCAAGAAGATTGGCAAACTCAACAACTTCAAACATCGTATTGTTTTGAAGTCTGATGCATGTTCCAAGGTTCACAAAGTAAGACACATACCCATACTCCTTAGAAAAGAAGTAGAGATAGAGTTAGAGAAATTAGTAGAAGCTAATATTATTGAACCAATAGAATCATCAGAGGGGATTTCTTAGATTGTCGTAGCCCGACGCAGCAATTGCAAATTGAGGTTGTGCATTGAGCAGCGTCATCTAAACAATAACATAGTAGTAGATAGGTTCCCGCTTCCCAAAATCTCGGAGATGTTGATGCTGATCAAAGATGCCAGGTGGTTTTCCACCATCGACTTATCGGCTGCGTATCATCAAATACCACATTGCGAGGAAAGCAAATCCCTTACAGCATTTATAACTCCAACAGGGTGTTTCCAGTACAAAAGATTACCTTTTAGTCTAACCTCAGCAGCAGCCATATTTCAAAGACTTATGCATCAAATATTTGGAAAACATGAGAATGTACGCTGTTTTCAAGATGATATTTTAATTTTTGGGAAAGATAGGGAAGAACACAATAAGGTTTTAATGGAGGTTTGAAGACATTGGAGGAAAAGGGATTAACAGTAGAACACACCAAGTGTAAGATTGCTGTGAAATCCATAATGTGTCTGGGTCATGTTATTAGTGGTGAAGGTGTCGCTACCAAAGCAGCTTTAGTAGAAGCCATTACTAATGCTCCTTATCCTAAGAACAAGGATGAAGTGAGGTCCTTTATTGGTTTGGTGGAATTCTACTCTAAATTCATGAAGGATTTTTCTAGTAGGGTATTTGAGAATAGACAATTACTTAAAAATAAAACAAAATTTTTGTGGACTGATGAATGTAATAGGGAATTTGAAGACATTAAGAAAGCCATTGTTGACGCACCGGCTTTAAGTAGTTTTGATCCTGAGTTAGACAATTTCATTACAGAAGATGCGAGCAATAAAGGATTAGGGGTGTGCTTTCCCAAATGAATTCTGAGGATAAGGAATGTATAATTGAGTATGCCTCACGTGCATTATACCCTACTGAAGAAAGATTCTCAGTAATAGAAAAAGAAACTTTAGCATGTAAATGGGCGTTAGAACGTTTTCGTGCATTTGTGTGGGGAAAACCTTGTACGGTGAGAAGCAACCATAAACCATTGGTCAAATTACTAACCACAGAAGGTTTGTTCAATGCTTCTGCCAGGATTGCTAGGATTTACAAGATTGTCTATGTCCCTGGGGAAAAAAATGTTGTTGCAGGTTTTTTATCACAAATGCAGACAGATTTGCAAGATGGTTCTGATCATGAATGGGAAAACATGCAAGTTGCATTAACTCATGACCAGGGTATTTCTAAATTTAAGAAAGAACATTGGAAAAAATTATATGCTTTGGACAGTAATTTGCAACACAATGCAAATGGATGGCCTAGGAAACTTTATGTACCTAAGGATTTAAAACAATTCTGGGAAATACTTGATGAATTGTCAGTGTTCCAAGAGAATGTCCTAAGGGGTGAGAGAATAATTTCTCCTTCATCGCTCAGAATGAGTATTGTTAAAATGTGTCATGAGAAACATAGTGGCATTGTTAAAACAAAACAAAGAGTGAAACAGTGGTACTGGTGGCCGGGCATGGATATGTGCATTAAGAGGGCTGTGAGGAGCTGTGTATGGTGCGTTAACTCTGATAAGTCATTGGTTACTTTAAGACCAGAAATATGTGAACCTACCATTCCCAACAAACCTTGGCATACTGTAGCTGTAGATATTATGGAACCTAACGGTATTCAGAACAAATATATTATAACACTCATTGATGTGTTCTCGAGGTGGCCTGTGTTAGAGATTGTGGACAAGGTAAATTCAGAGGAAGTATTGACATTTCTGGACAAGGTATTTATTGCTGAGGGATTGCCAGTACAACTTATTATCGATAATGGTATCCAATTTTATTTTAGATTTTAGATTATTTTGAGAGGGTAGGAATCAGACATAGGACTACTTTGTTGCATAATCCAAGTGGCAATGGTATGATAGAGAGAGTCAACAGAGTTCTTAAAACTGCCATACAGTTAGCAATTAAGAATGGTGGTGATTGGGAAGTACAAGTGTTGAAGACACTATGGATGTATAGGACCACACCACATGAAGCATTAGAAGTCTCACCATTCGAAGTTATGAGAGGAAGAGGTGCCAGAACCAAGTGCAATCCTGAGTGGTTATTTCAGACACCTATGTCCACAGTGTCTGTAGAAGTAGTAAGGTCTAGAATTGTGAATAAGCACCTCAAGTACAGGTAAATGTTTGACCTCAAAAGAGGAGCAAATGTTTGTGACATCAGAGAAGGTTCCTGGGTCAAAGTCAAAAAACCTTGGAAGGTAAGGAAGGGGGAAAGTCAATTTTCCGAACCTCTTAAGGTTTTTAAGGTTTTACGCAATGGGGTTCAATTAAGTGACTGTAAAGTTTGGATTCTAAAACGCATAGCTGTTTTGAGGGGAGACAATAGTTTATTTGAGGGAAAAAGAACACTTGATGATCGTTTCGTACAAAAAGATTCAGAAACATTTGACATAGAGAATATGGGTAATGAAGAAGTATGTAGGGAACAAGAATCGACTGAAAGTAGAAATATTGGTTATGAAGATGTAAGTAATGACAGTGTTGCTGTGTCGGAGGATTGCGGTGAGAGTGGTGAGAAACGTGATAGAAGAGAAAAGGGAACAGAAGCAAATAACTCTGAGCCTGTTATTATGAATGGAAGTGTTGCTAAAGAAGGTTGTAATAGACGGTTACGTACAGGCCCAAATGGATGTCAGATTTTGTATGTGAAGATACTATGGAATAATGTTTTGTATGTTTATTTTTTAGGTCGAGCCTAGAGTCAACGTGCAAGCGCTGCTCTAGGGAAGATCTGTTGTAGTTCAGTACGGGAGAGAAGCCCCACCCACTACCCCGCCCATATTTTTCATTGGCTTGTATCTTTGTCCTTCGTAAATGCTGGCTTCTGGTTCCAAAATAGGCTTGTTAGTCCCTCCTTAGTACGTCTGTGTCGTCATTTGATTCCTCCCATGGCTAATGGCCCCTTTACTTCGGTTCTTACACCGTAAGCACTATATTCTTTATTGAGTTTGTCCTACTTGAGGCAGGACGACGTGCTTTGTTTACTTTCAGCACGCTGTGCGCGTTTTTTTACTTTCGAAGGTGCCGGGACAATCTCGACCGCTTGTTTTACTTTGTTCCATATTATGTAACACAATAATCCTATTGTGTATTAAACATGAATTTTCTCTACCTGAGAAATCACCAATAAAAGCATACTAAAGTATGATTTTTTTAAATGTTTTATACATCGTCGCAACCCTCTCTGTTGAAGGCCGGATTCAATCAAAGAAAGCTTTATTCGACTGTAATTTTACAATCATAAAAGCATATTACATCCATTAAAAAATACACACAGTTCCTATTATTACACATAAAAAAACCACATGTAAAAACCTATGTAAAAATTAAAAACACTTAAGAATAAGAATCAGTCTAGGAAAGTACAACGGCCCGTTCTATATCAAGTGGGTATAGTTACAATTCATCATCTAACATACTTTTCCTAAAAAGCAGTACTTTCTTCAGAAACATTGCGATACGCCAGGCAACATGTTCGTCCTCCAAGAACTGAAGTTTGACCAGGGCTGGCCGGCATTGCCTTAATCCTAATTGTTTTAATAATCCACTTTTTTCTTAAAATGCTACAAAATTTACAAAAGAAAACTATATGTATATTGGACTGCTCGGCCTGGTCATCACACGGACAGGGTTTTAATATCCGTGACCAATCGTTCTTTCTGGGAAAAGTCACTAATCTGTGGACGATGCCCAGCCTAAACCAAGATAAAAGCCGTCTATCAAAACCACCTGGTACAAATGTCAAGTATGGTTCAATGTCGTAGGAGGTTAACAACAACTGATGTTGTCGTACACTTGATTTTAAAATCTCTTCCGACATTCTTAATGTTGCCAGATGCTTAAGGCCCTCCATTCTTAAGTCCTTTCTTGAAATTTGTTGCATTTTAATTGGGTTAGTAAAATAATCTGCGTGCCCTAAATCCTTCATAAAATGATGCATATACCTGACCCATGGAATGTTCAGGACCCCCTCTAGTTTAAGGAAATCTTGTAATATCTCTCTATTTAACTTGGTTTCTTCTATTAACCACATCCTGTGCCACAACAGGATCGGTTCAATTTTTATCAAATCAGAAATAAACGGAAGACCCAACTCCTCGTGGCAAACAAAAGAAGAAGTACTACCCGGGACTGATAAAAGGTATCTTGTAAATGATTTTTCCACCACTTGAATCGGGTGAACATTGACAAAGCCCCACACTCCCGCCCCATAGATTGCTGATGTAATGCATTTCGCTTTATAAATCTGAATTAACTCAGGTGGGGGTTTCCTGCCTAGCTTCTTTGAGAAGGAAGTAAGGGCGGCTATAGACTTTGCAAATACCAGCTTTTTTGTTAATACTGCCTCAGACCAGGTATCACTTTGATTAAATAAAATACCAAGGTATGCAAAACTCTTGGTGATTGCTAGTTTCTGCCCCTCCACAAACATACCCTTCTGTCTTATGCTTTTCCCACCGCAGTTCATAATGTATGTCTTAGACTTGTTAATTGAGAGCCCTAGATCCCTCATAAAATCTGTATAGCTATCTAGGGCCCTCTGCAGACCAATTTGAGTTCTGGACATTAGTACTGCGTCGTCCGCATAAAGAAGGGCCGGTATGGGTCGACCACCTACCAAAGGAAAGTCCTGGTTGTTCCTAAGTAGTGCATGTTCCAAACCATTTGTATACAAATTAAAAAGAAAGGGGGCCAGTACACAACCTTGTCTGACCCCCCTTTTAATAGAAAACGAAGCTGAACGCTCACCCCTTATGCCAAAGCGCACATTGGCTGAAGCATCATGTTAGAAATGGGATTTGTGGTAGGCTAGGGCGTGGGCCAAAGCCAGGCAAAAACCACCACTCTAGTCAGGATAAGGGAGTTAAACGTCTAAAATAACCCCTGCTCACCCCCTTGGTAGCTTGGCACAAGCAGCCAGGCTTATCTTAGAGGCAGTGTGTAAAGCATTTGCACATAACCAACAGTAATACAGTGTACACACTACAAAAGGACACCACACCAGTTTAGAAAAATATCCAATATTTTTATATAATTAAAACGACCAAAAACGATGAGAATCCACAATACTATACTTAAAAGTTCACAGTTCCAAAAATACGCTGATTAAAAAGGGTTCCTTGTGTGGATAGCTCCGTCCAGGCTACCACAGCATCGTGAACAACAAATCCAACAGTTCTGGCTGGTCGCGGGGTCGCGGGCCAGCTACGGTGTCGGGAAGACCCGCAAACAGTACCTGTGAGAGATGCCGGGCGTTGAGGCCCTTGAAGTCACTCGCGTTGCAGGTCGAGCTCCTCTCTGATGGAATCAGGAGCGCTGGCACCGGCAGACGTCGGGTGCTGTGGTGCGAAGCGCAGCGTGCAGTGCCCCCAGGTCGCGGTGCGAGCAGCGGCTCGGTGACGGCGTCAGATGGCGTCGTCAGTGAGACCAGGGTCGTGGTGCGAGATGAAGGCGGTGCTCGCCACGGTGCTAGCAGGTCACGGTGCAAGCAGCGGCGTCGTCGTTGCTGAAGCGCTGTCGTTCGCTGACGAACTGGAGTCGATGGCGCCGGCGTCGTTGGGCCAAGGTTGCTGTGCAGGATGAGGGCGGTGTGTCGTGTGACTTACGAGCGGTGCCCTCGAACCACGGTGCAAGCAGCGGCGTCGATTTCGGCGGGAAGTGGCGGCGTCAGGAAGGCCAAGGCGTCCTCGTGAAGCAAGGCGGTGCGGAGTGTGGGGCCCACAGGTCGCGGTACGAGCAGCGGCTCGGTGGCGGCGTCAACAGGCGTCGTCGGTGAGACCAGGGTTGCGGTGCGGCGGTGCTCTCTGCGGTGCCAAAGCTTTGGCGTGAAACGAGGTGGTGCGGAGTGCGGTGCCCACAGGTCGCGGTGCAAGCAGCGGCTCAGTGGCGGCATCAACAGGCGTCGTCGGTGAGACCAGGGTTGCGTTGCGACGGTGCTCTCTGCAGTGCCAAAGCTTCGGCGTGAAGCAAGGCGGTGCAGAGTGCGGTGCCCACAGGTCGCGGTGCAAGCAGCGGCACGGTGTCGGCGTCAACAGGCGTCGTCGGTGAAACCAAGGTTGCGGTGCGGCGGTGCCCTCTGCGGTGCCTTCAGGACATGGAGTCGGCAGCAGCGTCGTAGACGTCGTTGAGTTGGCGTTCTTCTTGCTGCAGCACAAAACACACAGTCCCCAGTGCTGCGGGTCGAAGAACTTGAAGTCTTTGCTGTTCCTGAGACTTCGTGAACAGGGGGCAAGCTCTAACTCAAGCCCTTGGAGAGACTCACAAATTAGGTTGCAGAAAGTCCAGTCCAGGCCTTTCCCTGCCCAAGACAGAAGCAACACTGCAGGTCAGCCCAGCAAAGCACCCAGCAAAGCAGTCGTTCCTTTTCGCAGCTTCTCCGGCTCTTCTTCTTGGCAGTCTTCTTGTTCCAGATGAGTTCTAAAGTTCAGGGGGCTGGGACCCAGCATTTATGTCCAAAAATCCTTTGATCTCTTAGGCAGAGAGGGCCTGTGCCCGGTCAGGACCAGTTCTGCCTTCTCTGGTGTGAATTCCTGGCAGGAGGTGGAGACGGCATTTGTCAGAGGCAGAGCAGGCCCTTTGAGGTGCAAGGAAATCTCCTCCCCCTTCCCCCATCGTAACCCAGGTCTCTTCAGCCCTTTCCTGACCTACCTAGACCATCTGTCGCCCCTCCTGCTCCCCCAGCCTTCTGTCATCCAAAACCCAGACAGGCAATCCATATTCCAGCAGAGGCACACGGGATGACTGAGCAAGAAAATACCCACTTTCTAAAAGTGGTATTTTCAAACGCAGAATGTAAAAATCACCTTCACTAAAAGGTGCATCTTTAGATTCTGAGTTCAGGCATACTAAATTTTATTTTTTTACCGAATTCCCTGGGCCAGTTGTGTTTATAAGATGTTATAAACAAACCTCCCATTCTGTCCTATGGGGAACTGGTAGCCTTGCAATAGTGAAAAACGAAATTGGCTGTAATTCACTATTAGGACATGCCACACACACCAGGGCATGTCCTACCTTTCACATACATTGCACCCTGCCCACAGGGGTACCTTGGGCCTACCTGAGGGGTGCCTGACATGTAAGAAAAGGGAAGGTTAGAGAGCGGCCAGTGTGTGCACTGGCCAAGTCGACATGGCAGTTACAAACTGCGCGCAGTCACTCTGCAATGGCAGGTCTGAGTTACCGTTTTCAGGGCTACTCACGGGGGTGGCACAACCAGTGCTGCAGGCCCCCGGGTAGCATTTGATTCACCGGCCCTGGCACACGCAGTGCACTTTACTAGGGGCTAACAAGTAAATCAAGCATCCAATTACGGAAACACCAATTCATAACACAATTTACACAGAGAGCATATGCACTTTAGCACTGATTAGCAGTGGTAAAGTGCCCAGAGTCCTAGAACCAACACAAACAGGTCAGGGAAAAATAGGAGGAAAAAGCAAAAAGTTTGGGGATAACCCTGCAAAAAGGGCCATTTCCAACACATCAGCATACAAAAAACGTAAGAAACGAATAATGTGGGGATCCACCCCCGCCAAGTTAAGAATATCCCACAGTCTATCATGACTTATGGAGACAAATGCCGCTGTGAGGTCCACGAATGCCAAAAACAGTGTTCCCTTCTTAACTCTAATATATTTTCTCATCAATAACACAAGGTTAACACTCTGCTCAGATGTTCCAAGGCCCTCTTGGAAGCCATACTGTATATCTGATAAAATTTGGTTATCCTCTGCCCAGGTCTGGAGGCGTTCCAGTATGACTCGACCCGCCACTTTTACCAGAGAATCCAAGAGCGAGATGGGCCGATAACAACCGGGGTCATTACGATCCCCTTTTTTGAATATGGAACTATAATAGATTCCCCCCATGTCCTAGGCATCGCGTCCTCACTGCTGGCATTAAAAACCTGGGTCAATATTGGTCCCCAAAGAGGAATATTTGACTTAAACAAGTCCACCGGTATTCCATCGGGGCCAGGTGCTTTACCTCCCTTACTTGCTGCTATTGCTCTTTCCACTTCCCCCACGTTAAATTTCAGATCTACTTTATCTACCTCCTCTCGTGGGTTACCACGTGAGGTACATTAGTAAGCACCTCCCCAGCATAGATCTTTGAATAATGCCTAACCCAGGCTTCCTCCGATACGGCAATTTCTATGGAAGGCCCCCCCACTAGTTGTAAGTATGGGGTTTTCACTGCGCGCCAAAAAGCGGCACTATCTTTGTGCAGTGCCGCCTGATGGAGCGCTACCCAGGCTTCTTTCTTTAAGGCAACTTTCCTATCTTTGAGTGCCAGCCTATAGTCTGACCTCGCCTTCTTAACATTATCAGCAATTCTCGGATGCCTGTGTAGCTCTTTTTTGAGGTTATTATATGCTTGCGTGCACTGCTTGTCGAACCACCCTTGGCCCCTAGCTTTACTCCGATTATGGACAAGTAATATCTCCCTTATCCCCGCTGTTATAAAACAAAATGCAGCTAAAATGCCATTTGGTGGTACAGACTCGCTCAAGCAGGTATAAAAATCAGTTTTGTGCCTCATTAGTAATTGTTTCAGAATCGCTTCCGGGTCGACCTTAGACCACTTTAGTGTGAAACCATTTAATTTATCCAATTTTATTTTACCTGAGTCTTCTACGCAGCTATCTACCCTTTGGGACCTGGAGGATGGCAATCTAATCGTTAGGCAAAGGGGGAAATGGTCGCTCAACGGGCTAGCCCCAACTTTAAAATAATGTATCCTCGCTGCATAGTTACGAGATGCAAGTATAAAATCTATCGTTGATGATAAACCTCTCCCATTGAATGTAGGCGGCATGGTAGTTATATTAGCCAGTAGATCATTCACAAAGCCCAGCTCGTTACTGGCCATCAAATTATTCAGCATTTCCCCTACCATATTGTGGCAAAAATGGGTGCCACATATACCTTCTTCATCATCAAACCCACAGATTCTAGTATCCTCATGGGTACATAACGAACAATTAAAATCCCCCACTATGAGAATCATGGTTTCCTTTGCGCTATCCCGATTTGCCACGGCGAGGTCAGTGGAAATATTTTTTAAAACTTTCCCAAACTCCTCTAAAGGAATATTATATAAAAATGTATCAAAATAATACACTGACTCCTAGTTGCCCATACTTTAATCAGTTAGTAGTATCTATTCCCCCACTTTGACTCTATTTTAACTACTACAAGTTTATTCGAGAAATAGACACAGAGCCCCCCCTTTGCTCTACCACTTGGCCCTTTCACTGCGGGCATATGAAATGTTTTAAAACCATTTATAGATATCGGATCTACTGTCCATGTTTCTTGTAAGCAGAGTATATCGTAATTTAAAATTAGATCACACCATGTCTGGTTATTCATCTTATTACACAACCCTGCGATATTCCAAGATATAATCTTGCACAAAGTATATGTAAAATTAGGCAGAGATCCAGTGCATTCTAAGGTTTTGGGGTTAACACTTGGTTTTACCACAATTGAGCTTGTTTGTATTCAAGCCTCACTAATATCGGATATTGGAGCAGTACCACTAGGGCTTTTCACTCTGATGCGCGATTCCAGCTCCAAAATACTAAACGGTGGGCTGGTCGCTAATTCCTCTGACTCTAGGGTGTTACCCTTAGCGGGGGATACATCAACACAAGAAGTACCTAGGACCTCAACCTGGTTCGGGTTGCAACTTCTTAATTCTTAATTGAAGTCAGTCAATATCCTCTAACATATTAAAAATGTCATAACGGTTGCTTACCGGAATCGCCTAAGTCCAATAGGTTGATCCTCTTTTGGCAGATGTTGGGGCATTCTAAACGGTTGATAGAAAAAACCTAGGGGTAAGATATTTATCCCCACTGTGCTGGGTGCCCAATTACCCCCCCTTCCCAATATGGTTGTCACCAACGCAGGTGATCTAAAAGTTAGGACTACACAGTCTCCCTCTATGGTCTTTACCGAATTGCCTACCCAACCAATCCGCCGAGCCATCTTGAACTCTGCGAATAGGGGGTTTGCTATACCTGTTCTAACTCTTAATAGATGTAAGGACTTATTCCTTAATGACGACCAATGCTCCACCTCCCCTGCAGGCAGGGGGGGAACATTGGCCAAGATGACCGTATATGGTGTGGCTTCGGGGGGGAGATGCAGATTACTCTGATCAACCACACATTCCCTAGATAAGTTGTAGTGAGTAAGATCAGTTGGGGTCTGGACTCCATGTCTGTGATTATCCCTAATAGGGGGATTCTCTTTTTGCCTATTTCGGGACTGCTCGCTGCCTACAAACGAGCACTGTGGTGGCTGTATTTGGTTCAGAGTGCAGTGTTGATCTCTTTGATGCACTACCCCCTCCCCCACCCCTGGCGCATTAGGTTTACATAGGGGATCTTGTTGATGCTCCCGCAGCACAGCCCCGTTCCCCATATTTCTATTACCATCTTTATTCGGACACTGTAAAATGTCTGATGTGGCGGGCCCTGCGCAAATTTGACAGATTGGTCGGGTGGCCCGGTGAGAACTATCAACCCAATTTTCCAATTTTACTACACTAGCCTCCAGAGCCGATAATTTAAGCATCAATGGGTTCAGGAGAACTGACACTACTGATTCCAACTTATTCCAAAACTCTAGATCATGATTTTCTTTATTTGAAATAATGGCTGGTTGCGCTGGGTCATTAAGTGGGGGCAATTGTTCTATACAAGCCTCCGTCTCCGTCATATTGCGTTTGTGCCCTCGGTAAGGGGGGTTTGACCCTTGGTTGATTTTTACTTTCTGGCCCCTGGTGACTACATTCGGTCTCATAACATTATCCGATTCTCCCATGCTATCCACTGACTCTGTCTCAGGTGCCTCAGATATCAATGAGTGTTAGACTACTGGTAGCGAGGGATTATGCATGGTATTAATATTCTCTGGAGGGGCACTAACATTCGCGTGGCAGGGGGGACAGCTTGGATCTAATGAGAGCCTTCGCTCCGTAAGGGCGATTTCATGAATTAAAGATGACTCTGCCCTTAAAAGGAAGGCGTCTAGTGTCCCCACCACTCCCTGTCCTGTACGCTTACTCATAATACCCTCTCTAATGATTCAAACAGTACTTGAACAATACACTCAATACACTCAGTACAAGACCTTCTAAAACTGTCTGGTACAGACTACAGGGTCTTCAAAGGTATCTAGGTGTTAGGGCTCCAATGTTGGATAGTTAGTGGCCGCAATTGTTTTCAGACCCTGTACCTTAATAGGTCCATTCAAGTCAAGTCCGGTCGAAAACGGTTGAAAACGGCCAGAACGCTCTTCGCCTCCCCAGATTCGTAGATGTAAATGTAGATAACCTGGCCCAGCCCGGCCTCGGACGGGCCCGCCCTCGGGAGCTCTGACCAAGTTTTAAGCGCCTCCGGGCGCTCTCCCCTCGCGTTGGCGGTGTGCGTACCGTGTGGAATGCTGGGTGCCGAAGTCCGGTAACAGAGTAGCAGGCTCCCGGGAAAATGAAGAAAAAAGTATCCAGGCAAGCGTGTCCGGAATCATAAAGACAGTTCTCGCTCTTAAAATTAAACCTGTTTACGCCCGCTTTAAAATAAAACTACTTTTCACAGTGGTATTTCATAATCGCCATTCATTTCTCTGCCTAGCATGAGCCCTGGACAAGCCGGCTGCGGGGCATTCCTGGGATATTGCATCAGAATCATAGCCTCTGCACTTTGGAGCAGGGGCGGGGATGGGGTGGCAGAGTGTGGATCCGGGGGCTGGAAGGCGAGTGTGTGGGGATCCCGGCCACAAGCTTCAGTCTGAAGCCTACAGCCGACCAGAGCGCAGCGGGTCAGTTCAACTGCGTCTGTCTGCTTTTCTACCGTGAGCACAGCAAAATTTACACCATCAAAAGGTGTGAAGTAAAGGAGGCTACTAGAAGAGGCAAGAACTCCAAGAGGTGACTTTAAGAGGGTCTTCGTTCCCGTGGGAAACCTCAGGAGGGGCATTTCACCCGAGAAACACCTGCAAAGGGGCACTGAGGCCTTGGAAACGGGGGCACCGGTATCAGGGAGACTAGCGCCGCCAGACGGGGCATTGACACCGGGAGCAAGCTCAGGAAGGGCACCGAGCCCGTCGTTGGTCTCTGGAGGCCAGGCACCGGGTATCACGGCTTCCTCGTCATCCATAGGCCACCAGCGGAGGCACCGAGCCCGGAGGCGCCGGGTCTGCTAGGAGGGTCAGCGACGGTCTCAGGAGGGGCGACCAGGCCTGTGCGCACCCCCAACACCGGCGGAGCTGCGGGGGCATGACTCCTCAGCCCATGATGTCCGGAATGCCGTTGGCGCTCCTCCTGCTGGTGACTACGGTGGGTGTTTTCGCACTTTTGATATCACGATCCACAGGCGGTTGGAAACACTGTGGCGGTTATTTGGAAAGAGTGTGGTTTTGAGGACTGCACAGTGTGTTGGGCTGGCGAATGTAAATTGTGTTGGAGGAATGGAATGGAAGTTCAGAAGTTCATTAGACTTAGATGTTTTATCCGGCGTTCACTAAACAATAAAGATACAACGGTGCTTAATTTGTACAATAATAATTGGCGGGGCCCAAAGTTTGGCTGAGAGGCAAGCGGTCGGCACTACCCAATGTCGTGGGTGCCAAATACTAGCACTGTGTAGTCCGGATAACACTTCACGCCTGCCCCTTTCATCCACCACCAACCACTCTGTGCCCGGTTTCCTCAATATTGCAGGTTCTTTTTCACCCCTACTTTCACCCTTTGTTGCTGTTTTTCTGTCTTTCGCTTCCAATTTCTTTCCACTTTTTTTGTTTTTCTCTCTCTTGCTCTGGATCTGAGTTGGATGAGGAAAAGTAAGTGGCAGTTCACATTATTACTTTCATATTTCACTATACTAATTCACCACTAATCCTTTATGGGTTCCAGAGTAGCGTGCTACTCGCCGAAAAAATGCTTCAACACCCCATCAGGGGTAGCAAGCGCTATATAAATGCAAACCTTTTTCCCTCTTCTATCCTTCTCAATCCAAATAACTGACTAACATATCCACCACTCAAATTACTTTCATATTTCACTATACTAATTCACCACTAATCCTTTATAGGTTCCGGAGTAGTGTGCTACTCGCCGAAAAGCACTTTGGCGCCTCATCAGGGGTAGTAAGCACTATATAAATGCAATTACAATACAATATATGAATAAGTGCCTGAGGACCCCACCTGAGTCCACCGGCTCAAATTAAGCACAGCATGGACAGTAGCAACACAAAGAATAAATAAAGGAAGGGTGGCAGTAGCACGAGGAACATCACACACTTATATCTCACTCATACCAACGGGTAAACCACGGGTAGCAAACACTAAAAAAAGGGGAGGGTGAGAGGAGTTTAAAGAGCTGTTGTATGATCTTCGTAAACAGACATAAACATACAAGAAGCACAACACACCTGGGAGAAAGAGTCAAAACGCTAATAGAATTATAGAAGTACCATACATTGCCTTACTCTTGTATGAGGATGAAGCTTTATGTGCATCTTAACAGGAGCCCTCAGGGTGGTGACTATTTTTACTTGGTCTTTATAAAACAGACATCCTGGCAAGAAAGGAATCTAGAAAGGGTGAATGGTTTGCTTTTCACCTGGGTGTTCGAGGTTAGCGGTCTGGCTGTGCACATTTTAAGGTGGAGCAGGGCATGCCACTGCTGTTCGATACTGGCTTTGACTACTAAGTGATGTGGGGCTGAGAAGCAAAGGTGGAAAAAAAAAACACAAGCTGATGCAATTATTACCTTTATTATATTGCATTGTAGACCTGTTGCATAAATTAAAAAGAAGAAAAAAAGAAAACATGTTGCCACTTAAATGTCGCAGCCATACGCAGGGCCAGCTTCAACGCTGGTGGCGCCCAGTACGACAATCTTTTATGGCGCCCCTCCCATTACTGCCTCTTCAGATTCCCTCACTACCACCGGCAAAAGTGCCCCTCATCTCTCAATAGCCCCTTTCTCACATACATTTAATTTGTTTTAAAGTGCTGGTAAAGGCTGCAATGCAATAGGTCTCGCATTTACACGAGTTTGAGCTATTGACATTGTAAATGACAATGCCTTTTATTTATGTTTTTAAAGCATAAATAAAAGGCATTGTCCTTTACAATGCCAATAGCTTAAACGCACATAAATGCAAGACCTATTGCATTGCAAATGCTTGTTTATTTTATTTTTTGCTTTTGGTTTGTTCGGAAAGGGGAAGATGTGTTGTGTCAAATCTTTAACCTCTCTAACACATAACAACCATTCACCTCAGGCTCCAGAAGAGAAATATAAGGACTTAGCCTCCTACTTCTCCAAAAAAGTAATGGATATTTACAGCTCCTTTCAGAATAGGAATGGAACTAACACATGCCAGGATGGGAATGGAACTACCACTTGCCAGGAAAGGGCTCAGAGTTGGACTTCCACCCTGCCGGCCCTCACCTGCTTCCCATCTACTAACATAAATGTTGTGAGATCTCTGATGGAGAAGATCAAATCAGGCTCACCATTAGACCCAGCTCCACCACACGTGCTTGGGAAGGTTATGGAGGCCTTGCTCCCGTCATTGGTCGAAATCAATAATCTCTCGTTAGAGGCAGGCGAAGTTCCAAAAGCTTGGAAACATGCGATAATCAGACCCCTATTAAAAAAAAGACAATCTATATCACTCTTACCACTAATTGGCAAATTAACAGAGAAACATGTGAACAGAGCATTAACAGAGTTCCTGGAAACTAATTGTTGCTTTCACCCCACTCAGATGGGCTTTCGTCCGCAGCACAGCACGAAATCAGCATTGCTGGTAGCGGCAGTAGAATTAAAAATGACCCTGGACCAAGGTAGCTCAGCCGCTATACTGCTCCTCGATCTTAGTGCGGCATTTGATACCGTGGACCACTCAATCTTACGAAAGAGGCTGTGGGAAAGTGGCATCCAAGACAAAGCCCTGGAGTGGCTGTCTTCCTTTTTGGAGAGTAGAACCTTTCAAGTCATGGAAGCTAATCTTTTCTCTAACCCTATGCAACTGACTTGCGGGGTGCCGCAGGGCTCCTTGCTTAGCCCCACACTGTTTAATGTCTACTTGGGGCCGCTGGCACTGATAGTCCAGGAGTTCGGTATCTCTATGATATCGTATGCAGATGACACACAATTGGTGGTTTCTCTTGACCCCAATACCAAGGGTGAAGCAGACTGTTTAGCGCCATGCCTGGAAAGATTGATGGAATGGATGACAAGTAGCTGCCTGAGCTGAACGGGGATAAAACCGAGCTCATGGTGCTTGGAAATAATGCGGTCCCCAGGCCTATTATCAGCTGGCCTATTTGTCTAGGCAGCCCATCTGTCCCTAATACGACTATCAAAAATCTCGGCTTTTGGCTCAATAGGGAACTATCTATAGATACCCAAGCAAAAAAACTCGCAGGAACTTGCTTTGGACTGCTTAAAATGCTCTGTAAAATTCTTGAGCGCATTCCCTCGCAGCTCAGAAAGACAGTAATTCATGCGTTGGTTACATCACGCCTGGACTATGGAAATTCCATCTATTTGGGGGCACCAAAATATGTCATAAAAAAACTTCAGGTTGTACAGAACACCGCAGTTAGACTGCTGTGTAACACCCCCATACAGGAAGCCGTGGGAAAGCATTTAAAAGCACTACACTGGCTTCCGATTGAGGCTAGAGTCAAATTTAACACACTCTGCCTGACACACAAAGCCATACACAACAAGGGCCCCAGCAAAATCAGAGATCTGGTAAGCTTATATGTCCCGCACAGAAGCCTCCGCTCTGGCACCGAACGGTTACTAAAAACAACCAGAATCAAAAGAGCCAGATGGGGCGGTAGATCTTTTACAAATCTGGCACCCAAGCTATGGAATTCTCTGCCTCGTGAGTTCAGATTTCTGGAAACAGAATCAATTTTCCGAAAAAAGGTTAAGACCTGGCTCTTCACTCAAAACCATCAATCTCCCCTTAGCTTCAGTTTCGGATCTGTCCCCCGGTGCTGGGAAGCCCCTGGGCAGCCATGCGCTTTATAAATCCCCTAAACATAAACATAATACCAGTCCCATCAGAATTATGAGGTTCACTGAATCACAACTGTTGTGTAATATATTTATATATTTATTATGCACATGCGCTCTCGCGCTCTATACCTTATTGTTTGTGTTCAAAGCATATTCCTGGTTCTCTTGCGCGCTCCTCTACGGTTCAGATTCTGTATTGGATAGTCTATGAGGAGAGAACGTTGGAGAAGAGGAGCTCCTGCCCTGGTGTTTCAACTTGGAATAAACCTGTTTGGAAACTTATTTTGTCTTCTATGAGTCTTTACAACAACAGATCTATTTACATTCACCCAGAGATTTTAATTGCTGGAAGCGGCCAGAATCTCCAGATGAAAGTCTAAAGGGCAAATGAGCAATTGCTGGAGGTACTGGTCCATGATTTACTGATATCACCAAATTATCAACCCCCATCCTGAGGACACGTAATTAGGCGCTCAGTAGCAAAGTCACTGAAGTAGGGATCTATTGGGGTTTGCTTGCGACCAAATGCTCAACATATTTGCTAAGATACATTTAAGGAATTTATGTGGTGGGTAGCAACCTCGAGTTCTTGGGAGCACACTACTTAACAATATTCCCCACAAACATACCCTAAATACCTTACACATATAAATGGAATCATATGTCGAAGAGGTCGCCAATTACACAACCTGAGTTTTAAAGCTGAAATACAGGAGGGGTGTTGGTCCACATGAGGAGAGTCTTAATCATTGTATACCAGTCCCCTTCCTTTTTTAAGAGGCTACTTTTGTGTTCCACTAGGTCGCAATCATGTCAAGCATTTAGAGACTTTCCCTAACTGTGTGGTGTAATACCAATGTGCCTTCAAAGCATCTTCAGCCTGCAGGTGAAGTAACACATCTCTGAGACACACATCCATTCTGACAGATAGGATCGGAGCCAGAGAGAGGGCTTGCACTTGTATCTTCCTACATTAGTGTAAGTAACCTTCTCCCTAGTATTTGCTTAGTATAGAGCTGCCACTGGTGTGGCCTTCACATGGTGTTTGTAGTATCCAGATTAGCTGGTTGACATGGGGTTTGTTCTAGAATGTAAGTGGTTAGGCAGTTGACAGTTGGTAGGAGTACTGGGAGGCATAGGAGCGCCTCTTACTTGCTCTCTCAATAAACATCTTTCCTACCTCAACGGCTGAGCTACTCTCTACAAATTTGGCAACGAGGATGGGATCTGGAACTTTCTGAAATATTCATTCGTCCATAGGCGTCATGCGTGTGAGAGAGCAAGCGAGCAAACAAGCGGGATGCCACCAGCTGCAGAAGGAAGGAAGAGTAAGGAAGATTTGTCCCATATCCAACACTCCTCAGGGAGCCATGCGTACTAGGAGAGCCTAGGAGTTACTTAGGCTGGTTGTGTTTTTGGCCATGGAGTGGGATTTGGGGCTGTTTGCGCACGAGTGTCCTGCGAGCCTCCCATTGTGCAGGACCTCAACTGTTCAGCGCACGTCCAGCGAGCTGACCACCGTGTGCCGTACTACTCTAAGAAAGCCACGTGATGAATGTCAGCACACTACACAAGTGGCGCTGTGTGAGAGACGTAGAGGTGTGGCCATTTTGGATTGGACTTTTGTGTACTGCCGCCTATTACCACACGTTTCCCTTGTGGACACGACTGCCTGAGTCGGTCAGGAGTGACAACACTACTTCTGCACATCTAACGGTGATGCGCACACCCTTATCGGAACACCTTAATCATACTGGTACATCTTCAGCATATCTGTCATAGATGCGCACACCCTCTTCAGAAGGCTCTAATCCTTTTGCAAGTTATTTGCTTGTTTACAGTGATATGCACACCTCTATTTCCAGTCAATTGGCAAAGGACTGCAAGAAAAAGAAATGGGAGTGCCGCTGTGAAGTGTGTGTTGGATAATCCTGATATGGAACAGGTAGTGAGGAATGAGTCATTGTGTGATGACAGCATCCTAAGCTTTGATGACACTATTTTGGAGTTTGATGGGATGGATAAAAAGAAACCATCATGTAAGATGAGGCTTGGCAGAGTGAATAAACAAATTATGGCGGGCTCTGGTTCGCCATATACTATCGTCCAACATTCTGTGTGGAATGACAAGTTTGCGAATGTCCTAGGTAATAAATCAGTCCCTACTGATGTGCACCCAGTTACTTTAACGGGGGAAATTCCTATGACTAGGTATAGGTCTGTAACGTTCGAGTTCAGAGGCAGGAAATCTCAAGTAAAATTATAAGCAGCTGAAAAAGGGCCTTTGTTCCTGGTTTGGAATGTTCAAGGGACTCTTAGAATCAAATTGGATCCCAACTTGAAGATCAAGTTTTGTTGTTGGGGAACCGTTTGTGCTTATGGAGGAGGAGCTGCAAAAAATTGTTTCCAGGGTTGTTTTCTGGTACTGTTGGGAAGATGAGTGGATTCATGCACAAAATTGTGTTGAAGGAGGGTGCAATACCGGTGTGTCATAAAGTAAGAAATATACTCCTGAGTGTGAGAGGGGTTTTGATGGAAGTCTTGGATAAATTGTAGAGTAATGGAATTATTGAACCACTGGAAAGTGCAGAGTGGCTAGCACCCTTAGTTGTAGCTCTGAAATCTATTGGACAAATAAGGTTATGTATCAATCTTAGGGATCTAAACAAAAACATTGTGGCAGATACGTTGCCACTTTCCCGGATCGATGAGCTTTTGCAAAAACTAAAGGTGTCAAGTGGTTTTCCACGATCAATTTAATGTCTGCTTATCACCAGATACCACTTCACCAGTCTAGCAGAAGTTTGACCTCATTCATCACACTGTTTGGGTGTTATAGATTTGTGCGCATGCCATTCGGTCTGGTGTTGGCAGCAGCCATATTCCAGTGCCTGATGCATTTGTTATTTACGGACCTTGAGTTGAGTAACTTATTTCCACTATGATATACTCATAATGGGTAGAGACAAACTAGAACACTATCACAGATTGAAGTTGGTTTTGGAAAGATTAGCAGCAAAGGGTTGAACTGCTGATTTGAGGAAGTGCAAGTTCGCCATGAGGTCTGTGACATACCTTGGAGATGAAGTTGGTAGAGAGGGTATTTGCCCTACAAAATGTCAGTACCAACTTCCAAGGAAGAGGTCATATCATTTCTTGGATTATCGGAATTTTAGTCTACGTTTGTGAAGAAGTTTGCAATGAAAACACATGGGTTGAGGCAATTATTGAAGGAGCGGCAAGTACTTAAATGGTGTGAAGAGTTGCATAAGGACTTTGAAACTATTAAACAGGACATTTGTGCTGCAGTCCCCTTGCAAGGGTTTGATGCTTGTCCTCACAGTGTTGTGACTACTGATGCTAGTGGCAAGGGACGGTGTGCCGTGTTGACACAGATTTCTTCTGATGGCTCTGAGTGTACCATGGTGTATGCTTCTCGTTCCCTATCTCCTGCTGAGGAGAGGCTCTCTGATTGAGAAGAGAAGGAAATGTTGGCAGCTGTGTGGGCAGTGAAGAAATTTAGAGTATTTGTGGGGTTCTAGATGTACATTACGCACGGATCACAAGCCCCTTGTGAAGGTTTTAACATCTGGCAGTGTGGTTAAGGCGACACCTCGGATCGCCAGAATGACCTTAAGACTGCTTGATTTTGTGTATGATGTTGAATATTGTCAGAGAACAGGAACAAGATGGCTGACTATTTGAGTTGGTCTCGCTTACCTTTGAGAGGACATTGTGGTAGTGACTGGGATGAGTATAGTGTTGCTATGATCAACTAAAACAGTGAGGCAATTGTTGGTGATGAGTGGATTTCTAGTTATGATGAAGATGGCACTTTAAAGGTAGTGAGACAATGTATTACGTATGGTTGGTCCGACAAAATAAATTGCAAGAAGAATGCAGAAAGTTTTGGGAACTCAAAGATGAACTATTCTTGAGTTATGAAGGATTCATTTTGAGAGGTGACCCGGTAGTGCCCCCCAAAGGTCTACGGAAAAGGGTTTTGAGAATCACACATGAGAGATATTTGGGAATAGTCAAATTGAAGAGAAGAGGGAAGACCTTATATTGGTGGCGAGGTGTAGATACTGAAGTGGAAAGGTGTGTTAGAGCCTGTCCATACTGTGTTAATTTGGATAAAGCCCAGTCAGTTTTCCGACTTTCTCTAGAGAGTGCAAAGTATCCTGGGAATCCTTGGGTGGAGCTGAATATTGATCTACTTGGGCCAATTTTAAACTCGTGGGGTGTGCCTCAATACATAATTGTTCTCTTAGATCTGTACTCCAAATGGCCACAATTTGAAGTGTGTGACAAGGTGGATTCAACTACAGTAGTTTCCTTCCTAGAGAACATTTTCTTCAGGGAGGAAATTCCCAAGTCCTTGTTGAGTGACAATGGACCGCAATTTACTGCTGACAAATTGGTGAAGTTTCTATTCAAGAATGGCATTAAAGGGAAATGCACTCCGGTTTATCACCCTGCTGGGAACGGTGCTGTAGAATGATTTAGTAGAGTGATTATAGGTAGTGTACAAGCTGCCATTAATGCTAGCTAAGATTGGAGAAAAAAGTTGTGGGATGAGGATGGGCATGTGTCAAGAGATGTTAGGTTGTCCGAGGATACTGGCGTTCAAGGAGATGGAATTGTACTCAGTAATGAGTGTGAAGATGGCGAAAACCATGACAATAATTTGGTTGGTGAAAACTTGTTGAAAGCGTCTGCTCAGTCAAGGAATGAGGAGATAATTGGTGATGTACCTGCAGAACCTGGGGTCTCCAATCACATAGGGAGATTTACTGCTCTACCGAAGGAGTTTCAAGATTTTGTAATGAGGTGAAGTGTGATGTTTGTGTTGTTATTTTTGTAGTATTATTTCTGCTTTCTTTCATTTATTTTAGAGTTGTATAATTTTCTGATGCATTCTGTATTATGTATCTCATATTATTGGGGGCGTGGCTACGCAAGATGGCCGACTGAATACGCTCCTAAGAGGCTCCCGGCCGACTCCGGAGAATCCCTCAGAATCCTGCCTCTAAACAGTCTGTCATGCCCACTGGTGTATAGCACACACCTGTTCCGCATCACTGCATCTTGAAATCCTGCTGCACGGATTGTGGGGACGGTCCTGGCAGTGGCGGTAGTTGGTGTCTTGTGGCGGCCCTGGAGGCTTGAGTCGGGCAGGCTTGAAAGCTTCGCATCTACTGGGGCGGACTGGTCCCCTTCACAGCAGGGGTCGTTGGGAGGGGCGGCTGGCAGAGGTGACTGATGTAGGAAAGTAGGATCTGCTTCTTATGGTTACCCCCACTTTTTGCTTGATGTCTCACTGTTTTTGACTAGTCTCACTGGGATCCTGCTAATCAGGACCCCAGTCTATCTGCTTTCTCCCTTAAATTGACATACATGTACTTTGGTACACTCCAGATTGGATACTGGGGTACCCTTATCAGTCCTTAGTATATGGTACCCATGTACCCAGGGCATAGGTACCCCAGAGGCCTCCCATGGGCAGAAGCATGTATTATGCCACCCATGAGAGGCCATACAAAATGGAACTCCAGGTGTGCTACTGCAACCTGTGTAAGCTGGTGCTTGCACCACTTACTTTAGATATAGGTTCACTATATCCAGTGGTCACTACACTTAAAACTTATAAGTCACCCCTATAGCAGGCCTTAACAATCCTGAAGGCAGGGTGCTGGGTTTTTAGTGAGAGGGTGCCCCTGCATGAGCAGAGCCCCTCTTCAGCCTTCAGAGACCATTCTCCCGGGTTGTCTGTGACTCAGCCGGACATATAGGTAGAGGTGCATTATAACCTCTCGGTAAATGCTATCTCGAAAACGGCTGCATAGAAACATATCGTGTTTGGTATCAAACACCTTGGAATCATACCTCCACACCAGTAACTGGTGTGGGAGGTATGATTCCACCCTTCAGAAGCGAGCTTCGTGGGGTCACTGGTCTAACCGGTGCCAGCCTTCTCCACCCGGACAGCACAAAATGGATGCTGCCAACCAGAGACACATTTCTGCCCTCCTGCTGCTGAGCCAAGCTCGAGCAGAGGAAGGCAGCACAATAGGCATCCTGCCACAGGGGAGGTGTGACCACCTCCCAGACAGGGTTTAGTGTATTGGGTTGGGTGGGTGCACTCTGAGAGTGCCTGAAAGTCTGCACCTGGGGCACATTTGGTGTCCCTGTGCATAGTCCAGCTCAAACCAGTTCTGGGAGCCATTGGCTCCTGCTCTGGCGCGAAACTGGACAAAGGACATGGGTGTAACCACCCTCTGTCCTGCCCCCTCCCCTAGGAGGGTCCCCTGAATCTGTCCAACCCTCTCCCGTGGGTACAAAAGGGCTTACCTGGCTGTAAGACTTTAGATTTTACGTGGACAAGATTCTACAAGAAGAAACCACTGACCTTCGACCATCTGGACACTCTGGGCTTCGCTGGACCTCTACTGGGCTCGACTTTGTCCCCCTTTCCGTCCGAAGCTTAGTTTGTGCCTGTGCTCCATACAGGCTCAGTGTAGGACCTGTGGTGTACTAAAGACAACTGAAGAATCTCCCTTGGAATGAAGGAGTCACTCCCCTGCATTTGCAGGCACCTAACTGCAACTGACCGGTCTGCTGCTCCTGCGGACTCCGAAGACTACAACAACACAGGAGGTGGGTTTCCGAAGATCCCTGAGGTTGATCTGCCCTCTCACCGAGTTTGAGGCCAGTATCCCTCGTGGGGACTGCATAACCCGAACCCCTGTGCACCGCGTCCATTTGCAAGTGCATATGCTTGTTGGCGATTCCCGAGCTTGTGCATTGGACTCCATGTAGTCCTGACCCTGAGCAGTATTTTCACCATAGAACTCCGGCCTCCCCACACCGAGTGCTCCGTGGGCTGGTACTTTGCAATCTTGCTTGAGGTCCCCTCGCGACTCCTGGTCATTTGGCCTGTGGGTCCTCCTGAGGGTCATCTTGATTTCTGTTGGGCTTTCCTGGTTGCTCCAGATGTGCCCTGACTCTCCATCACTTGGGGAGTCCCCTGGACCTTGCTGGTCTACACCGTAACCTGCTTGACCTTCCTGCATGGGTGGCTTTTGCCAAGGCTTGTTGGGGCTCCCGCCGGACACCGACCCCTCAGCACTCGACATCCTTCTTGGGACAGCTCACCTCTGGCTCCTGGTTGTCCTCAACGTCTCCTGCTCCTCGTGGCTGCAGAGTCAAGCATCCCTTCTTCGCACCTGAAGCACCCGACATCGGTGGGCATTCGTCTACTGAGCCCCTGGTCACTCTGGAGTGACCCAGACTCTGTCCCCTCTGCTTTCAGGTTCCTTCCTTCCTGAATCCAGGCTTGGATTCCACCTGACCCTTTTCACCTTCACGGCAGCAGTACTTCTTTGCAGCTCGTTAAGAAAATCACTGTTTTGAAATATACTGATGACTATACTAATTTGCACTTTATAAAACTGCACTTGTAGGATTGAGACAATCTGGTTTTTGTTTGTGTTTTTATAAGGTTTTTAAATAAATAATTGAAACTTGAGTACATTATTGATCATTGAGTAATTATTGTTACACATCGCAGCAACTTGTAATTTCATCTAAAAGGTTTTGTAATTTTTCTCTATAGTGACAATATTAGTAGTTTTTGGCCTGTGATACCATAAGTACTTATACCACATGATCCAAACCTTTGGTGGGTTTTAATATCTACTTGCATATCCATTTTGTTTATATTTGATCTCTTTGAAAAGGGAATCTTTTTCTTTGTGCTTCACGGACCCGTCCCTTTTCCTAGCATCAGGGTACCTCCCTTATATTGTTGGAATTTGTAAGTACAGCTTGTTAGCTGGGGAGCTTTTTTGCTTCAAATAGCAAGTTATTTCTCTATAGTATATGCGTCCTAAATTGAATATGGACACGTTAAAAACATATGCTTTCTCGGAAGACCAATTCAACAAAATTATTAATGGTACAACTAAGAATGTAAACACCATCACAATAAGTAATAGTGATGAAGAACAGTGGAGAAACTTATGGAACAAGAAAAAGAAGGTTATTAGAACAGAATTACATGCTGATTTTCTAATAGAATATTGCAAGAAAGGCATTATTCCAAAAGGCTTGCAAGTAAAAATCGAGCCAGGTCTTTTAATAAAAAATGAGAAATTTATAGAAAATTGACCTTTATAGCAAATAGATGCAGCCGTGATTGGATGCTTTTAATCATAGAGACAGCACATGAAGTGCTAGTAATCGAGAAGAGAGAAATAGATGAGATGGAATTAAAACTAAAAGAAAATACCTCCTTGGAGGACGCAAAGAAAAAATTGGATGAAATACAAGGAGATCTAAATGGGTACAAGGAGTATCTCCTCACCAAAAATCAAACAAATTTAGAAAGGATGTCAGTAAATATAACATTGAATATGTATATCTGTACCTACAAAAAGATTACTATGACCAACCGAGGGAGGAATATCCCAGTAGGAACAATTGGCAACAAAATAGGAAAACCTTTCCTAAGAAAAGGGTGACCTTCTTTGACACCTCATATACGAGCTCAGACTCAGAAACAGAAGGAGTCCAAGATACAAGACTGGGTAAGGACAGAGAACAAGCTCCTGGTACAAGTAGAGATAATCTCACTTTTTTAGAACAACGCCAGACACATTATGGCCCAAACAACAGGGGCAGCGGAAGAGGGGGTTTTTATCCCTAGAAAAAGGCTCAAAAAAGGACATACATGAAAACGAGGAGCCAAAAGAACTGGGACTAGACAACAAAGCTTCAATTATAAATCTGTCTAGGAGAGTTCTAACTAAAGATGAAATAGGTATGTTAGAGAAGGGACTAGGTTATGCCATTTCTTCTCCTATTGATAAATTCAACTTAGAGAGAGATTTACGTAGTTTCTGCCGAAAAATCAGATTGAATAGATTTTTTGAAGGAAAAGAAAGAATACCCACCGAAAATAAATCTGGACTTAAACCCAAATCCACTTGGACACCTACCATTCAGATGGTTAATAAAGAGATTGATATCTTTGAAAAGTGGTTGAAAAGGGAATTGAGGACCTTTAGATAAAAAATATGGGTTAACAAAAATCTTACTCAACAACAACAGAGTGCATTACGTGACCAAGAACAATGTAAGGAAATCACCATAAAACCTGGTGACAAAGGTGGCAGTATTGTAATCCTAGACACCACCGATTATGATAATAGAATGGGTATTCTTTTAAATAATCAGTTACATTACAAGAAACCCAGTAGAGAGGAATGGAAAACTCTTAGTAGACAGTTAGGCAATCTTTTGAAATTTGCTAAGGAAGATGGCATAATTTGCCAAGAAGAATATGATTTCCTACATAACGAAAATCCCACAATACCTGCATTATATGGACTACCAAAAGTCCATAAAGATATCTCAAATCCCCCCCATGCGGCCGATAGTCTCAAGTATAGATTCCATAACAGAATCTTTGAGCAAATATGTCGATATGTTCTTACAGCCGTTAGTTACAAAACAAAAGGCTTATATTAAAGACACCACGGCTATGATTCACAAAGTGGAAAATATTCCCTTTGATGCCAATAAACAGTGGCTAGTCACACTAGACATAGAGGCCCTTTATACAAATATACCACAGGAGGATACTATCCAGATGGTAAAGGGCCTTCTTTTAGATGAGAATGGAGACTTATCCCCACACTCAACATTCATTGTAGAGTGTATAGAGATTATCTTAAAAAATAAAAAATTTCTTTTCAATGCAGAATTTTTCAGACAAATCAAAGGGACCAGTATGGGAGCCACGTGTACTCCCAGTCTGGCATGTCTATATGTTTCTTCATTTGAAGATAAACATATCTTCAATGAATTAGCCCTGTTTTATGAGAACGTATCTAATTGGTCCCGCTATATAGATGACGTCTTTTTTCTCTGGCAGGGACCGCGAGAATCTTTGGAAGCATTCATTCAGTGGCTCAACTTGGGTGATGAAAATCTCAAGTTTACATCATCCATAGATAACAACAGCTGTGATTTCTTGGACATTAGAATCAAAAACAACCGTGGTACCTTGAAAGTAGAGCTTTATACTAAACAAAGTGACCGGAACACAATGCTTCATTATGATAGCAATCACCCTTTGTGTCAAAAAGATAACATCCCGATTGGCCAATTTTTAAGGGTGCGCCGCAATTGTACTAACTTGAGAGATTATGAGCTCCACGCAGAAAAGTTGATTAGAAAATTTACTGATAGGGGTTACCCTAAAAAATTGGTTAAAAGAGCGTATAAGAGAGCCAAATACTATAATAGAGACTCATTTTTTGAACCTAAAATTAAAAATACGGAAACCAAGAAATTACATTTGTCACCAATTTCAGTAATATAAGCAATAAAATAAAAAATCTTATTAATAGAAATTGGCATCTTTTGAATGGTAAAAATACAGTTACTTTAGACAAACCGATCTTTTCATACAGAAGAAACCGTACCATCAGAAATTGCCTAGTACATACCTGCAGAACATACACTGAGAACAAACAACTTAGTATAATAGATGGTACGGTACTTAAGGGCAACTTCCCATGTAGTTCCTGCAACAACTGTGCAAATATAATAAAAGGGTCAGTGATAACACACAATGGTACTACACACCATCTGAAAAGTTTGGTCAATTGCCAGACTAAAAATGTAATTTACTTAATAGTATGTCCCTGCAATAGAGGCTATATAGGTGAGACTTCACGTGAAATAAGAATAAGACTGAATGAGCATAAATCCGCCATTCGCACTAAAAAGAAAACGCTCCACTTGTGGATCACTGGATAGAGAAGAATCCCACTATAGATGAATTAAAATGGTGCATTGTAGAATCAGTACAAATTAACATAAGAGGAGTGTGATTTAATGATTAAAAGGAAAAGGAGAGAACAATACTTTATGTCTAAATTTAACACCTACAAGAATGGATTGAATAGTAAAGAAGAATGGTAAGAGGCTTATATAATAATGTAAACATCTTAGTCCCTCTTTCCGCTTAATCTGAATATAATTAGTATAAGGATATAAGAATGTAAGTAGCTATCTCTCTTTTTCCTAGAGTGTTGATATCAATGCAAAAAATGTCTCTAAATGAGCGACAATGATCTCTGCACCCCGTTGTAGTTTCTGGGTAAAACTATAGCCGTGTGACAGTTTTAAGCACTATGTATTAGTTAATATAGACCAGGGTGTAGACATTTATATCCATCAAATTTAAAGATCATAGTTTGTCCATCCATATGTTTTATGGTAAAAATTTCAAAATTGTTGCCATTTTCTGTACGATTTATATAAATATATTATAGCAATATTTGCGTTTACAGAAAGGTTTGAAAATAATATCGATTTAAGTTTTCAAATATCTCTCATATGTAATTAGTTAGGTAATATCGTTTGGTGACAAACTAATTTCGGGCAGCGACAACATTAAAGACCACTCTAAGATGGCCGACGCAGTCCGGGAATACCTCCAAAATGGCAGCCAAATAACTCCAAAGCACCGTTCACACAATGCAGTATAGTGGTCCACTTTCAGTTGACCTGCCGGCTTCCTGGTATAAAAGAAAGTAGTTCTGGGGAGTTCTGTTGGCAATACCTGGGATTTGAGGATAGAGGCGTACGGCCGGTGGAGCCGCGATATGGTGAGTCCAAATCAATAGCATGTAGTTAATATTGTTTTGCTAGTCTGTTTAACAGCATTTAGAGGAATGGTTAGTGTTGGTTTCTAAATAGCCAATTCTAAATAGTTCATTTGGAATTCGAGTCTTGTTTCTAGCAAATGATAAAGTTTTACCCCTTATGATGTGCTATGCGCAAATTTATTGGTGATTTGTTTTTTTAAAAATAATAGTGACAATTCACCTTTGTATCTTTCGGTTTACTAATTAAAACAACCGGATTGTAGTTGCTCCTTTGACAAAATGGGATCTTAATTAGCATTCGTGTTGCTGCAGTCGTATTACCATAATTTCAGACAATTCTCTATTTCTAGACTGTGTAGAGTCCAGTGATTGTTCAACCTGGTCACCTATAATCGAGCCATATAGCAATACATATTAGCAAGGTGGCAGTTGGGCAATACCGATTGGATTGCTAGGTAAGAAGTCGCTTAGCGGAAAATCAAATATATTGAATGACTTGAGTTTCCTGTATGGTAAAACCTTATCTTTATTAATTTTAAGGAGGACCCATCTTAAGGAATACTGTGGAAACTCCATCACAAGCAACACCATAATAAATATGTTGTTTTTGTGACTCCATCATAGGTGAGTCCTTGTTTTTTGAGAGGAGCGAACTTGAAATGAGAATAGTATGTCCTTTGCGTTAGGGCAAATAATTAAGAATTTGTGCCTCTGCCTTGCAGATATTCTCTACATTCTACCTCAACGATTCGGATTAACTATATATCGTGAGAAATCAATCAACGATGTTAAAGTGTGACCACATAGGTGGGTGATTTAAAGACCTTTCAGATCCTGCTAAAGTATGTCAGTATCTGGGAAACAATGTAATAGCTTTCAATCTTTCGGTAGATTCACATGATCAGTGGACCACGGGAGAAGAACGTAGTTTTCTTCCATCGGTGGTTTTTGCCATTTTAAGCAAGAGACGACTCCTTTTTGAGTCTCAATATAATAATTTTATTCGGTAAGGTATTTTTCACTTCAGTTACTCTATTTGTAGGTTTTGAATGGGTAAACAAGTGTATTGATAACTAAAAGGATCATGTGCTATATGCACAAATATTTTTTTCTGATGAGCTTTGTCTAAAGATTCTCTGTAAAATCAATTTTTATGAACATGGGTTAGGAGGGATTCTGTATATCTGCAATTGTAGGTGGATTGTTTGAATAGCCAAAATAAATGTGTAGTCAAAATATAGTTTATGTTGCTGTTTTAAGGATTGTGTTGCAAATACAAAATGTCTGTATGTACTCATGGTTTTGCAATTAAATGTTTCTTATTGTCATTTAGATAAAATGAAATAATTTCTGTCCTGAAGACGAAGAAACTTTTGCCGAAACGCCGCGTCAACAATTTCTCTGTTTTTAATGTGATATTTTACAAATCTGTATTTTTTATTTGTTGTTCGAAATAATGAAGTGAATATTAAAAAATGATACCAATTTGTTAAGAAAATCACTGTTTTGAAATATACTGGTGACTATACGAATTTGCACTTTATAAAACTGCACTTGTAGGATTTCGAGACAATCTGGTTTTTGTTTGTGTTTTTATAAGGGTTTTAAATAAATAATTGAAACTTGAGTACATTATTGATCATTGAGTAATTATTGTTACACATCGCAGCAACTTGTAATTTCATCTAAAAGGTTTTGTCATTTCTCTCTTTAGTGACAATATTAGTAGTTTTTGGCATGTGATACCATAAGTACTTATACCACATGATCCAAACCTTGGGTGGGTTTTAATATCTACTTGCATATCCATTTTGTTTATATTTGATCTTTTTGAAAAGGGAATCTTTTTCTTTGTGCTTCTTTGCAGCTCTCCATTGAGAACGACGGCAATTTCCGATGCCATTTCAGACCTATGCACCCGGCTCCTCTGGGATAGGTAACTCGGGTACCTTGGTATCCACGGGTGGGGTGGCTCTTCAAACTCTTAAGTTCCAACGGGTTCGCTCGAAGTCCTCCTAGAAGGGTCCTTAAACTTTAAAAGTGTAACCGCGACTTCCCCATAGAATTGTACGGAGCCCGCGGTCGTGTTCCCACACTGCACCCAGCCTCCGTGGGGTCCCTGTCTACTCACCTTGGGTGGTTCCTTGGGGTCCCAGCGATTCTACGTGCTCCAGACCTTGTCTGGTTCTCAGTCGTGACTGTTATACCACTATTTTAGTATATGGTTTGGTCTCCCCCTGGAGCCCACTGTGTATTGTGCTACTTACAACTGTTCTATTGATCTCGTATTGTGTGCTTTGTGTTCTATCCTCGTGTCGAGGATAGTAGAGAGTGTTATATTAATAAATACATATTTTTATATAACTACTGTGTGGTTCTCCTTCATTTAGTCATTTAGGAGGTGATATTCTGGTAAAACAACCTGCTTTACATTCCTTCAAGATTAAGCCTGAAGGCTGCTCTCCAGAGCTACCACTAGGATAGCTTTCTAAAGGTTATCTTTGACCTCATACATCATAAGGGTCGTTTGGACTGGTGCAAGGTGCCCACTTTAATTAGTGGACAGCATATACCAGGCCAACTTCTCACATTGGTGTGCAGCGGTTGGGATTCAAGCTTGCTATTGTTTTACCAGATAAATCTCATTGAGTGATTAACTGAAAACCACTAAAGTATTAGGCACATATAATACTTCAAGATTAGCATAAGAAAGTTCTACTGAACTTGGGGTTGGGTAAGTCAAGGGTCTAGCACACCCTTTCTCCAACCTAAGAGAGTTTAGTTCCCACTAGGTTAGGTAGGTGCATACACCACACCACACTTAGTATGTCTTCTAAAGGAGAAGCCAGTGGCTCTCTGCCTTCTAGATACAATGGTCTCACATTTCAGGATTTGAAAGCCATGTGTGCTTCTAGGAAGCTAAAGACAGGGAAAAATGCCAACACCCAACGTCTCATTGAGGTGTTACTCTTGATTGACCTTAGAATTGCCTTAGGGTCAGGTGAGGTAGAAAGAGTGGGTGAGGCAGGGAATGAGGACAGGCCAGGAAGTGAAATTTTCTTTGACCTAGAATCAAACCCTGACCAGGAGGATCAAAATGATTCCCACCTGGACAACTTAGATCTTCCAGGAGGTGGTGGAGAAGTCCCCAGTGGCCCCCTCTTTACTCTTCCAGGAAGAGTGCAGAGTTTACCCAGGAGATCTAGATCTCCCTCTGCTGAATCTCACCATTCAGGAACTTCTATAGGGACCTCCATATCCCATAAGACAGAGAGTGCCAATTTCTTGAGCTTGAGAAAGTCAAGCTTAGGCTCAGGCAAGAGCAATTGGCACTAGATAAGGAATCCTTGGAACTCCAGAAGGCTAGGAAGAGATTGGGACTAGAGTCACATGGTGGCAGCAACAGTGTCCCTAGGATTAAGAGTATACTTATGATCATAGGAACCTGAGCAAGATAGTCCCTCCCTACCATGGTGGGGATGACATCCACAAATGGATAACTGCTTTAGAGAGGGCCTGTAATGTACAGAAGGTCCCTCAAGAGCAGTGGGCAGCTATTTTGTGGCTCTCCTTTGCTGACAAAGGTAGAGATAAGCTCCTCACTGTTAGAGAGGAGGATGCTGACAACTATTCAGTCCTGAAGAGTGCTCTCATTGATGGGTTTGGCTTAACCACTGAACAGTACAGGATTAAGTTCAGAGACACCCAGAAGGCACAGACTCAGGACTGGGTAGACTTTGTAGATTGTGCTACTAAGGCTCTGGAAGGTTGGTTACTTGGCAGCAAAGTGAATGATTTCAAGGGATTGTACAATTTGATTATGAGGGAGCAGATCCTTAATAATTGCCAAAATCAGTTGTTGCATCAGTACCTGGTTGACTCTGATCTGACTTCTCCCCAAGAATTGGGAAAGAGGGCAGATAGGTGGGTCAGAAACAGGGTGAAACAGAAAAACCATACCACAGGTGGTGACCAAAAGAAGCAAGATGCTAAACCAGCAGATAAAGGTGGGGAGAAGGGTAAAGACCAGACGTCTTCTTCAGGGTCCCAAAAACCTGCATCTGGGGGTAAGTCACAATCTAACAAGAGAAAAGGCAGAAAGAAACCTTGGTGCTTCCTGTGTAAGGAGAAAACACATTGGCCTAGAGATGCCAATTGCCCAAGGGCCAAAGATCCTCCTAGCATCACCACTGCCCCTAAGGCAACTGTTCCCCCTAGTTCCGCTCCAAGTGGTGGTACAGGGAATAAGGGTATAGTAGGTTTAACCCTGGGATCTGAGATGGGTTCTGGCCTAGTCAGGACTCCAGCTCAGGCTGTTTTAGTCTGTGATGGAGGCATGGATATTGCCTCCCTATTTGTCAGTCCCAGTAATCTGGGCAAATACAGACAACAGCCCTTAGTAAATGGTAAGGAGGCCAAGGCATATAGGGACACAGGAGCCAGTGTCACAATGGTGACTAAGGAGCTTGTGAGCCCTGACCAGATCATACTTGGTGAGATGTACCAAGTGACCAATGCTAGATTTGTCAGGACAGATCATTCCTTGACAGTTGTTAATTTCAGCTGGGGAGGGGTAACTGGCCCTAAGAAGGTTGTGGTTAGCTCAGACCTCGCTGTGGAATGCTTGTTGGGCAATGATTTGGAAACTTCAGCCTGGGCTGAAGTGGAACTCAGGACACATGCAGCAATGTTGGGCATCTCTGCACTTGTGTTTGCTGTGACTAGGTCACAGGCAAAAATGTCGTCCACTGAACAGGCCCTGGATCCTGGACAAATGGACCAGGTGCCTTCCAAGAGAAGGAGCAGTAGGGGTAAGGCAGTGTCTTCCCCCCAGACTCAGAGTGAGGATCAGTCTCCTGAGGAAGATTATTCCAGTCCCTGTGAAGGAACTGTCTCAGAGGAACTTGAACCTGATCAGGTTGAGTTCTTGGGGACAGGGGGCCCTTCCAGGGCAGAACTGAGTCGGGAGCAGCACAGCTGCCCCTCTCTTGAACCCGTCAGACAGCAAGCTGCTGCTGAGGCTGCTAGGAGTGCCAGTGGGTCCCACAGGATCTACTGGGATGAAGGACTCCTTTACTCAGAGGGTAGAGACCCCAACCCTGGCGCTACCATGAGGTTGATTATAACTCTGACATTTAGGGGCTTCCTACTGACACTGGCACATGATATCCCTTTAGCAGGACACCAAGGCCAAAGTAAGACTTGGGACAGGCTTGTCCCTCACTTTCACTGGCCTCACATGTCAGAGGACACAAAGGAGTTTTGTCGCTCCTGTACCACCTGTCAAGCCAGTGGTAAGGCAGGTGGTACCACAAAGGCCCCCCTGATACCACTACCTGTGGTGGGGGTTCCCTTTAAGAGGGTTGGGATTGACATAATTGGTCCCATGGATCCTCCAACTGCATCTGGGCACAGATATATTCTAGTGGTGGTGGACCATGCCACTAGGTACCCAGAAGCCATAACCCTTAGTACCACCACAACTCCTGTGGTGGCCAGGGCCCTCCTGGGAATTTTTTCCAGAGTGGGTTTCCCTAAGGAGGTTCTAACTGACAGAGGTGCAAACTTCATGTCTAGTTACATTACTGCTATGTGGAAGGAGTGTGGAGTAAATTACAAATTTACCACACCCTATCACCCACAATGCAATTGGTTAGTTGAGAGATTCAACAAAACCCTGAAGGGCATGATCATGGGCCTCCCATAAAGCTAAGGCGAAAATGGGATGTCATGTTGCCCTGCCTTCTCTTTGCCTACAGAGAGGTTCCTCAGAAGGGGGTTGGATACAGCCCTTTTGAACTTCTGTTTGGACATCCAGTTAGGGGTCCCTTATGTTTAGTGAAGGAGGGATGGGAGTTACCTCTCAAACCATCTAAACAAGACATAGTGGACTATGTACTTGGTCTCCGCTTCAGGATGGCTGAATATATGAAGAAGGCAAGTAAAAACCTTGAGGCTAGCCAAGAATTACAGAAAGCTTGGCATGACCAAAAGGTTGTGCTGACTGTATACCAGCCAGGACAGAAGGTATGGGTGTTGGAGCCTGTGGCCCCAGCAGCTCTCCAGGACAAGTGGAGTGGACCCCATACCATTCTTGAGCAGAAGGGAGAGGTCACCTACCTGGTGGACTTTGGAACTCCCAGGAGCCCCCACAGGGTGCTCCATGTGAACAGGCTCAAACCATATGTTGACAGGGCAGACATGGGCTTGCTCATGGCTACTGATGAGGGACAGGAGGAATATAGTGACCCACTCCCTGACCTCCTCTCACAGAACCCTGATGATGGCTCAGTTGATGGTGTAGCCTTGGCAGGCAGCCTCACTGAGCAGCAACAGACTGATTGCAGAAAGGTCCTCCATCAGTACAGACATATGTTCTCCCTGACTCCTAGTCAGACCACTTGGTGTACCCATGAAGTGGACACAGGTGAAAGTCTGCCTGTTAAAAATAAGATTTATAGGCAACCTGACCATGTCAGGGACTGCATCAGGACTGAGGTCCAAAGGATGCTGGAATTGAGAGTCATTGAACCGATAGCCCTTGGGCTAGTCCAGTGGTCCTGGTACCCAAACCTCATACCCAGGGTGGTAAGAAAGAAATGAGGTTTTGTGTGGACTACAGGGGGCTCAATGCAGTCACTAGGACTGATGCTCATCCTATTCCTAGGGCAGATGAGCTCATTTATACTTTGGCCTCAGCCAAGTTCTTGAGTACATTTGACCTCACAGCTGGATATTGGCAAATCAGACTAGCTGAGGATGCCAAACCCAAAACAGCATTTTCAACCCCTAGTGGGCACTATCAATTTGTGGTAATGCCCTTTGGCTTGAAAAATGCACCTGCCACATTTCAAAGGTTGGTGAATAAAGTTCTCACAGGCCTGGAAGACTATAGTGCAGCTTATCTTGATGATATTGCTGTCTTTAGTTCCACTTGGGAGGATCACATGGTCCACCTAAGAAATGTTCTGGAAGCCCTACAAAAAGCAGGCCTCACTATCAAGGCCACCAAGTGCCAGATAGGGCAGAGTAAGGTTGTGTACCTGGGCCACCTTGTGGGTGGAGGCCAGGTTCAACCATTGCAGAGCAAAATCCAGACCATCATGGACTGGGTTGCTCCAACTACCCAGACTCAGGTCAGAGCTTTCTTGGGCCTGACTGGGTACTACAGGAGGTTTGTTAACCCTTTGGGCGTGGACGGAATTTCCCTGCGGTGCGGGAAAATTCCACGCGTGCGCAGATTGGACGGCTCCCGGCCGTCCGACGCACACTCCCACCGTGACGTCGGACGGCCGGGGGCCGTCCGACGCATGCAAGGGGTTAAGGGATATGGATCCATAGTGACCCCCTTGAATGATCTGACCTCTAAAAGAATGCCTAAGAAAGTTCAGTGGACAGTTAGCTGTCAAAAGGCATTTGATGACCTGAAGCAGGCCATGTGCACTGCTCCCATTCTGCAAAGTCCTGACTATTCCAAACAATTAATTGTTCAAACTGATGCATCTGAGTTGGGGGTAGGGGCTGTGTTATCACAACTGAATGAAGAGGGTCAGGATCAGCCAGTAGCTTTTATTAGCAGAAGGCTGACCCCCAGAGAGAAACATTGGTCAGCTATTAAGAGGGAAGCCTTTGCTGTGGTTTGGGCTCTGAAGAAGTTGAGGCCATACTTGTTTGGCGCTCACTTCACTGTTCAGACAGACCATAAGCCCCTCTTATGGCTAAAACAGATGAAGGGTGAAAACCCCAAACTTTTGAGGTGGTCCATTTCCCTACAGGGGATGGACTATTCAGTGGAACATAGACCTGGGAGTAACCATGCCAATGCAGATGGACTCTCCAGATATTTCCACTTAGAAAATGAAGACCCAACTGGTCTAGGTTAGTCTCATGTCCTTTCGTTGGGGGGGGGGTTTGTGTAGTAAAGTAGGATCTGCTTCTTATGGTTACCCCCACTTTTTGCTTGATGTGTCACTGTTTTTGACTAGTCTGACTGGGATCCTGCTAATCAGGACCCCAGTCTATCTGCTTTCTCCCTTAAATTGACATACATGTACTTTGGTACACTCCAGATTGGATACTGGGGTACCCTTATCAGTCCCTAGGATATGGTACCCATGTACCCAGGGCATAGGTACCCCAGAGGCCTCCCATGGGCTGAAGCATGTATTATGCCACCCATGAGAGGCCATACAAAATGGAACTCCAGGTCTGCTACTGCAACCGTGTAAGCTGGTGCTTGCACCACTTACTTTAGATATAGGTTCTCTATATCTAGTGGTCACTACACTTAAAACTTATAAGTCACCCCTATAGCAGGCCTTAACAATCCTGAAGGCAGGGTGCTGGGTTTTTAGTGAGAGGGGGCCCCTGCATGAGCAGAACCCCTCTGTAGCCTTCGGAGACCATTCTCCCGGGTTGTCTGTGACTCAGCCGGACATATAGGTAGAGGTGCATTATAACCTCGCGGTAAATGCTATCTCGAAAACGGCTGCATAGAAACATATCGTGTTTGGTATCAAACACCTTGGAATCATACCTCCATATCAGTAACTGGTGTGGGAGGTATTGTAGTGTAGATCCTATTTCCCTAATAGGCTCTGCGCATTGGAATAATATACCCTATAGGTTTGACATAGGACTAAGGTCAATATGTCCCTATCGAGTATATTAAACTTAATTACTTGTGCCAGCTAGCTCAGAGGCCACTAGAAACTCCTTGATAAACAAGAAGGGAGTAGTTTCTGGCAGCCGCAAAACATGACAACTTTGTTTCCTTTTAGAATCAGAACGTGTCCCAGAGTCGTGGAAACAATAGATAACCGTTTCACTCAGCTCAATCGTGCATGCTTAGTTTTCCTCAAAGTTACACAGGAAGAATAGACGGGCGTTTCAATAAAAGATTTATTGAACAGTCTTGTTTCTCGTGTAAGTAATATGTGCTGTTATGATCACAAGACAATATGCAAGATAAATAATGTACAGCGTAAGCAGTAGAAATAAATAATACTGCGCTAGCATGATCTTTAGTAGATATTCATTTACATAAATAACATAGACTAAAAATGCGAGTACTCATACGATGCGTTTCTAAGCTAGTTCTACCCCAATGTACCTAACCTAACCTAGGTGTAGGGAGAGGTATGAAGTAGGTGGAGTATTCCTTACTATGGTATACTAAGAGTATGTTACGCCCAGTATGCCTAGTATGCCAAGAGTCCCTCTAGGTTTCTAGTCAGCTCCATACCTTGAGGTGGGAATCTCTTGCCAGACTCGAACTCCAACACCCCGCGAGGGAAGTCAGATCACTGGAAGCTGGACTCTCTGCGTGCAGGGATGACAGCGTCTTCTCAGTGCGTCAGGCCGGGAAACGGGCTCCTCTGAAGTCGAGGTCTCCTCTGATTTACAAGGGCTAGGGAAGGTATATTTATACCTGAGAGGTACCTCAGAATGTTAGCATTGACGTGAATCGGACAGCGGAAGACGTCATGAATGAACCCTCAAGGTATAACGGTTCATGCATAATAGATGAGTCCTTGAAGAAATCAATAGTCCTGTGCTAGGGAAACTCCCGAAGCCTAAGGGTCTGTTCTTCAAGAACTCGTTGTGACGTTAGGGTGGACGGATGTCGGAGACCATGCCTGTATTTGGAGTGCATGGTTTAATGCCTAAATAAGGACTGGGATTTTATGCCTATATAAGGGCAGGGCGAATTGTGCCTATATAAGGACATGATACAAGGAAACCCATGTACGGACACCCTAAGAGGAATACAACAGTATGATTCCACCCTTCAGAAGCGAGCTTTGTGGGGTCACTGGTCTAACCGGTGCCAGCCTTCTCGACCCGGACAGCACAAAATGGATGCTGCCGACCAGAGACACATTTCTGCCCTCCTGCTGCTGAGCCAAGCTCGAGCAGAGGAAGGCAGCACAATAGGCATCCTGTCATAGGGAGGTGTGACCACCTCCCAGACAGGGTTTAGTGTATTGGAGCTGGGTGGGTGCACTCTGAGAGTGACGGAAAGTCTGCACCTGGGGCACATTTGGTGTCCCTGTGCATAGTCCAGCTCAAACCAGTTCTGGGAGCCATTGGCTCCTGCTCTGGCGCGAAACTGGACAAAGGACACAGAGTGTAACCACCTCTCTGTCCTGCCCCTCTCCCTAGGAGGGTCCCCTGAATCTGTCCAACCCTCTCCCGTGGGTACAAAAGGGCTTACCTGGCTGTAAGACTTTAGATTTTACGTGGACAAGATTCTACAAGAAGAAACCACTGACCTTCGACCGTCTGGACACTCTGGGCTTCGCTGGACCTCGACTGGGCTCGACTTCGTCCCCCTTTCCGTCCGAAGCTTAGTTTGTGCCTGTGCGCCATACAGGCTCCGTGTAGGACCTGTGGTGCACTAAAGACAACTGAAGAATCTCCCTTGGAGTGAAGGAGTCACTCCCCTGCATTCGCAGGCACCTAACTGCAACTGACTGGTCTGCTGCTCCTGAGCTCCTGCGGACTCCGAAGATTTCAGCAACACAGGAGGTAGGTTTCCAAAGGTCCCTGAAGTTGACCTGCCCTCTCACCGAGTTTGAGGCCAGTATCCCTCGTGGGGACTGCATAACCCGAACCCCTGTGCAGCGCGTCCATTTGCAAGTGCATAGGCTTGTTGGCAATTCCCGAGCTTGTGCATTGGACTCTGTGTAGTCCTGACCCTGAGCAGTATTTGCACCAAAGAACTCCGGCCTCCTCACACCGAGTGCTCCGTGGGTTGGTACTTTGCAATCTTGCTTGACGTCCCCTTGCGACTCCTGGTCATTCGGCCTGTGGGTCCTCCTGAGGGTCATCTTGATTTCTGTTGGGATTTCCTGGTTGCTCCAGACGTGCCCTGACTCGCCATCGCTTGGGGAGTCCCCTGGACCTTGCTGGTCCACACCGTAACCTGCTTGACCTTCCTGCGTGGGTTGCTTTTTCCAAGGCTTGTTGGTGCTCCCACCGGACACCGACCCCTCAGCACTCGACATCCTTTGTGGGCAGCTCACCTCTGGCTCCTGGTTGTCCTTGACGTCTCCCGGTCCTCGTGGCTGCAGAGCCAAGCATCCCTTCTTCACACCTGAAGCACCCGACATCGGTGGGAATTAGTCTACTGAGCCCCTGGTAACTCTGGAGTGACCCAGACTCTGTCCCCTCTGCTTTCAGGTTCCTTCCTTCCTGAATCCAGGCTTGGATTCCACCGGACCCTTTTAAACTTCACGGCTGCAGTACTTCTTTGCAGCTCTCCATTGAGAACGACAGCAGTTTCCGACGCCACTTCAGACCTATGCACCCGGCTCCTCTGGGATAGGTAACTTGGGTACCTCGGTATCCACGGGTGGGGTGGCTCTTCAAACTGTTAAGTTCCAAGGGGTTCGCACGAAGTCCTCCTAGAAGGGTCCTTAATCTTTAAAAGTGTAACCGCGACTTCCCCATAGAATTGTATGGAGCCCGCGGTCGTGTTCCCACACTGCACCCGGCCTCCGTGGGGTCCCTGTCTACTCACCTTGGGTGGTTCCTTGGGGTCCCAGCGATTCTACGTGCTCCAGACCTTGTCTTGATCTCAGTCGTGACTGTTATACCACTATTTTAGTATATGGTTTGGTCTCCCCCTGGAGCCCACTATGTATTGTGCTACTTACAACTGTTCTATTGATCTCGTATTGTGTGCTTTGTGTTCTATCCTCGTGTTGAGGATAGTAGAGAGTGTTATATTAATAAATACATATTTTTATATAACTACTGTGTGGTTCTCCTTCATTTAGTCATTCAGGAGGTGATATTCTGGTAAAACAAGCTGCTTTACATTCCTTCAAGATTAAGCCTGAAGGCTGCTCTCCACAGCTACCACTAGGATAGCTTTCTAAAGGTTATCTTTGACCTCATACATCATAAGGGTCGTTTGGACTGGTGCAAGGTGCCCACTTTAATTAGTGGACAGCATATACCACGCCAACTTCTCACAACTGACTGCTGATGGAGGTGAATGTCACAGGGGGCAGGTGCGAGGCATTGGTGCTACTTGTGGCGTGCTATAGGCTCCTGAGGTCCGGGCTGCGCAGTGTTCAGAAGCCGGCGCCCCGATCACCAGCGACCAGGCGGACGAAGAGGGGCAATGCTGTTGCCCTGCCTACACCTCTGGAGTTACCACGTGTTATGTTATGTTATGTTATGTTAATTTTATTAGGCACACAGCTACCCAAGGGTTTCCCGGCGCCGCCTGTGGGATGCAGAGGGAAAGAGAGAAAATAAAATCTACATATTGAACAACCAGGTTTTTAGGCACTTACGATAATTCTCATAACTAGTTTCAGTTCGAAGTGCTATTGGAAGGGAGTTCCACATCGATGGGCCAAGGTAAGAGAAGGACCGACCGCCCATACGGGACAACCTGATCCTAAGCACCTTGAAATTAGCCTGTGTGGCAGAACGTAAGGCATGTGAAGGAAGGTAAATGTGAACTAGAGCATTCAAATATTGAGGCGCTTTACCATTTTTGATTTTGAACATGTAGCTCAGGGCTTTGAACTTTATGCTGCTCTCAACCCTGAGCCAATGAAGATCACGGAGGGCGCTTGAAATAGAAATAGTTTTGGGGACCTTGCAGAGCAGCCAGGCCGCCGCGTTTTGAACCAGTTGCAACTTTCGTACCATATCTTTATTGGCTCCAAGATACAGAATGTTGCCATAGTCCAGCCTAGATGTAATAAGAGCATGGACCACCGTGCGTTGTGTAGACAAAGGCATCATCCAGAGGATTTTCCTGAGCCATTTAAGAATAGTAAAACAAATGGACGACACTTTCACTGCTTGCTGCCTCATTGAGAGTTGGTCGTCAGTTATGACGCCTAAATTCCGAACCGGCTGATTAGGTTGGGGTAAAACACCCATTTCAGGTGGCCAATGTTGAAGGCCCCAAAGATCCTTATTCTTGCCCAATATCATCACCTCTGTCTTATCACCATTTAATTTGAGCAGGTTGGCTTGCATCCATCCTGCAATATTCCTCAATCCAGATTGAAGAGAGGATGGATTGGACGCCCTGTCAGCTGATAAAGAAAAGACAATCTGGGTGTCATCAGCATAGGAGAAAAGAGACAACCCAGATTCTTCCGCAATCAGCGCCAGAGGCCTAACATAGATGTTGAATAATAAAGGGCTAAGGATCGAGCCTTGAGGGACACCATAGGGTGAAGAATACGTTTTGAAGTGGATGAGGGAGAGAAAACTTGGAAGGTGCGGTCCGCCAGGAAATCTTTAAGCCAGTTAAGTGCCACGCCAGACACTCCCAATAATTGCAAAGCTTCCAGGAGTAATGCATGCGAGACCGTGTGAAACGCGGCACTTAGATCAAGGGGTATAAGAGCCACGGTGTCCCCGTTATCCACATGGTTGCATAGCATTTCTGTGACTCCAAGCAAAGTAGTCTCCGTCAAAAAACCTGGTCGAAAACCGGACTGTGAACCATGCAAGAAATTTTGAGATTCAACAAAAGAAGACAGTTGGATGTTGACATGTTTTCCAAAGTTTTCGAAAAGGTTGGGAGCAGAGAAATGGGTCGAAAATTCGACAGTTGAGTAGGGTCAGCGTCAACCTATTTCAAAAGTGGAAGAACCATTGCATGCTTCCAAGCAGATGGTATCTTAGCTTCCATTAAGGAGGCATTAAGCAATTCCATAATTGACAGCAAAGAAGACATTTCAAGTTTTTGGAGCACGGAAAAAGGGACCGGGTCCCTTGGAGAACCGGATTTGAGACCGTCCAAGATTCGCCTAAAAGAATCAATGTCTAGAGGAACTAAGGTTTCTAGCTTACTAATGGATGTCAAAGATGCTCTAGCCTGGAAATCCATACTTGCAGTAGTCTGATCAGGATACTTCATATGCTGTTGACCATTTACTGGTTGGACTTCCTTCAATGTGGCATAGATATTTTCAACTTTTTCGAGAAAGAACATAGCAAGATCGTCACATTGTGATTCCGTGAGATCGGGGGATTTAGGTAGGCACTTTGCGCCCGATAGTTCTTTAACAAGCTTAAACAATGTTTTAGCATTGTTTTGTGTCTTAGAGATAGTAGATGTCACATACTCCGCCCGTGCAGCTTTCCAAAGTGCATGATAATTACTTATTTCCAGCTTGTAGGCTAATTTAGTGTCTGGGTCGTAGTTCTTTCTCCAGCGTCTCTCAGACGCTTTACATTTGCTTTTCTCCCCTTTTAGACTCTCAGAGAACCAAGGGGCCGGTGGCTGGTGGTTCTTCATCTTCTTAGTCGAGAGTGGAAGGCAAATATCAATGGAATTGATTAGCCAATCATGTATTACATCCACGTCAGCTACCGAAATTGAGCCAGGGATAGGGGCCTTCTCAGATAAAATCTTATTAAAAGTGTCAATATTTAATTTACCCCAATTTCTTGAATTAGGCTTGTTGCCGGGCATATTGGAGGCTGGGCTCGAATCAACTTTATTGACTCGAAAACCCAACAAGAAATGATCTGACCAGAGAACAGGAAGTGCTGGGAGGCAACTAATGTTCGACAAATTAGAGAAGATAGGGTCCAATAAATGACCAGCAACGTGAGTGGAACCCGAATTACACAGCAAAATATTCATAGCTGCTAAATCTGAGATGAGTGTAGCACTAGTAGTACAGGCTGGATCATCAAAATGTAAATTGAGATCACCCAAAATGGTGAAATTAGCAGTGTTTAGAACATAAGGAGCGACTAAGTCAGAAAAAGAGCCCGCCCATGCCCCAGCAGGCCCCGGGGGGCGACAGAGCAGGATACCCGAAAAGGTAACCTGTGGATTGATGATGAGTTTAAATAGTGCAGACTCACAGCCTGTGAAAGGTAAATCTTCGAATTTGCATGTGAAACAGTCTTTATAAATAATTGCGATACCTCCTCCTATTTTAAAAGTCCTGTCTCTCCTAACTAATAAATAATTAGGGGGTAGTGCTAGCACAATGTCAGGTCCAGAACACTCCTGTAGCCAGGTTTCAGTCAGAAAGACAGCGTCAGGCTGTTCACACTCCACCACGTGGAGGTATGCTGGCCCGCTGATCGGGGGCAGGTGAAAGACATCAGCGTTCTGCCCGACCGTACCCCGGGGACTGAAGTTGCGGCACCAAGGGCCGGGATTGGAAAGGTCCATGCGGAGGGACGGCCCAGACGCTGCTGCCATTGTTGGGGCCGTATCGCCCAAGCAGCTCCTGGGTTTGCCGTCAGCTGCTGGAGCAGCGGCGGTGCTGTGACTGGGCCGGGCCCTGAGGAGACTCTCCTGCTGTGAGCAGCAGGAGGAGAGAGGCCGAGCTGCGGCAAGTTGCTGCTGAGGGCTGGCGCGGCATGGTCGGCCCCCATGGAGGCTGCCCTGACCATGTACTTTCTGGGCCAGGATCACCGACCAAGGATGTGTGGGGGCCACCGCCACCTTGTATAGTGCTGCCATCCTCCAGTACCCAATCATTGCAATCCTTGGGCCTGGTGGTAATGCTTCAAAAGTCTGGGAAGTAAAAAGAATCACGATTTGTGTCTGCTATCGGATGAGACATTGGCTTTCTTCATTAAAGCAAATACTGCTGGTAGTGGTGTATTCACACACCAACTATTCTCTCAATAGAAAGGGAAAGCAGCAACACACTTACATGTAGGTACCTTCAGAGATCTGTCTGCACATCATGGATTTGGATTTGACTGGCGTGTTGCACATATAAGGCTCACTGGAGCCACAAAGTAAGTGACTGGGGTGATCTTGAAAACCCCTAGGCTTTCCCTGTGGTGGTTGTGGGACGTGTGCTGCTGGGCCGGGGCTGGAAATTGATCATTCTCAGCACTGTGAGGGAGGGAACTTCCACAATTGGAGTGCAATTAACTGTCTTTGGCTGCGTTCCTTTACACCCCAGGAGCGATGGGCGACAGCCTGGGATTGCTGCTAGTGAGGGCCGAGGGGGTGCGAGTCCGCATAGAGACTCTGGTCCCTGAACACTCATGGGGAGGAATAAGCAGGCGGGGGCCACCCAGGGGAACACCATGGAGCATTATACAACACTGGCCTCCACCTCGCAGCATGCTACGCAGCATACCTCTGGCCGGGGAGACCAGGATGGCAAGCAGGTGGCGGCAGAGCCCTCGAGGACTGAGTTGCTGTAGGCTATTCAGGGCTCTAGGGTGCCCTTGGAGAACAAAATAGATGGTGGCACTGGAAGTCAATCTCTTGTGCACTGATCTCCGCAAGGTCTCTGAGAAGGTCCGCTTGGCGGAGGGCTCCATTGAAGAACTACAATCCAAAGTGGCCACTTTGAGGAAGCAGGTTGCAGGGGTCTCGTCTCAGTCTGGGGCCCTGGAGGCTAGGGTGGAAGATGCAGTTGGGCGCTTCCGCTGCAATAATGTGCGCCTACTGGGGTTTCCGTAGCAAGGTGAGGAGACAAACCCTGAGCAGTTTGTTGAGGCTTGAACACGAGGCACCCTGAAACCCAGCGGGCTGTCCCCTACTATTACCATTGAGAGGGCGCACAGTGCGCTAGTGGCTTCGCTGCGGCCCGGTGCCCCACCACGGGACCTCATTGCCTACATTTTAAAATTACAAGGACAGGACCTGTATCCCACATGGATACTGCCAAATATGAGAATAAGAGGATCTCCATTTACCCAGATAACACCAACATGGTTCACGAGGCCCAGAAAACATTCCTGGAGGTTAAGGCCCTTTGGTGATGGCCCTCCGTTACATGTTGCTGTATCCAGCTAGGTTGAGAGTGCTATCCTCTAGGCAAGTCCCACTTTTTTGATACTCTTGAGGACGTGTGGTGCTGGCTGGAGGTCTGGGACAAGGTGCCCAGGGAATGCTCAGGCTCCTGGGGGCCTGGAACTCTGAGGTTGTCTGCTATGGAGAACTCCAATTGGAGAGTGAGAGAAGGGCTAGAAGCTGACCTGACGATCTCCTGAGAAGGTTGATTCTGTTAGGCTGGAGATCCAAGAGGATGGAACGATGGCTCTGGCTCGCCAGGATCGGCAGTCGGAGTCGGGTGTGTCTTCACCAATGCAGATGGAGGTCATGATGCAGACCGGGCCTGAAACTGGAGATGGAACTTAATTCCGATATTGGGCTCTGTAATATGGTTTATTTGTTTTTTCCTTGCAGAAAGGACCTGTTTTAAATTCCATACTTACAGGTTGAATGTTAGGGGGTGGGGATATGGTTACATGGATTTGTTGGATTGCATAGTAATCAATGGGGGAGTTTGCTAGGTTTAGGCTCTATTCATGAAGGCTTGATATTCTGTGTGCGGGAAGTGTCATAGTAGGTAGCCTCTCCATGTTAGTGGTAGGCAATGGTTGGGGGGGAGTAGGGTTAGGCTGTGGGTCCTGTCAGCAAGAGTACGATGGGATTTGCAGTGTGAAATGTTGTTGTTATGCTGCGTGTCTAGGGTGCGGGGGTTTAAACATGGATCCCACTGTTTGGGGTTGTTTATTAGCAGTTACTCTGGTGTGTGTATCACAGTAGTGTGAATGTTTGCTTGTCTGGCAGCTCTTGAGATAGACAATCTGGGAGGTGAGGGCGGGGAAGGGGCCCAGTGTGGGAATCTGCTGTGCCTATGGTTGAGCAAAGTAACATTGTTACATGGAATGTTCAGGGGCTACGAGGATACTCCAAGCATTATAGGGTCCACTAATTTCTTAAACCCCATAAGATTCACATAGCTTGTCTGCAAGAGGTGCAACTGGGGTTTGAGGAGGCGCAGAAGTTGCGAAAAAATGGAGGGGTCAGCTGTTCTCTGGTTCTTATTCTTCTTTCGCCAGGGGGGTGGTCATCTGGGTGGCCCCTGTGGTTCCCTTTAGACCCCCCCTTAATGAGGTGGATGTGAAAGGGAGGCACGTCCTGATTCAAGGCACCCTATATGGTAAGGAGATCACACCGCTGAATTTGTATGCCCCCAATGTTGACGACTGACGTTTTTTTGAGGAGATGCAGGACTTGTTAGCAGACAGTGTAGGTTCACCCATAATCTGGGCGGGAGACTTTATTTAACTTTGTCCTGGACGGGGTGGGGGATCATTACCCACCCAGGGAAGGTACCAAGCCACTAATGGTGGGCTCATTGAGGAAGGTGATGCAGAATCTGGGTCTCTTGGATGGGTGGCGACTATTGCACCGGAGGTTCGAGAATATACATGTCACTCTCGAACCCATAACACTTACAGTCGGCTGGACCGTTTCTTGGTGGGCGGTTTGGATCAGTCCCGGATAGGCGCAGTGGAGCATATCGTCAGGTTCCTCCCAGATCATGCCCCGACCTTGCTGACTTTAGCCTGGGGCAGGAGGTTAAATGGGGTCTGGTCTTGGCGAATGCCCTCAGATCTCCTCACGGATGTCACTTGTAGGGCAGATTTGCGGACTGCTCTGGAAAATTATCTGAATGAGAACTGGAGGACCATGGATACCAGGGCAATCGAGTGGGATGCACTAAAAGCAGTAGTCTGAAGGGAATGCATAGGGAATGTGTGTGAAAGGTGACTCATAGCAGACTTGAGGACCAAGGAGGGCCAGTTGGCATGATCTTCATAAGCAGGAGGTACATAAGGCAAATGTGTGTGTGATGACTTTAGTGGTTCATAGAGAGCTCCAGTCACTCTGGGATAAATTAGACGAAACTGCACTCAAATCCTACTGTCAGATGTTACATAGGGAAAGAGATAAATCTGGTAGGCTTCGGGCATGGGTCCTCAGAAGAGAAACAGAGATACCCCCATCTTATCCATACAGAATGCGCAGGGTCACTTACAGACCCGGCGGCAGGATATCCTTTCGGCCTTGCTGGACCACTTCAAGCTGGTATATAGAGTTAGCCCGCCAGACGTTGAGGGGGGACGGAGAGGTTTCTGGGTAGGGTGGTGCTTCCTCAATTGCGGGGGAGGTCATGCAGGACTTGGAGGAGAATATCTCCATTGAAGGATGTGGGTGCTGCCAGGAAGGCGCTTAATAAGTCCAAGACTCCAGGCGCTGATGGCTTACCAGCGGAATTCTATCACGCCTACTCGTCCGTCCGCAAGGGAAAACTATTGGAGGTCTACCTGAAGGAAAGGGAGAAATGTCTTCTCCCACCAACTGTTCGAGAGGGAATAGTGTGCTTGATGCTGAAACCTGGGGGGATTCTGTTGACCCTTCTGCGTACAGGCCCCTCACCATGCTTAATACAGATCTTAAAGTATTGTGTAAAATACTGGCAATAAGGCTGCGAGGACTGGTCTGAGAGCTGGTCCACGCGGACCAATGCGGCTTTATGCTGGCACGTAGCACTGCTCACAACCTCCGGAGGTTGGCCCATGTTCTGCATGACATCTTGGACGGAGAAGGGGAGATGGCCTTGGTCTACCTCGATCTTGAAAAGGCATTTGATACGGTGGAGAGGGCTTTTTTAATGGCAGTACTGCGGGGCATGGGGTTTGCCCCCAACTTCTGTGCCTGGATACAACTTTTATACACTGAACCTATTATACCTGAACATATTATACGTATCAGGGTGAATGGTGAACTCTTCGAAGCCTGGCTAGTTGGGAGGGGTACTCGCCAGAGGTGCCGTCTCTTGCCCCTATTATTTGCTTTAGCAATTGAGCCCCTTGAGCTATTACTGCATACGGAGCTGGAGCCCTGGGGGATCAGGGTGGGAAACTCTACTCAAGTTGTCTCGCTATATGTTGATGTCACGTTGGTCTATGTGCGTTCGCAGTTGTTAAGCACCTTTGGTAAGGTCTTGGGGCTCAGCATTAATGTCTGCAAGTCACTCTTGTTCCCCTTGGGTGCCTTGATTGGGAAGCAGCTGGAGTAGCTGCCAGACATGGGTCTCCAGTGGGAATTCGAGGAATTTTGATACTTGGGAAGTTGGGTCACACACACGGAGGCCCAGCATCAATGCCAGAACGTTGATAGGGGCTGACAGGCTTAGAGAACTCCATTAAATTTTGGAATAGGCTTCCTCTTTCCGTGATGGGAAGGGTGGCCGTGGCTAGAATGTTTTTACTTCCTCGCTGTCTATACGTAGTTCAGAACTCTTTGCTCCCGCTTAGAGACCAGTTCTTCCGCAGATTAGATATCCTGTTGGTGACTCTCCTATGGTCCAGTAAGTGCAGCAGGTTGGCGCTAGCAACGCTAAAGAAGGATTTGGAGGATGGGGGATTAGCGGTCCCGGACATACGGTTCTACTATTATGCTGCACACTTGCAGCTTGCAGCTAGATGGCTCACAGAGTCTAATAATTGGGAGAAACGGCTCCTCCGACTGAGTTCAGAGGCGACACTTTGCCACAGTTACTGATGAGAGGGGGCAGGTTGGAGTTTCTGATTCCGTACCTGCTGAAACACACAGCGGAAATCTGGGAGATGGTAGTCCAAAAGGTTCTCCGTAGACCCCCCTTCAGCAGGGAGTTAAAAATGTGGGATCTAGCTCCCTTTAGGAATATTGACCCAACCATGTCTATGGAGCAATGGAGGGAGGAGGATCTCTACCCAGGGAAAATGTTCATTTCCTTTCAGGATGCACAGGACACTTTTGGGATAGGACCAGCCCATTTCTTACACTATGCCAAGTTGGAGAGTGTGTCAAAGGAAATTTGGACTAATTTTCCTGTTGCACCTCGTCCCTCTGGGGTGCTAGATGGTCTTATCGGGTAGGAAGAGGGACGTCACTTAATTACCCTCTTTTACAGAGTCCTTAGGAGTGACATGCAACCTTGACAATTTCCCGCATGTGGGGCATAGGAGAGAGACCTGGGAATGCCCTTCCCAGATTGGGTGACCGCATCTGGCCTTTTCCGCACTGTGTCCTGTAACAACAGATTTCAGCTTCTGCATTTTGAATTCCCAAATCGTACTTATATCACTCCATATAGTCTGAATAAAATAGACCCTACTAGGGGAGCTACATGTACGCGATGTGGGGAGATCAGGCCACTTTCATGCATTTAGCATGGGACTGCGAAAATGTCCGGGAGTATTGAGAACAAGTGGTGCCACGCATAGAGACGGCTACCAGGTTTTGTATTTCGCTGATGCCATTAACCTGTTTCCCGGGAGTGGTGGTGCGACCAAAGGGATGAAAAATCCTGTATAAACATGCCCAGTTGGCTCTCTTGCTAATGAAGAGGCGGGTGGCCATTGGGTGGATGGGCACAAGGGTCCCACTGTTGACAGATTGGCAATGAAATCTACTGGAATGCGGGGTGGCGGAGGAACACCACATGAGAATATCTTGTACCGATGAGGGGGCAGCCAATGCCATAATGCTGTGGGCTCAGATGCTGGGTATGTTTCAGGAGGACAGTGATGTGTCTTCCGAGAGTGGCTCTGAAGTAGGGGATTGATCGGGAATAGTATTACTACGTGTGCCAACTTTCTGATGATCAAGTGTGTACTGGTGCTTCCTTGTATAATGCTTGGCTAGTTGCATTGTTTCTCTGTATGAACTGTTGATTATTATCGGACAGGTGGATAATCCCACTCATGAATACTGTATACTATCTGTTTGTAGCAGCCTCTAATATGCATTTGTCATAAGAGTATGTATGGCACTGTCAACACACAGTGCATGTTTTTTTGTTTGCTTGAAATCAATAAAATATAGTTTTAAAAAATGTATCTGGTATTATTAAGAGGGAGGATGTGTGGTATCCAGGTTAGGTTCTAGAATGTAAGGGGTTAGGAGACTGACAGTTGGTAGGAGTACTGGGAGGCATAGGAGCGGCTCCTACTTGTCCTCTCAATAAACATCTTTCCTACCTCAAGGGCTGAGCTACTCTCTACAGTGTTACCTTATCAATGAATCAATAGCTTTATTTCGATAACACGCATCATAAAAGCATTGTTCGACAGTTGTACAAAAAATAAAAACATATACTAGATAGTGATTAGTCTTTGAATGCAAAAATTCACATAAAATATGCTGGCACAGCATTTTTGGCATTGTGTTATATTACGAAGCATAAAACAGATATCAGTAAAAACATTTACCTAAAAAGTGTGCATGCAAGTTTCTACGAATTCATGCCATAACATGTACACATCGGTTAAAAAGGAAGTATAAAAAGTAAAAACAGAGTTTATCACAACAGTATTTATATAAAGTGCAGGTGTCATGTCCATCTGGAGAGACATTCTAAATTTGTGGTGACATCCCGAAGTAGTCTGTGATTTAATGAATGCAGCATCACATAGCTTAATGACTGCCTCCAGTATCACACAAGGCCTATGGTTAGGTCACCCAAGCAGGGCTTTAAGCCTAAATAACCAAGCGTGGCTTAGGAACTTAGCCACCCCACAAGAGAAAAGGACGCTTGGGTCGGATTTTAGGATGCGCAGAGCAACCCGCTGGTCGCGGGTGCCCATGTCACTGCAGATTGGTTTTATCCATTTGGACCTTGCGTTGTTGTAAGCTTGGCAAGCAAACATGACATGGGCAACGCACTCCGTTGGGGCTCCACAACAAGGGCAACTTTCTATTGTGTTCTCGCCTGAGTGCCACTTTGATGTTAGAGCATTAACGGGGAGCGAGCCGAACCTAAACTGAGTATACAGAGCCCTGTCCCGTGGGACCTGGATCACATCAAGGTATGGCTCCAGACTTCTAGTCTGCTTAAATGTGAGAAATTCATCTGTTAATATCCCCATATTTGGCTTACTGAGCTCCTGACTATCAATCCAATCCCAGTAATGGCGCTTAAGTTCCGCCTTGCTTGGGGGGTTTTGGGTATCCCACGATTCTTTAAGGCCAAGTAGTATCATAGATTTCCTCACATATGATATCCACTTGACCCTGTGGTCCACATCTAAGTTCATTACCTCCTTTAGAGCTGTAGCATAATTGGTGAGCTCTGCGGTACGCCTTAGGCGAGCCCAAAAGAGCAATGGGCGGAGCTTAGCAATGTCTTTAAACGGCCGCCTACCCATATCATGCATTAGAGGTGTTAGTGGGGTGTTACGGGGAAACATCACCAAGTCCCTCAAGAACTTATGCTCAGACCTACTGATTTCGTCTACATTCTCAAACCCCCATAGCTCGGCTTCGTAAATAGCCGAGCTAACTGCCTTGGCGTCATAAGCTACGAGGGCCGGGGCAACTGGCCTGCTATATGAGGAGCGATGTTCTTTGGTTAGTGCCCCGGTCACGCGTTTATGATTCATAAGCATTTTGGCTAAATGGGGCCTCCAAAACATTTTGTTACCTTATCTAATCTGTTGCCAGCCAGAGCATGCCTGTATGACTGGATGATGCATGGACTGAGGGTGTCACATGTGGGAGTTTGGCTGTTGACTAGAAATGTGCTTTCTTAATGATGTGGCGGACTAGACACTGCAGCCTGGCATTCACATGTCACAGAGATGTGTTAGCTCGTTTCAGGTTTAATGCCTCATTTATACCCTAGTATGGCTGTGTACTAATGCAAGTGATCACTGTAGCAGTGACAGCTCAGTGATGGTTCAGTCACATGGCCGGAATTTCATGCCTGAGTGTTGTGTCAAATTCACAGAGGCATAATATACTCCATTCAGGGGGGTAAGATTGTAGTATTCTTGTACTCATTTGTTATTATGTTAATCATTATGCTTTTGCTATTAATGTAATGCAATATTGTGTGCGATTATTCCTACTCTGCACAAGTTATTTGTGGAATGCAGGCGGGAGTTCAAAATTCCACAGTTGCCGGATTGGTGTTGGGAGATGAACTAACATATGTGTCTGGACGGGCAACTACTAGGCAGGAATATACTTTTAATTTTTAATACTTCTGACTAAGCCTGGGCGTAGTTCGCGAAGTAGCGCTACGCGAAGCTACGTGAAGTGCAGTTCGCACTACGCGAGCTACGCGTAGCACTACGTGAACTGCGTAGTGCGCTGTTCGCAATGATTGCACAGTGCCGGATGCTTGTCCGCACTGTGCAATCATTGAACACGACATCTTGCACAGTGCGAGCTGTCTTTACTGCCGCTCGAGTAGATTTTTACTCGAGCGGCAGCTTCTCAACGCGGACTGGTAGTTTCTCATCGCGGCGGTCGTGAGCATACGCGACCACTGCAGTGAGAAACCTGACCTCCCGCGTTGAGAATCTCGCCGGAGGTTTATTTTCCACGCTCGCGATCGGCAACTTGATGTTGCTGATCGCGAACGAGAAAAGTCTCGCCGGGATGTCATTTTGCTTGCTCGCGGTCGCCAACTTGACGTTGAGGACCGCGAGCAAGCAAAAATGACCGCTGCGCTGACGCTGCGCTACGCGTGTTTGCACTGTGCTACGTGCAATTCGCGTTGTGCGAAGTAGCGCAAACTTCGCAAACTACGCGAGCATAGCGTAGTACTTCGCCCAGGGTTACTTCTGACCCACTGTGTACTCTTATCCTACTCATGTGCTCCTGGAACACTATATTATTTTGCAGACAAGTTTGCAGATATAAACCTATCACCCGGAAAGGTGAAGTGCACCATGCGAATTATGACGGAGGAGGAGGCATGATTCTGTTGTTTCCGAAGTCCTGCAGAAGAAGGAGAAGTTCGATGAAAACAAATGCAGTATGAGGAAGAAAATGAAAAGAAAAATTGACTGAAACGAAGAGCACTGGCTGTTGGCAAGAGTCATGACATCACAGTCAGGCAATCAGGCAAGTTCGGTGACCCAACAAAGGACAGTGTAACATACGCTTTGACATAAGCACATGCCCAGTTTATATGGTGGCCATTTTGAAAGGTTGCAGTTGTTAATGTTACTGAAAAAAATGCACGGAGCTGAGCAGAATGAGGCGTGCAGGCTCAGATTAATGATGAATGCTGGAGAAGAGGTATACATTTGCAGTGATAAAACGAAGCGACCAAATGTATCTATTAAAGAAAAAAAGCATTTGCAATGCAATAGGTCTCGCATTTGCTAGACTTTCAGCTATTGTCTTTGTAGATATAAAAGCCGGCGCCGTGCTGCAAAATAAAGCGCGCCACCCATGTTGTAAATATGAAAGCGGGAGCTGTGCTGAAACCGAAAGCGCAGAACATGTGTTCATAAAAGTTATGCACATGGCGGTCCGTGAAGCGGGCGCCATACTAATAAAATAATAATAATAATAAAAGCGGGTGCCATGCTAAAACATGGAGCGTGGCGCCTGTGCATATTTAAGTTAGTGTAGGGGAGCAGGACGGGGATGGGGTCAGATGGGGGAGACTCTGGGATGGGGGGCTCTGACATGAGAGAGAAGTGGGGATGAGGGAGTGCAGGACTAAGATTGAGTTGTGCGAGCTGCACAGAAGAAAGGCGCAGCCGGCATTGTTCAAGCTGAAGCACGGCGTGCCGTGCTGCTGAAAATAAAACATAAGACAAAGCGCGGCTGCGGTGTGCCGCGCTGCTTTTAAAAAAATATATTAGGTAGTGTGCAGTGTGAAGATCGAGTTGGGAGAGCCGCACATAAGAAAAGAAAGGTGCAGCCGCCATTGTTAAAGCTGAAGCGTGCTGTGCTAGTGGGAAAAAAAAATAACATAAATCGAGGCTTAAAAAAAGCATAAGATAAAGCACGGTGTGCAGTGTTGCTTGAAAGAAAATATATTAGGGCATGTGCAGTGTTAAGATAGAGTTGAGTGAGCCGCGCAGAAGAAAAGAAAGGCACGGCCACCATTGTTGAAGCTGAAGCAAAAAGATAAGATAAAGTGTGGCATGCTGCGCTGCTTAATAAAACAAGCTGTTGCGGGAGAGCGTGCCATGCTTTAAATAGGAGAAAGTCATTTAAGAAAATTGCGCTCACAGACTGTAAATAAAACATACCGAGTAACAACACATGTGTGGTGATGTGATGCTGGCAGAACTGATTGATGTCATCTGGAGTGTTGACAAGCATCCTGTCTCGAGTGTTCTCTCTGTGGCAGTTACTGCTTGTGCCTTGGCTGTGCCAGCTGGGACGGCTCTCTGTACCCCTACAATAAATACTTCTACAAGGAACTTATTTCTGCGTCCATCCGTCTTCATTTCAGTGGCGACAGAAGATGGGATGCCACTTCGTCTAATCTACGGGCGTTTTTACTCCCTGTTGGGAATGGACTGATTCTGCTTGCTAAGGTACCTTCGACCTGTATTCTCAAGCCCAACTGTGAGTATTTTTTTTAAAAATTATTATTACCTATCATCCAAGGCACGCACGCCCGTGAACGGGTACAGAGAGCCGCGTCCTCATTTTTTTTTAAAGCGTTTGTGCTACGTATTGCATGTCTGCTCGTTTGCAGCCCTATTTACATTCGGGGGAATTTGCTGCGCTGTTTATCCTGTTCTGCTTGTACTGGCTGTGCATTTTCTACCTTTTGTGCGCTTTAAAGTGAGAGAGCAAAAGGAAATCAAATTTTTTTTTACCGGCCATCGGCTCTACTCACGCACTTCCTCAAGCCGCCAGCGCGTTCCAACATTCCTCGAGCCATCAGCGCTTTCCAATACGACTCGCGCCCTTGCTCGAGTCTCCAGCGCGCACTTCCCTGCCTCCTACATTGTCTCCTCCGAGCGCTGTCTTCGAGCTTCTGTCTTCGAGCCTCGCCTGCTTCACAAGACCTCCATCTCGAAGGATATTGCTGCCGGAGATCTCATTGTTCACTTCAAGCCGTTCATACGAACGTCCCGCCCGCCTGACTTCTATTGGCTCGGCGAAGCTTTACTTGATTACAAAGGACTTTACTGTTTTTACCTCGTCCAAACCTGCCACCTAGTGGACGAACAGTGTAAACAACTTGGAATCTTCCTTGTGTGTCACGTCTGTGATACACACACACACACGCTATTTCTGTTTCAAACATCTACGATAAGGAAAAAGAAAAGGCTCTTATTTATTTATTTTTTTTCTTTCCTCTTTCTCTTCTCATATTTTCAAACAGCGCCTTCATTTTTGCCACAATGCAAAACAAAGACAAGTTTATAGTTCATGCTCAGAATTATTTTTTTTTGTTCTGCTCTCCTTTTCTTTCTTCCTTTTATTCTTCTCTTCATTCTCGCATTCTCTGCCTGCTTCTAACCTTTTTATTTTACAGGTACTCAACCGACATGCAGAGCGTTACCGCTCTAGTGCCTTTTCTGCAAGATCCGGGAGAACCATCGCTGGAATGCAAGTTATGGATCAGATCCTTTAAAGCTTATTTAGGTGCCATAGACGGACAAAGGTTCAGACCTGAGAGCAAAAAAAAATCTTATGTACTATCATTTAGGGATTGAAGGTCAGAATGTTTTTGATCACTTACCACCTTATGACCCACCCGAAGGTGAGGATCCAGATGAATTTGAGATAGCTGTAGCTCAATTGGATAAGTACTTTACAAAAATAAAGAACATTGTAGGACACAGATACAAATTCTTTACTAGAATGCAGAAACCTACTGAGAGTATAGACACCTTCATCACAGCATTGAAAGTCCTTGCTTCAAAGTGTGAATTTGAAACTTTTACGTCACAACTTGTGAGAGATCAGCTTGTAGCTAGATGTTATTGTAAGAAAATACAAGAAAAGTTGCTTACCTGTAAAGATCCTTCCTTAGATAAAGCAGTAGATATTGCTAAAAGCATTGAAAGCTCAATGGAGGATGCCAAACAAATAGAAACAGCTTTGTCTAACACCACTATTTCAGGTGCTGTCTTCACCAAACCTCCTGCTATTAAACGTGATGATACCAGAAAGCAAAATGTGTTTAGAGGTGGAAGAAATTTTGTACAAAATAGACCGTTGAATCAAAAAATCAGTTGCTTCAGATGTGGTTCACCTTTACATGTCTCGTCTTTCAAGAACTGTCCAGCCGTCAACCAACAGTGTGGACAGTGTGGTAAAATGGGACATTTTGCCTGGGTTTGTATGGGAGCTAGAAGAAAAAACATAAGGTGTGTTTTTAACGAGCTTGATAGTCACGATGACGATATTGTCACTAATCAGGAATACGTTGTGGTGGTGAAAGATTGTAGCGCGAAACAGAACACCCTCCCCATTTCTGACCCTAAGGTTGATGTCACCATTGAAACCATTCGCATTCAACTGCTTGTAGACACAGGTGCACAAATTACCATCGTGTCACAAGAAAAATACCTTAAGTTCTGGGCGAAGAAGAGTTTATTACCACCTGATGTTATCACAGTGGCTTTTGAAAGTAGCAAAATTGAATTATTAGGCTATTTCTGGCCTACCATCAGTGTTTTAGGGGAAGTCATCAAGGGCAAGGAGTACATGGCGAGAAAGGGGATTAATGTCCTTGGGTTATTACATCAGGCTGAATTTAGTTTAACCATTAAACCAGGCCTTGCCAAACCTGTCTTTATTGATAAACAGCCTGTGCAAGATCTAGCTCTATCCAAAAAGGACATCAGTTCTCTGTGTACCACCGACATAGCTAACAAGTGGGAGCACAAGTTTGGGAAGTTGTTCGAAGAATGCCTTGGCAAAATCACTGGCTTCCAACATTTCATTAGAGTTAAAGAAAATGCCAGCCCTGTCAAACATAAATTGCGTAATGTTCCCCTCAGCATTAGGGCTGATTTATCCCAACATTTAAAAACTCTATGCGATCAAGGCATAATTGAAAAAGTCGAGGCTAACCTCTGGCTTTCGCCCATTGTTCTTGCTAAAAAGTGGTCTGGAGATTTGAGGATGTGTGCCGGACTTGGAGGAGCCTCAACGAAGCCATCTGGGTTGATCGGTTTTCCTCTTCCACGCATTGAGGATTTGATTGCTAAAGTTGGATCCTCTTCGGTGGTACACTAAACTTGATCTGAAGGCTTCTTATCATCAGGTTGAACTGCATCCTCAGTCTCGACACCTCACGGCCTTTATCACTCCTGATGATGTTTTCCAGTTTTGCCGTCTACCTTTTGGTTTTGCTTCGGTGGCCGCTGTCTCTCAGAGGCTTATGACAGAAATGTTCCACGACAATCCCCATGTTGTGGTGTTCCAAGATTATATCCTTATTTTCTCTAAGACTGAGGCCGAACATGATTTAGCCATCGATCAAGTTTTCAGTATCCTAGAGAGTAGAGGAGTTACTCTACAGAAGAGCAAATGCACTTTCAAAGTGAAAGAAATAGAATATTTAGGTCAGGTTATCTCTGAGCATGGCATAAAACCCAGACCAGGTTTGGTCAGAAGCATTGTGGAAGCGCCTGCGCCACAAAACAAAGAACAGCTCATGTCTTTCCTTGGACTGTGCAAGTTTTATGCCAAGTGCATGAAAGATTTCGCCAAAACCACTGAATGTTTCAGGGCTCTGCTAAGAAAAGGAGCAACCTATTCATGGTCAGAAGAGTGTGAAAAAGGTTTTCAATCCATCAAGGACCATATTGTTAAGGCGCCTGCTTTGCAAGCTTTTGTGGAGGGAAGTCAGACTGTTGTCACAGTGGATGCCTGCGAGTATGGTCTGGGGGCTGTTCTTTCACAGTATACAGAAGGTAGAGAGCACACGGTAGGCTTGGCCTCCAGAACACTTCGTCCTGTGGAACGGAAGTACTCCGTTATAGAAAAAGAACTTCTGGCTTGTGTCTGGAGTGTTGAGAAATTTAAGCCATATTTGTGGGGTAGATCTTTTGTACTTAAGACCGACCATCGTCCTTTAGTTGACATCTTGTCTGGCAAGAAAATAAAGCACTACTGCGCGTTTGGCCAGGTTATCTGCCAAGCTTCTGGAGTACACCTTTAGTGTAGAGTACATTCAGGGGAAAAAATTGTAGAGCGGATTGCTTGTCTAGGCTTCCCATTGCCGACACAGAGGAACAAGACTGGGAGACAGAAGTTGAGGAGTGTTTTGTGGCTTGCATCAGTCAGGACAACCTGTCTTTTGCTGAGGAGGATTGGGTGGTTGAAGTGGACAAGGATGTTGTTCTTAAAGAGGTTGTGTCTTTGATCAAGATGGGCTGGCCCAAGGAGAAGTGTCTCTCGTCTGAACTTACAAATGTTTTTGCAAAGGTCTGCAATGAGTTATCGGTTGAGGAACGGTAAAGTAGTTAGGAGGCGATAAGCTTGTGCTCTGAGTGTTACCGAGAAAAGATAGTCATGGCTGCACATTCAGGTCACCTTGGTGCGACCATTACTAAGAGGAAAGTCAGAACTGATTTCTGGTGGCCTAGAATGGATTCCCAGATTGACGACTTAGTCAAGCAATGTGTGCGATGTATTGCCAGTGACAAGGTTTTGATCCTGGAAGGTGTGGTCGAGTCTCCTGTGTCCACACCTGGAAGAGCTTGTGTCAGGGACTATGTGGGGAACACAGTCAGGGACTTGGGCAAGGACTGGGAACAGGGTAGAAAACAAACACAGAGGAAGTACAGCGCTGCCCAGAATCACACTGGAAGTCAGAGGAGAAAAGGGGTCCAAAGGGGAAGCCTGGTAGGAGTGAACAGAAGGGTGAGACTCAGAAAGGAAGGAGCACTCATGAGACGGCTCCAGCATTCAGAATCACTAAACCCAGGACGGATGTGCAATACACTTAAATATAAAACAACATTAACAATAAAGGGGATGTGGGGTAAAGAACACTCGAGCTCCACACGGTAAGACTGAAGCTCAGTAAGTTCCTCACCCACAATTGCTGTTACAGATACTGACTGGAAATACCCACATATAGGATATGTATACAAAAGGCAGGGTCTGTGGAGCTTATACTATGGTGATGTTGTAACAGTAACTCAAAGACAATACTCACAGTGAACAAGAAACACCACCTAGGTAGTCAGCTGTGCCCACGGATCCTGGCGATCAAACAGGAACACGCAAGGCAGTAACAGCAAAGGGGGTAGAACTAAACACAAGCACAATAGACAAGGAGCTAGCAAGGAGGAGTGCTAACAGGAAAGGAAGGAAATCACAGGGGACACTTGGCAGAAAGCAGGTAACAAACATACAAGGTAACAGAAGCGAGACAGCAGAATAGAAAGATAGCAAACTAGAACTGGAACCAAGGGAAATGGGAAGAAAGGTAGGGACTGGAAAAGATATACAGAAAGGAGGCTACAAGGGTATACTAGAATAGTACAGGGTCAGGAATCAAGAAAACAAAAGTATCATAGGATGCAGTGCTGGGGCAGAATTGAGCAAAGGCTCAGGAGTCAAAGTAGCACTGCAGGTCAGGAACAAGGAAATGTTAAGGCTCAGGAATAAGGTAGCACTGCAGGCAGTGCTAGATCAGATACAGGGAATACTAAAGCTACAGGAGTCAAGGTAGCACTGCAGGTAGTGCTGGTTCAGGAAACAGGAAATGGCTACAGCTCAGGAAACAAGGAGTCAAGAGCACTGCAAGCAGTGCAAGTCCAGGCACAAGAAATAGCTGAGGCAGGAACAGGAACAGAGACTAATTATAGCTCAGGATACTAGGTAGCACTGCAGGCAGTGTAATTCAGTGCAAGAGAATAGCTATAGCTCAGAGATTCAGGAAACAAGGTAGCACTGCAGTCAGTGCTAATTCGAGGCCGAGGAATAGCTATAGCTCAGGAATTCAGGAAACAAGGTAGCTATAGCCCAGGAATCAGGGAACAAGGATTAGCTATAGCCCAGGAATCAGGGAACAAGGATTAGCTATAGCCCAGGAATCAGGGAACAAGGATTAGCTATAGCCCAGGAACTCCAGGAAACAAGGTAGCACTATCACAGTGCTGATTTAGGAAGGGAAACTGCTGCAGTTCAGGAACAAGGAATACTAAGGCTCAGGGGTCGAGGTAGCACTGTAAGCAGTGCTGAATTCAGGAACAAGGAAAACAGCAGCAGGTCAGGAAAAAAAGGCAGAACTAAGGCTCAGGGAAACACTGGAAACAATAGCAAAAGCGTCAGGGAGCACTGGAAACAAGGATCGGTCTCACCGATAAAGCAGCCTACAATGACCAACCCTGGGCTGAAGGGAGCTGGGGCTTAAAGAGCTCACAGTAATCATATGCAGCAGGTGTGAGCAGGCTAGCAGCAGCCAGCCACAGGTGAGCTGGAATTCCCTCCACCCATCCTTGGCCTGCAGGGGTGGAGACAAAGCAGTGAGCAGGGAATTCTAGGTAGTGGAGTTTCAGGCATGAGTAAGCTGGCTTCAGATATAAGCAGGCTGGCTTACAAAAACCCGGCATGGATTGGGAATGGATGTCAATTCCCAATAAGTGTCCAAATGGCTGGAAGTCAGGATATGCATGCAGGGGAGGGTCTGGAAGCTTATTAGAAGACTGGAAAGTCCCCCAGTTCAGCCCCTGGTGGTGGACACAGGAATGCAGGGAGCAAGTCGTGACAGTACACCCCTCCAAAGACCCTCTCCCGGAATCTGGAACTGGATTCAAGGCCGTGGCTCCTAAAGTAAGTCCATCTCCATCATAGATGTAGTGCAAGATGCCAGAGGACTGCAGGAAAATTGTGGCTGTTCTGAGAGTTTTGTCTCTGATGCTGGAGATTCGAGTTTCTGAATGTCTATGTATTGAGACCTCTGAAGGCTGGCAAACTGGAAGCACAGGGTCAAAAGTTGGCAAAATAAGAGGCTCCAGTGCTGAAGGCAGGAGCCGGAGGCCTCGGTGCTGAAGGCAGGAGCCCGGAGGCTCCGAGTAGCTGAAGGCAGGAGCCCGGAGGCTCCGGTGCTGAAGGCAGGGAGCCCGAGGCTCGGTGCTGAAGGCAGGGAGCCCGGGAGGCTCCGGGTGCTGAAGGCAGGGGCCCCGGAGGCTCCGGTGCTGAAGGCAGGGGCCGGAGGCTCCGGTGCTGAAGGCAGGGGCCCGGAGGCTCCGGTGCTGAAGGCAGGGGCCGGAGGCTCCGGTCTGGAAGAGCAGGGGCCCGGAGGCTCCGGTGCTGAAGGCAGGGGGCCCGGAGGCTCCGGTGCTGCCGAAGGCAGGGGCCCGGAGGCTCCGGTGCTGAAGGCAGGGGCCCGGAGGCTCCGGTGCTGGAGGCAGGGGGCCTGGAGGCTCCGGTGCTGAGGCAGGGGGCCCGGGAGGTCTCCGGTGCTGGAGGCAGGGGGCCCGGAGGCTCCGGTGCTGGAGGCAGGGGGCCCGGAGGCTCCGGTGCTGGAGGCAGGGGCCCGGAGGCTCCGGTGCTGGAGGCAGGGGCCCGGAAGCTCGGGTCCTGGAGGCAGGAGCCCGGAAGCTCGGGTCCTGGAGGCAGGAGCCCGGAAGCTCTGGTGCGGGAGGCAGGGAGCCCGGAAGCTCTGGTGCGGGAGGCAGGAGCCTGGAAGCACTGGTCCTGGAGGGCAGGGAGCCTGGAAGCTCTGGTCCTGGAGGCAGGGACCTGGAAGCTCTGGTCCTGGAGGCAGGGAGCCTGGAAGCTCTGGTCCTGGGGGCAGGGAGCCTGGAAGCTCTGGTCCTGGAGGCAGGAGCCTGGAGAGCTCTGGTCCTGGAGGCAGGGAGCCTGGAAGCTCTGGTCCTGGAGGCAGGGAGCCTGGAAGCTCTGGTCCTGGAGGCAGGGAGCCTGGAAGCTCTGGTCCTGGAGGCAGGGAGCCTGGAGGTCTCTGGTCCTGGAGGCAGGGAGCCTGGAAGCTCTGGTCCTGGAGGCAGGGAGCCTGGAAGCTCTGGTCCTGGAGGCAGGGAGCCTGGAAGCTCTGGTCCTGGAGGCAGGAGCCTGGAAGCTCTGGTCCTGGAGGCAGAGAGCCTGGAAGCTCTGGTTCGGAAGTCAGACAGGCTGGAAATCTTGGCTCTGAATTCAGATAGGCTGGAAGTTCTGGCTCTGAAGTCAGACAGGCTGGAGACTCTGACTTGGCCTAGAGCAGGTGAGCTGAGGGCTTGTGCTCTGAATGCAGGCAGTCTGGAGGCTCCGGTACTAATGACGTGAGGCATGCTGCTGGCTTGAGCTCAGATGGCAGGCATGCTGCAGGTGCGAGCACAGATGACAGGCAGACTGCAGGCTCGGGCACAGATGGCAGACAGGCTGCAGGCTTGGGCACAGATGGCAGGCAGGCTGCAGGCTCCGGGCACAGATGGCAGGCAGGCTGCAGGCTCGGGCACAGATGGCAAGAAGGCTGCAGGCTGAAGTTCCGTAGGTGGGCCGGCTGAGGACCCGGGCTCTGCAAGAAGATCTAGCTAAAGGCATAGTGACACATGGTTCATAGACTTTAAGCTCTGGGAATGGTAGTAGCTTGTGAAAAGTAGATTTGCTGTTGTCCAGTAGTGACATCTTCACAGGTCCTTGTAGTATCCGGGACTGCAGTATCTACTGACTACAGGACTGGGTAACCTTGTGTAAATGGAGAGCAGACGCGTAGAACCAGAATTCTTATTCAGCAAGCTGAGTATGGTATCATTCTCCTTTGCAATGCTGACACAGACAGTGAATCTGGATCAGAACAGAAAAGCAAGCCAGGATCTGGCAAAGAGGTGTTTGAAAGCAATGAGAAAAATATTCTGAACGTAAATGTCCATTTCTCCATAAGGGGATTTATTGTTTCAGGACTAGGGTGAACATTCTCAAACTGTAAAGTAGACACTAAATGTCTCTCATTGGTGGGTACTGGTGAACTGGTCCTGCACAAACCTACATGATGCCACTGGTGTGTCTTTCTGCTGCTAACAAGGTTTGTAGAAATTCATTTCATCCTGTAGATCACTGGCTGACATCAGGTGAAGATCAGGGTCACAGATGGAATGAAAATCTAACATAGAAGGATCAGCCAACCACAGGGAATAATATTCAGCACGTAAAAGTCTGTTTTGTTCCATGAATCGATCTCTAGAGTTTAAGGACTTTCTAATAGGGTGTACAGAACTTGCCTGCCTTGACAATGGATTTCTGCCAACATACGCAGACTTTCTGGATCTGTTGCTAAACATCTTGGCAAGAACTGACAGGGTGGGTATTAAAAAAATAAAGGTAGCTAACTGAACACAAAGAAACCTCACAGAGTGACCCTGGAAATGTAGGTTGGTCATTCTGTCAGGGACTGTCCGGGACTATGTGGGGAACACAGTCAGGGACTCTGGGCAAGGACTGGGAACAGGGTAGAAAACAAACACAGAGAGGAGTACAGCGCTGCCCAGAATCACACTGGAAGTCAGAGGAGAAAAGGGGTCCAAAGGGGAAGCCTGTAGAGGTGAACAAGAAGGGTGAGACTCAGAAAGGAAGGGCACTCCTGGACGGCTCAGCATTCAGAATCACTAAACCCAGGACGGATGTGCAATACACTTAAATATAAAACAACATTAACAATAAAGGGGATGTGGGGTAAAGCACTGGGAGCTCACACGGTAAGACTGAAGCTCAGTAAGTTCCCTCACCCACAATTGCTGTTACAGATACTGACTGGAAATACCTACATATAGGATGTATACAAAGGCAGGGTCTGTGGAGCTTATACCTATGGTGATGTTATAACAGTAACTCAAAGACAATACTCACAGTGAACAAGAAACACCACTCTAGGTAGTCAGCTGTGCCCACGGATCCTGGCGATCAAACAGGAACACGCAAGGCAGTAACAGCAAAGGGGTAGAACTAAACACTAGCACAATAGACAAGGAGCTAGCAAGGAGGAGTGCTTGAACAGGAAAGGAAGGAAATCACAGGGGACACTTGGCAGAAAGCAGGTAACAAACATACAAGGTAACAGAAGCGAGACAGCAGAATAGAAAGATAGCAAACTAGAACTGGAACCAAGGAAATGGGAAGAAAGGCAGGGACTGGAAAAGGATATACAGAAGAGGGAGGCTACAAGAGGTATACTAGAATAGTACAGGGTCAGGAATCAAGAAAACAAAGTATCATAGGATGCAGTGCTGGGGCAAGAATTGAGCAAAGGCTCAGGAGTCAAAGTAGCACTGCAGGTCAGGAACAAGGAAATGTTAAGGCTCAGGAATTAAGGTAGCACTGCAGGCAGTGCTAGATCAGATACAGGGAATACTAAAGCTACAGGAGTCAAGGTAGCACTGCAGGTAGTGCTGGTTCAGGAAACAGGAAATAGCTACAGCTCAGGAAACAAGGAGTCAAGAGAGCACTGCAAGCAGTGCAAGTCAGGCACAAGAAATAGCTGAAGCCCAGGAACAGGAACAGAGACTAATTATAGCTCAGGATACTAGGTAGCACTGCAGGCAGTGCTAATTCAGGTGCAAGGAATAGCTATAGCTCAGGAATTCAGGAAACAAGGTAGCACTGCAGTCAGTGCTAAGTCAGGTACAAGGAATAGCTATAGCTCAGGAATTCAGGAAACAAGGTAGCTATAGCCCAGGAATCAGGGAACAGGGATTAGCTATAGCCCAGGAATGAGGGAACAAGGATTAGCTATAGCCCAGGAACTCAGGAAACAAGGTAGCACTATAAGCAGTGCTGATTTAGGAGAAGGAAACTGCTGCAGTTCAGGAACAAGGAATACTAAGGCTCAGGGGTCGAGGTAGCACTGTAAGCAGTGCTAATTCAGGAACAAGGAAAACAGCAGCAGGTCAGGAAAAAGGCAGAACTAAGGCTCCAGGAAACAATAGCAAAAGCTCAGGGAGCACTGGAAACAAGGATCGGTCTCACCGGTAAACTAGCTACAATGACCAACCCTGGGCTGAAGGGAGCTGGGGCTTAAAAGAGCTCACCAGTAATCATATGCAGCAGGTGTGAGCAGGCTAGCAGCAGCCAGCCACAGGTGAGCTGAATTCCTCCACCCATCCTTGGCCTGCAGGGGTGGAGACAAAGCAGTGAGCAGGGAATTCTAGGTAGTGGAGTTTCAGGCATGAGTAAGCTGGCTTCAGATATAAGCAGGCTGGCTTTCACAAAACCCGGCATGGATTGGGAATGGATGTCAATTCCCAATAAGTGTCCAAATGGCTGGAAGTCAGGATATGCATGCAGGGGAGGGTCTGGAAGCTTATTAGAAGACTGGAAAGTCCCCCAGTTCAGCCCCCTGGTGGTGGACACAGGAATGCAGGGAGCAAGTCGTGACAGTACACCCCTCCAAGACCCTCTCCCGGAATCTGGAACTGGATTCAAGGCCGTGGCTCCTGAGAAGTCAAGTCCATCTCCATCATAGATGTAGTGCAAGATGCCCAGAGGACTGCAGGAAAATTGCTGACGTTCTGGAGGGTTTTGTCTCTGATGCTGGAGATTCAGTTTCTGAATGTCATATGTATTGAGACCTCTGAAGCTGGCAAACTGGAAGCACAGGGTCAAAAGTTGGCAAAATAGAGAGCTCCAGTGCTGAAGGCAGGAGCCCGGAGGCTCCGGTGCTGAAGGCAGGGAGCCCGGAGGCTACGGTGCTGAAGGCAGGGGGCCCGGAGGCTCCGGTGCTGAAGGCAGGGGCCCGGAGGCTCCGAGTGCTGAAGGCAGGGGCCCCGGAGGCTCCGGTGCTGAAGGCAGGGGCCCGGAGGCTCCGGTGCTGAAGGCAGGGGGCCCGGAGGCTCCGGTGCTGAAGGCAGGGGCCCGGAGGCTCCGGTGCTGGAGGCAGGGGGCCCGGAGGCTCCGGTGCTGGAGGCAGGGGGCCCGGAGGCTCCGGTGCTGGAGGCAGGGGGCCCGGAGGCTCCGGTGCTGGAGGCAGGGGGCCCGGAGGCTCCGGTGCTGGAGGCAGGGGGCCCGGAGGCTCGGGTCCTGGAGGCAGGGAGCCCGGAAGCTCGGGTCCTGGAGGCAGGGAGCCCGGAAGCTCGGGTCCTGGAGGCAGGGAGCCCGGAAGCTCTGGTGCGGGAGGCAGGGAGCCTGGAAGCTCTGGTGCGGGAGGCAGGGAGCCTGGAAGCACTGGTCCTGGAGGCAGGGAGCCTGGAAGCACTGGTCCTGGAGGCAGGGAGCCTGGAAGCTCTGGTCCTGGAGGCAGGGAGCCTGGAAGCTCTGGTCCTGGAGGCAGGGAGCCTGGAAGCTCTGGTCCTGGAGGCAGGGAGCCTGGAAGCTCTGGTCCTGGAGGCAGGGAGCCTGGAAGCTCTGGTCCTGGAGGCAGGGAGCCTGGAAGCTCTGGTCCTGGAGGCAGGAGCCTGGAAGCTCTGGTCCTGGAGGCAGGGAGCCTGGAAGCTCTGGTCCTGGAGGCAGGGAGCCTGGAAGCTCTGGTCCTGGAGGCAGGGAGCCTGGAAGCTCTGGTCCTGGAGGCAGGGAGCCTGGAAGCTCTGGTCCTGGAGGCAGAGAGCCTGGAAGCTCTGGTTCGGAAGTCAGACAGGCTGGAAATCTTGGCTCTGAATTCAGATAGGCTGGAAGTTCTGGCTCTGAAGTCAGACAGGCTGGAGACTCTGACTTAGTAGGCAGGTGAGCTGAGGGCTTGTGCTCTGAATGCAGGCAGTCTGGAGGCTCCGGTACTAATGACAGGCATGCTGCTGGCTTGAGCTCAGATGGCAGGCATGCTGCAGGTGCGGGCACAGATGACAGGCAGACTGCAGGCTCGGGCACAGATGGCAGACAGGCTGCAGGCTTGGGCACAGATGGCAGGCAGGCTGCAGGCTCGGGCACAGATGGCAGGCAGGCTGCAGGCTCGGGCACAGATGGCAGGCAGGCTGCAGGCTCGGGCACAGATGGCAAGAAGGCTGCAGGCTGAAGTTCCGTAGGTGGGCCGGCTGAGGACCCGGGCTCTGCAAGAAGACAAGCTAAAGGCATAGTGACACATGGTTCATAGACTTTAAGCTCTGGGAATGGTAGTAGCTTGTGAAAAGTAGATTTGCTGTTGTCAGTAGTGACATCTTCACAGGTCCTTGTAGTATCCGGGACTGTGATATCTACTAGACTACAGGACTGGGTAACCTTGTGTAAATGGAGAGCAGACGCGCTAGAACCAGAATTCTTATTCAGCAAGCTGAGTATGGTATCATTCTCCTTTTGCAATGCTGACACAGACATTGAATCTGGATCAGAACAGAAAAGCAAGCCAGGATCTGGCAAAGAGGTGTTTGAAAGCCAATGAGAAAAATATTCTGAACGTAAATGTCCATTTCTCATAAGGGGATTTATTGTTTCAGGACTAGGGTGAACATTCTCAAACTGTAAAGTAGACACTAAATGTCTCTCATTGGTGGGTACTGGTGAACTGTCCTGCACAAACCTACATGATGCACTGGTGTGTCTTTCTGCTGCTAACAAGGTTTGTAGAAATTCATTTTCATCCTGTAGATCACTGGCTGACATCAGGTGAAGATCAGGGTCACAGATGGAATGAAAATCTAACATAGAAGGATCAGCCAACCACAGGGAATAATATTCAGCACGTAAAAGTCTGTTTTGTTCCATGAATCGATCTCTAGAGAGTTTAAGGACTTTCTAATAGGGTGTACAGAACTTGCCTGCCTTGACAATGGATTTCTGCCAACATACGCAGACTTTCTGGATCTGTTGCTAAACATCTTGGCAAGAACTGACAGGAGTGGGTATTAAAAAAATAAAGGTAGCTAACTGAACACAAAAGAAACCTCTACAAGTGACCCTGGAAATGTAGGTTGGTCATTCTGTCAGGGACTGTCCGGGACTATGTGGGGAACACAGTCAGGGACTTGGGCAAGGACTGGGAACAGGGTAGAAAACAAACACAGAGAGGAGTACAGCGCTGCCCAGAATCACACTGGAAGTCAGAGGAGAAAAGGGGTCCAAAGGGGAAGCCTGTAGAGGTGAACAAGAAGGGTGAGACTCAGAAAGGAAGGGCACTCCTGAGACGGCTCAGCATTCAGAATCACTAAACCCAGGACGGATGTGCAATACACTTAAATATAAAACAACATTAACAATAAAGGGGATGTGGGGTAAAGCACTCGGGAGCTCTCCACACGGTAAGACTGAAGCTCAGTAAGTTCCTCACCCACAATTGCTGTTACAGATACTGACTGGAAATACCCACATATAGGATATGTATACAAAGGCAGGGTCTGTGGAGCTTATACCTATGGTGATGTTATAACAGTAACTCAAAGACAATACTCACAGTGAACAAGAAACACCACCTAGGTAGTCGGGCTGTGCCCACGGATCCTGGCGATCAAACAGGAACACGCAAAGGCAGTAACAGCAAAGGGGTAGAACTAAACACTAGCACAATAGACAAGGAGCTAGCAGGAGGAGTGCTAACAGGAAAGGAAGGAAATCACAGGGGACACTTGGCAGAAAGCAGGTAACAAACATACAAGGTAACAGAAGCGAGACAGCAGAATAGAAAGATAGCAAACTAGAACTGGAACCAAGGAAATGGGAAGAAAGGCAGGGACTGGAAAAAGGATATACAGAAAGGGAGGCTACAAGGGTATACTAGAATAGTACAGGGTCAGGAATCAAGAAAACAAAGTAGCATAGGATGCAGTGCTGGGGCAAGAATTGAGCAAAGGCTCAGGAGTCAAAGTAGCACTGCAGGTCAGGAACAAGGAAATGTTAAGGCTCAGGAATTAAGGTAGCACTGCAGGCAGTGCTAGATCAGATACTAGGGAATACTAAAGCTACAGGGAGTCAAGGTAGCACTGCAGGTAGTGCTGGTTCAGGAAACAGGAAATAGCTACAGGCTCAGGGAAACAAGGAGTCAAGAGAGCACTGCAAGCAGTGCAAGTCCAGGCACACAGAAATAGCTGGAAGCCCAGGAACAGGAACAGAGACTAATTATAGCTCAGGATACTAGGTAAGCACTGCAGGCAGTGCTAATTCAGGTGCAAGGAATAGCTATAGCTCAGGAATTCAGGAAAGCAAGGTAGCACTGCAGTCAGGTGCTAATTCAGGTACAAGGAATAGCTATAGCTCAGGAATTCAGGAAACAAGGTAGCTATAGCCCAGGAATCAGGGAACAAGGATTAGCTATAGCCCAGGAATGAGGGAACAAGGATTAGCTATAGCCCAGGAACTCAGGAAACAAGGTAGCACTATAAGCAGTGCTGATTTAGGAGAAGGGAAACTGCTGCAGTTCAGGAACAAGGAATACTCTAAGGCTCAGGGTCGAGGTAGCACTGCTAAGCAGTGCTGAATTCAGGAACAAGGAAAACAGCAGCAGGTCAGGAAAAGGCAGAACTAAGGCTCAGGAAACACTGGAAACAATAGCAAAAGCTCAGGGAGCACTGGAAACAAGGATCGGGTCTCACCGGTAAGCAGCTACAATGACCAACCCTGGGCTGAAGGGAGCTGGGGCTTAAAAGAGCTCACAGTAATCATATGCAGCAGGTGTGAGCAGGCTAGCAGCAGCCAGCCACAGGTGAGGCTGAATTCCTCCACCCATCCTTGGCCTGCAGGGGTGGAGACAAAGCAGTGAGCAGGGAATTCTAGGTAGTGGAGTTCCAAACATGAGCAGGCTGGCTTCAAGTATGAGCAGGCTGGCTCTACAAAACCCGGCATGGATTGGGAATGGATGTCAATTCCCAATAAGTGTCCAAATGGCTGGAAGTCAGGATATGCATGCAGGGGAGGGTCTGGAAGCTTATTAGAAGACTGGAAAGTCCCCCAGTTCAGCCCCCTGGTGGTGGACACAGGAATGCAGGGAGCAAGTCGTGACAGCTTGGCAGAGATTAGGGATGGATTTTCTTGGACCCTTCCATGTTCTTCCAGCTAATATGAGGTACTTTTTAGTTCTTATTGATCATCTGTCTAGGTGGGTTGAGGTTGAGCCAATCAGCATCCCAAACTCCAAAAGCGTTATCAGTTGTTTGAACAAGATTTTCCTTAGGGAAGGCTATCCTGAAGAGATCCTAACAGACAACGGTGTTCAATTCGTTTCGCAAGAGATGAATTTGTTTCTACGCTCCTGCAGTATCAAGCATACCAGGACTCCAGTTTACCACCCTCAGAGCAATGGCAAAACAGAACGGTTTAATAGAGTGGTTGTGGAGTGTGTCCAGGCTGCTTTCAGGTCCAAGTTGTGTGTTTTTCAAGCTGTAAAAGATCTAGTTTGGTCATACACGCACTTCACCCTCATATTGCCACCAATTTTAGTCCCTTTGAACTCATGAGGGAAGAAAAGCATCCACTCAGGTTTATTCATTTTGGATGGTAAAGTCCTTCCACCAGGGTTGTGATATGAAATATGTGTGGGAGTCTGTGAATAAAAGTCAGCTGAAGCTAGTTCCAAGAGTTGTGAGTCTAGTGTTAAAAAAGAAACCCACATACACTAATGTCGGGGACTGGGTTAGAATAAAAAATCCAGTCTCTGTTAGAAAAGGTCTTTCTAAATTTTGGATTCTCAACAAATTGTGGAAATTTGCAAGAACGCTGTAAAATTGTCCAATGGGAACTGGTGGAGCACTTCACGTGTTGCCAAGGATCCATGTTTTCTCTCTAAGACGGACAAAGCAGACAAAAAAGCTTTGCAGGGGGATGGTGTCAGGAAAAGCACCAGGGTACATGTTAGACCAAGCAATTTCACGTGATTATGTTTGATCACTAGTGCTTCTGTGGGTTTCATCGGCATGTTCATTTTTATATGGTATTTTGTTGTGTCCACTCTTCTTCCTTTCTGTACCCTCTTCCCCTACCCTTCCTCTTACATTTAGAATTGGTGTTTTAATAAAAGGGGGAGGTGTGGTGATGTGATGCTGGCATAACCTGATTGATGTCATCTGGAGTGTTGATAAGCATCCTGTCTCAGTGTTCTCTCTGCTAGTGAGTTACTGCATGTGCCTTGGCTGTGCCAGCTGGGACGGCTCTCTGTACCCCTATAATAAATACTTCTACAAGGAACTTATTTCTGCGTCCATCCGTCTTCATTTCAACATGTTACAGGGGCAGTCCTCATGGGAGGTTACAACAGGAGAAGAGTATTGGAGGGACTACTAAGCCTATTCACGAATCAAAAGCCATCCTTTACAAAGGACAGTAAGAGGATCCAATTGAAAAGATGGGCGGAAAATGGGCGGAGCTTCAAGTCCATACCTGAATACAGCATGCCTCGAAGAGACAGCACAAGCGCCGACTAGGCGAGACCTAAAAACGGGTTAATACTGAAAAAACATTGCACGACACCAAGGTTACCAAAGGTTTCTTTTCAGACAAGCAGATATTCAGCAAATAGAGGTTGCTCCAGCAAGACTTCTCCATAGAATGTGTAAGTACAGACTGTGTTTCTTCAGTATCCGGGAAAAGCAATAGTAAAGTGGAAGCAATGGCAAAGGGGTGTTGAAAATTATTAGGTGCCACAAAAGGGAAAATATTTGATGGGGAGCTATAGCAATATGAATATACTTTAGTAAGTAAGGTCAATCTAGATGTAAGATGCCAAGATGGCTAAGAATATCACAGACATCAAATACGTCTGCCAGCTTGGCTCAGATGTAATATGATAAGCAGCAGAGAATACAATGCTCAAGCGTATGACATGAGAGTCTAGATTTGTATAAAGACATAGTGACTAGCATTACACATTTACTCCTGCAATGCCACACCGAAGCAGCTCTGAAGTACTACAAACATTGATGCAACAACATAAGCGTCTAACTCAGGAATGTTCAATGCCTTTATCTCTTCCCTCCATCAACAGGCTTCCTCTTAGACTGCTCAAAGAAGCTTTTGCTATCATCTATTTTCTCTTATATTCAGCTAAACAACTTCTTTTTCCATGTACAGTTAATTATTTTATCTCTATTATTCATCTGTAAATGTGAATAACAATTGTCAATATCAAATCTCGCAGGTAGTCTACCGTTTAATCTTCTCATACAATAAATCAACTCAAACATGTCCCTTCTTTATCTTCTTATATATCATGATGTCTCACTTACCGGGTGCGGCTGGTGGGATAATGCTCACTTTCCTGTCTTTAATAACATTTAAATTCTCTGCCCACCCTCGTGAAAATTGTCATTTTATGTCAAGCCCAGAAGATAATATTAAGCATGTTCAAAGAGTCTCTCAAGTCCATATTCATCACATGCCCTCTTTTTCCCAAATAAAAATGTTGCAAACACACCGCATTTGACCAATCAACTACTTTCAATATTTCACTGAAAATGTATCCTAACATTAAAAGCCTTACCAGGCATTGCACCAAGTGCACAATGTGGCCTAAGCTTTGTCATGTACACACCAGATAGATTCCGCCATCATTTTTTACCCATCTTGCTGTTGTACGTGTTGATACCTCCCTGGTTGGTCTGAACCCTGTCATTCCCTCATTATACTTTTATCTAAAGCTCACTAAGTACCATTTTGGGTGCTCCTCAAAACAAGGCTAAAATATTAACCAACTCATTGCCTTTGTTAATTCTATCACATCATTATCATTAAGATCAACCCTGCCCAAATATCTCACCAACATTACTGCATCAGTCTGCATGGGATCCACACCCCTTCACAGACACCAATATACCCATGCCTTCATGCTCCTTTATACTTTCTCCTTGTTTCTGGAGCCAAGACTCTCAGAAAACCTGATGCCTCCTGCTAAAGGCGCTCACGCTCCCTGATCTCTTGATATCCTACAAAAAAGGCAGGGCAGGACTCCACTTTCGACCAAAGGATGTCTTATGTCCCGTATAGAGACCCTAATGTAGACCCGTTCATACATGCCCTAAAATGGACGTATTCGTATTTGCCCTAATACGGTCATATTCGTACTTGCCCTCTATTATGGTCAAAGCCGCATATGCCCTATTACGGTCATATACTGTACATGTCCTATTATAGTCATGATTCCTTATATAGGCATGATCTTTCACCTACATTGGTCCTCGCTAGCACACAACGAGCTCTGAGGGCTGAACGTTATCTAGTCTGGTGGTTTTGAATACAGCAGGGTTTTTCTCCAAACACAGGCCCACACTGTACTCATCAATTATGCATGGCTCTCTGAGAATACACCACCTGCATAATATATATGTACAAAGTTCACCCTGACGTCTTCCTCACACCTAACAAGGGCCAATACAAACCATACGAAGCAACTAGAGTCTTCAGGGTATAAATACACCACATCTTACCCCGGTAAGATAGAGGGAACCGAGACTTCCATGCTGACACACTGACCAGAGACGCTGAAGCTCCTGTATGCAGTCGCTCCAGCTGATAGCGGTCTGACACAGCCCTTGCGGGGTGTCCAACTTGAGACAAGGACGGGGTCCCACACTCTCTTTATTCAGGTATGGGGGATTGACTAAATCCTAGAAGGATTCTTGGCTCTTAGGCTTTTAGCCCTACACATATGCTAGGTACACTCAGGTACATCTAGTTAGGCATCGTAGGAGTACGCGCACCTTTCATAATGCTTTTTATATTCATGTATGTATTCATGATTATTGCAATATGGTAGAAATGTTCTATCCCTTCGCTTTTATCGTACTGCTGATAATATATCTCTGCTATTGTCTGCTGGTTTCTGCAGCACATATATTTTATACTAGAATAACAACTGTTCAATAAATACTTATTGAAACGCCCAGACGGTTTATTCTGTGTAACTCTCTGAGACAAACTGAATAAGTAAGCACGAATGACTGAGCGAAAAGTAGTACATTGTTTCCACGATTCTGAGGAATTTGGGTTGTCATGGTCTAAGGTTGCCAGAAACTAATCTCTCCCCGATAAGAGGAGATTCTAGTGGCACTGTGAGCTAGCTAATGCAAATCCGGCTAACATACGCGGTGGGGGTGCACAGAATCAGTCTATCACCAAGCCCACGGTTTATGTTATCCAAACGCGCAGGTCCTGCATGGGTACTATAGGAACTACACAACATGGCGCCACCAACGTTGGTTTGGTACTTATTTAACAGTAGAATCTGAGTAGTTCAGTCGTGCTAATCTCAGAGAACCTACTCACAAAACCCCAGAGACGTCTGGAGTGGGTGGGCACAAACTCCGCCACAGCTGAGTAGTACGAGAATACTATTTATTGGCTGTTGGTTAATCAAGCTTGAAGGATATTTAGTTCCTAAATTGTGCATAACACCTCATCTTAAGTTCCCTGAGGACACCTCTTCCTCCAAACATGACTGGTTCAGGGGATGAGAGAGCTGACCTGAACGTTTTAGAGGGAGAAGAAGATCCTGAGGATGCAATAAAGATTGCACCAAAATTCAGGACAGTCACCCTAAGACTATTAGAAAATGGCTTACCAGCCACGGGTGGCATAGTAGTTTTCGTGATTGAGGCACTACCGAATCAAACAAAACAGAGGTATTCTATTCATGGGTTACACTCCCAGCAGCAAATGCCATAACAAAGACATTTCACTACTATTTGAGAGGAAATGCACCAAGGGAATATGCCCCGTTTGAGGACATAGAGATTCCACTCACTTACCAGGAACATCATTACTGGTTTAATGGCGCCCTACCACACGTACGACAAAGAGTAAGATTAGGCCCGCTCGGAGGAGACGGGGCCACATGGCCGATACTAGCGGCTTACACACCGCACCCTGACATTGGAACAATGCCACAGCTAGAATTACTCGTACAACACAGAGATTTAATTAAAATCTACAGAAACCTGACACAATTCGTCATGAGGACTTTAACAATCCAACCTGCACCAGGTGCAGCAACTAGTACTCCAGCTCAGGGTACAGGAAATAAAATTACTTCTCAAACATTACACGCGGTAATGGGCAAAATGACCGCAAAACGCGAACAAATACCATTCTGGATAGCTCAGAAAGTAACTCAGCTTGAGGCAGTATTTCCGAATACTACCACCTATGAAAAACACAGAATTCTAACAATCTGCTTGCCCATGGGGATCACACCACAAGTAGAGGACTGCACCTCTTGGGGTTCAGTCTTTGCTGTCATATATACCAGAACACATGGTATCCCGTCATTAGCAGTAATACCTGATGTATTGAGACAGATACAAAATGAGTATGGAGAAGAACCTGCCCTTAACTTAGGGATGAAGTTACTAAATAACTTTTACCAGGTATCAGCCATAATACTAGCTAACATTAAGGGGGAAGCGGCTTCAGTGACGATCCGCCAACGCCTAAGGGAGTTCGGTCCAATAGATCAACAACACGAACTACCCAAAATAATTAAAACTGCATATGCAGAACTAGGCAGAGACAGTCTGGGTGGGAAAGCATTAAAACCACAACTGGTGGGCAGTCCTGAAAAGGACACTACAAAGCAGACGCCTACTTCTTCTAAAAGAAGTGGGAAAATAAAAACAACAAAAGTCTAAAGACAGCAGATCTCAATCCAGAGGTAGGTCTCCTCAACAGGAGCCCTCTGAAAGGAGGTATAACCTCAGGAATAGGGATAATATTAAAAACCTGACAGGTATCAGGATACTGATACTCGTTCCTCTCGTTCCTTTCAGGGTTCATCAAAAACCTCAGAGAGGGAAAGACGGTCAGAGGAGCGCACAAAGTCCAGAGACACGCAACGCGCTGCGGACTACGCACCTAAAAAGAAGATAAACAAAAACAGAAACCTCAGTTTAAAAGAAGAAGGTAGCAGGTCTCCAGATCAGACATGCCCAGAATTCTGAGGACACAGCTTCCGAACGGGGAATGGGCTCTGACAATGCTAGACAGCGCGGCAGAAGTAACGATAGCTCGCCAGAACCTGAAGGAATTTCTGGTGGCAGCGGAGTTGAGTGAGTATATCACGGTGGAAACACCTGATACTCGGGTAAGTGTCCCACATAAGTTACATGAGATAACACTCCGCTGGAGGGGGACAAGCCCAGAAAAATTAAAGGTCTCTTTTGGAAAAATCTGTCATCTGGTTATGACATTCTATTAGCAGAACAAGACTGGCCACCAGCATTCGTCATGGAGTGCCCTAGGGGAGAAACTGTAATTTTTCCAGCCTTTTCCGACCTCGTTCCCATACATTTAAAACATGCATATGCGCAGGAGTGGGTGGTTGCCCTAGCTCCAGCATTGTACAAAAATCATGTTGGTTGGGATGAGGATTCAACCCACCACGTGATCCCATTAAAAGTTTCCCCAAATGCTCAAAGGCAACACCCTATAAAGCAGGAAGCTAAAAAGAAGTCAGGGAGATCCTAGATCAACTGGAATACCAGGGGTGATTGAAAATTGCACTTCACCTATGAACAATCCTTTGTTTCCGTAATGAAACCTGGCAACACATATCGTTTAGTTTTGGATTACAGACATTTAAACACTTGCACAAAGACATTTGCAGTTCAAAATGCACACATAGTGCCGCATTAATGAATAACATTGTGTGCAAAAATACAAAACAACACTAGATATCTCAAATTGATTTTTCTGCCAAAATATAGCGCCTGAAAGCAGGTATCTGACCGCATTCAGTGCGTTAGGGTCCCAGCGACAATTTTGTCGACTAGCCCAAGGGTATAAAAATAGCCCCGGGGTTTTTTCAGCAAGAGTAACAGAGTTACTCCAAAATTTGGATGTAGAAGCAGTGTCCTATGTGGATGATATTTATCTGACGGACGATGACTTACTGAGGCACTTGACCAGGGTGAGCACCATTATTATGGGATTCGCCTCTGAGGGCTATAAATTTAATTTCAAAAAATCAAAAATTGCCCACCTCAGTGTCCTATTTTTAGGGTATGAGCTGTCAAGTGAAGGAAAAAGCCTAGCAGCTAACTTTTAGAAAAGTGTGCGCTGCTCCAACCTCCAAAATCATTAAAGAATTTACAATCAATTCTGGGATTCCTAAATTTTGGTCGAACATACATTTTGGATTACGCAGAAAGAGTAAAACCTTTCTACGACTTAATAAAACCTGATTTTTCAATCAGACAATGGATACAGGAACATACAAATATTCTGCGTTCCCTACAGGAAGACATGATAGCTTCTAAACATTTACAGACACGCGTAAACGTACGCAATTAGTGATCCGAGTTATAGCGGGTCAATGCGGGTACACTTATTTGACTTTCAATGAAGGCGAAACGGTACCAATCGCATACAAATCACACCTGTACACAAACGCAGAGATGCGTTTCACTTCAACAGAAAAAATCCTGACAGCAGTGCAGACCGCTGTAGCAAGAGAAAGAGCTCTGGCTCAGGGTAAGCGCATAATAGTAGTGACCCCAGTACCAGCATTAGAAGCTGTTACAAAAGCTAGCATTCCAAATGCGAAAGCCTTACATCCAAGATGGATACAATGGGCTAATTCTCTTACTGCAACGGATGTTGAATACAGATTTGATCCAAGGTTGAAAACACAGGCATTACTGCAATACGAACAAGAATATCCTCTACCAAATGAAATTTTGCCTCTAGATCAGTATGAATACATTATTTACACTGACGGCTCTGCTCAACCGGCAATAGGAGTAAGCAAGCTTACAGCGCAGCATGTGCAATTGTTAAAGGTCGCATGCACGATGGAAAGTTCCATCCGAGTTGCACTAAACGCAATCTCTAGGAGATTGCACGACTCAGTTGGCAGAACTAAAAGCACTGATACTGGCACTTGTAAACACGAACACGAATCCCCACACTGATTGTGTGTGATTCCTTTTACTGTGTACAGTCGTACAATTAATATTTACATCATTGGGAACAAAACGGGTTCAAAGATGCAAAAGGTGGCACAATTAAGCATAAAATGCTATGGGAACAGGTAGTGGAGTTGAGAAACGAACTACCAAGGGCTCACGTGATACATACACTGAGTCATCAGCGTGATGGCGTTCATGTTGAAGGGAATTCATTGGCTGATGAAGCTGCAAAGGGGCTGTTCGCTACAGCCGCCGTAGCTACAGTTACTCGTTCAAAGACGAGGGTAGACGGCGAGATTATGGTAGCTGTCAATGCTTCACGCAAAGGCAGCACAGCAGTACCAAAGAAATTTCCACTCAAGTACTCCTACAAGTTAGATGCACAAAACATTCCATATGCTCAGATTCCTGGAGTGGGGGATAGAGTAATACCAAATATGGATCGTAGGTGTGAGAAGTTGGCCTGGCATATGCTGTCCACTAGTTATAGTGGGCACCTTGCACCAGTCCAAACGACCCTTATTGATGATAGGTTTAAAGACAACCTTTATTGAAAGCTATCCTAGTGGTAGCTATGGAGAGCAGCCTTCAGGCTAAGTCTTGAAGGAGTGTAAAGCAGCTTGGTTTACCAGATTATAACCTCTTGAATAACTAAATGAAAGGAGAACCACACAAGGTATATATATAAAATATATGTATTTATTTCTAAACACTAACTACTAATCTCTTTATGAGATTAGAGTCCAAGATACACAATATCACAGTATTAAAACGACAGTAAATAGCACAATATACACTGGGCCCCCAGGGGGCCAAAGCCATATATTAAGAAAGTGGTATAAGAACCACGACTTGACTAGACACAGTGCCATGAGCACGCAGAATCGCTGGGACCCCAAGGAACCACCCAAGGTAGTGACACAGGAGACCCACGGGGGACATGTGCAGTGTGAGAACACAGCCGCGAGCGCCGTAGGATTCAATGCGGAGAGTCGTGGTTGGAATTTTAAAGATAAAGGACACTTAGGAGAGGACTTTCAGCAAACCCCTTTAGACTTAAGGGGTTCTAGGCCAACACCCACGTGAGCACCGGAGTACTCGAGTTACCTCACCCAGGGAAGCCGGGTGCATAGGTGTCAAAGGGTGTCGGGAATCGTCGTCGTTTTCAATGGCGATCTGCTGCAAAGTGCTGCTGCCGTGAAGGAGGAAAGTGTCCGGGGTGATCCAAGCCTGGATAGAGGATGTGAAGAACCTGAAAGCAGAGGGGACAGAGTCTGGGTCACTAGCCAGTGACCAGGAGTGGAGCAATCGAATGCCCACCGATGTCGGGTGCTTCAGGTGCGAAGAGGTGAAGCTTGACTCTGCAGCCACGGGGTCCCGGAGACGTCGACGACAACCAGGAGCCGGATTCGAGCTGTCCCACAAAGGATGTCGAGTGCTGGGGTGTCAGTGATCAGATTGACCACAACAAGCCTTGGCAACAGCAACCCACGCACGAAGAGAAAAGATGCTTCTGTGCGGACCAGCAAGGTCCTGGGGACTCCCCAAGCAATGGAGAGTCAGGGCACGTCTGGAGCAACCACGGAAGCCCAATAAAAGTTAGAGTTGCCTTCTAGGGGACCCACAGGTCAACGGACCAGGGATCGCGAAGGGACCTCAAGAGGAATCACAAAATGGCGGCCCACGGAACACTCGTTTAGTGTAGGCCTGCAATCTTCAGTGCAATTACTGCTCGGGGTTAGGGCTACAAGTAACCCAAAGCTCTGCCTCAGGGGTCACCGGAAAGCTGTTGCTTCTGCAAATGGTTGCGGTGTCCAGGGGTTCGGGTTGCACGGTCTCCACGAGGGATACGGGCCTCAGACTTGCTGTGGGCACAGATCGACCTCAGAGACCTTGGGAACCCACCTCCTGTGTGGCAATATTCTTCAGAGTCCGCAGGAGCTTTGGAGATGCCAACCGGTCAGTTGCGTTAAAGGTGCCTGCCTTGCAGGGGAGTAACTCCTTTACTCCAAGGGAGATTCTTCAGTCATCCAGCGTCGTGCAGATCGTCAAAGTACTAGGTTTCTGGTAACAGAGTTTAGTCCAGGTGTAATCTAAAGTCCTGTAGTCAGGGTTTCCTACTTTATACCCAAGGAAGGGGTGGGACAAACTCTGGGGACCCACCTATGGGAGGGTCAGGAAAGAGGGGTGGCTACACCCATTTCCTTTGTCCAGTTTCGCGCCAGAGCAGGGGCTGTGTGCCCCTGCAACCGGTTTGAGCTGGACTATGCACAGGGACACCAAATGTGCCCCAGTGCAGACTTCAAAGCACTCTGAGAGTGCACCCACCCAGCCCCAATACACTAAAGCCTGTCTGGGAGGTGGTCACACCTCCCTGTGACAGGAAACCTATTGTCCAGGCCTCCCCTGCCGGAGTTTCGTCCAGCAGCAGGAGGGCAGATGCGTGTCTGTGGCTGCAGCATCCATTTTGTGATGCCAGGTTTCTGTTAAGCTGGTACCCGGTGTACCGGTGGTGCCATGTTGCTCCCTCTAGAAGGGAGGAATCATACCTCCCACCCCAGTACTGGGGTGGAGGTATGATTCCAAGGTGTTTGACACCAAACACGACAGTTTTCCATGCAGCCATTCTCAAGTTAGCATTTACCGCGGGGTTATAATGCACTTAAGAGTATATGGCCTGGCTGCATCACAAACAACCCCGGAATGAAGATTCCGAAAGTTGCAGAGGGGCTCTGCTCATGCATGGGCACCCTCTCACATGAAACCCAGCACCCTGCCTTCAGGATTGTTAAGGCCTGCCATAGGGGTGACTGATAGGTTTACATGTGCAGTGATATGGAGAGATATAGGGAACCTATATCTCAGTAGAAGTGCATATACCACCTTACACAGGCTGCTGTAGCAGACCTGTTGTGTCATTTTAAAAGGCTTCCCAGGGGTGGCACAATACATGCTGCAGCCCCTGGTAGGCCTCTGGGGTACCTATGCTCTGGGTACATAGTATACCATATACTAGGGACTCACAAGGGTACCCCAGAATCCAATCTGGAGTGTACCTAAAGTACATACAGTCAATTTAGAGTAGAAAGCAGTTAGACTGGCGTCCAGATTAGCAGGGCCTCAGTCTGGCTAAGTCGAAAAACAGTGAAACATCAGCAAAAAGTGGGGGTAACTATAAGAAGCAGATCCTACTCTCCTACACAACCCCCCAACGTCAGGACATTAAACTAACCTTGACCAGTTGAGTCTTCATGTTCTAAGTGGAAATATCTGGAGAGTCCATCTACATTGGCATGGTTACTCCCAGGTCTATGTTCCACTGTATAGTCCATCCCCTGTAGGGAAATGGACCACCTCAAAAGTTTGGGGTTTCCACCCTTCATCTGTTTTAGTCATAAGAGGGGCTTGAGGTCTGTCTGAACAATGAAGTGAGTGCCAAACAAGTATGGCCTCAGCTTCGTCAAGGCCCAAACCACAGCAAAGGCCTCCCTCTCAATGGCTGACCAACGTTTCTCTCTGGGGGTCAACCTTCTGCTAATAAAAGCTACTGGCTGATCCTGACCTTCATCATTCAATTGTGATAACACAGCCCCTACCCCAACTCAGATTCATCTGTTTGGACAATGAATTGCTTGGAGTAATCAGGACTTTGCAGAATGGGAGCAGTGCACATGGCCTGCTTCAGGTCATCAAATGCCTTTTGACAGCTAACTGTCCACTGAACTTTCTTGGGCATTCTTTTAGAAGTCAAGTCATTCAAAGGGGTCACTATGGATCCATAACCTTGACAAATCTTCTATAGTACCCAGTCAGGCCCAAGAAAGCTCTGACCTGAGTCTGGGTAGTGGGAGCAACCCAGTCCATGATGGTCTGGATTTTGCTCTGCAATGGTTGAACCTGGCCTCCACCCACAAGGTGGCCCAGGTACACAACCTGACTCTGCCCTATCTGGCACTTGGTGGCCTTGATAGTTAGGCCTGCTTTCTGCAGGGCCTCCAAAACATTTCTTAGGTGGACCAGGTGATCCTCCCAGGTGGAGCTAAAGACAGCAATATCATCTAGATATGCTGCACTATAGGCTTCCAGGCCTGTAAGCACTTTGTTCACCAACCTTTGAAAAGTGGCAGTGCATTTTTCAAACCAAAGGGCATCACCACAAATTGGTAGTGCCCACTAGGGGTAGAAAATGCTGTTTTGGCTTTTGCATCCTCAGCTAGTCTGATTTGCCAGTAGCCAGCTGTCAGGTCAAATGTGCTGAGAAACTTGGCTGAGGCCAAAGTGTCTATGAGCTCATCTGCCCTAGGGATTGGATGGGCATCAGTCTTAGTGACTACATTGAGACCTTTGTAGTCTACACAAAACCTCATCTCTCTCTTACCACCCTGGGTGTGAGGTTTAGGCACTAAGACTACTGGACTAGCCCAAGGGCTATCTGAGGGTTCAATCACTCCCAAATCCAACATCTTCTGGACTTCAGTCCTGATGCAGTCCCTGACATGGTCAGGTTGCCTGTAAATCTTATTTTTAACAGGCAGACTGGCCCCAGTGTCCACTTCATGAGTGCACCAGGTAGTCTGACTTGGAGTCAGAGAGAACATATGTCTGAACTGATTGAGAACTTGTCTGCAATCAGTTTGCTGCTGGTCAGTGAGGCTGCCTGCCAAGGCTACACCATCTACTGATCCATCATCAGGGTTCTGAGAGAGCAGGTCAGGGAGTGGATCACTCTCTTCCTCCTGTCCCTCATCAGTAGCCATGAGCAAGCCCATGTCTGCCCTGTCAACATATGGTTTCAGTCTGTTGACATGGAGCACCCTGTGGGGGCTCCTGGTAGTTCCAAGGTCCACCAGGTAGGTAACCTCTCCCTTCTGTTCAACAATGGTATGGGGGCCACTCCACTTGTCTTGGAGGGCTGCTGGGGCCACAGGCTCCAACACCCATACTTTCTGTCCTGGCTGATAAACAGTCAACACAGCCTTTTGGTCATGCCAGGCCTTTTGTAATTCCTGGCTAGCCTCAAGGTTTTTAGTTGCCTTCTTCATGTACTCAGCCATCCGGGAGCGGAGACCAAGTACATAGTCCACAATATCCTGTTTAGGGGTTTGAGAGGTAACTCCCATCCCTCCTTCACTAGACACAATGGACCCCTAACTGGATGTCCAAACAGAAGCTCAAATGGGCTGTAACCAACCCCCTTCTGTGGAACCTCTCTGTAGGCAAAGAGAAGGCAGGGCAAAAGTATGTCCCATCTGCGCCTAAGCTTTTCTGGGAGACCTTTAATCATGCCCTTCAAGGTTTTGTTGAACCTTTCAACTAAACCATTGCATTGTGGGTGATAAGGGGTGGTAAATTTATAATTTACTCCACACTCCTTCCACATAGCAGTCAAGTAACTAGACATGAAGTTTGCATCTCTGTCTGATACTACCTCCTTAGGAAAACCCACCCTGGAAAAGATTCCCAGGAGGGCCCTTGCCACCACAGGAGCTGTGGTGGTCCTGAGGGAATGGCTTCTGGGTACCTAGTGGCATGGTCCACCACCTCCAGGATAAATCTGTGCCCAGATGCTGTTTGAGGGTCTAGGGGACCAACAATGTCAATCCCTACCCTCTCAAAGGGAACCCCCACCACAGGTAGTGGTATCAGGGGGCCTTTGTAGTGCTACCTGCCTTACCACTGGCTTGACAGGTAACACAGGAGCGACAAAACTCCTTGGTGTCTTCAGACATATGAGGCCAATGAAAGTGAGGGACAATTCAGTCCCAAGTCTTGTTTTGGCCTAGGTGACCTGCCAATGGGATATCATGTGCTAGGGTCAATAGGAAGCTCCTAAACTTCAGAGGTATAACCAACCTCCTGGTGGCTCCAGGCGTGGGGTCTCTACACTCTGAGTAAAGGAGTCCATCATCCCAATAGATCCTATGGGTACCACTAGCACTCCCAGCTGCCTCAGCAGCAGCTTGCTGTCTGAGGGGTTCAAGAGAGGGGCAGCTCAGTTGCTCCTGACTCAGATCTGCCCTGGAAGGGCCCCCTGTCCCCAAGAACTCAACCTGATCAGGTTCAAGCTCCTCTGGGACAGTTCCTTCTTCAGGACTGAGATCATCTCCCTCAAGAGACTGATCTGCATTCTGAGGCAGGGGGGAAGACACTGCCTTAACCCTACTGCTCCTCCTCTTGGGAGCACCTGGTCCATTCTTCCAGAATCCAGGGCCTGTTCAGTTTTAGACATTTTTGCCTGTGACCTGGTCATAGCAAACACATCTGCAGGGATGCCCAATATTTCTGCATGGGTCCTGAGTTCAACTTCAGCCCAAGCTGAACTTTCCAAATCATTTCCAAGCAAGCATTCAACAGGGAGGTCTGCACTTACCACAACCTTCTTAGGGCCAGTTATCCCTCCCCAGGAGAAATTAACAACTGCCATGGAATGGTCTGTCCTGACATTGCTAGCATTGGTCACTTGGTACATTTCACCAAGTATGATCTGCTCAGGGGCTACAAGATCTTTTGTCACCATTGTGACACTTGCTCCTGTGTCCCTGAATGCCAAAGCCTCTCTTCCATTAATTAAGGGCTGCTGTCTGTATTTGCCCAGATTACTGGGACTCACATAGGAGGACATATCCATGCCTCCATCACAGATCAGTACAGCCTGAGTTTGAACTCTGACTAGGCCAGAGTCCATCTCAGATCCCAAGGTCAACCCTACTACACCCTTACTTGGAACACCACCACTTGGAGCTGAACTAGGGGGAACAGTTGCCTTAGGGGCAATGGTGGCTGGAGTTGAGTCTTTGGTCTTGGTACAATCACTAGTCCAATGGGTTTTCTGCTTACAGATTTTACACCATGGTTTCTTTTGGCCTTTTCCTTTGTTAGATTGGGACTCCCCACCAGATGCAGATTTTCTGGGCCCTTGAGAAGACTTCTGGTCTTTACCCTTCTCCCCACCCTTATCAGAGCTTTTAGAATCTTGCTTCTTAGAGTCACCACCTTGGTTCTGAACCTTCTGCCTCACCCTGGTTCTGACCCACTTGTCTGCCTTCTGACCCAATTCTTGGGGAGAGGTCAGATCAGAGTCCACCAGGTACTGATGCAACAGTTGATTTTGACAGTTATTAAGGATCTGCTCTCTCATGATTAAATTATACAATCCTTTGAAATCACACACCTTACTGCCAAGTAACCAGCCTTCCAGAGCCTTAGTAGCACAATCAACAAAGTCAACCCAGTCCTGAGTCTGTGCCTTTTGGGTATCTCTGAACCTTAACCTGTATTGTTCAGTGGTTAGGCCAAACCCTTCAATCAGAGCACTCTTCAGGACTTTGTAACTGTCAGCATCCTCTTCTCTTACAGTGAGGAGCTTGTCTCTACCTTTGTCTGCAAAGGAGAGCCACAAGATTGCTGCCCACTGCTCCTGAGGTACCCTCTGTACCTTACAGGCCCTCTCCTGTGCAGTTATCCATTTGTGGATGTCATCCCCACTCTGGTAGGGAGGGACAATCTTGTTCAGGTTCCTATGGTCATGAGTATGATCTCTACCTCTAGGGACACTGCTGCTGCCACCATGGGACCCTAGTCCCAATTTCTGTTAAGCTTTCTGAAGCTCCAGGGATTCCCTGTCTAAGGCCAATTGCTCTCTCTTGATTCTTAGCTTAGCTTTCTCAAACTCAAGCAGTTGGCATTTCTTCTCATAAGAGGATGCCCTTTTAATGAGAAGCAGAGGACCCTATAGAAGTACCAGAATGATTAGATTCCTGAGAAGGAGATCTTGATCTTCTTGGTAGACTATTAACCCTTCCAGGTGGGGTAAAGAGAACCCCACTGGGGTCTCCTTCCTCACCTTCAGGAAGAATTGGATTTTCCAGGTGGGAATCATTTTGATCCCCTGGCCAGCATCAGAGTCTGGGTCATAGTAGTTTTCACTACCTGGCCTTTCCTCTTCTACTGCCCCACCCAAATTGCCTGCCTCATCAGACCCTGGTGTCTTTCTGAGGTCATCTAACAGCAAAGCCTCTATGAGGCGTTGAGTGCTTGCATGTCTCCCTGTTTTCAGTCTCCTAGAGGTACACATATTTCTCAATTCTTGGAATGTGAGATTGTCATACCTAGTGAGCAAGGAGTCACTGACTTCAGGCCTTGAAGACATTCTAGTGTGGTGTGGTGTATGCACCTACCTACTCTAGTGGGAACTGAAACTCTCTTGAGTTGTAGAAAGGGTGTGCTAAGCCCTTGACACACAACTCTAAGTTCAGTAGAACTTACTGTATTCTAAACTTGATTTATATGTACCTATGTACCTATAGTGGTTTTCAGTTAGTCACTTCAAAGAGATTATCTGGTAAAGCAATAGCAAGCTTGAATCCAACCGCTGCACACCAATGTGAGAAGTTGGCCTGGCATATGCTGTCCACTAGTTATAGTGGGCACCTTGCACCAGTCCAAATGGTCCTTATTGATGATAGGTTTAAAGACAACCTTTATTGAAAGCTATCCTAGTGGTAAGCTATGGAGAGCAGCCTTCAGGCTAAGTCTTGAAGGAGTGTAAAGCAGCTTGGTTTACCAGATTATAACCTCTTGAATAACTAAATGAAAGGAGAACCACACAAGGTATATATATAAAAGATATGTATTTATTTCTAAACACTAACTACTAATCTCTTTATGAGATTAGAGTCCAAGATACACAATATCACAGTATTAAAACAACAGTAAATAGCACAATATACATTGGGCCCCAGGGGTGGACCAAACCATATATTAAGAAAGTGGTATAAGAACCACGACTTGACTAGACACAGTGCCTAGAGCACGTAGAATCGCTGGGACCCCAAGGAACCACCCAAGGTAGTGACACAGGAGACCCACGGGGACGTGTGCAGTGTGAGAACACAGCCGCGAGCGCCGTAGGATTCAATGCGGAAAGTCGCGGTTGGAATTTTAAAGATAAAGGACACTTAGGAGAGGACTTTCAGCAAACCCCTTTAGACTTAAGGGGTTCTAGGGCCAACACCCACGTGAGCACCGGAGTACTCGAGTTACCTCACCCAGGGAAGCCAGGTGCATAGGTGTCAAAGGGTGTCGGGAATCGTCGTCGTTTTCAATGGCGATCTGCTGCAAAGTGCTGCTGCCGTGAAGGAGGAAAGTGTCCAGGGTGATCCAAGCCTGGATCGAGGATGTGAAGAACCTGAAAGCAGAGGGGACAGAGTCTGGGTCACTAGCCAGTGCCCAGGAGCGGAGCAATCGAATGCCCACCGATGTCGGGTGCTTCAGGTGCAAAGAGGTGAAGCTTGACTCTGCAGCCACGAGGTCCCGGAGACGTCGACGACAACCAGGAGCCGGATTCGAGCTGTCCCATGAAGGATGTCGAGTGCTGGGGTGTCGGTGATCGGATTGACCACAACAAGCCTTGGCAACAGCAACCCACGCAGGAAAAAAAAAGATGCTTCGGTGCGGACCAACAAGGTCCTGGGGACTCCCCAAGCAATGGAGAGTCAGGGCAGGTCTGGAGCAACCAGTGAAGCCCAATAAAAGTTAGAGTTGCCTTCTTGGGGACCCACAGGTGAACGGACCATGGATCGCGAAGGGACCTTGAGAGGAATCACAAAATGGCGGCCCACCTAACACTCATTGAGTGTAGGCCTGCAATCTTCAGTGTAATTACTGCTCGGGGTCAGGGCTACAAGTAACCCAAAGCTCAGCCTCGGGGGTTGCCGGAAAGCTGATGCTTCTGCAAATGGTTGCGGTGTCCAGGGGTTCAGGTTGCACGGTCTCCACGAGGGATACGGGCCTCAGACTTGCTGTGGGCACAGATCAACCTCAGAGACCTCGGGAACCCACCTCCTGTGTGGCAATATTCTTCAGAGTCCGCAGGAGCTTTGGAGATGCCAACCGGTCAGTTGCGTTAAAGGTGCCTGCCTTGCAGGGAAGTAACTCCTTTACTCCAAGGGAGATTCTTCAGTCATCCAGCATCATGCAGATCGTTGAAGTACTTGGTATCTGGTAACAGAGTTTAGTCCAGGTGTAATCTAAAGTCCTGTAGTCAGGGTTTCCTACTTTATACCCAAGGAAGGGGTGGGACAAACTCTGGGGACCCACCTATGGGAGGGTCAGGAAAGAGGGGTGGCTACACCCATTTCCTTTGTCCAGTTTCACGCCAGAGCAGGGGCTGTGTGCCCCTGCAACCGGTTTGAGCTGGACTATGCACAGGGACACCAAATGTGCCCCCAGTGCAGACTTCAAAGCACTCTGAGAGTGCACTCACCCAGCCCCAATACACTAAAGCCTGTCTGGGAGGTGGTCACACCTCCCTGTGACAGGAAACCTATTGTCCAGGCCTCCCCTGCCGGAGTTTCGTCCAGCAGCAGGAGGGCAGACGCGTGTCTGTGGCTGCAGCATCCATTTTGTGATGCCAGGGTTCTGTTAAGCTGGTACCGGGTGTACCGGTGGTGCCATGTTGCTCCCTCTAGAAGGGAGGAATCATACTTCCCCCCCAGTACTGGAGTGGAGGTATGATTCCAAGGTGCTTGACACCAAACACGACAGTTTTCTATGCAGCCATTCTCAAGTTAGCATTTACCGCGGGGTTATAATGCACTTAAGAGTATATGGTCTGGCTGCATCACAAACAACCCCGGAATGAAGATTCCGAAAGTTGCAGAGGGGCTCTGCTCATGCATGGGCACCCTCTCACATGAAACCCAGCACCCTGCCTTCAGGATTGTTAAGGCCTGCCATAGGGGTGACTGATAGGTTTACATGTGCAGTGATATTTAGAGATATAGGGAACCTATATCTCAGTAAGGGGTGCATATACCACCTTACACAGGCTGCTGTAGCAGACCTGTTGTGTCATTTTAAAAGGCTTCCCAGGGGTGGCACAATACATGCTGCAGCCCCTGGTAGGCCTCTGGGGTACCTATGCCCTGGATACATAGTATACCATATACTAGGGACTCACAAGGGTACCCCAGAATCCAATCTGGAGTGTACCTAAAGTACATACAGTCAATTTAGAGTAGAAAGCAGTTAGACTGGGGTCCTGATTAGCAGGGCCTCAGTCTGGCTAAGTCGAAAAACAGTGAAACATCAGCAAAAAGTGGGGGTAACTATAAGAAGCAGATCCTACTCTCCTACACAAGGCAAGGCTTAATTTTAGCAGCACACGAGGGTTTGGGTTCTGCGCATACAGGCGTTACAGCGACTATTTCTTTATTGAAACAGCGCTACTGGTGGCCAGGGTTAACAAAGCAGACTATAGACTATGGGGCCGATTCCGATTCGGGCCGGAAAACATACAGACCGACTCGGTACGGGAATGTTGTCCGACCGACACGTACCGGCGCTGCCCGACCCGCGTAGTACGATGAAATGCATGTGAATCCCGACCGACTCGTACGGAACACAAGCCGAACGACCGAACCGCACGGAAACAAGCTATACGGCCGGGAAACAACGCGAATCGAACCGACCGACACGCACCAGGAATGAACCCGACCGAAACGTACCCGCGAACTCCGACCCGCGCAGTACGATGCAATGCGTGGAAAACCAGACCGAGTCGCACGGAGCCCAAGCCGTACGACCGACACGCATACAAAACCCAGCCGAAGCAACCCAATACTCCGCGACCGACGCGTACGCCGCACATGAAACCCAGCAGGAACACAGCTTGAAAGACTCGGAGAAGCCCGCACGAGCCAACTGCAGCGTCCTACTCGGTCAGTAGAACGTCTCCTACATGCCTAAAAAACTCAAAGGAAAAAATCCAAAAAAAAGGGCCAAACAAGCAATGACAAAGTCAATAAATACAGGGGGAAAAAACATGGAACAAGGACACACCCACAACTCCACCCATATAAAGGCCACAAATCCCTACCATGATCCTTTGCAAATACAACTGACCTGCCAGCACAGAACACCATCAGACAGCAACCACAGACACACTCACAACTCATCCATCACACAAGCCACACACCATTAGCACCTCCCAAATAGCACCCTCACATACACCCAGCAAAACCTACACTCACCCACCCTCACTTGCACACTCACACACACATCAATCCCCACCACCACCCATCACCATGCCCCCAAAGAAGAATCCAAAGTTCCTAGACAGTGAATTGGAAGTCCTGGTAGATGAGATCCTCAGGGTAGAGCCACAGTTGTTTGGTACATTGGTCCAACAGACCCCCATGTCGCAGAAAACCAAGATGTGGGAGAGGATCGTCGACAGGGTGAACGCACAATCACCATGTTTGCGCACAAAGGAAGACATCCAGAACAGGTGGTATGATGTGCGCAGGAGGGTCAAGGACCTACTCAAGAAGGATTACGCCGTGAGTCAGCGCACCGGCAGTGGCCCTCCTGCCAAACCACTATACCTCAGGCCCTGGGAGGAGAAGGTGCGGGCCATCCTACCACCAGTGAGCGTATATGGACTATTAAACATCCCAGAGCCTGGTGAGTACACAACCAATATACACAATATTGTGTGACAATACACACACATCACTGTCAAGGGGATAGTCAAACCATGCACCCTTAGCAAATCCACAGCAACCAAAAGATAATCATCCCAAGATGTGTATGTTAGTCAGATAAACACAATACATGCCATCTCATAGTGACATGTAACTGTGTCATGACATGTACAAACCTAACAACAAATAGAGCAAGGCAGTGGCACAAATATAACCAACAAACACAGTCAGATATTTTGCCACCACTAGAACACCACCTCACAGGGAAGCTCACTGAAAGGAAGGAATTCTGTGTATGCTGGTGAAGTGAGTGTAGCCAATAGCATGATGGGAGTTGTAGTCACAGATATTGGTCACCCTCACAATTTGCACATCAACACCACTCTGAACCATGCTCACATCACAGGGAGTGGAAAAGAACTGACAAGATGGCTGACACTGGCTACTGCTGTGGGGAGCACAAGGCCCTGCTGGCAACTGTGCACCAACCAACAGCAGGACACCACTGACTGACATCCTGAAAGACAACTTGCACTCCCTGCAATGGAAGCACGTTCCATGGTGGGATATCTGGCTGGGTGGGAAGGAGGACTGACAGCTCTGACCATAGTTACCAGCAGCTTTTCTCACACACCCCTTATCACAAACTCCACACAACTCACCTGGGAGAATGCATTGCCTCACACTCTAATTAAATATCCCACAAAGAACTACCACACTGGGTTATGCTGTGTGAAGCATAGGGACACTTTTGGGATTTGTAGCCAAACAAACGCCAGGACAACACTGTCAGCCATCCTGTCAGCACAGGCACACTAACCCACAGGGAAGCAGAGTCAAAAGGAAGGAAGTATGGGCATGCTGGGAAGGGGGTGTAGGCAATAGCATGATGGGAGTGGTAGTCACAGCTCAACATCCCCCACCCACATGGCCCAGCAAGCTCACACTGAAGCATGCACACCTCACAGGGAGTGAAAAGCCACTTCAAAGATGTCTGACAATGGTGCTCTGTTGTGGGGAGCACAAGGCCCTGCTGGGAACTGTGCACCAACCAACAGCAGGACACCACTGACTGACATCCTGAAAGCCAACTTGCACTCCCTGCAATGGAAGCACGTTTCATGGTGGGATGTCTGGCCTGGGGGAGGAGGAGTACCAGCTCCGACTACAGCTACCAGCAGGCCCTTACACACACACCACTTCCACTAACTCCAAACAACACACCTGGGACCGTGCTCTACAAGAGAGTGAGTGAAAAGCCACTTCCAAGATGTCTGACACTGGCCTCAGCTGTGGGGAGCACAAGGCCCTGCTGGGAACTGTGCACCAACAAACAACAGGACCACACTGTCAGCCATCTTGCCATTGCTGTCACACTCACACACAGTGAAGTCGACTCAAAAGGAAGGAAGTATGGGCATGCTGGGAAGGGGGTGTAGGCAATAGCATGATGGGAGTGGTAGTCACAGCTCAACATCCCCCACCCACATGGCCCAGCAAGCTCACACTGAAGCATGCACACCTCACAGGGAGTGAAAAGCCACTTCAAAGATGTCTGACACTGGCCTCAGCTGTGGGGAGCACAAGGCCCTGCTGGGAACTGTGCACCAACAAACAACAGGACCACACTGTCAGCCATCTTGCCATTGCTGTCACACTCACACACAGTGAAGTCCACTCAAAAGGAAGGAAGTATGTGCATGCTGGGAAGGGGGGTGTAGGCAATAGCATGATGGGAGTGGTAGTCACAGCTCAACATCCCCCACCCACATGGCCCAGCAAGCTCACACTGAAGCATGCACACCTCACAGGGAGTGAAAAGCCACTTCAAAGATGTCTGACAATGGTGCTCTGTTGTGGGGAGCACAAGGCCCTGCTGGGAACTGTGCACCAACCAACAGCAGGACACCACTGACTGACATCCTGAAAGCCAACGTGCACCCACTGCAAGTGTGGCATGCTTCATGGTGGGATAACTGGGCTGGGGGGAGAAGGAGGTCCGGATGTCAACCAAATACCACCAATGCTGGTCATGCACACACCTCAACATCCACATTGAAATGCATCAGGTTGGCAGGACAATGAGCCACACCAATATCAACCTCTGACTGTGACAACTTAGGACAATGCAATGTACAGGGCCGCATCCAGAGGTACAGTCACAACTGTCATGTGTTTGAACCATTGATGCCTGCAGAAACATAACATACATTGTGTGTCTCTTCCAAAAACAGGTGATGATGGGGAAACAGCAGCAGATGAGGAGGAGTCCCTGTCCCAGGCTCCGGGGGACCCTGAGCTCTCTGGTGTGGAACTGCCTCTGCCCTCATCGGATGGCGAAGACCAACCTGGCACCTCCGGTGTGAGTCATCATGCAGCACCAGCAGGACCACCATCTGCACCCCCTGCACCCATTCCTCCAACATCTGCCAACACACAGACCACCCCCGCCGACACGGACAGACCAAGGACACTGAATGACAACAGCACAGGGACCACAGCCCACCATGAAGCAACGGACAACAACCCCAGTACCAACCCCCAAGGGGGCCGAGGGTCACCTGTGCGTGCCACGGCAGCTCCCGCACGTGTGTCCAGGGGTGGTGGGAGGGGTGGTAGGCAGAGGTCGCTGTTTGCAGAGGGGTCTGGACTGCATGATGACCCACAACTGGCACGCATTGCTGATGCGTACCAGAATAGCACCGGAGAGGTCAGCCAGGTAGTGGGGATCCTCAAGGACATTCAACAGCAGCAGGCTGCCCATCATGCCCGCTTGGACTCCCACATGTCCCGTGTGGAGACACACATGTCCCGTGTGGAGACACACATGTCTGGCATGGAGTCCAAGTGGGACACATTGGAAGAACTGACAGCGGTGCAGAGGGACATATTGACATGCCTCTGCCAGATTAGCACCAACATAACACACCTACCTGTGTGCCCACAACATCTGGTGCCGCAACAACTGCAACTGCCACAGGGAGGGAGGATGACTCTGGTGGAGAGTCCTCTGCACCGCAGCGGCCTGCATGTGAGGGTCCCCCCAGAAAGAAGAGGGGTCGTCCGAGGAAGGACAACTGAGAGGCCGATGGCCATGTACATCCCCCAGGAACCCAACACCTGTTCTGGAAATTCTCCTTTGTGTGCAAACTGTTCACCCTGTCGAATGCAACACAACTCTCCCACATGACATGGGGAGTTTAAGTTGGACTAATGTATCAGATGACTGTGGACTTTACTCAGGACATTTCTGCTACCAACACTTCCAACTCATCTGGGAACTTTGGATTCCAATACCAATGGACAGCACCCACCATCCTGTGCACTATCCTCACACATGTATGTAAATAAACTCACTAATACACCATACTTGCCTCTGTTGTGATTCCAACGTTGTTTTTGTCATGGAGATGATGATCTGCTAAATGACACTGTGCATACTAACTGCCACAGCAAGTTCAACACCGTCATGTGAGTCATGGCGACGTGACACATATGAGGGAGACACACCACTAGGGCTACACAACACATAGACACCAGGGCCATCTGACTCATCGCCTACACTGATGTTGCCAGGAAATACAGTGGAATGCACAGACACCACACCTATTCAGAGTCTGTGTTAACTAGCCCACAGGTGCAGTAAGCAAATGTCAGTCAGATGTGTGACCACAGACAACGCACATCCCAAAGTGAAGCACAGGTTTATTACACATTTGTAACATGTTGTTTCCACTACAAATGCAAGGTAATCCCACGTGGCAGTGGCCACACAGTCAAAAAGTGTAGAAGAAATAAAGTCCAGGGGTGTGTGGCACATCACCTGTAGGGAAACGACTGCTGCCACCCTGAAAGCTGAATCATGGTGTCGGGGGATCCAAGTTGACCAAACAACTCTGAAAGCACCCTGTGAAGGACAGACATGACACACAGTCAAAAGCACTGAAGAACAGGACAGAGACGCAATACTCATGCCCAATACATGTCACAAGATACCTACACAAAACCAAGTTAGCATGTCAACACTGTTGGGGAGTACAGACTACCTGTAAGGACACATCGCTGCACGCATCCAGTCAAGTAGCACATGGCCACACTCAAACAGCACCAGAGCACCACCCACACATATCATGCAAACTCACATCATTGACATGACATCTCTGGATACTCACATTCAGCTGAAGAAGTTGGTGATGAGCTGTGTGCGGACATCACCCTCATCATCATCATCATCACTGGCATCGTGGCCCAGGCCAGGATCCTCCACAGGTGGCGGATGTTGGTCATCGTCATCCAGGATGAGAGGTAACTCCTTCCGCACTGTCAGGTTGTGTAGCATGCAGCAGACGATGACAATCTTGCACACGTTTGCTGGGGCATATGGGAGGGCCCCTACTGTCTTGTCTAGGCAGCGGAAGCGGCTCTTCAGGAGACCAAATGTCCGCTCGATCACTCTCCTGGTCCGGGAATGGTCTATGGACAGCTGGTGCCCTGCAGTGCATAGGTGAAGAAAGAAAGATTGTCAGTCACCCCACATATGTGCCATTGACCATACTCAATATCACATGATACATCATTACGAGACACAAGTACCTGATGTGTGTGCCGTTCTGTATGGACATATATGGCACCTACATGGCCAACATCTAACATCACAGTTCAACATGTGTTGACAACAAGTTCCAGGTTGTGCTATGGGAAGTCATTAGGCTGTGTCACAGTACCCATTTACTGCTGTCACGTTCCAAACACACACCACAGTGACATGTCAGGACAGATGTGCCACAGGCATCACAGCTCATTGACAGGTAGATTCCCAGGGACCCTGTATTGCCACATGGACACTGGCATGGCGTATCATGTACACGTCAGCAAAACAACCATGACTCCCACAGGTAGTGGCCCCTGTTGCCTCTGCAGGACAGACATGGACGTCTGTGACACACACACGCACAACATCAAAGTCCATGCACAAACAACGTGGATGTGGAGACTGTCTCCCATTGTGCACATGGAATCAGAGACATCGGAAACACAACATGCACACAGACTGTGGAGGGCCATCACTATTGTGGCAATGGGTCACCCTGTGACGTACATACCTTCCCACATGGGACTCAGGGGTATGTGACATGACACTGACATACACATACACAACCTGGAAATGTGACCATGCCACATGCTCTGAAATGAACAGTTGCACATCACAGTGGTCATGTGCACAACACACAAAGGATTCTGTCCCCATGAACACATGCACAGCCTGGGAGTGGCTGCCCCCAAGTGCCACCCAAAAAAACCACATGTTGACCCCCATACACAGAAAAGGTAATGCAGCCTTACATGCCTTAGGATACAGTGTGGATAGGCTGTGGTGTCGTAGGTGTGCCCCTGAGTCCCTGGCAAGTAAATGTGGCTGGCATACGTTCACCAGTGACAAGCATGGTGACATATGCGAGTGACTTGTACAGGGACGCGTCGTACAGCAATGGACCGATGCGTGTGCACGCATTGGCCATTGCATATGATGTGAGCGGATACGCGTTGTTTTTCGAAATACGCGTTGTACAGCAATGGACCGATCGGTGCGCACGCATTGGACATTACATATGATGTGAACGGATACGTGTTGTTTTTCGAAATACGCGTTGTACAGCAATGGACCGATCGGTGCGCACGCATTGGACATTGCATATGATGTGAGCGGAGACGCGTTGTACAGCAATGGACCGATCGGCGCGCACGCATTGGACATTGCATATGATGTGAGCGGAGACGCGTTGTACAGCAATGGACCGATCGGTCCGCACGCATTGGACATTGCATATGATGTGAGCGGAGACGCGTTGTACAGCAATGGACCGATCGGTGCGCACACATTGGACATTGCATATGATGTGAGCGGATACGCGTTGTACAGCAATGGACCGATCGGTGCACACGCATTGGACATTGCATATGATGTGAGCGGATACGTGTTGTTTTTCGAAATACGCGTTGTACAGCAATGGACCAATCGGTGCGCAAGCATTGGCTATGGCCTGACATGGTAACGGACGCGTTTTCGAAGCTTTAACGAGTCGGATGCAGTGAATTCAGTTGGCCACCCACAACAATGTTGCAAATTAATGGGTGTCATGAAGTTGAAGTTTTGAAGGATGCTGTGGGCGTGTATAAGTGGTGCAATTCTATGGATTGGCCAGATTCAGAAGATGCAAATGACTTGGACCTATCACTTTGGACACATGGGACAGTATCTGCCTCTGCAGCACACATATAATGCTGGCTGTTCCCCTGAGAGCTCACTTGCCTGCACTACATGCTCCAGGATGACATCTGCCACTACCACTGCTGCTGTCTCTGCATCCTCTGGCTACTGCCCTGGCACTTACTGTGGATAGAGCCCCAGCCTTCAGCACTGAGGAGAACCAGGCCCTGCTGGACAGCCTCCTTCCACAGTACAGCAAGCTGTATGGGAAACCAGGGGAGCAGGTGAGTGTGCTGTCCACTGCCTTACTAATTGTGCATGTTGTCTGACTAGCAAGACGTACAGTGTGTACACCAGTGGCTAGCATGCTCACTGAGTAGTTGTCACCCCCCAAAGTGTGTAGTCACATGCACTGAACAGGTATAGTGCAGTAACAGTGCATTCCAACAAGGTTTTACTTCCCAGGCAATGATACCATTTAGTAACTGCTGGCAAACTGTTCATAGCCATAGTTGCACTACCTGTGTAGATCATATGCCCCTGTCATTGAGACATGTATATCCAACTGTGTGATGCACGGAAATGTGGCATGTGTAGTAATGGCCTTTTCACTTTGTCATCCTCACAGGTTGATGCCCACCAGAAGCAGGAGATCTGGCTGACCATCGTCCGGGCAGTACGATCTGTGGGGGTCTACAGGCGCAGGATCCGCAGCTGCCAGAAGAGGTGGCAGGACCTTCGGGGCTGGACCCGGAGGATCGCAAGGGTCCAGCTGAAGCTGTTGCCTCCTCGCAGGAGGGGCGGACACCGGACCCTGACCCCCACATGCTCCGGATCCTGGCAGTGGTCTTCCCTGACCTGGATGGGCAGCTGAAGGCCAGACAGCAGCAAGGAGGGGTAAGTGCTAGCCTCAACTGTGTACTATGACTGACATGCTCTATGCACTCCTTTAGCCTGGTTCCACTTCCACAGTACAACTGTCATGTCGTCCTGGACTCATGTCCCTCACTTGTGTCATGCCCCTCCTCATCTGATACACAGGTGTGGCCCTTACAGTCTGTGACTTAGGTCACTTGGGTACTGTGTACTTGCAGTTACCTGTGGTTCAAGTTGGGGACAGCATCAGTTACAGGAACTTTGTGCTGGGCTGCATGGGTGGTACAATTGCTCACATTGCCTGTGATCTGACATGTACTCTGGGTATGGCTTTAATATGTGTTCCAATTGCTGCTCTGACTCACCAAATGTCTGGGGTATGTGCCACACACCCATGCTGCTGCAGAGACCAAGGTAGGGGCCTCAGAAGTATGTACATCATGTGTGTGACACATGCATAGCCACCTGCCTAGTGTTCAGGAGTAATACCATGTTGCACATGGACCAGGACTGTAATGCCTACTCCGTACATCGAAGGCACTCTGTTCTCCCACTCCCGTGTGTCAGCATACATATTGGGCATTATGAAGAGTGCACTCAGGTGTGTGCCTCTGTGTCACTGTGGTGTGGCCTTGCTATTTGGACTCCTGGAGTGTTTAACAATTTGGGGTGGCCAGCCATCTGAGTTATGACTATGGGATCTGCACATAGGTCAATGCATAGGTCTCTGATCCCTTGACTGTGCACAATGTTGTATGAAACATTGAGGTGCCGGCAGCTTTGGTTCATTCTCATCAGACGGTGAAGTGCTCATGTGTATGGATTTGTGTTTGCAGTCACTCAAATGTCTCATTTGATTGACGTGGGATCATCTCAGTCCTCATTCTGTGGGTGGCCAGGGGTGCACATGTGCACCTGTCAGCTACAGGGCTTACATTTCTAAAACTCCCCTGATTGTGACACAGTGCAGACTGGTGTTGTGTGTATGCACTGCCCCTGTGACAGGAGACAGTTATGACTGACTTGCCAGACAGGCCTATGCCATGACATTCCAATCACAAAGGGTGATCCAGCAGTGGTGTGATATGTCCTGCATGCACACCATTGTTGCATTGTCTATCAGGACATGAGGACATCATTGTGTCTGGTGATGGAAGCAAAACCCGCATATCAACAGAGACTTTGCCCATCACTTTTCCTGACACATGTACTGAGTCAGTGGCAGGAGATGGCATGTGTTTGGAGTGACACATTTCCATATATACTCTTGGATGTCCAACAACTGTGTATGTGGTGCATGTGTGCACATATGATTAGTCGCATACAACAGGCAGCAGACAGATGGGTGCATGGACAGGTAGGATATGTGTGGCATGACTGACTGTCAGGCAGACAATGGGCTTCTTGAAATCAGTGTCAGCACGAATTGCAATGTCTAGCAAATGATGGCAGGGCTTGCTCTGTGATGTGCTGTACTTACTGTGGTGTGTGTGGTCAGTACAGGTGACTAATGTTGCTCTGTTTATCCTGATTGTTTGCAGATACATCCACGGCCACAGGAGGAGACAGCTCCACGGACCAAGAGGAGCGGCAGAGCCAGACTGGGTCCACTGCATGGGAGACCGAGGGACCCAGTGGCACGGAGGGTGAGGGGAGCCACACTGAGGATACCTCAGATACGACCACCTCGGCTGGGGAAAACAGCATCTCCAGTGAGGACTCCCTTGTGGAGGCGGGTGTCAGCAGACCAGAGGCAACGTCAAGCAAGTCTGTCCCAGCCACCACCACCATCTCACCCTCCCATCTGCTCCCATCCCACATGTCCGTGGAGGCTCCCGTGTAGGGGAGCGTGTCTCCTTCATGCCAGGCACTGCACCCCCTGCCTCTGTCCCCCCTGCTGCCCTGAGTGTGGAGTCTGTGGACTTGCTGAAACAGATCCATGTAGGGCAGATATCAATTCTGAGTGTCCTCCATGCACACACGGGTCTTTTGACACAACTGGTGTCATTCATGGAGGGCATGTCATCTGGCATGTCTGCCCTACATCGGACCAATCAGTCCATGGCCTTCTCACTGAGGGCAGCAGTGTCCCTCCTGCAACAGTCCCTCGCCCCTCCTACCTCTGCCCCATTCACAATACCCAGCACCCTACCTGTCCCAAGCACACACACACCGGCACCGGCACGCACCAGCACAGACACAAGCAGCACACAGACACACACACCAAAATCCAGACGCACACGCACGCACAGTCAGGGGACTGATACCTCACTCACAGGGGCTGGGGCCCAGACACACACACACGCATCCACGAGCACTGCGCAGTCCTCAGATGCCTCTCCCTCCAAAAGCCCTTCCCTTGCCTCACCTGCAACCCCCCCTCCTAGAAGCTCTTCCTCTGTGAGCTTGGCCTCTTCCCCATAGATACACCTGACACAAAGTCCAGGCGTAAGAGGCGACCACCACACACAGAGGGGAGTGCCCCTCGCACCCGGACACCCTCCCCCAGGCACAGGCAGACAGAGGACCCCATTCGTAAGTCCCCCCGGACCAGGAAGACCCCACCACCACCACGCAGCTCCACCACACAGTCTCTCTCCTCCATCCCCCAGGCCACCACTGCACAGGTTCCACCGCCACACCCTGCCCCAGGTTCCCCACACACCGATACCGCATCCCCAAACTGCTTAGGCCCTACCCCCTACCACTTGCTCTTCCACCCCCAAACCAGATGCTCTGCCTGTTTGTGCCACTGGTGTGGAGACCGTGTCCCCCCCCCCTGTCCTGCTCACCTCATCTGCCCCCCCTTCCACTCCCTTGGAGTTGTGCACTGCAGTGGAGTCCACAACCACCCCGTCTGACTCGGGCACTGCAGTGGGGACCCAGTCCACTCCATCTGACCGGCCCACTGTAGTGGTTGCAGCACCCACAACATCTGAGTTGTGCCCTACAGTGGTGCTGGCCCCCACTGAGTCAGACACCTCCACTGCAGTTGCCGGTGACACTCCTGCACCCACCAACCCTTCATTGCCTCCTTCTGGCATCCCCTGATCCTGTCCCTGCGGTGCCTGGCCTGCCCCTTGTATGCCTCTCCGAGGGGGATGTCCCCTGTCCGTAGCAGTGCAGGCAAGCAGTGGTTGACAAGTTGTCACGTATCACCCTGTTGGGACTGTGTATTTGGACTGGCCATTGGCCTTAGTTTCTTTTGGACTTCTAATTTTAATTTAACATTTGCTGAATAAAGCCTCTTTTTGTTTCATTGTGGTTTTTCTTTGGATGTACATGATGTAGATCAGTATCATCATGCATTTGCAGTTGTAATAGTGTTCAGATCAGGAAAATGAAGTGTTGCTGTGATGGACTCCATGTGGTCCATGGGATATGTGTCCTAATGTAGTCTGGATCTATAGCATCCTTTGCTGCAGTCTGAGGGTGTAATGTTCAGCATTTGACACATGGATGTACGTTTTGCATTTGTAAATTACCATCTTTGTCTTACACTGATGCACATCTGGTGTGCTTACCACTGTTCAATGTTTCTATTTCCTGACTGTGTGCCCATCTCCACTGGACATGCAGTTTAGCACATCAATGTTGAAGGACTCATCTGTGTATACAGTGCAACTTGCTTGACACGTGTTTAGGGTGTATGCAGATGACTGACGTGACACTCCCGTACCCAGGCTGATGTGAGCAGAGCCTTCAGTGTGTTGTAGTTGTTGACTCACTGACCGAGTGTTCTGCTGGCATGTTTGAGTCGTGCACAGACAAGGTTTGGCACAGCGGACCTTCCACAGGAGTGGAGAGCCCTCATGGCAGTGTGTAATCCCGTGACATTGGCTGGGCCCGTGTTGTGTGTTGTGTGAGCATGTCTGTGTGTGTTCCCTTCCCTTTTCCTACACAGGCTGTGTCCCTAGGGATGTTCCTGTTTGTGATGCTTGCTGAGTTGTCCTGTGTTCATCCAGCATCTTGGACCTGGTTTCTCCGGGATGTGGGTGCATGGCAAACTAATGTTCATGAGGTTGTCATCCCTAGTTGTCTTTGTTGTCAGGGCTGGGGTTGTGGGCAAACGCAGATGGGACACAGTCAGGATTCCCCTTGGCACTTGTGGGTTACACAAGTCATGTAATTTACAGTTTGTGGTAGCTTTCAGTGATTGTGACACGTTGTGTGTGTGACTGATGCCACTCCTCAGGGTCAGAGCTGCAATGTTGGAAGTTGTCTATGTGTGTTCTTTGTGGGTCACCTTGGCTTCTTCATTGGTGTGTGACTGTGGCCGGGATCCCATTGATTGGGGTGGATTTCACGTCATGCCCATGTACGGCGTACTGTGCAGTGTGTCAGACATTCGCGAGTCTTGTTGACTGGCCATGTGTGATGGGTTTCACACCTTAGTTCCCACCACCCCCCCTGGGATTGTCATGGGTGCATGTGCAATGTCACCAGTCCATGTGAGCTTCACAGCTGCACACTGGTGGAGATCAAGGTGTGTGGTGTTGAGTGTGTGCAAATGTGAGTTGTTGCACGGCTAGACCCCTACCTCCATATTGGCCTTGGCTGACAGGCCGTGCTGATTGATTTGTGCTTGTGTAGGTGTGATGGTAGTTAGTTGCTCTGGACACATGGCTGTGGTTCACTGTGTGAACGACATCTACCTTTGTCATCACAGTGGGATTATCATGCAGGCTAGTGTCACCACAATGCGGTGTCCCTGGGAGTAGTGCTGTGGTGGGTCTGTCTCTTGCTGTGTTAGTTGCTGTTCCTACAAGCTTGTGTGACATGTGTAATTTGGGCTCCCTCTCATCTAACAATGCCTGATTGCCCACATAGGGAAATCCGATCCATGAGTTACTTTTGTGTGGCACTGTATACACATCTGTGTAATTGGGATTCAGGCCTCCTCATGTGTTGTGGGGTTGCCTGGGGACACTGGCACACCCCCATCACCTGTTGTGTTTGATATGCAGTGTGAGGCTGCCTGTTTGTGTTTGTGCATCTGCACCACTGCATTGGCATATCTTTAGTGTTGCATTGGCTGTATGTTGATTGGTGCATTTCCCCTGCTGTCCCTGGGACTCCTAGGTCATCAGTCAGCACAATAATCATGGTTTGTATGTCCCATTGCTGCCATGGTATGGTATTTGTTCACCTCACATCTACAGTCTCCACAGGATATCTACATTTGTGTGTCCATTGGTGCAGATATGTGGGTCTGCATTATGATGGTCACTTCTGTCATTGTGTAATTGATAAATGTTGACAATGTCAGCCCCCATGGGTGATGTTTGTCTGCACATGGCCAAAGGTATGTCTTATTTGCACTGCACTGTTTGCCTCACCCAATCTATGTTGCTATGGGACACAAGCACTACTTTGCCACTGATGTGTTTGTTGTTGTGTGACCAGGAATCATCCATGCTGATTGGCAGTTGCAGCTTTTTCCATGACAACACTTACCTTTTGGTCACTGTGATGATGGGGCTTTAGACCCCATTGCCACAATGTTCAATTGGGCTTCAGCTATGGACCCCACACTTACATTTTGGTCACTGTGATGATGGGGGTTTAGACCCCATTGCCACAATGTTCAAAATGTGCTTCAGCTATGGACCCCACACTTACATTTTGGACACTGTGATGAAGGGGGTTTAGACCCCATTGCCACAATGTTCAAAATGTGCTTCAGCTATGGACCCCACACTTACATTTTGGACACTGTGATGAAGGGGGTTTAGACCCCATTGCCACAATGTTCAAAATGTGCTTCAGCTATGGACCCCACACTTACATTTTGGACACTGTGATGAAGGGGGTTTAGACCCCATTGCCACAATGTTCAAAATGTGCTTCAGCTATGGACCCCACACTTACATTTTGGACACTGTGATGATGGGGGTTTAGACACCATTGCCACAATGTTCAAAATGTGCTTCAGCTATGGACCCCACACTTACATTTTGGACACTGTGATGATGGGGGTTTAGACCACATTGGCACAGTGGTCATGGTCTGATTGCATTGTGGAGGCCACACACATTTATGTGTGACACATGTGATAGGGGGTCACATTGTATGTTCATTGTCATGTTCAGTGTTGTAGGCATTTGACACAGACTACACACGCTTGTCATGATGTTGGGGTGATGTCTTTTTCTGACATTCCTTATGTTTGAGTATGCTGGTTGTGTCATGCATTACCCGTCCTATGAGTGGGGATGGTAGTGGTGGTAGGCATCCAGCCCCCCCTGAGTAGGGGTGGTGGTAGTGGTAGGCTTCCAGGCCCCCATGAGTAGGGGTGGTGGTAGTGGTAGGCATCCAGGCACCCATGAGTAGGGGTGGTGGTAGTGGTAGGCATCCATCCCCCTATGAGTGGGGATGGTAGTAGTGACAGGCATCCAGGCCCCCCGAGTAGGGGTGGTGGTAGTGGTAGGCATCCATCCCCCTATGAGTGGGGATGGTAGTAGTGACAGGCATCCAGGCCCCCCTGAGTAGGGGTGGTGGTAGTGGTATGCATCCAGGCCCCCATGAGTAGGGGTGGTGTTAGTGGTAGGCATCCATCCCCCTATGAGTGGGGATGGTAGTAGTGACAGGCATCCAGGCCACCCTGAGTAGGGGTGGTGGTAGTGGTAGGCATCCATCCCCCTATGGGTGGGGATGGTAGTAGTGACAGGCATCCAGGCCCCCCTGAGTAGGGGTGGTGGTAGTGGTAGGCATCCATCCCCTATGGGTGGGGATGGTAGTAGTGACAGGCATCCAGGCCCCCATGAGTAGGGGTGGTGGTAGTGGTAGGCAGCCAGGCCCCCATGAATAGGGGTGGTGGTAGTGGTAGGCATCCATCCCCCTATGAGTGGGGATGGTAGTAGTGACAGGCATCCAGGCCTCCCCTGAGTAGGGGTGGTGGTAGTGGTAGGCATCCATCCCCCTGTGAGTGGGGATGGTAGTAGTGACAGGCATCCAGGCCCCCCTGAGTAGGGGTGGTGGTAGTGGTAGGCATCCATCCCCCTATGGGTGGGGATGGTTGTAGTGACTGGCATCCAGGCCCCCCTGAGTAGGGGTGGTGGTAGTGGTAGGCATCCATCCCCCTATGGGTGTGTATGGCATTGGTGATAGCCATCCCGCCCCTATGGTTCTGCTGTTGCTAGTGTACGTCATTTCTGCATCCCTATGTGTGTGTGACATATTTCGGGTACGTTTCGTTTGTTTGTGTTGTGGGTGTTTGACTTACCGTCTGCGCCGTACGCGTCCGTACCGGTCCCGGTAATAGATGTAGAGTATTGGTAGGACCTGCGCGATGGGATTCATGGTTGGGTCGTCTTGTTCGGGTTTCTCGTGGCTTCGACTCGTACTCATCGCTGGCTTGTTCGTCTCGTCGCCGTGGATCGTCTTGTGGCACGAATCGGAGCTTATGTACAGCTCTCCTGGATGCTCTGACGTGCCAGATGTAGCGACGGGTTCGGCGCGTAAGGAAGGCGCATCGTACTAGTCCGGCCGGAAGGTGCTGTGTATTTGCTTCCGTGCGACTCGATTCGGCGTTTATGGATCCGGCTCGGGCGGGGAACAGGAGCTGAAATGGGTAAGTACGGCTCGCTCGGAATCTGTGCTGTTATGCGCATCGTACTTGCTCGTTCGGAAGACTGTTCGAATCGGTTGGGAAACACGCGTTCGGCTTGGTTTTTTTCCGGACGAATACTGTTAGGTGCGCTTCTGGCCGAGATCGGAATCGACCCCTATGTCTTGAAATGCGACATCTGTCAGCAGATGAAAGGCTCCACCGTAACACGCCCAGCTCAGACAACATTACTGAAATCAGACAAACCTCTCGCATGTGTGTATTTGGACCACTGCAGGCCCCTACATTCTGATGGGTCCAAGAAATACATCATGGTTGCAGTGGATTCCTGCTCTAGATTCCTATGGGTTTGGCCTCAGCGCTCGGCTGACGCTCGAACTGTTATAAAAGATTTGCGTGTCTTTATCGGCACAAACGCAGTTGGCACGTTACATTCTGACCGTGGTCCGGCGTTTAGCTCTCGGGCTTACAAAGAGGCCATGGAACGAATGGGCGTAGCATTGCGGTACTCCTCTCCGTATCATCCTGAGGGAAATTCCGTTGTGGAGAGGAAAAACTGGGACTTAAAGCAATCTTTAACAGCTAGGGAATTAGGCAAGGGCGGTAGATGGGTCGATCACCTTTATGGGGTACAATGAGCGATTAATAATCAGCCAAGAAGCTTTCTAGGGGGTGTCACTCCTTACAAGGTCCTATTTGGGACAAGAATGTGGGTACCTGATCTTGATTGTGAAGGCACAGTGGCGGATGAAAAACCATTTGATATCCATGATCGTTTGGCTGTTTTACAGAATCTAAATAAATCCAGAGCACAACAAAGTAACGTGCTCCAGAAACAGACCGCCACTGATGAAGTCAAGGCAGTAACGGCAAGACCTGTCTGGATCCCACAAATCGGGGATCTGGTCAGAGAGAAGATTGCTGACAAGATAGAATTTGGGCCATCCTACAGAAAGCCTGTACCGGTCCTTGCAATCCAAGGCACAAGAACTGTACTTCTGCCGCCTCTTGCCGGAAAAAAGGAGAAAAGATTTGTCTCAATCGACTTAATCAAACCACACTATGTGGCCGATACTAAACAGTAGGCCTCGTGGACTCCACAGTAGCAGACGCCCTCCTCTCGCTACAATCCAAGAAGTCCAAACAAAAAGACTCATTACGTTTGAAGAGCCACCTGTACGGAATGAAGGACTAAGCAACAATGCTATGGAACTCGTTCCACTTCAACAAGAGATTCATCTTCAAAATGAAAATCAACTTAACAACCAAGTTGCAATCAGACTGACTACAGACATCTACGTCAACATGCCTCGTCAAGAGCAAAATCCAATTTCAACAAATCCCGATGCAATTCCAACAATTGATCGAACTGCTTCTGGCTATTTCATGAACTTTGATACGTTTTCACTGGATCCAAGCGAGCCGGAAACGACGCCAGCCAAAAAATCACACAAACAGAAACTCACTGACTTTTTGAACTTTTTAGAAAGACTTACCTGGTGTCACCTTGGATTGAAATATGGTATATCACTGGGATTTTATTTTTTCTTTTCTGGCTAGGTTTAATTATAACTTTTAGTATGCTTATCAATGGACGATACCTCCAGCAGAGCTCTACAGCCCAAAGAGTCAATTTGATTTTAAAACCACACCAGTCTTCACATCGTGAACCAAGAGACTTGTCTTCAGTGAAAATCACAGCAGTTCCTATACCGGACGGTATAGTATGGAACAAGATTGATTATGATATATTCGGTCCGACTGAACTTTTAAAGCTTAAACATGTATTTAAAATTTCTTTAAGTGATATCATTACCTCCAGTACATTTTCTGATGATTGGGACACTGAAACTGTAAACACTATGATGTCTGATTAAGAAAAACTGCAGCATTTCCGAACAATGAAATGTTAGAAGGTACTTCAGACTATGATACATTGTACTGTTACCAACATTATGGTCATCATTTCTTGCACAAATCTATAACACCTAGAAATGTATTTGAATACCACCAGTGGGAACACTGCCCAACTCCTCCAAAAGGTAGTTCGCAAACTTTTGCACAGAAATTCACATACTTTTCACGGTTCAACACATCTGACCCAAGGTCATTTTATTACAAAGTGGCAAAAACATCAGCACAGAAAATTATGTTAACTAACACCAAACAGATTTACTCTGCTTCCTTTATGGCCCAGTTGTCTACACAGGGTTTCGACCTATGGAAAGACGCTATAGATTTAAAATCAATCTGGGGTTCGAGGGACTGGCAAGTCCAGGGAACAGAAGCACTTTTTAGAGCATGCCTCATTCCACAGCAGATGATATTTCTAAATGAAACTGTGCAACAGACATACTGTCTTGGACTAGCCAAGAATAAGGAACTGAACTCACCCGGGTTTCCTACACCATCACAGATGGCTGGGGGGCAGAATTCAACTACACAAGGGGTAGGATTAGATGACATTCTCCAGTACAACAGATCAGATCCTGATTGGACGAAATGGCTGATTTGGCCCATTGACACAAACACTTGTCAACAGAGATTTCTGAATACAACCGAAGGGTTTAGTATCCATAGGCCAGATACACGCTATGTACAAAGACAACACCCAGGGGTAGTGACATCCTATAGTGTTGGGAAGTTGTGCCTTGATTGGCTAGAGACCTCAACACTCACAGAAGTAAAACATCACTTGACCTTACTCACATCTGATGTAGACCTTAGGGATTTTTTACTAGGCCCAAGGAAAACACGTCAGAAACGTTTCATATATGCTGGCATTTATGCCTACTATAATAAAAACTGGAAAATATCCCAACAGGAGGCCGCAGAAAGAATACGGGAAATAGAGCGTATTAACCTAGAGAAGGCATTAGCTGTAGTGGATAATGGGTCAACAACTTTGACCTCCAGGTTTTACTCCTTAGGCAACATTGTGTCTTCGGCAATCGACATATTAGAACAAGATCTGGCCTTGTTACAACACGGGCAATCTCAGCTACTTTCTATTATGATGCTAAGCTGGACGCTGCAATCTCTGCGTGCAGGCTATGTGCCCTGGCGTTTTATAAACACCACGTCTCTGTTTTCAGAATACAATCTGACTGATAAACAGACAGAAATGGCACAAAGGGGAGCCAAATATACAATGCTGCGTATTGAGAAACTGGAAAGGTTACCATTCACTGTAGCCGAATCACCATCAACTGAATGGCTAATTCATGGCCAAATCACTCTGCCGGTCACTACGTTTCAGTTTCAATATTGCCTTGAGCAAAGGCAGGCAGGCAAATATGAAAAAATGGGTAAGGGATACATTAAGGAATCTTGGGAGTTACCATATAGATATCGATGCCGGAATGGGGATCGAGAAGTGTATCTGAGTGGTACAAACTGCAAGAACGCTTTAAGCGGTTCTCTCATGTGTCAGGATATTTCACTACACGGAGCCTGTAACGGTTCAGTAGCAAACCTATCTTTTCACATGACTGGGACCCCAGCTGCAGTGATCACGTAGTTTTCGAGCTGCTCTCGAATGGGAGTTACTTGTGTCACGATTTGCTCCCTGTGCTCTCGTACCCACCACCAGGGGGCCGCATAGTGGGACTTTCCAGTCTTCTAATAAGCTTCCAGACCCTCCCCTGCATGCATATCCTGACTTCCAGCCATTTGGACACTTATTGGGAATTGACATCCATTCCCAATCCATGCTGGGTTTTGTGAAAGCCAGCCTGCTTATATTTGAAGCCAGCCTACTCATGCCTGAAACTCCATTACCCAGAATTCCCTGCTCACTGCTTTGTCTCCACCCCTGCAGGCCAAGGATGGGTGGAGGAATTCAGCTCACCTGTGGCTGGCTGCTGCTAGCCTGCTCACACCTGATGCATGTGATTACTGAGAGCTCTTTTAAGCCCCAGCTCCCTTCAGCCCAGTGTTGGTCATTGTAGCTGTATACCGGTGAGGCCAATCCTTGTTTCCAGTGTTTCCTGAGTTCCTGAGCTATAGCTATTCCTTGTACCTGAATTAGCACTGCCTGCAGTGCTACCTTGTTTCCTGAGTTATAGCTATTCCTGTTCCTGGGCTTCAGCTATTTCTTGTGCCTGATTTGCACTGCTTGCAGTGCTCTCTTGACTCCTTGTTTCCTGAGCTGTAGCTATTTCCTGTTCCCTTGAACTAGCACTGCCTGCAGTGCAACCCTGACTCCTGAGCCTTAGCATTCCTTGTTCCTGACCTGCAGCAGTTTCCCTTCTCCTGACCTAGCACTGCCTGCAGTGCTACCCTGACTCCTGAGCCTTAGCATTCCTTGTTCCTGACCTGCAGCAGTTTCCCTTCTCCTGACCTAGCACTGCCTGCAGTGCTACCCTGACTCCTGAGCCTTAGCATTCCTTGTTCCTGACCTGCAGCAGTTTCCCTTCTCCTGACCTAGCACAGCCTGCAGTGCTATCCTGACTCCTGAGCCTTGGCATTCCTTGTTCCTGACCTGCAGCAGTTTCCCTTCTCCTGTACTAGCACTATCTGCAGTGCTACTTTGACTCTTGCGCTTTTGCTCAATTCTTGTTCCTGCCCCAGCACTGCCTTCTATGCTACTTTGTTTTCTTGATTCCTGAACCTGCACTATTCTAGTATACCCTTGTAGCCTCCCCTTCTGTATATCCTTTTCCAGTCCCTGCCTTTCTTCCCATTTCCTTGGTTCCAGTTCTAGTTTGCTGTCTTTCTATTCTGCTGTCTTGCTTCTGTTACCTCGTATGTTTGTTACCTGCTTTCTGCCAAGTGTGCCCTGTGTTTTCCTTCCTTTCCTGTTAAGCACTCCTCCTTGCTAGCTCCTTGTCTATTGTGCTTGTGTTTAGTTCTACCCCATTGCTGTTACTGCCTTGCGTGTTCCTGTTTGATCACCAGGATCCGTGGGTGGTGTTTCTTGTTCACTGTGAGTATTGTCTTTGAGTTACTGTTATAACATCACCATAGGTATAAGCTCCACAGACCCTGCCTTTGCATACATATCCTATATGTGGGTATTTTCAGTCAGTATCTGTAACAGCAATTGTGGGTGAGGAACTTACTGAGCTTCAGTCTTACCGTGTGGAGCTCCTGAGTGCTTTACCCCACACCCCCTTTATTGTTAATGTTGTTTCATATATATGTCTTGCACATTCATCCTGGGTGTAGTTATTCTGAATGCTAAATTGCCTTGTGAGTGCCCTTCCTTTCTGAGTCTTACCCACCTTGTTCACTTGTACAGGCTTCCCCTTTGGATCCCTTTTTCTCCTCTGAGTCCCTGTATGATCCTGGGCAGCGCTGTACTCCTCTTTCTATGTACGTTTTCTACCCAGTTCCCAGTCCTTGCCCAAGTCCCTGACTGTGTTCCCCACATAGTCCCGGACAGTCCCTGACAGAATGACCAACCCACATTTCCAGGGTCACGTGTGAGGTTTCTTTGTGTTCAGTTAGCTACCTTTTTTTAAAACCCACCCTGTCAGTTCTTGCCAAGATGTTTAGCAACAGATCCAGAAAGTCTGCTTATGTTGACAGAAATCCATTGTCAAGGCAGCGCAGTTCTGTACACCCTATTAGAAAGTCCTTAAACTCTAGAGATCGATTCATGGAACAAAACAGACTTTTACGTGCTGAATATTATTCCCTGTGGTTGGCTGATCCTTCTATGTTAGATTTTCATTCAATCTGTAACCCTGATCCTCACCTGATGTCAGCCAGTGACTTACAGGATGAAAACGAATTTCTGCAAACCTTGTTAGCAGCAGAAAGACAAAATAGCAATTTAGAGAGTGGTACTATTAAGGGAAATTTTTCTGAAGTTTGTAACTTAGAGACCCCCTGTCAAGACAATGTTTTCTTTGAAGACATTTTCCAGACACAGTATTTATCAGCATCTTACCAAACTGGTAGTTCAATGACCCCAGTTAAAGCATGTTTAACCACACAGCAGCCAAAGAAAGAGCAGATTCATTTCATAACCTCTGTTTTCCTTTCAGATAATGTTACCCAGTCTTGTAGTCCAGTAAAGATCACAACACCGGATACTAGAGGGACCTTGTTAAATACTACTTTCAAAGTAAACTGTGATAAGTTTGCCAAAAGAGAGAGAAGACCTATTAAAACACAGACAGCTAGTAGCAAGTTTGAACAAAATCCAAGGATTAGTTCTGTTGATTGTTGTGAAGTTTCAAAGTCTACCGCTGTCCTTGTAGAAAAAGATCTACAATCTTCACAGGATATATTTGAATCAAGGGTTTTGGAATTGCAACAAGAGAATAAAATGTTTCAGACTCTGTTAAAAAACTATAACCCAGAGTTCAAGTGGGAATCTAAAACCCTGGTACAAGACTACTTTTCAGCTTCTATGTTAGCCTCCTTAGAAATAGAGAATGAAACCTTGCGCACTATTTTGCGGTCCCCTCAGAGATGGTCCAGTAATTGTGTGAATAATCCTGTGGCTGATCACTCGGATTCCACTCAGAACAGCCATAGTACCATGTCTCAAAGTGCAGTTAAAGAAAGTATTTGTTTGAATTCTGAATTTTCTAACTCCTCTGTTTTGCCTTCAAGCACACCACATATTGAAAAGTCAGAAAATGATAGTACTGTATGCTCTGATGCACCTGTACCACCTTCTAATGCAGAAGAAAATGAGAATATTTCCAAAGACCAAGTGATCTCTTGCCTGTTTGCTCTGACTAAGACATGTGAACTGCCAAATGGTAAAGGGAGTCTGCTCATCAGACGCTAAGACAAGCACTATTCTGAGCCATCCCGAAGAAAGAACTTCAGCGTGTTTTAATGTGCAAAGCAACTGTGAAGAATTCACTACTGACAACAAGGGATCTACTGTTCAAGGGCTATCGCCCTTTCCAGAATTTGAAGCCTATCATCCTTGTGCCCCTATGCCATCAGCTTGTCTGCTTTCAGAATCTCCAGAATCCTCAGCCGGCCTGCTGCTTTCAGAGACCTCAGCCGGCCTGCTGCTTTCAGAGACCTCAGCCGGCCTGCTGCTTTCAGAGACTTCAGCCGGCCTGCTGCTTTCAGAGACCTCAGCCTGCCTGCTGCCATCTGAGCCCGAGTCTGCAGCCTGCCTGCTGCCATCTGAGCCAGAGCCTGCAGCCTGCCTGCTGCCACCTGAACCCGAGCCTGCAGCCTGCCTGCTGCCATCTGAACCCGAGCCTACAGCCTGCCTGCTGCCATCTGAACCCGAGCCTACAGCCTGCCTGCTGCCATCTGAACCCGAGCCTACAGCCTGCCTGCTGCCATCTGAACCCGAGCCTGCAGCCTGCCTGCTGCCATCTGAGCCCGAGCCTGCAGCCTGCCTGCCATTAGTACTGGAGCCTCCGGACTGCCTGCATTCAGAGCACAAGCCCTCAGCTCACCTGCCTACTAAGTCAGAGCTTCCAGCCTGTCTGACTTCCGAGCCAGAGCTTCCAGCCTGTCTGACTACAGAGCCAGAGCTTCCAGGCCGCCTGCCTCCAGCACCAGAGCTTCCAGGCCGCCTGCCTCCAGCACCAGATCCTCCAGGCCGCCTGCCTCCAGCACCAGAGCTTCCAGGCCGCCTGCCTCCAGCACCAGAGCTTCCAGGCCACCTGCCTCCAGCACCAGAGCTTCCAGGCCGCCTGCCTCCAGCACCAGAGCTTCCAGGCCGCCTGCCTCCAGCACCAGAGCTTCCAGGCCGCCTGCCTCCAGCACCAGAGCTTCCAGGCCGCCTGCCTCCAGCACCAGAGCTTCCAGGCCGCCTGCCTCCAGCACCAGAGCTTCCAGGCCCCCTGCCTCCAGCACCAGAGCTTCCAGGCCCCCTGCCTCCAGCACCAGAGCTTCCAGGCTCCCTGCCTCCAGCACCAGAGCTTCCAGGCCCCCTGCCTCCAGCACCAGAGCTTCCAGGCCCCCTGCCTCCAGCACCAGAGCTTCCAGGCCCCTGCCTCCAGCACCAGAGCTTCCAGGCTCCCTGCCTCCAGCACCAGAGCTTCCAGGCTCCTGCCTCCAGCACCAGAGCTTCCAGGCTCCCTGCCTCCAGCACCAGAGCTTCCAGGCTCCCTGCCTCCAGCACCAGAGCTTCCAGGCTCCCTGCCTCCAGCACCAGAGCTTCCAGGCTCCCTGCCTCCAGCACCAGAGCTTCCAGGCTCCCTGCCTCCAGCACCAGAGCTTCCAGGCTCCCTGCCTTCTTGCCTTGAGCCTTTACTTTGCCAACTTTTTGACCCTGTGCTTCCAGTTTCCCAGCCTTCAAAGGTCTCAATACATATACATTCAGAGACTGAACCTCCAGCACCAGAGACAAAACTCTCAACATGTAAGCCTCCAGGGCCTGGGTCTCCTGCATACCTGCTTCCTAAGTCTCCTGCATGTGTATCTTTTGTATGTTTTCCTCCGGGGCCAGAACTTCAGGTCTGCTTCCTATCACCTCCTTCATTTTCAGCCAGTTTGCCTTTGACCTCTGTGCCTCCTGCCAATCCGTTATCTGCTTTTGACCCTACAGTCAATCTGCCTTTGTTTTCAGAGTGCTACTCTAGCCTGTCATCATCAGGACTTCAAACACCTTTAATGCTTCTTCTAAGCCCCTGTCACTGGATTTGGACTCTTCCAGTTCTACCTTCAATACTGCTGTTAATTTACAGACTATTATCCAACCCTCCAGAACATCACAATTTACCTTCAGTCCTCTGATAGCGTGCACTGAATCTATAATGGAAATTGACTTAATTCTTAGGAGCAAAGGCTTTGGATCCAGTTCCAGACTCCGGGAGACGGTCTTTGGAGGGGAGTACTGTCACGATTTGCTCCCTGTGCTCTCGTACCCACCACCAGGGGGCCGCATAGTGGGACTTTCCAGTCTTCTAATAAGCTTCAAGACCCTCCCATGCATGCATATCCTGACTTCCAGCCATTTGGACACTTATTGGGAATTGACATCCATTCCCAATCCATGCTGGGTTTTGTGAAAGCCAGCCTGCTTATATTTGAAGCCAGCCTACTCATGCCTGAAACTCCGTTACCCAGAATTCCCTGCTCACTGCTTTGTCTCCACCCCTGCAGGCCAAGGATGGGTGGAGGAATTCAGCTCACCTGTGGCTGGCTGCTGCTAGCCTGCTCACACCTGATGCATGTGATTACTGAGAGCTCTTTTAAGCCCCAGCTCCCTTCCAGCCCAGTGTTGGTCATTGTAGCTGTATACCGGTGAGGCCAATCCTTGTTTCCAGTGTTTCCTGAGTTCCTGAGCTATAGCTATTCCTTGTACCTGAATTAGCACTGCCTGCAGTGCTACCTTGTTTCCTGAGTTATAGCTATTCCTGTTCCTGGGCTTCAGCTATTTCTTGTGCCTGATTTGCACTGCTTGCAGTGCTCTCTTGACTCCTTGTTTCCTGAGCTGTAGCTATTTCCTGTTCCCTTGAACTAGCACTGCCTGCAGTGCAACCCTGACTCCTGAGCCTTAGCATTCCTTGTTCCTGACCTGCAGCAGTTTCCCTTCTCCTGACCTAGCACTGCCTGCAGTGCTACCCTGACTCCTGAGCCTTAGCATTCCTTGTTCCTGACCTGCAGCAGTTTCCCTTCTCCTGACCTAGCACTGCCTGCAGTGCTACCCTGACTCCTGAGCCTTAGCATTCCTTGTTCCTGACCTGCAGCAGTTTCCTTCTCCTGACCTAGCACTGCCTGCAGTGCTACCCTGACTCCTGAGCCTTAGCATTCCTTGTTCCTGACCTGCAGCAGTTTCCCTTCTCCTGTACTAGCACTATCTGCAGTGCTACTTTGACTCCTGAGCTTTTGCTCAATTCTTGTTCCTGCCCCAGCACTGCCTTCTATGCTACTTTGTTTTCTTGATTCCTGAACCTGCACTATTCTAGTATACACTTGTAGCCTCCCCTTCTGTATATCCTTTTCCAGTCCCTGCCTTTCTTCCCATTTCCTTGGTTCCAGTTCTAGTTTGCTGTCTTTCTATTCTGCTGTCTTGCTTCTGTTACCTCGTATGTTTGTTACCTGCTTTCTGCCAAGTGTGCCCTGTGTTTTCCTTCCTTTCCTGTTAAGCACTCCTCCTTGCTAGCTCCTTGTCTATTGTGCTTGTGTTTAGTTCTACCCCTTTGCTGTTACTGCCTTGCGTGTTCCTGTTTGATCGCCAGGATCCGTGGGCACAGCTGACTACCTAGGTGGTGTTTCTTGTTCACTGTGAGTATTGTCTTTGAGTTCCTGTTATAACATCACCATAGGTATAAGCTCCACAGACCCTGCCTTTGCATACATATCCTATATGTGGGTATTTTCAGTCAGTATCTGTAACAGCAATTGTGGGTGAGGAACTTACTGAGCTTCAGTCTTACCGTGTGGAGCTCCTGAGTGCTTTACCCCACACCCCTTTATTGTTAATGTTGTTTCATATATATGTCTTGCACATTCATCCTGGGTGTAGTTATTCTGAATGCTAAATTGCCTTGTGAGTGCCCTTCCTTTCTGAGTCTTACCCATCTTGTTCACTTGTACAGGCTTCCCCTTTGGATCCCTTTTTCTCCTCTGACTCCCTGTATGATCCTGGGCAGCGCTGTACTCCTCTTTCTATGTACGTTTTCTACCCAGTTCCCAGTCCTTGCCCAAGTCCCTGACTGTGTTCCCACATAGTCCCGGACAGTCCCTGACAACTTGATGCTAAATGGTCAAGGTTGCTGTGGGATGCTTCCGGGCATCGCATATCTGGTCACTGTTAACTCCAGGGTTACTTGCTGTATGCAAGTATTGTTTCCGCCACTGAACACAGTCAGGGAGGTGCCGCTATGGCCTTCACTGAATGTTTCTTTCATACAATTTGATACTCTGAGAAGACTGCAAGCCATGCTTTTACAGCAACCCGTGCCCTTAACCTCCGCTCGAGAAACCTATGAACTTCAAGTTGCAAGGACCTCGACTGAGATACAGGCGCTTATACGTACAAACTGCCCCTTTCATTTCGTAGAAATGGTGGGACGTATCTTCAATATGTCTGATACGAGCGGTATTGTACACCTATTTAAGACCATAGGGTCAGGACTGTTAAGCACCTTTCAGACAGTCCTCGGAGTAATCCCAAATTTTATACACTCCGTATTGGGAAGCGTATTTGGAGGACTCCCGCTTATCCTATTACTGGTTGCAGGGGTCCTATTCATAATACTACTGCTACGCAATGGACGGCCCAATTCCAGAGGGAATGGCGAACATGCTCCTGGAGCGGAAATACCGTGAACGCATGGTACAACTTCTGGGCATTTCTTGCCTGCAAGAACTCAATGCCTCCTGGTTTCTATCCTTTCGACCAGTCTGGGTAGACTGCATCTTACCTGTTCTTCGATGCCTGCTTTGCGGAGAAGAATGCACGTTGGATCTTTGTCTAACATTTCCATCAGATGCGCCTCCGGACACGGATGCAATGCTGGACCCCCTAAAGGCCCATGCTCTGCGTTGTCCCCAGCATCTTCCGATTCTGATGAACGCATTCCTTGAGAATCCACAGGTGCCGTTTGCTCCTGCTGGGTTAGGTGACTCCTCCTCAGGCACCCAGGTAACAACTGCTGCACAAGCTGCCGCAGCACCGACTGTTGGCAGTGCTACATACCATCTATGTGCGATTGACGTTCTCTGTGAGGCGTTGGATTTGTCATCTGCAGTAGCTAACAATAATGTTGTGCTTCCCAGCCAGGACACTTAGGGGCCGATTCCGATCTCGGCCGGTAGGGCTCCGAATCGGATTCGGCTTAACCGGATCCGATTCGGAGCCCTATTTCCCGACCGATTCGTTCGCGCGTCCGGGCGAGCGAGTACGATGCGAAATCGCCAAACGACTCGTCCGGGCGTCCCGACCGCTCCGACCGACTCGTTCCCGGGTCTAACCGCACCGTCCGACTCGCTCGGACTCGACTCGCACCGCGCAATGGAGACGTTCCCCGGCCGGGTGAGTACGATGCGCGCCGCGAGCAGTCCGACCGAGCCGCGCACTCCGGCTCCAAAGAGCAGTCGGAGCCGTACTTTGGGGGTCCGTGTCGGACCCCTGTACGCGTAGCCGCGCGAGTCACACACAGGGGGGGCCCATGGGTCCCCCCTACCTGTGCGTGTACGGCGCGAGTCGCTTCGCCGCGTACCCGCTGTAGGGGGCGCCCTTGTCCGCCTCGCACCCATTGAGTCAATGGGAGCCCGCGTACGCGTTGTACGACAGGCTCCCATTGACTTCAATGGGAGTCCGACCGAATCGAGTCCGATGGCATACGTGCGCATCGTACTGCACGGGTCCGATTCGGTCGGAAATCTCTCCGGGTCCGGATCGGTCGGAGAGATTTCCGGCCCGAATCGGAATCGGCCCCTTAATCTCGAATTGGCTCATCGCGTCCTGGGAAAGAATTCGGCTTCTCCACTCGTTCTCATAATAAACAAGCAAATTTGGAACATTTCCTAAATTGACACTTTCGCTTAAGAAAAGCATGGCCTTCTTTAGCTTTGAGTGACGCAACTTATATAGAGAAACAAAATAGACATTTCTTTTTTAGTGGCAATTGGAAATAGCTGAATTATAACATTTTTGATTTTTTTTTTTTACAATTTTAAAACCATGTTTTTACTTGCTTTTAAAATGTTTTTAAATTGTCCAGATTTTAAGTATGGTCATTGTCATCCTATTCGGAAGAGGAGTGGGTGTTATGTCCCGTATAGAGGCCCTAATGTAGACCCGTTTATACATGGCCTAAAATGGACGTATTCGTATTTGCCCTAATACAGTCATATTCGTACTTGCCCTATTATGGTCAAAGCCGCATATGCCCTATTACGGTCATAACTGTACATGTCCTATTATAGTCATGATTCCTTATATAGGCATGATCTTTCACCTACATTGGTCCTCGCTAGCACACAACGAGCTCTGAGGGCTGAACGTTATCTAGTCTGTGGTTTTGAATACAGCAGGGTTTTTCCCAAACACAGGCCCACACTGTACTCATCAATTATGCATGGCTCTCTAGGAATACACCACCTGCATAATATATATGTACAAAGTTCACCCCTGACGCCTTCCTCACGCCTAACAAGGGCCAATACAAACCATTCGAAGCAACTAGAGTCTTCAGGGTATAAATACACCACATCTTACCCCGGTGAGATAGAGGGAACCGAGACTTCCATGCTGACACACTGACCAGAGACGCTGAGGCTCCTGCATGCAGTCGCTCCAGCTGACAGCGGTCTGACACAGCCCTTGCGGGGTGTCCAACTCGAGACCAGGACGGGGTCCCACACTCTCTTTATACAGGTATGGGGGTTCGACTAAATCCTAGAAGGATTCATGGCTCTTAGACCTACACATATGCTAGGTACACTCAGGTACATCTAGTTAGGCATCGTAGGAGGACGCGCACTTTTCATAATGCTTTTTATATTCATGTATGTATTCATGATTATTGCAATATGGTAGAACTGTTCTATCCCTTCGCTTTTATCGTACTGCTGATAATATATCTCTGCTATTGTCTGCTGGTTTCTGCAGTACATATATTTTACACTAGAATAACAACTGTTCAATAAATACTTATTGAAACGCCCAGACTGTTTATTCTGTGTAACTCTCTGAGACAAACCGAATAAGTAAGCACGAATGACTGAGCGAAAAGTAGAAGGGGACCGATAGTGGATGGGGAAAAGGTTGTATTCCTACTCCATGATAGGGCATACACATAAGTTGTTTAAACAACTTATGTGTATGCCCTATCATGGAGTAGGAATACAACCTTTTCCCCATCCACTATCGGTCCCCTTCTTCATCATTCAGATCACTACCCACATGGTGGATCTTGATGTTTTGTTAACTACTGACTCGAGGAGGACGTATCCACCGTCAGTGTCCCTCGGGACGCTACCTCTTCACTCCCCTATTTTGTTTTTGTGAGCGAAAAGTAGTACATTGTTTCCACGATTCTGAGGAATTTGGGTTGTCACGGTCTAAGGTTGCCAGAAACTAATCTCTCCCCAATAAGAGGAGATTCTAGTGGCACTGTGAGCTAGATAATGCAAATCCGGCTAACATACGCGGTGGGGGTGCACAGAATCAGTCTATCATCAAGCCCACGGTTTATGTTATCCAAACGCGCAGGTCCTGCATGGGTACTATAGGAACTACACAACAGATGTTATTCTCCTGCTAACTCCAATAATCCTTCTCTCTTAACTACACCAGTTAGGAAAACATCACATTCTCCCAGCACTTTCAAACCAGTACTTCCTCCAAATATTCTGCAGTTTGCATGTTGCGCTTAGTCTAATGCTGTAAAAGTCGAAACACATTTGCTTACTGACTTTACTTTTCCATCTCCATATGGAAATTTCCTGGTTTCTACACTAACCTCCTAGCTTTGGGTGTATGAGCTTTATGGTGCTCTAAAATCAAAGTCACATTTGTATGCTCTGAAATCAAATCCACATTTGCATTTCCTAATATACAAGTTTTTTTCTGCCTCCTTCGTCTATGCAATGTAGCATCCACCGCAACACCTTTAATCTGTGTCTCTTCTACCATGTCTAAGACTCATAGCATTTGATCCAATATGTTAAATAATGTATTCTCACACTGCTTCAGTGATCTTTCCAATCCTTTTCCAGAAGACATTCCAAGTCAGAATAAAAAACTACTTCTGAATCCAGATTTGGGGTTGCACACACGTTGGCTTCAATTATCAGCCTTGAACACTCTACCCTCATAACTGACCATACTTCCTTCTATAAAAGCTTCAAAATCTATCTTCTAATACAATTTCTTACATGTTCCTCTTCACTGAAAATACTTTTTTTTTCTCTTTCATGCCTCTTCGGGCACCCCGTCTTCATATGCTGCTATGGACACCTTACTTCCGCACGTTCCTATGATTACCCATCTCTGATAAATCACAATATTCTATTTTCTCTTACTTTCACACTTTACTAACTTCCTCTCTTTAGCCACACACCCCATCTCTCCTTCTGAAATAGGCCAAAATTCCTTATCCAAGGACTCCCACTTTGCTATGACTGATTTCAAAGCTTTTCTTATTGATATCTTTATTTCATTATTTACCAGCTGTCTAATCCCTTCCACCTGTACTGCCTCACCTGTTACTGAGCTTCCTTGGCCCTCCTTGTCAGACAAGGTTTCTTTAAGAACCTTACTTATTTAAAATCCCTTTTCTCACTAAAATTACATTAAATCCCATATACCTAAAATGCTCCTAAACATTTTGTCGACTACTTAACAGTTCAAATAGCTCACTGATGACTTTTACTCTGTTGCGTCAGCCTGTTCTTACGGTTCTGGACACAAAATTGATGGACGGAATACGGAACAAATCAAAACATTCACCCCCGTCAAGAGATCTGGGTTAAATCCATCATTCTTTTGCTCACCATGCCACCCCAGTTCAGACCCAGCTATACGCAAATCAGTCTTGACCGTGTTCCTCATGGTAACAGTCCAGCCCGAACTGCCAAGCCAGGTCCTACCTGGACCAGAAATAAGCATCCTAGGACTGGTTTCGGGGTTTCCGCCCTCTTCAGCCAGGCTAGTTTGAATCCAGTGGCACAGTGAGCCCGGGACCCACGTCTGGGCATACCTGGCGCACTTAGGGAGAGAAAGCAACGGACACACAATTGATAGATGGAATGCGGAAAAAATCAAAACATTAACCACCAGTCGAAAGATTTGGGTTAAATCCATTGTTCTTTTGATCACAATGCCACCCCAGTTTAGACCCAGCCATATGCAAATCAGTCTTGACCCTGTTCCTCATGGGAACAGTCCAGCCCGAACTGCCAAGCCAGGTCCTCCCTGGACCAGAAACAAGCATCTTAGGACCGGTTTTGGGGTTTCACCCCTCATCAGCCAGGCTAGCTTGAATCCAGTGGCACAGTGAGCCCGGGACCCACGTCTGGGCATACCCGGCGCACTTAGGGCAAGAAAGCAAAAGACACACAATTGATGGACGGAATGCGGAACACAATTGATGGACGGAATGTGGAACAAATCAAAACATTCACCCCCAGTCAAGAGATCTGGGTTAAATCCATTGTTCTTTTGCTCACTATGCCACCCCAGTTTAACCCAGCCATATACAAATCAGTCTCGATCCTGTTCTTCATGGGAACAGTCCAGCCCGATGCTGATTAACCCACAACAGGATTCAAGGGAGTGACCAGAGTTTACACCTGCATGTCAACCATAGAGATAAGTGCGTCAGAAGGTTAATCCAGGACTCCAAGCCCTACTCTTTATGACTCCGTTATCAGCCCCATCTCTCTTCCTGAGATGTGCCCAAGCCCTTTCCTTGGATCTATTGATGAATCAAAGATCCCTTTGAAATGCACAGAGAGAGCCTGGCTCTCCCATCCTCCTGTGCATGTCCCTCCCAGCTTACAGGAATGCAGCAAAACACTAAATTGTCTGGGGGATTCTTCTACTCATGCTTTCCACCAGGCAGGCATGGGCTTCCCAAGATGGAATCCAAGGTCTTCCATGTAATGTACCAGTGCAGGCACACTTGCACTCAGTGTACATCCAGAGGACTCTTACTGCACAGCACTGTTATCCTCATGTATTATGCCAACACAAGCATAACTACATGCAGCAAACGCATTCAGTCTGCGCACACTGCTCAGTACTGCAGCATTTCTGTATTGTAACACAGTATGTTATTTTAAAAACACACACTGTCAGCATACACACATTTACCATGCCTGCACTGGACCACACTTCACCCCTTGTGTACTGTACTTTTTGCAAGCACACTACACAAGATGTTTTCCTTATAAACACTACGGGCCAGATGACCATTCCATTTTGCGAGTCGCAAATTACGTTTTTTGCAACTCGCAAAATGGAATGTACAACAGTGTCTGAGGCACTGTTTGCAATTCCCAAATGAGTCGCAAGGTACCTGTCTCATTATTATTCATGAGGCAGGTCGCAATTTGCGACTCATTGGAAATGGCCGGCACTCACAGGGATGGTGGCCTGCTGGGATCAGCAGACCACCATGTCTGTGACTGCTTTTTTTAATAAAGCGTTTTTTTAAAATAAATGCAGCCCGTTTTCCTTAACCGCTTCGCCGCGATCGGAATTCCGCCCAGGTGCTGGACATTCCGATCGCGGGTGTGGTCGTGACGAGCTCAGCTCGTCATGCGCACACGCCAACCGCGCAGCATGACGAGCTGAGCTCGTCATGAGCATCGAAGGGGTTAAAGGAAAACTGGATGCGTTTCAAAAAGAAAAATGAAACGTTTCAGTTTCATTTTTAAGAGCAGGCAGTGGTCCATGCGACCACTGCCTGCTCTTAAAAAATATTTGTGCCCACATTCGCAAAGGGGAAAGGGTCCCTTGGGGTCCCCTTCCCATTTGCGACTGGTCTACCACCATACATTGGCAGTAAAATGCAAATGTTTTGCAACCGCATTTCGGTTGCAAAACATTCGTACATGGCACTGCGAGTCGCTATTAGGAAGGGACACCCTTTGCACGCCCCTTCCTAATAGTCGCAAACCCAATTTGAGAGTCGGTAATAGGTTACTGACTCGCAAAATAGGGTTTGTGCATGCCACAGACCTATTTAGCGGTCGTACATGTGGTCCTACATGTTTTCAAACCAAGATTTAAGACTAACAGTAGCGTCGATTTTGATTGATTTTTCAGTGCAGGTAAATTAATTCACTCGCTCACAGCACATAAGATTGGCTCATACATTTTGAAAACACTATCTAATAAACCAAGATGACTTCTTCAAGTAGGTGACTAAAAGTTTGTCTACTGGCTTCTACAGCGTTGCAGTTCTGACAAATGCTCCCTCAAAGTGGAACAGCTGCTTCATGCTTGCCTCTTAGTGTTCTCTGCGTCACCTTGGAGATGAGAATTTCAGCTCAGTAAAATGGTCACTGTACTCCAGTGTCCTCCTGCTGCATCATCCTTGATGATGTCACTCTGTAATGGTCGCTGGAGTGCAGAGCCACATGTGTTCTATCATCTGCAGTTCATCTGTTCCGAAAGGCCTCTCTTCTGCAGTACGTACATTCTGATCAACTTTGTTTCAAATGCCTCTTCTACCAGATCTCTTCAAAACAGAATTCATGCTGAAGTTGTGCTTTAGAGAACAAACGCAAACTTTCAGGATATAAATGAAATGGGGATATAACCCAGATTATTTGTAATGAGTATTATCACATGAAAGGTTGCTGAGTTTTATCATCGGAAACCAACCTACTCAAATGTGACTTTAGCTGCCAATTTGGATAGCCTTGCACATCACAATTAGGAGCCATTGCTTCAGAAAATCAAAATAAATATCTGAAACTGCCTTTAAGGAAAACGTGCGGTATTTAAACAAAGTTTACTTTATTTAAATTAGATCATAGCTCTGGTGTTCTTTTGAACCCAGCAGGCCAGCATCCATGTGATATACAAAAAAGTGGTTCTGTCGGGAAAGACACAATTGCTTTGTACAATATAGATACTAACTTAAACACGTCAACAATTATAGACTGAGGGGAATGATTCACAGCCAAAGACTTTTTGTACGGAACACACCACAAAGACACAATAATTTTTTAGCCACACAAATGATCTTTGTATTGCATGAGTATCATGTACACATATTAATGAATATGGCTGTCAATAAAGCAATACAAAATACGACGATAAGGTGAGTTAAAGTGCAAGTGAAGTGACTAGTGATGAATAAATAAAGTGCTGTACATAATATACAGGTGGATCAAACATGAGACAATAAAATGATTATAGTATACTGTTCAATCATTAAAGCATAGATACACAGCCCAAATACGACTTTAAATTGGGGTCCACCAAGTTGCATGAACTAGTATAAATTTAACGTCGACGTTTCGACCCTAGGTAGAAGCGCAACTTGAATAAGCATCAGGGGCGGGTCTTCATCAGGACGGGGTTGGAGAAATTAAATGTTGACAGCCGCAAATGTTTTCAGGGATCCTGTATCAAGAATTGATGGGGATCAATCACAAGGAGACCTACACCAGGGGTTGTGGTCTCATAGAATGAATCCCGCATGTGCTCCACCAGCCGGTTGGAGGCAGGAAATTAGGTAATAAGGACGCCGCCGTCAAGCGATCATTCCTACGGGGAGCCTGGACCTATTCTGTCCGATATTTCTCTGCAAATGAACGCCATGTGATGGCATCCAATTGGTGTATGTCAACTCTTGTGACCTGCCTCATTAATATTCATGAGGTAGGTCAGATTATTACCCAATCTAAATAGAAATTTTGCGAACTGACCTAGTAGTACATAGGTCAGTTAGCAAAATCTTATTGGATTCAAAAAAAGTAAGTGCGCAATTTGTGATCACTTTTTGTGAATCCAATATTAGTACATGTGGCCCAAAGTCACATTCACCAGCTGCCATAGCAATTAATACACGTAATGAAGAAAATGTTTCCTTTGTCTGAACTGTGTAAAGCCGTGGAAGGTAGCAAGATTGGAGGTCTCTGTTTCAAATAGCAACAAAAACCAGACCCTGTTCCAGACCGAGCACTAAAATTAAAAAACACCTGGGCAATATGTTTGACACGGGAAACATCGTTTACATCGCTTGTAATACATTGCATGCCATTACAAAGCGGTCGTTACAACGACCGCGTTGTTACATCGCAAACCGTTACAACGACTTGCTGTAGGGGACAGAAGGTGTTGGATTTAAAATCCAACACCTTCCCTACTGTTGCACAGACTGGAGTTGGAATAGTTAATTATACTATTCCAACATCCAGCGCCCCCTACAGCAAGTCGTTGTAACGACTTGCGTTGTAATGGTATACGATGTAACAAAGCGGTCGTTGTAACGACCGCGTTGTAATGCCATGCGATGTATCGCATGCGTTGTAACGTGGCAGATTCGTTTGACACAGACTTCTCCTTCAAAACAAAATACAAACACAGTGGTCAATTTACATCTGTGTTTGCTGATAGGAATCTTATTGTTCTTGGAAACCAAATATTGCCCAGAACTTACCCGTGCTCTGGTGATTTATAGAGTGTACTATTGCAACACAATTTTCCCGAGGCCTGCCTAAACACTCGTTTTGCTGGACTTATAACTAAGATGTTGGATTTGGCGAAAAAAACTCTGGGTAGGAACATGCCAGTCCTGCCCCAAAAGGCTTCTATTATTTTCCACTGGATATAAGGATCAAACATCTGATTCTGTACTATGCTCAAAGCCATCTAGAACAGAGGTCCAGGCTCTCTCTACATCACTCCTCATTTTCCTATATAGACAGAGATCTGAGATAAGCATAATCAGGCACAATCATTACACAGAAGTTCAAAGGGTGAACATTTGTAATCACCCACTAAGAGTCTAGGATGAAAACTATGAAGTGCTCGCAATCCATTTTAGCAGAACCATCTCCTCCGATGCAGGAAATGGCAGAAGCCATGTCTGTGCCCATAGATTTGTTCCCACAGCAGAATAAAAAATCCAAGTCTCTGACTCAGAAAACCAGAAAGACAGCTAAAAGGGCATGAATTCCAGGATACACCTGTTGGGATGAAAAAGTCCTCTGCGTGGTACTGAATCAGTACCCCTGCCCTGAGCATCCAACAGTACTGTTGTCTGGATCCCTAATACTGATTTTTGTTGCTGTAGTCAAACACGGATCATGTGTGTGCGCGCCATGACAGAGGCCTCTCTTCTGGATTGAAGTCTTGTTGGACCTGGAGTGCAACTCTAAGCTCTATACTTATACTGGTGGAGTAAATCAGCATGAGCACGGTAGTGGCAGCATACTGCTTAGTGATCAGTAGGAGTGAACAGGTCATTTTTAACCTGTGTCACTGGAGTGAGGCCTACAGGTTCACTCACACTTTAAAGTTTCGCTGCTGTGTGCTTAACTCGCCCCTTGGCCTACATCAGTTAGATGTACAGTGAGCGCACTGTAGGAGTGGTAACTCTGCACTGGTTGTATGTATGTTTGGGAAGGGTACAGAACAGAAACAGAGCAGTGCTGTGCAGTGTGTGAATAGTGAATACATATACTGGGTACATGAATACCTGCGAGGAGTACATTACATGAGAGATGTAGTGCTGTGCAGTGCGTGTCTGGTGAATGCATGTACTGGGTTTATGTGTACGTGCGATAAGTACCATACATGAAGGGTATAATGTTCCGCAGCGTACGTATGGTGAATGTGTGTGCTGGCAGTGTGTGTGCCTGCAAGTGGCAAAATACAAAAGGCCACAGTACTGAGAGGTGCGTACAGAGTGAATGTGTGTGCTGAATGTATGTGTGTCTTTGATGGCACAATACTTGGAGGTAACACTACTGGGCAGTGTGTGTGCTGTGTACATACACTCAGTGCAAGTGTGCCTGTAATGGTACAAAGAGGACCCTGGGTTTCATTTTGGGCAGGCCAGACCAGCCTGGTGAAAACATGAGGAGGTTGAGGAATTCCCCCAGACAGGTTTGCATATTGCTGCATTCTTGTGAGCTGGGTGGGACACACTGGAGAAGGGAGAGAGAGACTCAACCTGTACACTTCAAGGAGTTCTCTTTGATTCAGTGCAAGATCACAAGGAAAGGGCCTGGGCACATCTCAGAAAGGATATGGGGCTGATAAGGGAATCATAAAGAGTGGGGCTGGGAGCCTGAGATTAACCTTTTGATGCACATATCATAGTGACTGAGATCCAGGTGTAAACTTTAGTCACTCCCATGGCCAGTGTTGTAGAATTATCAGCCTCGGAGTCTCCCCTGCTATGACAGATGGTTTTTCAAGAGGAATAGGGAGAGGGGAAGTTTGTACTTCCAAAGAAGCAGAACCCCAACATAAAACTTCAAAGGCCCAAATCCTAAATCATGTTTGGTGTCTGGAAATGGGCTATAAGAAGTAGAGGTTGAGACCCCAATAATTATAATCTGACAAGCAGCCAGACAGGCTATGTGAGTAGAAGAAGCTCTGCAGGACTTCTGTCTGTGACCAGGACTGAGGGTCAAGGCCTACTAGTCTTCTTGCTGGGTTAAAGGATATCACCCAGGAAAACCAAGACGACCTGCTGTAGAGCACCGGTGCCTGCCTGCTTGCCAATAGCAGTGCGTCTTGTGAGGACGAGGAGAACTTTGGAGGGAGCGAGTTCCAGTGTGGAGCCCTGTCGAGTGGGCTCTCGGTGCAAGGTGTGAGGAGATGGATGCTGCACCCATTGGGTCACTGCCATGTGCAGATTCAAGTGAGTGACCCCCGTATGCCAGGAGAGGCCTGCCGTGAAGATAGCCTTGAGCTCTCCCTCACCATGTCTGTGCCCATAGATTTGTTCCCACAGGAGAACAACCCCCGACCCCCCCTCAGGTCTCTACCGCAGGAAACCAGAAAGACAGCCAAAGGGACATGAATTCCAGGACACATCTACTTGGAAATGTGCAGGGAAACTAGGAGCACTAATAAAGAAAGTAGGAGGTACTACAGTCAGAAGGGAGTCTTTGGAGGTGATATAAATAGCTGTCAATACTCTACTACATCATCTCTGTACTCCTGGCAGGCTTCCCTTGTGTTTTTTTTACTGCTCTGCAGATGATGTCATTTTTTTATGTCTGAAACAAGAACACTAGTTATTCAACGAATATGCATCTTTCTTTCCACCAGGAAGATCATAATGGGCCATATTCACAAAGGTAAACGTACACTTTTGGTGTAATTTACTATTGTTTTTGCTATTCACAAACCGCAAGTGTAGTTTTACATGTAGTATCTTTACGATTGTGGAGAACTCTGCATGATAAAAGATAGGATAGTCACTGCAGTCGTAAAAATACTACACGTAAAAATTACACTTGTAGTTTTTGAATAGCAAACATATAGTAAACTTATACCAAAAGCGTAAGTTTACATTTGTGAATAAGGCCCAAAATGTCTATACTAAATCCTCCAATACTTTTCACATATGGAAGACCTCAATTCAATTTCAATTTTCCATTGATTTTATTTATGATTCGGAACTCCATTGAGTTCCACATAAAATATACAAAAAAGAAGAACATTTCCAATATATCATATTGTGTTCTTAATAACAGAATAAAATACATTTGGGGACGTAACAATTATAATTTCATAATGCAATACAAAATTTAAAAAACAGTACTTAAGCAAAAGCAAAAACGACTCCATATAGTCAAAATCCATAATGTATAAAGTGCAAGTGCGCATATGTAGGAACCTTTACACAATTGGTTATGGTGTAGGGCAAAATCTGCATAATACTTTATCCCAATTAATATTCTAACAGCTTCCTTTATGCAATTCAAGTACCCTAAGTTTCAATTTATAATGTGCAAAATATGCTACCCAGCAGGGACCATGTTTTACCTACCAGAACTAAACATAAAGTGGGGGGCAAACAAATAACACGTGATTTAAATCTTGCCCTAAGTTTTAGTTCATAATGTGCAAAATATGCTACCCATCAGGGACCATGTTTAACATACCGGAACTAGGCACAGCATTATAAATCTCTCTAAAAAATGTTTAAAAATTGTTTGAAAAAGCTAAAATTTTAAAAACATACTAATTCAGAGGGGGGTGCCAAAAGACAAATCCGGGCCTCCGCTGCAGTGGTGATATTATGCTTTAAAAATACAGGTCTTAATAAACGGCGTCGTAGTGGTTGTAATGGTGGACAGACAAATAACACATGATTTAAATCTTGCACCCAGTTTCCACATAGGTCACAAAGTCTGTTTTCCTAGGTAATCCCACCCCTGCCCCTGTTATAATTTGCAAAGGGAGCAGATTCCTCCTTAACAGCAAAATGCTTCTACGCACTCCATGGGGGAGATTCCATATGACGCACGTTTTTTTTTTTTTACACATACTACTCCCCACTATTGTGTCATTTCTGGAATGCCCTTAACACAAAGTAATATCTCTCTTGCGACTGACTTCGTAAATGATTTTTTGGATTAGAGTTTTCAATACAGGTTTTGGGTGAGAGCATACACCACTGCGCCCGATTTCAAATACGTCTTAGGCTTTCTCATAGTTTCTAAAAACAACTCTTTTCCCCTTCAAGCAAAAAAAAATGTCATGTCTTAGCGCACCCGAATAGAACTTACATAATTTTCCAATAAAGCGTTACCCCCCCATAACATGCTGCCATGGCAAACAGGTAAGTTGAGAGAAGCCCAAATTCAAGCCGAATGGCCGCTATGCTGACTGCACAGTTCAAATTACAAACTTGGAGCCAAATGTGCCTTTTCACCATCTCAATAGGTCCCAGTGCTGTGCATCCACTGATTCGCATGCATAACTCAATGATGGCGGGATTTTGATTTTTTACACAGATAAAACATGTGCAAAATGTCTTTGCCCACAACATTTGTATAGCCTACCAAGTGCAGAGGCCTGGGATATAGCTTTACTTCTGCACTGGTCAATATGATTACTGCTAGAGCACTTGCTCGAGACGATTCTTTCCAAATACGGGTACTGCTTCACTACATCAAGTTTGTTTTTCCCTAATAACAAATGGATATTTTTCCTAACCCTACATCCCGAGACCTAAAAACAAAATTTTACTTTTTTAAATATTTATTTTTAAAAAGTGATCATCAGAGTAATGACCTAGCTCGTTAAGTCGCCTTTGTAAACCTATTGGAGGTAAATCCAATAGGATTGCGTCATCCGCATAAAGTAGACAACACAGTTCCATAGGACCTAATTTCGGCGAGTCTCCTTTACAATGCAATACCCGGCTCGGTAAAACATTGATGTACAAAGAAAAGAGGAGAGGGGCTAATAGCCACTCTTGCTTCAGCTCATTGTAAGTTTCCACTTTACTTGACAGGCCCTGGTTGCCTCCCATCAGCCCCTGTGTCCATGTAGAGCAATGCAATGCAATGATCAATCTTAACAAATGACCCGGAATCCCCATTGCGGCCAGTTTCCTCCACAGCGTCCCCCGGTCGAAGGTCGTGGAGAAATCTATAAAGGTGGCATATAAGGCCATTCCCTTACCTATTGGATATTTTTCAAACAAGGTTTGTAAGACAGTGATGTCATCCAAAGCGCCACTATGCTTATGGACCCCGCTTGCTCTACGGGTACAAGGTCATTACCAAAAGCTCAGTCCTGGAGGTGAAGAAGTATGCTCTTGGCAAACAGTTTTCCGGTTGCGTCCAGTAAGGAAATCTGCCTGAAGCTGGCAGAAGAGGTCTTAGGGCACTTTTTATATAGTGGAACCACTATGCTTCCTCTCAAAGAGGACGGAATAATCCCGTAAGCATAGCAGTAGGAAAACACCTGGTAATGGAAATGAGCCCGTGCCAAGCTATCTTGTTTAATGATGGCTATGGGGAGATCGTCCGGGCCCATCGCAACAGAGTACCTTGCCCCTTTAATAAAGATCTCTATTGCCTTACAGGAAGGAGGGCCGTAGGTATTCACCGGGGAAGGCTCAGGAATTGACTCCGGATTAAACCTGTTTCTGGTGTTTAGTGCATATAACTGTGAAATATATTGGGTCCATTCTGCATCAGATATTAAAATGGCTTCTGCCTTGATTCTACTATCACAGAATTCAGCAATTAGAGCCCATTTTTTACGTGTGTCACCTGAATGTGCAACCTCTCTCAATTTAATCCATTTGGAATCCCTTGCAGAAGGTGAGGGAAAAGAGGAAAAAGAGGAAAAGGAGGAAAAACCCACCGCCCTTCATGCAACCTTCCTTGATTAGGGACTATCTGTCTATGGAGAGTATCCGTGAGGAAAAGGTTTGAGGGAGAACTGTCCACCATCCGCCCTACCTCTAACTAGGTATTTTTTTGTTTTTACTACCATACTCTCCTTAACATTCAAGTCTGACCTTGACTTTTGATTCTCCCGTTCAGATCCCTGTCGCCCCCTTCATTATAGCCTGTTATCCTCAAATCCTTATACCCCTCCACTTGCCGTAGCCCCCCCAATATAGGTACTTCTATCATAATTGAGGAGGAAGGGTGAGGATTTGTATACAGGCAGTCCAATTCCTGACCACTATGGGGCACAACAGCCTTAAACTCCTTTCCTTTTTGGGGCCAAATAGCACTATCAGGTTCTTCCGGGGCCTCAGAAAACCTCAATTTTTTTGGGGGGTTTACGTTTTGTAATACGACGGTACTCTTTCTTCTTTCCCTTCAGTGCTTTTACCCTGTTACACTCAGATTGAGAGGCACCCTCCCCAGGGAGAGCAAAGTCAGTTTCAGCCTTAGACTGTTTAATAAAGGAGGGAGCAATTGTTGAGGCTGGGTCACCAGATGTACTGGAGTTCCCTTTTCTTAAAATGTGATAAATGGGGGGGCGTGGCTAAGATAGCGGACGAGTAGGACGTTCCTGCCTGCCGCTCCGTCCTACCGTCCGGGCCCAGCTAAAATCGCCTTGTGAAGCAGGGTCGGAGAGACGCCACAAGTCCGCAGATCTACCCCACACAACCTCGGCGATCGTCTGCAGCCTTTTTTGGCTGAGTGTGACGGTGGTGAAACCCTGAAAACTGCACCCGCTAGCGCGGTGCGGTAGCCTGCGGCTGGAGGCGGACCTGACGCCGGCAGGAAGATGGAGCCGTGCCCAGTCGGCTTCCTGGTGGTGGGACGCCCGTAACCGGCTCCGACTTCCTAGACTGTGACGGGAGGCATCGGAGAACGCAAGGAGTCGGGAAAACGCAGAGAGAGCTCCCAGAGATAGCTCTAGGACGAAGTCAGGTGGAGACCCACGAGAGAGAAGGCACGACCGGCCCTGGGTCGAGGGACGAGCGCCGCGATCGTGTGCCCTGTGGAAGGAGGTGTTCCCAAGCCTCTAGGCCCATGGAGAGCTTGGACGGCGATCTCGACATCGTGGGGAGGTGAGTGTCGATCCCTCCCCCTGACCGAGTGGGTGCGGGCGCATGCCCTGAGAGGCCCTGGATCGTCGCCGAGATCTAAGGCCCTGTTGTGCGGCGGAGGAGGGGGGCCTAAGGAGACAAGCACGCCGGCCCTCTGACCCGAGAGCGGGCGCTGAGCATTGCGCCTCCTGCGAAAGCGCCGCAGCGACGAGGGGAGAACCTGACAGCAACCCAGGCAGCACGAAGGAGTGAGTCCTGCTCCCTTCCCCTGACACCGCCCCTGCATGCACCCGCTCCCGGGGGCCCGAAAAGAAAATACCACAACTCAAGGCGTCCTGGTGGGAAGAGGCGACACAGGGCGCCAAGCAAGGAAAGGTGCGATCGGCTCCTGGGTCGGGGAGCGTACACTTGGTCAGGAACACGGAGCGCCCAGCAGACGGAGGTGCTCCCTCCCTCCAACAGTGGAGAAGTAGCCGGACATCCACCTCAGCACCACGGGGGGATAGAGGATCCCCTCCCCCCGCTTTAATCTACCAGGTCACCCACTCCGGAAAGCCCTGACTCTGGACCAGGCCTTGATGGCCCGATGGGCCTACGTGGGCCGGCCCCGGTAAAAGCTCTCCCCTCCCACAGCGACCCGGCCGGGCCTGGCGGCCATGATACACCCACAATAAGCATAGACTGCTTAGCTGACTACCTAAAGGCACGCAGACAGATTTTAGGCCGCTGACTCGGCAGACAAGAGGAGCACACATCTTTGCCTGGCCAAGACAGAGCAATACCAGCACTAGTGGAGAGGGGTGGCGGGGCCTGACTCAGCGCGTGTTCCCCTTGGGTCCCGGCGGGTACTGGGGCATTGCTTGGCCACTAAGAGAGCGTACGGCCCTCCCAACGCAAGTCAAGCACCCAGCAACAAGACCAAACCGACCCTCCCAGCGGAAGACACACTTGGGCTGCCTGCAGTAAGCAGTGACACACTACCCCACCTAGCTCAGCACCCTTCCCTGCCTGTCCTCGACATGGCCACAGGCAAAAACAAGAAGGAACGCTCCATCAAAGAACTCCTCCTCAAGCCTAACACTTGCGGCACGGACACAATGACGTCTACATCCGGGGGCGCTTTGAGCCCGGAGAGTGGAGAATCAGAGGCGCCTGTGACGCGAGTCTTTCTAGAGACATTGTTCACCTCTCTGAAAGAAGACCCCCACACCGTTAAGAAAGAACTGTCCCAGGAAATCCGGGAGATACGAAGGGACCTGGATTCAGTAAGAGATAGGGTGGACACATTGGAAACACAAACGTCCGCTAGAGACGCAGCAGGTGGTCCTCCGTCTACAAGACCAACAACTAGATCTCCAGGCGCATGCTGAAGACCTGGAAAACCGCTCCCGCCGGAACAACATCCGCATTCGGGCAGTCCCTCGAGGAGCGGAGGGGTCAGACATCGAAGCCTACGTAGCGGATCTCTTCCGGTTCATCCTGGGTGCCCCACTGGACCAACGAATTCAATTAGACCGTATACATAGGGTAGGCCTAGCAAGAGTGGCACCAGCCCCCCCCCGAAATTCTCACCTGCGTCCATGATTTTCAGCTCAAGGAGCGAATTTTACGTGAGGCACGAGACAAGCAACCTATCGAGTTCCGGGCAGCTCGCCCCCTCTTGTATCAGGATCTAGCTGCCTCTACCCTACAGAAGAGAAGGGAGTTCAGGCCAGTCACCGCACACCTGCGGTCTAACAATATATATACCATATTCCTGGGGACACCCCTTCCGACTAGTCTTCAAATGGGAAGGGAAAACGCACCACATCCGATCTCTACGGGAGGCCAAGCAACTGTTGAACTTACCCGAAGAAGACCCGGGAGCCGCAACCCAGATGGACTCTACCAACAAACCGCCGAGAGCAGGAAGGTGGCAGAGAGTGGGTCGGAATCCCCTACATCTCCGGCCGGATCCCGAGACGATTGCTAAAGAACGGAAGGCGGTCATCGCCTCCCTTGAGGAAGACACTCTCAATGCAGACTGATACCTACCCGGCTAGGCCTCCATGGACCTGGGGGGTTCTAGGAATCTTTCATAGAGGACTCTCCTGCCATACAGGACGCTGGGTACCGGGCGGGGCGGGGCGGCGGCATGGGTCTTGCTGATATCTCGCGCCCCAACCATTGGGTCTTCCACCCAGGACTATTGTACCGTTTCTTCAGTATGTTTCTTTGTTCTTGAATTGTTTGGGGGTTTCACATCCCTCCTCCTCCCTCAACTCTCCTCCTTACCGCATATACACACTCCTCCGGAATTAGGGTATAGATGCACAAATGTTAGACTCCCCACAGACTGCTTACACTCTAGGCTCTTTAAAAAACGCACGCCTGAACACAGCGTAGGGACCACTCCACCCACATGACCACTACACTTAAAATTATCACATTGAACGTGAAGGGCCTCAATAACCCGGTTAAAAGGCAGGCCATCCTCTCGTATCTGGAAAACACAGACGCACACATCTGTCTACTCCAGGAGACACACCTGGTGTCCAAGGACGTCTTCAGATTGCACACTAGGGCGTTTCCTCAGCAGCTTTTCTCGTCCCATTCCACTAAGACTGCGAGGGTGGCCATTCTTGTGTCCTCTAAGTTCCAGGGCAAACTCGGTCCCAAATGAGCCGAGATTAAAGGTAGACTTCTGGCACACACATTCACGCTAGGCCCCCATACCTTGACTGTAGGCACAGTCTACGCCCCAAACGAGGCCCAAGAAAAATTCCTTCGAGGAGTGGTGCTGGACTTATCCAAGTCTCCCAATAGAACACTGATAATAGGGGGAGACCTTAATTTAGTTTTTGAAAACGAGGTGGACAGGTCAGGTCAGCGATGTGGGCAGACTAGGTCCCTCACCGCAGAGGGACAGAAATACCTCGCTGAAGTGGGGCTGACAGACATATGAAGAGCCCATTACCCGGCAGACAGGGAATACACTTTTTATTCACATTCCCATAAAACATACGCCAGACTTGACTACCTCCTAACCACCCACTTGTTAACTCAATAGGCGCACCAGGTAGACATACTCCCTTGCCCAATATCCGATCACTCGGCAGTATGTATGTCAGTGGCTCTCGCTGGCTCCCAGACCGCACGCCGCATATGGAGGCTCAAGGAGACCATGCTCCAACGCCCAGCGGTTGTACTGCGGATTACGAAAGCAATAGGTGACTATCTGGCTATCAATGATACCTTTGACACCCCGATTGCAACACTATGGGACACCTTGAAGGCGGTGATCAGGGGAGAATTTATAGCTATTGCCTCATTCGACAATAGGGTCCGGCGGGAAAAACGGGAGCAACTCACTGCTGAGGTGAGGAAGTTAGAACGCATTCACCAGAGGACGGGCGCCCCACGAGCCTGGAGGCAGCTTAAAGCGGCACAAACCCAATTGGCAGGACTAGATATGGACAGGGCGGAATATGCTGCGATGCGCCTTCGACATTCCTTTTATACGGGGGGACAGGGGTGGTAGACTGCTGGCTAACAGACTGAGGGCACAAAGACAGACCTCGAATGTATCCACTATTCTGGACGGCACGGGACAGGAACAGAAGACTGACCAGAACATTGCGGAGGCCTTACGGCAGTATTATGCAGCCTTATATGAGGCACAAAAACTTCCCGAAGCTAGCCCGGCCCAATATTTGCATGAAGTCAAGACAGCTAAGATGTCGCCCGCGCAAGCGGAGGCTCTAGATTCACCGATAAAGCTGGAGGAGGTGATCTCGGCAGTCTCCAAATTAAAACCGCTTAAATCTCCAGGCCCCGACGGCTTCTCCTCCCCGTTCTACAAAACTGTCTGTCAGATACTAGCTCAGATACTGGTACGGGTCTATAACGCCATTGGGACCTCCTCACCCATGCCGTCTTCGATTTTGGATGCGCTGGTTACTGTCATACCCAAGCCGGGTAAAGATAAACGACAATGTGCGTCCTTCCGCCCAATCTCCCTTCTTAACGTGGACCTTAAATTGTTCACGGGGATATTGGCGCAGCGGCTTTCCCCCTGTCTCCCAGGACTGATAGACCCAGATCAGTCAGGCTTTGTGCCGGGGCGTCAGTGTTCTGATAATACTAAACGTCTGTTGCACATCATAGATAAAGCTGAGAGGCTCGAGACAGAACGCCTAATTCTCTCTATAGACTCCAAGAAGGCGTTTGACAGAGTGCACTGGCCTTACCTCACAGCGACCATGCGGCACTTTGGACTGCCAGAACTATTTATTAGCTGTGTTCTCAGCAGTTATACTAACCTCACTGCCTTGGTCCGCGTAAACGACCTTACCTCGAAATCCTTCCCTATTCAACAAGGAACGAGACAAGGCTGCCCTTCTTTCGCCGCTCTTATTTGCCCTATACACGGAACCTATGGCCCAGAAGGTCTGTGACAATCCAGTGGTATCTGGAGTGCTGTTTGGAGGCGAGGAACATAAAATCAGCCTGTATGCGGATGATGTGATCGCCACCTTAGAAAATCCCAGAGACTCTCTACCTGCCCTAATGACGGAATTAGATAACTTTCGACAGGCTTCCGGATTCAAAATCAACATCCACAAATCCCAGGTCTTTGACCTATCCCTCACTCCGGACACACTAGAGTTCCTCAAACGCACTCACACTCTTCAATGGGCACAAGAGGCCATCCCCTACTTGGGTGTGCAACTCACATCTAGTATACAAAGTACCACCTCTTTGAATTACACGACGTTACTGCAACATATACGGGACTGCCTTCGCAGGTGGAGACCGCACTCCCTATCTTGGCTGGGCAGCATAGCTGCGGTCAAGATGACACTTTTACCGAAGATCATATTCTTATTCCAGGCCCTCCCACTGCCCCCCCCGCATCGGGAGTACTGCACTCTATGCAACGCGATCTAGAACGCTTAATCTGGCACGACAAACGACCTAGGCTCAACAGGGAATTATGTTACAAACCCCCGGACGAGGGAGGTCTGGGGATCCCAAATCTGCAGGCCTATTACTGGGCAGTTCAACTGAGGCCCCTAGTAGAATGGTCAAGGCCGGAATCAGAGAAGCACTGGCTGTTCATGGACAGATCACTAGCCAGACAGCCGTTATGGGGAGTCCCCTTCCTCGCTAAGTCAGAGAGGCCACACAATTTATACCTATCGAAGGTTACACACTCCACACTATCGGCTTGCGATAGGGTGGTCACAACTCGCGGACTCACGACATTCCCCTCCCCTATCACGCCAATTGTGCATAACCCTGCGTTCACACCCGGTCTCTACATCAAAGCATTTGATCAGTGGACTAAAGAAGGCCGGCGTTCGATAGGGCATTTCAATCAACCCCACGATGTTTGTTCTGGGGCATTTGAGACAACTCTCTAAGCGAAGACAGTCCTGATTTTGACTCTGCAACATTTAGGTTGCCAGTTATAACCAGTTATAACCACTGGCTTATTGACTTCAGCGAAACCGCAGGTTCAGCTAGCAACTTTTTATTGGCGTTGTTTATATAAAAAATAACCTTAGCATCTTCCATGTCCGTTTCCATATCTTCAACCAATATGTTTGAAGGGCGTTGTTCAATAGGCTGGATAAGTTGAGTTAAAATGGAGGGTTCCACCAAGTTCTGTGCAATAAACGTACACTGGTGCAGAACTAACAATTGTGAGATGACCATATCAGTGCCCAACTCATCTGCATTAACCACACCAGGGGATACCCCCACTTCATTAGTCCTTAATGTTTTGCTCCCCAAACCATTGGTGAACATAGATAGTACAGTAGGATGAGATTTCAAATGGGACAAATGGTCTTGGGGCTTCTTTCGCTTGATAATTTTTAGTAATTTCCGGGAACTAGATCGATTAAATATGTTTCCAACCAATCCTGGGGCAGGCTCTAATCCTGACCCTGCGGATGTAATTAAGCGACCAGACTGCAAACATCTAGAGGGCATCTCCTGTCTATACAGACTATTCTCAATCTCAATCTCACTCCAATCCAGGGAAAATATACACTCCGGCTCAAGCTTCCGATGTATCATAAGATGTATCATGGAAGCAAACAGCGGGATAAAGCAAGAGGTCAGGTGACCACGGACCTCGGTCACTAAGAGGTCAACTCACAACTCTCTACCACCTCTAAACATGCGCAATTCGCAGGGGCTTACGGAAAATCACTTTAAATGCATCCACTGATTAGCCCATGTAAGATGCATGGAAGATGAACGTCTGACGTTAAGTGCCCTTGACGAACAGCACAATACAGGACTGTACAGAACTCCAGGGCTCCGGGACTCCCAGTGGTGGGCACGGGCAGGGCCCATTGACACACCCCGCAAGCAGCACCCAGTACTAACTGGGCCGCTTCCGCGGGGGTCACAAGGTACACTCCCTGCAGCCGACTACGGCCGCAACGCTTGTGCCAATTTACACGAGAGAGGCAGATGGCCTCAAAAGGTCAAGGTTGAGATCGAAGTCAAGGCCAAGAACAAGGTCCCTTATCTCCCTTGACACAGCAGGGCTCTCAGGCTCTCTCTCCGCCTCTCTGCCCCACTGCCTTGGACCACAATGGACCTCAATAGGCTTCCAGACAGCTCACACCACCAACCACCAAACGTGGGCGAATTACAGTCAATCCGGTCAATCTGAACCGGGCCAAAAATTTTGCTAAAAAAACTAGGAGCTCAAAGTCTCGGGGGTGGCACTCGTTTCCCTTGTCTGCGCCGCACGGGTCGGTACTAATCGTCTCGGCCTTGGCCGCCCAGCCGCTCTGCTCTTGGCCTGTGGCAACACAGTTGCATGGAATCCTTTATGCCCAATATGTGCAGCTTCTGTGCATCTTTTGCCTGGTTTGACCGGTTTATCAGGCTATAGCAGTGGTAGAAGTATGACTAGGCCCGAGTAGCAGCAGTAAAAGAGTCATGGGCTGTTGCTGTGGCTGCAGCTATGGCTGTAACTGTAACTGTAGCTGTATATATGTCTAGGTCTGGTCTAAGATTAAGGCTGAGGCAGAGGCAGAGGCAGTGAGGCAGTGGTCCGAGCGGGAGCACACCAGGCCAACCACAAGCAGCACCCAGACCTAGATGGGCCGCCTCCGCTGGAGCCCAGGCTCGCACTTTGCGCGCGGTATCTACCACAGCCGCACTCGGCCCCCTCTCCTTACCTCTCCTCCTGCCAGATTTTGAATCGTTGGCGGGGCCCTGTCAGATCTTGCTGGTGGGACCCCGTCAGATCCTGCTGGAACCCACCCCTCTGGAACTCGCCTCAACCAGTCCGGGCCGAAACGAAATGAAGCGGCAGCCCAGCAGATTCGCAGACCACAACTGCTATTGATCCGGTCCGGTCCGCCAACCTGGTACTCCGATGCAACCTCATCGTCGCCCTATATTTAAGAAGGACACGCAACATTAAAAAGTGAAACCCGCCAACTCATGGGTATTGTGACAGGCATTACAACAAAAAAATTGTTTTTCAATATATCCGTTATCAAGAACAATGATTGTTGTAGTTCTAGAGACAAACAGAATGATAGCTGTTGCCGCAAGCAATCTTAAAGAAACATGGAGGCCCTCAAAGCTCAGTTATGTCCATCTTATACTGCTAGATAGAGGTGCTGGGGGTTGTTTTGAAATTTGGAGGGTCGCTATTTCTCAATATGCATGGGATGTTGGAGAGTTGCCTAAAAAAATGACATCAATATCCTTGTTAAAAATGCAAAGATTGCTGTTTTTAGTATGTCTAAAGTTAAATTTTCAGAACTTATTCTTTGCCCTGAAAACACTATCCAGTCAGCACCCAGGCAGAGATGTCACTGATGTTTCCTCTCAACACCCAAGCAGCTGTAGCTGCCAAGCCAAATATTTGGGATTCACATTGGACTCCAACTTTAGAATTCAGAAGCACATTTCAAACATTGCCAGAACAGCATCTTTATGTACCTTGTTAACAGAAAAGAACAACTGTTTATTGCTCACATATTATTTGACATACTAGCATTGATGGCCAATTTGCAAAATAAAGCTTAGTAAGAAGTGAGCTGACTGTTAAAAAATTGCAATCATAACAGTGCCCATTTAAGAAAACTCCTCTGCAGTCAATTGAGTGTTGCCTAATAGACACAACTATTGTGTTTTAGAACCAGTATGGCCCAGCTGTCTCCTTAATAATTCATGGTCCAGGTTTACAATGAAGTATTTCATACTCTTGTGGTAATTCTTGTTCAATCTCTAACTTACTCTGTCCATTAAAACTGTTGGAAGAGGCATAACTAAAAAGATACATGATTTTCAGAAAGGTCATCACTTGCTAGCCTGTTCCAATGTAGGCTCAGGGATAGGGTGGGAGCAGATATAGCTGGAGCAGTGTAATTTTGATCCTATCCTGAGATACTGTAGGAGTCCATCATAATCATGCATAGTCGGCACTCAAATATATTCTGTGTGATTAATGTTGGTAAGAAAAAATGGAGCATTGAATATTTAAAGTACTCCACGTGAAAATTAATGAGCCTTATAATTGTGTACCTAGAATGTGACTAATAAAGGTCTATGTAATAATTACATGTTAATGTGTCAGGGGTAGTTAACGTTTAAGATGTGTCTCATTGTGAAGTTAATAAAACAGAATATGTATGTGTAGACTAATGTATAAAAATGTATACGTGTAAGAAGCAATTATTTCCATGTTGGTGCATTTGAAATGACATCTTCGTAATTCTTTGCAAGTTATTCATGCATTAAGAAGCTGCATTTGTTATTTGTATAGCAATGTGCACTTATTTGTAATCTGTGCACTGCTAAATTGACATGAGTAGGGCCTTGAGAACAACGTTTAAAAGCCCACGTGTAAAAGTCTAGCTAGTAATTCGTATTTAACCTTCAACATAGAATGTATTTACTTGTATTTTTGTTTCCACTGCAGGTGTCGACAAACCCTCATTAGTTAGCATAGAAGGGTTTTGTTTTCATTAGATAGCAAGGTACGAGAAAACGAAGTTTGGCAAGAAGAAATGCTGTAACAAGCAAGGAGGCGAGTTCTCATGGAGGTGGAGAAGAATGACCAAAGACGAATTAAGTTGCAACTTATCGACGTGGGAATGGTGGTGCAAGTATCCAATTTTTGCCGGAATCATGGAAAAGTACTAGAGAAAGTCACATGGGATTGTCTACCTTGAATGCAACTAATATTTTATGCTGTAACTTAGTGAGGGTCAGGAGAGACATCTTAGGACTTCACAGGGAGCAGATCTATTCTTCTGCTTGTGTGGCTTTATGCTACGTGACCCATGTCGGAGAGCCTTCGACTGAACTCTGACAGCTGACACCTTTCTAATTTCACCTTTATTCAATGCTTCTTAGTTTAGGGTTGTCCTTTTAAGGCAGAGTAGGGAGAAATATAATGCTCATGCTTACCTTTGAGAATCATTTGATATAGTTTAATACTCAATTCTTTTTCCTGGTTATGTGCATTGTCATTATAGAATTAATTCTCTGCTTTGTGTTATATAGAGTGAATATCTTTCAGAGATTTGGACTCATTTTGTTTGCTCTGTATTTCTATACGATAATGTTGAGACTGGGCTATATCGATTTGTTTTTAAATGTATAATAAAATCTTACTAATCTCAGATTTAGGGCCTGATTACGATGTTGAGCGGTGAAACCGCCCACCAAAGGTCGACAGTTCCGACCACTCAATTTGGATGCAACCACCCTATGGGCGATCGGAAACATCAGTTTTTCAATGGCAGCTTGTTCAGAGGGCGGAATTTGCCCGCAGCACAAGCTGCCATTGAAAATTTATATTTTTAAACCTGTTTAGGGGGGCATCATAGGACGCATAGCGGAGGGCCAGGGGGGAAGGGGGCCCTCCTAGGGGCCCCCAATATCACTTTCCAACAGCCTTTCCATGTCAGAAAGGCCGACATGGAAAGGCTGTCGAAAGTGACATCATAATCCCAACGGCAAAGCTGAGGCTGGCTCCACCGTCATTATGGGATTGTGATTCTTTCTGATGCTTCGACAGGCTCAAGGATCCCGTCAGAACAGCAGCGGATGGTCCCTCCGCCTGATGCCTCTGCCCACTGCATCGTAATACGGCAGGTGGACTGCAACCGACAGTCGGTGGGTTGTGGTCCGGCCGACATCATAATCGGGCCCTTAGTTGTTGAGTGGATTATTGTGTGAACAAATTGGTTACACTGTATTGAGATTCAATTGTGATTGTTTTCTCCGTCCTACCTCTCAAGCTGCTACAAAGGCCATCTGGTTGAAAATAAATGTTTAAGTGGGCCCAAGCTCTCTCAGTTGGTAGCAGAGTATGATGGTTAGCTCTTGAAGTAGAGGGAGATAGAATCTAACCTAGAACAGTCTAGACCCCAACCCCAGTGCCCTAGTCCAGAATCCAGGATCGAGATGCGGAGAATAGACGGAGTTCCATTGGCATGCGTTGAAACAGCGGCAGTGAAGGAGTGAGCATTAGTAGGGTTGTGTGTATGAGGATTATGCTTAGTTTGTGGGGCAATATTGATTGTGTGATGTCTGGATGAGACATTGTGAGAGTCGTGTGAATGTGGTGTTAAGTTGCTGAAATTGAAGTTGTTGCTGAAGTTGCTACTGGGTCCGACGTGACCTAAGATCCTGGGATATATAATAAAGGTGCAGAAGACACTGTGTTGTAATTGTCTGCTAAGGTTTTGTGGGGTTTGTTGTGAGACATCGTCGATGGCCCAAATTGAGATAGGGAACTTTTGTGTGCAAGATAGAGTTGTAATTAGTGTGGTGGAGATTTTTGCGCAGAAGGGAAACTATACTGATTTAAGTGATTCCCCACTGGTCGAGGTTTCATTTGTGAATGTGTGTGTTCTTTGGGTGATTGAATTCTATCCATTCCTTTTGCTGAGCAGACAATTGTAGTTGTTGTTTCGTATAATCAAAAGTGAGCGAGAGAGAGAGTGCGGGGAAAAATTGTGAAGGAGGGAAAACTGTTGCAAGGATTAAAAGTGACGTCGGAGTGTGCTGCGCTGGGATAGGTGTGCAAGGTAGAGTTGTAATTAGTGTGGTGGACCTTTTTGGGCAGAAGGGAAACTATACTGATTTAAATGATTCCCCGCTGGTCAAGGTTTCATTTGTGAATGTGCGTGTTCTTTGGGTGATTGAATTCTATCCATTCTTTTAGCAGAGCAGACAATTATTGTTGTTTTTTTGTATAATCAAAAGTGAGCGAGGGAGAGAGTGTGGGAAAAAAATTGTGAAAGAGGGTGAACTGTTGTGAAGAGTAAAAGTGATGTCAGATTGTGCTGCGCTGGGATAGGTCGGTTAGTGTAACAGCGTGCTGGTATTGGTTGTATTCGTCATCTGGTGTTGCATTGTTATTGTCGGGTGTATTGTTACAGAATTTGAAATTTATTCAATCCGGAATTGATTGTAATTGACCAGGTACACAATTAAAAAAATTATATGTTTTAAAACAATAAGGGACATATGAGGAGATGTAGATGTACCTACTAGAGTTGGCGAGGAAGCGCAACCAGAGGATACACCAGCTAATTATATGGCCACAGTCTATTATCTGGCTTAAAAATTGGCACAAGGTCACAGAGAAAGAGGGTGCATTAACATTTCCATGCTATGGTACTTTTAATTTGAGAATAATTGACCATTTGAGAGGAAAATTGTTTGCATGAAACCATTACCTAGACCCACACCGTTTGAAGCGCTTAATGCATGGGAACTAGCAGCGCATGTAAAACAAAGAGACAAATATCAAGGGAGGATGAAGAAAGCGATGAGTGTATACACAGACCTGAGATGGGATGAACAACAAAAGAGATGGAGAGTAGACATGATTGAGGGGGCGAGATTATACCCTGCCATAACAAGTGAGGGAAATGATGCTGAGAGAAGGAGAAAGGAAAAGAAAAAGGAGGGAGAGGGGCATGAGGACAGTGACAATGATGCAAGTGACAGCCTTTTGGATGGACTGTTAGCAGAATGTCCACCCCCATATATTTTATTTATTTATTTTTATTTATTTTAAAGGTTTTATATAGCGCTGGCTAGACCCGGAGGTATCAGAGCGCTTTACATGAGTGTGAAGATAGTAACGGTATAAAACAATATTTCAATAGCGTGGAATTCCAACAGGTTAACAAAAGAGAAACAGCTTACGCTTACACAGAACGAATATACAGCCAGATAGAACAAAAGCTATATACATATATAACATGGATATGGTGGATCAGATTTTGCATTATGATACTAGATGGAGATAGGCATAAAGGGCTACAGGTAGTAAGTAGTGAGACATTAATTTGGGGGTGGGAAACAGATGGGGAAGGGGGTATTTTGGATGGGGAGGGGGTATGGGAGGGGATGGGACAGACTGGGAGAAGGAGCAGGGGAGAACAGTGGGGGAGGTAGCAAGTGAGCCAGTGGAATATAGAGGTAGGGGAGGAGGGAGGAGGGGGACAGTAGGAGAGTGGAGGGGAACCTAAATGGTGGAAGGGGGAGGGGAATTCGGGGCGCAGGTTATAACCCCCAATATTTATTGAGGAGGTGCATTTTGAGGTCTTTTTTAAAGCTGATGTAGGAAGGGTAACATTGCAGGTCTTTGGGGAGGGCATTCCAGATGTTTGGGGCATTTCCGGAGAAGGAGCGAGATTGTGTAGTTTTCTTTTTTAGCAGGGGTGGGACGAGGAGGAGAGCGTTGGTGCTTCTCATCGGCCGTGAGCTGCCCGCTTTGCTGAGTTTATTGGAGAGGTACAGAGGGGTATTTTGATGGAGGGCTTTGTGCGTTATGCAAGCAGTCTTGTAGGAGGATCTGCCTTCGATGGGAAGCCATTTAAGAGTTTTGAGGACTGGGGAGATGTGGTCAAAACGTTTGCAGTCGGTGATGAGCCTGGCTGCAAGGTTGAGCACAGATTTGAGTGGGGCTAGGTGGACCTTGGGGATTCCGGTGAGGATGGCGTTGCCGTAATCAATTCGCGAAAGGACCAGTGATTGGACTATTAATTTAAAGTCATCAGTTGGAATAAAGGGTTTAATTTTCTGGAGATGACGGAAAGTGAAGAGGGCTCCTTTAGCCGAATTTGTTATGTGGACAATGAGAGTTAGGTTATTATCGATGGAGATCCCAAGAGATTTTACTGAGTTGGACAAGGAGAGTGAACAGTTGAGGGCATTAAGGTCGGAGATCCAAGTTTGGATGGGGAGAGGGTTATTTTTAGGGAAGAAGAGAATGATTTCAGTTTTTTAGGGTTGAGTTTGAGATGATTTGAATGGAACCAGGAATGGATCTTAGTCAGGGTCTTGTTAAGGTGTAGGACATCCGAGTGGGATTTAATATTATATTAGAGTTGGGTGTCATCAGCATAGAGGTGGTAGTTGATTCCAGCTTGTTTTAGAATGAGGGTGAGGGGTTCCATAAAGAGATTGAAGAGAGAGGGAGAGAGAATTGATCCCTGGGGGACCCCTAGGGAGACCGGTGTGGGGTTTGATAGGCAGTCGTGGAGTTTGATTTGCTGTGTTCGGTGTTGGAGATAGGAGACGAACCATTTATGGACAGGACCACTGAGGCCAAACCGATCTCTGAGCACATTAAGTAGGGCAGAGTGGTTAACTGTATCAAACGCTGCGGAGAGATCGAGGAGGATAAGTAGGCAGGTCTCGCCATTATCGAGGGAGTGGTGAATGTCATCAACTATGTTTAGCATGGCAGTTTCGGTACTGCAGCCTTTCCTGAAGCCTTATTGTAAGGGGTCCAGTAAGTTGACATTTTCGATGTGTTTGTCTAATTGGAGCAGGGCACATTTTTCGAGGGCTTTGGAAAGAAGGGGGAGGTTAGAGATGGGGCGTAGATTGTTGAGGTCATTAGGGTCGGCATTAGGGTTTTTAATAGTGGGAGTGATTTGTCCGAGTTGGAGGGAGATAGGGACACACCCCGTGGCAAGGGAGGTGTTGATGATTGTAGTCCAAGATGGGGCAATGATGTGCTTTAGGTCTTGGACAAGGTTAGAAGGGAGGGGGTCTTTAGTGTGAGAAGACGGTTTTAGTTTAGCAATGATGTTAAAAACTTCGAGCTCAGTAACAGGGTGGAAATTATGCCAGGAGGCACTGTTTTTTAGTTGTGAGTTAGAGTGGTTGGTTTTGAGAGGTGTAGTTGTGGATAAGTGTGGGGAGTAGTCAAGGGGTGGTGTAGTAGTAGGTAAGTGTGAGGAGTAGTTAGGGGTAGGTGTAGTAGTGGGCAAGTGTGAGGCGGAATTAAGGGATATGGAAAATAAGGTATGAGCTTTTGATGTGATGTCAGCAGTATATTAAGAGCTGGTTGGGATCTGAGTTAAAAGGAAGGATTGATCTATTTTGGCGATTTTTTCTGAGAAGAAGTTGGCAATTTCTTCACATTTAGCAGTCGAGGCCGTCGGCTTTGGAGGGGCGGAGGATGTTTGGTTACGAACAATGTTGAACAGTTCTCTAGGTCTATTTTTGGCCCGATCAAGTTGTGTACGGAAGAAGGATGCCTTTTCATTAAAAATGTGTTTCTTGTATGAAGATCTAGCTAATCTGAGGAGTGCCAGATGTGAGGGAGAAGGATGCTGTCTCCATGTTCTTTCCATCAGTCTTAGTGAGCGTCTTTTGTTGTTGAGCTCTGAGTTGAACCATGATTTGGATGGGATGTTTCTTTGATTTTTTAGTTTAGGCTGGGCCATTTGGTCTAAGACATCAGTGACAGCTTTATTAAAGTGTTCGGTAAGCTCATTTGCGTTTTGGGAGAGTGGGGTGAGAAGAAGTTGGGCTTGGAGTTTAGACTCCAGTTCTCCAGGGGGGATAAGATTTAGATTTCTGGTCCATTTCATAGGTTTAATGTTTTTAGTGGGGTGGGGGGGTGGGGCCGTGGTAGCGATGGTGAACAGTATGAGGTGGTGGTCAGACCAGTCGATGGGGATGATGTTGGACAGGAAGGCCAAATCATTGTTGGTAATAATGGCGTCAAGAATGGCTCCTTTGGTTTGGGTTGGGGACTGGCACAGTTGTTTGAGGTCATTAATCTCAAGAAGATTGGTGAGGAGGGTGATTGTGGGGTCATCAATATCGTTCCAGTGGAGGTTAAGATCTCCAAGGAAGAGATTTTTTTAGTTAGATATAGAGGATTGTGTCAGAAGGTCGGATAGTTCCTCAGCGAAGGGAAGAGGATCTCCAGGAGGGTGGTAGATATTATGTAGACGAATTGGGTGGGAACCCTGTACTTTTAGTTCAGCTTCAAAGTATTCAAAGGTAGAGTGATCGGAGTTTTTAACAAGGGAGAGTTGAAGTTCATTTTTGAAGATTATGGCTAAACCGCCCCCTATTCTGTCTGGTCTGTCTTTTCTGATGATAGAGTATCCGGGGGGGGGGGGGGGAGTAAGTCAAGTATGCTCGTTGAGTGGTCATTGAGCCAGGTTTCCGTGAGGAAGGCGATGTCAATGGTTTCGCTTAGGATGGTTTCAGAAATTTCAGTCGCATGTCGGACAGCAGATCGACAGTTCACAAGCATGCAGGCGAGGGGTTTAGGGTTGCTTTTGGGGGGTGGGCAGGAGTGGATAGTGGTGAGTTGAGGTGGGGGTCTGGGGGAGTCGGGAGAGGAGGGGGTTCTGCTAGTCCCCAGAATAACGGGGATGTTAGAGTAGGGGAGGGGAGGATCGTTAATTGAAGAACTAGGATGGTAAGAGTTGCATAGCTCAATAAGGTCAGAAGGGGAGAGATGGCTCGAGGTGCGGTGAGGCCTATGAATACGGCAGCGGAGAGGAGTAGTTCTCCACTGTTTGTAGTTAGTGGGGTTTTTTAAGCCAGAGTAGGGGGAATTTGAACGATTGAGGGGGGTTCTGGAGCTGAGGGAATTAAAATCCTCTCTAAGTCGAGTGAGTTCCATCATCAAAGTGGAGAGATTGCGTTCTATGTTGAGTAGAGTCTGGGTTATTAGAGTGAGGGGGAACACAATTGGGGAGGAGGAGGAGGATAGGGAATGTTCTGTGTTTACAGCGGAGGGAAGTCTGCCGTGTGGGGGGTGTGAGAGGCCAGTAGGGGGGTATGAGGAGTGCTCAGGCTGTTGGGCGAGGGGGGTGGCGTGGGTGGGGACAGGAGATTTATGGCCTCAGGAGATGTGGTTTGAGAAGTTGAAAGGGAGTGAGGAGTGTGGAGAGATACCGTATCAAGGTTCAGGAGTGGTGTGTAATTCAGGGAGAGAGATAATGGGTTCAGTGAGGGAGATGATGGGGCCGGAGGGGGCACAGTAGGGGATTAAGGGTGGGGGGCAGGGATTCAGGGAGGGGGCAGGGAGGAAGGAGAGGGGATATAGGTAGTATTAGGGGTTGGAGGGGACCGGTCGTTAGAGTGCGTGTGGGTTTGGGAGAGGGGGTGTGCAGTTGAGATGTCTGGAAGAGGGAGGGTCGTTGGGGGAGGGAATATTTGGATGTTGGTGTTTGGGAGACGGCATTAGCTATTGAGATGTCAGGGGAGGGGGAGAATGGAGTCGGAGGTAAGGGGGAGCACGAAAGGGCGTTGTGAGGTTGGATAGACAGAGGGTTAGGAATAGTTTTGTATAGTTGGAGAGACAAGGAGTTGAAATGGTGCTCAAAGATGGTGAGGTGGGATTCCGCGGCTTGTATGAGGATGTTACCCATTTTGAAAATGGAGATGTCAATTTCGCCTAGAAAAGCTGGGGAGGGAGTAGTGGACAATTTAAATCCATAAGGAATTTTAGTTGAGTTAGTGACTGGGAGATGTCGTAGGAAGATGCTTTTCCATTTGGAGGGGCGTTTGGAATAGAAGATGTAGTTTGTTTTTATGGGGGAGGTGAGGCTGAGGTCGTTATCAACAATAAGTGTTTCAGGGTGTCGGATGAGTAATTTGTGTTTAAAAAATTTCTTAGCGTTTTTTGAGAGATTGGGGGTGTAAAGAATGGTTCATGAGTTGGGGCCATGTTTGGAGAGAGTAGGGTCATGGGGGTTGGGGACATGGTTAAGGGGGGGCATGTTGGGACAGTAATGTGATGGAGAGAGGAGGAAGAAAGCAAGGGGGGTGGGCAATGAAGGGGTAAGGCAAGGGAGGGGTGAAGAATCCAGGGGAGGAGACAAGGAGGGGGAGGTCAGTGTAGGAGGGGAGGTATATTACGAGGCAGGGCGAGGAGAGGGGAGTACCCTGGAGGGAAAAGGAGTAAGAGAGCGAGGTCTGTGCTAGAGGACAGACATGTGGGTGAGTCCGGTACGGGACGGGGAGGGAGTTCACAATCCCAGTAGGCACAGGAAGAGAGGGAGGTCGGTGCTAGGGGGAAGAGAGAGGGGTCAGGTCAGGTGAGTCCGTTAGGAGACGGAGAGAAAGTTAACAATCACAATAGGCACCAGAAAAGAGGGGGGTCAGTGCTAGGGGAAGAGAGAGGGGTCAGTGGTTAGGGGGAAGAGGGGCAGGAGTATCAGTGTAAAAATAGAAAGGGAGTTAGCAATATGTGTGAGTACAGGATATAAATAACAAAAGCATTCACAGGCATAGATTATAATAAAAATTGCGTTGGAGGGCCTAGTAGATTGATGGAGCAGGATAAATGAAAAAATTTTAACCTCCTAATAATGTTCGTAAAATAATTAATAAACATGTTCGTTTAAGTAAATAACCAACAATGTATGTTACATGTAAAGGGTTAAAGGTAACACGCTATTTTTGTGTGCAAACTAATCTACTTATAAATGTTGACGTGTCTAACATAAACGTAATATTTGCGTACTAATAAAATAATAAACGCATGATTTGTGCTTTAAAAATAAAAACGTGTGGTGGCAAAATAAAGCGATGGTAAGTAAGGGACGGCTTTATATGTTGCTTTTTGCTAGGTAATACCTAATTGGGGTACGTAGAAAGACGGGAGGGAAACAAAAGGGTTTATATTCTTTATTTTAACAATATTTTGTTTATCTTTGAAAATAGTGCGCTTAAGCCTGTTGAGCAGCGATATAAAATGGCCGCTATGAGCTAGAGTACGCATGTGCAAGAAGCTGTGGGGAAAAAGGAGAAAGGCTGTGAAAAAGAATGGCCACGTGTTCGTGCTGAGAGCCTAAGATGGAAGTATGGTCAAGGCTATTGTGACCTTACTGAGCAAATGTGTGCCAAGATGATCAGCAAGAAGCGTGAGAAGTCAAACTGAATAAATGGACGGAACTGTTGAACCTAAAAGTATCAGAAAAAGATACAAATTGAACTGATCGAAACTGATGAGTAATGTCATGAACTGTGGGAAACGATGCAAGCATGGACATTCCACAAAGAACTGGTTAAGACAAGGAAGTTTGATAAAAATATATATGGACTTGAATGAACCAATGAGAGAGAATCACGCCATAAAGATGCAACATTTTTATTTAGTAAGCTAGAATTAGGGTATAAGAAGACCTACTCTTGGTGGGGAGAGGTTAGATGATGCTGGAGAGAGTGGAATGCTGTAGAGAAGTTGCTGTTGACGGAGATGCTGTAGATGGGTGAAGTTGCGGTTGCTGATGCTGACGAGCTGATGCTGCTGCTGCTATTTTATATTTTTAGTTGAGTATAAGATGCTGCTTTTGGAGAACCTTTTTACTCCTGATAGATTTTTCATTTAAAACTATTAGATTTTCCAAGACAGATAGATTGATCTTTTGGAGTTCTTGCTGTGACAACCTTATTTTTCCGTCTAATAGCTATGCATTGCAATTTCAATTTATTCTTATAATGATGATAAATGTAATAATCTGAATAATAAGCTTAAACTTATTTCTTGCTTCGAAACTTTATATAAACTTTATTATTCTTTAAACAAATGACTCAGTGATTCTTTAGCTCAATAATTAAGGTAAAATGTTAAAGAGTTTATTGTGATTGAGCTGGTCTTAATCACCATCAACTGATTCCTACTAGTTGGTCCATCGACCAATGAGCGGAATACCTTAAAAGCAAATGAGAAACATTATGTCATGTTAAAAAGAGGTATCCCGTCCCCTTCCAGCGAATTGTTTTACTGTTTTTTCTCCTAGGTTAAGGACGGAGGTAATCCAGGAAATAAATGAGTAAGTGAATGTATATGCGGTGTTATGGGCCCCACCGTCATATGGATATAGTTTGTGTGTGTTGGAGGGATAGTTGCACCTGGATGACCGAAGCATATAGGAGAAGAATTTTTATTGTTAGCGCTGGATCAGATTTCTTGGTAGCAGAGTTATGGTTACTATAGATTAGTTTGGTGATTATTGATTATTGATAAGTTCATGTCTAACACTTTATGTTGAGTCGTGTTATGTTATATGTAAGTTTTCACGCTTCCGGGAAGTAGGAAGTGGAACACGTGTGGCAAGAGAAGTCACATGGAATAGTGCATTGTCTGAGTTCATCTTGGTGATAACACAGGTTGTGTTATGATAGGGACATTTTCCTCATAAAAGGTGTGTAAGAGAAATAGTGACCGGTTTTCTTGTGAAACTCTGGCCTTAATTCTCAGGAGCAGTATAGTCTCCACATGTGTTTTATCCCCAGAAAAACGGGTTTACCGCTTGCTTGAAAGAAGGGTAAGGTAGAGGGAAGTGCTACTTTATCGGCGAAACAGAAAATTCTGTGGTAGGGTAGAGGTAAGCGCTGCCTACTGGAAAATACAGAATTCTTGTGTAAATGGACAAAGCTATCTCTTTGGTTTAGCGAATCAGACAATGGAAATGTGTTTTAAATGTTGTAACTAACGAAGAATTATTGAAAAAGAAATTGCCGATAAATTTTGTAAAGGAGGGGTCAAGAGCAGAGCTGACGTAGACAAAAGCCGCGCTGGGATTGGACAGTGCGCTGTAGACAGAAATCGCTCTGATTGGAGCTTTGGTGTGAGTCGCGCTAGTATTGGTCCGAATAACGCATAGAGAACAGTGTTGAATTGCGGATCATTTGAGGAGAGAAAGCGATTGTGAATCATGTCGTATTATGAATATGGTAGAGAGAAAACGTCGTGGATGTCGAAAGTTAAGAACTTCTTTAAGAAAGACAAAAAGGTAGTGACTAGAGAGGGACAAGTCATTCCTCCGCCGAAATCACCAGCTTCGCATATGATGCTGAAATATGGATATCATACATGCATATGGTTAGAAAATTGGACAAAATATACCAAGAATGATGGAGCATTGGCTTTCCTGAGAATGGTTCATTTAATGTAGCTGTACTACGGAATTTGAGAGAGAAGATGGCAATGTTAGAACCTAGACCTAGACCGACACAGTTTGAAGCTTTAACTGAATGGGAAGATGAGATGTATGAACGAGAGAGATTCAGAGGATTAAAGAATCATGAGTTTGTGCCTGGAAGGTTATGGGGAGTAAATCATGAGGACAGAATAAAGCGTTGGAGATGTGCTAATATGACAGGAGGTTTGTTTCCAGCTTTTACAGTTGAGGAAGAGGCAAAGAAAAAGTGTACAGAGAAAAAGAAACATGTGGTTATGGAAAAATATGGGTATGGTGGTAGTGAGACGGAAGACGAATTGCTGGAAGATATTTTAAACAGAAACCCACCTCCATACCAACAGACTTCTGCGGTGGTGACACCTAATGCACCGCCAATGGAAACTGGGAGGAATAAAAATCCCGAACGAAGAGATGAGATAAATAGGTCACAAGATCAATTAAAAACTTCACAAAATGAAGAGATAGGAGGTGACAATGCAACTGAACTTGCAAAAACCACAAGAGAATTGACTGAGAAAATAAGAGAATTAACAAAGAATATGGAAGCTGTAACTGTACCAGTGACGATAGGTCCAGTAATGCCAATTTTTGAGAATCAGAAAATTGATGAACGTTCTTTAGTGATTCCCATGAATTCACATTTGCAAAGAAAAAGAGAAGGGATGGAACTGGACAATGAAGGTGCACACCATTTGGTTAGTACCTATAGACCAAGCCCACCTACTAATTTGACGATAAATGAGAATGAGTTCAGGAGAATACCCATGGTAACGGAGTCTGCATCAGGGACACCAGAAAGAAGTAACAATTGGATAGAATTAAATAGTACGCCTGTAGGTCCGACTCCAGATGAGTTAAATGAATGGATGAAAACGCTAAAAACGAAAGAAACAGAAGTAAAACCATTAGATGTAATTAGGTTAAAAATAGACATGGAAGAATTGATTTTAGGAACGATTGGTACAGAAAAATTGAAAAGTTATCAGGATGACGAGATTATGTTTTTGTGCAAAAGTATTACATGGAGAGCTAGAAATTTACATGACAAATTAGAAGAGACAGCACTAGGAGTAGAATTTGTAAAAGTGAGAACGTTGCAGAAACCATATAGAGTAGATTTTTGTGAGAAAGATATAGAGAATCTGAACACATCAGGAAGATTGACCCAAATAAAAGAATTAATTGTTTTATTGAGAAAATGGGGTGATGTGGATAGATGGAGAAATAGATGGACGAAAAGGAATGAGAAAGTAACAGATAAAGCATCTTTGGCTTTTGCAGTAACAGATAAGGAACCAATTGTAAGGGAGTACCCGATGAGAGAAACTCCAGGAGGTAGTTATGTGCATGTTCCATGGACTAGACAGGATATACTGTCATTTACAAATGACTTCCCCAAGTTAAGAGAGAAGCCAGTAGAATGGTACAGACAAGTGGAGAGATTTGTTAAAGTTTCAAAGGTGTTGTGGATAGACTTGGATGGATTGTTTGATATAGTAGTACCAGCTGATTTGTGGACAGAGTGTAAGATTACTATTGATTGGCCAACTGTAGAATATCCAAGGGATGCTAAAACAGGAGCGCCAGGACCAGAAGTGATGAGGAAGTACGATCAAGTAATTACCTTTTTGAAGAATAAGATTCCACCTAAAGAAACAGATTGGGTAAAAATAGACAGAACCACGCAGGAAAGTAAAGAATCAGTGCATGCTTACTATGAAAGACTGTTGTTAGTTTTCAAACAGTATAGTGGTTATGAGACACTAAATGAGAAGGATATGAGTCATTTTGTATATAGATTTGTATATGGGTTGAAACCAGAGATAAGTGAGATGATTAAACAGCATATGATTTGTTGGCAGAATAGCACAGTAGATGAAGTTTTGAGATATGCTAAGTATTGCAGTGATGATATTGAGAGTAGACAGCGTAAATTGAAAGAAAAAGCCATTTGGGCACAGGTGAAAGTTGCAGAGAAACAAGAAGCTCAATTGAGTAATACAGGTAATGAAGCAGGACAGGCTAGATCTCAACCAAATATAGGTAAAGGAAAAGGACAAATGAGCATAGATGAGGCAAAGAAAAAGTGGCCATGCCACAACTGCGGAAAGCTAGGGCATTGGAGAAACGAGTGTAAATTTCCTCCAAAACCTAATGTGGAAAATCAATCATTAAATTCATAGGTGCAGAGTGAGGTAGTTACTCAACAGAGTCAGGTGCCACAACCACCACTTCCCAAGAGTGTTAACCAACAGAAATACAGTTCAGAAACAGGATTCTACGGAGGAGAGCAGGTAACACAGTTGCCGCGTGCAGCTGCCATTTCTCAATATTGGTTATGACAGGATGAGGATGAAACGGATGAAAGCTTCTGACGGTGCCTAGGAGAGGGGGAAGAGTGTGTGCTTGGCGCAACTCTAGAGGTAGATCAGTCTGGTCCATTTGTGGATGGAGAAGTGAATGGTGCAAATGTAACATTCCTTGTGGACACTGGAGCTACCCGTTCTACTGTTAGGTCAGTGGAAATTCCAAACCTTCCTCTCTCAGGTGAACATATCCAAGTAGTTGGAGTTTCAAATCAGGAAATTAAGACGCCTCTTACTAAATTAGTGGAGGTAAAGATTGGTCCATTTAGTGAAATGCACCGATTTGTGGTATGCGATTGTAGTCCTGTGAACCTATTAGGACACGATCTATTGTGCAAAATGAATTGCACTATCTATTGTACTCCAGATGGAATTGCATTTCAGACCCCAGATGAAGATGTACTGTATAAAATGACAATGGTAAATTTAGAACCAGAAGTAAATGATTTGTTTCCTGTATTTGATGCAGAGAAAATCCCAATTGAACTGAAAAAGACAGTGAAAGAAGAAGTGTGGGACTTTACAGGAGAAGATATAGGATTAATGAAAGAAGTAGATCCCGTTAAAATAACCGTAAAAGAGGGAACGAGTTACCCAAATACGCCCCAGTATAAATTGACACCAGAAATAATTGAAGGAATAACGCCAGTAATAAATAAAATGATTGAACAAGGGATTATAAAAGAAATAATGAGCAGTCCATGTAATTCGCCAATAATGGGACTGAAAAAGCCAAACGGAACATATAGGATTGTACAGGATTTGAGGAAGGTAAACAAAATTGTAGTACCTTGTTGCCCAATAGTACCGAACCCTGCTGTGATTCTATACCAGATTCCACGTGAAGCAGAATGGTACACAGTAATTGATTTGTGTCATGCATTTTTCTCTATTCCATTGCATCCAGATAGCCAGCCATTATTTGCGTTCAGGTTTGGAGAGCGTATTTTGGCATGGTGCCGAATTCCTCAAGGGTACACAGAAAGCCCCTCAATCTTTAATCCGATTCCAAAGAAATCCTTGGAAGATTTAAAAATGCCAGAAAAGTCAGTGATGGTTCAGTATATTGATGACCTACTGGTGTCATCAAAAACGAAGGAAGCATGTGTCAATGATACAATTGCTTTGCTGAATCATTTAGCAAAAAGAGGACATAAAGTGTCCCCATCAAAATTGCAGTTTTGTCAACAAGAAGTCCAATATTTAGGGCATAAAATTGAGAAAGGAGTGCGAAAGGTAACGACTGAAAGAATAAAGATGATTCAAGGAATGAGAGCTCCAATGACGCAAAGAGAGGTAAGAATGTTTCTGGGAATGGTTGGATATTGTCGACAATGGATAAGCGGTTTTTCGTTGATTGCTAAACCGTTGCAAAAACTGACAAAGAAGGATGTTAAAGATCATTTTGAAATGAATGATGAGGAAATGAAAGCATTCAGAGAGCTGAAAAAGAAATTGTGTGAAGCTCCAGCATTGGGAATGCCTGACTATGAGAAAGATTTTGAGTTGTATTGCAGTGAAAGAGATGGATGTGCATTTTCAGTCTTGGTACAGAGACATGGAACTATGAAAAGACCCATTGCATATTTTTCAGCTGTTTTAGACCCTGTAGCGAAAGCGTTGCCTGGATGTTTGAAAGCAGTTGCTGCTACTTGTGTGAGTCTGGAACAGAGTGAAGGCATAGTGATGGGATATCCACTGAGAGTATATGTTCCCCATTCTGTGGAAATTCTCTTGACAAGAACGAAAACCCAATACATGACACATAGTCGGCTGACTAGGTATGAAAAAGTAATTTTGAGTGCAGATAATGTGACCATTGACAGATGTATGAATGTGAATCCTTCGACATCATTGCCACATGAAGAGAGTGTAATTGAAATGGATGAAGTAGATCACGATTGTCTGAATGTGCTTGAATATTGTACAAAACCGAGACCAGACATACGAGATGAGCCCTTAAAGGAATCAGATTATATTCTGTTCGTGGATGGCTCATGTTTAAGAACAAATGATGGAGTTCTAAGTGCAGCGTATGCGGTTTGCACAGTAGCAACTGTAATGGAAGCATCTTGTCTGAAAGGGATACGGTCTGCCCAAGTCGCAGAACTAGTAGCTCTGATTCAAGCCTGCAAGTTGGGAAGAAATGTACGGGTTACGATTGTGACAGATAGCCAATACGGCTTTGGGGTGGTGCATGATTTTGGCCAGATTTGGTCACAAAGAGGTTTCTTGACATCTGCAGGAACGCCAATTAGAAATGGAGATTTTGTGAAAAAGTTGCTTGAGGCGATACAGCTGCCTAAACAGATTGCTGTTGTGAAGTGCAATGCACATAAAAATGGGGAAGACTACATAACTGTCGGCAATAAGTATGCTGATGAAATTGCACAGTACTGTGCAAAGAATGTGGTCTCTTTGAACAGGAACCGAGAGAGAGAGCATATTTCTTGTCCTTTGCTTTTTACTAACCCTGTTGAGACATGGGATGAGGTGAGACAGTTACAGGAAGCAGCAGATGATGAGGAAAAAGATACATGGATAAAAGCAGGATGTAGAAAACATGAGGAAAATGATGTTTGGGTTTACAGAGATGAAAGACCAGTTATGCCTGATAGTATGATTTCTGACATGGCACGGATGTACCATGGACAAGCCCATATTGGGAGAGATTCAATGATCAGACTTTTTAGACAAACATGGTATAATCCAAAATTCAGAGCCATAGCTGAGAGTCTTTGTCAAAGATGTCTTATTTGTCAACAGTTAAATCAAGGAAGGAAGACAGTAGTGAGTTTAGGAACAATAGGACGAGAAGGAGGTCCGTTCACTAGAATGCAAATGGATTTTATCGAAATGCCCCCGAGCAACAGACTAAGGTATGTCCTAGTAGTCGTCTGTTTGTTTTCCCGTTGGGTGGAAGCATACCCGACCAGAAGGAATGATGGAATCACGGTAGCAAAACTTATGCTGCGAGAATTCATTCCGAGGTATGGTTTTCCAGTCACGATTGAAACAGATAGAGGAACACATTTCCAAAATGAATTAATTAAACTAATTTGTGAAGCACTTAGTATGAAACAGAAACTGCATTGTGCATACAGACCAGAGGCTTCTGGAATAGTAGAGCAAGTGAATGGAACAATTAAGAACAGGTTGGAAAAATGTGTCAAGCCACAGGACTCAAATGGCCAGATGCCTTGCCATTAGTTTTAATGACAATAAGAAGTATTCCGGAAAGGAAAACTGGACTCAGTCCCCATGAGATAATTATGGGACGAGCAATGAGACAAGCACATGTACCTGTCAACAAACTACTGACTATAACTGATGATCTGGTGCTGGATTATTGCAAAGGATTGGCTGATGTGGTGCGTTCTGTGTTTCATCAGGTTGGACCGGATGCGACCACTCTTGAAAGAAAACCAGCTCACGACTTGAATCCAGGAGATTGGGTCCGCATAAAAGTCCACAGGAGAAGAAACTGTTTGGTTCCTCGCTGGGACGAACCACGACAAGTGATCCTGGTGACAACCACTGCAGTCAAATGTGCAGGAGTGAAACATTGGGTGCATGCCAGTCACACCATCAGAGTTCCAGAACCTGAAGATCGACATGGAGTCGACATCTGGAAGTGTTGGATAACAGTTCAGCATCAGAAGCGGAAGAAGAAACGAACAGGGTGCCATAATCTGAAGATCGACCTGTAAGTCGACATCTGGAAGACCCAACTACAAGTGCAACGACAGAAGAAGTAGAGGAAATAGCTAAAGTTCCAGAACTTGAAGATCGACATGTGAGTCGACATCTGGAAATATCAGATACCAGTTCAGAATCTGATACAGATCATTCGGATTGTGAGGAAATTCTAAAAAGAAATTGGAAATTTGAAAGCATAAGAGAAGAAACTGAACACGAAGACAGTAACAGTGAGCAACCAAGTACAAGTTGTGGTAAAAATCCTTCGGAGATAATATTAATAGATGAAGAAGGGAGAGTTTCAAACAGAAAGTTAGAAAAATCGGAAGATCCCCGAGGAGCAATAGGGACAGATAGCCAAACAAAAGAACAGGGAAATTTAGAAGCAGATAGAGAGATTGACACAAATTTGGAAGAACCTCGAGGAGGGACAGAAATAGGTGAACGAAGGAAGATAAGAAAAGAACCACAAGTAGAGGAAGAAAATGAAATTATAAGATTCAAAATAAGAGACAATAAAGAAAAAACTGAAACAGAGTCTGAAGAAAGTGGAGAAGAAAGAAACCAAAAACTAGAGTCAAGAAAAAGGAATTGGAAAACAGAAAGAGAGGAAAAAGAAAGTGAGGCAAAAAGGCCAAGAAAAGGAGACAATTGGCCCAACGAAGTAAGAAAATTAAGATACAGGATCATAAGGTTAGATGGAAAAAGTGCTGAACAAGTGAATGAAATAACAAGCCAGAAAGAGCAAGAAAAACAAGGTGATAAACACTTGCAGAAAACGAAAAGAGTAAAGAAGGTAAATCCGAAGTATAGATCGCCTGAATGGTTGTACCTTGCTTTAACGGATAACAAAGAAGAAAAGAACACTCACGAGAACCCCGAACAAAGAAACCTAATGGGTGAAGGTGAAGTGCAACAAACTTGAAGAAATTTAAACAATTTCTACCGGACTTGACAAAACACTGGATCTGACGAATTTCTACCGGATTTGACAAAATACTGGATTTGACAAAGAAAGAATTCTGAAAAGAATTAAAAGAAAGTACCAAGCAGAGACAAAAACATTGGAGTGCAGAGTGACTAATAAGTCATTTTTGAGGTGTAGTGACACAATTTTCTTGAAAATAAATAAGATTATAAAACAAAATGGAGGATACTAGAGATAGAAAATGTAGATGTGAGTTTTTAAGTAGATGGTGTAAGATGTGCTTCTTTTGTACAGGATTATTAATGACAGTATGGGTGGTTTTAGCAATCACTATTCCAATTAGTTTAGCTGTGGTAGAAACGTCTAATCACACAGAGAAAGAAAAAGGAGCTAACACTCAAGAAACAGTTATATTAAAAGGTAGTGCAGAATTACATAAGGACAAATCAATAACAGATTTTTCAAAGAATGTTTTTACTAAATTATTATATGAGTATGTAGAAACAATGGATGTAAGAGATTGCTATGTTTGTATGCAATTGCCTGCGTCTGTAGCAGAGGGTGTGACTTATCATCACCTTCCTTTGACGTATGGAATAACATGTAGTGTTTTAGCAAGTTTATTTTATAAAACAGGTAGATTAGAATATTATTACACTGACATAGATAAGATTTTTGCGAAAGTTTCTGTAGTTCCCGAGCTAAACAAAATAAAAGAGGGAAAAACGTTTGGTGAATATTTTATAGAAGATAAGATTTTAGCATTAGATAATATAGTTAAAAACAACCTTACCTGTGAGTTAAAGAAGGAAGAAAAATTATTTTTAGAGATGGTTGAAGAAAGAAGAGTGAAAGTTCAAAGAAAAGTGATAGAAGAGACAAAAACACCTCTTTGGGCGTTTGAGGAAGACAATCATGACAAGAAAAAGACAAATGCAGCTATGACTCTGGATTGGCCCCAACAGGGAAGGTTGTGCATTAGAAGAAATAAAACAAGATATGACAATTATTTTGTGGGTTCCAGTATTTGCCATGACAATTATCAAATTTTAGGCGGATGGGGATTCAAAGGGGGAAAGATCCAATATTTCCAGGGATCTATTATGTTTGCGGTAATAGGGCTTATTACAGGTTGCCGGACCATTGGTATGGGTCATGTTATTTAGGCCTGGTCTTTCCAAAGATTTTTCTTATGGATAGAAAAGAAAAAGGAACGCACAAAATGATAAATACCTTTACACGTAGAAAAAGGGAAAGTTTTTCAGAAATAGTAGGTGATATTTTTGGTGCATTGATACCAGCAGTGGGAATATCTTTGAATGCATTTAGAAGTCGGAAATTATCCACAGTGGTAGATCGTTTATCTACAGATACTGCTGGAGGGTTCTTGATGGTAAATACCGAGATGGTTGCCATGAGAGCTATGGTGATGCAAAATTGACTTGCCCTTGACATTCTTTTGGCAAAAGAGGGTGGAGTCTGTGGAATGCTGAAAGTTCAACATTGTTGCACTTACATTCCAGATAAAAGTGAAAATATACAAAAGTATATAAAGAATATTACAAATTTGCACAAAGAACTTGTTCCACTGGAGGTTGAAAGTGTATTTGGAAAACTTGGTAAAGGGTTTTCTTCAGTAATAAATTGGTTAACAAGAATGAGTGGATTAGTAATAGGGAAAGTTATAATAATAGCAACCATGATAATCATAATAATTTTGGTGCTGAAGCTTGTAATTACATGTATAAAAAAAAGAAGAAGACAGAATAAAATAGAAAAGGAAAACATGATAAACAAGGAGAGAGAGAAAGAAATGGGTGAAATAGAGCTAGAAGAGATAAAAGAGAACATGTACAAGAAGACCAAGAGACAAGTTGAAAGGGATACAGTTGTGTAAACTAACAAAAGCAAACGGATAAAAGAAATATGCTATCTGATAGAATTGTGTAACATGGGTTTTGTGGTGATATTAAAAATCACCAAAGGGGGGAGTTGATGGAGCAGGATAAATGAAAATTTTTTAACCTCCTAATAATTTTCGTAAAATAATTAATAAACATGTTCGTTTAAGTAAATAACCAACAATGTATGTTACATGTAAAGGGTTAAAGGTAACATGCTATTTTTGTGTGCAAATTAATCTACTTATAAATGTTGACGTGTCTAACATAAACGTAATATTTGCGTACTAATAAAATAATAAACGCATGATTTGTGCTTTAAAAATAAAAACGTGTGGTGGCAAAATAAAGCGATGGTAAGTAAGGGACGGCTTTATATGTTGCTTTTTGCTAGGTAATACCTAATTGGGGTACGTAGAAAGACGGGAGGGAAACAAAAGGGTTTATATTCTTTATTTTAACAATATTTTGTTTATCTTTGAAAATAGTGCGCTTAGGCCTGTTGAGCAGCGATATAAAATGGCCGCTATGAGCTAGAGTACGCATGTGCAAGAAGCCGTGGGGAAAAAGGAGAAAGGCTGTGAAAAAGAATGACCACGTGTTCGTGCTGAGAGCCTAAGATGGAAGTATGGTCAAGGCTATTGTGACCTTACTGAGCAAATGTGTGCCAAGATGATCAGCAAGAAGCGTGAGAAGTCAAACTGAATAAATGGACGGAACTGTTGAACCTAAAAGTATCAGAAAAAGATACAAATTGAACTGATCGAAACTGATGAGTAATGTCATGAACTGTGGGAAACGATGCAAGCATGGACATTCCACAAAGAACTGGTTAAGACAAGGAAGTTTGATAAAAATGTATATGGACTTGAATGAACCAATGAGAGAGAATCACGCCATAAAGATGCAACATTTTTATTTAGTAAGCTAGAATTAGGGTATAAGAAGACCTACTCTTGGTGGGGAGGGGTTAGATGATGCTGGAGAGAGTGGAATGCTGTAGAGAAGTTGCTGTTGACGGAGATGCTGTAGATGGGTGAAGTTGCGGTTGCTGATGCTGACGAGCTGATGCTGCTGCTGCTATTTTATATTTTTAGTTGAGTATAAGATGCTGCTTTTGGAGAACCTTTTTACTCCTGATAGATTTTTCATTTAGAACTATTAGATTTTCCAAGACAGATAGATTGATCTTTTGGAGGTCTTGCTGTGACAACCTTATTTTTCCGTCTAATAGGTATGCATTGCAATTTCAATTTATTCTTATAATGATGATAAATGTAATAATCTGAATAATAAGCTTAAACTTATTTCTTGCTTCGAAACTTTATATAAACTTTATTATTCTTTAAACAAATGACTCAGTGATTCTTTAGCTCAATAATTAAGGTAAAATGTTAAAGAGTTTATTGTGATTAAGCTGGTCTTAATCACCATCAACTAATTCCTACTAGTTGGTCCATCGACCAATGAGCGGAATAACTTAAAAGCAAATGAGAAACATTATGTCATGTTAAAAAGAGGTATCCCGTCCCCTTCCAGCGAATTGTTTTACTGTTTTTTCTCCTAGGTTAAGGACGGAGGTAATCCAGGGAATAAATGAGTAAGTGAATGTATATGCGGTGTTATGGGCCCCACCGTCATATGGATATAGTTTGTGTGTGTTGGAGGGATAGTTGCACCTGGATGACCGAAGCATATAGGAGAAGAATTTTTATTGTTAGCGCTGGATCAAGATCACCATCAGGGAATTAGTGTTCTGGATTGTCAAAACACAGAGCGGAGGGGCTGAAGGGTGCACGGCGGCAGGGCGCGGTGCAGTAGGGCGCTGTTTCAGAGGAAGAAAACTCCAGCAGCGATTTGATGTGATTCAAAGGACTCAGGCGAGCAAGTGGGGGCGACGTTGGTAAGGCTGCTAGATTGAAATGTCAACAAGGGAGAGGTTAAAAAATTGTCGCTCCCCCTGGACACTGCTTAGCCACGAAGTTCGTCAACAAGGGGGAGAGGAGGCTGGATTGATTGTCACCATGTGGAAAACTGGCGGAGTAACATCTGAAAGAGTGGTCTTCAGGGGGGATAAACTAGACAGCTAAGACAAATCGGAGCCATCAAGTACCATTGGTGTCGGTGAATTGATCGGAGGGATGGTGTCAGTCGGTGTATGATCAGTGGGACGGAGCCAGTAAAGCCCCAGTCGGTAACATCGGCATTAGAGGAGGCTCGCCAATTCCGCTAGGGATGGAGCGGCCTAATAGTCAGGGAGGGCGTGATCAGGCTTGTTAGCAGAGAGGTCACAGGCAGTAGAGAGAAATCACTAACCCTGGACTTACTGCATAGTTGCGACGTTAGTCGTGTCGGTGGTTGATCGGTGGCACGGATGGGTATCCACACGTATAGAGGACGTTTTAAAAATCACTCAAAAACCACTTTTGGTTCTCATATGCTACAGAATTAAACAAGATTTTTGTAGCCAGTCAGGTCCAAGTCGGTAAAATCTGCATTAGAGAAGGCTCGCCGATTCTGCCAGGGCTGAAGCAGCATAAGTGTCGGAGAGGGCGTGGTCGGGCTTGTTAATGGAGAGGTCACGGGGGTAGAGAGGAATCATTCGCCCTGGCATTATTGCATGGCCGCGATGTTAGCCATTTTGGGGTGTGATCTCTGGTGGATCATCGCCATTTTAGACCTGGCGGAACATCACCATTTTAAGGAGTAGTCTTCTGATGAAGTTGGCAATCAAAATAAAAAGAAAGAAAGAAAAAGATTAATGAGGTCAACCACATACCGTCGGTGTCAGGGGCTGTAAGGCGGCACGGCGCCAGTCAAGTCTCAGCCCGCTATACCGGCATTAGGAGGGGGTTCGCAGAGACCGCCAGGGATGGGGCGGCCAAACAGTCAATCAAATAATCAGCGAGGACGTGATCAAGATCTGAGTGGTGGTCTGGGTCTGGCCAGCACCATCGGAATGAGGGAAGGTTCGCCAAGGGTGCTAAACACAGTGAGGCAGCCAAAGGGCGTATGAAAGGTCCAAGGGGTAGATGGGCTCTGAAATCAGTGAAGTCTGGTGTTGTGCGACAGCAAGGCTCCAATATGATCACTGAGCCTCGTCTGACCCTTAAAAGCGGTCGGAGTGGAGGAAGGTTACGGATGCCACATCGAGCCCCTCACGAGGTCGGAGTGGGGGCAAGGAACAGATCAAGCGGTCGGAGTAGAGGCAGGGTATGGAAGCCTCATCAAGCCCATCAAGAGGTCGGAATTGGAGGCAAGGATCAGATCGAGAGAAGACCATGCGTCAGTCCGGACATGTCACTCCATCAGCTCCATCAGGGTGTTGTGCGGCAGCAGGGAGCCGATATGGTAATTGAGCCTCGTCTGACCCTTAGAACGGTCGGAGTAGAGACAGGGTACGGAAGCCTCATGGACCTCCTCCAGAGGTCGGGGTGAAGGCAGGGATCAGCTCAAGCGACGAAGCCTCACCGACCTCCTCCAGAGGTCGGGGTGAAGGCAGGGATCAACTCAAGCGACGGCCATGCGCCAGTCCGGTTGCGTAGCTCAATCAGGCCATTTGAAGGTACTCTAAGCACACTTTGGAGGTGGGGGAAATACGAGTGTTACTGGTAGTTCTGGAAGTGCTTCAGCACCGGTTGCTTCTAGCCCTGGTGTTGTCTGGGTCATATCAACTGGCACGGCACAAACTATAGCAGGAGTAAATATGGGAGTGTGTGTCCCAGGCTCTTCAGGAAATTGTAACCCCAATTTGTCCTCAAAACATCCGGATGCTCTTACAGTACCGGTTACTGTTGGTCCTATAGTCCCTATGTACGATCCAAGTCCTGCTGGGAACGAAAGTCAGAGAATGCCTATTGTAATGAAGCCAGAAGACTCGCAAAGGTAAGTTCAAGGAGAGGCTTTATTCAACAACCCCATCCATCGTAGAGGCGGGTCAATTGACAAACCCAGAACTCTTCAAAGTCCTGGTTCCACACTAGAACGTGGAACGTGGAACCAGGCCACATCACACTTCTTCCTCTTTACATTTGAAATACATTTTAACAGAACATTTCAGCAAAAAACCCAAACACACCCTTCTTTCCCTTAAGACAAACAAAGGAAAAGAAAAAAAAGAAAAAAAAACAGCATATCAGTAATTCACAGTAAATGCACAATTAACTTTTCACAAAATCCTTAAGATAACTTGGGTTTTTGCAGACTCTTACGTGTAGGCTCACGCTCCAAACGAGAAGAGACCCCGACAGATGTCTCTGATTCACATGTATTGTCGTTGCTTGGTCTAACATGAACTACACGACTGTGATTCCAGATCCGACCATCGTTGGTTTTGACAGCGTTCTTGAACAGTTTCACCACATTCTTTTCACAAGTGAATTTGGACCAGTTTTGACAGCCTACTGGAGCCTTGACCTTGACCTTGTCACCAACTTTGAACTTAATAACCTTACCAGACCTGCGAGTGTCAAGCTAGATCTTCCTTTTTTGTTGAAGGGCTAATTCCTTTACCCTCCATTCACCAATACTATTGTCCTTGAGACCTTTATCCAGAATCATCCACCCTGGACACATGATGGTATTTGGAGATCTTCCCTTGAATAACTCAAAAGGTGTCTTCCCAGTTGAAGAGTGAGGTGTAAATCTGTAAGCCGAAATGCGACTTTGTAACTCATCCCTCCAATTTAAACAGTTGACTCTCGCCAGTTGTATGCTTTCTTTCAATGTTTTATTCAATCTCTCAATGGCGCCATTAGACTCGGGATGATAAAGAGAGATTATCTTATGTTCAATTCCACACTTCACTAAATATTCTTCCATTTCACGTGAACAAAATTGTGGCCCATTGTCCGATAGTAATGAACAAGGAAAACTTTCACGCTTGAAGATAGAATCCAAAAACTTAATTACACATTGTGTCGTGATGTCTCTCACAGAACTCACTTCAATCCACCGAGAGTACAAGTCCAACAAGACAATAAAATAGGGAGTTTGGTGCTCACCATGAAGAGGACCAACAATATCGATGGCCACTTAATCCCAAGGACACATGGGTAATCTCCTACAAACCATGGGTGGTTGTCTGGGCTTAAGAATTTTGTCGCTCAAAGAGCAAGGAACACAATCACGCACCGCACGTTCCACCATGAGATCCAAACCTGGCCACCAAAAATCTTGTCTAATGCATTCTTTGGTTTTGGAAATTCCCATGTGTCCTTCGTGTGCCATCTGAATAATGTTGTTCCTTAAACTCCCGGGAGGAACTAGCCTGGTGCCTCTAGTTAAAATGCCGTCAATGATGGCTAACTCATTAGACACTAACGACCAAGGTTTCTCAAGTCTGTTTTCCTTATCTTGTGACAACAATTCCATCACACCCAACATTTCTGGATCTTTTTCCAATTCTTCTTTCCACTCATCCTCTTTAATCGCACCTAAAGTGATATCACACACCCTTATATCAAACTCATCTTCCTGTCCTTCCTCACAACACAGATCAGTAGAGTCCACAGTGTCAACTAAACGCGAGAGGCAGTCAGCAGACACATTGGAAGTCCCAGGAATATATTCAAAAACAAAATTATACTCCTGCAAGGAGATAACCCACCTCCTGATCCTAGAGGAAATTGAGTCAAGACCCTTTCTTTCAAAAATTTCTTTGAGGCTTGTGATCCGACCTGACAATAAAGGAGGTACCCCCAAACAAATTTCTTAAACTTGTTAAGTGCCCAAAAAATGGCAAGAGCCTCTTTTTCAATGACTGAGTAGTTTAGCTCAGCACCCTTCAGACATCTCGAAGCACACGCAACCAACTGCTCGTGACCATTTCTCAACTGAACCAGTAGAGCTCCCAAACCTTTTTTGCTCGCATCAGTTATGATGTATGTCACATCACCTGGTCTAAAAGCCTGTAAATTAGGGGCACCCTTGAGATCCATCTTATCTCCTGAAAACTCTTCCTTACACACTTCATCCCACACAAACTCTGCCTTCTTGCACAACAAACTTCTGAGATGACACGTTTTATCCGCAAAATTTCTAATAAATTTGCAATAAAACTCAGCCATGCCCAAGAAAGAGGAGAGCTCCTCCTTTGAACACGGCTCTTTTAAATTCTCTATGGTGTCTACCAACTCTTTTTTGGGCTTGACGCCACTCCCAGATATGTGGTGTCCAAGATAATCAACTTCAGTTACCCCAAATTTGCACTTGTTGCGACGTAAACTCAAACCAGCTTTAAGTAATCTCTCTAGCACCTTTACTACTCTACAATCATGTTCTTCAATGGTTTTACCATATATCAACACATCATCCTGGTAACATCTTACGCCGGCTACGCCCTTGATCACATCATTCATGATCCTCTGAAAAACAGAAGCGGCTGACACTAAACCGAAAGGCATCCTTAAGAACTTAAATGCCCCCCCACCTACGAGATTGTGGTATCGACGTATGCGGCTGACACCCTGCTTTATGTAAGGGACCCTGAAACCAATCTCTCTCCGGTCCTGCGAGAGGTGGTACACTTCGGAGCTCTCTCCGGGTTGCAGGTCAATTGGTCTAAATCTATTGCTTTCCCGCTCACCCCGTCCACCTCTCCATTTGAAATGGAGTACCCACTTTTGTGGTCTGACGAAGCGGTCCGGTATCTCGGCATCAGACTGCACTCGTATTCAGAAATTGTTTTCCGCGAGAATTACGGAACGGTGGTAGATAAACTAGAAGACGATGTCGAAACCTGGATTGGGCTACCACTATCCTTAATCGGGAGAGTATCGATAATGAAGATGGTAGTACTGCCCAGATTCCTATTCTTGTTTGCAAATGTGCCGATAGTGTTGCCGCGCTCTTTTTTTGCCAGGCTCAATAAGTCATTGACGAGGTTGGCATGGGCGGGCAAGCAGGCACGGGTCAAGTGGCGGGTTCTCACATTGCCATATCACATGGGGGGACTGGGCGCACCGGACCTAGAGTTATACTACAGGGCAGCGCAGGGTGCACATGCGCATAGCTGGATACATGGCGCTGACAATATCCCATATCTCAGACTTGAGAGGTTGTTCGCGGACCCTAAGCCCCTCCCAGCAGTCATTTTCGAGACTGCGGACCGTAGAACTGGGATTCTCGACTCTCTAAACGCAACACGGCACGCATGGCATTGTTTATTACAACAGCAGGCGGGGGCGCTGTTATACTCACCGAAATGCTTGTGGAATGGGCGGTCTGGTTGACCCCCTGTCGCGACAAAGGTGTCATCAGGGCGCTTCGAGCACTGGGCATTAGCAAAGTGGGAGACCTGTTTTCGGACGGCGTTGCCAAAACTTGGGAAGAGGTTACGACCACGATAGAAGCAACCACTCTGCTGCAACGTTTCCAGTTCCATAGGGTGCATACGGCGTTGCGTAAACAGCTTGGGGAGGACATGGCTGAACCCCCCGAGGTACGAGAGCTTTCGTATCTCATTAAAACTAAGTCTCCCTGCAAGCTAGTAACCAACATATATAAACTGGCAATGTCCCAGAGGGCCCACCACTACACCAAGGCCAGATTGGCCTGGCAGTACGACCTGGACATGGTTATTAGTGATGATATGTGGTTATACTGCTGCGCTAACATAAAGCGCGTATCACTGCATGGCAAGCACAGACTGATACATTTTAAATTCATCAACAGGGTGTACTACACGCCAGAGAGACTGCATAGGTACGGCCTAAGGGAGGACGCTACATGCGAGAGATGCCACTTCCAGAGGGCGGACTTTGTACACTTAGCATGGGGCTGCCCAGGGGTTTTCCAATACTGGGAAAAAATATTTCGAGAAATAAGCACGGTAGTAGAGTTGGAGATTCCTCCGGAACCGGCGATTGCACTGCTGGGATACACTAAACTATTGCCGAAGGCAGCTCGTAGGCTGGTGGATCTGGGTCTGTTGTTAGCGAAGCGTAGAGTGGCAATGTGTTGGCTTCGGGGTCCATTGCCTACAGTATCGCAATGGTCACGGGATGTTCTTTATTGCAGCACTCAATCGGAAAACTTTAGCAAACTGCTCCCTCCGCGGAGCAGACCGAAAAATTTCTGGGGACTCTACACCGCATACTTGAAGGGAGAGGGTGGAGGTCCCTCGGCAGAGTCCGGGGCAGAGGAAGGTAAAAGCGCTCTGGCGACATAGAGACTCTAACTAATTGGGTGCTCTGGACGGACCCCGCGGATTGGGGACACTGCAGGGATCAGGTGGTCAGAAGAGACTAGGCTAGTATGCGGGAACAGCGAAGGGACACGATGATGACGGGGAAGTGTTGGGGCGAATGGGCGACCACAGCAGGGCCTTGTGGCAATGTGCGTGTGCGAGATTCGAGGTCCTAACTGAGAGCGACTGCACTGACTTCCGTTGGTTTGTTTGTTGGGGGGAAAACTAAAAAAAAAGGAGAAAAGAGGAAAGGGGAAAAAGAAAAATGTGTCTCAGCATATATACAAGTATACACTCATGGAGCTTTAACTAATTCCATCGCAGTGCGGTGACTGCACCTGGTATATGGCCCGGAATAATAACACCTGAGCACGACGATACCCGGCCTCCGGGATGTGGGTAGTGCTGATGTAAACTGAGTATTAAAGAAATTGGCGGCCGGCCCCAGGGTTGTAGGCACTCTGCTGTGTTTAACAATGCCCCTTTTTCCCTTTTTTTTTCTCAATAAAAAAAAAAAAAAAAAGAACTTAAATGCCCCCATGGGAGTTATAAACGCAGTCAGCTCCTGTGAATTCTTATTGAGGGGCACCTGGTGATATGCTGATGCTAAGTCTAAAGTACTGAAAAAACAAGCACCTTCCAAGGTTGAAACCATTTCGTCAATATTCGGAAGCGGAAACTTGTCCACCACAACCTCCTTATTAAGAGCACGAAGATCCACACATAGACGAATCTCATTGTTGGCCTTTCTCGCTACGACTATGGGAGCCAACCACTCCGTAGCCTCGACAGGCTCTATCACCCCTGTAACGAATAACCTGTCAATCTCTGTTTGAACAGCCTCTTGCACACTAATGGGAATTCTCCTCACCTTGGCTGCAATAGGTTTGGCACCAAGCTTGAGTTTAATCTGGTGACTTTATCCTCTTAAACAACCTAATGTATCTTTAAACAAGCCCTCAAATTTCTTTACAAACTTGTTGTCAACATTCTCAACTGACTGCACTTGCACAGGGGGATTACCGTTAGGATTAAGAATGATACCCAGGCGCGCTTGGTGAGTCCAACTGAGCAAATCGTCCCCTTTCTCTGCCACATACACCTTTGCATCAGTAAATTTCCCATTGCACTCCACACAACTCTGAAAATATCCTAACATTTTTATGGGTGTCCCACCATAGCCTGTAGGTCTTACATAGGATTTCAATAATTTAACTTTAGATGAAAAATCTCTCTCAAAGGCTTCCTTAGAGATAAACGTCAGGTGAGAGCATGAGTCAAATTTCATCTTCATTTTAACATCTCCCACCTTGACCCACTCAGAGGGATGTTCCACACCACACTCATTCACCTGAAAACGGACTTCTCTCACCTCATTCTTGCTGTCACTTTTGTTACGAAAATGACAGTTCTTTGTGAAATGACCCCTTTTTCCACAACAGCTACAAACCACCTTGAGAGCAGGGCATTCTCTTGCATTAGCTTTGTGACCAAATTTGCCACAGCGATAACACGTTCCCTGAAACACCATTACACCTTTCTTTTCATGAAACGTACTTGCAGCCTTATTTTCTTCCTCTCTACCCTTGTTATTAGCAGTGTCAAACTTATGTACCACATGACACTCAACCTCTTCTACTTTCTCAGTAGGAGAAGAAGATTTTCCCACTTTGCTCAACTCAATCACACATTTAAGCATGTGTTCCACACGTTTAGCAATAATCATTACTTCATCCAAAGGCGGCTCATCCTTTAGCCAAAGTTCTTCCCTTACTTTATCACTGCTGCATCTTAAAACAAATTGATCACGTATTCTCTCTTCTACAAGCTCACCAAATTTGCAACTTGAAGCTAACTTTCTGAGAGCGGTCACAAATTTCTCCACTGTTTCCTCTTTCCCTTGATCTCTTAATCCAAAATAGTAACGCTCCATAATGGTGCTTACCTTAGGCAGATAATGCATATCTAATTGCTTGATACATATTTCATATTCATTTAACCCCCTTTGAACTGCAGGGCTCAATTGTGGCAAGTTTTCTAACACCTCTTGCCCCTCGCCACCTAAACAGTAAAGTAATAGTGCTTGTTTCCTCTCCGCACTCAAATTAGTACCACAAACTCTTGCATAATTTTCTAATATTTTCCTCCATCTTTTCCACTTCACCAGAGGTTCTCCAGGATTTGACAGAAAAAACGGGGGTGCAGTTACATTTTGCATCTTAACTACGCTTCTACGTGAACTTCTAATCAAAAATACAAAAAATAATACTTTTCCCTTTTTGTGTATCACTTATAACTTTTTAAATAAAAACAATGAATTAATTCTGCGACCCAGAAGGAAAGTTCCTTCTATTTCTTTAAAACAAAGACTTCCAAACTCTTTAAGTTTTCACAATAAAGGTGTGCTTGTCACCGTGATGACAAGCTTGAAATGACACTTGATAAATGCACATATGACCATAAACACAGTACTTAGTGGTGTGCTTGTCACCGTGATATCAAGCCTGATGTAACAATTGTAACGAAGTTCCAAACCTCTTTGAAAAGTGTTAATAGAAAAACACACGATAAACCTGAATTCTCAAAATGGCCGCCGCCGTCCAAACATTAGGCCCTCTTTCAATGCGAGGTTGGTCTTGTTTTCCTGTGCCTCGGAAGATCAGCCTTTAGTCCTGTTTCTATGAGCAATCGAGCTGAGGCTGCATGGGATCCTCAAAATGGCTGCCGCCGCCGTCCTCACGCAAACATTAGGCCCTCTTTCAATGCTAGTTTTGGCTTGTTTTCCTGTGCCGCGGAAGATCAGCCTTTAGTCCTGTTTCTATGGGCAATCGAGCTCAGGCTACATGCACGTCACCCACAGTGAACCGCAGACAGGCCCTGTGTTCCACGGGACAGCGCTTCGCCTCAGCTGAACTCGCCGAGACTTCCAGGGACATATAGGAGAGTTTCCCGCTGCGCTCACCGTCCGCTGTCCTCCACCGACCGTGGGAAATGTCTACTTCTTTCCTCTTCGCCGGACCTGACTCCACTCGTCATCCACTCGATGCGAGCCTGACCTCTACCAACACTTTTCCTTGTGATGTTGGGGTTGCCTCTGCCGTCTTTCCACGCAAACGTTGCCAGTGTAATGAAGCCAGAAGACTCGCAAAGGTAAGTTCAAGGAGAGGCTTTATTCAACAACCCCATCCATCGTAGAGGCGGGTCAACTGACAAACCCAGAACTCTACAAAGTCCTGGTTCCACACTAGAACGTGGAACGTGGAACGAGGCCACATCACACCTATTTCTACAGAAGCCAAGATATCAGAAAGAGGAGTAGATAGCCAGAGAATGCAATTTGTCCTGTTGATTCCAATGAATGCTACCTCCGCGAATGTAGATCCTTCAGTAGTGCAGAATTAATTCAGACGTATAAGTTCTTTTCCTGGATTGGCATATATGGATTCACCTGTATGGGAAACTCTCCCCAATGTATGTAATAGGACGCCCAAGAAAGCACTACACAGAAAAAGTCTTCTGAGGGCCAACATCAATTTGATGTCCAAGATCTAGAGCAATGGGTGAAGAACATAATAATAATTCAAATGAAAAGCAGAGTGCAGAGGTGAGTCATGGAACTATAAAATCGGCTATAAAGGTAGACTTGATAGATGTGGTTAAATTAAAAACTGTGTTGGATGAAGGGGCACTAGAGGGCGCGCGGCAAGGTGGCTGCGCCGTAGTGCAGCTCCGCCGGCTGAATACACAATCCAACAGGAATCCTGCTCCCTAGGTGCCATCCAGAGCACAAAATCCAGCGTGCAGTGTGGTGTGATCGAAGTGGCCGATCCGAGGGTGAGAGACGGATGGCGAGCTGATGTGACAGCCCCGGACGGTGTCCAAACGTGCCCGAGGCCCAGAGGCACAACCTGGCGGCCGTGTGAAAGGACGTGGACTCCTACACCAGCTCACGATAGCGTGGCTCAAAAGGCGCTGATGAGCCGGTTGGCGGTGCGTTAACGACTTACCGGCACCAACAGCGAACAGCGACGGATCACCTGGGGCAAATCGAGGCTGACAAGAGAGACAGACGGGAGACGGCGTGCCGCCCGGAGCGCGAAATCCGACGGCGACGTTGCAGAGAGCCCAGCCTGTACCCACCCCGGTGAGCTCAATTACATGCACCTGCGGCCGGGCTGCTCGGCAGATACCGGGGAGCGTTTGGTGCGGCGTCGCTCCCGTTGTGAGGATCTAGCGTCCAGTGGACTGTGTGCTGGGGGAGCCCCGGGCCGCGTAGGCCTGAGAGTGAGTTGACAGCGGAGAAGCTCCCCCCTTCCCCCGTGGCCTGCCATGGAACGGCCTGCGGGCCGGAGCGCGAGCTGCAGCCAGCCTTTAGTGACCTCAGTGTCTGGTGAGTGAGCACTGTGGCTGCACCTGTGCGGCGGCAAAGTTGCAACGTGGACACACCATTTAACAAGAGGATCCGTTGCAGCAGGCCTGTGAGCGCGGCCTTTGATCTCCGCTGAACAGATGACGCTGTGCTGGAGCGGACCATTACGAAAAGTGTCACGAGGTGTGTCACTTTGCCCCCGATATTCGATAGTGTGCTTGTGACTCTGTGGGTGTAGGCGTGTGGTCACAGGGCCTAGCAAACGCACAGCGCGCAGGGATTCGTGCTGGACAGCCCCGCCATACAGCGGCGTTGCCTTGCACTCAGTACGCAGTGGTTAAAGTCTGAACTGAGTTGCCCCTGTGGGCGCGGATCCGAGACTGGTAGATCTGAGTGCTGTGTGATTCGCAGGGGGCGGAGGCACTCCTCCATTGGGACCGAAGGCCCAGTCTGAGGGCCACCTCCCTCCCTGGAGGAGTGAGAGCAGTGGTGGGTAAAATACTTGGCTAACAGACCTGCAAACCAATACCAAAGGAGAATACCCTGATCTGCTTAACTTACCTGACGCGCAGAATACAAGCAGACATGGGCAAGTCTGATAAAGCCCAGCCTCGCCTCACGTTCGAGCCCCGCACGCCAGCAAAGTCGAGACAGCGTGCCTCATCGGACTCGGAGCTGGATGCCTCCTCTGACAGTCCACCATCGTTGGAGGCGACACTCATCGCCATTCAGAACAGCCTAAAGTCCATTGATGGGAATATAGCTGCCTTAAACACAAGAATGGATAATATGTCTGCCAAATTGGACAAGCATGCCGCCAGACTCGGAAAAGCGAATATCGGACACAGAGGACCACCTACAGACTGTAACCCCCAAGACTCTTGACATGGAGAAAGTGCTCGCAGTCATACAGGCAAAAAATGAAGATTTGGAGGCCAGGTCCCGCCGAAACAACATAAGAATCACGGGCCTGCCGGAGTCGACCAACACCGGACGTTTGGAAACGTATGTTGAGACGATGCTGCGTGAACTATTTGGGTCGGAGCAACTATCCCAGGTTCTGATTATTGAGAGAGCTCATCGATCGTTGTCTGCCCGCCCGCCCCCGGGCACACCACCGAGACCGATCATCACCAGGCTCCTGAATTACAGGGACCGTGACTCAGTTTTGCGTCACGGGAAAAGGGCACAAAAACTTACCAAGGAACCTTGTTGGCGTTTTACCCGGATTTCATGATGGCGGTTCAAGCGGCGAGAAGGGAATTCCACGCGGTAAAGAAATTGCTAATAGCCGAAAAAGTCCCATACGCCATGCTGTACCCGGCCCACCTGCGAATCGGAGCAGACGGCAACTCGAAAATCTTCACAAACCCTAAATCAGCTATGGACTACGCGAAAGGCCTTAAACGTCACGCTCAAAGCGCGCCCGGCGCGCTGGAAGAAGAAGACTGAATGCTCGCTGACCATGAGTGGTGAAGTACTCGCTTAAAAGTCACAGTTTTGTTTTATAATGTTATATAGAAAAGTCACATGGCTGCTCCTGGGGGGCAGCGGGTGGAGGTCAGAACTGCTATTTCTCTTTTCGTCAAGTCCTGGTCTCGCCTGCTGAGCCAGGTATTCAACTCTTACACTGTTAGCACGGTCGGCTGGGAAAAACAGTGCTTATGTGCTGCATATCTCATTATGAATTGAACAATCAAAACCTAGTCGGAGGCGTCTCCATACATTCAGCCACCTCCCTTCTCAGCTGGGAGGCTGATTGCACTCCGGCGTTTCCCCAGTGGGTGTACCCCGCATTTGATTGTGTTTATGTTAGCCACGGGGGGCTGTTTGTAGTTTTCGGGATGGCTTTAGTAAAGTTGGGGGTGCTGAAGTGGGAGGGGGGATGCAGAGGGTGGGATGGGTTATCCCTGTTGTTTTTAAGTGATCGCTCAGAGGATAAGAACATGCATAAGATTGTCTTTTTATATTACTGTGTAGATACATATGAGAGAATTCAAGGACACACACATGACAAACAGTGACCACGAAAAGATAACATGCCTGACGTGGAAAAATACGCCAAGTGTTGGCCTATCTTGACAGGCATGATGTAAAGATTGCTCTGCTCCAAGAGACACACCTCACCAAACAGACAGTAGCCAGGGTGGGGGTCAAGTGGGCTGGGTACCGGCTGGCATCCTCGTACTCGTCTTATGCCAGGGGGGTTCAAACACTGGTGAAGCGAGGGCTCCCGCTTGCTGTTATAAAGTCACACACAGACTCTGAAGGGCAGTACGCCATTGTGCAGGGGAAATTATTTGGTACAATATTCACCATAGTGAACGTATACGGACCCAACACTGACACGCCTGCACTGTTTGAGGATATAATTACTATTCTGAGAGTGTGGCCCGAGGCGCAGATTATATGGGGAGGTGACCTAAACACACATCTAGACCTCGGCAGAGATAAATCGAACAAACAGGGAGGGCAATCACCTAAGGCGGCACTAGTCATCAACAACGGGATGGCTGAGATAGGACTTATAGATGCCTGGAGACATCGTAACACTGACAGACTAGAAGGCACACACACGTCCACGGCGCATGGCAGCTGGTCAAGGTTAGATTACTGGCTGGTGAGCGAGGCGCTTAATCCATGAATACACGCGGTTGCCATGTTGCCTAGGACGCTGTCTGAACATAACCCAGTCAGACTTTCTCTGCACATCCCACTGTGCGTCCCACGTCAATTCACTTGGCGCTTTCGATCGGAGGCGCTACTGGACCTGCTGTACACACACACGATTAGAGAAGCCATAATCCAATACTTTGACTTAAATAAGGGCACAGTGGACAGTGCGGCTACACTTTGGGGGGCCATCAAGGCCACAATCAGGGGCACCTGCATCAGCACAACCTCAGGTATCCTAAAGGATATCCGTGGTCAGCTGACCCATAAAGAAGCTGCCCTAGCGCAGCTGGAACGAGATTATGCGGAATCCCCAAATGACACCACCTTAGCGAGTATAAAAGAACTAATACTGGAATATAATGAGTTGGCAATTGAGGAGGTGCGATATTTATCCAAGCGGCATGCTGCTCGAGCGTACGGCTAGGGGGGCAGACCGGGACACAATCTAGCTGCAAAGATTAAGATGAGGACCGAAACCACGGTAATAGGAAAAATCACAGATAACGCCGGGCAGGACCACTACACCACACAGGCAATTGCAGACCAATTCCGCAGCTGTTACTCTAAGATGTACACATCAAAAGGAGAGACAGAACACGCGGGACTAGATGAGTATCTAGATGATATTGCCATGGCCTGGCTATCCTCTGGTCAATGAGACTATTTGTGTCAACCGATTGAAGCTGCTGATATCCGGGAGGCAATACGCTCACTGCCAAACAAGAAAGCGCTGGGGCCGGATGGCCTCACAAGCGAATTTTACAAAGCATTCGCGGATGAATTAATTCTGCACATGCTGGAAATGTATGCGGAAGCCTACGAAAAAAGAACGCTGCCGCCAACCCTCAGGGAAGCGCTAATCCTCACTCTACTAAAAAAAGATAATGAGCCCTCGTATTGCGAGTCGTATCGCCCCCTGTCACTCATCAACATAGACGCCAAAATACTGGCAAAAATTTTAGCAACCAGACTTCAGCCATTAATGCCGAATCTGGTTCTCCCAGATCAGTCTGGCTTCATACCAGATAGATCCACATCACACAACTTACGCACAATTTTCGCGATGTTTCATGTGCTGGACCCTAACCTGCAAGCGGCGGCCGTTATGTTAGATGCGGCTAAAGCATGTGACTCGATAGAATGGGGTTACATGTTCCACATCTTACAACGCATAGGAGTCCCAGGGGGATACACCGGATGGGTGAGGTTATTATACACGAACCCCACGGCACGCATAAGAGTGGGAGGGTTCACCTCAAGCCCAATTCGGATCGGAAGAGGCACCAGACAGGGGTGCCCTCTATCACCGCTCCTCTTCTCCTTAATACTGGAGCCATTAGCTTGCATTATCAGGCAGAGACACAGGGAAGCGGCATTACGATTTGCACACAGGACTGTGAGCATTTCACTATATGCTGATGATATGCTGCTCTTTGTCCGAGAACCGCAGGTGTATCTGGCGCCTATATTGCGAGAGTATATCAGATTTGGGTACTTCTCAGGGATTAATAAAAATTGGAGCAAGTCATTGGTGGTCCCACTGACTGAGTGCACAGTGACTCACGCACTGGACTTCCCCATTGTGTGGTCCTCTGACCCTGTCAAATACTTAGGGGTGTGGATACATCCGGACCCAGACACAGTTCTACGGGAGAATTACGGTGTTGCATGCCCCAAACTTGAGCAGCAAATTGATCGCTGGTCAAAGATGCCGTTGTCACTGGCGGACCGCATTGCCCTCGTCAAGATGGTTATTGTGCCCCGCTTTTTGTACCTGTTCCGCAATATACCAATAAAACTGACACAACGTTTTTTCAAAACCATACGTTCCCTGCTGGTGAGACTTATCTGGGGAGGAAAACAAGCCCGTGTGAGGTTGGGCGTCCTAACATTGGACTATGGCAGGGGCGGTTTTAGCGTGCCTGACATGTACTTATACTATCTCTGTGCGCAAGCGCAATATGCATATTACTGGTGCAGTCACCACGAATTTATACCGCATGTTGCGGTGGAAGACGGGGATGCGCACCCGATTCCACTCAAATGTATACTATCGCACACTCGCAGAGGCACTCCCAAGCAAGAAATCAACACACTAGACACCACAATTGCGGCCTGGTAGAATATCGGCCGCCTAGCCACAAAACTTCCATTGTACGCCCCGTTGCTCCCGCTGGCACATCACGCAGCACTGTCAGTGACGCAAGAGGCAGGCGCAATGCTCACACTGGCACGGGCAGGTATAGACAGTATGCATGATTTGTTCCCTAACTGCAGCTTCCTCACAGTTGAGGAGATGGGGTATGTTCAAAACATTACACCACTCTTTCTATTTCTATTTTCCATAGACTCAAGAAGGCAATGCAGGCACACTATCCCACCTTTCCATATGAGCCGCAGACATTACAGACACTTCAACTCCTCTTGGTCAGTCCCATGCGACGAAAGCTAATAACAAAGTTATACAGGGCAGCCAGGGAGGAGAAAGTAATAGGGGACCACACAAGCCTGGATAGATGGAACGCCATACTGAATCCTCAGCTCACACACAAGGAGTGGGAATGGTGTTGTAAGCTCACTAGTGCGTTTACATCAAATGGCAACTTGCGCATAATTCATTTTAAGTACCTGCACCAGGCGTACCACACGCCAGTTAAACTGTTTAAATACGGTCTTCGTGACAACGATGCATGTAAAAGATGTGGGATGTCTGGCGCAGACTTCTGGCATTTGGCCTGGGATTGTGGTCGGGTGGCTGAATTCTGGGCAGAGTTGCTGGTCAGGCTCAGGGTAATGACCAGTGTTACTCTTCCGTGTACACCGCACACCTGTCTGTTGAGTGTTACACCACATCTAAAAGGCACAGTTGGCAAATTAATAAGAGTGGCTTTACTGATGGCAAAGAGAAGAGTGGCGATAACATGGGTAGGTTCACTTGCACCTCGACCAGATCACTGGATTAAGGACCTTGTGTATTGCAGGGAGAATCTTGAACTTTATGCCGAGGAGCTACCAACAACGTCGAAACCAAAAGATATTTGGGAGCCATTAGTGCAATATCTACGGACTTAAGATCACGACATAACCTCTGTATCTGGGGAAGGATAAGTCTGGTCGCGTATGGCTTGTACTCTAATATGTAAGACGGATCATCAAAATGTCCCTATGGGCAAACACAGTACTGAGCTGATCGTTCATGGGGAGTAGTTTTCGATTGTTTTATATCGTTGTTGTGATGTGATGTAATGTACACTGCTTTAACCCCTTCCCTGCTCATGACGAGCTCAGCTCGTCATGCTGCGCGGTCGGGCTGTGCGCATGACGAGCTGAGCTCGTCACGACCACGCCCGCGATCGGAATGTCCAGCACCTGGGCGGAATTCCGATCGCAGCGAAGGCGTTAATCTGTATGCTATATGGAAACCTAATAAAAACAATAAAAACTGTGTTGGATGAAATGATAAGTGGGAGCTTACAGCTTAATTGAATAGATACCTATCAACAAAATGAATTGTTATTCGTGAGTAAAGATGTCACTAGGAGAGCTAGACAGGCTCATGAGAAATTATTCGAATTGGCTCAGAGATATGATGTTGATTTAGAATAAACAAAGGCTTTACTGAAAAATCATAGAGTTGCATTTACTGATTAGGACCTGCAGAATTTGATATTACGAGGACTGCAGACCCAAATCCGAGAATTAATTCTAAATATTCGGATTTCGAGTACATAGGCCAAATGGGAAGAAAGGTTAGCAAAAAGAAAGGGTTCTAAAATAACAATGGGAAAACCTCCTCCTTTGGGAGAAACAGGAATGAATGTCAAGGCTTTCCCCTTGTGGGATGTACTGATTGGAGGTTATGTGCATGTACCCTAGAGTAGAGGGAACCTTGCGCTGAGGTTGAGAGAGAAGCCTGTGGAGTGGTACGAACAGGTTGATCAATTTGTGAAAATCTGGAATGAGTTGTGGATTGATCTGAATATGTTGTTCAAGATCAGGGCCGGACTGGCTACCGGGCGTTTTTTGCTGGGGTGGCAGGGTGGGGTCCAGGTTCACTGCAGAGGGGCTGATTTTCTTGCTGGGGAGCTGCCGGCACTTCTAAATGAAATATGCAAAACAAATAGCTTTAAAGCTTACTTATTTAAACATTTGTTTTGTATTGTTTATTAAGGAAAGCCCGGTAGCCAGTCCAGCCCTGTTCAAGATTGTAGCCCCAGTGATTTGTGGTCAGCATGTAAAATAGCTACAGAATGGCTCAAAGGTGAGCCTGCAAGAGATCCAGTGACACATGGTCCGTCACCTATATTGATGAAGAAATATGAGCGGGTGATTACTTGGTTGAAAGCTAAAGTGCCACAGCAGGATATTGATTGGGTAAAGATTGATAGGATAACTCAAGAACCTAAGGAGATGATTCAAGTGTTTTATGAAAGGTTGTTGCAGGCTTTTAAGCAGTATAGTGGGATGGACACCCTAGAACCCAAGGATATGGGACAGAATATGTCCCAATTTGTGACTGGGCTGAGACCAGAAATTAGTTTGATAATACAACAACATTTGATTTGTTGGCAGAATAAGTCAGTTGACGAAATTCTGCATTATACTAAATATTGTTGTGATTAGATTGAGATGAAGCACAAGAAGGAAAAGCTGATGGTAAAGCAGATGAAAGCTGCTCAAAGGGGTCAGGGATAGCCTTATGTAGGGAATACTGCCCCTATGCAGGGAGTCTACCAGTCTGGGTCTCTGATGCAACAAAGTGGAGGATTTCAGGGACAAGGAAGGGGGAGAGGTGTTCCTATAGATCCTAAGACTAGAGCTGATGTTGCCACTTTAAAAAATCAAACCCATGTCATTTTTGTAATAAGCTGAGGCATTGGAAACTCGAATGTCACTTTAATCACGCACATCAACAACAGAATGGAGGTTTTAATCAACACCAGGGGAATGTTATGCAACCCCAGAATGTATCTAAATCGAGATTCCAAAATTCATCTGGTTCCCAAGGGCCTATGATGCAAGTACCACAACCTCCGATGCCACAGCAAGTTGTAAATGGTACCCGATTTAACCAGAAAGCAGACCTGAACAGGAATCAGACACTCCCATTCGAATGGCACATTTACATCTTGTACTTATATCGTAGAACCTGTAATAACAAAGTCACATCCAGATTCTTAGACTTGGGAATGGCAGTAGCGAAGAGACTGATCACCAAGAGGTGGAGGGCCACCGACCCCCCTCACATAGTGGCATGGAGACGCTCACTTCTAACGTGGGCAAAGCAGAGAGCATCGCACTTCACCGTGAAGATGCCTTAGGTATCCGTAAGACCCCCCTTGCTGCAAGCTGGGACACAATACTGGCTGAGCTATCACACATCCATAATGCCATTACATTGTCCCCACCCTCAGCCAGTCCTACATCCTAAAAAACACCCACCCACGAGGAGAACAGACGTAAAGAAAGACACAGAGTCGAAATAGTAGACAACCTGCAAAACTGCATTTCACTCAATACTACACCATGAACAAGTGCCAAGTGCTTACTGCACATACCAGTACACTAGATGCATTAAATGGGGGAACCAGGGGCAAGCTCCGTTGTTATGACCTGTTATGTATTGATTTGTCCCTGTTGTGTTATAAACCGCTTCCACAGTTCGTAAAATATTAGGTACTAAACAACAATAGTGCTGACATACACTATGTTCCTAGATATCACTGAGCCCACAGGATCACTAACGTCCAATGCTATAGTTTAGCGTCTATTAGCATTGCTATACCGTGCACGTTGTAGCTAAAAGCTTAAAGTTTATTAACTCGTAATCCCTGACAATATATAAGCACCGATGATGTACCCATCAAATGACCTGTGTAAAGTGTAACTTACACAACAACAACAAAAAGTGAACATGTATAACTGTACAATTCTTGAAAATTGAAAAACCTAATAAAACAGATTGAAATAAAAAGATAATGTGAATCAGAATTTGTCCCATCATAATGGCCCGTACCAACAGTTTCTCATACTTGACGCATCTAATGGGTACGGCTCAGACCAGTCCTTATGACGGTGTCAGAGGAGGAAGGAAGTGTAGTGTAGCTCCTATTTCCCTAATAGGCTCTGCGCATTGGAATAATATATCCTATAGGTTTGACATAGGACTAAGGTCAGTATGTCCCTATCGAGTATATTAAACTTAATTACTTGTGCCAGCTAGCTCAGAGGCCACTAGAAACTCCTTGACAACAAGAAGGGAGTAGTTTCTGGCAGCCGCAAAACATGACCACTGTGTTTCCCTTTAGAATCAGAACGTGTCCCAGAGTCGTGGAAACAATAGATAACTATTTCACTCATGCTTAGTTTTCTCCAAGTTACACAGAAAGAAATAGACGGGCGTTTCAATAAAGGATTTATTGAACAGTCTTGTTTCTGGTGTAAGTAAAATGTGCTGTTACGATCAAAGACAGTATGCGAGATAAATAATGTACAGGGTGAGCAGTAGAAATAAATAATACTGCGATAGCATTATCTTTTAGTACATATGCATTTACATAAATAACACAGACTAAAAATGCGAGTACTCATACGATGCGTTGCTAAGCTAGTTCTACCTCAATGTACCTAACCTAACCTAGGTGTAGGAAGAGGGAAGAAGTAGGTGAAGTATTCCTTACTACGGTATACTAAGAGTATGTTAAGTCTAGTATGCCTAGTATGCCAAGAGTCCCTCTAGGTTCTAGTCAGCTCCATACCTGAAGAATGAGAGAGGTAGGAATCTCTTTGCCAGACTCGAACTCCAACACCCCGCAAGGGAAGTCAGATCACTGGAAGCTGGAAGCTGGGCTCTCTGCGTGCAGGGAAGGCAGCGTCCTCTCAGTGCGTCAGGCCAGGAAACGGGCTCCTCTGAAGTCGAGGTCTCCTCTGGTTTACAGGGGCTAGGGAAGGTATATTTATACCTGAGAGCACCTAAGAATGTTAGTATTGATGTGAGTTGGACAGCGAAAGACGTCATGAAAGAACCTCCTAAGGAATAATGGTTCATGCATAATATATGAGTCCTTGAAGAAATCAATAGTCCTGGACTAGGGAAACTCCCGCAGCCTAAGGGTCTGTTCTTCATGAACTCGTTGTGACGTTAGGGTGGACGGATGTCAGAGACCATGCCTGTATTTGGAATGCACGGTTTAATGCCTAAATAAGGGCTGGGATTTTATGCCTATATAAGGGCAGGGCGAATTGTGCCTATATAAGGACATGATACTGGAAAGCCCGTTTATGGATACCCTAAGAGGAATACAACAGAAGACTGTACACTTGGTACAGTCTTAGAGGTAGACCAGAGTGCTGATGTAGATGGCCACAATGTCACTTTCTTGATTGACACTGGTGTTACCCTTTCTACTGTGAGAACAGCAGAGGTTCCAAACCTACCCCTCTCAGGAAAAACAATCTAAGTTGTAGGAGTTGCAAATAAATAATTGTCAAACCCCCTTATTGAAGAAGTTCCAGTGAAGATATGGACATTTGAAGATAATCATCAATTTGTGGTGTGTGATTCTAGTCCTAGGTGTGATTCTAGTCCTATATAGGGAAGTGATTTGCTGTGCAAGTTAAATTGCACCATCTATTGCATGCCAAAAAGTACTGAACTTCAGACGAACAACGAGGACATTGCCTGCAAACTGGCAAACCAGAACTTGTGCGCTTCATTTTTCCCCATGTTGACAGTAAAAGATCTCAGAGACACAGTGAGAGACTTAGGGGCTCATTAGGATGGTGGAAGGACCGCCACCGCCACCCGTGCGGTGGCGATCCATCCGCCATCAAACGTGGATTTCCCGCCCGCCATATTAGGATGGCGGGCGGATACACACATCGACCGTGGCGGACGCAAAGACCGTCCGCCACGGGACCGCCACAAGCAATCATACAGATTGCCTGGCAGACGGTCCAGATAGCCTAAAATGGTGCCGGTGCCTAGCAGGCACCGTCCACCAAATTAGGATGCTGGCTACAGCCGACCTTTCCATGGCGGCGATACCGCCATGGAAAGGCTGGCGGGGTTTGTTACGGGGGCCCGTTGCGGGACCCCCTTGTGTTGGGGGGAGGTGTGGGTGCACTGGGGGGTACCCATGGTACCCCCCTACATTTCACAGCACTGAGTGGCAGGCACTGTGTGATGCCTGCCACGTAGTGCAGTGAAATGCACATCCTGCCTTTTTGGCATCGCGGCGGGTGCTGCAGTCAGCAGCACCCGTTGCAATGTTAAATGGCAAGATGCAACCGCCATGGTGGTGGTCGCATCCTAATTTGGTGTGCGGGACCGCCACATGCATGGCGTACGGTCCCTGTCACCACCACGATGGCGGACGGACTCCAGTCCGTCCGCCATCCTAATGAGCCCCTTAGTTTGTGATTTTTCTGGAAAGGACATCAGACTCATCCGAGAAGTTGAGCCAGTCTGTACCCAAGTTAAGCCAAATGCTGAATACATGAGAACACCGCAGTATAATCTGACGCCCGAGACAGTTGCTGGAATTACACCTGTGATCGAGACTAGAATTGAGCAAGGCATCCTAAAAGATATCCTGGGGAGTCCATGTAACTTACCCATTATGGGCTTGCAGAAGCAGAGCAGTAAGTACCGCATAGTACAGGATTTCCGTAAAATTAACAACGTAGTGGTTCCTTATTGTCCTGTGGTACCGAATCCATCTGTGATATTGTTTCAGATACCACAGTAGGCTGAATGGTTCACTGATCTTTGCCAGACCTTTTTCTCCATTCCCCTCCATGAGGAAAGCCAATTCTTATTCACTTTCTGGCTTGGGAATCTTGTTTTAACATGTGCCATGTCCCAGAAGGGTATACGGAGAGTTAATCCATCTTTAACCAGATATTGAAGAAAAATCTGGAGTCTCTGGTTATGCCCTGTAATTCTGTCCTAGTCCAGTATATCAATGGCCTTTTGGTTGCAACAAATCCTCAAGAAGCATGTAATACTGACACAATTGCTTTGCTGAACAATTGGGCTGAGAATGAACATAAAGAGTCCGCAAGTAGGTTACAGTACTGTATGACGGAAGTCCTCTACTTAGGACCTCACATTGTGAAAGGTGCCAAAAAGGTGTAAGAATCTCAGCGAGCATTGAAATGAATTCGCCTCACATGCAGAAAGAAGTCAGAATGTTTCTGGGAATGGTGGGCTCCTGTCGCCAGTGGATATCCAATGTTTCCCTAATGGCCAAACCTCTGCAGAGGTTGACACACAAGAATGTGTCTGATCCGGTACCCTGGGACAATGATTGCCTGAATGCATTCCTGGAGATGAGAGAAAGCCTTTGTCGCCCTCCTGCATTAGGAATGCCAGATTACAACAAAGCGTTTTCGTGCTTTTGTCATGAAAGAGAAGGTTGTGCTCTCTCAGAATTGACTCATGGAGGTGCCCATAGACCAGATGCCTATTTCTCAGCTACTCTGGATCCAGTAACATCCGCCTTGCCCCTATGTCTAAAATCCTTTACTGCAACAGGTGTCAGCATAGAGAGATGTCAGAGCATTGTAATGGGTTGCCCTTTGACTATCTATGTGCCCAATTCTGTTGAAATATTGTTGACTCGAACTCGTAACCAGCACCTAACCAATAATAGGTCACGAGGTAAGAGCAGACTATTTTAACTGCTGAGAACGTCACCTTGAAAAGATCTTTGGTTTTGAACCCTGCTATTTTGCTCCCTTTATCTGATTGTGATATGGGTGAGATCGAAGCAGAGCATGACTATCTCAATGTCACTGAACTATGCACCAAGACCCGTCCCAACATTACTGATGAGCCATTGTCTGAATCTGATTACACTGTGCTTGTGGATGGCTGTTGTCTCAGAGACAATGAGGGAAACCTGAGGGCTGGTTATGCTGTCTGTACTGTTTCGGGAGTGGTGGAAGCTGCCTGGCTTCAAGGAGTATTCTCCATGCAGGTGGCAGAACTGATTGCTCTGCCCAGAGCATGCTGCATTTCAGATGAGCTGAAAGTGACAATATTCACTGATAGCCAGTATGGGTTCGGTGTTGTTCGCGACTTCGGACAGTTATGGTCTCAATGGGGATTTATGACTCGTCAGGGTCCTGATCCTCAATGGAGAAACTGTGAGAAAATTGTTAGGCGCCCTACAAATGCCAGCCCAAGTTGCTGTCATTAAATGTTCTGTCCATTGTAAAGGAAACTATTTTGTGACAATTGGGAATTGCTATGCAGTCGAAATTTCATGGTATTGTGCATTAAATGTTTGCACTTTAAGTGGTGAATATACAAATAAGGGAGCTGATGAAACCAATTTAAACCTCTTGAAGACAATTGCTGCTACATGGAAGGAAGTAAAGAGATTACAAGAGGAAGTTACTGAGGACGAACAGCAAGGTTGGATCAGAGCAGGATGTATGAAACAAGATGATGATATTTGGGTTTCAGGAGATGGAAGACCAGTACTGCCTAATAGTTTATTGCCACCGATGGCAAGATATTATCATGGGTCGATGCATGCAAGGCAGACTTGGTTTAACCCGAAATTTCGAGTGGTGACTGAGGCATTGTGTTACAGATGTGTGATTTGCCAGCAAATTAATGTGGAAAAATGAACTGCATTTACACTGAGTCACATAGGAAGATCTGGAGGTCCTTTCAACAGGATGCAGCTGGATTTCATTTAGATGCCAGTATGCAATGGATTGAGGTACATTCTAGTAGTGGTGTGCGTCTTTTCATGTTTGGTGGAAGCCTACCCGACTAGATGTGACAGCCTTACTGTAGCTAAGCTGTTGTTGAGGGAGTTCATTCCGAGATTCGGATTTCCAACCTCTTCAGAATCAGACCGAGGAACTCATTTTTATAATGAGGTTCTGAGAATGCTATGTGTAGCGTTGAAGGTAGAGCAGAGATTACATTGCAGTTATTGGCCAGAAGCTTCAGGAATCATGGAACAGGTCAACAGCACTTTGAAATCCAGGTTGGCCAAGTGTTTGCTTCAACATCTCTGAAATGGCCTGATGCTTTGCCCCTTGTGCTGTTGAGTCTTTGCAGTGTCCCAGATCGAAGGACAGGATTGTCGCCCCATGAGATAATAATGGGAAGGGCTATGTAGTTGCCTGCTGTATCTGCAAATATACTTGTGAACATCACAAAGGATTAGGTGCTCAATTACTGTAAAGGATTGGCTGATGTGGTTTGTTCTGTGTTTCACCAGGTTGAAGCGGCAACAACACCACCACATCAGGAGCAGTGCCATGATCTTAGTCCTGGTGACTGGGTGGTGGTGAAGAAACATGTGAGAGAGAACTGTCTTGAGCCCCGTTGGCGTGGTCCGTACCAGGTAATTTTGGTCACTACAACTGCTGTGAAGTGCCGTAGTCTTCCTAATTGGGTGCACGCATCCCACACTCGTAGAGACCTGTTCCCTCTTGAACAATTAACAGAACCTCTCCCAGAAAAGGCCATTGGAAGAGGTCAGCCAAGCTGTAGGGGACCAGACAGAGCCTGAGACAGCATTTGAACGATCTGAGGGGGTCTCGATGAATCTGAAGCTGAATCTGAATTAGAAGAAGTTGATGCTGTGGTGGTGAACGAATCAGATTCTGACCCCAATGAAGGAACTAGTGCTGTGGGATCACGAGTAGTGGTGGAAGAAAGCTGTCCAAAGAGTAAAGAAAGGAGAAGGTTGAAGTTATCCTCTGAAAGAACTCTTGTACACTTGGAAACAAAAGTGAAGAATCAGATCTCAGAAGGTCTAAAAGATCAAGGGTGCCTTGTCAGAGGTATTCTTCTCCTGAGTGGACTCATCGCGCTACTGATGACAGCGAGAGCGACTTCTGGAAATTCTGGAATAATAGTGGAGATTCAACTGAGACTTTCGGAACTTTATTTGAACTATCTCTTTACATCCTTCCCCGACAAGACTGAGTGCTTTGAGAAATTTAGTGCTGAATGAGACTGAATTTCCTTATCTAAATCCGGAAGAGTCTCCTGTCCTTGTTGATGGATTGAAAGTAATGATATTGGAGATGCTTATTAATGAACTTGGTCCTCATACTATTAGAGATGACGAATGAACTTTGTTGAGTTGCTTAAAGAGGAATATCTAGGTCCAAGTGGAAGAAGAATAAAATTAGGGTCGACATCTAGAAGAACACAGAGTAGGGCTAAGGAAGCCTCACGAAGATTTTTCATATTTTGTAAATAAAGTTGAGTACAAATAAAGACTATTTTACTGTTTGAACAGGTGGCTACCGACAGAGAAGATTATGTTGCCGTTATTTCTCTACATGATTGGTCTGATTCTAAATAGTATGTAAATGAATAATGCTAGTCACAGACATAGGTACATAATAGGTACAGTATTAATATTTGCAGTGTTAGGCTTGATAGGGTTAATTGTAGGATTAAATTTGGGTTTGACTAATGTCAAAGAAGAGAAACATATACCTGAGCAAACCACCACACAAAGTAGATGGAGGTTTATATTCATTAGGAGGGCAGAATATACATGTAGATTGATCCAGAGGAGATTATACATTAAATGCTTATACTAATTTGCTTTACAAATATGTTAACACAATGGAAGCAAGGGATTGTTATGTTTGCATGCAGTTACCTGCTTCAGTAGCCGAGGGTATCACATATCATTGACATATGGCAGTACATATAGCTTAATGTTGAGTATTTTCTATAGAAAGGGTCATTTTCAGTATTATTATTCTAATTATGATTTGGTCTTTTCAGAGGTCCTGCTGTTCAAACATTTAAATAGACATTCATATGCTCAGGTTGATGAAACTGTTAGTAGATATTTTGCACCGATTAAAATGTTAGATACTACTTATGCACATATGCATAATTTGACCAGTGTTCTTACTGACATCGAAAAGAAATTCTTAAATCAAGTATTAAATAGATATAGAGCAGTAAAGACTAATGCAGCTAAAGGAACTCATGTAACAAGTTGGTCCCAGGAAGAGATAGATCACCAAACAGCAGGGAATACTGCAGCATTGACATTAGATTGGCAACACCAAGGAGAATTGTGCATACACACTGATAAGAATGAATGCAATACTATTCCTGTAGGGGAAAGTGAGTGTGATCATACCTTTGAGGTTCGAGGATCTTGTAAATTGTTCTTTGATGGAACTGACCCTGTGATTTCTGGGGTTTATTTGTTTGTGGCAAGAATGCTTATTTTAAGTTGCCAAACAAATGGTATGGAACATAGGTATGTAGGAGAAGTGTCTTCAAAGATTTGCCATCTGTAGAATTGTGATCATCCTGTTTGGGAGGAGAAATTGAGGTCCAAATGAGGTGCTAGTGCTGGAGAGATTCTGGGAGATATTTTTGGCGCTATAATTCCAAATGTAGGGGTGATATTGAATGACATTACGATCAGAAAACTTTTCACTGTGGTTGATAAATTCTCTACAGTACGGCTGGAGCTTTGTTGCTTGTAAATACTGAGATGGTTGCTATCAGGGCTATGGTTTTGCAGAACTGTCTTCCGTTAGACATTTTGCTCACAAAGGAGGGCAAAGTCTGCCAGATGTTGAAGGTTAAACAGTGTTGTACTTACATCCCAGACAAAAGTAAGACCTTACAGAAGTACATAAAGAATATTACTGACATACATAATGAATTGAGTGGATTGGCAACCGAAGGTGTTTGGGATTCAGGTGGACATGGATTTAGTGCCATAGGTAGGTGGTTTGCGGATTTGGGAAGTGGTATAGTTGGTTCCATTTTGAGACCACGGTTGATCATAGCCCTTTGTGCAGTAGTCTTGATTGTGGGTGTGAAGGTGTACAGGAAATACAAGGCAAAGAAAGGAGTCTATCAAAGAAGGGAAGACATAGAGTTAAAAAGGAAGCAGAATGAATACTACAATGACATGAAGCGTTTGGAGGAGTTCGAGCGAAAAGCAACTGCTACAACAAGGGTTTGACTTGGCTAATCTGATAAGATCAAGAGGTAACATTAAGAGATGTTGTGATGGCTTTATACGCCATCAGAGGGGGGATTGGAGCAGTGTAAATTTGATCCCATCCTGAGGTACTGTAGGAGTGCATCATAATCATGCATAGTCAGCACTCAAATAAGTTCTGTGTGATTAATGTTTTCATTAGATAGCAAGATACGAAAAAACAAAGTTTGGCAAGGAGAAATGCTGTAACGAGCAAGGAGGCGAGTTCTCAGGGAGGTGGAGAATAATGACCAAAGACAAATCAAGTTGCAACTTATCGACGTGGGAATGGTGGTGCAAGTATCCAATTTGTGCCGGAATCATGGAAAAGTACTCGAGAAAGTGTTGTGGGATTGTCTACCTTGAATGCAACTAATATTTTATGCTGTAACTTAGTGAGGGTCAGGAGAGACATCTTAGGACTTCACGGGGAGCAGATCTATGCTTCTGCTTATGCGGCTTTATGCTATGTGACCCATGGTTGGAGTGCCTTCTACTGAAGACTCCGACAACTGACACCTTTCTAATTTCTCCTTTATTCAATGCTTTATTCAATGTTTAGGGTTGTCCTTTTAAGGCAGAGTAGGGAGAGATAGAGTGCTCATGTTTACCTTTGAGAATCATTTGTTGCAGTTTAATACTCAATTTTCTTTCCTGATTATGTGCATTGTCATTATAGAATTAATTATCTGCTTTGTGTTAGATAGGGAGAATCTCTTTAGAAGATGTTGATCCTTTTTTTAAATTCTGTATTTCTATATGATATTGTTGAGAATACTCTATATCGATTTGTTTCTAAATTTATAATTGAATCTTACTAATCTCAGATTTAGTTGTTGAGTGCATTATTGTGTGACCAAATTGGTTACACTGTATTAAGATTCATTTGTGATTGTTTTCTCCCTCTTACCCCTCAAGCTGCTACAAAGACCATCTGGTTGAAGATAAATGTTTAAGTGGGCCCAATCTCTCTCACAGCCTTTTTAGTATTGGTTTGCTAGCTCGTCCAGTGGCAGATCTCAAGCAATGTCAGTGCTGTTACTTATTGGCATCCATCAACATCATTGATTATTGTATCCAGATGCAGGCCTAGCAGAGGTAGGGCATGCAACAGGTTCTTCATTAGATAACCTCTTGTCTTTCCAGGGGCTTTCAGCTGGCTAATTTTTGATGTGCTACTGTGGAGGAAAAATGTGCAGGGTCAGTTTTATTCAGTGTTTACTTCCATCACAAAGCCAGGCTAATTGATCAAAAAGACCTATGACAGTTTACGTCTGGTGATGATACTTAAAATTCCCATAGGATTATTTGCAATGGAATAGCTATAATACATATGTGCTTGTGATGCGGGCTAAGTCCTTCTGATGACAGGACTTCGCTTTGGGTTCTTGGAGCTGCTGTCCCTCTCCATTCAATCTGGAGAGAATGTGTGCTTGCTCCTCAGGGATAAGCTCCCCTTCACCCCATGAGAGCAATCATTGTAGGGCTGCTGCTTACCTCTGTGCTATTGCCTCCTTCCTCAGGTCCTGATTGTCCCACAACAATCATGCCTGTTGGAGCTCATCCACTTTCTGGAGCTTAGCCATGTGTCTGCTGCAGTACTCTACTCGTTGAAACTCTGGGCGGCAGGCCTTTCGCGAACCTTTACCACGATGACAAGGCGGGTTCTGTAATGTTTTTGGGGAACATATTTGCTCCTTTTAATCCCTACTACCACATCACAGTTCGCACGTTACGAAATGACAGCTAAGATACAGTGCACCAAAGTTATTCATGTACCGATCAAAAACACTTCTGTACAGGTACAGGTTGTACGACCCAATACAGTGAGGTATGTGGAGTATGCAATACTTTCCCAGCTTAGATTAGGACAACAGTATGAAGGCCATGGTGAATAAATGTGGAAAGATAAGGGACACAGGTAGAGATAGAACCGAAAAAAAATTGTGTAACCACAGAAAACATCATAAGTGAGGTAATTTTGGAGAATTACTTGCAGTTGTGTATGCATCATTCACAGTATAGTATCCAGTTTTGAAGTCACACCTGGAATATCATTCTCACTTCTCAGGGCCTCACCTGGAATTTTCTGTCCATGTTTTTGGATCACATCTATTCTGTGATTGTACTACTCAATATCGAGGCCATGAATATCGTGATACAAGAATATTGCAGACAAAATATCAAAGACCACAACATTAATAGGTAAGTGTATTTAGAGGAACTATAGATTTGCTATTCCTAATTCCATACCTATGAATGTTGAAGATATATATTGAAGATATATATATATATACGCCCGATTTGCTGCTGTTGGGCGGAGTGTTTCGACCGGAGGGTGGCGTGACTGCTCCTCTGCCCTCGCAGATGCCTGGTGTCCTTGGGGCGCACTTCTCCCACATTTTGCCCTGATAACGACGCCCTCATCCACTCTGGTGGGACTCCAAGTCCCAGAGTGCAACGGCTGGCCCCAAATCCATCGCAGCTGAGTGGGAGGTGTTACCTGAGCCCACTTAAGCGCCGCTCACATCCCGCGGCGCGGGACGTCCGATTTGCTGCTGTTGGGCGGAGTGTTTCGACCAGAGGGTGGCGTGACTGCTCCTCTGCCCTCGCAGATGCCTGGTGTCCTTGGGGCGCACTTCTCCTGCATTTTGCCCTGATAACGACGCCCTCATCCACTCTGGTGGGACTCCAAGTCCCAGAGTGCAACGGCTGGCCCCAAATCCATCGCAGCTGAGTGGGAGGTGTACCTGAGCCCACTTAAGCGTCGCTCACATCCCGCGGCGGGGACGCGCGCGGGCCAAGGGCGGGCCCGTCCTGCACCCGTCAGTGACAGGAGGAGGCAGGGCTGGGCCACGTCCCTTTCGTCCATTCTTGCAATGATCGCCAAAAGGGGTAAGACTTTTTGACTCTCCTGTGGACCATTGCACTGTCCAGGCGTTCCAACCACACCCAGGTTATCACCTGTCAGAGTTGTTATGTCAGCTGTTTAATCTTCTGGCTGAGACTGTGAGATCACATTAGCAAGTGTTGACATTAGCCCGGGTCCCTATAACATTGGAACGGCTGCATAAACTGGATATCCTGGCAGAAGCTTAGTTATTGTAACATGTGATGGTCGTTTAAAAACAGTTTATCGTGTGGGCGGCGGTATTCTTTCTTCCGTTCCAGCACCAGTTGAAAGCGTTCATTGCATATTTATATAAAGGTGTTGTCAACGTATTGGTCGGGAGGTGGAGTTGCATCTGGACACATAATGGGGAAACGTTTATGTCCACCTAAATCTAAAACCACTAGTGCTCCTATACTCCCTCCCACCTCGATTGACAAAATGCTGCAGAAAGCTATAGGGGCGGTCAACACAGAAATTGATTGTACAGAAAGGCGGTTGTCACTCACACCCGACCTATGCGCACCAACGGTTGATCCTTCTACTCTGTTAATCCCCTTACAACCCCCCCCCCCAAGGAATTACCCTCTACGCCTCCCCGAGATGCTCCAATTAAAAAAACGACCAGTAAAAGCAGAACCACAACTAGTATCCCAAAGCAGGGGAAACGTAAACAAACATCTGAGGCAGGTCCCAAAAGAAAGAAACTGTGCGGGGAGGCTATAGTTAGCATTCAGGAGGGCGAGGGACAGGAACAACGTCAAAACAGTCCTTTACCCCCCAGTACAGGTCTGAATCCTCCCCCTTGGGCACTAAATATGATGACAGAATTAAAGAATCAATTAAGATTCATGATCAAAGAAGAACTGGCCCCTTTATTTAATTGTTTAGATAAATTAATTGGTGTGGGGGAGAGTAGATCACCAAATCTGAACTCTGACCCTGCCCGCCCAATAGGAAGAGGGACAAACATGGGCGGCCAGGCGGGCACTCCTGACCCAACACCTCCGAACGGGTTGGGTGGAGAGGCTTCTGCAGGCTCCACCACAACCCAAGAGATTAGGGACTCGAGTGCCAATAACCAACAACCTAGCACGAGTTCAAACCTGGCTACTGGGCCACAGACAATTTCACCCCATCCCAGGGACACGGTTAAAACTATTCCCCTATTACATGGGTCTAGTGGGAACTCGAGTGGGTAGGCACCAACAGAATGCATAGATGTCAGGCCTGAATCAGTAAATTTGCCGTGTATAAATCTACCCCCAGCCTGTTCCCCGTACGTAGTTGTACTGGTGGGAATTCCCGGAATTCCCTCCAATAAAAGGGAAACTCACTTCGATCTTAGAAATAAGTGTCTCTCTTGGTTAGTAAAGCATAGGCAGTTTGACTATGGTAGAGCAGGGGAAATTTTGACGGTACGCCGAGTCAGCTGGGTGGGTAATCGGCAAAAAACAGTTTTAGGGGATTGCGTAATCATTAATTTCAAAAATCCCAACACCGTGACCCACCTTCACAACCAGATTATGAATCACCAGGACACAGTGACAGGAATTAGACTCCACCCCTTAGAGTTCTTCTACCCCCAGTATCAAATGCCTTTAAGGGGTTATACTCCCCCCCCCCATTCCCAAGTTGGCACCTAAGACCCATAATGGAGGGTGGTAGGAAAGTGCCCCCTACTTCTCTATTATATAACATCCCAGTTACCAACAGATACGGAATGCTGGAGGAGGTAGACTGACATGAGGAGGGCCCAATGGTGGACAGGCCTCCTGGTATGCAGGAGCGGGTTCCTGATTCGGGAATGAGCGGTGGATCAAGGGCAGAAATATTGGCTATTACTACAGACTCCACACAGATGATCGAATCAGCAGGTTGGGGGTCACAAATTAATGGGCCCTCTTGCACCCTATTACCTGCCCTGGCGAACAATATACCTAGGGAGAGTGAGCGCATATATCCAATAGTTAGAAATCATCTGACCCCACCAATGGATACTAATATGCCATGTATTAGAGTGCGAAAGGCGATAGATGGGAATAGTGGGTCGGTCAATAGCTCCAAGTTAGCCCACGAAATCGTCCATGAGCCCAGGGACTCAAGCGTGAGGGGTATGCCGAGTGACAATGTGGGGCAAATCGTGGGCGAGTTAAAACTTGTCTCATGGAATATAGCTGGTCTGGCTGGCAAATTACGGGATGAGCAGTGGCTCCTTTACATTAGAAATTTCCACATAATCTGCTTACAGGAAACTTGGGAGCCAGTAAATAGAGTTTTCCTAGAAGGGTACAAAACGTTTTTTTGCCCGGCAAAACGGTCTAATGTTGGTAGAGCAAGGGGGGGTTTAACTATGTTTATAGACTTAAGGATCCAGGGTAGGTGGAAGCCTATGCCAGGAGATTCAGAGGTTTTACAGGGCCTAACCCTGGCTAGTAACACATATCGCCTAGCAATTATCAATTTTTACAACGCACAGTCAAACACACAGGGATCACATTCCTTGGATGAATTGAGCAGTCGGTTGGGAAAGCTGCAATCTGAGAATCAAGCCCAGGCACAGCTAGTATTAGCTGGAGACTTTAACTGCCACTTGTGTCCCAATTTGAGGACGAGCGAGGGTGACTGGTCGACTTGCACATTGGAAAAGGGACCACACATGGAACATACTCAGCCTGGACGGGAATTGAGTGTCCTTTTAAGCCTTTATGGTCTAATCCACACCATGGACCTGATAGTCTCACGCCCAGATCTAAATGTGCCTCCTACTTATAAGGGTAGAGGCTGTGCTTCATTTATTGATTTTATTTTTGTTTCTCATTTAGTGAGGAGGTTTATTATCGGTTTCAATATCAGCAATAGCATATATAGCGACCATAACCCCCTAATTCTATCACTCGTTGTTCCTCATAGCCACCCTGTGGCGTGTAGACTAAGGGGGGACATTGTCAGCTACTGATCAAGGTAGGCGGCTACGTTGGGCGCAGGTGGATACTGTCGCTTTCAATAAATCCCTTTAGTAGAGGTCAGCAGGAGATCCAGAAATGCTTCGACTTAGAAGTCCAGGATTGTGAAGTAGTTAAGACATTCACAGCCATTGCACAACTAGTGGATAGCTTACTAAAGGTACCTGTATCATCTGGCTGTAGAGAGGATCCAAGATGGTTCGATGAGCAATGTTCGCAGGCCCACAGAGCCCTGAAGAAGGCCCTGAAACAATTACCCAGAGATAGGGGGCAGATTGCGACATGCTGTAAAACGTATAAGCAAGCAGTCAGGACGCGTAAGCGCCAATTACAGACGAAGGCTTGGGAAGATCTAGAGGAGGCTGCCGAGCTAAAAGACTCCACTCGATTTTGGAAAGTCATCAATAGCCCATGCTTTAATGATTCTAATTGCCCAAACTTGTCTCATAATATCTTGCCGGAGCAGTGGCAGGCTCATTTTGAGGGTCTATATAATCAGCCCGCAAGGGAGTATGAACAGCAGATATCGCCCATTATCCCGTCCACAGACGTAACTGTTTTCTCCTTAGAGGAGGTTAGGCTAGGAATAGATTGTCTTACACAGAATAAAGCCCCGGGCCCTGACGGGATCCCGCCCGACCTCTTTAGGAGTAATCCAGAGGTATGGGCACCCATTTTGGTGAGGGTCCTCAATGCTGCAGTTGAAACAGGTATGTCCCCATCATGGTCTACGGCAACCATTGTCCCGATTTTTAAAAAAGGGGACAGGGATAGTCCGCTTTGCTACCGCCCAATATCCCTTATTAACGTGACAGTCAAGGTACTGGGTCGTGTGGTTTTGAATAGACTGGCGGATTGGGCAGAGACTCACAGTATAATAACGGATGTCCAATATGGGTTTCGGGCAGGGAAATCAACGGCGGACCAATGTCTAAACCTTTATCTTGTTGCTTCAAAGTACACCATGGCTAAGTCGGGGGCACTCTACCTAGCCTTTATGGATCTTACTGCAGCATTTGACCGAGTCAATCGCTGCAAGCTCTGGAATCTAATGAGAACGTTGGGCGTGGATCCGGGCTTGATTAATATCCTAATGGCACTTCATTCAAACACATCTGCTGCGGTAAGGTACACGCAAGAGGGGAACGTCACAGACCATTTTAAGTGCACGAGTGGGGTAGACAGGGCTGTATTTTAGCACCCTTTTTATTCACACTATATATTAACGGCCTGGATCGAGCACTAACCACATTAGAAACAGACACCCCGAAAGTTGGCTCAAGACAAGTTCCCGTCCTTCTCTACGCAGACGATGCGGTTCTCCTGGTCCGCACTCCAAAGGGCTTGCAGCTTTTGCTTGATGGATTTGTGGGGTTCATGAATGACATGGACTTGTCCCCTAACCTCTCGAAATCCTACATAATGGAGATGGGGAAGAAGAGCAGGAAGACAAACACTTATACAGTAGGCCCGCACACCCTCGGGAAAGTACCCGCCTTCTCATACCTGGACATCCTGTTTGACCAGAAATTGGGTTTTAAGCAGCTACTAGAGGCAAAATGCCTTGAGCTGACAAGGTCAACCAAAGCGATTAGTAGCTTTGCTCACAGATTAGGTAAATGGTCACCTGGGACAATAATGAAACTTTATAATTCTTTTTGTTGCTCCAAAGTAGTATATGGAAGTGAGGTCTGGGGATTTATGAAAACAAATAAATTACAAACTGCTGAAAATCTTTATCTTAGGCGATTGTTGAAAGTCCCGCGGAGTACCCCTGCTTTTATTGTTCATGAGGAGTTGGGCTCAAAATTTATTGCCGATATGGTGGCCGTGAAACCCCTCCTGTGTTGGGTGAATATTTGGTCCAACGTAGAGACAGGTTTCAACAGGCAAGTTGTACAGGACTGTCTCTCATTGGATCATGCACTGAAAATTCCTTGGCTGAAATACATAAAAGATGCCTTCACTATGTTAGGTAGATCAGACCTGTTCTCTCACCCAGACAAGGCTTGTTCACGGGATGAAGCGTCCATTAAGGCCCTGTTCTTTAAATATGCCTTTGCACATAGGGAGGAAAAGGAAGTGATGAAACCCTCGATTAGAGACTACGTTTTAGTGACGTCAACACAAGGCATGGAACCATACCTATCTTTTATATTTAGTGCCCATGATCGTTTTTTAATCACACGGTTCAGATTGAACCTTCTTCATCACCTATTAGCAGTACCTTCAGGGTATATGGCCAAGGATGTTCAAAGAGGGCCCTGTGGCTGCGACAGTAGGTCTCCTCAGGATACCCTACACTTTGTTCTCTTGTGTCCATATTACTTGCACTCGAGGAGAAGATTTCTGAAGGGGCTTCTCAGGGAACGTAGATTCAAGCAGGCCCGTGTGGCTCTGCTGTTTTTAAAACTGTCTTCAGACGTTGCCACCCTTTTCTGTGTCTCTAATTTCTTAAGAACTGCTTTAAAGCTAAGACTTACCAGGGGCACTTGAAAGGGGAAGATTCTTTTTTAAGGCTGTTTTATAGCTTTTGAGCACTGTTTTTATCATATGTTTCCTTTTTTTTAAATTGTTGTGGTGGTAACATTCCCTTATGATCTTTGCTTAATACTGATGTGTTGATGAAATTGTATCTTTTATGGACATATTTTATATGCCGAATAAAGATTATTATTATTATTATTATTATTTTTTATATATATATATATATTTGAACACTGACATTGCGTAAGGAGCAGCTCACTGTAGCGATATTAATGGCACTACGAATACCAGCAGGCTCTGGGAGAGCCGACGCCCACTGAGGCAGGTGTTAAGGATTACAATGATGCCAGTGCTCCACGAAGTGTTTGAAATGAAGCCTCTGAAGAAATGCTCAGGTAGCATGAAACGCGTCAGGCTTACAGATGCACTTGGACTTTGATTCCCTCCACTGCGCTGTTTTCTTGCACATTAAAACGAAGATTTACCTACCTGCATGTTGGCTCTTCTTAATGGGGTAACTCTTTTCTTGGATATATATATATATATATATATATATATATATATATATATATATATATATATATATATATATATATATATATATATCATAAAGGTGCATAAATGTGAAGTTAGGTATCGAAAATCTATACTTACCCTTCGGTATTTTGAGTTCAATATTTTGTCCCCTATATTTGTATACATCAATATTCTAGATTCACTATCCAGGTGGCATACGTATTCTGTCCAGTTCTGCAGACCACTTTTGGGGTATGTTATAAAGGTATGGAGGACACTTTGTCAGATATTTGCCTTACCAGGATCCCACTGGAACCACACTGGGCATGTGGAGGTTCAGGCTCAGCAGACATACCTAAACTTTGGACCAGTCCCCCAATCCTAGTATCCCAAATTGCTCCCTCCTTACTCAACTAGAACACAGCTTCAATGCCCCACTGTGCTACCCATATACCCCAAGCAGTTTCTTCTTTCACAGTTCCAGGCTGCCTGACTCCGGGGTTCTTGAGTGGGAGGAGTGGGATAAACGGCTCGGACATGACTTTATCTGGTTGAACTGTGGAGTGAAGAAGAAGAAGAAAAATGAGGAAGGACGTGTGCCTTAGCTGAAAAAAGCCAATGTGCGCCTTACAGGTTGTCCTACCTTTGAGTACAGTTGATGGTTGCCCTGAAACTACACAAAGTGATATGGCTCAGTGGGTTGTGGGTGCGCTGCAGGGTTCTCTGTACAACCTACAGGTCACAGTTTCTAATTCCGGCAGAGGGGATTAGGCCTTTCAACCTTCCTATGTCAATGAAAGGAGTACCACTGAGTTTGGGCGAGTAATAACATTTGGTATTTAAGCCTAAAGGCAATGCAGTGTGTGGTGTAGGCTGTACGGTGGTACAAACTGTATGGAAAATCAATCTGGGCCTGCACCCAGGTTTGGGCGCCTGCACCCTCGGATAATTTGAGTGTTTGGAAGCCGCCAGCCTATGCAGAGGGCCGTGGAAGGGGTGAGGGTGGGTTGACAGTTCTTCTGCAGAGATTAATGCCTCGTGCTTACCCTTCGAATCCTCGCTGTCCTATCTTCAATCCCCACTTCGTTTCCTTATCTCTGGTGTATTGATCCGGCTATCTCAGTTAATATTTCTCTACTTTCGCAGTCGCCTCATTCCCTTTCCTCCTGTTTATAGCCCCCTCCTTTCACTCCTGTCGGTCTCCCTAGGCTGCAGGAGAGACATGGTTCTGTTGTTATGTCCTTTCTCCCTCCCTCTGCCCCTCTGTGCCTTTCTTCATCTAACCGTCCTTCTCTACCTCCACCCCGCTTCCCTTCCCTTCTGTCATTCCCTTCTACGTTTCTTCTTTCTCTCCTTCCGTGTCTTCTTTCAATCTCTTCCTTGCACCGTCCTCCATCCTTTTCCTTCTTCCTTGCCCTTTTCCCTCCTACATTCTTTTCCTTCCTTCCCTGCTTTCTTCGTTCCTTCCTCTTCTGTCTCTGCCCACTTTTCATTCCATCCCCTCCCAATTCTCCCTTCCTACTCTTATTGCCTTTCCTTTCCCCTTCTTTCCTCCCTACCTTCTTTTTCTTCCCTTCCTCCATTATCTCCCCTTCCTTTTCTCTTCTCTTCCTTTCTAACCGCTCCTCATTGTGTGTACCCCGTCCACCCTCCTCTCCTTCCACCATGTCCCTAGAGAGCGGTTCCCTGCCAGCTGAGGTGCATCCATCATGGCGACCCCCATCCGGCTGATTAAAACATGCTAATGCCTATTAAAGACACTGCAGCATGTCTTGATTCATAGAGGGCTCCCTGCGTGCACCGTGGAGCAGCAGAGATCCATCACTGAAGGAGATTCACAGACAGGGGGAAGGAGGGGGCCACAGCCGGTCATCTGTATGTTGTTCAGGTCAGGGGATATCCGTCACATCAGCCTCCGAGACAAAGAGGCAGGCAGAGGGGGGGCTGCGAGGACTAGCGCTTTCTTTTTATAGGGATGGAGGAACCTATGACATCAGCCTCACAGAAGCAGTGGTGAGGGAGGGAGGACCTGCGTCTGTTCTGAAGGGCAGGAAAAACCCATGCACACAGTATAACAGCCAGAGGGAGAGTTAGGTCTTGCGTTTGTGCTTGTGGGCGGGAAATACCCTTGTACACACCCTGACAGACATTGACAGAGAGGGAGGCAGGGAGCCCTGGCATCTGAACTGTAAATACCCATTTACTCCAGCCTGACAGGCAGTGGCAGGCCTAGTATTTGTACTGCAGGGGGCAGTAGAGACCTATTTACATCATTCTGGCAGGAAGTGGGAGAGGGAGACCTAGGGGCCGATTCCGATCTCGGTCGGAGGCGCACCCAATACCATTCGGTCGGGAAAAAAGCCATGCGAAAGCCAGTTTCCCGACCGATCCGTACAGCACACCGAACGAGCAAGTACGATGCGCACAACAGCAAAAATTCCGGCCGAGCCGTACTCACCCAAACCAGGTCCTGTTCTCCGACCGAGGCGAATCCGGAAACGCCGAATCGAGTCGCACGGAAGGGAAAATGCAGCCCCGTCCGGCCGGACAAGTACGATGCGCTTTCCGTACGCGCCGAACCCGTCGCTACGCACGGCACGTCAAAGCATCCGGGAGAGGCGCACATAAGCTCCGAATCGCGCCACAACACGATCCACGGCTACGAGACGAACACAGCACAGACGAGGACGACGCGAAGCGACGAGGACGAAGCGAAGCGACGAGGACGAAGCCAAGCGACGAGGACGACGCGAAGCAACGAGAAGGACGAACGACACGAACCAACCATGAATCCCTTCGTCCCGATCATACCAATATTCTACATCTACTACCGGAACAGGCACGGACGCGTACGGCGCAGAAGGTAAGTCAGACACCAACCACAAAACACATACAACACGTACACGACACATCACACACATACACTGGGAATCTGAATATACTTGCAACAGCAGCACCATAGGGGCGGGATGCCCATCACCAATGCCACATATGCACACAGGGGCCTGAATGCGCGCCACCACCCCAACCCAGGGGGGCTGGATGCCCACCACTACTACCACCCTCACCCAGGGGGGCTGGATGCCTACCACTACTACCACCCTCACCCAGGGGTGGCAGGATGCCTACCACTACTACCACCCTTAGCCAGGGTGGCAGGATGCCTACCACTACTACCACCCTCACCCAGGGGGGCAGGATGCCTACCACTACTACCACCCTTAGCCAGGGGGGCTGGATGCCTACCACTACTACCACCCTTAGCCAGGGGGCAGGATGCCCACCACTACTACCACCCTCACCCAGGGGGGCTGGATGCCTACCACTACTACCACCCTTAGCCAGGGTGGCAGGATGCCTACCACTACTACCACCCTCACCCAGGGGTGGCAGGATGCCTACCACTACTACCACCCTTAGCCAGGGGGGCTGGATGCCTACCACTACTACCACCCTTAGCCAGGGGGCAGGATGCCCACCACTACTACCACCCTCACCCAGGGGGGCTGGATGCCTACCACTACTACCACCCTTAGCCAGGGGGGCAGGATGCCTACCACTACTACCACCCTCACCCAGGGGGGCAGGATGCCCACCACTACTACCACCCTTAGCCAGGGTGGCAGGATGCCTACCACTACTACCACCCTTAGCCAGGGGGGCAGGATGCCTACCACTACTACCACCCTTAGCCAGGGTGGCAGGATGCCTACCACTACTACCACCCTTAGCCAGGGTGGCAGGATGCCTACCACTACTACCACCCTTAGCCAGGGGGGCAGGATGCCTACCACTACTACCACCCTTAGCCAGGGGGCAGGATGCCTACCACTACTACCACCCTTAGCCAGGGGGCAGGATGCCTACCACTACTACCACCCTTAGCCAGGGGGGCTGGATGCCTACCACTACTACCACCCTTAGCCAGGGGGCAGGATGCCCACCACTACTACCACCCTCACCCAGGGGGGCTGGATGCCTACCACTACTACCACCCTTAGCCAGGGGGCAGGATGCCTACCACTACTACCACCCTCACCCAGGGGGGCAGGATGCCCACCACTACTACCACCCTTAGCCAGGGTGGCAGGATGCCTACCACTACTACCACCCTTAGCCAGGGGGCAGGATGCCTACCACTACTACCACCCTTAGCCAGGGTGGCAGGATGCCTACCACTACTACCACCCTTAGCCAGGGTGGCAGGATGCCTACCACTACTACCACCCTCACCCAGGGGGGGCAGGATGCCTACCACTACTACCACCCTTAGCCAGGGGGGCAGGATGCCCACCACTACTACCACCCTTAGCCAGGGGGGCTGGATGCCTACCACTACTACCACCCTTAGCCAGGGGGGCAGGATGCCCACCACTACTACCACCCTCACCCAGGGGGGGCAGGATGCCAACCACTACTACCACCCTTAGCCAGGGGGGCAGGATGCCTACCACTACTACCACCCTCACCCAGGGGGGGCAGGATGCCTACCACTACTACCACCCTTAGCCAGGGGGGCAGGATGCCTACCACTACTACCACCCTTAGCCAGGGGGGCAGGATGCCTACCACTACTACCACCCTTAGCCAGGGTGGCAGGATGCCTACCACTACTACCACCCTTAGCCAGGGGGGCAGGATGCCTACCACTACTACCACCCTCACCCACGGGGGGCAGGATGCCTACCACTACTACCACCCTTAGCCAGGGGGGCAGGATGCCCACCACTACTACCACCCTTAGCCAGGGGGCAGGATGCCCACCACTACTACCACCCTCACCCACGGGGGGCAGGATGCCCACCACTACTACCACCCTCACCCAGGGGGGCAGGATGCCTACCACTACTACCACCCTCACCCAGGGGGGCTGGATGCCTACCACTACTACCACCCCCACTCATAGGATGGACAATGCATGACACAACAAGCACACCACAACCTAGGGAATGCAAGATTAAGACATCCCCCCACCACCATGACAAGCGTGTGTAGGCTGTGTCAAATGCCTACAACACCGAACATGACTTTCAACATACAATGTGACCCCCTAGCACATGTGCCACACATATATGTGTGTGGCACCCACAATGCAAGCAGCCCATGACCATTGTGGCAATGGGGCCTAAACCCCCATCATCACAGTGACCAAAAGGTAAGTGTGGGGTCCATAGCTGAAGCACATTTTGACCATTGTGGCAATGGGGTCTAAACCCCCATCATCACAGTGACCAAAAGGCAAGTGTGGGGTCCATAGCTGAAGCACATTTTGACCATTGTGGCAATGGGGTCTACACCCTCATCATCACAGTGACCAAAAGGTAATTGTTGACAAAGAAAGAGCTGCAACTGCCAAACTGCATGGATCATTCCTGCTCACAGAACCAAAAACTCATCTGTGGCAAAGTAGTGTATGTGTCCCATTGCAACATAAATTGGGGGAGCCAAATACTGCAGTGCAAATGAAACATTCCTTTGGCCATGTGCAGACAAACAACACCCATGGGGGCTGAGACCGTCAACAGTCATCAATGACACAATGACAGAAGTGACCATCAGAATGCAGAACCACATATTTGCACCAATGGGCACACAAATGCAGATACCCTGTGGAGACAGCAGATGTGAGGTGAACAGATACCATACCATGGCAGCAATGGGACACACAAACCATGATCACTGTGCTGACCGATGACCTAGGAGTCCCAGGGACAGCAGGGGAAACACACCAAACAACATACAGCCAATGGCACACCCAAGATATGCCAATGCAGTGGTGCAGATGCACAAACACAAACAGGCAGACCAACACTGTCATCATACACAGCAGGTGAGGGGTGGGGGTGCCAGTGTCCCCAGGCAACCACACAACACATGAGGAGAGCTGAATACCAATCATACAGATGTGCATACACTGCCACACTAAGGTAACTCATGGATCCAAATCCCCTATGTGGGCAAGCAGGCATTGTCAGGTGAGAGGGAGCACAAAACACACATGTCACACAGGCACGTAGGAACAACAACTGACACAGCAAGTCACAGACACACCACAGCACCACCCCCCAGGGCCCCCACAATGTGGTGACCCTGGGCTGAATAAAAATACCACTGTGATGACAAAGCTAAATGTCGTTCACACTATGAACCACAGTCAGGTGTCCTGAGCAACAAACTACCATCACACCTACACAAGCACAAATCAATCAGCATGGCCAGTAAGCCAAGGCCAACATGGAGGCAGGGGCCTAGCCGGGCAACAACTCTCATCTGCACACACTCAACACCACACCCCTCGACCTCCAACAATGTGCAGCAGTGAAGTACACATGCACTGGTGACATTGCACATGCACCCATGACTATTCCAGGGTGGTGGGTGGGAACCAAGGTGTAGAAACACATCACACATGGACACTCAACAAGACTCCTGAATGTCTGACACACTGCACACTACGCTGTACATGGACATGACGGCAATACCACACCGACCAATGGGATCCCAGCCACAGTCACACACCAATGAAGAAGCCAAGGTCACCCACAAAGAACACACATAGACAACTTCCAACATTGCAGCTCTGACCCTGAGGAGTGGCAGCAGTCACACACACAACATGTCACAATCACTGAAAGATAACACAAACTGGAAATCACATGACAGGGGCAAACAACAAGTGCCAAGGGGAAACCTGACTGTGACCCATCTGCGTCTGCACACAAACTCAGCCCTGACAGCAAACACACCTATGGGTGACACCCTGATGACCAGTAATGTGCCATGCACCCACATCACAGAGAACACAGGGAGAAGACTTTGGGGGAACATAGCTCAAGTCAGCAAGCATCACAAACAGGTACAACACTAGGGATCACAGCATGCGCAGATGAATGGAAGTGAACACACAGACATGCACATACAACACACACCTTGGGTGCAGGCAATGTCACACGTGTACACACTGCCATGAGGGGACTCCACTCCTGTGTGAGGAAAGCTGTGCCATATGTTGCCTCAGTAGGGCCCCATCATGTCAGCTGAGCACTTGGTCACACAATCAACAATTAGCACCAAATGAGGGCTCCCATCACATCAGCCTGGTCATGGATGTGCCAACGGAATCATCAGCACAGATCCAACACACTTGTATAGCAATGTTGCACTGACTACACGGATGAGTCCCTCCCCATTGATGCCCAAACCTGCATGTCCACTGGAGATGGCAACACGGTCAGGGAAGTAGACAAATGCAACGATGGCAGGCACAACAGATGTGCAGGGGTGGAAGCCACAGATATGAAATTGCCAATGTAAGTAGGAAACCCATTGCCAAATACTGAACACATGACACCCTCAGATGCTGCTATTGATGACATGGATACACCACATGATAGGACACATTCCCCCTGGACCACATGGGTTCCTGCACAGTAACACTTCATAATCATGAGACCAGATATCACCATCACTGCAGCAAGGGCATGGTTAGCTGCACCAACAACATGTACATCTGAAGCATGAGCACTAGAGAAAAGAAAGTTGCTTTATTCAGCATATGTGTTGAGGCCAAACGAAGTCCTGAAAAAAGAGCAAAGGCCAATGGCCAGTCCATTGTCAAAGTTCAAACAGGGTGACACTGGCAGATGTCACCCTACGCATGCCTGCACAATACCAGGGACAATCCACTAGGAGGGGCAACCGGGGGCAGGCCAGGCACCGCAGGGACAGGATCAGGGCTCACCAGGGGGAGTCAGGGAAGGGGTGGTGGGTGCAGGAGAGCCACTGACAACTGCAGTGGAGGTGTCTGACATGGTGTGTGCCGGCACAACTGGGGGGCATGACACAGATGTCGTGGGTGCCGGCACAACTGCAGTGGACCCTGCAGATGGGGTGGACAGGTCCGCCACTGCAGTGCCCAAGTCAGACAGGGCGGTAGTGGACTCCACTGCAGTGCCTACCTCCAGGGGAGGAGAATGGGGAACAGGCAAGGTGGGTTGGACAGAGGGGGGACACCCTCACCACATCAGTGGCACAGACAAGCGCAGCGGGGGGTGTGGTGCTGGGAGAGCAAGTGGCAGGGGGAGAAGGCCGGAGCATCTTGGGGATGGTATATCTGTGGGTGGGGGAACCTGGGGCAGGGTGTGGTGGGGGCACCTGTGCAGTGGGGGCCTGAGGGATGGAGGACGGAGACCTTGTGCCTGAGCTGCAGGGTGGTGGCGGGGTCTTGCTCTTAGCACTCCGGGGGACTTGCGGGTGGGGGCCTCAGTCCGTCTGCGCCTGGGGGAGGGTGTCCGGGGGCGAGGGGCACTCTGCTCCGTGTGGGTGGGCTTCCTCTTCCCCCGGGATGCTGGAGCAGCTTCATCGGTGGGGAAGAGGCCGAGGTCACAGAGGAAGAGCTGCTGTGACTTTGGGGTTGCAGGTGAGGCAAGGGAGGGTGCTTTGGAGGGAGAGGGAACTGAGGACTGCGCAGTGCATGTGGATGCGTGTGTGTGTTCCAGGGCCCCATCCCCTGTGAGTCTGGCTTCAGTCCCCTGAATGTGCGTGCGTGTGCGTTTTGTCATTGGCGTGTGTGTCAGTGTGCTGGATGTGTGTGTGCTGGTGTGTGCCTGTGCCAGTGTGTGTGTGCCTGGGATGGGTAAGGTGCTGGGGAGTGTGGATGGAGCAGAGGCAGGAGGGGTGAGGGACCGTTTGAGGAGGGACACTGCTGCCGTCAGGGAGGAGTCCATGGACCTATTGCCCCTCTGTAGGTCAGACATGCCCGATGAGATGCCCTCCATGAACGACACCAGCTGAGTCAACAGCGCGGTGTGCGCATGGAGGACACTCAGCATGGCTGTCTGCCCTACATGGAGCTGGCGAAGGAGGTACACAGACTCCTCACTCAGGGCAGCAGGGGACACAGGGGCAGGGGGTGCGGTGCCTGGCCCAAAGGAGACACGCTCCCGGACATGGGAGCCTCCACGGACCTGGGGAATGGGAGCCGATGGGAGGGCGGTGGTGGTGCTGGTGGTGGCGGGGACAGCAACACTAGCTGGGGTGTGGTGGCTGCTGACACCCGCCTCCACAAGGGAGTCATCCTCCGAGTTGCTCTGGTCCTCAGCTGAGGTGGATGCTGCTGAGGACTCCTCGGTGTGGCTCCCCTCGCCCTCCGTGCCACTGGGTCCCTCCGACCACTCCTCGGCTGCTGACCCAGTCTGGCTCTCCGGCTCCTCCTGGTCCGTGGAGCTGTCCCCTTCCGTGGCCGTGGATGTATCTGCAAACAATGGGGAAACAGACAGACATCAGTCACCTGCACCAAACGCACACACCACTGTGAGCACAGCACATTACAGAGCAAGCCCTGGCATCATTAGTTGTACATTGCTAAAAGTGCCCTAATTGAACAGGAGAAGTCAATTGTCAGTCTGATGCCAAGCATGGCACTCACATCCCACATGGCCTTGCACCCATCTGTCTGGTGTCTGTTGGATTGCAACACCCCAGTGTTGACACATGCACCAAGTACACAGTAGTTGGACAGTGCAGAGGACACGGTGTGGACACATCACAGCTCTTGCCACTGAGTCAGTACAGGTTTACGGATGTAAGGGATGCCCAGAGTCAAATAGGAAATGCATGTGATGCATTCCAGCGACAGACACCATGATGCACCCATGTCCTGATAGCCAGCGCCACTATGGTGTGCATGTAGCACATGTCACTCCCCTGCAGGATCACCAATCAGTAGACACATGCCATGGCGGAGGCATGACTGCAAAGTCATACATCACTGTCTCAGTGATGTATGACTTTGCAGCCAGACAACAACACTCTGCACTGTGTCACAATAGTAGGTCATGGGGAATGCAAGTCCTGGAGCTGCACAAGTGCACATGTACATCCCCCCCACAACACATCCTCTTAACCCTCATCTGTCCAGGTCATACCTATTGGACATATGGGAGACCTGTGACACTACCCTCTGAACCTGAGCCCCTCACACTCTGCTGTGCATGGGGAACAGCTGCCTGAACTTCACATTTACATGCCCCAGTCTGCATGGGCAGCTGATCAGACACCTATGTGTCACACAAGTATCGTCTCCTATGGTCACATCTCCAGTGGCATGCTGAGCCCCTACCAAGAAACTCCACAGCAGTCCTGGCGACTAATCCACAGCACACTGACACAGAGGCAGACACCTGAGGGGTCAAATCACTGTGCACAATGTGTCCTCTGATACACGGGAGTGGGAGTACAGAGTGTATTGTATGGCCTGGAGTAGGCATGACTGTCCAGCCCCACATGAATGAGGGATGAGCCCTGGACTGTAGGCAGCTGGCTAAGTATGTGTGACACACGTCATATACATACTCCTGGGGCCCAAACATTGTTCCCACCCGCAGCATGGGTGTGTGCCAGGTACCCCAGCCACATGTGGTGGATCAGCTCAGCAATTGGACCACAGATCAAAGTAACACGCTGAATACATGTCAGAATACAGGCATTGTGTAAGCAATGGACCCACCCATGATGCCCACCACAGAGTCAGGGAAACAGATGCTGTCTCCCACCTTGAGTCAAGCAAACTGCAAGGACACAGTCCTAAGTGACAGAATTCCCTGCATGTAAGGGCCACACCTGGGTATCAGATGAGGAGTGGGCAGTGCACAATAGAGGGACATGGCTCCTGGACAACATGACTGCTGTACTGTGGCAGTTCAACCTGGCCCGAGGAGGGCACATAACATGTTAGACAGAGTACACAGTGCAGTCTTTGACTCACCCCTCCTTGCTGCTCTCTGGCCTTCAGCTGCCCATCCAGGTCTGGAAAGACCACCGCCAGGATCCTGAGCATGTGGGGGTCAGGGTCCGTGTTCCGCCCCTCCTGCGAGGAGGCGACAGCTTCAGCTGGACCCGTGCAATCCTCCGGGTCCAGCCCCGAAGGTCCTGCCACCTCTTTTGGCAGTTGCGGATCCGGCGCTTGTAGACCCCCACGGACCGGACAGCCCGGACGATGTCCTTCCATATCTCATGCTTCCGATGGGCAGAAGCCTGTCAGGATGACAAAGTGATAAGGCCATTACTACACATGCAACATATCCGTGCATGACACAGTTGCATATACATGTCGCAATCACAGGGGCACATGGTGTACCCAGGCAGTGCACGGCTGCCCATGGACAGTTTTCCAGAAGTCACTACATGGTATCATAGCATGGGGAGTAAAACCCTGTTCAGAAGCACTGTCACTGCACCATACCTGTCCAGTGCAAGTCACTACACACTATGGGGGGTGACAACTACTCAGTGAGCCTGCTAGCCAGTGGTGTGCTGACTCTCAGCCTTGCTAGTCAGACAAAATGCACATTCAGAAAGGCAGTGCACAGAACACTCACCTGCTCCCCTGGTGTCCCATACAGCTTGCTGTACTGTGGAAGTAGGCTGTCCAGCAGGGCCTGGTTCTCTTCAAGGCTGAAGGCTGGGGCTCTCTCCACAGTACGTGCCATTGCAGGGTCCAGAGGGGCAGAGACAGCAGCAGTGCAGTGGCAGATGTCGTCCTGGAGCATGTAGTGCAGGCAAGTGGGCTCTCAGGGGAACATGCAGCAATATATATGTGCTGGAGAGGCAGATACTGTCCCTTGTGTCCAAAGTGATAGGTCCAAGTCGTTTGCATCTTCTGAATCTGGCCAATCCATGGAATAGCAGCACCAAAACACGCCCACAGCATCCTTCAAAATTTCAACTTCATGACATACATGATTTTGCAACATTGTTGTGGGTGACCAACTGATTTTCCAGCAACCGACTCGCTCGAATATTCGAAAACGCGTCCGTTGCCAGGCAAGCCCATTGTCAATGGGTGCGCACCGATCGGTCCATTGAGGTACAACGCGCACAGGGGTACAACGCGTGCACCGCACACATTGAAAGCAATGGGCCGGCCGGAGGCACCGATCGGTCCATTGCAGTACAACGCGCACAGGGGTACAACGCGTGCACCGCACACATTGAATGCAATGGGCCGGCCGGAGGCACCGATCGGTCCATTGCAGTACAACGCGCACAGGGGTACAACGCGTACCCGCACACATTGAATGCAATGGGCCGGCCGGAGGCACCGATCGGTCCATTGCAGTACAACGCGCACAGGGGTACAACGCGTACCCGCACACATTGAATGCAATGGGCCGGCCGGAGGCACCGATCGGTCCATTGCAGTACAACGCGCACAGGGGTACAACGCGTACCCGCACACATTGAATGCAATGGGCCGGCCGGAGGCACCGATCGGTCCATTGCAGTACAACGCGCACAGGGGTACAACGCGTACCCGCACACATTGAATGCAATGGGCCGGCCGGAGGCACCGATCGGTCCATTGCAGTACAACGCGCACAGGGGTACAACGCGTACCCGCACACATTGAAAGCAATGGGCCGGCCGGAGGCACCGATCGGTCCATTGCTGTTCAACGCATCACTGTACATGTGACTGGCATATGTCAGCATGCCTGTCTCAGATGGACATATGCCAGCCACAGATAGCTCCCAGGGAGTGAGGGGCACACCTACATCACGACAGCCTGTCCAAACCTTATCATAAGGCATGTAAGGCTGCATTTCCTATTGTGTGTATGTTGGTGTACATGTTGTCCTGTGGGTGTCACCTGTGGGCAGCCACCCCCAGGCTGTGCACGTGTTAATGGGGACAGGATCCTGGGTGTTACGTGTACGTGACCACTGTGATGTGCAACTGTTCATATCTGTGCATGTGCCATGGTCACATTTCACAGTGGTGTTTGTGTATGTCATGTCACATACCCCGTGAGTCCCATGTGGGACGGTATGTTTGAGCCAGGGTGTCCCAGTGGCACAATAGTGATGGCCCTCCACAGTCTTTGTGCATGTAGTGTTTACAATGTCTCTGATTTCATGTGCACAATGGGAGACAGTCTCCACATCCACGTTGTGTGTGCATGGACTCTGATGTTGTGCGTGTGTGTCACAGACGTCCATGGCTCTCCTGCCATGGCAAGTGTGGCCACTACCTGTGGGGGTCATGTTTGTTTTGTTGTGGTGTACACATGATACTCCAGGTGATGCCAGTGTCCATGTGGCATTACAGGGTCCCTGGGAATGTGCCTGTCGTTGAGCTGTGGTGCCTGGGGCACATCTGTCCTCACATGTCACTGGGGGGTGACTGTGACACAGCATCATGATATCCAATGGGCCAACCTGGGACAAATTGATGCCACCTGTAGGACCGTGTTGACAGATGTTGGCCATGTATGTACCATACATGTCGTTCCGGTACTGCACACTTCATGTAGTTGTGCCTCATGATGATGTATGTTGGGATCTTGAGTGTGTTCAATGCCGCATATGTGGGGTGACTGACGATCTTGCTTACTTCTCCTCTGCACTGCAGGGCTCCTGCTGTCCATCGGCCATTCCCAGACCTGGCAACGATGGTGGAACGGGACAGCATCCGACGGTACCGCTTCACCAGGCAGCTGATTGAGGATTTGGCAGTGCAGTTGTCCCCACATTTGCAGCCTGGCCGGCCGTATCCTACAGCGCTGACCCCCAAGGTGAAGGTGATGGCAGCCCTACACTTCTTTGCCACCGGTACCTTCCAACATACTGTGGCGTCTGCTGGTGGGATGTCACAGACCATGTTCAGCCGTGTGCTCCGCGATTTCTTGGCGGCAATGTTGCTCTTCCTGAACCGGTACATCTATTTCCCTAGACTGCGACGACTCACTGACGTGAAGAGTGACTTTTATGCCCTGGGGAGGATGCCGCATGTCATTGGCTCCATTGATGGGACACATGTGGCTTTGGTACCACCACAGGCCCAGGAGCAGGCCTACAGGAACCGCAAGCACTACCACTCGGTCAATGCACTGGTGGTGTGTCTTGCAGACATGACCATCACACACGTGTGTGCCCGTTTCCCTGGTTCAGCACACGATGCCTTTGTGATGAGGAGTAGTCGCATCCCCAGGTTGATGGCACAGATGCAGAACCAGCGTGCCTGGCTTGTCGGTGTGTACTGACTTTGTGCCATTGTGTGTGATCTGATCTGTAGTATTCCGCCCACTTTTCCAAGTCAGCTGATGTGCACTTGTCTGTCCGTAGGTGACTCGGGATACCCCAACATGCCGTGGTTGCTGACACCCCTCAGGAACCCTGTGACACCTGCCCAGATGCGCTACAATGAGGCACATGGTCGGACCAGGAGAGTGATTGAGCGGACCTTTGGTCTCCTGAAGAGCCGCTTCCGCTGCCTGGACAAGACCGGAGGGTCCCTCCCATATGCCCCTGCGAAAGTGTGCAAGATTATCATCGTCTGCTGCATGCTCCACAACCTGGCAGTGCGGAAGGAGTTGCCTCTCATCCAGGATGACGATGACCAACATCCGCCACCTGTGGAGGATCCTGGCCTGGAACACGATGCCAGTGACGATGATGATGATGATGGTGATGGTGATGTCCGCACACAGCTCATCACCAACTTCTTTAGCTGAATGTGAGTATCCTGAGGTGTCATGTCAATGATGTGAGTTGGCATGATGTGTGGGTGGTGCTCTGGTGCTGTTGGAGTGTGTCCATGGGCTACTTGACTGGATGTGTGTTGCGATGTGTGGTGACAGGTGGGCTGTACTCCCCAACAGTGTTGACATGCTAACTTGGTTCTGGGTGGGTATCTTGTAACATGTATTGTGCATGAGTTTTGCTGTTCTGTCCTGTACTCCATTGCTTTTGACTGTGTGTCATTTCTGTCCTTCACAGGGTACTTTCAGATTCGTTTGGTCAACTGTGTCCACCGACAACGTGATTGCACATCCAGGCTGGTAGCTGTTGTGTCCCTACAGGTGATGTGCGCCACACCCATGGACTTCCTTCTGTCTACAGTTGTTGACTGTGTGCCCGCTACCAGGTGGGGTTACCTTGCATCTGTAGTGGTTACGGCATGTTGCTACTGTGTAATAAACCTGTGCTTCACTTAGTGATGTGCGTTGTCTGTGGTCACACATTTGACTGCCATTTGCTTACTGCACCTGTGGGCTACTTGACTACAACTGGGAATGGGTGTGGTGTCTGTGCATTGCACCGTCTTCCCTGGCAACATCAGTGTAGGCAATGAGTCAGATGGCCTAGGTGTGTATGTGTTGTGTAGCCCTGGTGGTGTGTCTCCCTCATATGTGTCACGTTGCCTGTACTCACATGCCTGTGTTGTCCTTGCTGTTGCAGTTCGCATACACAGTGTAATTTTGTTGTTCATCATCCCCATAACAGTACCCACGTTGGAATCACGACAGAGGCAAGTATGGTGTATTATTGTGTTTATTGTGATACATCTGTGATAATAGTGCATAGGATGGATTGTGCTGTACATGAATCTTGCAATCCCAAGTTCCTAGATGAATAGAAAGTCCAGGTAGACAGGATCCCCAGTATCGGGGCCACAGTTGTCTGACACATTGTTCCAACTTGTACTCCCCATGCAATGTGTGGGAGTAGTGTTGCCATCAACAGGGTGAACAGTCTGTGCACAAAGGCGAAAATCCAGAACAGGTTCAGGCTTCCTGGGAGTTGCGCTTGGCCATCAGCCTCTCACTTTCCCCTCCTCGGACGACCCCTCTTCTTGGGGGGGGCCCTCAAGTGCAGGCTGCTGCGGTGCAGGGGACTCTCCGCCAGAGTCCTCCTCCCTCCCTGTGGCAGTTGCAGTTTGTTCGGTACCAGATGTTGTTGGCACACAGGGAGGTGTGGACTGGTTGCTGTTCATCTGGCGGAGGCATTGTAAAATGTCCCTGTGCACCGCCGTCATCTCATGTAGTACATCCCACTTGGACTCCACGCGGGACATGTGGGAGTCCAAGCGGGCATGATGGGCAGCCTGCTGCTGTTTGATGTCTCTGAGGAGCCCCACTACCTGGCTGAGCTCTCCGGTGCTGGACTGGTACGCATCAGCTATGCGTACCAGTTGTGGGTCTTCATGCACACCAGCAACGTCTGCAAGCAGCGACCTCTGTCTCCCACCCCTCCCACCACCCCTGCTGACATGTGCAGTGTGTGCAGTTGCACGCACAGATAACCCTGGTCCACCTTGGGGGTTGGTGGTGGTGGTGGTGTCCATGGCCCCAGGTTGGTCCAGGGTCACTGCGCTGGTGTTGTTCCTTATTCTGTCCATGTCGGCAGGGATGGTATTCGTGGTGACAGTCGTTGGAGGGGTGGGTGCAGGGGGTGCAGCTGGTGGACCTGCTGGTGCTGCAGCTGGTGGTCCTGCTGGTGCAGCATGTTGACTTGCACCGGATGTGCCAGGTTGTTCTTCATCGTCCGAGGAGGACAGAGGCTGTACGACGCCAGTGAGCTCGGCATCCTCTTGAGCCTGGGACTGGGACTCCTCAGCGTCTGCTGCTGTGTCCCTATCATCACCTGTTTTTGGGAGACACAAACAATGTATGTCATGTTTCTGCAGGCATCAGTGGTTGACACACCTGACAGTTGTGACTGTGCCTCGGGGTGCGGGCCTGTACATTGTATTGTCCTAAGTCGTCACAGTCAGGGGTTGATATTGGTGTGGCACATTGTCCTGCATTATTTGGGCATTTCTATGTATTCTCTGGGGTGTGAACATGGTCTGCATTGATTGTGTTTGGTTGACAGCCAGACCTCCTTCCCACCCACCCACCCACCCAGTCAGTTATCCCACCATGGAACGTGCTTGCATTGCAGGGAGTGTAAGTTGTCTCTCAGGATGTCAGTCAGAGGTGTCCTGCTGTTTGTTGGTGCACAGTTGGCAGCAGGGCCTTGTGCTCCCCGCAGCAGTAGCCAGTGTCAGCCATCTTGTGAGTCCTTCTCCACTCCCTGTGATGTGAGCATGGTTCAGGGTGGTGTTGATGGGCCAGTTGTGAGGCTGAGCAATGTCTGTGACTACGACTCCCATCATGCTATTGCCTCCACCCCCTTCCCAGCATGCCCATGCTTCCTTCCTTTGACTCTGCTTCCCTGTGGGGTGGGCTGGCTGTGCTGACAGGATGGCTGGGAGTGTTGTCCTGGCAGTTGTTTGGCTAAGAGTCCCAAGAGTGTCCCTGTGCTTCACACAACATAACCCAGGGTGGTGGTGCTTTGTGGGATCTTGTGTTAGGATGGAGGGCATTGCATTCTACCAGGTGGGTACTGTGGAGTTTGTGTTGGGGGGGGTGTGAGGGGAGGTGCTGGTGACTATGGTCAGTGCTGCAAGTCCCCCTTCCCACCCAGCCAGCCGGATATCCCACCATGGAACGTGCTTGCATTGCAGGGAGTGTAAGTTGTCTCTCAGGATGTCAGTCAGTGGTGTCCTGCTGTTTGTTGGTGCACAGTTGGCAGCAGGGCCTTGTGCTCCCCACAGCAGTAGCCAGTGTCAGCCATCTTGTGAGTCCTTCTCCACTCCCTGTGATGTGAGCATGGTTCAGGGTGGTGTTGATGGGCCAGTTGTGAGGCTGAGCAATGTCTGTGACTACGACTCCCATCATGCTATTGCCTCCACCCCCTTCCCAGCATGCCCATGCTTCCTTCCTTTTGACTCTGCTTCCCTGTGGGGTGGGCTGGCTGTGCTGACAGGATGGCTGGGAGTGTTGTCCTGGCAGTTGTTTGGCTAAGAGTCCCAAGAGTGTCCCTGTGCTTCACACAACATAACCCAGGGTGGTGGTGCTTTGTGGGATCTTGTGTTAGGATGGAGGGCATTGCATTCTACCAGGTGGGTACTGTGGAGTTTGTGTTGGGGGGGTGTGAGGGGAGGTGCTGGTGACTATGGTCAGTGCTGCAAGTCCCCCTTCCCACCCAGCCAGCCGGATATCCCACCATGGAACGTGCTTGCATTGCAGGGAGTGTAAGTTGTCTCTCAGGATGTCAGTCAGTGGTGTCCTGCTGTTTGTTGGTGCACAGTTGGCAGCAGGGCCTTGTGCTCCCCACAGCAGTAGCCAGTGTCAGCCATCTTGTGAGTCCTTCTCCACTCCCTGTGATGTGAGCATGGTTCAGGGTGGTGTTGATGGGCCAGTTGTGAGGCTGAGCAATGTCTGTGACTACGACTCCCATCATGCTATTGCCTCCACCCCCTTCCCAGCATGCCCATGCTTCCTTCCTTTTGACTCTGCTTCCCTGTGGGGTGGGCTGGCTGTGCTGACAGGATGGCTGGGAGTGTTGTCCTGGCAGTTGTTTGGCTAAGAGTCCCAAGAGTGTCCCTGTGCTTCACACAACATAACCCAGGGTGGTGGTGCTTTGTGGGATCTTGTGTTAGGATGGAGGGCATTGCATTCTACCAGGTGGGTACTGTGGAGTTTGTGTTGGGGGGGGTGTGAGGGGAGGTGCTGGTGACTATGGTCAGTGCTGCAAGTCCCCCTTCCCACCCAGCCAGCCAGCCAGATATCCCACCATGGAACGTGCTTGCATTGCAGGGAGTGTAAGTTGTCTCTCAGGATGTCAGTCAGTGGTGTCCTGCTGTTTGTTGGTGCACAGTTGGCAGCAGAGCCTTGTGCTCCCCACAGCAGTAGCCAGTGTCAGCCATCTTGTGAGTCCTTCTCCACTCCCTGTGATGTGAGCATGGTTCAGGGTGGTGTTGATGGGACAGTTGTGGGGGGGGCAATATGTGTGAGTGCGACTCCCATGATGCTATTGGCTACACTGACTTGGCCAGCATACACAGAATTCCTTCCTTTGAGTGGTCTTCACTGTGTGTTGGTGTTGTTGTGGTGGCTACATGTGTGGATGTGTGTGTTAGTTCTATTTGTGCCACTGCCTAGCTGTAGTTGTGGTTGTGTTTGTACATGTGTTGGCACAGTTGGATGTGACTTTTTTGATGGCATGTGTTGTGTTTATCTGACTGACATACACATTTTGGGATGATTCTGTTCTAGTTGCTGTGTAATTGCTATGAGTGCATGGTTTGACTCTCCCCTTGACAGTGATGTGTGTGTTTTGTGGCAGTTTATTGTGTACATTTGTTGTGTACTCACCAGGCTCTGGGATGTCCTCTAGTCCATATACGCTCACTGGCGGAAGGATGGCCCGCACCTTCTCCTCCCAGGGCCTGAGGTATACTGGCTTGGCAGGAGGGCCACTGCCGGTGTATTGGCTCAGGTGGTAGTCTTTCTTGAGCAGCTCCCGGACCCTCCTGCGCACGTCATACCACCTGTTCTGGATGTCGGTCTTTGTGCGCCGACATGGTGATTGGGCGTTCACCCTGTTGATGATCCTCTCCCACATCTTGGTTTTCTGCGACATGGGGGTCTGTTGGACCAGAGTGCCAAACAGCTGTGGCTCCACCCTGAGGATCTCGTCTACCATGACTTCCAATTCACTATCTAGGAACTTGGGATTCTTCTTGGGGGCATGGTGATGGGTGGTGATAGTGGGTGATGTGTGTGTTGGTGTGCAGGTGAGGGTGTGTGGGTGTGTGTTGTGCTGGGTGTATGTGAGGTAGGTATTTGTTGGTGTGCTGCTGGTGTGTGGCTTGTGTGAGGGATGAGCTGTGGGTGTGTGGTTGCTTTCTCTTGGGTGCTGGCAGTGGAATGGCATTTGCAAAGGCTCATGGTAGTGATTTGTGTCCTTTATATAGGTGGAGTTGTTGGTGTGTCTTTGTTCTCTGTCCCCACCCCCCCAGTATTTATTGGCTTGGTAATTGCTTGTTTGGCCTTTTTTTGGTTGATTTTTCCTTTGTGCTGTTTGTGTATGTTGGAAACGTTCTTGTGACCGAGTCGGACCCTGCATTGGTCTCGTACGGTGTTTTCCGTTTCGTTCACGCTGTGTTTGTGCAGTTTTGTATGCTGCGTACGCGTCGGTCGCGGTGTATTGTGTTGCTTCGGCTCGGTTTTGTATGCGTGTCGGTCGTACGGCTTGTCCTCCGTCCGACTCGGTCGTGTTTTTCGCGCCTTGCATCGTACTTTGCAGGTTGGAGTTGGCGGGTACGATTCGGTCGGATTTGTTCCGGGTGCGTGTCGGTCGGTTGGATTCGCGTGTTTTTCCGGCCGGATTGCTATTTTCCGAGCGGGTCGGTCGGTCGGCTTGGTTTCCTGACGTGTCGGTCGGATTTATCGCGGCTTGCATCGTACTTGGCGTGTCGGGCGCCACTGGTACGTGTCGGTCGGTATTTTTTCCGGATCCGAGTCGGTCGGTGCTTTTTCCGGCCCGAATCGGAATCGACCCCCTAGTATGTATACTACAGGGCAGTAAAGACCTATTAACATCAGTCTGGCAGGCAGTGGGAGAGAGGCGGGCCAGCGGTTGTTTTAAGGGCAGTAGAGACCTTTTTACATCAGTCTGGCAGGCAGTGGGAGAGAGACAGGCCTAGTATTTGTACTACAGGGCAGTAGAGACCTATTAACATCAGTCTGGCAGGCAGTGGCAGAGAGGCAGGCCTAGTATTTGTATTGCATGGGGCAGTAGAGACCTATTTACATCAGTCTGGCAGGCAGTGGCAGAGAGGCAGGCCTAGTATTTGTACTGCAGGGGGCAGTAGAGACCTATTTACATCAGTCTGGCAGGCAGTGAGAGAGAGGCAGGCCTAGTATTTGTACTAGAGGGCAGTAGAGACCTATTACCATCAGTCTGGCAGGCAGTGGCAGAGAGGCAGGCCTAGTATTAGTATTGCATGGGGCAGTAGAGACCGATTTACATCAGTCTGGCAGGCAGTGGCAGAGAGGCAGGCCTAGTATTTGTACTGCAGGGGGCAGTAGAGACCTATTTACATCAGTCTGGCAGGCAGTGAGAGAGAGGCAGGCCTAGTATTTGTACTAGAGGGCAGTAGAGACCTATTACCATCAGTCTGGCAGGTAGTGGCAGAGAGGCAGGCCTAGTATTAGTATTGCATGGGGCAGTAGAGACCGATTTACATCAGTCTGGCAGGCAGTGGGAGAGAGGCAGGCCTAGTATTTGTATTGCATGGGGCAGTAGAGACCTATTTACATCAGTCTGGCAGGCAGTGGCAGAGAGGCAGGCCTAGTATTTGTACTGCAGGGGGCAGTAGAGACCAATTAAATCAGTCTGGCAGTCAGTAGGAGAGAGGCAAGCCAAGTATTTGTACTGCAGGGGGCAGTAGAGACCCATTTACGTCAGTCTGGCAGGGTGTGGGAGAGAGGCAGGCCTAGTGGTTGTAATGCAGGGCTGTAGATAAGCATGTAACAAGGCTCACAGACTAAGTAGCTGAGCACGGGTTGGGCCTCAGTGCTAATCACCTACTGTAGTACAGGAGAATTAACTTCCATCGACCCAAGAAAAGGAGCAAGCACAGGCAAAGCCAACAGATCTGGTTTTAAATTAGCACAGGTGTTTGCGATTATTTCTGCAACTTTGTGTGTTTTGTCCTCAAGTGGGAGTAAGTGCCCTTTGGTGGACAGACAGCAGTAGCAAAGTTAATCTGTACTCTCAAGAGGACTGTTATGTAAAGGAGTCAGAATATGATGTTTGTGTTGTGAGTGGTGAACTTAGAAAGCACATGCAACATAATTTAGTGTAGTAGATACTTTTGGTGAACGGTCAGTATTCCTGTAACATATTTTTGAAAGCCTATGTGTGCACACATCTTTACATTGTGACCATAAGAAGACAGCAATCCAACATGTCACCGTGACATCTTAGACAGCATAGAAAAGCAAATGCACGCCAAGGGCATTTAGTGAATAACACTGTGCCTCTATGACAGGCTATGGAACTGGAACCTAAGGGAAAATATGAATGGGACAATGTAACCATCCACGAAAAGTCATGGGCTTGATGGACGGCCAGTCCAAGCAATGGAAAACCGTGAACAGCACATGAAAGGCAACCTGAAGGAGACTCACCCAAAGCTTAAGCCCTCTCTCTATATACATCTTACTATATTGTTTGAAGAACGGTTGACATGAGCTCTTCCAGGTTCCAGGCATACATAGGCACGAGGACGCTAAAATATCACTACTGTGAGTATATAGTGGCACAAAGGAGCTTTCGTTTATGCATGTACAGATGCATAGGGGCCACGAGAGACCAGATACTCTTATCCCTTGTCAACACGCATAGCACTTCTGAGGAAACACCATTGCGTTTTGAGGGGCGTTCATCTACAGATCATCCCCTGTGCTTAATTTATTTTAAAAAATAAGAAGTGGCAGGCCTCAAAGTCTTTTTTATGAGGCTGGGTGGCACAGCTCGCCGTGAGCGCATATGAATGCAGACTCATGTCAAATCCAGTTATTTCAGCATAAGAGAGAACACTGTCCTGTAGAACAGACAACTTTCCCAACACTGCTTTGCCAATATACTTTGGTCCCAACCAGCAGGCTGCGACACCATGCCCTTCCTGCCAGATCATCTCAATTCTGGTCTGCTGTCACCTGGGCACGCACACCCAGAATCAGGGCCACAGGAATTATACGGCAGAGGAGGGCCAAATTATGTTGCATGTTTGACTAAACTAGGAGCCAAGAAAAGGCAAATTATGTGGTATGATGCAGCACATTTTGACACCCAAATATGGCAATAAGTAACACTAAGGTGACCACTCAACTTTAGCAAAGCACCTTCCACTGCGCAGCAACGTGTCACTACATTTTTTGTAATTTTTGTTCCATTTGAGTTAGAAACAATTTGTTTGGGTAAAATCTGCAGATTATTCAGCGGATTATGAATTGTGCGGCAAATGCAGCAAATCCATAACTATGTTGAAAATGCTGCACCTGCAAAATCACATAATTACAGTGGCCTTGCCCATCATACACAGTGAATTTGGGTAGAATTTGCACGTTAAAAAGTTGTCACATAGAATCATTGACAATTTCTATAGATTTATAAGGCACAGATATTTATTTCCAAAAGTTCGGTGAAAGTTTTGGGACATTATACATTGTTGAAGAATGTATAATGTATGGAGACTCACAAACGGTTCAAGTCGCAGTATAATTGTAAGCATTGTCCTAAAGGTGTATGCTATTCGGCTCATTTCTGGAATATGTGATAGGTAATTTTACAAACTACAGACGACTGTGCATGGGAGCTACTTGTGCATGCCTTACCAGTAGTTAATGTGAAGCAATTGGCTTAAATTTCTATGTCAGAGAAGGTATGAAACAGGTATATTTTATTAAGGTAAATAATCATCAAACACTCTTTTGACTTGTAAACTGCTAATCACATTAATTTCTACAGAGACTTTACTGGGACAATTCATAAAGGTAACTTACACTTTCTAAAAATGTGTTCTTTTATTCTAAGGAATTTTATATAGCGCAAACTTGACCAGAAGGTATCAGAGCGCTTTACACGAGCACCATTTGCATTACATGAGGACACATTCATTTGTTTGGCACGGAGAGATTAAGTGATTTGCCCAGAATCACAGGATGTTGCGTGTCCTTGCTGAGACTCGAACCCGGTTCCCCAGATTTGAGGTTGACCGCCCTAGCCGTTAGGCTACATCCTCACACTTGTGAGTACTTTAAACATGTAGGTTTACTCTTACATAAATTGCTGAACGCATTAATGTTTACAGAGACATTATGGGCCCGATTACAATGGCGGAAGGCCCGCCACCGCCAGACATGCGGTGGCGGGCCCTCCGCCATCGGACAGCAATTTTCCACCCGCCATATTACGATGGCGGGGGAATCATTCCGGTACTGTGGCGGTAGTAAAGACCGCCCGCCACCGTTCCGCAACAGGCAATTGTTCCGATTGCCTGGCGGAAAGGTCAGCATGTGCAAAATGGTGGCGGTGCCTAAAAGGCACCGTCCGCCATATGACGATGCTGGCCGCAGCTAGCCTTTCCGTGGCGGGTAAACCGCCATTGAAAGGCTGGCAGAGAATGCATTTGGGGGCCCGTTGCGGGCCCCCCTTGTGTTGGGGGGGTGGTGGTGCACTGTGGGGGTACCCATGGTACCCCCCTACATTTCACTGCACTAAGTGGCAGGCACCGCGTGGTGCCTGACACGTATTGCAGTGAAAAGCACGACCTGCATGTTTAGCATTGCGGCGGGTGCTGCAGCCAGCAGCACCCGCCACAATGTTAACCATGCACGATGCGACCGCCACGGTTGCGGTCGCATCGTAATCTGACGTGCGGGACTGCCGCGTTGCAGGCGGGCGGTCCCAGGCACCGCTACGGTGGCGGGCGGACCCGAGTCCTCCCACCATCGTAATGACCCCCTATGTTTCTTACGCACCTCAACACCAGTCAAAAAGAGCATAACATCTACTAAATGTGGGTGATTTCACAAATATACTCTATGTTCTGGATGTTGAGAAAGGTTACACCCATTAGCACTACAGAGGTTATAGAAAATTGAGTTTAAATGTACCTCGCTGAATATGTTCCAGTATGAAAAGCATATTGCAAACTGTCACATTCATTCAATAATGTCATCAGTGATGTCATCAATGGTTCACTGATAGAATATCGATGAAGAACATCGATGTAAAAAATATCCCGAAAAAAATATAGAACACAAAAATATCGACTCCCATACCTACACAGGTAAGTACAAAAATATTGAATCAAAAATATAATTGTAAAAAATATAGATTGAAAAAATATTGATTTAAATATATATAAAATAAAATAATATATATTGAATATATTAAGAGTTTTAATAATAATTTTAACAAAACAAATTAAAATGTAATATACATTTTAACAAAATATAACAGATAAACTTAATTTTCAAAAAATAAACACACAAACATAATAATTTATACATATATATATTTATTTGCTTTAAAATAATTAATAAACTATCATCTTTAATTTATTTTAAAACTTTAAAATTATGTAAAAATAGAATATATATATATCAATAATTTAAAATAAAAAAACATCCTACAATAATTTAAGATATTAAACTATTAAAAAAATATTTAAACTCAAATTTCCCAATACAATCAGTGCAACAGTAGGGAGAATATTGGATAGCAAAATAATAAAATGTACTATTCCAACTCCATCAGTAAGGAAAGTGTTGGATAGCGGAGGGGTAAAAATTACTATTCCCTCTCTAGTGAGAGCAACAGTAGGGAAAGTGTTGGATAGCGGAGGGGAAAAAATTACTATTCCCACTCCAAAAAATGCAACGGAAGGGAAAGTATTGGATAGCGAAGGAGTAAAAATTACTATTCCCACTCCAAAGAGTGCAACGGTAGGGAAAGTGTTGGATAGCGAAGGGGTAAAAATTACTATTCCCACTCCAGTGAGAGCAACAGTAGGGAAAGTGTTGGATAGCGGAGGGGAAAAAATTACTATTCCCACTCCAAAGAATGCAACAGGAGCGAAAGTATTGGATAGCGGAGGAGTAAAATTTTCTATTCCCACGCCAAACAGTGCAACAGTAGGGAAAGTGTAAGGTAGCGGAGGGGTAAAAATTACTATTACCACTCCAAACAGTGCAACAGTAGGGAAAGTGTTGGATAGCGGAGAGGTAAAAATTACTATTCCCACTCCAGTGAGAGCAACAGTATGGAAAGTGTTGGATAACGGAGGGGAAAAATGACTATTCTCACTCCAGTGAATGCAACAGTAGGGCAAGTGTTGGATAGCGGAGAGGTAAAATTACTAATCCCACTCCAGTAAGTGCAACAGTAGGGAAAGTGTTGGATAGCGGAGGGGTAAAAATTACTATTCCCACTCCAGTGACTGCAACAGTAGGGAAAGTGTTGGAAAGCGGAGGGGTAAAAATTACTATTACCACTCCAAACAGTGCAACAGTAGGGAAAGTGTTGGATAGTGTAGGGGTAAAAATTACTATTCCCACTCCAGTGAGAGCAACAGTAGTGAAAGAGTTGGATTGCGGAGGGGAAAAAATGACTATTCCCACTCCAAACAATGCAACAGTAGGGAAAGTGTTGAATAGCGGAGGGGTCAAAATTACTATTCCCACTCCAGTTAGAACAACAGTAGGGAAAGTGTTGAATAGCGGAAGGGAAAAAATTACTTTTCCCACTCCAAAGAGTGCAACAGTAGGGAACGTGTTGGATAGCAAAGAGACAAAAATTACTATTCAAACTCAAACAGGTAAAACAAAAACTAAAAAACATTAAAAATTATAAAAAATCATAAAAAAATTAACAATATTTAGAAATGACGAATCAAACATATTAAATTTATAAAATTTAAAAATATTATAATATTAATTACATATAAAAAAACTACAAATGATATATAATATAAAATAATAAATACATTCATAAAATAAAATTCTTTTAAACTAGAAAATATTTACAAACAAAAAACTAATTTATACATAAATGTATTTATTGTATTTCCTACCATATAACACCACACCAATAACAAAACACTTCAACATTTCTAATTACATTTTTTCCAACGCTAACATAATTAATAATCAATTTACAAAATATTATTAATAAAAAAACTAATAAACATTAATTGACTACACACACTTTCACACTATGATATCCACAACACACACCTAAATTAAACTCTAAAATAATAAAACACAATGAAAACTTATTTATAAATTAAAAACGATTACTATTAACAACTAATAATAAAGTACTTAAAATGTATTTAATACCCACCCTTTACCCCTTTAAAAATAAAAACAACAGACAAAAAATTAAACAATTACCCAAAATACATATCAAATAATTACCTTTAATTACCAACTATATATTAATTAATTAAATACAAATTACTTCCCACCCTTTACTCCTATTAACACCAAGACAAACACCTAAAATTAATGACACAATTACCATATATATATATATTTTTAAATTGTATTTATTAATTTTGTTTAACAGTTTACAGCAGTGCATGTGGTACTATGTGAATAAACGATTACAGCAGTGAGAATATATAAGTGATCAGCAAAGTTAAAAAAAAAACATTGCCATGTTATCTGCCATTAAGATGGAGTACAGAAACAATTGCCACCTGTCAGCCAGTGCAACCCAACAACTGGGACTTTGTCACAGATATTACATCAACTGAATTAACCTTGCATACCAGAACAGCCCACATCATCACTCCCTTGCTAGAGTGACTTAATTCGGCTCAGTACTGACAGAAATATGCAAATGCACTTCTTCCCTTAATTTTAAACCATCTTTTACTTGAAAAACTATGTTCATGTGCTGCGTGCGAACAGCGCTGTGAACCGTCCCATGTCACAGCTCATCAAAAGATACAACCAAAGGGGTGCTTCACCCGCACCCCCCGCTGTCGCACTACGAAATAGGGAAAATAACCTTTAAATGTAAACCACGTTCTCCTAAATTACCCAATTGTTCTCACAATGTACCAATGTATTTGCCCAATCCTTATCTCATCCATTTTCCATTTGCATTAATCAATCCGGAGACAGCATGATTGCGCCAAAATCCTTTATTCCACAGTTTCAAATGTTTACTGTCGCCCATCCAAGCTTTAAACAGCAACACGTCAGGTCAATCATGTTTCAGAACAGACTCTTTTTGTATTGCCCAATGCATTTCGAGCCTATCAGCTCTTCTTCAGGGGTCTCTGTAATAGATGAAAACATCAACTAAACTTACTGCTCAAGTTTAACATTATCTTGTGCAGACATATGCTTTAACAAAACGATACTCTTATCACCCAAGCCCTCCTTATCCCACCCTCCATATCCCTTCATGTTAAATACCCAGCCCTCGTGCCCACAACCTCCGTAAACATCTAACCCCCATAACATCCTCCACCCCAACCAACCGAAGATCCTTCAAATGTGTAATAGTACAAAAAATAATACTCAAAACTAAACGTCCGATCCAGTTCACTAAAACGAGAACCCTCTTTTCAATATTTGTGTCCCAAATATCTCCAACAACTCAACCCCCCTTCCTTTCAAGCCTACCTACCCTTTCCCCTGAGCGTGAGTGTATCCATCTTTACCCTAGGGGATTTTCCCTCCCACGCTAGTTTGACCATCAAGGTCTTCAACCTTTTAAAAATATATTTCTGGATTACCATGGGAATGTTATTAAAGAGAAATAATGATCTAGGCAATACAATCATCTTCATCAGTGAAATGCGGCCCACGAGAGAGAGTGGCAGCTTGATCGATTTCTCTATATCCCCCTCTAGCTTGGTCATCGCTATTCTGTAATTATCTCGCATTACTAACTCTGAGTCGGTGTGCACCTGAATACCCAAGTATCTCACCGAGTCAGTGGTCCACTGTAGTGGGAATTCTAAATCAAAAGGGGCCATAGTGGTTGTCAGTGGAAAGTAATAGATTTGCTCCAATTTATTTTTAACCCCGAGACGCCACTGAATCTTATCACTTCACGAATTAGAGGGGTGAGATTATTAGCAGGGTCGCGTGTGTATAGTAATATATCATCAGCATAAGCTGACATAACCAGGTTGTAGTTTGGAAAGCGAATTTCCCGGTGCCGTGATACTCCCTTAGAGAGAGCGCCAAGGGTTCTGCCACAATAGCGTATAATAACGGGGAGAGGGGGCAACCCTGTCTAGTTCCCCTAGATATTGGGAATGGAGATGTAACATGGGGGCCTATTATGATGGCGGTCGGATGTCCACCGCCGGCCCGCCGGACCGGCAGTGGACATCCGCCCGCGATCGCAAGCCAGAAAACCACCGGTCAAATTAGAATGGCGGTGGTGACCGCGGCGGTGGGAAATTCCGACTGCCGCTTTTCCGCCGGTTGCCATCCGCACTCCTGCCTGGCGGACGGAGCAGGACCGGGATAATGGTGGCGGTGCAGAGCAGGCTCCGCCGGCACGATTATGATGCCGGCGGTAGCCAGCCTTTCCTCAGCGGTCAGACCGCCATGGAAAGGCATGCGGAGATTGTCTTCCGGGGGCCTGTTGCAGGCCCCCAATGTGTTGAGGGGGTGTGGGTGCACAGGGGGGGTACCCATGGTCCCCCCCTACATTTCCATGTACCAGGTGGCAGGCACTGTGCAGTGCCTGCCACGCAGTGCAGGGAAATGCAGGACATGCTCCTTTCGGCATCGCGGCAGTGCTGCGGGCAGCACCATCCGCCGCAATGTTAAGGCCCGCGATCAGACCGCCGCGGTCGGATTTCGACCGCGGGTCATCGTAATTCGACCGGCGGTGATGTCGCGGGCCATGAGAGCAGTCTTTTCCCGCTACCATGGCGGTCGGGGAGGTTTTCCGACCGCCATTGTAATAGGCCCCATGGTTCCCAGTTCTGACCCTAGCTATTGGCTGGTTGTATAGTACGGAGATTAATCTGAGGAAAATCTCTCCCAAACCCATCCTGCGCAGCACTGCCATCATAAAGGCCCACTCAACTGAATCGAAAGCCTTTTCAGCATCTAAAAAGACGGCAGCGGCCTTGACTTCGGGTCTGACATGTTGTATAACACCAAACACTGTCCTTAAGTTTTGGGTTAATGTGCGTCCTGGCACAAAACCGGCCTGTCCGGACCTACAAGGATAGGGAGAAGAGGAGCGAGTCTGTTGGCTAAAATTTTTGCAAAAATGTTTGTGTCCACGTTGAGAGTGAGAGTGGTCTATAGGACGGGCACACCTGGGGGGATTTTACTGGCTTTAGCAATGTAACTATGAGCGCTTCCCTCATTGATTGCGTCATTATACCAGTGTCACCTATTTCCTCAAATAATCTACTGAGGTGGGGCCCCAAAAGTTCAATATAGGCTTTGTAGAAGGGGACAGTAAGTCCGTCTATACCAGGAGCGCTGCCATCTCGCATTGAATTCAGGGCAGAGCGGATCTCTGTAGAGTCTAGCGGTCTCATCAGGTATTCCCTATGGGAGTCAGTCAGCCATGGCAGCTGCACGTGTTCCAGGTAATCCAGAACAGCTGATTCATTAACTGTGATACGTGAGCTATACAGATCGCTGTAGTACTGGCTGAATTTATTTGCGATAGCAGAAGGATCATTGAGAATAGTACCATCGTCTTCTATAAGCTCTGAAACCCCCTTTGTCTCCCTCTGGCGTCGAGCCAGTGCCGCCAAAACCGCACCTGGTCTGTCACCCTCACCATAGAATCTGGCAACAGCATACTTCCCCATGTGTTTAACTTCATTGTCAGCCTACTCGCTGTACTCTTCCAGTGTTTTTTTAATTGCGTCCGCTACCTGAGGATCACCGCACCCCAGGGGATCCGACTCCAGTTCACACAGTTTTTTTTCCACGGTTGAAAGTCTACCCCTGATGGATCGGAGAACGCCTGCGTGCTTGCTGATAGTGACCTCCCTAATGAACACCTTCAAAGCCTCCCATACCGTGGCAAAGTGTTCAACCGAATCAGTATTAATGTCAAAATAGTCAGTGATAGCCGTGGCCAGCTCAGCCTTAAACACAGGGTCAAGTAATGAATACGGGGGAAACCTCCATGTGAACGGGGCAACGATTCGCGGTGGAATTTTGACTTCTAGAATGATTGGGGAGTGATCTGAGAGAGTGCGAGGCAATACTGTACACTCATGGACACGGGGGAGAAGCCATCCATCAAGAAGTAGGTAGTCTATTCTACTATGTATATCGTGAGGGGCCAAATCATGAGTGAACCCGCCCGCCTCTGAATGCCTAGCCCTCCATACATCAACCAAGCCCAGCTGCATTGCAATGTCAGAAATGGCTTTGGCAGCAGCCGAGAGGCGTCGCGCTGGGCCACCGGATCTATCTAGTAGGGGGTTCAGAACACAGTTCAGGTCCCCGCCCCATAATTGAGGTAATGTAGGACAGTTTGACATCTGAGCCAGTAAAGACTTATAAAATAGAGGATCATCATAGTTCGGCCCGTATATATTTACAACGTGGATATCCAACCCTCTACCATGGCACCTGGAAACTGCATATCTACCATTAGGATCCGTCTTCAGCTCGACTAGAGAGATCCCCAATCTGGGGTTAATCCAAGTGAGAACCCCCCTGGCATGAGAGGTAAACCCCGCCGCATGGAATGCGCCCTGAAGCCTCTTGTTATTAAGCATGCAATTATTGGGGGCTAAGTGCGTTTCCTGCAGCAAGGCAATGTCAATCTCGTGACGCTTGAGATAGGCCAGTATTTTACGTAATTTTCTAAAATCGTTGAAGACCCTGACATTCCAAGTGATGAAGCGGACTTTGCCTGGTTGGCTTCGGGGCATGTCTCCTAGGCTCTGTTGCTGACTACTCATTTTGTCCTTTGCAACCCATTATATGTAACAATCGCAGCTGATCCAACCGCATCTTTGAAGTGTGCACTGGCTGTGAAAACAAAACAAAAACCAACCCCCCCCCACGCAATGCCCTTCCCAACTGAGCATATGCGGCCTGTATCCCACCCTCCCATAACTGTCCTGAACATTTACGATGATATAAGTGAATAAGTAAAAAAGAAAGAAGTCAATAAATCGCCCAGGGGGTAACCCACGGAGGCGGATGTAACCAGGCTTAACATTTAACACCAAACATAACCACGCCGTCTGGCAAGGAGTGATATAACACCCTGTGGGGACCGCCATACAAACCAATGATAGAATAGACCATATTTAGCAAGAGAATAAATTACCCTCCTACCTCGTGTAACCCAGATTAGGCCCAATTGCTTGATCTAGAGAGGACAAAGAGGACACAAACTTTAGATCGAATATTAAGGGGCCGATTCCGATCTCGGCCGGTAGGGCTCCGAATAGGATTCGGCTTTACCGGATCCGATTCGGAGCCCTTTTTCCCGACCGAATCGTACGCGGGTCCGGCCGAGCGAGTACGATGCGGACTCGCCGACCGACTCGTCCGGGCGACCCGACCGCTCCGACCGACTCGTACCCGGATCGTACCGCTCCGACCGACTCGCTCGGACCCGATTCGCACCGCGCAATGGAGACGTTTTCCGGCCGGGTAAGTACGATGCGCACCTCGACCGCTCCGACCGACTCGCGCCGTCCGACTCGAACTCGCTGTCGGAGCCGTACTTTGGGGGTCCGTGTCGGACCCCCTGTACGCGTACCCGTGCGAGGCGCACACAGGGGGACCCATGGGTCCCCCTACCTGTGCGTGTACGCCGCGAGCGCCCGCGGCGTACTCGCTGTAGGGGGCGCCCTTGTCCGCCTCGCACCCATTGAGGCAATGGGAGCCCGCGTACGCGTTGTACGACCGGCTCCCATTGAGTTCAATGGGAGTCCGACCGACTCGTGTCCGGTGGCATACGAATGCATCGGACTCGTTCGGTCGGACTGCACGGGTCCGATTCAGTCGGAAATCTCTCCGGGTCCGGCTCGGTCGGAGAGATTTCCGGCCCGAATCGGAATCGACCCCTAAGTGTTACAGACTAAACAACCATGTTATAGAGGAATCTGAATCAACAAAAAAGGATTAGAGAGGCGAATACAGAAACAGTAAGGCCATGTCATGAAACTAGTCATTATCATCCAAATATCCACTCAAGCACGAAGCCCCCTCTCCAGAGTTCGAGGCTCTCTGATTCTGTTCCTCCACCCTCCATTCTTTGAGGGCCTTTTGAAGAGACTTAGGGTCTGTAAAGATCTTCGCCGGGCCGTTAACTACCACTCTTAGTCTCGCTGGATATAGCATCGCGTATTCAATATGCTGTTCTCTCAGCTTGCGTTTCATTGGGACAAATTGCCTTCTAGCTTCATGGACCTTAAGAGTGAAGTCTGGAAATAGTGAGAGTGAGGAACCTTCATATCTTAATTTTCCCAATTCTCTTGCCTTTTTAAGAGCAGCATCTCTGTCCCTGTAGTTGAGTAGCTTTGCAATGATGGGACGTGGAGGCGCACCCGGGGCAGGACGGGGGCCCAAGGACCGGTGCGCGCGCTCTACCACGAACATAGAAGAAAAAGTTTCAGCACCCAGCAAGTCAGTGAGCAATCTCTCCACAAAAACTTCCATGATCCCAGTAGCAGTGGATTCCGGAAGGCCAGTGATAAGCAAGTTGCTACGGCGGGATCTGTCCTCCAAGTCCTCCGACTTATCCTGGAGTGCCGTTAATACCTTTTCCATCTGCTTCTGGGTCTTGCATGCCTCAGTTTGCGCCTCCTCGACCTCCGCGATACGCCGTTCTGACATATCTAGGCGTTCCGCCTGCTTGTCTAATCTTTCGGACATACGGTCCATTCTGTATGATAGGGAGTCAATTTTGCCGTCGACAGTTGAAAGGCTTTTTTGCATAGTGGCTAAGATCTGCTTGATATCACCACTCGTGGCCTCAGACTCCTCCCCAGATCCGGTCGCCGACGTCTCAGAGGCCTCGTCCCTGTGTCTAGATTTACGTTGTTCGAAGTTCAACTTCGATTGAGCTTTGTCCGGCTTGCCCATAGTAGAAGTGTTGCACGTTCGATTAGGATAGTAACACCTGACGTAGACACCCAGGAGCCCACACAGCGCAGTCACAAGGTGATGAGCGGTGTAACCGGGAGTTGATCCTGTCTATGGAGATGGAGAAAATAACACTAGGTTCAGGCCAGGGGCATCCAGCAGTTGACCCCCCCACTCTGAGAGGACTAGCGCCGTTAGTGAACTCGCCCTGCACCTGTGGGGTCTATCGAGGAGTAATCAGCATAGTCCAGAGACTGAGACACCCTCTGCCCAGGCCAACAGTGCGCCACAATCCAACCCGATGCTGAAGAAAGGATACTGCCGAGATCGATGCAGGTAAGTGCTTTAGATGAGGAAGGGGGACCAAGTAGCAGATGGAAGCTCCTCCCCTTTGCCGGGTCACTCTATATGGATGGTGGCCCTCCCAACGCACCACGTCTCATCGTGAGGGCTCACAGAGGCGAAGGCACCCAAGAAAGCAGGCGAGCTCGAGCTGACCCCCACACCCGATCCCAGGGACAGGGCCGCAAAAAAACGGTTCAAGCAAGGCGGGGGGCACTGGAGGGCCCTGGGTGGTGCAAGGGGGGGCCGCAGCACCGCACTCACCGCCATGAGGTCTCCGGGTGAGGGAACTCCAACAGCCGCTCCCCCGGCAGCGAACGTAAGGCCCACAGTAGGCCGCGACCCCGGGCTCAATTAACTGCGGCACCGAGCGGCCCGCGCAGCAGTCAGTCCCACCTCGCGGAGCCAGGCGCGTTCTCAGGGTGGGCCGCTCAGCCGGTCGGGGTCTGTAGCGTTAATTCTTGCAGGGGGCAAACCTGTAGAGTGTAGGTTCGTGCCACATTCCTCGAGGGCAGAGCAGACAGCAGTCCGATGCCTCCAGGGAAGCCTCGTCACGGCACCGTATCCCTTGCCGCGTCACTGACGACGGTCACTTGACGATGTATAGTGGGGCGCCGGGCTCAGGTTGCTGGTCGATCTTGGGGTCAAACTGTTGCGCCCCTCTCCCCGCTCAATCCTGGCTGGAATACAGTCGGCGGGCCCCGGATGTAATGCAAATTAGGGCGGATTGAAGAAGACGGCGAGCGGAGCCAGCTCAACAGGCAGCCATCTTAGAGCCTGGCAAGCTCCGCCTCCCCACAATTACCATAATTAATTACCAATTAATTATTTAAAATTAATTAACATCCAATTATTTGTTCATCAATTAAAAATAAATTAATTCCCACCCTTAACACCTATAAACACCACAACACACACCTAAAATTAATTACACAATTACCAAAATTAATTACCTGTTAATTATATAAAATTAATTAACAGCCAATTATTAATTCATCAATTAAAAATAAATTACTTCCCACTCTTAACACCTATAAACACCTCAACACACACCTAAAATTAATTACAAAATTACCATAATTAATTACCAATTAATTAATTAAAATTAATTAACAACCAATTATTAATTATTAATAAATTACTTTACACATTTAACACTAGAACATCTCAATTAAACAAATATTAATAAATAAAAAAGAATCAATAAATGTAATATAATTAAATTACTTCCCACCCTATTCCCCTATAAACCCACAACCCGCTACGGAACTAAAAACGCAAAAAAATTCAAATAAAATAAAAAAAATTGTAACTACTAAAAATGTAACACATATATAAAAAATACAAACAATTCTTATACAAAAAAACCATACAACACATACATAAAAAATAAATACTAAAATACATAACATTAATAAACAAACGATATTTTTAACAACTATACTTTTGCAAACGATGTTAAACACTTCGATATTTTTAACATCGATATTACTTACCTAAAATCGATATTCTTGACCACGAGAATCTGTATGCCGATATTTCTGACCCACGATATTTGCAAGTCGATATTTGTGCAAGTCGATATTTTTTTTTTTTTAAAACACATTTTATTGACGTTATATGGTACCATCTGGGCAGCAGCCTTGCATATACATATTGAAAAATAAGATAATTCAAAAGTACCAAGCTTGTACACAGTATTAACAACAGTTTGCATATGTGACAACAAAACCTTTGCGCAGACAGTTCCGTTACCCGTGTATTTTAGTGAGTATGTTTGAGTACCCGTATCGGCGATGATAAGATATAATGTGTGGCATGTTGTGGTCAAGGAAGTGCGGAGGGGTTCACTCATCAGGGGGTCTGAGAGGGAAGGGGGGGAGATCGATACCCCGATATGTTGCCCATCGGGACCATATTTTCCTGTGTTTCAAGGGGCAGCCTCGCGCTTGGAATACCCCAATCTCTGCGCCCATTCAGCTATCTAGTTCTTTTTGCCATTTCCCTAACGTTGGGGGAGGTCCCCTTCTATAACTGAGCGATATCACGCTTAGCAATAGTGAGGGCCAGGAAGAGCAGATGTTGTTTATATTGAGTCCCCCCTATCCCATCAGTGCTGTGTAGTAAAAATAGTTTAGGGTCATATGGAAGATCCCAGGATAACACCCTACCCAGGCAAGTCGAGACTTTAGGCCAAAAGGGCTGTATAGCGGTACAATTCCAGACCGTATGCATAAATGTTCCCTCATCTCTTCCACAGCGTAAACACTGGGGGGATTGAATAACCCCCATACTCCAGAGACGGAGTCTCGTATAATATACTCGGTGGATGTATTTAAATAGGATGAGGCGGTATCGAGAGGACACGGCCGCGCCCCGGGGACTAGCTATGGCCTCGGCCCACTCATCATCAGTTAAGTCTGGTATATCTTCCTGCCACGCCCCTCTGGTCTTATGTAGTGTCGTTCTGGAGTGTGTCGTCAGAGTCTGATAAATCTGTCGGATTTTATGGGCCCCTAGATCACCCATAAGAAGGCGGCCCTCAAGGGGATGAAACTCTGGAAGGTTGTCCCGGGCAAGAATCTTGGGAGTGAGAACGTGACGCAATTGAAGATATTTATAGAATTGCGTTTTATGCAATTGGAATTCCACCTGTAACTGCTGGAAGGACTTTAAGGTAGGGCCCTTCATAACATCTCCAAGGGTGGATATGTCCACCAGGTCCCATTTGCGGAATCCCGTTAAAGCCGCCACCTGGCGCAGGCGGGTGCCGAGCCATAGGGGAGTCGCCTGGGTCAGGCACCCACGCCACCCCATTTGCCCTACAGTATACCTCCAGAGCTGCACCGCTGTTCTGCTGGCATGAGATAGGAAGTCAAGGCTCTGAGTACTGTATAGTAGCCGAAGGAGGGGGACACTCTCCATCGCTGCATGCTCCAGTGCGAACACCGTTTCCATTGGCATGTTGTACCACCATTCATTTATGACTAATAAATGGGAGGCAGCGTAATAGGAGTAAACGTCCGCCACTGCAATGCCGCCACAATACATTGATTGTGCACAGGTTTGTAGTGCCACCCGGACTGCCCCTCCGTTCCATAGGAATTAATAATGGTTGGCGTTTATTTGCGAAAACCATGATCGCGGTATGTGGTGCGGGAAATTCTGTAGCCGATACAGTATTCTAGGTAAAGAGACCATCTTAAAAATCGCTGAGCGCCCATTCAGAGAGAGTGGAAGAGATGACCATATTGTTGTCTCATCTCGGAGGCCAGCGAGATATGAATTTATGTTATGTGCCCATGAAATCTTTGGACAAGGAGACATGAAGATACCCAAGTATTTAAATCCCTCCGTCACGTGCGTCAACTGGGCCGCCCATGTACCTCTACCCTGGTTACCACACACCGGGAACAGTACGGATTTGGAGGGGTTGGTATGGAGCCCAGTGGTCTGACCGAAGACTCGGAGGATCCGCAGGATACATGGCCCCGAGATCCATGGGTCTGTCATAAAGAAAAGAACGTCGTCCGCATATAACGCAATGCGGTCGGGTTGCGACCATGGCCACTCAAATCCCCGGAGCACTGGATCACTGCGTACCCACACCACCAGGGGTTCGACCGCTAGGGCAAATAAAAGTGGGGACAGGGGGCAGCCCTGTCTCGTGCCGCGACAAATGAGAAAGGGGGCCGAGCGATGACCAGCAATGCGCACTGAGGCGGTTGGTTCTGTATACAGTAAGCGAATGTATGCTAGGAAACGCTGGCCAAACTTAACAGCTTCAAAAGTTGGAAGAGATACTCCCAACTAAATGGAGTCAAATGCCTTATCGATATCGGCAAGTAGTATGGCTGCGGGACGCCCCAGCTCTGGGGCCAGAGCCATGGCGTTATGGACCCGACGGATGTTGTGGCGAGTGGCCCAGTGCGGCATAAAGCCAGATTGATCTAAATGGATCAGATCTTGTATGCAGGCCCGCAGACGATCAGCTAGGACCTTGTCCAATAGCTTGGGCTCGAAATTAATCAAGGAGATGGGACGATATGAGGATGGGGCTTCCGGTGGGCGGCCTGGTTTTAAGAAGAGGACAATCTCGGCCTGCCGCCAATCCCGTGGCAGTATGTGCAGTTCGAGTGCGAACTGTTTTGCCTCTAATAGGTGCGGGCCTAGTGTGGACATGTGTGATCGAAGAAATTCCATGGGGAATCCATTGGGATCAGTGGTCCGTCCCGGGCGCATTGCCACCAGTGATGAATTTAGTTCATCAACTGTGATGGGGGCATCAAGTTGGTCTCTCATCTGATCGGTGAGTCTCGGGGGGGGGATATCCCTAAGGAACTCTGCGATTAGGGCCTCAGAGAGCTGTTCTTGCCGCGCGTATAATGTGGAGAAGTAGCGCTCAAATTCTGTGGCAACAGCCCCGGGAGAGGAGTGTAAAACACCGTCTATCCCTCAGATAATTGGAATAGCGGCCGGGGACTGGTCAACCTGACACAGCCTATGCAGCATTTTGCTTGACTTATCCCCCCATTGATAAATCCGGTGTTGCAACACCAACCAGATTTCTTTCGCCTCATCAATGAGATGTTGATGTATCTGTTGTTGTGCGTGAAGTAAATTACGCTGGAGGGAGGGGCTGGGATCATGCATGTATTGTGTCTCTAGGGCTGTATGATGGGCCTCAAGCTCAGCCCGTTGGGTGGAGTGATTGCGTTTCTCATTCGTACGGTAGCTGATGTCGACCCCCGGGAGTGTGGGTTTTAGAGCTTCCCAGAGGATTACCTTGGATGGGGCAGAGGCGGCGTTTATGTCTATAGGCATTCCTGGATTGCCCCAGCAAGTGACTCCTGATAGTCGGGGTCCCGAAGATGCCATGGAGACATTCGCCACCTAAAGGGAGGCTTTTGGAAGGGCATATGGAGTTTAACAGTAACCAGGGAGTGGTCCGACAGTCCCTTGGAGAGGTGAGAGACTTGGGAGAATCTGTGAATGTAACTGCGTGGCGTAAACATATAATCTAGCCGGGATAGGAACCGTGGACAGTGGACATATAAGTGTAGCCTACCTCAGCGGGGTGATATTCGCGCCATATGACTGACCATCCCAATGTGCTGGCGAGCAGGGACAATTTAGATACATCTGTTGAGGGTCCCTAGCTGGACCTGTGCCTTCTATCAAGTGACGACATGACATCATTTCAGTCCCCTCCCAAAAGGGTTAAACTGTCCGGAAGATGGCTCCATAAACGGGTGATTTTGTCAACAAAGGAAGACCCCAAGGGGGGGGGGCGCATAGATACTACCAATGTTAATGTGTTCCCTGTATATTGTGCCTGATAGCAGGATATACCTACCCCCAGGATCCACCCAATGCTTCGTGGGAATGAAAGGGATACGGAGGTGGATGAGAATAGCTGTCCCCCGGGATCCCGTCGTGAACCCAGCATGATAGATCAGATGATATCCAAACCTGGCCAAGCAGGGAGCCTTGGTGCCCAATAGATGGGTCTCCTGTAAGAGAAGGATGTCAGCTTTGTATTGCTTGGCCTGGCGGAGAATGGCACCCCGTTTAATTTTGTTGAGTAACCCCCTGACGTTCCATGATACCACTGTCAGCTCTCCCAGTGGGGGAGCACTAGCCGGAGCAGCCATCTATTGCTCGTAGGTGCATACCGAGTATCTAGCTTAACAGGAATTGGATTGTGTGTCTGCGCGCGTGTGAGAACTAAACTTGTCGTAAACAAGAACCCCGTAAACCCCCATCCCTCCTCCCCCGATACTGCCATAAACAAGGAGCATCTGTCGTGGTGAAGGGCGCCCGGCCCCCAACAGGGGAGCCGAGAGTCCCCCCTCCAATGGTTCCCAACCTTTCCCCAGAACTTCAACTCAACATGGGGTACAAATGTCCGGGGCTGGACAGCTACATTGTATATTGTCCACGCTAACTCAGTGCTGATATAGACAGAGCATTCCTAAATGTCGAACAATCGGCAGGGACCGAAACCATAGGACTCCAGCCATCAGTTTTGCTCAGGATGCCCGCTCCGGGCTGGAGGAGCGGCGGTCGGATCCAGATCTATGTCGCCGCTTCGATTTTTTCCTTCGAGATCGATTTCGCTGCAAGCCTCGGGAAGAGCTAGACTCCAGCGGTGGCAGAGAACGAGGTTTAAGGTGGGTTCGTTCATCAGTCCAAGCAAAAACAGCTTCAGGCGTATCAAAGAAATGGGACTTGGAGTTATAGACAACGTGTAGCTTAGCGGGATATAGGAGCGTATATTGAATGTTAACATCTCGCAGCCATCGTTTTGCTGCCATGAAGGATTGGTGTTGCTGTTGCACTAGGCGGGTGTAATCCGGGAATATCATTATTGACCGGGAATCAAAGATAAGTTTGTCCTTGTGTAATCTAGCGAATTGCAGTACTGCCTCTCTGTCAGCATAGTTGAGCAATTTGGCAATAACTGGCCGTGGGCTTTCCCGGGGGGGGGGGTTTCTTCATCTGCGCCCGGTGGGCTCTCTCAACCACGAAGCAAGGAGATAACATATCTTCCGGTAGTGAGGAAACGGTTCATGGAGGTACCCTCACAGCCCTCTGGGAAACCCACAAAACGAAGGTTGTTGCGCCTGGCGCTGCCCTCAGCATCCTCCACCCGGGATGCCAGCTCTTGCGAGATCACTGTCAGTTTATTGACACGCTCCTGTAAAGTGGTCGCTGTATCTTCAATGGATGAGACCCGTGTTTCCGCTTCAGTTATGCGATCTACCGCCTTTCTTAGATCCTGGCAAAGAAAGGAGATCTCAGATCCTACTGCACCAATTTTGGCATCAAGTGTGTCCCTGGCCTCCATAATGGCTGCTAAGAGCGCTGAGTTATCTGGTACAGCGCCACTCGTGGCCCCCCCTCCCGTCATTGTGGTATATCGGTCCAGGGTACCCTGTTTTGTGCCTGCCCCGCCAGGCTTGTCCTTCCCCATAATTGGGTTGTGGCATGGTCAATCCAAGGATCCAAGGGGTCCACAGCCAGGGGCTCCGTATATTTTGCAGGAAGGGTCACCAAAGGCCGTGATGCGTCGCAGATCTGTCACTCCAGGGGACTCACGAGGGGGCGCCACGGGCCAGTCTTCACGGAAACTAGCCGTTCCTGAACCACAAGCCGCACGAAGCCTAGCCCAGCCGCCTCCGCAGCCCGCAACAGCCAGCCAAGTAGGCCCCCCAACTGGGACCAGACTCGCCGAACCACCAGCCCGCCGCGCGCCCTGCCCTGCTGTTCAGAGTGTGAGCTGATCCCCTGACTCCCATCGTGGTGTGCGGCACCCCCACAACCCGCAGTACAATTCAGGCCCAGCTGTGATGTTCACGGGGTACATCTAATGCGGCCTGTAGCGGGTGCAGTGGTTTCCCATGGGGGGGGGCCGCCGACCGCAGCGCCCCGGCGCAACACCCAACAATGTGCCCCTGGGGCCCACCGGGCACCGATCAAAGCGGAGAATGGCTCAGCATGCTCAGAATTCCAGTTGTGGAGGTCAGTAGGGAGCCACGTTGAATGGGAGAGCTGCGCAACCACTCCCCACAGAGGCTAGGTTCCAATGTGCCCACCAGCTGAAGTCCGGGCCCAGACGTGTCCCTCCGGCGAGGGGAATCCTGTGCGAAGATGGAAGGGGGAGAGGCCCCGTGGGACCAGCGTGCAGCGCCACCCGCTCTTCTGGAAGCCCAGCGGGGGCTACACCTCCACCGGCTGGTGCCCAGATCTAGGTGGGCTCCGCCACCGGAGAGGGAAAGGCCGGTCCCGGCCGGGAAGACCACCCGCAATCAGGGCCGCAGCCGGGGCACAACAGCCGCCGCCGCCGCCGCCACCGTAAGTGCACGAGGAGGCCCGGGAAGCGAGCGCCACCAGCAGCCCACACCCGGCCACCCCCAAGCCGGATGCTTCTCCTCACCTCGGGGGCCCGATCCGACCCCACGGCTCCCTGCGACACCCCGTCAGGGGCAGGGAAAAAGGCCAGCAGCGTCGGACCCGGCCCGCGCCACGCACCTGGGAGCCTCAGCAAGCGATACACAGCCAGCGGCCGGCGCTCCGCTCCACAACTCCATGGATGTCGTTCCGGGCTGAATCTCGGTCCATCCAACGCCCGATGTGCTGCACTGGGTAAGATTAAGACAGGACTAGGCAGGATTATTAAGCGTGGACACGCGGAGCTCAGTTAAGCAGCGTCCGCCATATTGGCTGTCCAAGCCACGCCCCCCTAAGTCGATATTTCTGCACCGTCATCAATTATGTAATTTGAGATGTAATCAGTGATGTCATTTAACATGTCATGAGTGATGTTATATCTGAGGTCATAAGAAGTGCATGGCAAGGGATCAAGTTATAGTTAGTTCACTGAACTTTAACTGGGGAATTTCAGTGTTTTTTTTTAGGCTCACCCCGAGTGGCCAACCTACAGCAGCCTGGCCACCGTAGTCAGCTTTCTGCCCCTACCCCCGCCTGCACTCTATTCTCCATCTGCGTGCCCCTACCGCCTCCCTCTTGCCGTCCATAGTCAGCTTGCTGACCCTGCCCATGCAACCTGACCTGAATAGTCAGCTTGCTGCCTCTACCCCTGCACCCTTTCCACCAGCCCTCCGTTCTCCTTCTCCGTGCCCCTGCCGGCTCACACCACCCTATACCCTGCCCGCTCCCAGCCCTGCCAAGTACCATGCATCAGGTGCTAGACTAACGCATTTTAGAGCTGGTCTCCACATCACTGCACTAAAATAGGTTGGTCATACTTTTTATACCTACTGGGACCTACTTTATATGGAGAGCTCCTCTTTTCATATAATGCAGCCTCCACACTTAGCACTTCGGGTTACCCAGCCGCAGTTATCATTATCGGCTCCTCACAGACTCAGCCGGGCCAGGAGGGAATCTTTTTATCATAGGTGCCTCTTTAAAATGAGATTTGAGTTTGTTTTGTGTTAAGTTTTCGGTGGCCTCCTATTTTGTACGGACCTTAAAATCCCTAAAACAGAATGTGACATTAAGGTCACGGCTCTAGCACGCTACGCACATCTCGTTCAGTGAATAGTTGTATGGATCAGAAGCAGGCATGGCGGCAAAAGGACCCTGGGTTTATCATTTTCAACAAACTGCTTTTGAAAGGCAGTGGTCGAAGCGGGCTGGATCTGAGGGGCACGACCTGCTCATACTTTTTTTAATTTAAGGAAAACAATTCCCCTACTTTTTGTGAAAAGACAACTGTCCCGGGATGGTTAATTCCAACAGTTGAAATGCTTCAGCTGAAATGTATGGCAAGGAGTCTCCTGTACAGTGAAACTGAGGAAGAGGCAGACAGCTAAACAAGCCTTCTTGCTAGGATGCCTGATTGCTTGAAAGAAATGTAAATGTGTGTAATTGGTTAATCTGCAAACGTAAAGGGTGCTTGGAAGTCAGTATTGTCTTTAATTGATGGAATCACTTGAAGCTTCCTGAGGACACACATTTATTCTTTTTGAGTGGTATTGCAGCTGTGAAGTGTGTGCTTTTAAAGGACAGTTATAAAATAAAAGAAGGCACCACGTACAATGTGGGTATTACTAAAACCTGTATTTTGGAAGCACTTTTTTTATTTTTAACGTTTTTGCGCATTTCATAGCAGCCTCTCTTATACTGTGAGTAATACAAGTCTAAAATAAAGACTTACATATTCGTAGTACTTTCTGTCACAGACTGGGACCTCGTAGCACTAACCATACACAAGTCACTATTCTCCACTGCACCAACCAAGATTCAATTCTGTGGCACTCTAGTTACACACACAGACCTCTGCAGTGTATTAACTAATAGAGGTTTCAGAATGTACAGTAGTGCATTTCCCACTGATTAACTTAACTTGCATTTAAAAAAAAAAAAATTTAGAAACATTTTATTATGTCAACAGGGTATATGAGGTGCAGTGCTCCTTAGCCCAGGAAGCAACCGCCATAACCAGTAATACAAATTATTGTGCTTGACATGTAGCTTGCATTGTTTATCTCGAACATTAATAACGCAATACAACAAAAACACTATAAGACCCTTTCCCCCCAATGGCACTTTCACACAACCACATTTCAGTTCTCCCTGCGTATCTTTTCTGTAATGGCATTGACCCTCAAGACATGTCCGATCTTCTGGCATGGTGGCCACACATCAGAGCAGATATAGATGCGTCTGCTGGAGGTATCGGGACCAGTTCCAGGCCTCGGTAGTCTGCCCATCGCTTCCAAATTGTGGGATGTTTTTGCGGGCACCCACTGGCCTTAAATATCGGAATCTCCAGCCCCACAGTAAAGTCTAATCCATTCTTCCATGCTGAGAGAGAGGGTGGGGTGGCTGCCTTCCATAGCCGTGCTATGTCTCTCTTGGCCAATGTCAAACCTAATAGTAGTATCTCTTGTATATATTTCCACCTATATCGTCCATAATATGCAGAATCGTCAACTTTGGTGCGGAAGGGAGTTCCCACCCCAACACCTCCGACAGGCAGGCCAACACCCCTCTCCAGAATCGTGCCAGTGCTGTGCAATGCCAAATAGTATGCATGAGGGACCCTTCTTCACGACCACATCTCAGACACTGCGGGGACGCTACCAGACCCGCCCTCCACAATCTAAGCCTTGTGTAGTACACCCGATGGAGGTATTTGAATTGAACAAGGCGCAGTCTCATAGAGATCGCCGCTGCTCTAGGAGAGGCTAATGCATCCCTCCAGTCATCCTCATCTAACTGGCCCACATCCCCCTCCCAGGTCTCCCTGAGCTTATCTAGCATGGTGGAGCTATGTGTCACAAGGGTTTGATAAATCTTCGAGATCTTGTGGTCCTGTAGGTCCCCCATAAAGACTTTGGCTTCTACCGGGTTGAACCCAGGGAGCGCCTCTAGTCCTAGAATACTCAGTGAGAAAGCATGTCGGAATTGAAGATATTTATAAAATTGAGTTTTTGGCATGTGGTATTCTTGTTGGAGTTCTTGGAAGGACTTAAGGACTACGCCATGCATTACGTCCCCCAGTGTGGAGATTCCAATATTGTCCCAGCCTCTAAAGCCTGCGAGTGTCGCCAATTGCCGCAACCGGCCATTATGCCATAGCGGAATCTCTCTAGTAAGTTTGTTCCACCAACCCATCTTACAGAGAGATTGTTTCCAGATTTGAAAAACTACTTGAGTGGCAGATGGTAGGGATTTGCGCAGCTGTGCGGAATACAGAATGGTATGTATTGTGGACTCCCCCATAAGTCTACGCTCCACTGCATAGGCCGGGTCCTCTTGACCCCCATACCACCACTCATTTAATACCAGTAGTTGTGAAGCCATATAATATGACCGAATGTCCGAGGTTGCCAGCCCCCCACTATAGGTGGATTGAAAACAGGTCCTCAGCGCCACCCTAGATGCCCTCCCCGCCCATAGAAACTGTCCCAGAGCCGTATTCACTTGTCGAAACCACGAGGGGAGCACCGGATACGGATGATTTTGCAGTTGATACAGTAGTCTAGGCAGGGACACCATTTTGAATATGGCCGATCTGCCGTATATGGAGAGGGACATATGCGACCATGTTTTCATCTCGTCCTTCGTTCGCGCCCAAACTGGCGCCACGTTCCTATCCCAGGCGGCTGCTGGCGAGTCCGACAGAAAGACTCCTAAGTATTTCAGGCCATCCGACGACGTCCGAACCGTCCCGGCCCAGGATCCCAAATCCAGTGCCTCCCCCAGCATCCACAGCGTGGATTTGCTCGGGTTCATGTAGAGCCCGTATGTCTCACCGAATATTTGCATTACGCGGAGGAGGCTTGGCCCCGTTCTGTTGACATTTGTTAGAAAAACAGTACATCGTCCGCGTATAGGGCGATACGGTCTGAGAGCCCGTGTTCCCATTCAAATCCGGCCACTTGCGCATCTAGGCACACCCGCGCCGCCAGCGGCTCCACGGCCAGCGCAAATAGGTATGGCGATAGAGGGCACCCCTGACGAGTGCCTCTGCCAATCGTGAATGTAGAGGACACTGAGCAAGCCACCCGCACCGAAGCAGTACGGTCTGTATATAGCAGTTTGAGGTAGGCCAAGAATTGAGGACCTAAATTAAGGCGATCCAAGATCGCGAAGAGGTATACCCAACTAAGGGAGTCAAATGCTCTATCCATATCCGCTAATAACAAGGCCGCCGATACTCCCCGACCCCAAATGGCATCTATGGCGATATGTGCCCGCCTAATATTACGTAGCGTGGCACGCTGGGGAATAAAGCCCGCCTGATCTGGATGGACCATTGTAGTTATGTGTGGTTTTATACGATTTGCCAACAGCTTGGCTAAGATCTTGGCCTCACCATTCAACAGGGAAATGGGACGATAAGAGGCATGCTGGTCCGGAGGCCTACCCGGTTTATTGAACACCACCACCTCCGCATGTCGCCAGTCCCTGGGCAGACTACCCCGGTCCCTAGCCTCCTCCACAGCCCGAAGATAATGCGGCCCAATCTGGGAGATGTATTTCTTAAAGAATTCACAAGCGAACCCATTAGGGCCCGGCGCCTTTCCGGAGTTCAGTTCACCCAGTGCTTCGCACACCTCCTCATCCGTGAATGGCAAGTCCAACTCGGCTCGCACGTCATCGGAGAGGGCGCGTGGCGGTATATCGTCTATAAAACGATGGATCGCAGCCTCCTGCAGGAGTTCTCTCAGAGCATAGAGTTCTGCAAAATAACCCGCGAAGCTTTCAGCAATGAGGGACGGGTCGCTCAAGATCCGTCCATCGGGGCCCTGTATACCAGGAAGTGTCTGTGGCTGCAGCGTCCCCTAGCACAGTCTGTGCAACAGTTTACTGGACTTGTCGCCCCACTGATATATCCTGCTACAGGATGCCAGCCATGTGAGACGGGCCTCCTCCATCAAGTTATCGGAGTGAATTTGTCTTGCTAGTGCTAGCTGGCGGCGAGCCGGCTGTCCTCCCTCCCCTCTACTACGCTGCTCTAGTTGCATCATGTGGGCCTCAGACCGCAGCAGATCTTCCCGTCTAGTGCGGCGTGCAGCCACGCAGAAAGAAATGTCAATTCCCCACAGAGTAGGTTTCATGGCCTCCCATAGTGTGGCCGCCCCAGACACCGTCCCCACATTCTCCTCCAGGTAGTGATTAATCGCTTGCCCCATGTGTTCCCGGTAATTCTCATCGTGTAGGCACCACGGGGAGAGTCGCCACCTAAAGGGGGGCTTCGCAGGGCCCAGCTGCATCGTCAATATCACCGGGGAGTGATCAGAAAGACCTCGCGGAAGCATCTCCACTGCCCGCACCCTCCCAACAGCCCCAGAGGGCACAAAGAAGTAGTCAAGTCGGGAGTTAGAATCATGGACGGTCGAATAGTATGAATAGCCCAGTTCCCCTCCGTGTAACTGCCGCCAGACATCCACCCATCCGAAGTTAGCCGCCAGGGAGCATAATTTAGTTGTGTGGTGGGTGGCAGTATTTCTCCCTGATCTCCACCTGTCTACCTCCACGTCCATTACATCCTTCCAGTCGCCCCCTATAATTGCCAAGCCATCCGGCAGCTCCGCCCACAAAGTCGTAAGGCGCTCCACCAGAGCCCATTGCAAGGGAGGGGGGCGTATACGCAACCCAGCACCACTCGCTCCTCATAAATGGTGCCCTCCAGGAATATGTACCTCCCCAGCGGGTCCGCGCGTGTTTTACCGTGTTTGTATGGGACCCTACGGTGTATTAAAATCGCAACTCCCCTCGACCCCCTCGTGCAACCAGAGTGAAACACTTGAACGTACCTATACCGGAGTAAGCATAGTGTTTTGGTACCCAGCAGGTGCGTCTCTTGGAGCATCAGGATATCTGCTCGGTATCGTTTGGCCTGATGAAGTATAGCCCTCTTTTAACCTTATCCAGGGCCCCCTAACATTCCAACTCACCATTCGTAGGTCTCCGGTGGCGGGTCTCACCCTATCTGTCTGGGAAGCCATCTATGAACTTTCGATGTGTGTCCTGTATGGGCGTCATAAGCCTATGAGTAAATATGTTGTGTGTGTGCCAATAACAGTGTAGAAACAAGAACAAACCAAACTTTCCCCGATTACCCCCCAGTCCCCCCCTATACCTCAAAACAGCTGAAGTACCTGTCGCGGCGGAGGTGGCTAGAGAACCCCAACGGGAGTCCCCCGCCCCCCCCAATGGATCCCCATGCTCAGCGATAGTCCCCTGAGCAGGAAGAGTTCGAACTGAGGTGTTAGCCCCTGCTCACGTTTCATCGATTAGTATCAAGGTCATTCTATGCACCCCATCTTGGAAAGTCTCATCAATGTCTCGGTTCCGAGGACCCCTACCGAGGCACAGGCGCTGATCCGCCAGGGTCACTGCATGTTTGGGAGCGACGCCTCGATCGCGACCTCCTCGATCCTTTAGGCTTAGGTTTGGAAGGCTTGCGTGTGATCTCGTTGGACGATGAATCCGACTCCAGCCTGGGCGGCGTGCGTCGTCTGATTTGCACAGTCTCGTCTGACCAATGGAAGACCTCCTCCGGTGATTCAAAGAAGAGAGTGCGGGACTGGTAGACCACCCGCAGCCTGGCAGGGAACAACAACGCATAGGGGAGCTTCAGTTCCTGGAGACGGGCCTTGGCGGCCATGAATGATTGTCGTTTCTGCTGGACCGCTTTGGTATAGTCCGGGAAAATAAGGATGCAGGTGTTGTCATATAGTAGGGGTTCCTTGAGTCTAGCCTGTTTCAGGGTCAAATCCCTGTTGTGGTAGTTCAGGATTTTGGCAATAACAGGCCACGGGGGAGCGCCCGGGGGCGGCTTCTGCAGCAGGGCCCGATGCGCCCTTTCAATGATGAAGCAACTTGACAAGGACTCCGAAGGGAGCCATCCCACCAGCCACTTAGTGAGGAATTGCTCCATGTTTCCCCCTTCGCATCCCTCGAAAAACCCAACGAAACGGAGGTTGTTTCTTCTGGCCCTTCCCTCCGCCTCTTCCACGTGCGAGGTCAGCCCCTTAGCAGTCGATTCCAGTAACATAACCCGTTTCTGCAGCGAGGCCACCGAGTCTTCAACTCCAGAAACTCTGGTATCAGCTTCAGTAATGCGGTCCACTGCATTGCGAAGGTCTTGTCGCAGGAGCGAGACGTCAACACCCACCTCTCCTATCTTTGTCTCCAGTGCGGCCCTGGACTGAGTGATTGCCACCATGAGTGCCGCGTTGTCCGGAATGCCGCCCTGGGCTCCACCCTGGTCCACGGCCGATGCCCCAGGGCCGGTAAACCGATCCATGGTACTCTGCTTGGCAGGGCCCGCACCCAGCTTATCTTTCGTCATGGCGGTGACCAGGTGTTTGTATTGATTAGTAGTTGCCTGTACGCGCCCTCAACCAAGCGCCTTCCGCGATCCTCCGTAGCGGTCACCCAGTATGGCGTCAGGCCAGAAAGGTCAGTTCGGCTCCAAGAGATCCAGTGCGTGGGACCAGGGTGAAGCGCAGCCACCCACAAGCCGCACCAGGCGCTAGCCCGGCCGCCTCCGCCGATGGCCGCACTCCCCCCCCCCTAATGGATGCTCCACTGCCGCTTCAGGGTCCGCTGTTAGAACAGTCAAGCAATACGGCTGATGTAATCCTCGACCCCCGCGCACACAGCCGTATCTATGTTGGATGGGGCCCCCCACGCCGCATCCAGTCCCGTCGCTGCAGGCCCCCAGGTCTTCGCGCACCCGGCTGATCCCAGCTGACCGGGTAAAATTGCTGCTACGGCGTGCCTCTCCAACGGGCCCCGGACCCGCGGGGTCCAGCAGGCGTCTGTCCCCCGTGGCCCAAATCAGCCGCTAATCTGTGCTGCGGGCGGGGAGGGCGGGGGAAGGGGGCCCCTAACGGGAGCACTCACCGGACCCTCGGCGCAGGTAAATAGGCCGCGCCACCGCCCGACACCACGATTACGCCTCTTCCGTCCCAAGGAAGCAAGTGCAGCAGCAGCGGACCCGTCCCGAGCCCACAGCGATCTTCTTCCGGGCCCACGATGCCTCAGGCAGCCGCCCACGCAAGTCCGCCGCAGGTCCGCCCGCACGGCCTCTCCGTCTCCTCTCTCGCCGAGTTCCTCAGCAGCTCAGAAGTTGCCCGTTTTCAATCACGGTAGCAGCACCTCGGGGTCCTGGTGACATGTGGGGCTACAGGATGTCTAATCGTTCGAGAAACAGGAGAATTGCAGGATTTTGGAGTTGGGCTGAGCGGAGCTCGCCTAACTTGCGACCGCCATGCTTGGTCGCTAGGCCACGCGCCCTGCATTTTTTTTTATTTAAGCTGTGTGTTATTTTATATTTAGTAAACAAATTATTGCTCCCGAGCAAAGAGCAAATTAACATTCGAAATTGAACCATAACAAATCATCAGTCCAATAAGATGTCCAAATTCAAGATCTTCTCAAATAATTTTTCTTCATTTTATTTTCTTGTTTTCTTTATCCTTGTCATAAACATCGTTAAATTATACACAGATTCGCAGTAGATAAATTGGTGTAGATAACATCTCCAAATTATTTGAGAAGATCTTGAATTTGGACATCTTATTGGACTGATGATTTGTTATGGTTCAATTTTGAATGTTAATTTGCTCTTTGCTCGGGAGCAATAATTTGTTTACTGTTTATCCTCTGTGTTCTTTTAGTCACAGGGGAATTTTGGGACGCGGTGGCCGCTTTCATTTTGTTCCCTAGAGCAATCTTGAGAGAATTTTTTTTTGCTACAGTGATACTCAAATATTGGTTTTGCGCAAGGTGTAACCTAGCCACGCTTCTAAGCTTACCCTTATTTTATATTTAGTTGCATGAAGGTCAGACAAAAAATAGTTATAGAATATTTTGTTTTTTAGCCACACGTTTGACGCTGCCCCATTGCGCCCAGTTCACTTCGCAATGTCCTTCAAAGTCTGTATGTTGCTACGTTTATATGTATTTTGCGTGTAGCTGACTTCACACTCACTTTAATTTCTGTTAGTGTCAAAGCTACGGGCAATCGCCATCTCTACAAGAAGTACTTTAGCTGCAATCTGAATGTGTTTAATTCCCAAAAAATAATTGTGTCATGCTAGGTCGGCCTAGAATAAACAGAGCCAACGCTGCCTTAGTGTGTTTAACTCCACAAAGAAAAGAGACACATATTTTCCAGTACATTTATTTTATATCTCCTGGTACCAACACATTAAAATAGGAACTGCCAGTGCTTAATTTATAACAAAATAAGTGGCAGGGCTCTCGTCAGGAGGCCACTGCAGCTTACATCACCCATTGCCCCTGCCAGCGCTGCTAATGATAGTAACAACACAACTACTAGCTATTACACTCCTACAAGCGTGAGTTAGGACTATTTCGAGCCTCTAAACTATAAGAAGGGCTTTGGCAGAAGGTAATAGTAATTTCTAATGTAAATTGAGTTAATAATTACCTGTTGTTGTAGTCATCTCTAAATTAAAGCGATACAAAAGGGGATGATGGACGGAACGTTTGAGCCATGTCTGAACTGGGGTGGTGGAGTGAGCTAAAGAATGATGATGGATTAAACCCAGATCAGTTGACTGGGGGTGAGTGTTTGATTGGCTCAAACGTTCCGTCCATCATCCCCTTTTGTATCGCTTTGGTCGCCCTAAGTTGGCGGGGGTATGCCCAGACGTGGGTCCCTTGCTCACTTTGCCACTGGATTCAAGCAAGCCTGGCTGATGACGGCTGAAATGCCAGAAACCGGTCCTAGGATGCTTGTTTCCGGTCCAGGGAAGACATGGCTTGGCAGTTCGGGCTGGACTGTTCCCATGAGGCACAGGGTCAGACTGATTTGCATATGGCCATGTCTGAACTGGGGTGGTGGAGTGAGCTAAAGAATGATGATGGATTAAACCCAGATCAGTTGACTGGGGGTGAGTGTTTGATTGGCTCAAACGTTCCGTCCATCATCCCCTTTTGTATCGCTTTGGTCGCCCTAAGTTGGCGGGGGTATGCCCAGACGTGGGTCCCTTGCTCACTTTGCCACTGGATTCAAGCAAGCCTGGCTGATGACGGCTGAATTGCCAGAAACCGGTCCTAGGATGCTTGTTTCCGGTCCAGGGAAGACATGGCTTGGCAGTTCGGGCTGGACTGTTCCCATGAGGCACAGGGTCAGACTGATTTGCATATGGCCATGTCTGAACTGGGGTGGTGGAGTGAGCTAAAGAATGATGATGGATTAAACCCAGATCAGTTGACTGGGGGTGAGTGTTTGATTGGCTCAAACGTTCCATCCATCATCCCCTTTTGTATCGCTTTGGTCGCCCTAAGTTGGCGGGGGTATGCCCAGACGTGGGTCCCTTGCTCACTTTGCCACTGGATTCAAGCAAGCCTGGCTGATGATGGCTGAACTGCCAGAAACCGGTCCTAGGATGCTTGTTTCCGGTCCAGGGAAGACATGGCTTGGCAGTTCGGGCTGGACTGTTCCCATGAGGCACAGGGTCAGACTGATTTGCATATGGCCATGTCTGAACTGGGGTGGTGGAGTGAGCTAAAGAATGATGATGGATTAAACCCAGATCAGTTGACTGGGGGTGAGTGTTTGATTGGCTCAAACGTTCCGTCCATCATCCCCTTTGTATCGCTTTGGTCGCCCTAAGTTGGCGGGGGTATGCCCAGACGTGGGTCCCTTGCTCACTTTGCCACTGGATTCAAGCAAGCCTGGCTGATGACGGCTGAAATGCCAGAAACCGGTCCTAGGATGCTTGTTTCCGGTCCAGGGAAGACATGGCTTGGCAGTTCGGGCTGGACTGTTCCCATGAGGCACAGGGTCAGACTGATTTGCATATGGCCATGTCTGAACTGGGGTGGTGGAGTGAGCTAAAGAATGATGATGGATTAAACCCAGATCAGTTGACTGGGGGTGAGTGTTTGATTGGCTCAAACGTTCCGTCCATCATCCCCTTTTGTATCGCTTTGGTCGCCCTAAGTTGGCGGGGGTATGCCCAGACGTGGGTCCCTTGCTCACTTTGCCACTGGATTCAAGCAAGCCTGGCTGATGACGGCTGAAATGCCAGAAACCGGTCCTAGGATGCTTGTTTCCGGTCCAGGGAAGACATGGCTTGGCAGTTCGGGCTGGACTGTTCCCATGAGGCACAGGGTCAGACTGATTTGCATATGGCCATGTCTGAACTGGGGTGGTGGAGTGAGCTAAAGAATGATGATGGATTAAACCCAGATCAGTTGACTGGGGGTGAGTGTTTGATTGGCTCAAACGTTCCGTCCATCATCCCCTTTTGTATCGCTTTGGTCGTCCTAAGTTGGCGGGGGTATGCCCAGACGTGGGTCCCTTGCTCACTTTGCCACTGGATTCAAGCAAGCCTGGCTGATGACGGCTGAAATGCCAGAAACCGGTCCTAGGATGCTTGTTTCCGGTCCAGGGAAGACATGGCTTGGCAGTTCGGGCTGGACTGTTCCCATGAGGCACAGGGTCAGACTGATTTGCATATGGCCATGTCTGAACTGGGGTGGTGGAGTGAGCTAAAGAATGATGATGGATTAAACCCAGATCAGTTGACTGGGGGTGAGTGTTTGATTGGCTCAAACGTTCCGTCCATCATCCCCTTTTGTATCGCTTTGGTCGCCCTAAGTTGGCGGGGGTATGCCCAGACGTGGGTCCCTTGCTCACTTTGCCACTGGATTCAAGCAAGCCTGGCTGATGACGGCTGAAATGCCAGAAACCGGTCCTAGGATGCTTGTTTCCGGTCCAGGGAAGACATGGCTTGGCAGTTCGGGCTGGACTGTTCCCATGAGGCACAGGGTCAGACTGATTTGCATATGGCCATGTCTGAACTGGGGTGGTGGAGTGAGCTAAAGAATGATGATGGATTAAACCCAGATCAGTTGACTGGGGGTGAGTGTTTGATTGGCTCAAACGTTCCGTCCATCATCCCCTTTTGTATCGTCATCTCTAAATTAGCCAGACAGCGCCACCTTGTGGCAAACTGTCACAAGCGCCGGTGTTGACAATTAGGTGCTGGTGCTGAGCACCGGAAACCACCGGCTCAAATTAAGCACTGGGTCGCTGCTTTGTTAAACTGTTTTGCAGTAAATAAACAATTGATCCGGCCTCTCTGGGCCATGGATCTGGAATCAGTGTGCGTGAAATGAACCGGAGTAGTTCGGACAGCCCCGAATGGACGGTGCCTTTTTGTTTTCCAGCACGCGCCTCCTCGTGATTGGCCCGGGCAGGCAGTTTGCGTTTTGCAGCTCTGCCTGCTGCTCCTGTGTGACATGGTGGCACCGTGCGACCCCTTTGCGGCACTGCTGCACGTGGTCAAGGTGGTGGACAGCGGGGGGCAGGGGTCCGCACAGGATGTTTTATTCATCAACTCCCATACATGGAACTCCCAGACATGGTTTCTCTTCAGGCCCCTAGGAAATACTGTTGGATGCTGATGACTTAAAAGTCAACATGCTGAAGCCTCATCTGCCCTCCTGCCTCGTGTGTGGTGTCCTTGTAGTCTGTCTGGTCCGATCCCGGCAGCGATCGCAAACTTTGAAAGCAGTAAGCAGCCTTTTTAAAAGCAGTAATCGGCCTGCCCTCAACTATCACAGATCCCCCCTTATCTGTGCTTATAGCAGTGTTACTGACATCATAGCTGCCAAGTTTCAGATTGTTTATGTGTGACATTTTCATAATTTCAGTGTAATTATGATTGACATTCAACGACTATGTGTCACACTTTCTCGCAAGCAAAATAAAGTAATAAAGACGGTGGAAAAATATTAATATCATAAATTACACCCATTTGAGCAACGAGAAACTCTAAGATCTTAAAACTGGTACAAAGTACCAGAAATGATCATAGCTACCAAGTTTTCAGATTACTTATGTGTGACATTGCCATAGATTATGTGTACCTATGAATGACATTCAGTGGCCAAATCTGTGACACTTAGGGGCCGATTCCGATCTCGCTTGGTAAGCCCTCCGTACGAATCAGACCTGGAGGGCCTTCCAAGCGAGACGCACTGAGCGAGTCCAACCGAGCGAGTACAATGCAAGTGCATGGTAACGGACTCGGTTCGGCCAGACTCCCATAGCACTCTATGGGAGCTTGTGTACGGACGCGTACACAGGCTCCCATAGCAAAAAGGGGGTGGGTGGGGAAAAGCGTACACACCGTGGCGGGCACCCCATTTTGCCCGCCACACTGTGCGTGCCTGGATTGGGGGGACCCATGCTCACCCCCCGTGAACAATTCGGAGTGCTCCGGGTGAAGGGGGGCCTGCTCTAGCCCCCCGAAGTCCAATTCCGACAGCTGCTTAAACTCGCTGAGACCGAGTCGATGCAGCTGTCCGAATCGTGCATCGTACTCACCCGTTCAGAATCTGGCTCCCTTGCGCAGCACGATTTGGCTCCCTACGAGTCGGACGGCTAGATTCGGGTTCGAAAACGATTCGGTCGGTGCGGATGCGATCTTCGCATCGTACTTGGTCGTTTGTAACGGGGCACGATTCGGACGGAAAGATAGACTCCGAATCGGATTTGCTCTTTACGAATACCGTTTGGAGGCCTTCCTTACGAGAACCGGCCCCTTAGAGTGACACTATTGTGCGCGTAAACCAAGCAATGATGTGCGTGGAAACAGATAAATATCAGAAATGACACCCTTTTGAGCAACGACAAGTTCTCAAACTGCTGCAAAACCCTGAAATGGAAGGTCACTAACTACTGTCTTCCTAAGCAGGCACAGCTGAAATATGACAGAATTTGTCAGAGGAGCTCTGCAGCAGCTCAGTGCCACACGGTGCAGCAGCCAGAAGTTCGGCACTACAAGCCAAAAACACATTGGCTACTTTTGTGAAATGTAGCCAGGCAGCCTTGAGCATCTCGTGGTCAGAGGGGAGCTTCAATGTGTAACTAATGCATTTCGGTGTAGTGATGAAGACATCAGCACTAAAATGCAATAGTCTAACCCCTGATGCGTGGTACTTTGCAGGGTTGTGGGAAAATGGCCAGTGGAATAAAAGGCATGTCCAGTCCTGACTACTATCAGATGTATTTTGTACTTTTCATTATCATCCTCTTGAAATAGTGCACAAGACAGATAGTTTTAAACATTATGAAAACTCAAACACAAAAAGGCCTCTCAAGCACCAAAAATATTGATTCTGCAATTAAAATACTATTGAAGCTGAAAAGGCAACGCAGCTATAAAGCAGTGTAAATAAATTGTAGAAGTGAGGCCCAATATTAAATAAAAAATAATAAAGCATCCTGACTGCTAATAAATAGCTGTGCACACACTGTGCCTACGTGAGCATTCCAAGTGTGGCTTTCGCCTACTTTCTAATAACAGGACAAACTGCCTGGAATGTCTGTCAACTCTGTTCCAAATTTGTCCCTCAAGTATGATACAGGCTAAGCATGACAGAAGCAGGGCTGTTGATTACTGTGTCTGCCTGCCTTCCTTCCATGTAATGAGCCATCACTTTCCGAAATATGTCATGGTGTTATAATAATTTCAATCATTTTGAGGAAGTAAATGTTTTATTTGATTATCTATATTCTCGTTGGTTTACAGTAGAGTGCCCCCATTGCACTTGTGTTTCATCTTTATGTATGTATTTATGAATAACACAGCGCCCTAGTAGCAGAGTAGTCAAAATAAAAGCAATACATGCCAATAGACTGGATTCAGGTGGCGGACTCATGATTTTTGAAGCAAAAATTGCTTTTTTTTTGGCAGTCTCGCGCCTTAAATTGCCTGTGCTTCAATACAAGTTAATGGGGGAAATGCAGTCTGCCGATTACATTTTTAAAATCTCCCAAAAATGTTGGCAGTGAATCATAGTGAGACAATGACATTGTGTCCAGAAATGCAGCGCCTTGTACTGGGTGCCACACAAATGAGCTGCTTTGAGACCGTCAGGGCTGGCAGGACAGGAGTGTCCTTCTCCGCCCTGTCAGGAGTGGTGACGTTCTATTTGAGCTGTCAGCTGGCCAGAGTATCTGCACCAGTCCAGACAGGCAGTCTGGGACAGGAACGGGCTGGTGAAAACCATGATGTCTGGGGATGGTGCAGCAGCAGGTGGGCCCACAGAGAGCGGCAACGTGTTTCTAAGGTGATGGCAGCAGGCTAAGCCCACTCTGACCACCATGGGTGCACGCAGCGCCACTTGCCAGGCCAAGAAAAAGTTGAACCCAGGCTGGAGCTGTCGCACAGACCATTAACTGAGGAGCCGCCTTCATGCCTACAAAAAACACACAAGGGGCCTGGCTCGCACTTGCTGCTGCGGTTTGTTGCAGAGCAGATTCTGTCTCCACCTCCTACCTAAATAGATTGGGTTCACATGTCCCAGAGAGGATGGGTCCTGGCCAAAGCAGACTTGTTTTTTTCTCAGCCCTGCTCCGGCCGTTGTGAATTGTATAACAGGCACAGTTGATAACTCACCGTAGCCATCATTCCAGTGAAGATGGCGGCTGTGAGAGTGCCGAGCCGCCAGCTAATTATATTGCCTGGGGGCAGGCAGCAAAACAGCAAGCGCCGAAGCACTTTTGTTGTTAATGATTATGCAGTGCCTCATGGCACATTCGGAGGAGCAGTAAGTGCGTGACTAAGCATTTTAGTGCAGTGATGCGGACACCAGCACTAAAATGTGTTAGTCTAACACCTGATGCGTGGCACTTGACAGTGGTGTCCCGTGATTATACCTGAGCCTGCCAGCAGCGCTAGAAAATGACCTAAAATACTGCACTTAGGGAGCGCGATCATCACAGTCAGTGATGCCAAAGCCGCTTAGGACGCACTCGCTCCTGATTCTACGGTGCCAGCGGCCTACAGGGAAGGACAACACAGGACTCGATGAGTGCGTTTCAACTCCTGCAATCCACGGGGTGGACCTTATTTATTGCATCCCAGATGTGGTGAGGGCTGTACCATGGTACCTATGCCCGGACGGTTATACAGCACTTTTTGGGGGCTGTTCCACCTCTTGTTATAAACAACATGGTGCATTTCCTTCACTCTGGACTGCACCATTTAAACATAACATCCTTCCCCACCAAAACAATTGGTTAACCTACGGTCGCATTTTGGTTACAAACTCTCAAATCATGCATAACTCATAGTCTTTCAGTCTCGGAGATGGCTCCGGATTTCGTCTGAGACCATAGCAATCTGGAGTCTGTCTCGCGTTGACCTCCGGTAGTTGAGGTTCCTTCTCTCATGCTGCTGACGGTATCTACTTCCCAATTCCTTTCACTGTCCTCGCCGTCACTTCTGCTTTCGTCTGTCCTCGCCGTCACTTCTGCTTTCGTCCTGTGATTGTCAAGTTCCTCTTATTGCACTCCTGTCTTGGAGTTCATACGATGGCATCGCCTGGATAAAATCAAGTTTAACACTCAACTAAGCATGAGTAGACCCCTCCTATCCCATTATCCGGAGATAGCATCCTTAGATTATCACAACTGGATTGGGTCTTCAGTTCAAGCAATAATTCCTCAAAAAGCAGGGAAAACTACAAGGACGGTTTCCACCGAACCTAGGTTTTCAGAAGAACTTAGACTTCTTAAGAGGCAATGTCGCAGACAAGAAAGGCGCTGGAGACATAAGTACGATATAAAGGAAAAAGAACGATATAAGTAATTATTAACTCATTACAAAGGAACGATCCATAATGCTAAAATTAAGCATTTCTCGGAAAAAATTGAAAAAGCGAAGAATAACTCTAAAGAATTTCGCTAAGGTCCAAAAACTCAGCCTAGTACAAGAATCTAGACACAATGTACCTGACCAAGCCTTTTGTAATACCTTAGCTTCTACTTTTTGTAGTAAGGTACTGTGCATTTATGATATGTTTACAGCGCGATCTGTAGTTGATATTATCACTCAGCCTGCACTCCCTGATGTTGATAGAGGGGATTTACAGGACTCTAGTTTTCCCTGCATTTCCCACCCTCAGTCTACACTATCTGATGCAGGAAGATTGGATTTACATGACCCCAATATTCCCTGCATTCCACACTTTTCACATTTTTCAGAGTTTCCGCCTAAAACGTACGAGCAAGTCACCAAACTTCTTTTTGCCACTAAATCCGGTTCCCCATTGGACCCATGCCCTCCTAAGATAATACACTCTGCGATCGAGTTAGTCGCCTGCCATCTAACGGAGATATTCAATCTTGCTTTAAAACTGGAATCTTCCCTAAAATGGGGAAAAAGACCTCCATTCTACCACTTCTAAAAAAAACTAACTTGGATAAAACAGATCCAGGCAACTATCGTCCTATCGCCCGCCTGCCTCTACCAGCAAAACTTTTGGAAAAATATATGAACCAAGTACTGGCCACATTCATCAATAGCAATGATATTCTGGATCCATCACAGTATGGTTTCCGAAGTGAACATAGCACCGAGCTTGCATTGATCACGGCGCCAGAAGAAATCAGGCGCTCTGTAGATAAGGGAGGCATAGCGGCATTGATATTACTGGATCTTTCGGCAGCGTTTGATACGGCAGATCATAGCCTCCTAACACATCGCCTCCAAGAAATAGGCATAGCTGGCGCCGCCCTATCTCTGTTCAAATCCTTCCTTTCGGACCGGGAACAATTTGTGGAAGTGGACGGCCTTAGGTCCCAGAGCTTCAAACTCCCGTGTGGGGTCCCACAGGGCTCGTCCCTGAGCCGGACCCTTTTTAATGTATATGTGGTCCCCCTGGCTAGACTGATTAAATCTTACGGATTTGCCATGGTGTTGTATGCAGACGGCACCCAGATAATAGTTTCTATTTCAAATAATACCCGGAACACAGCTCACAACTTCCACACCTGTATGCGACAGGTGAGAAGATGGATGTCAGAGAACTGCCTTAAGCTGAACTCTAATAAGACCGAGGTTCTTCTCTTTGGCAGAGATTCGTCCATCTGGTCCTCTGACTGGTGGTCCACGGAATTAGCCCCCCCCCCATTCCAGCCACCAAGGCGAAAAACCTGGGAGTCATTTTTGACACCACCTTGTCCTTCTCCCATCATGTGAAAACGATCACTTCATCCACCTGTTACACATTGAAGATTCTGAGGAAAATGTTTCCTTTCATACCGCTAGACCTTCAGAAAACAGTGGTTTCTGCACTAGTCTTGTTGAGGCTGGACTACTGTAATGGCCTTCTGATTGGCATAAACAAAGCACTCCTTGTTAAACTACAAGTTATACAGAACTCTGCCGCCCGTTTGCTCTTTGGAATCCCAAAATATTCTTCCGCCAAGCTGGCCCTCAATGTTCTACATTGGCTGCCAGTGGAAAAACTGATTAATTTTAAGGCCCTCTGCATCGCCTTTAAAGCACTGCATAATCAGGGCCCTGCTTATCTGATTGACCGTTTCCGCTGGTATACCCCGACCAGAAAACTGCGGTCTTCTTCACACGTTAGTGGAGGTCCCCAAATCACGACTTTCAAACTGGGGTTGCAAAAGTTTTATAAATATCACAGCCAGACTGTGGAATCGTCTGCCTCACAAACTCAAAAATTCGCCAAACCTGCTTTCTGTTAGGAAAGGTTTGAAGACTTGGCTATTTACTGCATAAATTCGGTTATACTTAGCCTCTAGCCTTTCTTTTATCTCAATGCTGGCAGGATGTTGGATGACAAGCGCCTAGACGCCCTAGGGTATTAGCTGCGCTAAATAAATAAATAAAAAAATAAAAAAATAGATGGCCCACTCTAAGGGGTGGCTTTAAGAAATTGCCCCTTTTGGCATAGTTACCCCCTAACTTTTTGCATGATGACTGATGCTAACTGTGTGCTTGGATACTGCTAACCAGGCCAGAGCACCTGTGCTCTTTCCCTAAACTGTACCATTGTTTCCACAATTGACACACCTCTGGCCCACATATAAGTCCCTTGTAAAAGGTACCAGTGGTACCAAGGGCCCTGTGACCAGAGAGAGTCCCTTAGGGCTGCAGCATGTATTGTGCCACCCTAAAGGGCTCCCATACCAAACACATACACACTTCCATTGCAGGCTATGTGTTGTGGTGAAGCTAAACTAAAAGAGTCGACATGGCACACATTCCTGGGTGCCAGGCATACACACCACTGCCTGTTGCATAGGTAAGTCACCCCTAAGGCAGGGTGCACTATACCACAGGTGAGGGCATAGCTGCCTGAGTAATATGCCCTTACAGTGTCTGAATCCATTCTTGGACACTGTAAGTTCAGTGAAGCCATTTTGATTAAATGGGCTGGGAGTCTGTCAACACGAACTCCACAGCTCCATGATGGCTTTACTGAAGACTAAGGAGGTCATTACGATGACGGGCGGACTTTGTCCGCCCGCCACCGTAGCGGTGAATGGGACCGTCCGCCATAGGAGCGGCGACCCGCCGCGAGTATTAGGATGCCACCGCCACGGTGGCGGTGGTATCCCCTATTCCCAACATTGTGGCGGGCGGTGTTCACAGCACCGCCCGCCACAATGCTGGGAATGCACATCGTGCATTGGCATGCACAAGGTGACAGGCACCGCGCGGTGCCTGCCACCTTGTCCATGCCAATGCAGGGGTGTACCATAGGTACCCCCCAAGTGCACCCCCACACCCCTCTCCCCGGGGGCCCGCAATGGGCCCCCATTGTAAAGTCCGTATGCCTTTCTATGGCGGCGTTGCCGCCATGAAAAGGCACATCTCCGCAGTCATCATAATATGGATGGCGGTGTCTTGCAGACACCGCCACCATATTACTGCCCTTTTCCGCCCGGTCACCTGTGTGACCGGCGGAAAATCGGCGGACGGTGTTTCCGTCCGCCGGGCTCCCCCCCGCCATCGTAATGTGGCGGGGGGAATGGCATGCGGGCGGAGGGGAATGGCGATCCACCAGTCATCGTAATGACCCCCTAAGTTTGGTATCAAACTTCTCAGCATAATAAACCCACACTGATGCCAGTGTTGGATTTATTATAAAATGCACTCAGAGGGCATCTTAGAGATGCCCCTTGAAAAAGGACCATCTTCTAGTGTATTGGCTGACTGGCCCTGCCAGCCAGCCACCACCAGACAGGTTTTTGACCTCATGGGGTGAGAGAGCCTTTGTGCTCTCGAAGGTCAGAAACAAAGCCTGCTCTGGGTGGAGGTGCTTCACACTTTCCCCTTGCAGAAACAGCAAAGCTTGGCGGTGAGTTTCAAAGGCTCTCTCCTTGTGTTATGCTGATTTGGGCAGCTCCAACTAGTGGAGATGCCCTCCCCCTGTCCTTGCCCCACTTTTGGTGGCAGGAAAGGCGGGAAAATTAATAAGCAGGGTAGGAGTGTCCACCTTGGACTGGCACACCTCTAGGGTGGCCAGGAGCTGAGGCAAACCCCTCTATTCAAAATTCTCCATCTTTGTTTGGAGAATTAGGGTCAAAATAGGAATAGGGATGTGCCCCTCTCCCATAAGGGAGGGGGCACCTAAAGAATGTAGTCACCCTAGGGGATAGTAGCCATTGGCTAATGCCCTCCAACCTCAGTAACGCACTCAAATTTAGCATTTAAGGGCCTCCCTGAACCCTCTTCCTCAGATTTTATGACCTAAGAAGAAGAAGGACCAAAGAACCGTGCAGTAGCGAAGGAGGAAGGCAATAACTGACTTGGTCCCAGCCCTACTGGCCTGTCTCCCACTTCAAGGACCCTGCTCGCAGAAACCGGCGCGTTCTGTAGCCAGCAATCTCCAAGAACCCCACAGACCTGAGCTGCCTTCGACAAAGAGTCTTTTCTCCCTTGGACACCTGATTTGTCCAGAAAAAACACAACCCCAAGGACACCGGATCCAGGCGGATCCGTGACACTTACACCACTCTGCACCCGACGTATCGTAGGACTTCGAAGATTATGCAAGGAATCTATTCATTAGTAACTTTTTTACCTCTTTTTTGAACAAGAGGGTCGATGGGTTAGAGCGTAACTTGGGTGGTAATGAGTTCCAGATCCTTGGTGCTGCCCCGGAGAAGGATCGTGTGTAAGTTTTAGTTTTCGGAATCCTGGAGGTTCAAGCCTGAGAGAGTTAGCACTTCTTAGGTAGCGGCTGCCACCTGAGATTCGAATCTTTTCTGCCAGGTAACTTGGTTCTTTGAAGTGTAATGCTTTGTGTGTGAGGCAGGCAATTTTCAGTTGAGTTCTTGCCTCAAGGGGAAGCCAGTTTAGATACCTAAGCAATGGGGTGATGTGGTCAAAGCGTCTAGTTCCTGTTAAGAGTTGTTTTGAGTGGAGCTGTTCTCGCTTTGGGTAGCCCTGCCAGGGTCGCCGAGCCGTATTCTAGACTGGAGACCACCAGTGCTTGTACTGCTTGTTTGAAGTCCGAAGGTGGTAGAAATGGTTTCAATTTCTTCAGTGTTCTGAGTTGAAATGTCGCACTGTGTGTGGTCGCACTGATGTGAGCTTTCATATTTAGATTCTTGTCCAGTGTTATTCCAAGAGATTTCGTGGAGTCGATGATGGTAGGTTTGCAATTGAGTGCGTCTAGGTGCTTAAGCCAATCTTGGATGAGTGAGGAGCTGTTTTGTGGGGAGAAAAGAAGGAATTCGGTTTTCAGAGAGTTCAGCTTGAGGTTGTTTTGAGAGAGCCACGACTGGGTTTTGACTAAAGTGTTGTTTAGTTGAATGACGTCGTCTGGGGAGGATATCTTTAAGTATAGTTGTGTGTCGTCTGCGTACTTGTGGTATGCAATGTTCGATTGGTTGAGGATTTCAGTTAGTGGTTCCATATATAGGTTAAAGAGTGTGGGGGAGATGGTCGACCCTTGGGGGACTCCACACTTCATTGGTGAGGGGTCAGAGAGTGAGTTGCCAAGTTTGATGTGTTGTGAGCGATTCTGTAGGAAGGAAGCAAACCAAGCAATTACTTTCCTGGATAGTCCCATTCTTTTTTCTAGTACTTCTAGTAGAGTGTTGTGATTGACCGTGTCAAACGCCGATGAGAGGTCTAGGAGTATGAGTAAGCATGAGTCGTTGTTGTCTAATATCTTCAGGGTGTCATCCATTATATGGACAATGGCCGATTCAGTGCTGTGTCCTGATCTAAACCCTTATTGAAATTTGTTGAGGAGATTGAAATGTTCAATGTGCTGGCTCAATTGATTGTGCACACATTTTTCCAGCAATTTTGCTAGAAAGGGGATATTTGACACTGGCCGAAAGTTGTTCAGGATTGAAGGGTCAGCACCCACTTTTTTCAAGAGGGGTGTCACTTGACCAGTCTTAAGGCATTCTGGGATGCTGCCTTGTTTTAGTGATGAGTTAACAATCTCCGTTAGTATAGGTGAGAAGATGTGACTAAGGGGCTGATTACGATGGCGGGCGGACTTGGTCCGCCCGCCACCGTAGCAGTGATTGGGACCGCCCGCCAGACATGCGGCTGTCCCACCACTGCTATTAGGATGCGCCCGCCATACTGGCGGGCGCATCCTGGGCTTTCAACATTGCGGGCGGTGCTGCTGGCTGCAGCACCGTCCGCAATGTTGAAAGGGCTTGCACCGCATTTCCCTGCACCGCGTGGCAGGCACCACGCGGTACCTGCCACTTGGTGCATGGAAATGCAGGGGGGTACCATGGGTACCCCCAGTGCAGCGACACACCCCCACACAAGGGGGCCATGGAAAGGCGCCTGGCCACACACATCCTAATATGGCGGACGGTGCCTGCTAGGAACCGCCACCATATTAGAGGCCCTGCTCCGCCCGCCATGCAATCGGTGCAATTGCCACCGGCGGAAAAGCGGCGGACGGACTTTGCATTCGCCGCGATACCCACCGCCATCCTAATATGGCGTGGGTAAATCTCAATGTGATGGCGGAACGATCGCCACCGCCGGCCCGGCGGTGGCGATCGTTCCGCCATCGTAATGAGCCCCTTAGTTCCTTTAGTGTTGTGGAGGGGTGGGATCATTGAAATGTGAGGTTGGTTTCATAGATAGTAACACCTTGAGGACCTCGTCCTCTGTTAGTGTTTTGAACTCGCTCCATGTGGTTTGATTTTTGGTCTTGTAAGGGTGGTTCATCCCTTGTTCCATCATCTGGTACGTAGGGTCATTGATGGGATAGTGATCATTGCCTATATTGTCTTGTGAACTGTGATTGACGGTTGCAATTTCCTTTTCGATTTCTAAGATCTTTTCATTGAAAAATTAGGCGAACGATTCACATTTTTCCACTGAGTTATTACTGAGCTTAGTAACCTTGTTCACCCCCGTTTGTTGGTTGACAATTTCAAACAGTCGTTTTGGACGATTTTTTGCATTGCCCAGTTGGGTTCTGAAGTACGATGCTTTGGCTTCCCAGATGTGTTTCTTGTAGTTGTTTCGTCGTTCACGTAGTTTGCTTAGAAGTAGAGTTGAGGGTTCCTGTCTCCATCTTCGCTCCGCCTGTCTAAGACTTCTCTTTTCCTCATTTAGGCTTTGAGAGTACCACGGCTGGGAAGGTTTTATTCTTTGCTTCTTGAGTCTTAGAGGTGCTACTGCCTCCATTATATTTGATACTGTTCGGTTGTAGTGTTCGGTTAATTCGGACACATTCTGTTTTGCTGCAGGGGGAATGAGGTTTTTTTTGCACAATTCTGTCATTTTCGCCTTGTCTATGTTATTAGTGTCTCTGACCCAGTATTTTTGCTTGGTTAGTTGCCCTTTGGTGGTCTGTGTGTTCATAATGATGTGGAATAAAATTGTATAATGATCCGACCAGTCTATGGGTGTTATTGAGTTTATTGACAATGCCCCTTCTCTGGATATGATTAGGTCGAGCATCGAGCCTTTGTTGTGTGTTGGGCTTGTGCAAGACTGGGTCAAGTTTTGATCAACTAGGTATTGTTTAAGGGTAGAGACCTGTGTGTCGTTCTCGTCATTCCAGTGAAGGTTAAAGTCACCAAGAAAGATCGCATAGGGGTGTAACATGGAATGTATTGTGATTGTTTCCATTATTTGTTCAATGAAGAGCTGGTTGTCTCCTGGAGGGTGATAAAAGAGGTGTACTTTGGCTAGTGATTTCTCTGCTGTGTAGATTTCTACACCCATGTATTCGCAGGATGTGAGATTGTCTACAGGGAAGGTTTTGACTTGAAAAGAGTTCTCGTGAATGATTGCAATCCCGCCTCCCGGTTGATGTTGTCTGTCGAGATGTTGTATGGTGTAGTTTGGAGGAACGAGTAAGTCGAGCATTGGAGCGGACCATTGATTTAGCCAGGTTTCTGTCAGGAAAATTATGGTGAACAATGGTATCGGCAATGTCTGTGGCATGTTTGATCGCGGGATCTGCAGTTTAGTAACATACATTTGATGGTTGGTTTTGGATGTGACGGGGATTGGGATTTAGTTCTCTTATGATTTCAATTAGGTTCTCATGGTTTGTGTTCTGTCTTTTTTCTGGAGTATTTCGTCTTTCTTTGAAATCCATGGTCTGTATGTTGAAGACTTGTGTGTTGAATAGTGGTGCGTGGTCGTTGTAGTATAGGAGCAGGGTTTCAATGTCTTTAGTGGATAGCTGATTCTGTGCTCTCATGGGTCGAAGAGTGGCTGGCCAAGGTTGGGTGGTGTAGCAAAATACTGGAAGTGGTAGGTTGTTAGCAATCGTGGTTGCTGTGTTCCTTAGGAGTCGCTTAATCTCTTTGGTGTCCGGGGCAAGATGGCCGCTGACTGAGTTCACGGAAGGCAGCACTGACCTTCATCTCCCTCTTCGAGACCCCGTGGGAATGGCTGAATGGAAACGATATGCCTGACCGGGTTTTTTGCTAGCCCTGCCCTGACCTCGCTGATATCGTTTGCTGGCTCCGAGGGAAACTCGGGTGGTTCGGTCTCCCAACCTGCACTTGGATACTGTTTGAAACATCAGGATAGCCCTCATTGTCTTTTGGGTGGCTTTTTCAGCGGTGTGCGGCTTTCTTGGTTTTCGCTGATTCTATGCAAGCTCACTGTTCCTTTCAAGCAGTGGTGGTGTCGAAATATGGCTCCGAAGACAACTAAAGTGCTTAAAGGGCAGAATTTCGTGAAGGACATTGGTAAAGATGCCGCGAGTGAAGCCAGAGGCATTAAGGATACCAAAGTGAAATTGAAAGACGCCGCCAAGGAAAGGGGAGAGAGGAGAGAGCAACCAGGGGCGTCCGACTCTGGGGGCAATCTCGGCCAGATACGGCGTGGAGGTTTGAAAAAGAAAGGTGAGGCGTCCAGAGTGCTCGAAACTGGTGTGGCTGGTGGGACGAGACTGCGCTTGGCTACTCCTGGGGAAAGCTCAATGCGTCAACCTTCGGTATTAGAAGCATTCGGGGGGGTAAGCGCTACCTCAGTGGGATCTTCAGCGAATACCACGGGCATATCTGCTGACCTTTCGGCTCTAACACTGTGTCCTGGAAATGAAGTTTCCCTTCAGACGATGGATGTAAACACCCGCATTCAGGAGACGGGTTTTCCTACTGCCGACCCGATGCATTCTGGGACATGTAGTTTCCGCTCCGAATTTCTGCCTCAGAACGGGGAAAATACTGTGGTGGATCTGGATATGAGTAGTATAAGGCAATCGGAGGGAAAAGAACCTAATGGCCAACTTGATGTTTTGGAGTTGGATGGGGGAGCTATGTGTCGGTGTCTGGCATTGCACCCAGTCACATCAGCAGTTTGGTTGAGGGTGAGGATGGAACTGTCGATCCTGGTGACTTGGGTGACAGCCCAGAAACAGTGTTGGTGAATGCAAACAACGGTGTAACAGCAATGGATCCTCAGTTACTACCAGGCCATATGATAATAACCACACAAGCTCATCTGGATATGGGAACTGCTGAGAGTTATGCCGGTAACCTGAGTAGTATCCCTTGTGAGCAGGGGGATCAAGGAACTATTTCGACTTGGGCAAGTGCTCCTGTGCTCTCCCCTGAAGGAGATAAGTTTTTTCACTAAATGATGATTCGGATACATCTCAGATTAGTGAGCAGGAAACATCGCAAGATAGTGCTTCAGGAGAAGAATCCCCAGCCACACAGAAGAGGCATCATAACCATTCTGCGATTTCTAGACGACGAGCTAGGATAAAAGATAGATCTGCGGACTCAGCCAGTAGGCGTCTGGAATGGGATTACTCTGCTTCTACATTGACTGCCTGCTCGAGTAATACCCCCGAAGCAGTGGGTACAGGCGGAGCTAATAATCTAGATAGTATTCCTCCTATACCAACAATTGAGTTACTGTATTCGACGCTGAAACAAATGCAGGGGGAGGCTAGGCAAGAGAGTAAGAGGTCACAACTTGCCACCATGAAGCTTCAGGGGGCGATTAGAAAAACAAATAAACTATGCTCTGATATGGCTGATCGAATAACCCATGTAGAAGACCGAACAGCTGCGGTTGAGGAAGAGGTTGAGAAATTGCAGGTTTTTAAAGCTGCACAGGAGAAACAATCACGAGACATAGACTGGAAACTTGAAGACTTCGAGAACCGCCAGCGTCGCAATAACGTCCGCCTCCTTGGCTTGGAGGAAAAAGTGGAGGGTGAGGACATCCTGGCTTTTACAGTGAAGCTTCTGAAAGGAGCTTTTCCAGATCTAGCTCAATGGAACTGGGAGCTAGAAGTTCAACGAGCTCATCGCTTTCCAATGTTTAAAAGAATGCAGCTAAAAAATCAAGGGGAGCGACCTAGGGCTATCCTGATTTTTGTTGGTAATTTCCTGTTAAGGCAGGCAATTATAGATCGAGCCAGACCCGATTCAAAAAGAACCTTTGAGGGACATTCCTTCTTCGCTCGCCCGGATTTTTGCCACACGACGGTCGAGCGGAGATGGAGGCTACGCCAGATGATCACCCCTTTCCAGGTTGCGGGCTGTGAAGCCTTTTTACTTTTCCCTGCACGGCTTAAAGTTATCCACAGAGGGCGGGTTAGGATGTTTTTTTCGGAGATAAAGGCTCAAAACTTTCTTACGGAAGTGACTGAAGCACAAGGGGGGAAGCTGGCGGATAAGGCAACAGAAAGGGGAGCCATAGGGAAGGACTGACACTTACTGTAAACTGGTAAACCGGGATAAGGCCAGTTCATTGAAGTCCCATTTGTTATTGTTGCAACAGGAGGCTATGGATATTGATATGGTCATTGTGGTGGCATATCTTTGGTTTTTTTTTTCCTTTTTTTTCTTCCTTTTTCTCTTCCTTTTGTAACTTGGGTAGAAAGGGCTTGGGACTATATTTGGAATAACATAAGGATCTGTTTTATCTGGGGTTAGGCACGGTATGGTTTTTTTGGGGTTTCATTGGGGGGAGGGGGTGGGTGCTGTCGGAGAGGGAGTCTCAGCGGTCATATCTAGGTCATGCCTGACCTAATTGCCTGTATGGAGGTAGGGGGGGGTGGGGGCGGCGGGTGGCTGTGGGGGGGTGTTCGGGGTGTGGTTAGGCAAGCGTTCAGCACAGCAGGAGATACTTCAAGGTGCAAGGTTTGGGGAGGAAAAGTATAGTTGGATCCAAGTTGGCTCTAGCTGGTTATCTAACATGAATCGATTGACAAGTTTGCATGAAAATATGAAATATGAGAAATTTATTTTAGGTAGGGTTAACTGTAGGGAATTCAGGAATCTTAAAACATGAGTTTGCGGATTGTGACAGTAAATATTTGTGGGCTTAATGACCAGGCCAAAAGAAATAAGGCAGCAATTTGGCTGAAATCCGTATGTGCGGATTTCTTGTGTGTTCAAGAGACACATATAGAGGGCTGCAGAGCGCGTATATTGGAACAACTTGGCTTTAAATTATTGGTATATACTACACAGGGCTCGCGAACCCGGGGGTGGCAATCCTCACCCGGAGGAATGATGTGAAGGTATTCAGAAAATCAGCTGATCAATGGGGTCGGTGGGTGCTGATTGAATGTCTGTTGAATAATTTTAAATTCACACTTTGTTCGGTATACGGCTCAACATGTGATGATCCAGAGCTGTTAGAAAATTTAGATTCTGGCTTGGCAATCTGGCCTGCTCCTATAATTATTAGTGGGGATTTTAACATTAATGGCCTGGGGGTACGATGGGGCGACCCAGGTAGTAAGTACCTAGGGAGAAAAAGGAAGGTGGGTGTTGCCCTATCTAATTTAGTTTATAACAATGGTTTAGTAGATGCATGGGCGTACCTAAAACCTTTTGAAGCAGGTAGTACCTTTTTTTCTTCCCCACATAAGGCTGTTTCCCGTTTGGATTATTTTTTTGTGCCCAGGCAATGGATCACTAATTTTGGGATCGAGAGGTACCTCGTATTATTTCAGATCACAACCCATTAGTTTTGACTGTCAACTTTTCGATGATGGAAAAAAAGAATGTTGGATGGACCTTCGAACGGAGGTTATTATATGACCCGGATTATATTACATATATGAAGGGCTGGATTAAGGAATTTTGGGATTTTAACCGGGGGAGCACTAGGGTTGGAATTGTCTGGGATGCTTTTAAGGCGGGGGTGAGAGGGGAGACAATAAGCTATAGTTTGCGTCGACAAAAAAAGGAGCGATTAAGGGAATTGGAAGTAAGGCAGGATCTAAGTAAGCTTGAGGAAGCCTTAGTAACGGCTATAAATAGGGGGGAAGTGCTAGATGGAATATTATTACAGTTGGCTATAAAAAAGGCTGCGGCAGGGGACCACTTTGCTAAAAGAGCAGCTGAGATCTATATGTCTAAAAAAGAGCACTGTTATGAATTTAATGAGCGGGTGGGACACACCTTGGCCGTAAGAACTAGGCAAAAAGTGTCTGCTGGTCAGATTTCTGAAATTTATGATGCCGGGAGGAGGATTGTTACTGATGCAGCGGGGATTCGGGAGACTTTCAGGCTTTTTTATCATCAGCTATACTCTTGTGGTTTACCGGTGGCATCTGAGGATATTTCTGAATACTTAGATAAAGTACCTATTCAGAAGGTAGATCCCATAGACAGGGAGGAACTGGAGAGCGGATTCTCTCAAGATGAAATAATGGGTGCCCTGCAAGATTTGCCTTCTGGAAAAGCCGTCGGCCCTGATCAGATTCCGCTGGAGTTTTATAAGATTTTTAAAGATGATATTGGATCGGATTTAATAGAGGTCATGTTACTTGCACAGAAGGGGGGGCCGGCTCCTGAATCGTGGGCAGGGGCAGATGTTGTTGTGTTTTTGAAAAAAGACAAACCAGCCAGGGAGCCGGGTTCATATCGGCCAATCACATTACTGAATAGTGATGTTAAAATATTTTCCCAAATTTTGGCCACGCGATTAAATGGCATTTTAAAAAAAACTATTCACCCCTGTCAGCACGGGTTTATTATGGGTCGTGGAACAACGCAACACATACGGCGGGTGATTATGCTTTTTGATGCAATGGAGATCTCAGGAGACCCTATGGCCGTATTGTTATTAGATGCTGAAAAGGCATTTGATAGGGTCTCCTGGGTTTTTCTCTGGGAGGCTATGAGATGGTTTGGGCTGGGGGAGGGGTTTATTAAATCTGTTCAAGTGTTATATAGGGCCCCCTCAGCTCGAATAAAGGTTAATGGCAATTATACTTCCTCTTTTAATATACAGAGGGGGACGCGGCAGGGCTGTCCATCATCCCCTCTGTTATTTGCTATTTATATGGACCCCCTAATATGATTATTGATGGTTAATAAAGGAATCTGTCCAGTTGTTAGTCAGGGGATCGAAACTAAAGTCCTCGCCTATGCCGATGATGTGGCCATAGTCACTGCAGAGCCACACTCGGCATTGAAAGCGGTTGAGTCACTAGCATTAGAGTTTGGTATATTTACTGGGTATGCACTTAATAGATCTAAGACCCAAGTAATAAAGAATCGGTTGGTTAATTTTGTAGATCCCCGTGCCACAGATTCGGCGCTATACCTTGGTATACGGGTTACGTCAGACCTAGGAACGCTAGTGGCTAAAAATATGGAACCAGTAATTAGGAAGGCGAGGTTGGATTTAGATAGATTGAATAATCTCCATCTCTCTCTCGTGGGACGCTGTAACATCATTAAGATGATTTTTTTGCCAAAAATGTTATATCTATTTAGGGCAATCCCACTGGAATTTCAAAAATCTTGGTTTATTATTTTAGAAGGTTTAGTTAATCGATTTATTTGGGCACACGGCAAAACTAGGCGGGCACTCCGGTTTATGTCTTTATCACGGGAAAAGGGGGGGTTTTCGGTCCCTGATTTTAGAAGTTACTACTGGGCTGCTGTCTTGCAATATACGGGGATATTGGTAGGGGTATGTCCTGTGGACACTGAAGGGGAAAATGAGCTCCCGGATGTCTATAAATTGCTACTGGGCGGAAACGCTGAGAGATGTTTTTTAAATTCTCAGAGCCCAGTTATTACAAAAGAACCAAATTTAAGACATTGATGGCTGTTTTTAAGATCTGGAGTGCGTTAAAAAAGAAGATTGGTTTGGGGAGACTCAACCACTATACAGTGTTATACAAAAACCCCACATTCCCTGGAATTTTCTCCGATGAGACTATGGCAGGATGGGATGCTAAGGGTGTTCGGAAGGCTGGGGACCTAATCGGGATAGAAGGGTTTCGCCAATTCAACGATATACAGATGGAGTTTGGGTTGGAGAAAGGTAATTTCTTCAAGTATTTTCAATTGCGCAGCTTTTTTAGTAAAAAAACTGGGGGGATAGTGAGTTTGATAGTAATGTAATTATTGATATTATGCAAGGCAGGAATAAGGGGGCTATCAAGTTGATATATGCAGAATTGATAAGTTTAAAACAAGATGATTTAACTAAACACGAGGTTAAATGGGCTGAGCGTGTGGGGGCTGCTCCCGGAGCACTTTCGAGATCATTAGAGTTGGGTCAGCTGGTTTTATGTTCAGCTGGGCTCCAGGCACAACATTTTAGAACTATTTTTTCTCTATACTATACACCGGCTAGAATAGCACAGTGGGGCGGGTTATCAGGGATTATATGTCCTAGGTGTGCGGGGGTGGATGCTGATCTGGTGCATATGTTTGCATCCTGCCCTTGTCTACAGGGGCTGTTGGACTCAATTATGGAATACTTAGATTGCTCACTCGGGGTTAAAATTAAATTAACCCCTGAACTAATCTTGCTAGGAATAAGTAGTACGACCAAAAATGAGTTCGCTTATCGATTTCTTTTTGTTGCTATGGCGGTATTGAGGATTAAAATTGCCTCAGCTTGGTTAGATCCTTTCCCCCCTACTTTCCAGCAATGGCTTGCTCGTTTACTTTCTCTATATACAATGGAGAGAGCAATTTACGAAAGAAAGGGAAAAAAGTCGAAGCTGCTGGGACAGTGCATCTGGGCTCCTCTAATAAAATGGAAGGAAAAGAATAATTAAAGCCAACTAGGGGGCAAATTTAATGTGATGTTGGTATAAATTGGTCAAAGTAAATCTCTCTATGAAATATATTTCTGTTAATGGGTTAGATTAGAGTCTTTGTAATCGAATTGATGATTTTTTTCTTTTTCATTATGTTATTTTAATTATTTGTCCGTTTAAGTGATTTATTTCCTTCCTTCAAACCTTGCATCTTCTTTTTATTTTCTTTTTGATTGATATGTATTTGTGCTGATACCCTTGCAAGAAAATGTGGAAAAAATTTTTAATAAAGAAATAAAAAAAAAAAAAAGGAGTCGCTTAATCTCTTGGCAAGCTAGTGAGGTTTCTTTGATGCTTAAGTAAGCTATGTTTACACCATTTATTAGGTTTTTGATTTTTCTTTCCAGCTTGTTCAGCTGGGCGTTCCAATGGGTGGCCAGATTGTGTCTACTGATTGAGTTGTGTTTTTTCCCTATGTCATCGAGTAAGGAGAGCTCACTTTTTCGCAACTCCGTGAGCCCTGGGCTTTGTGTGCGAGTAATGGGCTTATTGTCTACGGGAGTGTGTGTTTCTTGTGTCCCCCGTGGTCAGATTCATTTGTGGGTCAGTGTAATTCTTTGCTCCATAGGGGTGAAGATCAATGTTTCTTCCACATCTGTCATACTCATCTTTGTGGTTCTCCTTGCCTCTCCGTTCTTCCCTAGTGTTTTTTGTTGCAATCTGGTGTTGTGGCCCTGTGGTAGCATCTGGAGTGTGAGCTCCAGGAGTTTGACTTGGATCCTTAAACGTGTTTGTTATTATTGTAGAATTGTTTCCGTTCCTCATGAGGTGGTGGTTTAAATGATTGATGACAGTTGTATTAGGGTTTTGGATGTTTGTGTTGGGGAGCAGGTTTAGTTGGAATGAAATCGATGAGGTGTGGGCCGAATCATTTCAGTAGAGTTTAGGACTTGTTCTGAAGCATTTTCCGTTCTGAGAGGTTGTTGACTGGACTGTGTATCTTGGGAAATGAACTGGGATGAGCTAGCTCTTGTGTGTTCTCTTAGTTTGGGGAACCATTGATCAAAGATTTCAAGGTCAGGGTCCGATGCCTGTACTAGCAGGATGCCATTCTTGTAGATTGTTATTGTCACTTCTGCCTTGAATGATTGGGAGGGTGAAATAGACAGTTTGAGACCGTGCGGTATTTTGTTGGATTTAGATACCTTAAGTACTGCGTGTATCGATTTTCTCCACCTTGCTGTACAACGTGTGAAGAAGATCAGGTCTGATTTTAATGCTCCTTTCTTTAGGCAAAAGTATGAGTCAGCGATTAGAGTTTCCGGGTTGGCCTTTAAGAGTCTGTGTTTGAACTGTTTTGCTGCATTCTTAGAAAGATTCGGTGGGTAATGTATTTTGATGGAGTTGGGTCCAGATTTCGAGAAACATCTGTTGAGGGCCCTGATTTGTGGTTGTGCCATTTTGGCGTAGTGGTTACCTGCGAAAATTTTGTGGTGTTGCGTCGCACTCAATGTTGATCACGTTCTTCCCTTGGGCGTGGTTAGCAGCCCCGTACCCTAAATGCTCCTGTGTATTGAGAGACTAATCAATACAATGACTACTATTCAAGTTAATGAGTAATAAGTAAGTGAGTAGATCACCGCCCAGGACCCCAGGTTTTCAGATGAGTTACGAAAGGGGAGAGTAAATATTTTTTTTTTTTTTTTTTTTAATACCACCTCCTGTTATTGTACCAACCCTTTTACCTTTACAGGATGGTTTTTCCTAGTGTCTAGGGAGGTTATATCAAGTGTCTACTGTCCTGTAGTATTATTTTACTTTCCGTGATTCAGTGAATGGACCTGTAGTCTTATTTTACTTTCCATGATTTCATGAGTCTTGGATTACAGTCCTCTGTCTGTTACAGTGTCCAGGAATAGTTATTTATAGTCCCTCCTTTTTTCCCATTATTCTGCCCGTCCTCTGTCTGTTACAGTGACCAGGAATAGTTATTTATAGTCCTTCCTTTTTTTCCATTATTCAGCCGGTCACTAGCCTCAAGACCTACTTCAGTTTCTGAGCTCCCGAGGTCACCATTTTGTGATCCATGTTTTGGCTAATTCCTGGATTAAGGGGACTGATAATGTTTACAAGATGGAAGCTGAATTCAATAAATGTAAACCCCTGATCGAGAAAGAAGCAGATTTCATTCTGCTTTGTTGTCTTTTTTATCTTTTCACCCTCTTTGATGCCCTTTGTCCGAATTGGGTTGAGGCTAGGGGGCGGAGCTTTAAATTTGAGTGTGTGCCTGTTGAGCATCAATCAATCACAGTGAGGCAGCTTATCCTAGTAATGTATGGGCTGCTCACCTGGTATAATCTGCCCCACGTAGTTAGGAGAGACAACGAGGGACGTCCAACGTCATCTCGATCTGCTTCGTGTCTCCACCGCCAGCTTGTCACCATCGCAGGGTGAGGGTGGTGTCCGCGAGCTGCGTCTTTCCCTGTCCGGTCGTTACCAATTCTCTGGCAGGATCGATGTTGGCGGCCGGGGGTGACAGCGCATTGGTTTCCTGCTGGGAGGGCCGGGTAGTCGGAGAGTCCGGAGGAGAGCCCCTGTCTCGAACTCACCCGGACCCTGTCAGGTGTATTCACGGTGCAGTCATCAGGTGTTTGTGTCGGTGTCCGATTGCTGAGCTGGTACGTGCGTCAAATTAAATTTCCTTTCCGATGTTGTTTGATGGCCCGGGTATTGAAGGGATATTCATCGAGAAATAATCCCATACCCTGGAGCTTCCGTACGAAGTTCTCCCTCGGCCGAGTTCTCCCTCTGTGAAGTTCTCCCTCGGCACCCCTGCATCCTCTGCCCCTGACTTTGGGGAGCCCAGCTGAGGGTGCCCAGGTGTCCCCCAAATATCCAACTTACCTGTCCAGCCACTGGTCTCCTTTGTCCAGCCTCCTGATCTGAGCCAGCAGTCTCTTTGTGAAACCAATGACCTCCATTGAAAAGCATTGGGCGCCCAACACTGTTTTGCACCCTGCACCCGGCTGCCCCTGTGCCACTGGTGGTGTAGCTTTGGTGCTGCTTTGTGCCCCCTGTGCTTGCTTCAACCCCGAGGGCTTGCCTTGAAACCACAGGTACTTACCTGTTAATCTGTGCCTCTATGAGATGCCCCCGGTCGCCATAGGCTAACATTGGTGTCAGTGACCTCTGCACCCAGCCACCCCAGTGCCGCTGGTGTTGCAGTACCTACCTGAAAGTGAACCTTGCCTAGTGTTGGTCAAAACACCTGAAGACTGGGGAAGAAAGTTGTGTATTTACCTCTTACTGCATAACTCTGTTTCTTTCCATAGTATTGCATTGTGATTTCTCCCATTGTAGATAACTGGCTATCTTTAAAATTGCAAAGGCTACTGTATTTGACTGACAATACAAAAGCATTTCAATTACTGTAAAGCATTGTTTACTGCCTTGCAAAACTATTCCTCCTACCTCTTGAACAGTATTACTGCTATTCTTGAAACTGTTTTACTTACCTGCAACTGAGTTTCACTTGGTTCTAGAAATAAAATAAAGTATATTTTTTATTCAAACAATTGGTCTGGATTCAGTCTTTGAGTGTGTGCTATTATTTCTTGCCTGAGTGTGTACAATAAATGCTTTACACAGCCCTCTGATAAGGCTAACTGCTCAGCCTAGCTACTATTACATTGCGAGTAAGGTATTATCTACTTTATCCTCTTCTATACCTTTGGGGACTCACTAGACTCTGTGCACACTATACCTCTTTTTGGAATAGTATATACAGAGCCAGCTTCTTACAGTGGCCACTCATCTGTACAATCCAAAAAGTTTTGTTTAGAGTCCTCATAAACCTTTCTGCTTCACTGTTGGCTTGCAGCCATCTCATGGTTATTCTTTTGAGTCATATGTTCAATGACCTGAGGTATTCTGCCACCTCCTCGCTCTGAAACTGAGGTTCACTATCCTTGCGGAGTTCCTTCACTATTCTGAGGGTGGGCATGATTCTTTCCAGTTTCGAGAGGACCTTCTATGTGCTTAGGCTGCTGATGATTTCTACTTCCAGGTATTTAGAATAGTCATTAATCAATCAATCAATCAATCAGGGAATTGTAAGCGCGCTACTCACCCATGAGGGTCTCAAGGCACTGAGGGGGGTGGGGTCCGCAGATCTGTTTAGCCGAAGAGCCAGGTCTTGAGGGTCTTCCTGAAGGTGTTCAGGGAGGGGGCGCGTCTGATGTCTGCCGGTAGCTCATTCCAGGTCTTGGCTGCAATGTGAGAGAAGGATCTTCCGCCTGCTCTGGCTCTGTGGATGCGCGGGGTTTCGGCCAGTGCGAGGTTGGAAGATCGGAGGTTTCTTTTGGGTACGTGGAAGTTGATTCTGTCGTTGAGGAATTTGGGTCCGTTGTTGTGTAGGCACTTGTAGGCGTGAGTGAGGATTTTGAAAGTGACTCTTTCTCCACCGGGAGCCCGTGGAGACTTCGTAGGTGTTGGCTGATGTGTTCGTGTCGGGGGATGCCGAGGACGAGTCTGGCGGCAGTGTTTTGTACTGTCTGGAGTTTGCGGAGTAGGGACTTGTTGATGCCGGCGTAGAGTGCGTTTCCATAGTCCAGTCTGCTGGGGATGAGTGCGTGGGTGACTGTCTTCCTTGACTCAGGGGGGATCCACTTGAAGGTCTTGCGGAGGATGCGGAGGGTGTTGAAGCAGCTGGAGGTGATGGCGTTGACCTGTCGGTTCATGGAGAGTGATGAGTCGAGTACGATGCCAAGGTTCTTGGCGTGGTCTGAGGGGGTAGGTGGGCTTCCGAGGGCGGTCGGCCACCAGGTGCTGTCCCATGCAGAAGGGGTGGTACAGAGGACGAGGACTTCTGCCTTCTCGGCGTTGAGGTTCAGGCAGCTGTTGGTCATCCAGACTGCGACGTCTTGCATTCCTTTCTGGAAGTTGAGTTTGGCAGTGGTGGGGTCTTTGGTGAGGGAGAGGATGAGCTGGGTGTCGTCGGCGTAGGATACGATGTTGAGGCCGTGTTGTCGGACGATGGCTGCGAGGGGGCCATGTAAATGTTGAAGAGGGTGGGGCTCAGTGATGAACCCTGTGGGACTCCGCAGGTGATTTTCGTGGGGTCGGAGAGGAAGGGTGGGAGTCTGATCCTTTGGCTTCTTCCGGTGAGGAATGATCGGATCCAGTCCAGGGCTGTTCCTTGTATGCTCTGCGTCGTGTAGTCTGACGACTAGTGTGCGATGGGAGACGGTGTCGAAGGCCGCTGATAGGTCGAGTAGGATGAGGGCTGCGGAGTGGCCTTGGTCCAGGAGGGTGCGGATGTCGTCTGTGGCGGTGAGTAGGGCGGTCTCTGTGCTGTGGTTGCTTTGGAATCCGGATTGGGACGGGTCGAGGACGGCGTTCTCTTCAATGAATCGTGTCAGTTTCCTGTTGACTGTTTTCTCTGCAACTTTGGCTGCGAAGGGGAGGAGCGAGATGGGCCGATAGTTCTTGAGGTCGGTGGGGTCAGCTGTGGGCTTCTTGAGCAGGGGTCTGACTTCTGCGCGCTTCCAGTCATCTGGGAAGGTGCCTGTTTTGAAGGTGGTGTTGATGGTGCGTTGTAGTTTGGGTGCGATGGCGGCCACGGCTCTGTGGTAGATGTGAGGGGGCAGGGGTCGGTGGGGGCCCCCGAGTGGATGCTTTTCATGGTCGAGGCGGTGTCTTCGGCCGTGATCGGTGTCCAGTTGGAGATGGTGGGCTGGCTGGTGTTTCTGGGGGGCGGGGGGCCGTCTGTGGCGCCTGGTGGATGGTCGATTAAGTTGTCGTAGAGGTTTTTGATCTTGAGGTGGAAATAGGTTCCAAGCTTGTCGCAGAGGTCTTGGGATGGGGTGATGTCTGTGGCTTCGCTGCGTGGGTTGGTGAATTCTTGAATGACACTGAAAGGTTCCTTGGAGTTGGTGGAGTTGGCCGGGATTTCGTTGTGGATGAAGTTCCTTTTGGTGGCTCTGATCTGGTTGTGGTAGTCCGTCATGGCGTCCTTGTAGGTGGTGTGGTTTTCGGTTGTCTTGGTGTTTCTCCAGTTCTTCTCCAGGCGTCCGCAGGTGCGTCTGGCTTCTTGGAGAGCGGTTGTGAACCAGGCGGCTTTCCTGGGGCGTTGTCTGTCAGGGTTGCATAGCGGGGCGAGCTCATCTGCGCAGTTGGAGATCCAGGTGTGGAGTTCTCTGGCTGTGTCGTTTGCGCTGTTTGCGTCGGGTGCCCAGGTGTGGTTGTATCGGGTGAGGGTGGAGTTAAGTTGCTCGTCGGTAACCTTGCTCCAGTTCCTTCGTGGTGGGCGTGGGGCTGGTTTGGGTGCCTTGGGTTTGTTGATGGCGAAGTGTACGCAGTGGTGGTCGGTCCATGGCGGCTGCGTTGTGTGGCTGAAATGGATGCTGTTTCCTGCCGCGAAGATGGGGTCGAGGGTGTGTCCTGCTCTGTGGGTCGGTGTGTTGACGAGTTGTTTAAGTCCGATGCTGGCGAGGTTGTCACGAAGGATAGTGGAGTTGGGGTCGCTGGGGTTGTCGAGGTGGAAGTTCAGGTCTCCAATGAGTATGTAGTTTGTTGAGGCGATCGCGTGGGGTGCGATGAAGTCGGTGATGGTGGTGGCCAAGGGTGTTCGGGGGCCGGGGGGTCTGTAGACGAGGGTTCCTCGGAGTGTGGCTTTGGGGGTGGTCTGGATCTTGAAGTGCAGGTGTTCGGCGGAGGGGAAGGTTTCGCTGGAGGTGGTGAGGTGGAGGGTGATCTTGTGGGCGATGGCGAGGCCCCCTCCTGGGTGGTTGGGGCGGTCTTTCCTCTGGATCTTGTATCCGTCTGGGATGGTGGTGCTGATGTCGGGGGCGGAGGATGCGTTGGTCCAGGTCTCTGTGAAGAAGGCGATGTCGAGCGAAAGAGAGTCGAGTAGGTTCCAGATTTCCATGGCGTGTTTGTGTACGGAGCGTACGTTGAGGAGGATGCATTTTAGGGTGTTGCCGGTGCAGGCGTCGGCGGTGTTGGAGGGCGGGGTGGCGGTGAGGGTCTGGCGGCAGTGAAGGCAGGAGAACTGGCCGCGGGTCGTGTTCGGCGAGGCCTGTTGGCATTCTCTAAGTCTTCCAGGTTTGAGTGCGAGGAGGGTGGTGGTGTCGTAGCGATGGGTAGTGGGAGGTCCAGGGTTCCTGGCGCTGGCCGCGGTCGCGGACGGGCGCAGACGGGCTTGCCTTTGGCGCGCCTTCAGCGCACCAGCGGCGCGACCGCGCAGCGGCCGCCATTAAGTAGGGGAGGTGGGAGGGAGGAGAGGCTGGGAGGCGGGAGCAGGGGAATTCCGGGGGGGAATTCCGGGGGGAATTCCGGGGGTGAGGGGCCGCAGGGGCAGCAGCGGCAAAAGGACCAGGCAGTCACGAGAAAATAAAAACAGTGGTGGAATTAGAGCAAGACACAGATGGGCACAATAACAGTGGCACAACAGGGAAAAAATTAAGAAAAAAAACGGCTGAGAAAGGTTACGGTGGTTGGAGGCAGTCTGGTCCCAGTTGGAGCGGGCAGCAGGCGCAGGAGCGGGCAGCAGCCTCGAACCTCCCGAGGAGGAGGTCGGGTCTGGAGGCAAGAGACGGCACAGCGGAGCAGTGGGGAGAGAGTGGACCTAGATCTAGACCGAGGGTCGGAGGTCTTACTGACCACTAAGATATCCCGTCCATCTAGTAGGCTGCCAAAATCCATGCTTGCACGCACTCAAAGAATGAGGGTCTGTCTTCTGCCATGATTGGTATTGGAGGATCTGTTTTACCCAGTCACTTGGCACCATAAGCAGTTTTGCACCATGGACTCGACAGCCTCATCTAGTCCTGGGAAGCAAACTTTGCTTTGAAGCCTGCTGTTTGTCTTTAGCAGGTCTTGGTGTACCGCATGGGCTAGTTGCCCTATTTGTGTTACCAGACTCGTTAGGATCACTATTCTTGGACTTCGCAGGAGGCACCCTTCTGTTCCTTGAGCAAGCTCATGACGGTTGCTGTAGAGCGTCTGTAGCATCACTTGTGCCTCTGGGTGCATCTGGTCCACTGCGTCTTGCGTCTTGAGGAGCTCCCATTGCCCCCTCGCCACTGCTTCAAGCACCAGTTGCAGGCACTCATCACGCTTTGTTGCATCTCTGATGTCTTTTAGCAAGACTGGAAGCGGTTGGGATTGTTCCACTATGAATTATACATATTCCTTGGTCTCTGCTTCCTGTTCTTCTCTGGATGTTGCTGCTTTTGGATGCCTGGGTAGGTAGTCTACCAGATTGGATGACCCCGTCTCGTACTCCAGCTGAAAGTTGTATCCCTGTAACTGGAGCACCCATTTTTCGATGTATGGAGGGGTTTGGGGTGAAGTGACTTTGAACAGCGGCACCAGTGGCTTGTGGTCTGTGTAGACCTAGAACGGATGCCCATATACGTAGAGGTGGAAGTGGTGACACCCCCAGGGCACCGCAATGGCCTCTTTCTCCATCTGGTAGTACAGTTGTACGTGTCATGCACTGACCTGTTTGTCCCACGGAGACACCATAGTATTCGGGTTGTTAGTTCCCAATTCCACCAGGATGTCCGAGCCCTATTCACGGTGGAACGTGTCTAGTGCTGGAACAGTATGGGGGAAAGTGGATGGGATGAGAGAGAGAGATGTCGTTGTCTCATGGACCAGATCTGTAGATAGCTTTGAAATCGGGTGGGATAGCGTTGGCGTTGGATGCTTACCAGACAGTTGCGACAGGCTTGAAATTCCTAAAAGAAGATCACTCGGTTATTAACTTGGCCTAACTTAGTTTTCCCTCTCAGTTTCTCCTATTCAACCAGCTATACCTATGTTTATCCCCTTTCCTGCTTCTGTGGCTCCCTTCTCTCTTCTGGATGTGTGTGGCTAACTTGTGAACACTGGCCCCTGAAAGTTAAGAGGAAGTGGTTAGTAGAAACGCAGTATTAGATATGAACTGTTTAATCCCCTGTGACCCTTGCACCTACCGATTGTAAACTCAGGCGCCGATCCTCCATCCTTTGTACTGAATGATAAATCTGGTCCTATCCCACTGTACCCGGGATTGGATTATAGTAGCAGAGACATACGAGAACTCAAGAGAATATCAAAATACACATACAACTGACCATAACACACATGTCACAGTTCAGGTGATTGACCAATGTATACACAGGATAATATTGACAACATGCGGTAGTTTACATCATCGATCAATGCAATATCCATGGATTAGCAGAACAACACAGAGAACAACATTAGTACACCAGGGTTACTATGTGGTCACATATGGGATAACAACACTCTAAGACCGAGTACATTACAAGTAATACTGTATGCGCCATGAGTTTTCATATCATAGTCAATACATGAGAATTAGTGCTACTCCTTACACGTGTCAGGAACAAGTTGTGTACACTGTTATCAGCACAGTGCAGACGCGGTTACCTCACAGTGTTATGCAATATTTGGTCTTGATATGTTCTCAAAAACACAAATACTTAATCAGAGCTTAAAATCTAAGCGTTTCCGAGAGAGTTCTACTTGATTTATCAGGGGCCCTGAACATCGCAAAGCGGCACAAGAGTTACCACCAAGTTGTTCCCTTCTTCTCATGGAATGAAGATCCTTCGGAAAAGTCTGAAAATGCGGCTGCATCTTCAAACTGTAGTGGTCTTCATCTGGGCTGTTACCACGAGGAAGTCTTCATTGTACAGCAAGCGAGAGTGCCGGGGAGGAAGGGGGGGGGAGATGATGTTCCTTTTATAGCCACTTCTGTCAGCCACGCCCCTCCTCTAACTTTTGGAACATGCTGGAAACCTTGGACTTTCTAGACCCATGAAAACCCCTTGCTGGAAAGTCCCCTTGCTGGAAAGTCGTTGACTTCAGGAACGTGCTGGAAACCTTCCAATGCTCTAGGACCAGGAGAAACCCCATTTCTGGAAAACTCCTACAAGCTTCAAGGTGTTATTGAACAATGGCAGAGGCAAATTTAAACATACTCACTAAACACAATATCCCCTAGCGCCAGAGTACATGTCTAATACATGTAGCAGTTTTCCTAGGAATAAATTATGGGCACTCTAATGTTTTTGATTGGTTCTTGAGGGTTTTTGAAGACCTGACAGTCCACCTCTCCCAGGGTGCCCCAACTGGTTTAGGTTTCTTGGGATGGCATTGGTGAACTGGCGGATCAGCCGTGGGGCATGGACATGTCCGGCTGGCTCCCATGAACGGTCCTCAGGCTTTACCCCTTCCAATCCAGTAAATAGTACCGTTTGTTGCCTACTTCCTTTGAGTCCAGCACAGCTTTTACTCCATATTCGGGTTGATGGTTCACCAGAATTGGGAGGGGCGTTTGTACATTGCATAGTATCTGGTACTGGTTTTAATAACGAAACGTGGAACACTGGGTGTATCAGTAGGTTCGGAGGTAAATCCAGCTTCATTGACCTTTTTAAGGATTGTAAAAGGTCCAATAAATCTGGGGTAGAATTTTCATGCCACCACGGGTTTTATTTATTCATGCCTGAATAAACTTGCACTATTACTAAATCCTCGTTTAAGGTACGTGGGACCACATTACCATATTCTTAAAGTATATAGAATATGCCCCTGCCATTTTTCCTTTGGGTGTATTCTTATATGTAATTAGGCCGTTTTCCTCAGTCCTCAGGGACTCGTTTGTCTCATTGGGAAACACATCCAGGATACATATACTGTGAATAGGAGGGATTATTTCTGGACACAAAATATGTGCAGTCTTAACTGTGTGTCTAACATTGGAACCTATTGAATCCCATTCGGGACGGAAATACAACCGGATTTAAGGTTGGTTTCCCGGTCAGATTTGGTCACCGTAGCACGATAAACTTGCTTTTACAGGGCTTGTATACTTAGCATCATTTTTCTTTCTTTTTTACCCGTCTCTTTTCCCCTAGGATCTTCACGCATTGAGTATAGGTATTTTGTTTTTTATTACATACCTTCGGGTACCAGGCAACATTAAGGGAGTGTCGTTATGTTAAATTCACTTTAGCAAAGTCACTGTTGACTGTTTAGGTTCATATGTCACAACTGGACTCACAAGGAACAAGCATGCCTTAACTCCGGAAAAGTTTATTTTATCTAAGAGTGTTATTATAATTTTTCTTAAAATACACTAGTTTGTCACTAAACAACCGAGCTGACACATTTAAGACAGCATGGGTTTCCACAAGCTCGAGTAGGCAACACGAGCCGATCCTTCAAAGTTAGTCTGTCACAATGGGAAACTGACATTGGATGCTATTGTTGCATACCTTTCATTCCCAATTCTGTACTATTGTTTGTTTCTTAGCCCTGAAGAAGTCGCTGCGCACAACCGTAAGCGCGACGAAACAAGTGTTGGCTAAGGCTGTTGTGAATAAACTGAAGCACATGTTCCAGCAAAGACTCAAGCTTTTGTCACACTGTTATTGATATAATTGATACACTGTTAGCGTGTGCAGGGGACTGTTGTTCTGTTTTACCAGTGGATATCCACACGTTGGGGAGGAGGGTGGGGCTCCCTATCCTTATGCACTGCAATCCTCACTCAGTACTAGAGTATACTTACCTGCGTATTGCCCAGGTGTGCCAATACCCTATAGAACCACCTACCAAGCAGTTTCATAATAATTAAAGGTGGTTCTTCCCCTTGTTCGCTACAGGTGTGCCTATACCTAGAGAGTGCACTCGCTTTTCCATTTTTGCGCCCAGGTTGGAATTGGATGATGAAATCATATTCGCAAAAAGATTCGGACCATCGTAGTTGTCTTACTGACAAAGCATGTGCGGATTTCAGGAATTGTAAGTTCCTGTGATCTGTCAGTATGGTCATTGTGTGTGTAGTCCCTAGAAGGTAGTGTCTCTGCTCCTCGAAGGCCCTCTTAATTGCCAGCAGTTCACAATTGGCTACAGAGTAGTTCACTTCTGAAGTTTTCAATTTGTGTGAGAAATATGCTACAGGATGTAATTACCCAGTGAGAGTGCCGTTTTGGGAAAGGACCCCTCCTACTGCCACCTGAGAGGCATCTGCCTCAACCACGAAAGGTTGTGTCGGGTCTGGGTGTCGGAGAATTGGAGCTTTGCTAAATTCGTTCTTTAGAGACTGGAATACCTTTTCTACTTCATCATTCTATTGAAACGTCACCCCTTTGCGAAGCAATCTAGCAATTGGAGACACTATTGTGGAGAAATGAGTGCTAAAGCGCCTATAAAAGTTTGTGGAACCGAGGAAACTTTGCACCTTGTTAACACACTGCGTTATAGCTTCCACTTTCTTTGGATCAATTTGAACCCCTTGCGGGCTTAAGATGTAGCCCAAACCTCAACATCCTGAACGTGATAGCTAAATTTTTCCAACTTGGCGTACAAACTGTGTAGTTGAAGTCCGTGTAGAATAGCGGTGATGTAGGCAACATGTTCCTGATATGAGTTAGAATAAATCAGGATGTCATTGATGTAAACAACGGCACATTGATCAATAAACTCTCGCAGGGCCTCGTTGACCAAAAAACTGGAAGGCTGCAGGCGTGTTACAGAGTCCGAAAGGCATGATGAGGTATTCGTAAAGACCAAACTTGGTGCTGAAGGCCATCTTTCACTCGTCGCCTTCACAGACTCGCACCAGATGGTAAGCACCCCGCAGATCCAGTTTGGTGTAAAATTGTGCATTCTTGACTTGATCAATTAGCGTGGTGATTAGTGGTAGAGGGTATCAATTTTTTTACAGTGATCTTGTTCAGTGTGCCGTACTCGTAACCAGTTCTGAGCTCTTGCAGTTCCCCAAACAATAAAGTTTTGCATAAGCCATGACAAAAGTATGCTCTGGTATTGGACATGTGGCAAGTTGAAGTAATACTTTGTCTTCTTTGGCTTTATTAGTGTCTTTGGAGAACCTGACCCTTCAACTAAAAAGATCAGTCATTTTGTGTTCATTTACCGTTGCATACATCTCACAGACGCACAATACTTCTGCCTTCTACGTGGGATCAGTGTTTTAGAAGGAAGGTTTTAGCCAGTCAGAAGAGATGGCAACTTGGTGGATGACTGCTGCCCAGGCCCTAACTTGAGTTACGGAGGACAGCTCTGAGGCAGGATCAGATACTGAGCCAGCATCTGAAGGAGAGGAAAATAGAGCTGAATATGTAAGTGATTTTTCAGTCTGCAGAGTTCCATCCGATGACTAGCCTTGCAGCGATTCTGAGGGACATGATGATGGCAGTCGTGATGTCCCTTCACAAGCACAGCCTGTGCAGCGGAATAACCTTAGTAAATTAGACCAACCCAGAGAGCAGGCATGTGCAGCGGCAAGCACAGACAGAGTGCTCTCTTGGCAGGTCCCCCAAAATCCCCCGTTCACTGGTGATGCTGGATGTAAAGTCGATACAGCAAACATTTTGCTGATTGACTACATCTATCTCTTTTTGGATGTTGACTTCCTTGAGAAAACTGTGCAGCAAACAAATTTGCATGCAGAAACATTTCTGAGGGAGCATGGAGGCACTCTAGAGCTGTGCTCTAGAGCACACCAGTGGACTCCCACTTCACTTGGGAGTTGAAAACATTTTTGGGCCTTATGCCTAAAATGGGGTTAGTGCACACTCCAAGCTTGCAGTCTTACTGATCTACGTGCATGGTGTGGGTAACACCCACCTTAACACCCTACATCAGCAAAGATCATTTTTTGCTATTGCAGCGTATACTGCATTTCAGTGGTAATTCTGCTGCATTGCCCCGGGACTATCCATACCCTGACAGGTTGTTCTAAATTCAGCCTGTCGTGGAACATTTGTCAGGTTTGCAGAGATTTATACTCCTGAAAAGAGTATAGCAATGGATGAGTCCTTGATCCTGTACAAAGGCCGGCTGCTGTTCAGGCAGAACATTCCGGGCGAAAGAGCTCACTATGGCATCAAGTTATACATGCTGTGTGAGAGCTTTACTGGATATGTATACAGGGAAGGACTCCACTCTAAACTCTGTAGGTTGCCCTCCCAGTCTAGGAGTCACAGGAAAGATTGTATGGGTGCTTGTCTAGCCATTCCTTCATAAAGGTTATAACCATTATGTGGACAGATTCTACACAAGAGTAGAGCTGTTCAGTAAGCTGTACAAAACTGACACTCTGCATGTGGCACAGTTCATTGTCACCACAGAGGATTCCTGAAGGAGATTGTTTGTACAAAGGTCAAAAAATTCCAGAGCACTGTGTTGCGTTCCAACAAGCTGCTCACAGTCAAGTAGGCGTGATGTGTACGTGCTCACTACAATTCATGATAAGAGCACTTCTCCTGTCACTGTTTGGGGTCAGATGGCCGGAGTTCACAAGCACACATGTAAACTTGATTACAACAAATACATGAGCGTAGTGATATGAATTGACTAGGTTCTTCAGCCATACAATGTGAGTCATAAAACTTGCACTTGGTATAAACTGTTTATCCATCTAATCCCAATGGCAACGTATGTTGTATATCATCAGACCACCACGGGACTACCCATGTCTTTCCTTGACTTTCAGTTGATCGTCATTGAAGGTCTTTCTGCTGCAGATGTAGCAGCATCCACTTCATATGCTGTGGAAGACATGGCAAGGCTGCAGGATCAACACTTTGCCGACTGCATTCCAATAACAGCTAAAACGAATTGACCATGTTGTCATTGCAGAGTCTGCTCTAAGGAAGGAAAGAGGCAGGAGAGTTGCTACTGTCCCTAGGCCCATCTTAGCCAACCCTGTGTTTTCCTCCTTGCTTTATGTTGTCCATACAATAGTGAAGTATTGGGAAACTGACTGAGGTGGAGCTGCTGTAACATATACCTTTCAATGGCTGTGCATGTATACATACCTTCCATGGACCACTACTTCACTAGGCAAACATTTGTAGAAAATGTTTTCCTCTACTTGAGGAAATCTTGGACTTGCTTATGGCCTGTTTGATATCTTTATTCACCATCAGAACGTGGTAGGTGTTCTGTTCGCCAAATGACATGTGCATTATAGTCACCACATTGCACATAACGGTGGACGGAACATGATCCACATTGTCACGGAGTACCCCGTGTGGCAAAAATGTAAAGTCTTTACTAGTTTTTGAAGTGCTCTTAAGTGAACTTAAGCAGTCCTCCCCAGCATGTTTGGCTTAGTTTTAAAAGTAGAAATGCTCACTCAGTTCAAGGACTGTGTGCCTTGCAAGGCAGTCTCGGACACCTACAACTTGCATCCACAAACTGGAAGGAGTTGAATTTTGCACAGTGAGTGCGCTGAGGGTGCACGAAGGCCACGTTTTCTTGAGCTTCAAGTAGCTAGCAAAGAGACATGAACAGGTAGGAAAAGCTTAGGCTAGACGGTCTTGGACAGGGATATCGCATAGGTAGAAAGCAAATAGTCAAGGTAGTACAGATACACATGCCATCATTTCATTTTTACCAATGGACTCAACTCCATTGGCGCCACACTCATCCCAATACTGAACTACTCCCTCCCTCAACTAAGCAGATGACTCCAAACCATACAGAACACAGCAGCTAGACTCTCCCTCAACCTCCCATCATGCACACACCCTGCACCTCAAACAGCTTCAATGCCTACCAATTCACAGCTCCTTTCAAACTACTGACATACACATTCAGAGCCTTACACAGCACTGGCCCAGCATACTTCAAAATCGCCACAGATTACTGAAACCTTCCAGACACCTTTGCTCAGTCAGACATGTACTCACACACATTCCATGCATATGCAACACCAGAACAGGAAGAATTGACTTATTCTAACTTGGTCTGAAAGACTGTATTGACCTGCCTCTACACATTTGTGCAATCTCTAAAATGATTGCATTCTGCATGAAGCTGAACACTTGGCTATTCAACTAGGTGAATCCATGGTTCAGCCCTGTCTGCTCTGGCATTAGCAACAGGATACCTCCCCAGGTGATATTGCGCTTTACAAACACACAATACATTACAGAGAACTCTACAATCAACGCTGCACGTAAGGGTGATATATGTGTCCAGCTTGCCATTTTCATCCTCTTTCAGAACTTAGTAGATGTTCAGTTTGGCGTATGACAAGTGCATTATAGTCTCAGCACAGCACTTAATGGTGGACAGGATATATCCCACATTCTCATTGACAACGCTGTGTGTAAAAATCTAACGCTCTCCATATTTAGGATGTGCTCTTTAGGGAACTTAGGCAGTCTTCCACAGCATGTTTGCCTTAGTTTCAACGGTAGATATGCTTACTAAGTTCGAGGAATGTGGGCCTCGGAAGGCATTCTCGGACACCCTGAACTTGCATCCACAAACTGGAAGGAATTGGATTTAGCACAGTAAGTGTGCTAAAGGCACATGAAAGACACATCTTCCTGAACCTCATGTGAGTGTCATGGGAGCCGTTAGTGAAGGTTCACTAGGCATGCATTTGGTAATGTTCAGAATGTCGGCAGAGGTGGACTTGACAGGTAGTAAAAAAGCAGTCAAACTTGCTTTTTTATTTGTGAAGGCTGTTGACGCACCAACTGTTCACATATCTGGCCATATGTGTGAAGAGGTTTGCTTGTGGAATGTTTGTATGCAAGTTGGTTGATGATTGGGTGAGAGTTGGTTTGATTGGGTATTCCATCCTGTGGCATATGAACGTGATGGGCCATTGAATGGGGGCTGTATGTTGATGTGAGTGCACTGATGTGTTGGATTGAGCCTGCAGCTGGCGGTATGAAAGCCTTGTGTGTGGTGCGTGAATGGGCGATAAAGATTTTGGTGCCTTGCCGAGTCTTTATTGTACACCTTCACTAGGCTTAGTTTCAATATTCTGACAGTGTGACCAGTATCTGTTCTTTCAAGCTAGCGTTTCTGAAGGTGCCAAAACCAACCTATATAAGTGGTGGTGTCATTTTGAAAGTTCAGTGACAAACCTTCATTTAATCCCACAGTTGTCCAGGATGGTATAACTTGTAATGGTCCCACTCACTATCCCACAATGCCCTGCAAAAATTGAAAGTTTACATAAATGGCCAAGATCACTCCTTTATTTATATGTTGTGATGGATAGTTCTGACATTTGTTGTGATCCACAAGTTTCAAAACCACCCAGCATTGCTACATGTCTCTACATTGAAAAAGACCCAATTTTTGTGGGTAGTCCTAGAAGTGCTAAAACCGCAATATGGGCACATTCAATTTTTCCACTGAAAACCACTCTGTTTTCGCATTGTGGGTAGCTATGGATTTTGGGGGCTTTTCAGTGCCACCACCCAGAGAAACCTACCAAACCCACACATTTTTTAAAACTGGACAACCAATGTAGTCCAGGGGTGCATGACATCTGTGGCTCTCACTAAGTAATTTGACCCAGAAGCCCTTTCAAACGTCAAACGTAGGTAAAAAAACTAACGTTTTCTCACATTTCTGTGACAGAATTTCTGGAATCTGCTGGGAGCCACACATTTCCTACCACCCTGAGTTCCCACACATCTCCCGATAAGAAAGGCATCCCACTGGTGCGGGTGGGCAAGAGACCACCACACAAAAAACCCTAAAGCACTACATTGAGAGATAAGCATTAGGGGTAACTGCGGTATTGGGGACCGTGCTGTGGCACCACCCATGCAAACCTACGAAACACAGACATTTTTAAAAACTAGACAGCCAGGCGATTCCCGGGTAGTGTGCCTTGTGTAGGTCCCACAAGGATTCCTTACTCACAATGCCCTGAAAACTTCAAACTTTGCCTGAAATCAAGCATTTTCCTTACATTTCTTTGATGTGAACTTCTGAAATACACAGGAATCCACAAAATTCCTGCCACCCAGTGCTACCCCACTTTTGTTGATAAAAACGCCAAGTCACTTGTGTGGCTGGTCCTAGTGCCCACAAGGTAGCATTTGTATTGGGAGGCTTAAGGAAATGCTATGTGGTACGACGTTTGTGGCTCCACATAGATTCCAGAACTTTCCATCACACAAATGTGAGGAAAATTTATCTTTTTAGTCAAAGTTGAATGTTTGCAAGGGGTTCTGGGTAAAGAAAGCTGGTGGGAGGCATGCAAATCACCCCATTATGGATTCCTCTAGGTGTCTAGTTTTAAAAAATGTACAGGTTTGCTAGGCTTCCCTAGGTGCTGGCTGTGCTACGGCCCAAAATCTACAGCTACCTCGATTGCAAAACATGAGTCATTTTTCAGTAGAAAAATGTAACATGTCTATGTTGCGTTTTGACCATTTCCTGTCATGGGCACTAGTCCTACCCACACAAGTGAGGTACCATTTTTATCATTAAACTTAAGAGAATTCTAGATGGAAGGAAATTTGTGGCTCCAAGCGCATTCCATAACTTCCCATCACAGAAATGTGAAGAAAATGTGTTTTTTTGCTCAAGGTTTGAGGTTTGCAAGGGCTTCTGGGTAAGAAAACATTGGGAGAGTCTTGCAAGTGACTCAGTCCTGGATTTCCCTACATGACGTGTGGGAACATGCAGTAGAACAGATGTTATCACCAATTGGATTTTGCTGCATTTGTTCCTTTCAAACGTAAGCCAGTCTGTAAGAAAGAAGACATTTTGAAAAATGCCGTCTGAATCACATGCTAGCATGGGTACCCACAAATTCAGAGATTACAAATAACCACTGCTCCTAAGCTCCATATCTTGTACACATTCCAGATATACGTGGGTTTCCGTGATACCCATTTTTCACTCTACATATTTCACCATATGAATTGGTCTATACTCGGTAAACAATGAAAAAATATTGTACAGTGCAACTCAATTGTTGGCTCTGGGTACCTCGGGTGCTTGGAGAACCTACAAACCCTAAACATTCCCACAACCTGAAGGTTCTAGTGGAAGTAATGGTTTATTGCTTTTGTAAATCGGACATCCTGACAAAAAGTTACAGATAAAAACGTTGGCACAAATGGTCTTTTTTTCCTACTCATTTTCAATATTTCTTTATTTCGAACAGTTAGTTTCTTTGGGAAAACTTTGAGGGTTCAACATATGTGATCCCTTGCTGACTTCAGAATTTTGTTTACTCTTCATAAATGTATAGCTTTTGTGGATCACCCATGTGTTTCACACTGTTTTCCACCAAAAAACTAGAAGTAGGTTGAATGCACAAAAATAGGAAAAATGGGCTACCTCTTTGAAAAATGTCAAAACTGTGGTAAAAAAAAATAGATTGTTTGATTCAGCTCTGCATGTTCCTGAAAACTGGGATGATGGTGACTTTAGCACAGCAAACCATCAATTTAAGTTATTTTTAGGGAAAAAAACAGACACCCTTATCTGGAGCATTTGTTTCCTATTTTTCCCAATATAAACCCTCAAAATGTAGCTATATTTTGCCTATTTTCTCAGTCCCCTCCAGGGAGATCCACAAACCCTGGGAGCATTTAGAATCCCCAGGATGTTGGAATAAAAGGATGCAAATGTTGCATGGATACCTTATGTGAGCAAAAGTTATGGAGGCCTAAGTGCAAACTACCCCACATGCCCAAAATAGGGCTTAGCACTGGGGGAGGAAAGGCCCAGCAGTTAAGGGATTAAATGCTACAGCCCAGGGCAGCCTAGCCATGTTAACTAAAGCAAATTTAAATTAAGCACAATATTTAAATTTGAAAATATGCTCCCACATATGCAACTGTAATGCTAGGCATTGAATGTAATTTGTGTATATGTCTAATGCTGTTCAGTGGTTGAATGTCCTTGTGACATGGTCTGTACAGTGATCATGAGTTTATTGTCAGAGTGTGGGTGAGGCCGAAGAGTGACCATGGGTATTATATACATGCAGCAGGACAGCCATTTTAGGTTGTGGGTCATTGGATATGTATAGGTTGTGATCATGGTTTCTTAGGGGCCGATTACGGTGTAGGGCGGAAAGCCTCCTCCCGACAGTTGGAATTTCCTCGACCCCATCGGAGCCCTTCCGACCGACTCGGTTGGTTTACATTCCGACCAACCGATTACGATGTTCGCGGTCGGAACATAAACTGCGCGGTCAGTCCGAATCGGTTCCAACCGGCTCTCTAACTAAAGGAAACTTAAATTAAGCACAATATTTAAATTTGAAAATATGCTCCCACATATGCAACTGTGAGGCTAGGCATTGAATGTAATTTGTGTATATGTCTAATGCTATTCAGTGGTTGAATGTCCTTGTGACATGGTCTGTACAGTGATCATGAGATTATTGTCAGAGTGTGGGTGAGGCTGGAGAGTGATCATGGGTATTATATACATGCAGCAGGACAGTCATCTGAGGTTGTGGGCCATTGGCTATGTCTAGGTTGTGATCATGGTTTCTTAGGGGCCGATTACGGTGTCAGGTGGAAAGCCTCCTCACGACAGTCGGAATTTCCTCAACCCCGTCGGAGCCCTTCCGGCCGACTCGGTTGGTTTACAATCCGACCGACCGATTGCGATGTTCGCGGTCGGAACGTAAACCACGCGGTCATTCCGACCGGCTCTCGGAGTATCCATGTTGGTGAGAACCACATCGTACACCCCTATGGACAGCGCTTCCATCCTCGGGATTACGATGTCGGTTTCCAACAGCCTTTCCATGCCGGCCTTTCCGACACGAAAAGGCTGTTGAAAAGTGAACTTGGGTGCTCCTAGCAGGGCCCTCTTCATCCTGCGGCCTCGGGTTGGGGGCCAAAGGGGGTACCTAAGGGACCCCCCTGCAAAACGCTGCACTGTGTGGCTGGCACTATAGGGTGCCCGCGACAGGGTGCAGGGTTTTACACACACACCCCATTTCCCCATAGGAGCCTGTGTTACAGCCGGTTGTCGGGCGGAAGACGAGCTCCCATAGGGAACAATGGGAATCAGACCGAATAGTGTTCGGTCACATCGTAATCGGGCGGGTGGAACTGCAGACCGCGAGTCGGTCGGTCCCGATTCCGAGTCGGTGTTGGGCGGAGGCTACCATTGTAATCCGCCCCTCAGTGTGTGATAATATGAATATTGGTTGTGTGTTGATGTGAGGCTGATCAGTCATGAGGGATTTTCTGAAGGCATGAGGCTAGATAGTGATCATGAATTAGTATGAGGTTGTATACTGATCAGGACTTGTGTCAAAATGAGATGAACTGAACAGTTATTGTGAGTTCAGTGTCGATGTCCGGGTGAGGTTTTTCAGTGATCAGATACTGTATGGGAGTATGAGGATGGACAGTGGTGATGAGATATGTGGCACTGTAAGGTTAGGCTGGAAAGTGATGGTGACTTGTCAGTATGAAGCTAGGCAGATATAGTAGCCGGTGTGTCAGTCTGAGGTGGTCTGAACAGTGATGATGCTTTGTTTGAGGTAGGGCAGTGAACGTGGGTGGTGCGATGGCATCACATGATCATGATTAAATCCACTGTCTGTAAAATTACTGGGCTTTATCCAGAGCTAAGTGAGCCAGCACTTTACTCAAAGATGAATGAGTCTGACCAACATTAAGAGCGTAGTGTCTCTGGTTTTTATCTTGGTGAATTTGGCCTTTATCAGGAGCTGAGTGAATCCTGGCTTTATCCAGGTTGGGTGTTAGCCTGATCTTTATCTAGAATTCAGTGAGTCCAGGGTCTTTCTAGAGTTGTTTGGGTCTATGAATTGACAAGATCCGTGTTACTTTAAGCACTATCCAGACCTAAATGATCCTAAGCTTTAGCAGAAACAAAAACATTATCCAGAAACATAATGTACTTCTTTTCTGCTCTCCTTTTGTGCCTCTTTCTTGTACTTTTCTATGCCTCTTTTTCATACCTTGCCCATAGTTTCTGCCTCTCTTTTTGTGCTTTTATGCCTCTTGGTGTAACTTTTTGCTGTCTGCCTCTCTATTCTTTGTTTTTGCCACACCTCTGCCTGGACAGACCACGCCCTTGTCAGATTTAACATCACCATCCTGACCATAGCCGACCACACATCTGGACTTGCCCGCAGCGGCTGCAAACACATCTCAGAAAAGAACTGGGCTTCTGCCCTCTCCGACCACTACCCTCAGCAAACAGGTAAAGACATCTAAAACTTCAATGCCTGGATCACCACCTGTGCCAACATACTGACCCCCTCAAGCACAGCAAAACAACAAGAAGTCGAACACAAGCTAGCTGGTATACAGAAGAACTCAGAATGAAGAAGCGGCGCTGCAAACAACGGGAATGCAAATGAAGAATGAGCCAAAACACCACAGACAAAGACATCTACAAATCCACCCTGAGGCACTACCACCAGCAAATCCATGAAAACAAGCAAACAGCCCTCGCAGACCACATGAAATTCGGCTCCATGAGTAGCAGAGAAATCTTCTCCAACGTCAGAGATTTCACTGCACCCACATCCGCAGCCAGCCACATCACTCCCTCGCAAGACCTCTGAGATGATCTCTCAAACATCTTCAGCAACATCACATCCATCTAGGATAACTTTGGACCCCATCAACCTCATAGCAAGCCTTCCGGTATCCAAAGCAGAACGAAACCTGACCACTTGAACCGCTGACACCATAGATGAGACTGCCACCACTATGAAGTCCATCTACTCCAGGGCTCCTTCAAACCCATACCCACACCACACCGTCAACAAAGGACTCACCATCATCAGAGAAGTACTCACTCACATCCTCAGCACCTCCATCGACGCAGCCACCTTCCCAGAAGCCCGGAAAGATTCCACGGTCACTGTCCTTCTGAAGAAACCCTCAACAGACCAAGCCAAGCTCACAAACTACCGATCTAACTCCCTCTTACTTTTCCCTGCCAAGATTACAAAAAAAGCAATCAACAGATGCCTCACTGACCACCGCGTCCACTGCTAGCTCCTCAACACCAAGCAGTCCGGATTCAGACCCAATCACAGCACAGAAACAGCTCTCATCACAGTGATAGACGACATCTGCATGATCCCAAACAGAGGATAAATTGCAGCCCTCATCCTACTGGATCTCTTGGCAGCATGTGACAGGTTTTCACACCCCAACTGCCCAAGATTGTCATCCGAAGACTTGCCCTCCCCTGGATCTGCTCTTTCCTGACAGGAAGAACACAGACAGTAACCTGGCTCCATACTCCTCAGAAGCTATAGAACTCATATGTGGAGTACCCTACGGCTCATCACTCAAGCCCACCCTCTTCAACGCTGACATGACCCCTCCGTCCAACGTCATCCGCATCCACCACATCAAGATCCACTGCAACGCTGACGGCACACAACTTATAATGTCCCAATCGGACAAAACCCCCAACATGAGGAACAAGTTTACCGTCTGCAGGTAGCCCCTGGATGAATTCCAACTGGCTCAAACGTAACACTGACAAAACAGAAGTAGTGATCTGCGGAATGACACCTGTCCGTGGGACTCCATCTGGTGGCCAGTTGACCTTGGACCGACTCCCCCTCCCCCAGCTCACACGCCAGAAAACTCTGGATCAACACTGACAAGCTGGACATGTCCCACAAGGGCAACGCCTTCATCGCATCCTGCTTCCTCATCCTGAAGACACTGAAGATGATCTTCAAATGCTCCTGAACAACACCAAAAGAACCCGTCACCCAAGTCCTCATCACCAGCAGGCTGGACTACAGAAACTTTCTCCACTCCAGAGTCACCAAATATCTCACTAGAAGGCTGCAAATCATCCAGAATGAAGCAGCCTGACATCCTCACCCTCCCACGCAGAACTCACATAAACATCGCACCTTAGGGAGCTCCACTGGCTCTTCATACACAAGCGCTCCCAGTTCATGCTCCTCACCTGCCTTTCAAAGCACTGCACAATACGGGCCCAGCCTACCTGAACAGTCACATCTACTTTCTTCACCATCCAGGCACTGCCGTTCAGCTGGATACCTTCTTGCACACATCCAACATATACACAGGAACAGAACGAGTGGGCGAGCCTTCTCATACATCACTCCCAAAGTATGGAACAACCTCCCTCTTCACCTCAGAGCCTCCTCCTCACTTTGTGAATTTCACAAGAGGCTGAAGACTTTGCTCTTTGACTAGCACCCATTTCCTGCCCTCTGGGCCATGGCCCTTCACTTGCACAATGCCAGGATACGCTAGCGGGTGATAGTACACTCTACAGATACACATAGCACATTAATCGTGAGTTTAATGTTGCAGTGAGAGAGCCTTGGCTTTGCCCATAGCTGGGTAAGCCTGAGCTTTATTCCGAGCTTAGTGAGTTTGGCTATTATCAAATGTGTATTGCAGATTGCCTTTATCTAAAGCTGAGTAAATCTGTACTTTGTCCAGAGTTGGGTGAGTCTGAGCTTTATCCAAAGATTGGTATACATGAGAAGAGAACTGTTCCTTTATCCAGAGCTAAATGAGTCACAGTTTTATTCACAGTAGAATAAACGTAGAAAGAACACATTAAATACCCACTCAAATGCTTTGGATCTTTTCCTGTTAGCAGTTGCTCAGCAGCACAGGTAATGTTTACAAACTATGATTTTAATAAGGTGGCCCAACACCACCTCTAAATATTGTTCCAGCTGGTTTACTGAAGAAACAGGTAAGAAGCGTGTGTGGGGAGGACAGGATACGCTGGAAGCTGTCTTGAAGAGTTCAGGATGTTTTAAGAGAGTAGCTGCTGATCAGAGACCCCTGGACCTCAACATGTGTGACTGGACCTCAATACCTATGACGAGCTTGAGTAACTCTGCCATGAGTGAGTCATGAGACAATTATATTTTGGTGAATGATATAAAAATAGTCTATTTACGGTATGTGGAGCAGCCTGTAATCTGTTACAATCAGGCGTGCAATGCCCATTGGGCTCAAGGGACATCATGGAGGTTACCAGCTCACCCTTGACGATTGAGTATGCTGAGGTCTGTAGGGCATTGGACAAAATTAAGAAGGGAAAGACACCAGGCACAGACGGGGTCCCCATTGACGCCTTCATGAATAAACCGGATCTTTGGGCCCCTTTGCTAACCAATGTGTTTAATACTGTAGCATTGGTCAGTCCTCCTCCTAGATGGAATAGATCTGTTATAATTCCCATATATAAACAAGCATTTGCAATGCAATAGGTCTCGCATTCGCAAAAGTTTGAGCCATTGGCATTGTAAATGACAAACCCTTCATCCATGTGTTGGTTTTGAAAACAGATAAATAAATGGCATTGTCATTTACAATGCCAATAGCTTAAACTCTGGCATTGTAAATGACAATGCCTTTTATCCATGTTTTAAAAAAGAAACATAAATAAAACGCATTGGCATTTACAATACCAATAGCTCAAACTCGTGTAAATACCAAAAATACTCGATCTCTGATCAGCAATTGATGCTTCTGCTTTTCAAACTTAAAAACATATGTTGTATTAGAAACACCTTAAACAAATGTAATGCAAAAATGTCCCTTTTGAAAATATGTCGTCCATACATAAATAGTATTTTATAGGATAAGCAATTAATGCACACATATATGCACGGTCTGTGAAGCACTAGATATAAAGGGGCAGAGAAAAACACATAGTCCTGTTTCCCAGTCCGCAACCTCTAACAACCACCAACAACAGACATAGTAGAATTATTTTGTGATGTCTGCTGCGGCTTTGAACTGCTCAGTGAAATATCTCACTGGATTAGGTAGGTCACTAAACCTACAACAAGTGCTCCTTTAAATGTCTTGTAATTTATATGCGTGGATACAGCTGAAGTACACTGTCCCGTCCTACACAACCACTGCCTCTACAGCTGTGGCAAGTAGAATTTGTGCATTTTTATACAGCACCAACTTTAAATGGGCATGCATAAAAGATTATGAGTGACACTATCTTACAAGCAAAATCAAGCAATATAGACAAGGGAAACATATATAAATCATAGAAATTACACCTATTTGAGCTACAAGAAACTCTAAGATATTAAAACTGCTGTAAGCAAGCAGCATTTTAGTAACTTTTGAACAGTTTGAGCTGGAAACAAAAACATTTTTGTCAAAATCTGCAGTTGCAGCAGATGATGGATTATGTGGCGAATGCGGCAAATCTATAATTATGCGAAAATTGCTGCAGCCACATAATTGCATAATTCCATTGGCCCTGGTTATAGGAGAGAAAGATAAGCAGTGACAGGAGGAAATGGAATGACAATAGAAAGGCGATTATATACTGTAGTGAGGCAGTGACAGAAGAGGGTGGACAGTGTATGATTACAGAATTTAGGGCAATGCCAACGGCAGGATGGGCAGTGGCAGAGACATGTTGTATAACGGAGAGATGAGCAGTAATTGGAGAGGGGACATGGGAAGTGAAAGGAGAGAGGACAGTAACATGAGGCAGAGTTAGAGGAGGGTAGTGACAGGAGGGAGAAATAATATGTGAAAACATAACTCCGCCCAGTGTGAAGCTCTCTGAGGAAGGAGAGGGAAACAGCAAACGCGGGACAACACGCAAGAGCTATAGAAGGAGAGCTCGCAGTTTGAGTGACCTCAGTGTGAACAGATTTTTAAATGCTGGAGTTCCTTTCTGTTACATAGGGTGTAAACACAAAAAATTAAATCTGAACTTTCCTATTTGGAGCACAGTTTCAAAATCAAACAAGGAGTGCACTTACTAGAAACAGCTGGCAAATAGGGTGCCTGAGCCCTCCAGTTGCTGGTAGTGCGCCTCCACCAATCGCTCGTTGCCCCATACGGCTATAAGCGCGTTAGTTTCTGCTGGGGTCCAGGACATGCCGCGACAAGCGGCCGACGTGGAAAAGGAGACTGAGGGCGACGAGGCAAGGCCCGGACCACCAGCGCATCCCTCTAGAGGCGACGAATGGCTTGGGGTAGAAGGCGCCGACAACGATGGGCGTCCATCGCTCAGCCCAGGTGAAGTAGGGGACATAGCCTCGCGCTTTGGAATCTTCAGTGGCGGCGGAGCGGGATCGGATTGCAGATCCGACTCACAGGGCGCAGCCATGTTGACTCCTCGGAACCAGCGGGAAGTGACGCTGAAGACACGCCGTGAGCGTGCGCATCGGCTGCCTGGACAGGAGATGTGCACGCGTATGGTGCGAGCAGGCGTTGTGATAACGCCGCGAGCCGTACGCGTGCACATCTCCTGTCTGTTTAAGTTTCGGCACAGACAGTTGATGTGCACGCGTACGGCTTGCGGCGCTATTACAATTCCTGCTCGCACCAAGCGCGTGCACATCTCGTGTCCCGCATCGGAGCAAAAGTCGGCAACAATAGATCTCGCATAGCGAGCAGCGCTTTGCGCTGCATCGCTAGGCGAGACCTAAAAAGGGGATAAATCTCAGCCTAAGTATTATAGACCCATATCTGTTACAGATGCAACAGTCAAAATCATAGGACGTATTCTGCTACATAGGCTGGAAGATTGGGCGGCCGAGCATGACATTCTTACTGATACCCAATACATCTTTAAGAAAGGGTTGGGCACTGTACACCAATGCCTAAACCTTAGTCTAGTCATAGGCAAGTACACTGCAGTCAAAAAAGGATCTCTATATTTGTCTTTTATGGACCTCACAGCAGCTTTTGACTGCGTTACACATTCTAAATTATGGCCCATCATGAGTGAGTTGGGAGTGGAGCGGGGCATAATATCCTTCATACAACAACTTCATAAGGAGGCTTCTGCCTGCGTTTGCTTTGACAAGGATGGAGAATGCACTGACACTTTTTACACTACAAGAGGAGTACGGCAAGGATGTGCCCTGGCACAGTGTTTATTTTCTCTATATATTAACAGGGTCGAGACGGTTTTAAAGACGAGTGCAAAGGATGTCCCCCATATTGGGGCACGTCCCCACCCATTTTATTGTACACAGATCTTGTGGTTTTAGAAGCCAGAACAAGTTGAGGGATCCAACTTTTAATTGATGATGTTATTGTTTTTTTGAAAGAGTTAGACTTGAAGGAAAATTAGAGTAAAACTTTTACAATGATTTGTGGGGTAAGACAGGCTAAAAACCCCTCCTATTTTATCAGTAATGGCAAGGTATCAGTGACCACATCCTTTTCTTATTTAGGAATCATATTTGATGACAAATATAATTGGAAACTAATGTTAACAAATAGGAAAGACCTCTTTGAGAAATCTGTTAATGGCTTGCAATGTTTCTGCAAAACGTTGGGTTCAAAACCACTGAAAGAGATATCTGTGATTTATTCCAGTAAATGTGTGGCAATTGCAACCTATGGGGCAGGTATATGGGGCACGATTAATGTAAAGATCCTGCAACAAGTAGAAAACTATTTTTTGAAAAATCTACTGACGGTCCTTAGAAGTTACGCCAAAGCCATCTGCCACGCCGAATTGGGCACCACTTATATAGAGGATAGAATTAAAATGTTCCCCTTGTTATTCTGGTATTCCATCTAGGTACGGGAAAAGACCGCACTCATTAACTTAGTTATAATGGATTGGCTCTGTCTTCAGTCTTCCCTAGATATCCCGTGGTTTGCATATGTGAAAACAGCCTGTGAGATGATTGGCCATCCGGGTTCATTTGCCACACCTGATTCTTGCCACCTTTTTGATAAAGGTATTTTTAAAGCAGCTATTTTATGATAAGGCCTCGTTGTGCAGAGATTATTCAGACAACCAAAAATCCATGGTGCGCTCTTACAGCTTGGTTCACACATATGAAGGTGTCAACAGTATCTTTCCTTTACACTAAATAGCAGCGATTTGTTGTTACTAGGTTTCGTTTTAATCTCCTACCCCTGCTGGTTGGGTTTCCTGCTAAATGTTGCACTTTATTAGATCTGAGCCCCTGTCTCTGTGATGGGAGGTCTGTCCAGTCGACCTTACAGATCGTGTTCTGTTGCTCCATTTATCAAAAGCCCAGAAGAAAGTTCTTATTGCTAATTCTCAGAGATTTTATATTTTCCCAATGTGGACCGATCTGCCTTATTATTTTTACAACAACTACATAGCCCTTTGATATGGTGCTCGGTTGCCTCTTTTATCTGGCAAATACTAAAGTTAAGGAAATGTGCAATATTGTGATTTCTCTGTATTCTGTATAGATGTATAACCGTTTTATGATGGACTGTTATTTATTCTGCATGTTTTGGATTGTGGTTATTCTTAATCTTTTATGCTTCAGAAATGCGGCGTATAAAGATATTTTTGACTTTGACATCCCAACTGACAGTGCAAATTTGCATAAGTTTGCATTTACCAAACTTATTTCTATTAATAGAGGTCGCATGCTATTTTAACTTTGCTTCCTACAGCTCTTATGAGAACTGGGGCATCCTCAAAACTGACAACATTGTAGGCAGTGGCATCCCTAACAGACCCAACATCACGTATCGTAGGGGCAGGAATATCAGGGATATGCTGATACACAGTGACATTACAAAATACCCCAGTAATAACTTGCAAGGCCTCAAGGGTTTTTACCCTTGCGGTCATTGTAAAGCTTGTAACAACAGCAGATTTCACAATCAGGTGAGTTACAATGGAGTCAGCAGAGAATTGAGTCAGTTTCTCACATGCAGTTCGACATGTGTGATATATATCATAGAATGCACTTGCAAACTATGGTATATAGGTAGCACGACTTGTATGGCGAAGAAACGCATTCTCGAACACTGTAGAGCCATCACTAATTTTGACCCCAAATATCCAGTGGCACGTCACTTTAGAGACAAACATTTTTCCAACATAAGGGATTTGAGTTATATCATTCTAGAACGGGTTGATCGTAATCCTAGGGGTGGCAATAGAGTTTTACACCTGAGACAAAGGGAATCTAGGTACATTATAGATTTCCAAACCAAGTTCCCGGGAGGGCTGAATCAGGAAGAAGAAATGGCAGTACATCTCAAAGAATGATATTATCATGTCTTGTATAGACCATTATTCAGTCCTCTGTTGCTACATGCAGCGATATTCCTGTTTCCTGTTCTCTTCTTGTTTCTTCTTGTTTCTTCTTGTTATATTTCTCCTTGTGCTGATATTCAGCTGTGAAGGCATTCATTTGCACTGGCTGATCACATATATGTGCTGCTAGACATATATTTTCATAATGCATTTTTAATTCCTCGTCATGTTGTCCCATGAGTGTGAACTTTGTTGTGCCATCAGCATTCGATATGATGTGTACTGATTTTAACCATTTGTTTCTTTTTATTATTTTTTCAGGAGGAAAGGAAGGGGCTCATTCACCAATATTCACCTGCACGGGCCACCTACCCTTTCTCCCTTCTTTATGGCACTGAAGCACTTTGATTCCTGTCGGCAATTGTGGTGAGAGTATCTGAACCAATTTTCATTGGGATTTTGAACATTGAGTATTTTTTCTGTGTTTTTTTCCCCCAGTTTGCCTTCTTTACCCTGTGATCCACATGGTATTGATCAATTGGCACTTGCCAGTACTGGCCTCGGGCCATTTGCAGTGTGACTGACTATTTATTGCCTTCATGCAGAGGTGATTTGTTCAATACATTGTACAATTGATGATTATACTTGTTGAATTGATGACGAACAACACAATATTAGTCAATGTACAATATCAATATTAGTGTGGTTTGACTTAATTGACACTAATACAAAGAGGGCATAACATCAACAGTAACTATAATGTTTAGCTATTATGAGCTTTGATTGATTGTCACATCTTTGGTGGGGATCTGTTCATAAGCTGACGCGCTCGCATTCATGAATTACTTTATTTTGCGGCCTCTTTACTTACACAAGATGTCTGCCGCATTTTGACACCAGTGTGCCTCTTCTGTGTTTATTACTCTGTCCATTTAATGTGCCGACATGGTTTTCTCTTTCATGTGATCAAGCCTGTTGTCAGGCGAAACGCGTTGTGAATAAACAGCGGTGATGTATTGACTCAGTGTCTGTCCTCTCTGAGAGCGCGTCTACACGAAGTTTTTGAAATTTGATATATATATATATACATATATATATATATATATATATATATATATACACATATATATATATATAATGTTACAGGATGGTACCTACGACTAAAACATGTGAGTATATAGATCTTTATTTAACAAGCCTCGAAACACTGATTTGTCCTGGTTAACCCATTAAATTTAGATGGAGAAACATGTTGACTGTTTTTAGAGTATCTTTCATTTTATATGAGCAAATATGATATAAGAGTGGCTATGCCAATAATAAACATGCTAGGTGGATATGCTTGAGACAGATTTTTTTGATTTGTGAGAGGTGTGAGAAAATGAGTTGTTGATTGGGGGGGGGGGGTGAAACCCTACTCAAGCAACAGCCACAATACTTGTCAGGGTGAACCACAAAAACCCACTAAATTAACCTGTGCTTATCCCTCTGGTAGCTTGGCACAAAAGCAGTCATGCTTAACTTAGAGGCAATGTGTAAAGTATTTATACAGCACACAAACAATAATAAAGTGAAAACACAACACAAGAAAAATCCCACACAATTTAGAAAAATAGGGCAAATTTGAATACTTTGACACAAAAATGACAAAAATCCAATCAGTGGAACCAGAGATTTGCAATTTTAAAAGTTTCAGATAAGTATAATGCCTTAAAAGCACAAAGCGCCACTTGCGGTTATCTGGTTATGCCAGACTGGGTGAAAATCACAAGTTCAGGCCATTCATGATGGAGCAAGTGGCGGATACCAGCATCAGGCTAGTTCCGCTGAAATAGTTCCCTTCTAAAGTCTAGTGAAAGAGTCCAGTTCACAGTGGAGGAGGCCGCGAGGAGGAGTGAGAGCGTCGCAGATGGTCATCCATGTACAGCGATGTAGTGTGAAGAGCAGCTCGGGCGTCATGGATGGTCGTAGCTGTAGCAGGAAGATCCTGTTGGGCGTCGCGAACAGTCAATGCTGGAGATTCACATTGCAGGTCATCGCTGGCTGTCATTGCTGTAGTGCGAAGTGCAGATCTCGCGTTGCTGGTGGTCGCTGTTGCACCAAGAGTCGGGTTCACCAGAGCTTCACATTAGGGGTTGGCACGGGCGGCAAGATCTTGGCATGAACGGCCCTGTTCACTGTCTCAAAGAGTTAAAAACGTCAGGATTCTCCTTTTCCTCAAGAAGTACCTCAGCTGATGCCGACACCAATGGTCCAAGACCTGAGAGGCACCTCTTGGGGATCAGGAACTCACTCCAGCAGAGGCCAGGATGGCTCAGACAGGTCCAGTTGCAGCTCCAGGCAAGTTACATTACAGCAGGTCAGCTGGGCAGTTGCTTAGAGGCATCTGGAGCATGTTGTGTCCCTGTAGCTCAGAACAGGTCATCAGTCAGCTGACCCTTGGAGTCACTTAAGCCTGGAAGTAAGGGTGCAGGTCCGGTCTTCCGTCTCTGCAAGCAGGGCAGGCCTCACGCAGCAGGACAGCAGGGTGTCCTTCTTTTGTAATATCAACAGGTCCATGACTGTACTGAAGAGTGTGTCTGGGGGTCCCCTTTTTATACCTGGTGCCCTCTTTGAAGTGGTAAAAACCTCTGGAGTTTCCCTCTATAGAGGTGCCTTGAATTTCCTGTCCCCCTTCCCTGGCCCCAGTCTGTCTGGGGCACAATAGGCTAGTGTGAAGTTCTTTGTGTGTGAGCTAAGCCAGTGCCTTTGAAGTGCGAGTGTGGTGGTGACAGCTCCGCCCCACTATCAAGTCAGAGATGGCACATCCTGCCAACACCCAGACCCTCCTTTGTGATACTATCTGGGGGGAATACACAAAGGCCAACTACACCTAGTCATGCGACCCATGGGCAGGCTGCAGGCATCAAATCTTTAGGACAAGAAAATGCAGCATTTTCTAAAAGTAGCATTTTCAGAAATGTGACTTAAAATCAGACTTGACTATAAAAGAGGGTTTAAATTACAATTCTTCAGACACAAAACATGACTTTCCTACCTGCTCCCAATCAAAAGTTATCACTTATTAAATGTAATAAGGTAACACAATGTCATCCTATGTTGGAGCTAGGCTTTGCAATAGTGAAAAACAAATTTGAGAGTTTTTCACCACTTTGACATATAAAACTTAAATGTATGTGTCCCACTTTTTACATACAACGCACCCTCCCCTATGGGCTTTTTAGGACCTACCCTAGAGGTTGCTTATATGTATTAAAAAGGAAGTTTTAGACCCGGCAAGAAGTTTATTTTGCCTGGTCAAAATGACAGTTTAAAACTGCACCCACAGGCTGTAAATTGCAGGCTTGAATGAATGAATGAATGAAGAGGCATTTCTAAAGCGCATGGCTACCCGGGGGCATCCCAGCGCTAGTAGCAGTGCAGCTTCAACTTCGGGCCTTATTAGGGAAACAAATACATTTTTAACTGCTTTCGGAAAGTCAGGTAATTTGGCTCAAGGCTTGAGACATGTTTTTAAAGGGCTACTTAATTGGGTGGCACAATAAGTGCTGCAGTAGTAGCATTTAATTTATAGGCCTTGGGTACATGTAGTACCACCTTACTAGGGACTAGTAAATTAAATGTGGCAACTGGGTTTAAGCCAATTTTACCATGTTTAGAGGAGAGAGTAAGCATTTTAGCACCGGTTAGCAGCGGTAAAATGTGCAGAGTCCAAGGCCAAGAAAAACAAATTCACAAAACAGGAAGAGTGAAGGCAAAATGTTTGGGGAAAGACCACCCTAAGGTCTAGCAAAAGGTCTTTTAGCTCACCTCACTGGACAAGGGATGAGTACTGTATAAGACTCATCGTGTAAGGTGGCACACCACCCAGTGGCAGAACGAAGGTTTAAGGGGCCCCCCTGCAATGTACATGGAGGGGCCCCGCTCCGGATTTAATCCGAAGTGCTCAGGCCTGAGTACTGTGCTGAGGGGGCCCCCTGCAGCTTGGGGCCCCCCCACACCGCGGGGGATGCGGGGGCCTGTGTTACGCCCCTGACACCACCTCACACTGGCTAGGTTGAGACAGTGTCAGGAGGCAGTGTGAATGGCAAGATTAGCAACACTACAAGTTAGCTAGGAATTTAATACTATGAGTCAGAGTTAGAGTTTTCCAGACAGGTTACTGTCCCCCCGTCTTATTACAAGTGCATTATATCTAGGCTTTCCTGTTTTCAGTTTCTATTTTTGGTAAATTCTGGTGGGGTTTTTTCAATACCTTAAAAAAACAGTAGTTATCAGTGGTTACACATTTTCACGCCATTAAAAACAACAGAAACAGTGTTTTTCCGGTGTTTATGGAATTTTCATTTAATTTTAATTATTGCTTGCTTTCTGCACTGATAGTATATGTGTATAGATAGCGTGTGCACAGGGTATATGAGGTCCAAATACATTTTTACTGCACCAGAATGGACTACAAAGTCAATAGCATTCTTCATTAACTCTGAAGATTGTAAAGATGCTTTCAGCATACAATCAAGCAAGTGCCAAGGATCCCTTAGAGGGAAGAACTTCAGCTCAGGTATCGATTTTGACAGACCATCATACAACTGTTTCACATACGTAGCTGAATTACTGCAAATACAAACAATATCACTCCAATCTTTATTGAACTTGGTAGGAACTTCTTTTAGCAGCATCCCAAGTGACAATGAGTTCCATTTTTACCAAACGTCTGGTGTTATGTTTTCACCACTATCTCAGATGCTTGGTGAGAACAATTTTTTCACATATACCTGTCACTACATCTTGCATTGAATGTTTAAAGCTTGGGGTGTTTGGCAATTCACTTGCAATCAATGCTGACTCACTAGAAAAGGGGGCTTATGTATCAAAGGATTTCACCCATTCTCTGTCTGTGGGTAAATGTGATGGTACATATTAGGAAAGATTCTTATGACACCAGCCATTATACCTATCAGTGAAATCAAATGTAGTCAAAATATCAAATATGATTTTGATATTTCCCGATTCTCTACAGTTTATAAAATAACTAAATAAGACGTAAAACATGCTTCTAAACACTGCATCTTTAGACCAAAGACCACAAAACTGAAAAAAGCAGAAGGAAGAAGAGACAATGTTTTAGTGACATCCCTAAACAACAAAACTCAAGCAGAATAATGTTAGCCCAGTCTTTCTTGATGCTACCTTGTATAACAAAGTTACATTGTATTGGCCCCTTCAGGAAGAAATAAAAATGTCTCACTCATCTTTTCCTTTCTTTGAATGGCACTTAGTTTGTGGTTGCAAAGGTGTTTTTTCAGTGTTTATATGTTTACACCGGTGATGGCTATTTTCCTTTCGGTGGGGTTTTATCAGTTATTATAGGTTTAAACCTAAAACCAGATAGCCTAATTATATCCTATAGCGGACCAGATAGCTGTCACATTTGTCATGGAGCACCCTGTCCACCAAACTCTAAATCAGGCTCTATGTTCTTTATCTCTTGTTGTTTCAACTTTGGATGCCTATGATGAGAAACACCAGTAGCCAAATTGATTAACTGACTGAGACCCATCTGGTGTTGTTCCTGTGAGGTGTCCACTGTTTTTTAGGTTTTGCCTGAGCCAGCGCATGCGCTGCTCTGGCGAGACATTTAGGAGTAGAGTTTTAGAAATGCGACCACAGCTTTTTTTGGTGGCATAGAGCGTGCGGTTATGCGCACAATGACGAGCAGAGGCGCCATCTGGCTTTCCTCTCTCGTCATGGTGCGCGCACACCACTCGCCAGAAGTGCCTCCCTGTCATGGCTCATTAAGCCTTACAACCCTTACACTCACCTCCTGCTCCCCCTCCTTCAGCCGTCGCTCTTCCAGGCGCGGGCGCGCGCAGTGTGGTGAGCTTTAAAGAGCCCCCGCTTCAGCGAGAGGATCCCGGCCATGACTTCTTCCATTGGTAGGTGTGTTTGGGGTTTCTCGCTGCCTTTGTGCTCCATGTCCTGTGCAGTTTTTTTCCAGCACGCTTCACAGTGGTTCTTTAAATGCGATTTCCTCGGCTCTTTCGATGCGCTCCTATTGTCTTGAGTTCCCACAAGTCAAAGCACAGCTGCGGCCGGAATGCAATCTTTGTGGTGGGCGGAAAGGCAGGAAGAAATGTGCCGGTGTCTTATCCTAATTTTGGGATCCTTAGCTTTGCCGAGAACTACATGAGTAAGTTTCATTATATTTTGGGCTGAATTCTTTGTATATAGTAACAACAGTATATTGGCCTAGATATTATCTAAGCCTTGGGGTGCCGACACAGGTCCAGAATGGCCCAATTCACGCCGTATTTTTAGGATACCCACATACGATGTCACAGCTGGAAGACTGACTGTACATCAGGTATTTCAGGCGAGGCTAGATAGGCCTGCTTGCACGTTGTAAAGGCTGTAATGTACATTTTAAACTGTGCGCATTATTCAAAGGGTCCGGGCACATCTGGGATAATTTGGGTTTGGTGCAATATCTCACAAAGGGGAAAGAAGTCTCCTATCCACGGCGTAGTATTGTGAGCCGCACAGATCTTCTGCACACAGAAGGCACGTACATTTTGAGCTGCAGGCTGGCGTCCAAGGTTTTCCCTTTTTTCGCCTGTTTTTCTCTTTGTTCCTGCCGGCAGCGCAGAGCATCGCAGCAAGGGAGTCCGATCAATACCTACATACTGTTTGCATGGATCGTACATGCGAGGAGCACATACTGGAATCGATGCTGAGGTCTCGTCCCAGGGAAAGGAGACGAGAGGAAGCATTCAACATCGCTGGTAGCTGCACGGTTGTCATGGAAACCCTCTCCTTGGGCATTGGCTGGTCCAAATTTGGGCATGTCTAAGTTGGCTCACAGTACCACTCGCACCAGATATTGAAGATTGCTGTCTGAATCCTCCTCCAGCACAAGAGCCGCGGAAGTGTTCGGTTACGAACCGAAAATTAAAGTAAATTACTACATATGAGTTTGGCATTAATTAAGTTGCATAAAACAACAGTAAGCAGTTATTGAGGGTTACAGCAGTAGTCCATTCTGGTTAGGCTAAGGTAATCAAAGACTTGCAGTAAGAGGGCAGCATAAAGTTGTGTGGGATGACAGATCTGAGTAATTAGTTAAAATGCCCTGTTTCAAAATTCTGCCTCCAGTGTGCAGTGCTCCTTTCCTCAAACAATAAACCTCACAAACATTATATTAATTATAATTGAAATTATAATTGAAATCTAAACGAAATCAGGCACTGTATGTCTTTTTCTTTCTCGTTCCTTCTGGATGACAACAGGCATCGCATGCCTCCTCGCTCTTGCTTTGCTACTGCCATGTAATCTGTGTCAAATTCAGCCAGTCCTGGAGTACCAGGCTACATTTATAAGTCAATATTATATTGCTAGAAGCCCAGAGCAGCTTTGCATGTTTACGACAAGCTGGTGCTAGCCATGGCAAGCACCCACGTACCATGCTTATGCTGCTCTCTCATGATCCCATTTTCTATGACCCCCGGCGACTGACAACCAGAGAGCTGGAGGCTTTTAAGGCATCACTCCTGACTTTGATTGACTTTCCCCTATAACCCCTTCATAGCTTAAATCAGACAGCTACACTTTCTGCCGCACCATGTTTTTGGTATTATCGCAGTCGTTGGCTGTTGTGTTATATTTTTTTTTCTGTGGCGTGGTCCTCTGTCCTCTCATCATTTGGCTTCCACGACCTTGTACCTTCTTTGTAGTTGCTCCCCACTTCATACCACACGTTGCTTTTTCCATGTTGTTTTGGCGGCCCTATATTGTTTTTGACTTCCGTTTCCTGCCATCCTTCATGTTCTAAGGCTGCTGTTCCAGTCCTTCCTGCACACCGCAACCACCACTTTGTGACAATATTCAGAGGTTTTATTTCCTGTGTCTCATTTCCCCCAACTCTGTTCACCTTGACCCTGAACAATCTGACCCTTCCGCATAGACAGTCCCTGTTTCTTGTACACCATGGCCACTATTTTATGTCAACTCTGTAGTGTCAGCAGTGACAAGGAAGGACATGTTGTGTAATGACTGTTGCTGCTAACTTTGGAACTCGTAATCCAGGTTTGAATCACACAATGGCGTAGCTAGGAGGGCAGGCAGTGTTTTTGGGGGCTGCTGAGGTGAGCAAGTCGTGTCTGTCGACCACCGCCACCCCACGCTCTTACCTGCACCGGGCAGCAAACTTAGGGTCCGCCCCGGGTGTCAGTAGGTCTAGCTACGACACTAAATTGTTGACTCGGCTCAACATCCTCTTACTTTACATTACAAACAAGCATTGGCATAGCCAATAAGTCTCGCCTTTGGGACCTTATAAGTGTTTAGCCATGCAACAGTTAATGTTGTTGCACCAAGGATATTGTGCTGGATAACCAAACACTTATAAGGTCCCAAAGGCGAGACCTATTGGCTATGCCAATGCTTGTTATTTATTGTGTTTTACTCTGCTGTAGCCTTAGTATTATCATTGCTCTCTTCTCTTTATGAACATTATTATCAGTGGTCAGGCTGTGAATATATTTCTACAACCATTTTGTGTACCTAGAATGAAGGACATTTAGAATTACAAATGTTTTGTTAGTGCTTAATTTGTAAAATAATATGTACCAGGGTGCAAAGTTTTGTTTAGTACCCTATAGTTAATGAAAGTCGGCATGCCAAATACCAAGGCTACGTAGTTTTGATTTAATCTCATGCATTTTTAATCCACCACCAGTCCCTTCCCCTTTATCTCATTCTCACGCTTTCCTTTTCATCCCTGCTTTCTCCTTTGTCACAGTTTTTCCATCGTTCTCTTTCGCTTTCTTTCCCCTTGTTTTTCTCCCTCTTTCTCTGGGTCAAATTTTGATGAGGAAAAGTAAATGCCGGTCTGCAATAATGAGTGCCAGTGGGCCGCACCATTAACCACCAGCTCAAATTAGGCACTGCTTAATTCTCTCAGTGATGTCCTATACTGGGTTGTGATTTGTTCATTTCAGAACAAGAGAAAGATAGGCAAAGAAGGAAGAAAAAAACTATTTGTGAAGACAAGGGTAAAAGAAATAAAATAAGTGACAAAAAAGGAAGCTTCATGGTTGAAGATGTAGGGTGGGGTGGTGGTAGAGGCATTAAGTCTAATCCACACTAGGCAGCATTGATTGTTTGCAACGTCGGCATTCGGATGTGCCGGTGGCAGGCTCCTAGGAAAATTGAGGCTCTCCTAGCCTGTTTCGAGGATATCATAACTTTATCAAAGACAAGAAGGTGGAAATTATGTGGCAGCTTCTCCTTTAATTACCATTCGGCAGCATGAGACAACACAAACAAACACCAGCATTGATAGTCAACAAGAAAAGTGACCACAAGGACCAAGCCATCTTTTGCTTGAAGTAATAAACAGGAATGTTCCAACAAATATGATTGAACAAAGGAAGTCATTCAACAAGAAGCAACCAAGGGGCCACACAGGAACGTCAAAAAACAGGAATCTACCAAAGGTTGTTGGGTAGAACAAGTGCAATGGAAAAGGCAGGAAGGCAATCAGAGTACAAGGTAGGCCGTAGGCCTTGAAAGGAGATCCACAGAACATTGGGAAACCATTAAAACCAGAGATAAGGAGGACATCTGTCAGCTGAAGAGAAGAGGAGGAACGGACTGTTAGAGGGGCATATCAAAACCCTAAAGAGAGAGGTGGAGTAAACGTAGTAATGCAATGTAGGGAGTAGCATGGCAGAACACGATTGTTGCGCTTCTTCCACAAACATGCCCCGGCTGAGCTCTTCTTTTGAGCCCTGCTTGGGTGGGCGGGGCGCTTACTCGGAGAGCCCTGGAGGGGCCGGTGCAGACTCAACTTATCTCATGGCCCGCCGGTGTGGCTTCCGGGGACCCAGCTCCTCACCTTGGGTGGGGGGTTGGCAGAGACACTGATAACTCCTTTTTGGTCTTCTTCCTTTTCCTGTCCCAAGGCACCCTGGGACTTATACATACCTGTTCCAAGATAGCCAACTTATAATGCTCCCTTTGGTTCCTTCCCAGTCTAAGATGGAGGTTGCCAGCCCTGATGTAACCTCCTGCCATTTCTTCTATAAAAAGGAAGAAATCCAGCTACTTCTTGTGTCGCAACACTTCATGCAATGGATTCATAGTGATCCGCGCTCCTGGCCTTATTCTGGTGTACTTTTCTCATGTATATTGCCAGTTTTCCTTTCTCCTAGTTATTCCTGTGCCTTTCAAAGTCCTGGCACCTTTTTCTTGCCTCCTGTTCTCCTTCAACAGCTTCCAATTCTGTTTCTGGTATTATCTAGAAGGTTCTGGTGGTTTCTCTGTCACTGTTTCTCATTCATCTTGAAGCCCAGCTCTGTGAACTACAGGTTGTTTTTTTTTTGTCTTAGTTGCTTTTTCCTCCTTGGGGCTCCTTTCTGAAGGCACTTCTTGCTTGACGTATCACCAGTCTGCAAAATCATGGTCACTGAAAGGGGTTGCGCATACTCCAAGCAGACCAAGGACCTGATTTAAATCTATGCAGGACTCCCGTCGTCCCTCCGTGGTGGCGGTTACAAGTACTCCGTCGAGCTGACAGAGTGCAGCCCGCCGTATTTAGATGTGTGCTGCCTGAACCGCCATCCGCATCGACAGACTGTTTACCGTTGCGTAAGTGGCGCACCTCCGGCAGACTCCTTTGCTGGCTAAAAGTACTCCGTCAAGCCGGCAGGTTTGCGCCGAGCCGATTTAGATTTCCCCGTTGTGCTGGCATTGTCCTAGCGGCGGTTTCCTGACAAAGTGAGTCCCTGTGGAGTGGAGACTAGTCAGTACCACTTTTATAATGTGTCATTACACATATAGGTTGTGTTTGGTTTAAAAATAAATCTAGGTAATGTGTCATGCCCCTTTTTGTACATATAGCATGGCACACATACAACATACACACACTACTGAATGTACAGTCACATGCACCACAAATACAACACCCACAACAATTAAAAAAACGTTGCAATACAGGTGTGTTCATTTTACAATGATAAGTTGAAAATGAACGCTAATGCATTACCCAGATGAATAAAATCGCATGTGAGGGCAATGTAAAAATACACAAGGCTAAAGGAAATGTTAACACACAATTCATAGTAAGATGTGTAAAAAACGTACCTTTGATCCCGGCGACAACGGAGTTGATTAGCGTCATAGTCATGTTGTATCAGCAAAGGACGGACCTGGACAACGGAGTTCAAGAGGGAAACAGAAGTGGGAAACAGTAAAACAGGAAAGTTTTTACCTCATTTCCTTTGAATCCGCCAACTCAAGTATGGAGGGATCCCCGCCACAGTTGTCCAGACAGAAAGGCACATTGTGATTGGGCCAGTGGTAATCCTGGCTGGACTCCCTCCGACAGCTGCTTTTGCCTATGGCGCTGCCGATGTGGGAGGGAAATCCTGGCAAAGTCAGCAGCACTCGGATGGTCTTTCATCCATGGACCTGCCAATATCTAAATTAAGCAGGCAGACTGTCAAGTAGGCAGGCGGTAAAACCGTCGAAAAAGTGACAGCGAGACCAGATCCGCCAAGATATAAATCAGGCCAAAGTCTGCGAATTTCTGATCCTCCAGAGTTAAAGACAGCATCAAGAGCTCACCCAGACGTCATCCGAGTTACAAACAATATGTTAAAATGAGACTATAAAGGCAATGAAGAGGAAGTATACCGCCTGGCAAAGAAAGGAAGACAAGGATACCAGACAGCATCTTAGCAGCATGAGGGAAGATCTTTGTAGTCTAGGAGCAAGGATGGTGTGGGTGGAATATAATTTCTGCCTCCTTGTCTTTAAAAATCAATGATTTCCTTGGTGCTGGCTATCAAAATCTCCAAGGAGATGTCATTGGCTGCCTGCGACAGAAATGGATCACACCGGCATCAATGGGAGTCCTGTTGAAAGGGATCGCATTCACCTTGGTTTGATCCATTCCTGTTGCGGGCAGTAGGCCCAGCCACACAAGTGAAGCAGTGTTTTTATCAGCACAAGTGGGGCACATCTGGGTGGTGGGAATTTTGTGGATTCCTGCGGATTCCGGACATTTTCATCATAAAAATGTAAGGAAAATGCGTGATTTCAGGCAAAGTTTGAGGTTTGCAGGGCATTGTGGGTAAGAAAACCTCATAAGATCCATGCGAGGCACACCGCCTTGGAGTCCCCCGGCTGTCTAGTTTTCAAAAATGTCTGTGGTTGGTAGGTTTGCAAGGGTGGGGCCACAGCACGGCCCCAAATACCGCAGCTATCCCTATTGCTTCTCTAACAAAGTAGCGCTGTAGGGCCCTTTGTATCATAGTCTTGTGGGCCACCCACACAAGTGGATTATTGTTCTTATCGGGCGGACATGTGGGAAATCAGGGTGGCAGGAAATTTGTGGCATCCCACAGATCCCAGAATTTTCCATCACAGAAATGTGAGGATTTTTTTATTTATTTATTAAAGTTTGACGTTTGCAAGGGCTTCTGAGTAAAATTACCTAGTGAAAGCCATGAAAGTCATCCACCCCTGGACTACCCTATTTGTTTAATTTTAAAACAAATGTGCAGGTTCGCTAGGTACCTCTAGGTGCCTGCTGAGCTAGGGCCCAAAACCCACAGCTACCAACTCTGCAAAAAAAGGTCAGTTTTGAGTGGAAAATGTGATGTATCCATGTTGCATTTTGGGCTGTTTCTTGTTGCAGGCCTACCCACACAAGTGAGGTGCCATTTTTATCAGAAGACTTGGGGGAATGCTGGGTGGAAGGAAGATTGTGGCTTCCCACAGATTCCAGAACTTTTCCATCACAGAAATGTGAGGAAAATGTGTTTTTTGTTTTTACTAAAGTTTGACATTCTCAAGGGCTTCTGTGTAAAATTACCAAGTGAAAGCCATGAAAGTCATCCACCCCTGGACTCCCCCTAGTTGTTTAGTTTTAAAAAATGTGCAGGTTCACTAGGTACCTCTAGGTGCCTGCTGATCTAGGGCCCAAAATCCACAGCTACCAACTTTGCAAAAAAAAGGGTCCGTTTTGCGTGGAAAAATGTGATGTATCCATGTTGCATTTTGGGCAGTTTCTTGTTGCGGGTAGTAGGTCTAACCACACAAGTGAAGTACCATTTTTATCAGAAGACTTGGGGGAATGCTGGGTGGAAGGAAGATTGTGGCTTTCCACAGATTCCAGAACCTTTCCATCACAGAAATGTGAGGAAAATGTGTTTTTTAAGTCAAGGTTTGCAAGGGATTCTGGGGAAAATAAACCTGGTGAACGTCAAGCAAGTCACCTCACCTTGGGTTTTCCAAGATGTCTTGTTTTAAAAAATGTGCAAATTTGCTAGGTTTCCCTAGGCACCGGCTGATCTAGACCCCAAAATCCACAGCTACCCACTTTGCAAAAAAAAAAGTCCGTTTTAAATGGAAAAATTGCATGCATCTGTGTCCGATTTTGGACAATTTCTTGTTGCGGTCAGTAGGTCTAACCACACAAGTGAGGTACCATTTGTATCAAGAGACTTGGGGGAATGCTAGGTGGAAGGAAGGTTGTGGCTCCCTGCAGATTCCAGCACTTTCTATCACAGAAATCTGAGGAAAATGTGCTTTTTAGTCAAAGTTTGAGATTTGCAAGGGATTCTAGGTAAAAAAACTGGTGACAGCCAGACAAGTCATCTTGGATTCCCCAGGTGTCTAGTTTTTAAAAAATCTGTTAGTTTGCTAGGTTTCTCTAGGCACCAGCTGAGCTAGGGCCCAAAAGCCACAGCTACCCACTTTGCTAGAAAAGGGTACGTTTTGAGTGGAATTTGATGCATTCATGTTGCTTTTTGGACCGTTTCCTGATGCGGGCACTAAGCCTACCCACACTAATGAGGTACCATTTAAAAAAAAAAAATTTACGTTTTTATTGGTAAGCAAAGACGTAGCATACTTGCTGCAATATACACAGTACACAAAGTCGAACACAGTGGAGCAATACTAGTATCTTATAGCATACAGGATCAATATAATCAACTTTCAATATGCATCAATAACAAACACAGTTCAATTCAAAGTTGTATTTGCCTAGTACACAGTACAAATCCTGAGGCACTTAAGGGCGGCCACTAGTCAAGGCATTTCTCTCAGTCTGGCAATCGGAAACAAGTTATGCAATCCGCTCTCCAGCGTTATGTTTCAAATGAATCAGAGTGATTTGAGCCGCTAGCCTTGGCAGCCAGGTAGGCCTGATATAGACCCCAGAAGTTTTTAGGCCGGTTGCATGGAGGTAATAGCTCACTATAATATTCTGTTTGAGTACTGCCATACGTCATGTCGTGTGTCCAGCTCGTAACAGTGGGGGTCGGGCCCCGGGACCAGCAGATCGCAACCTTACGTCTTGCCACAAGGAGACCCATATCTACCAGCCGTCTGATTCCCTTAGGCAAATGTTTGGAATATCCCAATAGTGCGAGCATGGGGTCCGGTTCGAGCGTGGTGTCCGTGATTTCCCCCAGTGTCTTGAATATCAATGCCCAGAAGGTCGCCACCCCGGGGCATAGCCAGGCCAGATGATAAAAATCTGCGGGGTCCGCACCACAGCGTTCGCACGCTGCAGAGTCACGCAAACCGTACCTGCAGAGCCTTTCTGGTGTGTAATATACCCTATTTAAAAATTTGAAATGTATCAGCCTATGACGCCCATTTAGTGAAATGCGTTTCGTACTCTCACAGCACTACTTCCAAATAGTATCGTCAATCAGTCGACCCAGGTCTGCCTGCCACGCTAACCTAGCCTTGGTGTAGTGGTTGGCTCTGTAACCCTGTGCTGTGTTATAAATCCTTGAGACAATTCGAACTGGCGATTCAGCCTTAATAACATATGTGAGCGGGGCAACCTCTGGTGGCTCATCCAACCCGCTACCCAGGAGCTCCCTCAGTGCCTGCCTCACCCTATGGAAGTGGAATTGAGTCAATGGGGTAGCTATCTGACCTTCCCGTTCAGTATCCTCCCATGATATCGTTTTACCATCAACAAACATCTCTCCTATTGTGTTGATATTTATAGTGTTTAAGGCCTTAATCACCCCTTTTTCCCTGCATGGGGGCAACCAGTGGCACCATTCCAGGGGTGTCTTAGGAGAGTAAAGGATAGCGCCAGCTTGTAATTTCAAAAGGTGGAGCCAGGCGTGCGTGGTCGCATTAATGGAGTCAAGGATACCAGTCCTACGATCAGGAGACTTAAACAGAAGCGCTGGCAATGGGGTTGGGGCCGCCACCACCTTCTCAATACGAAAATGCGGAGCATCCGTGGGGGCGTGCATCCAGTGGTGCACATGGGCTCCCTGCGCAGCCCTATAATACAGCTCCAGATCCGGTGCTCCAAGCCCACCTAAGCTGTATGGGAGCGTGAGTATCTCCCACTTAACTCGAGCGTGTTTCCCAGCCCAGGCTAACCGCACCATCAGGGTTGTCAGTAACCAGAAAAAGGACCTTGAGAGAACAATAAGGATATTAGTGAATAAGAATAAAAACCGTGGGAGGACTACAATTTTCATAATCGATACTCTACCCACTAGTGATAGGGGCAAACGTATCCATCTGTACACGTCGTCTTCCAGTTTGGACACCGCTGTCCCATAATTTTCTTTGAAGACCACCTCTGAGTCCGTATGCACTCTGATGCCTAAGTATCTAATTGGCTCGGTCGTCCAGCATAGGGGATATTCCGGCATGAACTGGGCCATTTCTGCAGTCAGCGGGAAGATGAGCGATTTAGTCCAGTTCACCTTAAGGCCGGATTTGGCCCCAAAAAGAATCACCTCGCGCAGTACCGTCGAGAGATTCTGGTCTGGGTCTCTAACATATAGTAATGTATCATCTGCGTATGTAGATATAATCAAGTTATATGTCGGAAATCTTATACCCCTATGGCTATGATATTCACGCATCGCACAGGGCATATAGCAATGGGGAGAGTGGACACCCTTGGCGTGTGCCTCTAGTGATGCGGATAGGGTCTGTAACCAAATCCCCGATCTTAATCCTAGCTGTAGGGGATTTGTAGAGTTCTCCCAGCATTTGCAGAAAGACACTTCCGAGCCCCATTCTCGTCAACACATGGGTCATGAACCTCCACTCCACAGAGTCAAACGCCTTCTCCATGTCGAGGAAGACTGCCACCGCCTGCGTGTCTCGTCGGGTATGCTGTATAGCCTCGAATACAGTTCTTAAATTATAAGTAAGGTTTCTACCAGGGACAAAGCCGGCTTGTTCCGGTGATATCAAGAGCGGCACCAGGGGAGACAATCTGGTCGCCAAGACCTTTGCATAAATTTTGGTGTCCACATTGAGGAGTGATAACGGATGGTAAGAGGCACAGGCGGTCGGAGGCTTCTCCGGTTTGAGTATGGTAACAATTAGCGCTTCCCCCGAAGCACCATCCGATGCAAAAAGAATATCACCAAACTGACGCGTCATTTTACTGAAAAAAACCATAATGACACAGACCTGAGATGGTCAATTCTGGAAGTGATGAAAAAACGCAAGTTCGATCTGACAAAAGCTCTACATGTGAGGGAACAACGATGGGTGTTCCGTCTCCGATCTTGGCAACAAGGCCTCAATGATGAAATACCATGGCTCCAGATGGGACAATAGGAACCCCTAATCACCATCTATAGGATTACATACATTTTATTTACTTCTATACATTATCTATACGTCCTGGGCATGTCTACCATAAAATCACTGGTTTTTGGATTCACTATCATATAACGTGCTAAATTCCTTCCGCCTGTATCGATTTTTGTTAAGTAAATTTCTATCTATGACTTATTTAGCATGATTAAGTAATTCCACCATGAACCAGGCCTTCAGCTCCAACATGATCCGTGACATTCTGTTCCAATCCCTATTCGGGCCCCACAGTCATTTTGGCAGTAGGCAGGCCTCAGGATTTGTTCCGTAAGGCGCAGACAACCTCTGAGGCCAAATTTAACAGATTGTGGCCTTCATTTTGTACATTAGAGTACTATATCCCTCTTTGAATTGTGCCCCTGACATGCGAGTGACTTATACTTGTAAAGTCTACACATTAATGGATCTCTTTTCTATCCATGCGCTACACTTTACAACATTGTGTAGGTGCAGCTATTTGCCTTTTCGTAATTCTACTTGATAGAATTTTTGGCTATGTCTGGCTTTCATTAAGCGCCGCATTTTAGTTAATACGATAAGGCAATTGGATGCCTAGGAATAGTTTGTTTTTTCCTTTGGGGTAGGCGCAGATTCCTGTAACTAATTTTTCCCGGCCGTGATTGGCTGATACATCAGTGTGAGTTCGCCACTTTGAGTATGCACATATTTTGACTACTCCTCCCCCCTTTTTTTGCATCTATGCGGGCAAGTGTTTAACGGAGGGTCCATAATTGTTTTATCCCTCGATGCATACGTCGCTTTTTACATCATTAAGAATGCACGTACAATGGCCATCATTGAGTCAGGCATCGGCCATCATTGAATCAGGCATCGGAGTATAATTCGTAATTTCTTAGCACGCGCTGTTCTACACAGTATAGAACACACGCGTATATACAGCATAGAACATGTGCGTACATTAGCTACTTCGAGTATTTGTACAAACTCGAAATAGAAACTCTCCTTGCATGCGAGCATGCACGGTAACGGCCATTTTTGAATCAGGCACTCGCACTTAGTGGACACAGGAAGTCACACACCTGAGTCTTTTTTCTTACCGATTAGGCATAGATCACTCTGAGCATGTGCATACGAGCGCCATGGGTAGTTCAGGCTGCCTCTTTTTGGGACACAGGAAACTAAACACCTAATGATTATTAACAGCACCTGTGAACCGTTTGGTAATAATCAGCGTGATGGGATGCACTATATATAGCGCGACCTCCTCTACCTCATTTCTACATCAGGGAGGATCGGGAGAAGTCGCCTAGGATCCATATGGGAAATTTCCCTTGAAGCAGTAAGGGTGTGAATGAGAGCTGAGTGAATGTATGGTTGTTCAACCACCCGATAGGTAGATGGTGTTGAATGTGTAGGTTTATTTTGCCACAGATCAAAATATTTTTATTTCAATCCTTTATTTCAACTGTGAATTATTTCAAATGTGTTCTATGGTTTCTCAACAGGGTCTGACAACAGGGGTTTCCCTCCCCTCCTCCCATGGGGCAAGTAGCTTTGGTATCTAGGGTAAGAACAGTGAGACTCACGTTCTCACTATTTTATCTGGATTCATGTACACAAATAGAGTGTCACATGTCACATAAGTAGTCACTTATGTTTTACTGGAACAGTGCATGTATTGTGTTCAGTCTTCGACCACTTAGAAGGTTTGGCAGTGTATATATCTCTTTCAAAAAATATTTTCTTTTACAGGCTTGAAATTAGAAGCCATCAAGTTGTGGAGTGTGGCAGTGTTCACGCCCACACAGTGGTTTACCCTTGCCACTAGCTGGTAAGAACGGAGCCCTTCATGTTCTTTTTAGGTCCTGACGAATGCCCTGGACCCAAGTGGGCCATTAAGGCAGAAACATGTTGACCTCTCACATAACGGTTAGGGGACATTAATTCCCCCATATACCGTCACTTGATTTTAATATCATATAGTTACCTTTCACATTAAAAACACGATAAAGATAACTATAATGATTTTTAACCACACTCACTTATTTATGGGCCCCCACTTAGTTTAGAAGTGCATCCCTGTCGTCAGGTGTATGCCCGCCCTCTATCAAACCAAGGTTTTAGAGGGCGAGGACTGGTCAATGATGAAGCATGACACCAGGTGGTGTGTGAGACCAGTCCGTTACATTTTGTGAGATGTCTTCACTCACAAATACATCCCAAACCTCGTAGTGGCCATTCAGTTAGGAGCAGCTTTTTGTGGTTAAACAATTAGCGCTTCCCGCATTGAAGGTGGCATTTCGCCAGCCTCAATGATTTCCTCAAACAGGGACTGTAAGTGCGGGACCAGGAGATCCCTGAACTCTTTGTAAAATGAGACAGTGAGACCGTCCACTCCAGGGGCGCTATTGGATTTCATCCCGGCTAAGGCTGAAGTAATCTCGTCTATTTCTAGTGGGCGCATCAGGTATTCCCTATGTCCATTCAGCAGCCAAGGTAGTTTAATATGAGTGAAGTAGTCTAAGATAGCTCCGTCATCACTCCCACCCTCAGAACTGTATAGTGATGAGTAATATTGCTTAAACCTGTTGGCTATGTCAAGTGGATCAGTTAGGGGCTCCCCCTCCACATCATGAATAACTGTCACATTAGACTTCTCCCTCCGGTTTTTAAGCAGTGAAGCCAGGACCGACCCCGGACGGTCCCCCTCCCCATATACGCGAGCAGTCGCTTATTTGCCCAAGTGCTTTAGTTCAGCGTCTGCTGTAGTGTGGTACTCTTCCACTGTACAACGCAGTTCTTGTGTGGTATGATCGTCCGCCCCTGTCAGTAGATGCTGCTCTAGGGTTGATAGAGTGGCCTCTAAATCCGTGAGACGCCTACGAAGGGTGCGGAGGACTGAAGAGTGCTTAGCCATGGCGATCCCATGGATGTACACCTTAAAGGTGTCTCACACTGTAGTAAAAGAGTCGACCGATCCAATATTAATCTGAAAAAATGACTCAATGGCCTCAGCCAGTTCCACTTTAAAAGCGGGGTCTAGTAAGGAATACGGGGGAAACCGCCAAGTAAAGGGAGGAATAACTTTCTGCGGGGTGTCCATGTCAAACTGTAATGGGGCGTGGTTCGAGAGCGTGCGAGGTAGAACCACACAGTCACAGATCAGTTTAAACAGATCTCTTGAGATAAACAGGTAGTCAATTCTAGTGTGGAGGTTATAATATGCTGAATAGTGTGTGAAGCCACCCGGGCCCTGTGAGCGTGTGCGCCACACATCACATAAATCTAGTTGAGTGGCAGCCGTCATAATGGACCTAGCGGTGGCAGTCAGACGTCTAGGCGGGCCTCCTGACCTGTCTAAATTGGGATCTAATACACAGTTAAAATCACCCCCCCAGAGAAGGGAACGCGTGTCGTAGCGACTCATTCTATCTAATAAGTTTACAAAGAAGGAGGGGTTATCGAAGTTGGGGCCATAAGTGTTAACTATAACCAGTCCAAACCCTCTCCCACTACATCGCGAAACAGCGAAGCGTCCCTCGGGGTTGGTCTCCAGTGCTTCCAAGTGAAAGTCCGATCTGGGATTCACCCACGTTAGTACTCCCCGGGCATGAGATGTGAACCCCGCAGCGTGTATGTTACCCTGCAATCCCCTGTGTTGCAATCGTGCACTATGTAGAGGCAAGAGTGTCTCCTGCAGAAGAGCAATGTCGACACCACGCCTAGTGAGAGAAGCCAGAACTTTCCACAATTTCCTATGGTCATTGAGGCCCCGGACATTCCAAGTTAAAAATGTTATCTTACGAGTCTGAGAGTGCATCTAGGAAGTTAGTAAAGATTGAGGTGCGTAGCGCAGAGCTGCCACTGCGTGACCATGTGTGACTTCGTGTCCAAGCACCAAGTTGCGTTGTATCAAGTCAGCCATTTCAACATATTTTGAAATAAGGGACTTTGGTCTCTGTGTCTCCCCCTCCCCCCCCCCACGGCATGCCATCCCCAACAGTGCACGCACGAAGAAACTCCCCCCCCACCCCCGACAACATTAGAAAGATGAAATTTCTAGGTTCCCGTGCCATGGCGGAATACCTCAGAACATATCCCGTTTAACATCTAAATATTCATCAAAAAGAATAATAAACAACAAAGCACTAATCAAATCAGTTCCCAAAAAGCATGCTACGCACGTAGGCGGATGTTGCCAGCCCGGTCGGTTAACTAAACCTAACTAGACTACAAACCCCCGCTACCGTCTGCCATCTTGCAAAATCGGTGCATCATGAAATAGTACAACTGTGCCCCCCCTGCCCGGTACATTTCTATCCTAAAAAAGTATCACCTTATGCGCTACGCGCCTGAGCTTTCCGTGTATATTTCCGGAGCCTAATACTCCGTTCATTAGTAACTAGTAACCCACAGCAACTACTTGACAACTGCCACTACTGTATCTCCAGACACAGTCGCTTGGCCCTCCCAACCACCCACTCCAGCAACCATCTTATCTGTGAAGCAAGCAGCGCAGCCATTAGTCCTGGTCGTCCAGGCTGCCTCCAGCTGCACCGTCCGAGGAGGCCTGCGCAGAGCCCCGCTGCTTTTCTTTGGACCACTCCTTCAAGGCCTTCTGCAACAGCTTAGGATCCGTGAAAATCCGCGATTTGCCCTGACAATTAACACGGAGTCTCGCCGGGTACAACATGGCATAGTCCAAATTTTGGTCCCGCAGCTGGTGCTTCAGCGGAGCAATTTGCCATCGGGCCACCTGCACCCGAATCGTGAAATCCGGATATAAGGAGATACCAGAGCCCTCGTACTGCAAAGACTGTTTCTCCCGTGCTACTCTTAACGCTGCATCCCTGTCCCTGTAATTCAACAGTTTTGCAATGATGGGCCTCGGAGGCGCCCCAGGGGCAGGGCGCGGGCCCAGCGAGAGTTGCGCTCTCTCCACCACAAACATGGGGGAGAACGCTTCGCTCCCCAACAGCGTCACCAAGAGTTTTTCCACGAAGAGCTCCATGTTCCCGATCTGAGCTGTCTCCGGCAGGCCCGTGATGCGGATATTGTTACAATGGGACTTCGCTTCTAGGTCCTCGGCCTTGTCTTGCAGGACTTGTAGCACCTTGCCCATTTGTTTATGCTCCGAGTCCAGTTCTGTCTGGGCCTCCTCCACCTCTGTGACCCTACGTTCGGCCATATCCAGCACCTGTTTATCCATTCGTTCAGACATTCTGTCCATAAGATATGACAGGGAGTCCAATTTATTGCCAAGGGCCGATAGACTGTTCTGCAAACTTTTTTCCATGGCCTCTAGCAAGCCGCGAATACCTCCTTCTGCCATTTCCTGCGACGTTTCCTGCGCGTTGTCTCCCTCTTCAGGGGTGTCCTCCCTCACTCTGGATTTGCGCTGCTCAAAGTTGAGTTTGGGCTGCGACTTATCCACTCTCCCCATTGTGGCTGGGCTGTTGATGGCTACGGCAAACTTGCGTACTCCGTCGAGTTTGCAGAGCACGTTTGATCAGGTAAGAGGCGTTATGGACTCTCCTTCGTGCCTGATAACCCCAGTAGACAATGCGCCAGCTGGGAGTCGTTAAGGTAGGGGCATGTGGCGGACTAGCACCGCCGCTGAGCGCACATACCCTCGCTGCGTACCAGCAGCGTCAGCAGGCCAATGAAGCTTCCCATCCCCCCCGCGGTCATAGTAGGAGCAGGCCACACTGTGAAGCGTTAATTCTGTGGGTTTTGATGGGAGCTAGGTAGCCGCGCCTCCGCAGGCAGGGCTCCTGGGCCAGGGCCCCTTGGCACGAAAAGCAGCGGATCCCCCCTCACCTGGTCTCTGCCTGGACTTGTGAAGTGAGTCAAATACTCTCGCAGCTCACCTCAACTTCTCACCGATTGTAAATTATGCCTTCATCTCAGGTCTGTCCAGTGATCCAGGCCGCCAGGTTGAGCACTGCAAATTCGTGCGGAAGCAGTTGTAAGTGGATGCGCTGTCCGCGCTGGTGGTTAGGAGAGGGCAACACCGCTAGGCACCACCGCAGGGCTGACTGTGGCACAGCAATGTGGCGCGAGAATCCCTGTTTATTTCTCTGGCAGGGCTCCCAAAATGGCCGCGATCGGCCGCGTTGCGCCTCCTCAGACCTCCTCAGCACTACCACACGGCCCACAGCCCGGGGGGGCCGCGCGATCAGCTAGTCAATGCCGCACACCCCGCGTGACCCGGGAGACAACCAATGTCAGCAGTGGACCCCCAGCGCCAGCACAGGGTCCGCAGCCTCGCAGCTCGCAGTGTTCAGAACTGGGGCAGCTGCTCCGTCAGCAGGCACCTCGAGCCTCAAGTTGACCGCAACTCTCGGCAGCCCACCACGTCCCGCGGTGTCTCTCAAGTCAGGTAATGGCTACTCTGCCGATACCGGGATCACCAATGGCCCAGGAGAATATTTTCGCCAGTCACTCATGCGGGTGTCACTGCCGCTCGCTCCTGATCCACCGACTCCACACTACGGCAGCCCGGGGATCGCGGCCTAGGGCAAAGACACTGCGCCCGCCTCCAGCCGCGGCACACGTCGGCAGTCGGGAGGGGACCAACGCAGCTCACTTCGTTCACGGCTCACTCCGGGACAGGGGGCAGGTCAATTCAGGTCAAATAGCCAGCACAACTGCCGGATAAATGGAGGATAATTGGACGGCACCACGGAGCTATTGGACTAAGCGGCCATCTTCAGCTCAGGCAAGCTCTGCCCCCCCAATGAGGTACCATTTTTATCAGAAGATATGTGGGAGCAAAGACTAGTACTAGTAGAACATTTGCTATAACCAATTGGATTATGCTGCATTTGTGCCTTCAAAATGTAAGCCAGTGTGTAAGAAAGAAGACATTTTGAAAAATAACCTCTAAATCCAATGCTAGTACAGGTACCCGCAAATTCAGAGAGATGTACAAATAACCACTGCTTCTAAACTCCATGTCTTGTGCCTATTTCAGAAATACATACGTTTCCTTGATACCCATTTTTCCTCTACATATTTTACCATCACAACATTGGACTATACTCAGTAGAAACTGAAAAATCATTGTACTGTGCACCTCAGTTGTTGGCTCTGGGTAACTAGGGTTCTTAAAGAACATACAAATCCTATATATTCCTGCAACCAGAAGGGTCTAACGGAGACAATGGTATATTGATTTTGCAGATCGGCCATTATGACAAAAAGTTACAGATAAAAACGTTGTCACAAATGGACGTTTTTTCCTACTCATTTTTAATATTTCTTTATTCCGACAGTTAGTTTCTTTGGGTAACCCTTGAGTGATCCACACATATGACCCCTTGCTGAATTCAGAATTTCGTCTACTTTTTAGAAATTTAGAGCTGTCTTGGATTACCCATGTCTTTCACACTCGTTTCCACCACAAACTGGAAGTTGATTGAGAGCACAAAAAATAGGAAAGATAGGCTACCTCTTTGAAAAATGTCAGAACTGTGGTAAAAAAATCGTTTTTTTTATTCAGCTCTGCATGTTCCGGATAGCTAGGAAGAAGGTGACTTTAGTACAGCAAACCATTTGTTGATGCCATTTTTAGGAAAGAAACCCAGACACTTTTATCCAGAGCACTTTTCTCCTATTTTCGCAAAAAACTCCAAATGTAGCTATGTTTTGCCTATTTTATTGATCTCCTCCAGGGGCAACGACAACCCCTAGCTACTTTTAGAATCCATAGGATGTTGGGAAAAAAGGACAACATTTCTTTTTTTTGGGGGGGGGGGCAAGTAGTTACGGGGTCAACTACAAATTTTGAATGGGCAGAAATTGCGTGCTTCTGCTGAAAAAGAGTGCTTGTATTGTACGTTTGCCTTGCAGGAAAGCTTATGTTCAACACAGCAGGACTGAGTTGCTTATGGTGACAACCCATTGATCAATGCTATAGGCCTGTTCTAATAATAATGCAAGGTTACGACAAAGGTAGTATGCTGACATATTTATTGTGAAAGGCATATTTTAAAGCCAAAATGTGTTTAAGGGAGGATTGCCATTACACTGTTTTAAAGCTTCCTACAGGTATTTTGTTACAGAGAAACTCACAGATTAGCAAAGTAGGCAAGGTTTTTGGTGTTGGTTGCCCAGTGACATATACTCAGAGTAAAAGATTTGCACTTTGAGAACTCGTTATGCCATTTCACGCAGAGTTGCAGATTGTTTTCCAAATGTAATTTGGTACATATTTGTAATTTCATGGCAACGGAAAGAGAGGCTTTGGTTCCAACCAAATTTTGATTCACTCTGGGACAGATTTTGATTGAACAGAAATTGTGTGCTTCTGCTGAAAGAGCACTTTGTACTGCACTTTTAGCATTCTAGAAAAGCTTATGATCAATAGGACACTTTTAGGTGTAAGAGTGTGTTCATGTAAAATATTTTTGGGATTAATTCTGTTGTGTGGCAAGGAACAAAATTACAAGCTGATCGTTCTCCAGTACACGCCTTGCCACCGTGACTACCTCCAGGTGAATTATGGACTAAAATGATTATATAACCACCTGTGATGTACATTAAATTAGTGAGGGGCAAGGAATGGATGGACGTTTTATAACCTTGCACATGATGGTTGTTTGTAATAAATGATTTTTGCCTCAGAGACTCTTGTGGTTCAAGGGTGAATGTAAATATATGTTTATGTCCGACACGTTGTATTAGAAAAAGGAAAGAATTGTAGAGATGTATATATATTGGTGCAATTACTAATCATGTTGAGTAGTTTTATTTGATTTGATCATATTTCCAACGTGAATATATACCTCTATTGTGAAAAATTACCCCTGGCTTATAACTCATCCCCACTATTTACCTTTATTTTCTCGTTATGATCAGTATAGCAGAAGTAGGATATGGTCACAAGCCAGCGATCAAGGCTATAGGCCTGATCTGTTTATTTTGAAAAGTTACAAAAAAGACACTAGGCCTCACTTTTTATTGTGAGAAGCATATGTTAAAGCCAATAGGCGTTCAGCTTCTATATTGTTAGTACACTGAATTAAAGCCGAGTCGGCGATGCGACGAGCACAAGGTAAGTGGTTTTAATTATTTTTTTATTTTATATTCCATATCCTGTCGTATGTCACATTCACCCTCCCCCCCCCCGCCCCTGCCCGACCGCGCTTACCTGAACGGACCGCCACTGATTAAAGCCTGTTGATAGGCACTGTGTTACATGGATTCTCCTAGATTACCTTAATGGTCAAGGGGTCTTGTGTCGGTTCCACTCTGACAAAACCCTAGGGGTAGAAGATTTGCACAATGAGAATCCTTATTAGGCCCCTAAGGAGGAGTTTTATATTGTCTATCAATCTCTAATTGTGTACATATTTGTACTTTTATGACTATACACTTTTTGGATACGTTGTAGGAAAGTCTGTGCTCAGTATAGTATGTCTGAACTCATTATGGATTTGAACCAATGCTAAAGGGTGTAGGGCTGATTGGTTGCTTAACAAATATTATTTCAGATGCCGTTGGTCCAGTCTTTTTATTATGCAAAAATACAACAAAGGCAGTAGACGTGACTTATATATTATGAAAGACATTTGTTAAAGCCAATAGGACTTTAAGGGTGGTTTGATGTTGCCTGTAGGCAGGAGCCTTGAATCTCACAGATTACTGTAGTAAGCAAGGGTTCTGGTGTTTGTTACTTCTTTAGTAAACCCTGTGGGTAGATGATTTGCATTTTGATACTCCTCGTTAGAGCCCCTTTGGAGGACCGGGAATGTGTAGTTGCCCACCAGGCGCTTGTAATTTAAAAAAATGTAAGCTATCTGTTCTAGCGTCATTCTGTTTCTCCCCATGTCAACATACGGCCTGGGGCAGTAGGCTACCTCATTAATGACATTGGTGCTATTGCCCTGTGAGGAACAGCATTTTACCTCATCGCATACAAATTTGCTTGAAAATGAATGCGCTTCAGTTTCTGGTCTTGTGGCCAGTACTAAAGATTTTCATTTTTTATTTTACAGTTCCTTTTTATTTATTTCCTTCTGTGTTTTTAGATCATCCTGCGGCTCCCATAGAGACTTACCAGGCCTCTCGCTTGCTACTCCTTTAATCTGCAATTTAATGAATGCATCCTGTGCAGCCACTATTTCTAAACTGGATGACCATCTTGGATTGTCATTGAACGGAGCTTATCATTGATTTATCCTTCGAAGATAGTCATCATGTTTAGGAGCCTTATGTTGGAGGAACACTGCAGTGATACATTGTGCACTTGAGCACTTGAAGATAGTTGCCCGGTGCGATGTTTAGTGAGAGGCCATAGGATGGTATTGATGGAGCAGGGTAAATGTAAAAATTTTAACCTCCTAATATTTTCGTACATTATTAATAAACATGTTCGTTTAAGTAAATAACCAACAATGTATGTTAAGGGTTAATGGTAACACGCAATTCAGTGTGCAAATTAAATGACTTATAATTGTTCACGTATCTAACATAACATAATATTTGCGTACTAATTAAATAATAAATACATGATTTGTGCTTTTAAATAAAACGTGTGGTTGCAAAATAAAGCGATGGTAAGTAAGGGACAGCTTTATATGTTGCTTCTGCTAGGTAATACCTAATTGGGGTACGTAGAAAGACGGGAGGGAAACGAAAGGGTTTATATTTCTCTGTTTTTATAACATTTTGTTTATCTTTGAAAATAGTGCGCTTAGGCCTGCCGAGCAGCAATATAAAATGGCCGCGAGTTACTAGAGTGCGCATGAGCGGATGAGACCATGTGATAGAGGAGAGAGGCTGTGGAAAAGGGATGATCACGTGCTGATGCCGAGAGGCTAAGATGAAAGTATGGTCAAGGCTGCTGTGACCCTTCTGAGCAGATGTGTGCCAAGATGATCAGCAAGAAGCGTGAGAAGCCTGGCTGAATCAATAGACGGAACTGTATTATACAAAATGTAACAGAAAAAGATACAATTTGGACTGATCGAAACGGATGAGCAAGTGCATGAACTGTGGGAAACGATGCTTGCATGGACATTCCACACGGAACTGGTTAAGACCAGGAAGTTTGATTAAAATGTATATGGACCTGAGTTTCTGACCAATGAGAATGAATCGCGCCATGTAAGAAGAAACATTTTATGCTGTAAGCTAGAATTAGGGTATAAGAAGACCTACTCTTGGTGGGAGGGGTTAGAATGCTGCAGGATGCTGCGGGAGATGCTGTGGGAGTTAGATGCTGTAGATGGGAGAAGTTGCGGTTGCTGATGCTGACGAGCTGATGCTGCTGCTGTTATTTTCCTTTTCCAGTTGAGTATAAAGATGCTGCTTTAGGAGAACTTTTAATTGATAGATTTATTAGAATTATTAGGCTTTCCCCAGAGAGAATAGATAGATTGACCTATAGAGTTCTTATTATGATAACCTCATTTTTCCGTCTAATAAAAGTGCCTTGCAATTTCAAACTATTCTTATATTGATGATAAATGCAATGATCTGAATAATAAGCTTAATCTCAATTTTCCTGCATTCAAAACTTTATATAAACTTTATTATTCTTTAAACAAATGACTCAGTGATTTTCTTTAGCTTAATGATTAATAATGAAATGGTAAAAGAGTTCATTGTGATTGAGCTGGTCTTAATCACCATCAACTGATTCCTACTAGTTGGTTCATCGACCAATGAGCGGAATACCTTAAAAGCAAATAAGAAATATTATGTCATTATAAAAGAGGTATCCCGTCTCCTTCCAGCGAATCGTTTTTTCTCCTAGGTTCATGACGGAGGAAATCCAGGGAACAAATGAGTAAGTGAATGTATATGCGGTGTTATGGGCCCCACCGTCATATGGATATAGTGTGTGTGTTAGAGAAATAATTGCACCTGGATGACCAAAGCATAATAGGAGAATTATTTTTATTGTTAGCGCTGGATCAGATTTCTTGGTAGCAGAGTTATGGTTACTATAGATTAGTTTGGTGATTATTGATTTTTGATTATAGATTATTGATAAGTTTATGTCTAACACTTTTTGTTGTGTCGCGTTATGTTATATGTAAGTTTTCACGCTTCCGGGAAGTAGGAAGTGGAGCACGTGTGGCAAGAGAAGTCACATGGAATTTTACTCTGTCTGAGTTCATTTTTGGTAATAACACAGGTTGTGTTATATTAGGGACATTTTGCGTATAAAAGGTGTGTAAGTGAAATAGTGATCGGTTTTCTTGTGAAACTCTGGCCTTAATTCTCAGGAGCAGTATAGTCTCCACATGTGTTTTATCCCCAGAGAAACGGGTTTACTGATTGCTTGAAAGAAGGGTAAGGTAGAGGGAAGTGCTACTTTATCGGCGAAACTGAAAATTCTGTGGTAGGGTAGAGGTAAACGCTGCCTACTGGAAAATACAGAATTCTTGTGTGAATGGTCAAAGCTATCTTTTTGGTTTAGCGAATCAGACAATGGAAATGTGGATAAAATGTTGTATCTAACAAGAATTGTTGAAAAAGAAATTGCCGATAATTTTTGTAAAGGAGGGGTCAAGAGTAAAAGTGACGTAGATAAGAGTCGCGCTGGGATTGGACAGTGCGATAGTCACATGAGAACAGGAGCAGGACTGACGTAGACAAAAGCCGCGCTGGGATTGGACAGTGCGCCGTAGACAGAAATCGCTGTGATTGGAGTGTTGGTGTGAGTCGCGCTAGTATTGGTTGAAATAACGCATAGGGAACAGTGTTGAATTGCGGATTTTTAAGGAGAAAAAGGTTGTGAATCATGTCGTACTATGAGTATGGAAAAGAGAAAACGTCTTGGATGTCGAAAGTTAAGAACTTCTTTAAGAAGGACAAAAAGGTAGTGACTAGAGAGGGACAAATAATTCCTCCGCCGAAATCACCAGCTTCACATATGATGCTGAAATATGGATATCATACATACATATGGTTAGAAAATTGGACAAAGTACACAAAGAACGATGGAGCATTGGCTTTCCCTGAGAATGGTTCATTTAATGTAGCTGTACTACGGAACTTGAGAGAAAAAATGGTAATGTTAGAACCTAGACCTAGACCGACACAGTTTGAAGCTTTAACGGAATGGGAAGATGAGATGTATGAGCGAGAGAGATCCAGAGGACTAAAGAATCATGGAAGGTTGTGGGGAATAAATCATGAGGACAGAGTAAAGCGTTGGAGATATGCTAACATGGCAGGAGGTTTGTTTCCGGCTTTTGCGGTTGAGGAAGAAGCAAAGAGAAAGTGTACCGAGAAAAAGAAACATGTAGTGGTAGAAAAGTATGTGTATGGTGGTAGTGAAACAGATGACGAATTGCTGGAAGATATTTTAAACAGAAATCCACCTCCATACCAACAGACTTCTGCGGTGGTGACACCTAATGCACCGCCAATGGAAACTGGGAGGAATAAAAAACCCGAACGAAGAAATGAAATAAACAGGTCACAAGAAACATTTAAAACTTCACAAAATGAAGAGACAGAAAGTGACAATGCAATTGAATTAGCAAAAACGACAAAAGAATTGACTGAGAAAATAAGAGAATTGACAAAGAATATGGAAGCTGTAACTGTACCAGTAACGATAGGTCCAGTAATGCCAATTTTTGAGAATCAGAAAATTAATGAACATTCTTTAGTGATTCCCATGAATTCACATTTGCAAAGAAAAAGAGAAGGGATAGAACTGAATAATGAAGGTGCACACAATTTGGCTAGTACGTGTAGACCAAGTCCACCTACAAATTTAACGATAAATGAGAGTGAGATTAGGAGAATGCCTATGGTGACAGAGTCCGCATCAGGAACACCAGAAAGAAGCAGTGATTGGATAGAATTAAATAGTACGCCTGTAGGTCTGACTCCAGAAGAGTTAAATGAATGGATGAAAGTGCTAAAAGCAAAAGAACCAGAAGAAAAACCATTAGATGTAATTAGGTTAAAAATAGACATGGAAGAGTTGATTTTGGGAACAATTGGAACAGAAAAACTAAAAAATTATCAGGATGATGAGATTATGTTTTTGTGCAAGAGTCTTACTTGGAGAGCTAGAAATTTACATGACAAATTGGAAGAGATTGCAAGTGAACTAGGAGTAGAATTTGTGAAAGTAAGGACGTTGCAGAAACCGTACAGAGTAGATTTTTGTGAGAAAGACATAGAGAATTTGAACACATCAGGAAGACTGACCCAAATAAAAGAGTTGATTGTTTTATTGAGAAAATGGGGTGATGTGGATAGATGGAGAAATAGATGGACAAAGAGGAATGAGAAAACAACAGATAAAGCATCTTTAGCTTTTGCAGTGACAGATAGGGAACCAGTTGCTAGGGCATACCCAATGAGAGAAACACCAGGTGGTAGTTATGTGCATGTTCCGTGGACCAGACAGGATATACTGTCATTTACAAATGACTTCCCAAAATTAAGAGAGAAACCAGTAGAATGGTACAGACAAGTGGAGAGATTTGTTAAGGTGTCAAAAGTGCTGTGGATAGATCTAGATGGATTGTTTGATATAGTAGTGCCAGCTGATTTGTGGACAGAATGTAAGATTACTATTGATTGGCCAACTGTAGAATATCCAAGGGATGCTAAAACAGGAGCGCCAGGTCCAGAAGTGATGAGGAAGTATGATCAAGTAGTTACCTTTTTGAAGAATAAAATTCCACCAAAAGAAACAGATTGGGTAAAAATAGACAGAACAACGCAGGAAAGCAAAGAATCAGTGCACGCCTACTATGAGAGATTGTTGTTGGTTTTCAAACAGTATAGTGGTTATGAGACACTAAGTGAGAAGGACATGAGTCATTTTGTATATAGGTTTGTGTATGGATTAACACCAGAGATAAGTGAATAGGATTAAGCAGCACTTGATAGGATGGCAGAATAGCACAGTGGATGAAGTTTTGAGATATGCTAAGTATTGCAGTGATGAAATTGAGAGTAAACAGCGTAAATTGAAAGAGAAAGCCATGTGGGCACAGGTGAAAGTTGCAGAGAAGCAAGAAGCTCAATTGAGTAATACTAGTAGTGAAACAGGACAGTTTAAATCCCGACCTAATATAGGTAAAGGAAAAGGACAAATGAGCATAGATGAGGCAAAGAAAAAGTGGCCATGCCACAACTGCGGAAAGCTAGGACATTGGAGAAACAAGTGTAAATTTCCTCCAAAACCTAATGTGGAAAATCAATCATTAAATTCACAGGTGCAGAGTGAGGTAGTTACTCAACAAGGTCAGGTGCCACAACCACCACTTCCCAAGAGTGTTAACCTACAGAAATACAGTGCAGAAACAGGATTCTACGGAGGAGAACAGGTAAAACAGTTGTCGCGTGCAGCTGAAATGTCTCAATATTGGTTACGACAGGATGAGGATGACACGGATGAAAGTTCCTGACGGTGCCTAGGAGAGGGGGAAGAGTGCGTGCTTGGCGCAACTCTAGAGGTAGATCAGTCTGGTCCATTTGTGGATGGAGAAGTGAATGGTGCAAATGTAACATTCCTTGTTGACACTGGAGCTACCCGTTCTACTGTTAGGTCAGTGGAAATTCCAAACCTTCCTCTCTCAGGTGAACATATCCAAGTGGTTGGAGTTTCCAATCAGCAAATTAAAACGCCTCTTACTAGATTAGTAAAGGTAAGAATTGGTCCATTTAGTGAAATGCACCGATTTGTGGTGTGTGATTGTAGTCCCGTGAACCTTTTAGGACGCGATTTATTGTGCAAAATGAACTGCACAATTTATTGTACTCCAGACGGAATTGCATTTCAGACTCCAGATGAGGATGTGCTGTATAAAATGACAATGGTGAATTTAGAACCAGAAGTAAATGGTTTGTTTCCTGTATTTGATGCAGAGAAAATCCCAATTGAGTTGAAAAGGACAGTGAAAGAAGAAGTGTGGGACTTTACAGGAGAAGATGTAGGATTAATGAAAGGAGTAGATCCCGTTAAAATAACAGTAAAAGAAGGAACGAGTTACCCAAATACGCCCCAGTATAAATTGACTCCAGAAATAATTGAAGGAATAACGCCAGTAATAAATAAAATGATTGAACAAGGGATTCTAAAAGAAATTATGAGCAGTCCATGTAATTCGCCAATAATGGGACTGAAAAAGCCAAACGGAACATATAGAATTGTACAGGATTTAAGAAAGGTAAACAAAATTGTTGTGCCTTGTTGCCCAATAGTACCGAACCCTGCTGTGATTCTATACCAGATTCCACGTGAAGCAGAATGGTACACAGTAATTGATTTATGTCATGCATTTTTCTCTATTCCATTGCATCCAGATAGCCAGCCAATATTTGCGTTTAGGTTTGGAGAGCGTATTTTGGCATGGTGCCGAATTCCTCAAGGGTACACAGAAAGTCCCTCAATCTTTAATCAGATCCTAAAGAAATCCTTGGAAGATCTAAGAATGCCAGAAAAGTCAGTAATGGTTCAGTATATTGATGACCTACTGGTGGCATCAAAAACAAAAGAAGCATGTGTCAATGATACAATTGCTTTGCTGAATCATTTAGCAAAAAGAGGACATAAAGTGTCCCCTTCAAAATTGCAGTTTTGTCAACAAGAAGTCCAGTATGTAGGGCATAAAATTGAGAAAGGAGTGCGAAAGGTAACGACAGAAAGAATAAAAATGATTCAAGGAATGAGAGCTCCAATGACACAAAGAGAGGTAAGAATGTTTTTGGGAATGGTTGGATATTGTCGACAATGGATAAGCGGTTTTTCACTGATTGCAAAACCATTGCAGAAACTGACAAAGAAGGATGTTAAAGATCCTTTTGAAATGAATGATGAAGAAATGAAAGCATTCAGAGAGTTGAAAAAGAAATTGTGTGAGGCTCCAGCATTAGTAATGCCTGACTATGAGAAAGATTTTGAGCTGTATTGTAGTGAAAGAGATGGATGTGCGTTTTCAGTTTTGGTGCAGAGACATGGAACTATGAAAAGACCAATTGCATATTTTTCAGCTGTTTTAGACCCTGTAGCAAAAGCATTGCCTGGATGTTTGAAAGCAGTTGCTGCTACTTGTGTGAGTTTGGAACAGAGTGAAGGCATAGTGATGGGGTATCCATTGAGAGTGTATGTTCCCCATTCTGTGGAAATTCTTTTGACAAGAACGAAAACCCAATACATGACACTTAGTCGGCTGACTAGGTATGAAAAGGTAATTTTGAGTGCAGATAATGTGACCATTGACAGATGTATGAATGTGAATCCTTCAACATCATTGCCAGATGAAGAGAATGTGATTGAAATGGATGAAGTAGATCACGATTGTCTGAATGTGCTCGAATACTGTACAAAACCAAGAGCTGACATCCGAGATGAGCCTTTGAAAGAATCAGATTATATTCTGTTTGTGGATGGCTCATGTTTGAGAACGAGTGATGGAGTTCTAAGTGCAGCATATGCAGTTTGCACAGTAGCAACTGTATTGGAAGCATCTTGTCTGAAAGGTATATGGTCTGCCCAAGTTGCAGAATTAGTAGCTCTAATTCAAGCATGTAAGTTGGGAAGAAATGTACGGGTTACGATTGTGACAGATAGCCAGTACGGCTTTGGGGTCGTGCATGATTTTGGTCAGATTTGGTCACAAAGGGGTTTCTTGACGTCTGCAGGAACGCCCATCAGAAATGGAAATTTTGTGAAAAAGTTGCTTGAGGCGATACAGCTGCCTAAACAGATCGCTGTTGTGAAGTGCAATGCACATAAAAATGGGGAAGACTACATTACTGTTGGCAATAAATATGCTGATGAAATGGCACAGTACTGTGCAAAGAATGTGGTTTCTTTGAATAAATGTCGCGAAAGAGAGCATATTTCTTGTCCTTTGCTTTTTACTAACTCTATTGAAACATGGGATGAGGTGAGACAGTTACAAGAAGCTGCAGAGGATGAAGAAAAAGATACTTGGCTAAAAGCAGGATGTAGAAAACATGAAGAAACTGATGTATGGGTTTACAGGGATGAGAGACCAGTTATGCCTGATAGCATGATTTCTGACATGGCACGGATGTACCATGGGCAAGCCCATATTGGGAGAGATTCAATGATCAGACTTTTCAGACAAACATGGTACAATCCAAAATTCAGAGCCATAGCTGAGAGTCTTTGTCAGAGATGTCTAATTTGTCAGCAGTTAAATCCAGGAAGAAAGACAGTAGTGAGTCTAGGAAGAATAGGACGAGAAGGGGGTCCTTTCACTAGAATGCAAATGGATTTTATTGAAATGCCACCTTGCAGCAGATTGAGGTATGTTCTAGTGGTCGTCTGTTTGTTTTCCCATTGGGTGGAGGCATATCCAACAAGAAGGAATGATAGTATCACGGTAGCAAAACTTTTGCTGCGAGAATTCATTCCGAGGTATGGTTTTCCAGTCACGATTGAAACAGATAGAGGAACACATTTCCAAAATGAATTAGTTAAACTGATTTGTGAAGTACTTAGTATTAAACAGAAACTGCATTGTGCATACAGACCAGAGGCTTCTGGAATAGTAGAGCAAGTGAATGGAACGATCAAGAACAGGTTAGGAAAAATGTGTCAAGCTACAGGACTCAAATGGCCAGATGCTTTGCCATTAGTTCTGATGACAATCAGAAGTATTCCGGAAAGGAAAACTGGACTCAGTCCACATGAAATAATCATGGGACGAGCAATGAGACAAGCACAAGTACCTGTCAACAAGCTACTGACTATAACTGATGATCTAGTGCTGGATTATTGCAAAGGATTGGCTGATGTGGTGCGTTCTGTGTTTCATCAGGTTGGACCGGATGCGACCACTCTTGAAAGAAAACCAGCTCACGACTTGAATCCAGGAGATTGGGTTCGAATAAAAGTCCACCGGAGAAGAAACTGTTTGGTTCCTCGCTGGGACGAACCACAACAAGTGATCCTAGTGACGACCACCGCAGTCAAGTGTGCAGGAGTGAAACATTGGGTACATGCAATCCACACCATCAGAGTTCCAGAACATAAAGATCGACATGTGAGTCGGCATCTGGAAATATCAGATAACAGTTCAGCATCAGAAAGAGAAGAGGAGACAAACAGGGTGCCAGAACCTGAAGATCGACCTGTAAGTCGACATCTGGAAGACCCAACTACAAGTGCAACGATAGAAGAAGAGGAAATAGAAGAAATAGCTGAAGTTCCAGAATTTGAAGATCGATCTGTAAGTCGACATCTGGAAATATCTGACACCAGTTCAGAATCTGATACAGAACATTCGGATTGTGATGAAATTCTAAAAAGAAAGTGGAATTTTGAAAGCATAAGAGAAGAAACTGAGCCAGAAGATAGTGACAGTGAGCAACCAAGTACAAGTTGTGGTAAAAATCCTTCGAAGATAATATTAATAGATGAAGAAGGGAGAGTTTCAAACCAAAAGTTAGAAAAATCGGAAAAACCCCGAGGAGCAGTAGGGACAGATAGTCAAACACAAGAACAGGGAATTTTAGAAGCAGATAGAGAGACTGACACAAATTCGGAAGAACCTCGAGGAGGGACAGAAATAGGTGAACGAAGGAAGATAAGAAAAGAACAACAAGTAGAAGAAAATGAAATTATAAGTTTCAAAATAAGAGGAAATAACGAAAGAATTGAAACAGAGTCTGAAGAAAGTGGAGAAGAAAGAAATGAAAAACTAGAGACAAGAAAAAGAAATTGGAAAACAGAAAGAGAGGAAAAAGGAAGTGAAGCAAAAAGGCCAAGAAAAGGAGACAATTGGCCCAACGAAGTAAGAAAATTAAGATACAGAATCATAAGGTTGGATGGGAAAAGTGCTGAACAAGTGAATGAAATAACAAGTCAAAAAGAGCAAGAAAAACAAGGTGGAAAACACTTGCAGAAAACGAAAAGAATAAAGAAAGTAAGTCAAAAGTATAGATCGCCTGAATGGTTGTATCGTGCTTTGACTAGTCACAAAGAAGAAAAGAACACTCACGAAAACCCAGAACAAAGAAACCTGATGGGAGAAAGTGAAGTGCAACAAACCTGAAGAAACAAACCTGAAGAAGTTTAGATAGTTTTACCGGATTTGACAAAACACTGAACTGACGAATTTACCGGATGTGACAAAGAAAGAATTCTAAGAAGGAATTAAAAGAAAGTACCGAGCAAAGACAAAACATTGGAAGAACAGAGTGGCAAGCAAGTCATTTCTGAGGTGTAGTGACACAATTTTCTAGAAAACAAATAAATAAGGTTAGAAGACAAAATGGAGAATACTAGAGATAGAAAATATAGATGTGAGTTTTTAAGTAGATGGTGCAAAATGTGCTGTTTTTGTTCAGGATTATTAATAACAGTATGGGTGGTTTTAGCAATCACTATTCCAATTAGTTTAGCTGTAGTGGAAATGTCTAATAACACTGAGAAAGAAAAAGGAGCTAACACTCAAGAGCCAGTTATTTTAAAGAGTAGTGCAGAATTACATAAAGACAAATCAATAACAGATTTTTCAAAGAATGTTTTTACTAAATTACTGTATGAGTATGTAGAAACAATGGATGTAAGAGATTGCTATGTTTGTATGCAGTTGCCTGCATCTGTAGCAGAGGGTGTGACTTATCATCACCTCCCTTTGACGTATGGAATAACATGTAGTGTTTTAGCAAGTTTATTTTATAAAACAGGTAGATTAGAATATTATTACACTGACATAAATAAAATTTTTGCAAAGGTTTCTGTAGTTCCCGAGCTTAACAAAATAAAAGAGGGAAAGACGTTTGGTGAATATTTCTTAGAAGATAAGATTTTAACATTAGATAGTATAATTAGGTACAACCTTACCTGTGAGTTAAAGAAGGAAGAAAAGGTATTTTTAGAAATGGTTGAAGAGAGAAGAGTAAAATTTCAAAGAAAAGTGATAGAAGAGACAAAAACACCTCTTTGGGCGTTTGAGGAAGACAATCATGACAAGAAAAAGACAAATGCAGCTATGACTCTGGATTGGCCCCAACAGGGAAGGTTGTGCATTAGAAGAAATAAGACAAGATATGACAATTATTTTGTGGGTTCCAGCAATTGCCATGACAATTACCAAATTCTAGGTGGATGGGGATTCAAAGGGGGAAAAGATCCAATATTTCCAGGGATTTATTATGTTTGCGGGAATAGGGCTTATTATAGGTTGCCGGACCATTGGTATGGGTCATGTTACTTAGGCCTGGTCTTTCCCAAAAATTTTCATGTGGATAGAAAAGAAAAAGGAACACACAAAATGATAAATACCTTTACACGTAGAAAAAGGGAAAGTTTTTCAGAAATAGTAGGTGATATTTTTGGTGCATTGATACCAGCAGTGGGAATATCTTTGAATGCATTTAGAATTCGGAAATTATCCACAGTGGTAGATCGTTTATCTACAGATACTGCTGGAGGGTTCTTGATGGTAAATACCGAGATGGTTGCCATGAGAGCTATGGTGATGCAAAATCGTCTTGCCCTTGACATTCTTTTGGCAAAAGAGGGCGGAGTCTGTGGAATGCTGAAAGTCCAACATTGTTGCACTTACATTCCAGATAAGAGCGAAAATATACAGAAGTGTATAACAAATATTACAAATTTGCACAAAGAACTTGTTCCACTGGAGGTTGAAAGTGTTTGGGGAAAACTTGGTAAAGGGTTTTCTTCTGTAACAAATTGGTTAACAAGAATGAGTGGATTAATAATAGGGAAAGTTATAATAATAGCAACCGTGATAATAATAATAATATTAGTACTGAAGCTTGCAATAACTTGTATAAAGAGAAGAAGAAGGCAGAATAAGATAGAAAAAGAAAACATGATAAACAAGGAAAGAGAGAGAGAAATGGGTGAAATAGAGTTAGAAGAAATAAAAGAGAACATGTACAAGAAAACGAAGAAACAAGTTGAAAGAGACACAGTTGTGTAAACTAACAAAAGCAAACGGATAAAAGATATATGCTGTCTGAGAAAATTGTATAACTTGGGTTTTTTGTGGTGATATTAAAAAATCACCAAAGGGGGAGTTGATGGAGCAGGGTAAATGTAAAAATTTTAACCTCCTAATATTTTCGTACAATATTAATAAACATGTTCGTTTAAGTAAATAACCAACAATGTATGTTAAGGGTTAATGGTAACACGCAATTCAGTGTGCAAATTAATTGACTTATAATTGTTCACGTATCTAACATAACATAATATTTGCGTACTAATTAAATAATAAATGCATGATTTGTGCTTTTAAATAAAACGTGTGGTTGCAAAATAAAGCGATGGTAAGTAAGGGACAGCTTTATATGTTGCTTCTGCTAGGTAATACCTAATTGGGGTACGTAGAAAGACGGGAGGGAAACGAAAGGGTTTATATTTCTCTGTTTTTATAACATTTTGTTTATCTTTGAAAATAGTGCGCTTAGGCCTGCCGAGCAGCAATATAAAATGGCCGTGAGTTACTAGAGTGCGCATGAGCGGATGAGACCATGTGATAGAGGAGAGAGGCTGTGGAAAAGGGATGATCACGTGCTGATGCCGAGAGGCTAAGATGAAAGTATGGTCAAGGCTGCTGTGACCCTTCTGAGCAGATGTGTGCCAAGATGATCAGCAAGAAGCGTGAGAAGCCTGGCTGAATCAATAGACGGAACTGTATTATACAAAATTTAACAGAAAAAGATACAATTTGGACTGATCGAAACGGATGAGCAAGTGCATGAACTGTGGGAAACGATGCTTGCATGGACATTCCACACGGAACTGGTTAAGACCAGGAAGTTTGATTAAAATGTATATGGACCTGAGTTTCTGACCAATGAGAATGAATCACGCCATGTAAGAAGAAACATTTTATGCTGTAAGCTAGAATTAGGGTATAAGAAGACCTACTCTTGGTGGGAGGGGTTAGAATGCTGCGGGATGCTGCGGGAGATGCTGTGGGAGTTAGATGCTGTAGATGGGAGAAGTTGCGGTTGCTGATGCTGACGAGCTGATGCTGCTGCTGTTATTTTCCTTTTCCAGTTGAGTATAAAGATGCTGCTTTAGGAGAACTTTAATTGATAGATTTATTAGAATTATTAGGCTTTCCCCAGAGAGAATAGATAGATTGACCTATAGAGTTCTTATTATGATAACCTCATTTTTCCGTCTAATAAAAGTGCCTTGCAATTTCAAACTATTCTTATATTGATGATAAATGCAATGATCTGAATAATAAGCTTAATCTCAATTTTCCTGCATTCAAAACTTTATATAAACTTTATTATTCTTTAAACAAATGACTCAGTGATTTTCTTTAGCTTAATGATTATTAATGAAATGGTAAAAGAGTTCATTGTGATTGAGCTGGTCTTAATCACCATCAACTGATTCCTACTAGTTGGTCCATCGACCAATGAGCGGAATACCTTAAAAGCAAATAAGAAATATTATGTCATTATAAAAGAGGTATCCCGTCTCCTTCCAGCGAATCGTTTTTTCTCCTAGGTTCATGACGGAGGAAATCCAGGGAACAAATGAGTAAGTGAATGTATATGCGGTGTTATGGGCCCCACCGTCATATGGATATAGTGTGTGTGTTAGAGAAATATTTGCACCTGGATGACCAAAGCATAATAGGAGAATTATTTTTATTGTTAGCGCTGGATCAGTATGGTGCATAGTGTATCAGTGTTTTCTCGCTTTAAGATGGCCAACAAGTTGCTTTTCCAGGGGCGGCTCCTCCATTGGATCGGAGAAGCGTCCTCCCACTTAAATTACTCCCAAAGCCCCAGAGATGAAAAATAAAATGGTAATCCATTACCATTTTATTTTTCATCCCCCGTCCCGTACAGAGCGTCAGGAACAAGGGGCCGCTGCTGAGTGACAGCAGTAGGGAAGGGGTGGGCTGTCTATGTACTGTTTAAAGTGCGCATGTCTTTTTGGCCGGCAGTCTTGCGACGGCCAGCCACACATGCGCCCTTTAAACATCTCTAAGCCCGCTGTCTTAAGACAGCTGGGTTAGAGCAAGTGCAGGCCTCCAGAGCGCTGTAGAGTGCCGAGGGAGGCTGCTCCTTCTAATCAGGGTGCTCCTCTCATAGTATGAGAGAAGCCAGGATTGGTCAAGGGAGTTTCGTGGTGGCTGGGCTGCAGATGAAGAAAGGAGAGGAATACATCCGGTGCGTCTCGGTAAGTGTTTCATTTTATTTATTTATTTTTGCACTTGCGCGCTCCCGCCCTCACCCCCTCGTAGATTTTAGCCACCACTGGTGGCAGCTATGCTGGAACGTTAAAGAATGATATACTATGTACAATGCTATTGCAAACGGCTGCCGGCTTCTATGTCTAATTTTATTTTTGTATTGCAAGCATATACCTGCCACGTTCAGGTGGCATGTTTTTCTATGATTATTCATAGAATTTATCTTGAATACACGTGCTGAGTTTGTGTGTCTGTTTTTTTGCGGAGGGGTAAGTGGATGAATGCAAGAGTAAGTCGGTGAATGGATGGATGTTTCGGTGCAAGGATGGATGACTGACAGCGTGCATGTATGTTGAGTTATCGTTGCATCAGTGGCTGTAGGGGCACCTTCAGTTATACGCCAGAACTATTGCCGTTGCCATTACTCGTTATTCATTTTCTATCACGTTCAGTTTAATATTTTCCATCTTTTGTCAAACAATGGGTTGTTTCTCTGTGGTTATAGTTGAGGTATGCTTTCGTGAAGCAAGCTGGTATATTAAATTGAGCTAGTTTTATAATATATTTTTAAAGAGGCAGTGGACGTGTTAAAACAAAACCCACATTCGGGGACTGTGTGTTCACAAAGAAGAATTCAAACTGGGGGTACAATTTGGGGAAAAGGACATGCAGTTGATAAGGAGTGACTAACACCACTGAGGTGAACATAGGCGATGGGGTGTACCTGTGCAGTTTTAGAAAACTGGACGGTAGAATTAAAGAGTGTATCCTCTACAAGAACGGGTGACACCACAGTCACCATAAGGCTACAACAAAAGCCTGTTTTGCGCGACAAAATTGCAACCTGGCAGAAATACAACAGAATCGTAGTAGAGAATCTTCTACTTAGAACGTCTTGCCTGCTGCATCTAAAAGAAAAAGATTGCATGGTACTCAACTCACAGTACTAGTGTTGCGGATACACATTTCTTGCTGGGTGGGGAGCAGACAAAGAAGCAGGGGAGCACAATAAAGAAGAGCAAAAGTACCCGTTGTAAAAGTAAGCTTAGAGCGCCCCCTGAAGGCTTTCGCCATTCTGTTTTCAAAATAAACTGCTGATAGTGGAGGACATTGGAAAAAATCTACGAGAGTAGGCCACAGTATGTGAACAAGCTGCCGAAAAGACAACACACAGCTTTGGATCAAAATGTGTTATTTCACCGAGTCTTGTACTTGTACTCAAAATGTGTTATTTCACCGAGTCTTGTACTTGTACAGTTTTATATTGCCCTTATGAACGCCGTGCAGCATTGTCTAGGTTTCATTTGAGCCCTGTGTGCGAAGACTTGAACACCCTGAGGAAATGGAAAAAGAAGGAGGAAGAAGAAACTAGGAAAACATTGGCAAAGGGATAACGTATACACAGGACCAATGGAACCATGCGATTCAGCGGTAGTTTTTCCGCATAATTGAGGATTTGCCACATTTGCCATTTAATCAATCCATCAATTGCTGCATTGCGTGCAGATGTTAACAAAACAATTGTTTCTAGCTCGAACGGATCTATCGTTACTAAAAACGTGGCGATATGTGTTTGTGAGTGTTGGAAGATGAGCAGTTTGGTGCCCTTCGGTCCTCCTTTCTTTGTGAAATCGAGGCAGACACTCAACAGACATTCTCAGCATCCAGTTTTTGACAGGAGGACAGGGGTGTGTAAGCTAATTGAGGAATAAGAGCTGGGAGAGTCTGGAAAGACAAAATGGCAATGGGTGGCAAAGGAAGCTACCATATTTAGGGAGGTACAGGGGTAGTCAGCAGGCTTAGGAAAAAAAATATAAATTTGCAGGTTAAGATAAACCAATATAAAGACAGAAGGAAAAGACATTGTAGGAGGAAATTGTGGAAACACACACTGGTATATGTCAAAACAATTCACTCAGAAACCAAAGAGTCATCTTAAATGAGCAGTTTGAAGCACTATTTGGTAAACTGTTGCATAACAAAAAAGTCAACTTTAAGCCAATAAACTATTACTTACCTGGAGGGCATATATGACTCAACTCAAAAGGAAGTTCTGAGCAGAAGCTGGATTTACTCACAAATAGACAAACATAAAGCTCCTGAACATAATGTTGGTTGACTGAATTTCGATTTTGAAATAGCTGAAGCTCATTGTAAGGCACTGGGAGGATCCATAAAGATAGGAAATAAGAATTTCAAGAAATGTGCAACAGGATTTCTGTACCAGGGGAAGAGACCCCATGCCATAATTTAAGGAACTTTTCATTTTGCAGTAATTTACAAGATAACAATTGCTTTATAAGATCAGTCTTTAACTTGTAGAAGCATACAATAAACGAAGGAGATGTAACAATGTATTTAGGGGTCGCAGTGGCAGTAGAGAAGCCCCAGGAACTTAAAAGCTACATGATGGATCTCCCAAGTAAGAACTTATTTAAAGGAAGAGAACATACATATCTGGTTGAGGAAACAAAAAGGGTACTACATATGAAGCAGAACGCTAAAAAGAGACTAGGGGAAATTGATGGAACTTTCTGTATTTCCTCACTAGAGAGACTATACGTTTGCTGCACATCATCACTCAGTTCCCGGTGAAATTGTCATATTGACATTTTGTATGATACTGTTATTAGGCAATGTCAGATGGGACAACACAATTCTAAATTTAAGACTGTTGGAGCACTGCTAACATTAGATGTGCTGCCATGTGAGGATTAAGATAACAATGCTCACATGTTCTTCAAGAACTGTTCTCATTAAAAAAAAAAGAGAGGAAAAAATAACAAAGCCTGTAGGATGGTCACATTCTTCTCACTTTAAGTTATTTTTCTGCTGTCCATTGGATGGGAGCATCCCAAAGAGAGGCGGAAGATAGGTGGGACAGAGAGGTTTTTCCAGTAACATCAGTTGCTATTAATTTTGAACGCATTATTACATAAAATAAAGAATAGACAATGCCAGGTAACTATGATAAAAAGAAATCAAATTGGAGAGTCTAAATATAGTGCCATAAAATGTCTGCTGGAGACTCACCTCCAGACATGATGTCGCAGTTGGTTTAAGATGTTGGCTGTGGTACGCAAGTAGTGAATACAAGAGTATTCAATATTTCAGTATTGACTACAAAGTCTGACTGTTTTATTGGGACAGAAATCTTCCTTGCATGGTGATAGACGTGCACCCCTGCCCTGCTTGCCCCAGCTGTAACGATATCTGGATCCCTGGTGCTGATTTCTTTAGTCATGGGCGAACACGGATCATGCATGTGTGCCGTGACAAAGGCCTTTCTCACGGATTGCAATTTTGTTGAACCAGGAGTAGCACCCAAAGCCCTACCCATAGTAGTGAAAGGCTACTGTCTTTAGTAGAAGTTAAGTAGCACGAGGGCCGTGGTGGCAGCATACCGTATAGTGATCAGTTTGAATGAACAGGCCTTTTTACCTGTGTCACTGGATTGAGGCCTTCAGGCCCATTCATGTAAAGTTTTGCTGCTGTGTGCTTAACTAACCGTATACATGGAAGACTCTGTGTTCCATTTTGGGAGACCAAGGTCTGACTGGAGGAGCATGGGGAGGTAGAGGATTCCCCTCACACAGATTTGTGGATTGCTACATTCCTGAGAATGCAGTGGGACAACGCATCATGAACGTAGAGGCGGGGGGCGTGGCTACACTGGCTAAGATGGCGGACATGTTTTGTTAGAGCTCCGCCATCCATCCCTCCCAATCTTAAATGTATCTGGTCAAAAGCGGAAACGGAGGCTGCGGCATGGCCAGGCAGCTGCAGAGAACACACTCGCCTAAACACGGAGATCGAGCCCCACACTGGGCAGAGCCGAGACGCGGGGCCCCGGAGGAGAAGTCTAGAAGGAACCGGCGAACCAGCAGCTGCACGAGAGGCGAAGCAGGCCACATTGGGAGGCCGAGTTGAGCACACATCAGTGACCCCCCTGCACAGACCCGTTGCAGACAATCAGCCGGTGCGAGCAACTGAGGAGGTGAGGAGTGCTCGGAACCGGGTCTGCGATGGTGATCTAATCCAAGCTACGCGGCAACGCCCTGATGGTCGTGGAGTCCTGGGCCTGACCTGAACGGTGCCGAGTTGCGGAGCCCCGAATTGAGGGAGCAGTGTAGCCCGAAGGATCCATACCATTAAAGCCTGTGGGGGGTCCGCGCCTTGGGGCCTAGCCGTGCTTAAATTAGAGGCCTGCTGGGCTGAACTTGAGGTGAGTGGCAAGCTGCGAGGAGCGGCTGCGGAGGGGAGGAGGAGTGCTACCGACCGAAGCAATCATCTCCTTCTGCTTGCTTTGTTCGCCCTAAGTTGGCAGGGTATGCCCAGACGTGGGTCCCTTGCTCACTTTGCCACTGGATTCAAGCTAGCCTGGCTGATATGGGGTGTTACCCTGAAACCGGTCCCAGGATGCTTGTTTCCGGTCCAGAGAAGACCTGGCTTGGCAGTTCAGGCTGGACTGTTCCAATGAGGCACAGGGTCAAGACTGATTTGCATATAGCTGGGTCTGAACTGGGGTGGCGAAGTGAGCTAAAGAACGATGATGGATTCAACCCAGATCTGTGACTGGGGGTGAGTGTCTGAAAAGTTTCAGCGCTCTGTCCATCATCTCCTTGTGTTTGCAGTCAACATATCTAGATATGCTGTCTGGCAAACTCTCTGATTGGCATGGTATACCCTGGTTGCTAGGTGGGGACTTTAACTGTGTATTGGATATATCTCATGATCGGTCTTTTCCCCCCCTTCCTGGCACACCCACGACAATAGCCATGAGGGCATTAAATGCCTGGATGGCGCACTGGCAACTTGTAGATGTCTGGAGACATAGAAACCCCACGAACAAGGCATATTTTTATTACTCGGGCTCCCACGGTCCGCATGTTCGGTTGGATAGGCTGCTCGGTACAAAAGAGATAGTAACGGCAGTGACTAAGACTGAATACCTGGGGAGGACCCATTCAGATCAGGTGGCGCTTACAGCCTAAGACGCTGAAAGATAAACCATTTCGCGAAGCACTCAGCACAGAAATCATTACTTACTTTAACAACAACAAAGGCACTGCATCAACACTCCTAATCAAGTGGGATGGTTTCAAAGTTGTAATTCGGGACCATTGCCTAAACACGCAAATAGGTTTGCGTAAAGTTATAGAGACGGTGTTAGACCTGGCACCATTGGCGTGGGTCTCCCTTCCATTTTTCGCTGTTGTCTCCTCTGTTTTACTGGTGTTAGATGCTCTGGGCGCTGTGCCACTGCCATTCAGTGTCACAGCGCGAATGCTCCCTGTATAAATATGTCTATGTGAATTGGTATATCCCTGATTGGCTTATTTGGTTTACCTATTAGTCCCTAGTAGTGTGGCCTATGTGTGCCCAGGGCTGGTAAACCAAATGCTGCTGGTGGGCCTGCAGCACTGATGTGTGCCACCCACAGAAGCAGCTTGTAAAGTGTGTCTCAGACCTGCCACTGCAGTGTGTGTGTGCAGCCCAGAACTGCCATCTTGGCTGTGAAGTGCACTCACTTCCCAGCCCCTGAACCTTCCCTTAGCATCCTGTAAGTCACCCCTATGGTAGGGTGCCTTGTATGTGTAAGGCAGGACATGCCTTGGGGTGTGTAGCATGTCCTGGTAGTGAATTATGCACCATTTCGTTTTTCACTACTGTAAGGCTACCTGTTCCTCATAGGCTAGAATGGGCAGTTTGACTATTACATGCTATAGTCCTAACTGACCCCAGGAACATGGTAGAAAAACGAATTTAGTATGCCTGAGCTCAGAATATTAAAATACACCTTTTAGTGAAGTTTATTTTTATATTCTGTGTTTGAAAATACCACTTTTAGAAAGTAGGTATTTTCTTGCCTAAGCCTTCCAGTGTGCTCTGCCGTTATGTGTATTGGCTGTCTGGTTTTAGAGGGGCAGGACAGGCTGAGTCAGACCTGGGTGGAATAGAGAGATCTGCATTTAGAGTGTGGGGAGGGGTGGCTCTTTGATCTGAATAGGGCTGTGCCTGGCAAGGTGAATGCTGGCTCCACCTCCCACTGTGTGTCTGCTAGCAGACCCCTCTTTCTGAAAGGAAGGATGCAGCCTGGTAAACAAAGTGCTCCAGGCCTGAGCAGAACTGGTTCTGGCTAGGTTCAGGGACTGGTAGCTTCAAGGATCAAAGGTTTTTGGGGTATAAATATCTGTGCTCAAACCCCCTACTTTTGTATTGCTTTTGGATCTGGAGAGGAAGCTCTGTCCGTGCCACTGGAGGAATCTGCAGGAAGTGACTGTCCCTGTGCTGTGTGTTGTTTCTTGCACTGGCCTGCAGCAGTGACCACTGGACCTTGAAGAAGAGGAAAAGGAACTCTTGAGAGAACTTTTATTTTTGTACAGCAATCACCCAAGGGCTAGGAAAAGAGCTAGCCTCCTGCTGGAGTCTCAGGCACATCAGACTCCACCACCGACCTCCTGCTTCCTCCCTGCGAGGACTGCTATCTGCTGAGGAGGCTCCTGCGAGTTCCAGGGCCTCTAGTCTGCATCAGAGAAAAGAGGGTAAGAAATCGACGCTAACGCATCTTTGCGGGCCGCTGCAGTCGAGAGCGCTGGGAAAATCATCGCGCTACTGCCGCCGAGGGCCCGCAACCCGAAACCATCGCTGACGCCCCTTTGCGAGCCGCTGCAGCCGAGACGCGCTGGAAAGATCATCGCGCTGCTGTCGCCGCGCACTCGCAACCCTGAAAGAAATCATCGCTTCGAGACATCGCAGTGCGGACGCCGTGCGTTCGCCACTTTGATCGCATCGTACCGAATTTCGTCGCTCCCTCGCGGAGCGTCTTGTCTTCGCATCGCAACACGATCGCACAGCGCAACAGGATCACCGCATCGACTTCTCCCACGCGGCAAGAAAGTCATCGCATCGGCGGTCCAGCGTGCAGAAGTTTGTCGCATCGTCTCCGCACGCATCCCGCAGATCGGCGCATCATCCTCCCTTGCGGCAAGGATTTCAACGCATCGCCGGCCTCGCGTGCCGAGAATCATCGCTACAGCTTATTTGCGACACTTTGTTGGTTTTGCTACTAAACCCAGGTACTTTGTGAAAGAAAGGGTCGCAGAGACCACTGCTTTGAACTTGAACCTTATTTTTGCAACCTTTGAACTATTTTTGACAGCCCTTCAACAGCTATCCTATTTTTGACAGTATTGTGGCTTTTACAGTTATTGGTCTTGTGATAAATCTGCCTTTATATAAAGATACTTATTTTTTATAATAACTACTTGTGTGGTGTCCCTTTGTAGTGTTCCTCATTGTGTTACTGTGTATGATCATAAATGCTTCACACCCTGCCTCTGAGATAAGCCTACCTGCTCGTGCTACGTTACCACAGGGTTGAGCAGGGGTATTAAAGAGGGTAGCCCTCTCACTCTGACTTAGGAAGAAGGGTCCCTACTTGGACAGTGGCCAGCCATTGCCAACTAGAGACCCCCATTTCTAACATTGGTGGTCAGCGGTGAGGATCTGGACTTGCATTTATGATCGCATACAGTAATTATAGTGTACACTACTAGTGAGTGCAGACCATAACGTACCGCATACATTTTTTTGGGAGAATTTTTTTTTTGCTCCTATATTTTGATTGATATTGCCGGTGATTTTTCACCCACGCACATTTCTGAGAGTTTTTGGGATCCTATATTGTGATTGATATTGCCGGTGATTTTTCACCCGCGCCCATTTATTGAAAAGTTTTTTGATCCCCTATTGTGATTGATATTGCTGGTGATTTTTCACCCACGCACATTTCTGAGAGTTTTTGGGATCCTATATTGTGATTGATATTGCCGGTGATTTTTCACCCGCGCCCATTTATTGAAAGTTTTTGATCCCCTATTGTGATTGATATTGCGGGTGATTTTTCACCCACGCACATTTCTGAGAGTTTTTAGGATCCTATATTGTGATTGATATTGCCGGTGATTTTTCACCCGCTTACATTTTTTGAGAAGTTTTCTTCTGTCCTTTATTGATATTGCCAGTTATTTCTACAATGGGCAAGCCCAGATCCAATGCCTCAGAAGATCTCTCCTGGGAAGAAGAGAAAATAGAAACCTACAATGCCAAGCAGCTCAAATATTTTTGCAAGCAATTCACAGTCCCTATCACAGGTCTCACTAGGAGGGAGGAGTATTACAAGGCGCTGAAGGCCTGGCTAGAAGCCAGGGATGCCCCTAAGGATCTAGGAGAGCTTGTGGAGGGAGGAGAGCAGCAGGGCGATGTAGTAGACTTAGTAGGAGACCCAGCCCTTTCCAACCCGGGCTCTAGTGTGTCCACTAAGGGTCTGTCCCCAGAAGAGCTGGAGGACAGGGAGAGAGATAGGCGGCATAATATGGAGATGGCTAAGCTTAAAATGGATGGTCACCGGGACCTAGAGAACAAGAAGTTAGAAATTGAGATTATGAGGATGAAGCTTGAGCATGAGAGAGTATTGAGGGAGTTGGAGATTAAAGCTAAGAGCATGGAAATCTCCCCCTCTGGTGGCAGCGTACCTGTAGTGCACCCTGAGAGTAGGGTGTATATACCCAAGGAGGTTATTAAAGATTTCCACAAAAGTGAAGATATTGGGCAATGGTTTGCCGCTTATGAAGTAGCCATGGTGTCCCACCGGGTCCCTGAGAAGGATTGGGGAGCGGGGTTGTGGGGATGCTTTGTGAGTGAGGGGAGGGATACCTTGTTGGACCTGGCCCCAGAAAGTAGGATGGTTTATGCCCACATGAAGGAAGCGTTGGTGACCCGCTATGGTTTGACCCCTGAGATGTATAGACAGAGGTTTAGGGTCTGTAAGAAGCTAGAGGGTACCACGTGGGTTGAATATGTGTCCTTTTTTTGCAGAGCCATGGAACGCTGGGTAAGAGGTAGCAAAGTAGAAACTTTTGCACAGTTTTATGATTTGATTGCATGGGAGCATTTATCTAGTAATTGTTTTCCTGAGCTACGCCAGCACCTAATTGATTGCAAGCTGACTAACCCTAGAAAGCTTGCTGAGGAGGCGGACCGCTGGGTGAGCACCCGGGTCCGCAAGGGCCCAGTGGGAGACGTCGCCAAAGGTGGGCAGGGTCCCCAGCAGAGGAGTGGGGGGACAAGGGTCAACAGAGGGAGTTCCACCGAGGGCCCCAAAGTAATCCCCCAGGGAACCAAGCAGTGGTGTCCCAGCCCCCCAAGAAAGGAGGACCGGGCCCCCAACAGGTAGGCCTGTTCCCAGGGGGCCCCCACGTGTTACAACTGTGGTCAAGTGGGCCACAGATATTTTGATCCCCAGTGCCCCCAAAGGGGGCCAGTGCACCCCCGTGCACCACCCCGCCAGATTGCTAGTGTAGCCCTGGGAGAGGAGGAGATGGGTGCCCAAGAGGGGTGGGATCCCGTAGAATTGACCCTTGTCTCATTAGGGGACTTTGAGATGGTCCCCAAGCCTGCACTGCCTGCTAACACTAAAAAATACAGGCAGTGGGTGACCATCAATGGCCATAGGGTGGAGGCTCTAAGAGACACAGGGGCCAGTGTAACTGCTGTCAGCTCCGTTGGTGTCCAAAGAGCAGGTTGTCCCCCATGCATTCTACCCAGTAGTGTCCGCCGACAACTCAGAGAGCCAATGTGAGGTGGCTCAGGTTCCCTTTGAGTGGGGGGGTCTCAGGAACTCTTCAGGTAGCTGTGAGGCCTGCCATGCCTGTAGACTGTCTGCTGGGCAATGATTTAGAGGACTCCCCGTGGGCTACGGTGGAGAGGAAGGCTCACTTAGAGATGCTGGGTCTGCCTGAGTGGGCGTGTGCTACCACTCGGTCCATGGCAGCCAAGGAGGGTGTTGAAAAGGATCTGGAGCCTGAGAGTAGGGCCCAGATCCCTGCCTTAGAGAGAAGGGGCACGGGGCGCGGGAAGCCGGCCCCCTTGGTTCCCACGGCCCAGGAAGGAGCAGACCCTGAGGGGGATGCCCTGGAGCCTACCGGGGAGCAGATCACCGAACTGGGGGACCTGCCTGAGCTGACCCATTGGCAGCAGGAAGGGGGACCCACCAGGGAGGAATTTTGTGAGCAGCAGAGAGTTTGCCCCTCTCTTGAGGGTATGCGGCGACAGGCTGCAGCCCAGGCAGAAGGTGACATGTCTGGTTCACATCTGATTTATTGGGAGAACAGTCTCCTGTATAGTGAGCCTAAGGTTGCTGAGCCAGGGTCAGCCCGTGTGCTGGTGGTACCCGAGTGCTTCAGAACCTTCCTACTGGGGTTGGCTCATGACATTCCATTGGCAGGACATCTGGGGCAGACCAAGACCTTTGAGAGGCTGGCTGCCCACTTTTATTGGCCCCAGATGCACAAGAGTTCAGACTCTCATTGCAGGACCTGTGAGACTTGCCAGGCAAGTGGGAAGAGTGGGGGAAGATCAAGGCCCCACTCCAGCCCTTTCCAGTTGTGAGTACCCCATTCGAGCGAGTGGGCATTGACATTGTGGGGCCTCTGGACCCCAAGACAGCCATGGGCAACAGGTTCATCCTGGTCTTGGTGGACCATGCCACCCGGTACCCTGAAGCCATCCCGCTCAGGACAGTGACGGCCCCCGTGGTGGGACGTGCACTGATGGGGATTTTCTCCCGTGTGGGATTCCCCAGAGAGGTGGTGTCTGACAGGGGGACCAACTTCATCTCCCAGTACATGAAGTCTCTGTGGAAGGAGTGTGGGGTAACGTATAAGTTCACCACTCCTTACCACCCCCAAGGTAATGGTCTGGTTGAAAGGTTCAACCGGACCTTGAAGGGCATGATCATGGGCCTAGAAGAGCCCCTGAGGCGTAAGTGGGACGTCCTCTTGCCATGCCTGTTGTTTGCCTACCGGGAGGTGCCACAGAAGTCCTTAGGGTTCAGTCCCTTTGAACTCCTCTATGGCCACCCGGTTAGAGGACCTCTGAGTCTGGTCAAGGAAGGCTGGGAGCAATCTCCCAGGAAACCTCCCCAAGATGTATTTAGCTACATGTTGGCCTTCAGGAACCAGACTCGGCGTTTCAGAAAAATTGCTGAGGCAAATCTGGAAGCCAGCCAAGAAGAAATGAAACGTTGGCACGACCAGAATGCCACTCTGGTCGAATTTCAACCTGGTCAGAAGGTTTGGGTACTGGCCCCAGTGGAGCCTTGTGCGCTCCAAGATAAGTGGACCGGTCCCTTTGAGGTGGTGGAGCGCAAAAGTCCAGTTACCTACTTGGTGGACTTTCAGTCTCCCAGGAACCCCTTGCGGGTCCTGCATGTGAACCGCCTAAAGCCCCACTTTGAGAGGTCTGAAGTGGGCATGCTTCTTGCCACAGATGATGGGGTTGAGGAGGAGAGTGAGCCTCTCCCTGACCTCCTGTGTGCCGAAGAGAAGGATGGGTCAGTGGAGGGTGTGATCCTCTCCACCACACTGACCCCTGAGCAGCAGAGAGATTGTCACCACCTGTTGGGGCAATTTTCTGATTTGTTCTCCCTGGTACCTGGTGTCACTGATTGGTGCGTCCATGAGGTGGATACCGGGGACAGTTCTCCTGTCAAGCACAAGGCTTACAGGGTAACTGACAGGGTCAGGGCTTGCATTAAGGAGGAGGTCTCCAAAATGTTCGCCCTAGGGGTGGTTGAGTCCTCTAGCAGCCCCTGGTCCAGCCCCGTGGTCTTGGTACCAAAAGCTGCGACGCCTGGTGCCACTCCTGAACTTAGGTTCTGTGTGGACTACCGAGGTCTCTATTCGGTCACCAAGACCGACGCGCACCCCATCCCCAGAGCTGATGAGCTCATAGACCGGTTAGGGGCTGCCCGGTACCTCAGCACGTTTGATCTGACGTCTGGGTACTGGCAGATCGCCTTAACGGAGGGGGCAAAGGAGAGGTCAGCATTCTCCACACCAGATGGGCACTACCAGTTCCGTGTGATGCCCTTTGGGATGAAGAATGCCCCTGCCACCTTCCAGAGATTGGTCAACCAGGTGTTGGTTGGGCTGGAGGCTTTCAGTGCCGCCTACCTGGATGACATTGCAGTGTTTAGTTCCTCCTGGGAGGACCACTTGCGCCACCTCTGGGAAGTGTTGATGGCGCTGCGCAGAGCAGGCCTCACAATCAAGGCCAGTAAGTGCCAGATTGGGCAGGGTTCTGTGGTGTACTTGGGACACCAGGTGGGGAGCGGCCAGGTGGCGCCCCTGCAGCCCAAGATTGAAACCATCCTGACTTGGGAGCCCCCAAGGACCCAGACCCAGGTGAGGGCCTTCTTAGGACTCCCGGGTTATTACAGGAGGTTTGTCAAGGGGTATGGCAACATTGTTGCACCCTTGACTGAGCTGACTTCCAAGAAGCGGCCAAAGATTGTGAACTGGACTGACACCTGTCAGAAAGCCTTTGATGCCCTCAAAACTGCTATGTGTACAGCACCCGTACTCCAGGCGCCCAATTTTGCTAAGGAATTTGTTGTCCAGACAGACGCTTCAGAGCATGGGGTGGGGGCCGTTCTGTCACAGATAAATGAGGAGGGACTAGACCAACCTGTAGCCTTCATCAGTAGGAGGTTACTTCCACGGGAACAGAGGTGGAGTGCAATTGAGCGTGAGGCATTTGCTGTGGTCTGGGCACTGAAGAAGCTGAGACCATACCTGTTTGGGACTCACTTCCGGGTTCAGACAGACCACAGGCCCCTCAGATGGCTGATGCAGATGAGGGGTGAGAATCCCAAGTTGTTGAGATGGTCCATTTCCCTACAGGGTATGGACTTCACGGTGGAACACCGACCTGGTACAGAACACGCCAATGCTGATGGTCTGTCCAGATTTTTCCGCCTTAGCGATGAGAACTTCCAAGGGGATGGGTAGTTCTCCCCACATTTCAGCTGGAGGGGACGTGTGTTAGACCTGGCACCATTGGCGTGGGTCTCCCTTCCATTTTTCGCTGTTGTCTCCTCTGTTTTACTGGTGTTAGATGCTCTGGGCGCTGTGCCACTGCCATTCAGTGTCACAGCGCGAATGCTCCCTGTATAAATATGTCTATGTGAATTGGTATATCCCTGATTGGCTTATTTGGTTTACCTGTTAGTCCCTAGTAGTGTGGCCTATGTGTGCCCAGGGCTGGTAAACCAAATGCTGCTGGTGGGCCTGCAGCACTGATGTGTGCCACCCACAGAAGCAGCTTGTAAAGTGTGTCTCAGACCTGCCACTGCAGTGTCTGTGTGCAGTCCAGAACTGCCATCTTGGCTGTGAAGTGCACTCACTTCCCAGCCCCTGAACCTTCCCTTAGCATCCTGTAAGTCACCCCTATGGTAGGGTGCCTTGTATGTGTAAGGCAGGACATGCCTTGGGGTGTGTAGCATGTCCTGGTAGTGAATTATGCACCATTTCGTTTTTCACTACTGTAAGGCTACCTGTTCCTCATAGGCTAGAATGGGCAGTTTGACTATTACATGCTATAGTCCTAACTGACCCCAGGAACATGGTAGAAAAACGAATTTAGTATGCCTGAGCTCAGAATATTAAAATACACCTTTTAGTGAAGTTTATTTTTATATTCTGTGTTTGAAAATACCACTTTTAGAAAGTAGGTATTTTCTTGCCTAAGCCTTCCAGTGTGCTCTGCCGTTATGTGTATTGGCTGTCTGGTTTTAGAGGGGCAGGACAGGCTGAGTCAGACCTGGGTGGAATAGAGAGATCTGCATTTAGAGTGTGGGGAGGGGTGGCTCTTTGATCTGAATAGGGCTGTGCCTGGCAAGGTGAATGCTGGCTCCACCTCCCACTGTGTGTCTGCTAGCAGACCCCCTCTTTCTGAAAGGAAGGATGCAGCCTGGTAAACAAAGTGCTCCAGGCCTGAGCAGAACTGGTTCTGGCTAGGTTCAGGGACTGGTAGCTTCAAGGATCAAAGGTTTTTGGGGTATAAATATCTGTGCTCAAACCCCCTACTTTTGTATTGCTTTTGGATCTGGAGAGGAAGCTCTGTCCGTGCCACTGGAGGAATCTGCAGGAAGTGACTGTCCCTGTGCTGTGTGTTGTTTCTTGCACTGGCCTGCAGCAGTGACCACTGGACCTTGAAGAAGAGGAAAAGGAACTCTTGAGAGAACTTTTATTTTTGTACAGCAATCACCCAAGGGCTAGGAAAAGAGCTAGCCTCCTAATGGAGTCTCAGGCACATCAGACTCCACCACCGACCTCCTGCTTCCTCCCTGCGAGGACTGCTATCTGCTGAGGAGGCTCCTGTGAGTTCCAGGGCCTCTAGTCTGCATCAGAGAAAAGAGGGTAAGAAATCGACGCTAACGCATCTTTGCGGGCCGCTGCAGTCGAGAGCGCTGGGAAAATCATCGCGCTACTGCCGCCGAGGGCTCGCAACCCGAAACCATCGCTGACGCCCCTTTGCGAGCCGCTGCAGCCGAGACGCGCTGGAAAGATCATCGCGCTGCTGTCGCCACGCACTCGCAACCCTGAAAGAAATTATCGCTTCGAGACATCGCAGTGCGGACGCCGTGCGTTCGCCACTTTGATCGCATCGTACCGAATTTCGTCGCTCCCTCGCGGAGCGTCTTGTCTTCGCATCGCAACACGATCGCACAGCGCAACAGGATCACCGCATCGACTTCTCCCACGCGGCAAGAAAGTCATCGCATCGGCGGTCCAGCGTGCAGAAGTTTGTCGCATCGTCTCCGCACGCATCCCGCAGATCGGCGCATCATCCTCCCTTGCGGCAAGGATTTCAACGCATCGCCGGCCTCGCGTGCCGAGAATCATCGCTACAGCTTATTTGCGACACTTTGTTGGTTTTGCTACTAAACCCAGGTACTTTGTGAAAGAAAGGGTCGCAGAGACCACTGCTTTGAACTTGAACCTTATTTTTGCAACCTTTGAACTATTTTTGACAGCCCTTCAACAGCTATCCTATTTTTGACAGTATTGTGGCTTTTACAGTTATTGGTCTTGTGATAAATCTGCCTTTATATAAAGATACTTATTTTTTATAATAACTACTTGTGTGGTGTCCCTTTGTAGTGTTCCTCATTGTGTTACTGTGTATGATCATAAATGCTTCACACCCTGCCTCTGAGATAAGCCTACCTGCTCGTGCTACCTTACCACAGGGTTGAGCAGGGGTATTAAAGAGGGTAGCCCTCTCACTCTGACTTAGGAAGAAGGGTCCCTACTTGGACAGTGGCCAGCCATTGCCAACTAGAGACCCCCATTTCTAACAGACGGGCATTAAGAAGACGGAGGAAGGGCTAATCCACCTTGAAACTGAAGTAATTAAAGACCCACTATTGAGACCACAACTTCAGGAGAATAAAACAGAACATCTTAGGTTGCTAGAGAGATTAAGATGCCTCAACTATACCTCACACTCAGCACGTACTAACAGCACCGCAAACAAAGCAGGACGCCTGCTTGCCTGGCTTATCAGACAAGAGGACGCCAGGACGCCCATAACAGCGATCCGAACTCCACACGGAGCACTCCTATACACAAACCAAGAAATACACTCTGAATTTACAAAATATTACACAGAGCTGTACAGATCCACCACCACAGCACCACCTGAGGGGATCTGCCAATTCCTCGGGGAAATTGCTCTCCCCAGCCTAACCCCCAAGCAGCAACTGCAGCTAGATGCACCGGTCACCCCAGAAGAAATCTTAGCCAGCATACGTGCCCTGGCCACAGGGAAATCCCCAGACAGCCTCCACCGATTCTACAAAGCATATGCTACGCTGCTGGTACCCCAATTAAAAACAGTATACAACGCTGCACTGTCAGCCCCCACAAATATGGCAATGCAGCGTGAAGCGTTATTAATATCTCTCCCAAAACCAGATAGCGATCCATTGCAGTTGGGCTCTTACATACAGCAAGCGCTCCTCAACACTGACTATAAAATTTTAGCCTCTGTAATCACGGCCAGACTAACACCGTTGGTACAGTCACTGGTGCACCCTGGCCAGAATTGATTTGTGCCAACTCGTAACACCTCCCTTAATATACGGAGATTGTGAGAGGCTGGCCTGGTATATGATGTCCACTAATGTAAGTGGGCACCCTGCACCAGTCCAGACTACCCTTATGGTGATTTAAGAGGTCTCAGACAATCTTAGAAAGCTATCCAAGTGGTAGCTGTGGAGAGCAGCCTTCAGGCTTAGTCTTGAAGGAGTGTAAAGCAGCTTGTTTTATCAGAATGCAATCTTATAGTAAAGATTAAATGAAAAAGAACCACACAAAGTCTTTATAAAAATATGTATTTATTATATAACACTATCTAGTACGTTACAGTATCTCCTACACAGAGATAGACACAAAGATCACAATATTATAGCAAAGAAATCACAGTAAATAGCACTAATACACAGTGGGCCCCAGGGGGGGGACCAACCCATATACTAAGAAAGCAGTATAAGAACCACCACTCGAGTCAGGACAATGTCGAGAGGACATAGAATTGCTGGGACCCCAAGGAACCACCCAAGGTGAGTAGATAGGGACCCCCACGGAGAGCGTGTGCAGTGTGTGAACACGACCGCGTGCTTCGTACAAGTCTATGTGTAAGTCGCAGTTGGAATTTTAAAGATTAGGGACCCTTCCCAGTGGGCCCTAAAGAAACCCCATGGAAGACAGAAGGTTGGAGAGCCACCCCGCCCGTGGATACCGTGGTACCCAAGTTACCTATCCCAGGGAAGCCGGGTGCATAGCTGTGAAGTGGCATCGGAAACCGCTGTCGAACCCAATGGAGAACTTCAGGAAAGTGCCGCTGCTGGAAGAGGAGAAAGTGTCCGGAGGAATCCAAACATGGATTCTTGAAGAGGAGTACCTGAAAGCAGAGGGGACAGAGTCTATGTCACTCGGGAGTGACCAGGAGACTTGGAAGATGAATGTCCTCCGATGACGGGTGCTTCAGGGAGGATGACGGTGACCTTGACTCTGCAGCTGCGAGGACCAGGCGACGCTGAGGACGACCAGGACTCAGATGCGAGCTGTCCCACGAAGGATGTCGAGTGCTGAGGGGTCAGTGTTCGGAGGGAGCACTAACAAGCCTTGGCAAATGCAAACCACACAGGAAATCAAGAAGGTGTACGGTTGGGATCAGCAAGGTTCAGGAGACTCCACCACAAGCAGGGGAGTCAGGGCAGACCCGAGCAATCAGGGGAGCCCAAGGAAAACAAGGATTACCCTCAATTGAACCCACAGGTCGGGGGCAAAGGGATCGCGAGAGGACCTTGAGCAGCTCACCAAAAGGAGCAGGGCACTGTGCCCACGAGGCGGTGTGGCTGAAATCTTGGTGCAAGAAGTTGCCGGAGGTTGGGGCTACTTGGAGCCCAATGCACTTGTTGCAGAGTTGCCAACATGCATATGCACTTGCAAAAGTACGCGGTGCACAGGGGTTCGGTTAATGCAGCCCCCACGAGGGATTCTCACCTCAGACTTGGTGAGAGGGCAGCTCGGGCCTCGAGAGACGTAGATAACCACCACCTGTGTTGTTGAACCCTTCGGAGTCCGGAGGAGCTTGGGATCAGCAGACCGGTCAGCAGTGTTGAGGTGCCTGCAAATGCAGGGAAGTGACTCCTTCACTTCAAGGGAGATTATCTTCAAGTGTCTTGAATGCTCCACAGGTCCTGCACGGTTCCTGTATGGTGCACGGGCACAGACGAGGCAGCAGGCTGAAAGGGAGACAAAGTCAGGCCCAAACGAAGTCCAGAGAAGTCCAGAGTGCCCTGGCGTTAGAAGTGCAGTGGTTTCAGTTCTGAATCTTGTCCACAACGAATCCAGGGCCCTACACCCAGGTAAGCCCTTAAGTACCCTAAGGAGAGGGTTGGGAAGATTCAAGGGACCCTCCCAGGGGAGGGTCTGGACAGGGGGGAGGTTACTTCCATGTCCTTTGTCCAGTTTCACGCCAGAGCGGGAGCCAACGGCTCCCAGGACTGGTTTGAACTGGACTATGCACAGGGACACCAAATGTGCCCCTCATGCAGACTTTCAGGCGCTGGCAAGCGCACCCACCCAGCCCTACTACACTAAATCCTGTCTGGGAGGGGGTCACACCTTGCTGTGACAGGATGCCTATTGTTCTGCCTTCCCCTGCTCGAGCTTGGCTCAGCAGCAGGAGGGCAGAAATGTGTCTCTGGTCGGCAGCAACCATTTTGTGCTGTCCAGGACTAGAAGGCTGGTACCGGGAACACTGAGAGCCTAACGGAGGGCTCTCCCGGTGGGTGGAATCATACCTCCCACACGGGTATGATTCCAACATGTTTGACACCAAAAACGATAGGGTTCATTGCAGCCGTTTTCAAGATGGTCATCGCGCGGTCACGTAATGCCCCTCTATACTAGTATATGGCTGCTTCACTGGCAACCCGGGAGAATGGACACCGTAGGCTGTAGGGGTGCCCTGCTCATGCAGGGGCACCCTCTCACTTAGAACCAAGCACCCTGCCCTCAGGATTGTAAAGGCCTGCTGTAGGGGTGTCTTGTAGGTTTTAAGTGCAGTGACCCTTAGATATAGTAAACCTATATCTTTCGTAAGTGGTGCATGCACTAACTTACACAGGCTGCAATGGCAGGCCTGTAGTTCCATTTTGAATGGTCTCTCATGGGTGGCATAATACATGCTGCAGCCCATGGAAGACCTCTGGGGTACCTATGCCGTGGGCACATGGGTACCATATACTAGGGACTGACAAGGGTACCCCAGTATCCAATCTGGGGTGTACCTAAGTACATAATACAACAGTTTAAGGAGAAAGCACATAGACTGGGGTCCTGATTAGCAGGATCCCAGTCAGACTAGTCAAAAACAGCATCACATCAGCAAAATGTGGGGGTAACAATAAGAAGCAGATCCTACTTTCCTACACAACCCCCCCCCCACCCAAACGTAAGGAGATGAGACTAACCTTGCCCAGTTGAGTCTTCATTTTCTAAGTGGAAATATCTGGAGAGTCCATCTGCATTGGCATGGTTACTCCCAGGTCTATGTTCCACTGTATAGTCCATCACCTGTAGGGAAATGGACCACCTCAAAAGTTTGGGGTTTTCACCCTTCATCTGTTTTAGCCATAAGAGGGGCTTATGGTCTGTCTGAACAATGAAGTGAGTGTCAAACAAGTATGGCCTCAGCTTCTTCAGGGCCCAGACCACAGCAAAGGCTTCCCTCTCTTTAGCTGACCAACGTTTCTCTCTGGGGGTCAACCTTCTGCTAATAAAAGCTACTGGTTGATCCTGACCTTCTGCATTAAGTTGTGACAACACAGCCCCTACCCCCAACTCAGATGCATCTGTTTGGACAATACATTGCTTGGAGTAGTCAGGACTCTGCAGAATGGGAGCAGTGCACATGGCCTGCTTGAAATCATCAAATGCCTTCTGACAGCTAACTGTCCACTGAACTTTCTTAGGCATTTTCTTCGAGGTGAGATCATTCAAGGGAGTCACTATGGACCCATATCCTTTTACAAATCTCCTGTAATACCCAGTCAGGCCCAAGAAAGCTCTGACCTGAGTCTGGGTAGTTGGAGCAACCTAGTCCATTATGGTCTGGATTTTGCTCTGAAGTGGTTGAACCTGGCCTCCACCCACAAGGTGGCCCAGGTACACAACCTTGCTCTGCCCTATCTGGCACATAGTAGCCTTGATAGTGAGGCCTGCTTTCTGTAGAGCCTCCAAAACATTCTTCAGGTGGACCAGGTGATCCTCCCAGGAGGAGCTAAAGACAGCTATATCATCAAGATATGCTGCACTATAGGATTCCCGGCATGTGAGAACTTTGTTCACCAGCCTTTGGAATGTGGCAGGGGCATTCTTCAAGCCAAAGGGCATCACAATAAATTGATAATGCCCACTAGGGGTTGAAAATGCTGTTTTTGGTTTGGCATCCTCAGCTAGTCTGATTTGCCAAGAGCCAGCAGTTAGGTCAAATGTGCTCAAGAACTTGGCTGAGGCCAAAGTGTCAATGAGCTCATCTGCCCTGGGAATTGGGTGAGCATCAGTCCTAGTGACTGCATTGAGTCCCCTGTAGTCAACACAAAACCTCATCTCTTTCTTACCACCCTGGGTGTGAGGTTTTGGTACCAAGACCACTGTACTAGCCCAAGGGCTATATGAGGGCTCAATTACTCCCAATTCTAGCATCTTTTGGACCTCTGTTCTGATGCAATCTCTGACATGGTCAGGCTGCTTGTAGATTTTATTCTTAACAGGTAGACTCTCACCTGTCTCCACTTCATGGGTACACCAGCTGGTTTGACTGGGTGTCAGAGAAAACATATGCTTGTATTGATTGAGGACCTTCCTACAATCAATCTGCTGTTGGTCAGTGAGCCTGCCTGCCAAGGCTACACCATCAATTGACCCATCATCAGAGTTTTGTGAGAGGAGATCAGGGAGAGGGTCACTCTCTTCCTCCTGTACCTCATCATTTGCCACGAGCAAAGCCCATGTCAGCCCTGTCCACAAAAGGTTTGAGCCTGTTCACATGGAGCACCCTGTGGGGGCTCCTGTGAGTGCCAAGGTCCACCAGATAGGTGACCTCACCTTTCTGCTCAATTAAAGTGTGGGGTCCACTCCATTTATCTTGGGGAGCTGCTGGGGCCACAGGCTCCAACACCCACACTTTCTGGCCTTGCTGGTAAACAGTCAGGACAGCCTTTTGTTCGTGCCAAGCTTTTTGCAATTCTTGACTGGCCTCCAGGTTTTTGATTGCCTTCTTCATGTACTCAGCCATCCTGGAGCAGAGACCAAGTAAATAGTCCACTATGTCTTGTTTGAGAGGTTTGATAGGTAACTCCCATCTCTCCTTAACCAAACACAAGGGACCCCTAACTGGATGCCCAAACAGAAGTTCAAAAGGGCTGTAGCCAACCACCTTCTGAGGGACCTCTCTGTAGGCAAAGAGAAGGCAGGGCAGAAGAACATCCCATTTTCACCTATGCTTTTCTGGGAGGCCCATGATCATGCCCTTGAGGGTTTTGTTGAATCTCTCAAATAACCCATTGCATTGTGGGTGATAGGGTGTGGTGAATTTGTAGTTCACTCCACACTCCTTCCACATTGCAGTGATGTAACTTGACATGAAGTTTGTACCTCTGTCAGTTAAGACCTCCTTAGGGAAGCCCACTCTGGAAAACATTCCTAAGAGGGCCCTTACCAGCACAGGAGCTGTAGTGGTCCTAAGGGGAATTGCTTCTGGGTACCTAGTGGCATGGTCCACCACCACTAGGATATAACTGTGCCCAGATGCTGTAGGAGGGTTCATGGGACCAATTATGTCAATCCCAACCCCCTCAAAGGGAACCCCCACCACTGGAAGTGGTATCGGGGGGGCTTTTTGGTGCCACCTGCCTTACCACTGGCTTGGCAAGTGGCACAGGAGCGACAAAACTCCTTGGTGTCTTCAGACATGTGAGGCCAGTGAAAGTGAGGGACAAGCCTGTCCCAAGTCTTACTTTGGCCTAGGTGTCCTGCCAGGGGAATGTCATGTGCAAGGGTGAGTAGGAAGCCCCTAAACTTCAGAGGTATAACCAACCTCCTGGTAGTACCAGGCTTGGGGTCTCTACCCTCTGACTAAAGGAGTCCCTCATCCCAGTAGATCCTGTGGGACCCACTGGCATTCCCAGCAGCCTCAGCAGCAGCTTGCTGTCTGAGGGGTTCAAGAGAGGGGCAGGTTTGCTGCACCAAACTCAAGTCTGCCCTGGAAGGGCCCCCTGTACCCAAGAACTCAACCTGATCAGGCTCAAGCTCATCTGGGACAGTTCCTTCACAGGGACTGAGATCATCTCCCTCAAGAGACTGATCCTCACTCTGAGTCTGGGGGGAAGACACAGCCTTACCCCTCCTGCTCCTTCTCTTGGAAGGCACCTGGTCCATTGTTCCAGGATCCAGGGCCTGTTCAGAGGATGTCAGTTTGGCCTGTGACCTAGTCACAGCAAACACATCTGCAGAGATGCCCAACATTGCTGCATGAGTTCTAAATCCAACCTCAGCCCAGGCTGAGGTCTCCAAATCATTGCCCAACAAACAATCTACTGGTAGGTCTGAACTTACCACAACCTTCTTAGGAGCAGTTACCCCTCCCCATCTGAAATTAACAACTGCCAAGGAATGGTCAGTCCTGACATTGCTAGCATTGGTCACTTGGTACATTTCACCAAGTATGATCTGTCTAGGAGACACAAGTTTCTCTGTCACCATTGTGACACAGGCCCCTGTGTCCCTGTAGGCCATTGCCTCTGTTCCAGTGATCAAAGGCTGTTGTCTGTACTTGCCCAGGTTACTGGGACTAACAAGTAAGGTGGCAATATCCATGCCACCATCACAGACTAGTACAGCCTGAGCTGGAGTTCTGACTAAGCCAGAACCCACCTCAGATCCCAAGGTTAACCCCAATAATCCCTTGTTTCCTGTATCACCACATGTACTGGTGCTAGGGGGAGCGGTTGCCTTAGGGGCAGTGGTGGTAGGAGTAGTTTCCTTGGCCTTTGGACAATCAGCATCTCTTGTCCAATGGGTCTTCTGTTTACAGAGATAGCACCAAGGTTTCTTTTTGCCTTTTTCCTTGTTGGATTGTGACTCCCCCCCAGATGCAGGTTTTTGGGGCCCTGATGAAGACTCTTTGTCTTTACCCTTGTCCCCACCCTTATCCTGAGCTTTTGAAGAATCTTGCTTCTTCTGGTCACTACCATGGTTCAGATTGTTCTGCTTCACCCTGGTTCTGACCCATTTATCTGCCTTCTTTCACAATTCTTGGGGAGAAGTCAGATCTGAGTCCACCAGGTACTGATGCAATCGCTGATTCTGGCAATTATTATGGATCTGCTCCCTCATAATCAAAATGTACAAACCATCAAAATCATGCACTTTGCTACCAAGCAACCAACCTTCCAGAGCCTTAATAGCACTATCCACAAAGTCTACATAGTCCTGATTCTGTGTCTTCTGTGTGTCTCTGAACGTAATCCTGTACTGTTCAGTGGTTAAGCCAAACCCATCAATGAGAGCACTCTTCAAAACCGAGTAATTGTCAGCATCCTCTTCTCTAACAGTGAGGAGCTTATCTCTACCTTTGTCAGCAAAGGAGAGCCTCAAGATAGCTGCCCACTGCTCTTGAGGGACCCTCTGAACTTTACAGGCCCTCTCTAAAGCAGTTATCCATTTATGGATGTCATCCCCAACATGGTAGGGAGGGACAATCTTGCTCAGGCTCCTACTGTCAAAGGAATGTTCCTTACTTCTAGGGACACTGTTGCTGCCACCATGGGACTCTAGTCCCAATTTCTTCCTTGCCTTCTGGACTTCTAGGGACTCTCTGTCAAGGGCCAACTGCTCTTTCCTGAGCCTAAGCCTAGCTTTCTCAGGTTCAAGCATTTGGTACTCCCTATCCAAAGAGTTTCCTCCTTTACTAGAAATGGAGGTCCCTACTCATTGTCTAGAAGCATTGGATTCTGCAGAGGAGGATCTAGACCTCCTTGGTCTACTCTGCACCTTCTCAGGAGGATCAAAGAGGGCATCCTCTTGTCCCTCTGTGTTCTCCTCTGGGAGGTCTGAATTGTCCAGGTGGGAGCCATCAGGCTCCCCCTGGTCATGGGCGAACCATTACATTGCAAGTCATTACAACGACTTGCTGTAGGGGGCGCGCTGGACTTAGGAATAGTATGATTTACTATTCCTACTCCAGTTTGTGCAACAGCAGGGAAGGTGTTGGATTGTAAATACAACCCCTTCTGCCCCCTACAGCAAGTCGTTGTAATAACTTGCGATGTAATGGTTCGCGTTGTAACAACGCGCTCGTTGTAACGACCGCGTTGTAATGGAATGCGTTGTAGCGCATTCGTTGTAAACAATGTCCGCCGATAGAACAGTATATTGTACAACACACCAGTAGTTGGAACACATAATACGTTAAACAAATGCAAGACCGACTGGCGATTGTCAGCCTTGCAGAACTCAGCCATGTCACTCGTGGGCAACATAAATGCCTTTTAGAAAAAGAGTATGTGTATGGTCTCACTCGTAAAACATGCATATAATAACACAAGATGACAATGTGCACTCTCTCAGAAACCCGGATTCATATTCTAACTCTTACCCTAATTCCGGGACAGATAAACCTCATGGAGGACTGGGATGAGGGGAGCCTTGCAGCCAAACACTTAAAGAGAGTGGGCCCAGCCCATCCTCGTCCAGTTGCAGACGGGTGCAGGCGGGCACGCTCTTGTCTCGGTCTTCGTGTGTGTGTGGTCCCGTACAGCAGGATGTGCCTTGTGCTTATGAGCGCGTTACCTCTAGGGCTCGCCTTCACCACACAGGAGTCTGGGAGACGAAGTTCCACCCCAGACAGAGTTCAGACAGAAAGGAAAAGTGAGCAGGGAACCGCCGTGCTTGACCCATGCTGCGGGACTTGCCTCGCACTTATGAGCGCGTCACCTCTGGGTCTCACCTTCACAACACAGGAGTCTGGGGGACGAAGTCCCACCCCAGACAGAGTACAGGCAGAAAGGAAATGTGGGCAGGGAACCACTGCCTTTCAATAGCCCAGCTTACACTTTGACTCTTGGGATCAAGCCAGACCCTTGGATTGGATCTGACTCAGATTTCTATGATTTTTTGGTCTAGCTGATCTCTGGTTGTACATTGGCTTTGGTGTATTTTGTACCCACATTTCTGCTTGAACTCAAGTACTCAATATACTTCAATTTCTAAATTAGCTTCAGTGATCAATGGATTTGAAATATTGCATTGGCTACCGGGACTTCTCCTGTACTTAAGCCTATAGATAGACTGCAGAGTCCTCTTCACCTTAGATTGTATAGTGATTTTAGTGTGCAATCTGCCTGTGATGTGCATCCATTGCATTTGTTACTGTATTTCAAGTTGTATATTGCCTGTATTCAGTAGCGTAGTAAGGCCGCCATGGGTACTGGTGTAAGCAAGGATAATGGCTCCTTTGACTGCTGTTGGGGCTAATTAAAATATAGCAATTATCAGGGTTCAATGGACCACTCAGGGCTTTGGGTCCTGGTGCCACTACACTTACTGCACCAATGGTAGCTACTTCCCTGCCAACAGTATTTCTATTCCTCCTGATCTGATTTGCCAACTGTGTGTAATGTCCTGCAGCTTATGTCTTGCTTTGGCTATGTTCTGCCAAGATCCCCTCTCTACCAGAGTGTCTACAGTACTGACTCAGCTCCTTCTGTGTTGGCTTGAACATCTCCAAGAAAATTCTGAATTTGCCCCATGCCCAGAACTTTTAGCTTTTGTAACTCTATGTGTGAATATCTAAACCAGTTTTAGTTTATTTGCATTGTGGGGTCCATAGTCCAGTTCATTGTACATATCTCCATGCAAACAACTAATATGTGGCAAAGAAAAACTTGACTGGATGAGTTACTCACTCCTAAAATCAAGTGTGAGCTCTTTAGCCCATCCTGTGCTTTTCTCTATTTCTAGTCGACAATTTATAATGCGAAAAATACAACTATGAATACTTTTATTGTGTAGCCCATGCACAATCCCATAGTCCCAGTACCTTGGCTTAACTAAACCTTAAACATTTTTTTTTTATCTGGTTGCTAACCTTTTGTAACCAATTTTTTAAAATATACATAGAGTGGGCTCTCCCCAGAGAAGTAATTTTCACTCAGTTCATTCTACTGGCTGTTTGGCGTATCAGTCCACCTAATATGAAGTGCCTGCATTGGAATTCATGAAGGATTATTTTACATTTTACACCAGTGGTCACCTCACTGGTGTTATCGAGGATTGACTATGCGAATGGACTGTATTTAAATGCCCATCAGCATGTTTTAAAAAAACTACAGACTTTGCAGAATACTGCGGCTCGTACTCTTTTTAAAATCCCTAAATATCACTTGGCTTCCGGGTCCATTAGAAAGCTTCATTGGCTCCTGTGAGGCAGAGGGTGCTCTTTAAGGCTCTCTGTACTGTTTACACAGCCTTGCACGATCAAGACCATGAATTTTTTTTAAACAGCTTTTCTTGGCACTCACCTCTCAGATCACTGCGTTCCACCTCTGCTAAATTGGTATCAGTACCTAGGTTTAAGCGCACCTCTTGGGGCAGTAGAGGCTTTGTGGTGGGAGCCGCAAAAGCCTGTAACAATCTTCCCTTTCATATCAAATCTATGCCAAATATGCTGGCATTCAGGAAATAATTAAAAACCTGGTTCATAATGACCTGCTAAAAACGTCTCCGGGATCTTTTCTTTTGCGGTTTCTCAGCTAGCGCCAAGACGCCTGTGCGCTTAACAAGACCATTTAACATAACATAACATCTCAAGTAAACATTTAGGGTCTGATGTCAAAAATACTGCTTGGAAATATCCAGTCCAGGGGTCTCGAACCTTTTCTGTAATGAGAGCTACTTCTGATGAGTGAAAATCATTGAGCTACTGAAGGCCAAGTAACTTGCGTATTGTTACCAGACACCACCTTGCCCAGCTTCATTGACTTTAAACCTAATGTCCATGGAGTCCACTACTATGGTTTGAACAAAATACTGTGACCAGGGGTACTATGATAAGGCTGCCATGTGCTTCAAGGAGTGGGTGGTCTGTGGGGAAGTATGAACTTGTGTGTGAATGAATGGGATATATGTGTATGGGGGACTGAAAGCCTGTGTTGTGTGTACTTGTGGCACAGGACATACGTTTTGCCATATGTGGCACTGTTACATGTACAACACAAACATACATCCATTTGTTTTTAAATGGGAGAAATTTAAAGTGCAGAAAAATGTTCTGCAAAATCTTCATAATAGTGAACATTTTTCTGCACTTGATAGAACATTCTTCTGCACTTTACATTTCTCCCATTTTTTTTTTTAAATGGCTGTATTTTTCAATTATAAATATGACTGCGTGTCCACCAACCACTGTGAGCAAGATGCCTGCTGTGCTGAAATGAGACACTTTGAAGTGGGAGAAAATTCAGCTGAAGAGTTAACTTTATGCTTATATGCATTACATGAAACTCATCGTTATAATTTTCTCCCATGTCAAAGTGTCTTTACAAACAGCAGGCATTTTACTCCCAGTGGCCTGTAGATATGGTACCATATTTATGACAGGAAAATACAGTCATTTGTTTAAATGTGAGGAATTTAAAGTGAAGAAACATTCTTCATAAAACATTAAGACTTGATTGGCTTAATTAAAAGTAGAGAAAAACATTAAGACAATGTTTCATAGAAATATTTTTTTTACTTTAAGTTTCTCCCATTTAAAAGAAAATAACTGTATTTTACAGTTATAAATATTGCACTGTGTCTACCAGCCACTTGGAGCAAGATGCCTGCCTTTTGTAAATTCGACACTTTGAAAAGGGTGAAAATTAAAATGAAGAGTTAACTTAATCATTAAGTTAACTCTTCATTTTAATTTTCTCTTATTTGAAAGCATACAGAAACCTCATTTTGTTCCAATGCTCCAATATTGATTTGAGACCGACTTTTATTTAAACGTTAAATACATCAGTGCTTCAGTTTGGTGCCTCTGTGACCCACCTAGGCCATAAATCTGAGTCAGGCCCTGCTATCTGCAGCTTGATAATAATGTAAAATAAACATAGCCTTTCCTTAACGCTAATAGGAAAATGCAACACTTATTTATGGCAGTTCTTAGTTAAAAATGAACTCAAGGCTGGAAGCTACGTTGAAGGTTTCTGCGAGCTACTGGTAGCTTGCGATCAACTGGTTGGAGACACCTGATCCAGTCACAATTTTTGCCACCAGTAAAGAATTTTACAAACCAACCTATGTACTAATAGGTCGTTTGTTAAATGCAGAATTGGAGTGGGTCGCAATCCGTCCTACCTCATTAGTATTAATGAAGCAGGTCACAAATTGCAACTCTCTCCCTTGGTGGTCATCACTGGGATGGTGGCATGTTTAGGTCAGCAGATCACCACTTCTGTTACTGCATTTAAATTAAGCAAACTTTTTTAATGAAGCTCATTTCCTTAAAGGAAATGGGTCTGCACTTAAAATGTAGTGAATGTATTACCACTCCACCTCAGGAGTTAGTAAAAAAAAATTCAATGTTTTGACCAGATTTTGGTCAAAATATTGATACATTAAACTTCGATTTGAAGTTTGGAAGGGGTTTCAGTAGCATGCCCCTTTCAAATTGTGAATCAGTATCCATTCGCAACGCCATTTTAGGAGTCTGTAGACGTTTCCTAACCCCTAAAATGACTTTAAATACATGCAAGAACAAGCATTACTAAATGCAATTGTTTTCGCCAAGCATTGGTGAATGCATTGTAAAAAAGCGGAATGGAGTCCTGGGCGTTGGAGCTAGAGAAAGTTTAATGTGCAGCTTGGAAAAATTAAGTAAAAAATGAAAATATAGGAGAAATGTAGGCAGGCATACTGCCGCAAAAAGAATTCTTCTGATGCATCAGTGAAAGTAGTTCTACCCATCAAAGCTGATGAGAGGCGGATGAGAATGAGTAATCAGGCCTCGGGAAACTGATGAGAAGAACACCAACAAAAAAAAGCATTGGTAAAGGAAATACAATGCTCAATCAACAGAAACAAAGGAAAACTAAAGTGACAAGCCCACGGACAAATAAGAAGTGAAGGCCGGATATAAGTCCCTTTTAACATATATCAAATTCAGTAGATTTCACATGTGCAGGTGAAACCTAAAAATGTGCACGCAAACACCAAATCCTTGTTTCTATAACCATAAAAAAGCTTTGTACATCAGGCCCTAAATTATTTAGCTCAAAGATGCATTGTATACAGAAAACAAACGGTTTATTTAATTGTTTTTTTCACAACAGAAAAGCTTTTTTTATGTTTTAGGCAGGAATCAAAATGCAAGCCAGACATATTGGCTTTGCCACAGAGTATTATTCTAAGTTGCTAGCTACGCCGATCTTCCACTCCTTCTTGTTTACTTTTTCGCCCTCCCATCTGTTTAAGCCTTGGAGTCTATTTTGCTCAAAACGGTTGCGGACGTCGCAATATTTCTCTGGTTGATGCTACGCGCGCACCGTGTTTTCTAGCTCGGTTTCCTGCTCTCCTACCATCTGAGCCCAGCCCAGGATGTTACGTCCAGCCTCGGTCTCGAGCTGCCTGACTCGGCCCCGCCCTCCTCATTTCCTCCTGTGGCAGGGAGGAAGCAGCTCTGCCAGGACCAGGGCGAGGCCTCATCCAGTGTAGAAGAGGCGCCAGCGGTGATCAAGGGGGCAGGCAAAGCATGGACAGCCAGGGAAGGAAAGTGATTGTTTGCGACAATGGCACTGGGGTAAGTGTCCGGAGAGGGCTGTCGGGTCACAATGCCTAGCCTGGTGAGGCTTTGCAACTTTACTTGAAAAAAAGCAGAAGCAGGAAGTGCAGAGGCTGCTGCCTGTTGGTGCATTTATAATCTGAGTGCCACCACCCGATTTCCTCCCTACTACATTTCTCAAATATTCTGAACCTGTTCTCTTCAAAGTAAATAGCAGGTACTTTTTAAAAAGCATTGCAATGTACAACTACCGGAAATAAATGTTTTCAGCTCATTTCATCCGTTTTCGTCCCTCCTTTCTCGACTTCTTTTTCGCACCTTTCTTCCTCTCTCATCCCTGTATCTTCTTGCTCTCTTCATATACTGTTGATTTCCAGTTTTTGAAGCGCTTTAGGTTGAGTTTTTGCTTTTCCCCATCTTTACCGATGTAGGCAGGCAACGTTATGGAACCACGGCTGAGCATAAAATGAGTTGGCCAAGATCATACATTGTGGCTGGGTTATGTGCGCTTTGTTTAGAAAGAATAGTGTATTTTTACAGTACTCTTTGCCACGTGTAAGCTTTTTTAGCTTCGTAAATAAAAGGTGTAGCTATGTTCTCACTCACCTTAGTTGCTTGCTCGTATTTACCCCACCGTGGACGTTGAAAGGGGGAATCTGCTGGGATATTAACCTGGGATTTACAGGCTGCTGTCAGGTATATTGTTATCACCTTTCCGATGTGCAACATGTTGTGTTATGCTTTTGTAGGCAGCCTCTTGACTACAAAAGCATAGGATTCAAAAGCATAGGATTCGAACCTGTGACTTGCAGACTGCTCACTGAGCCGACATTTTTTACCACCTGTTTACGTGCAAAATACCGTTCCGGTTGTGAAGTGAGTCTTTCAACTGTGGGGTTGAAAGGGTGAATCAGTACTGCTGTGATTCCAACCTGTAACGCGCAGACTGCTCGCGGTTCTGAAATTGTGTGGGACTGTGTGCATTTAACAATGAGTGTGTGTGTGTGTGTGACTTACAAAACGTTAACTCTTACAACCTGAGCCAGCTTGTGATTTGCCTCTTATTTCTATTCGATGTATTGTTAAAATCTTATTTGGCTTAATTTAAAGACTATATGACACATTTAGAATATCCAACGTCAACATCAATAAAAGCATGCTTTTGTGTTTACGTTCAGGAATCTTAGCGTATTCTAAAACTAAGAGTGTTTTGCAGCAGGAGGCCACATATTTAAGTAGAGCTCAAGATTTGAGAATGAGTGCCGGGCTGGACATCACACACGTCCGACTGAAATGGGATATCTGGTATTACTTTCTGATGCAGACGAATCATTGCTGAATTAAAGTCGATCAATTGCTAAAATACGATATACGTGCACGTTTCTTCCTAAAAAGGAAACGTCAAGTCATTTGAAAAAGTTTGTTTTGAGGAAGCTTTCTGCAACTTGTCTAATCGGAAATTCGGCCCCTTAAATATTTACTTTATCGATCGTTTTCAGCAGGAGCTTTCGGACAGTTCCTTCTTTATTTAATGTTAGTGGCACGGTTTAGAGGGTGTGTGCAATAATTTGAGAGGCAAAGTGTGTGTGTGAAATCGGCAAATGTGTACTTATCTCCACTTTTCACAATGGTGTTTCTAGGAGGGAGCGCACCGACGGACCATCCGTTTCCAGACGGGCAGAAAAGTGTCACCCTGCAGACAGTTTAGGTGCCGATGTGGATGGCGAGCTACCCCATGTGTGTAAAAATCTCACCTGAGGGAGAGTGGGTCTCACCGGGAGAGAGGGAGATCTACCTCTCCGCCAGGTGACCGTAGAGCATCTTACTCCAGAGTGGATTTGTTGTTAGAGGAGGGAGAGCCCTTCCTCTCACCTTCGAGAGGGAGATTTCCCTCAGTGAGGCGGGCCTCTCGCTTTTCTGAAGGGTAGGCCGCTTCTCAACTGAAAGGGAGAACGGAAGGTATCCCACGAGCCGGGGAATTCAGGAACATTCAATCCGAGAGCGTGCAGGCGCCGGCAAGGGTGGAGTTGGAGTCTATCCACAAGTTGCAAAATAGTGCCGAGGTGTTCATAATTCAGGGTTGAGTACGCCCACACACACAACTCAACCCCTGTAAAACACTAGATCAGCAGAAATACCCCCTTTCGAAACGTGGAAGCAAAGGTTTTACCGCCTCCCTGTAACCCGGAAATTGTGTTTTTGGTCAGAGAGCTAGGAATGTGCCCTGAGTGCTTTTCTGCCCGTGGTCAGAACTACCCCAGATTCCACTCTTTTTACCTGAGTGACACGCTGAAGTCGCTTCACGTGTTGCAGTCATTTTGCCCTGAATGTATTTTTCTCCTATTACCCAGTTCACCCCTGGTTGCCTAAGTATTTCTGTGATTTAACTTGAGGGAAACTGTCCTACAGGGAAGAACCAACTTTTGGGTTGACTTGAAACGAAATCCAGGAAAAATGGCAGAGCCCACAAGCTAATTCTTCCATTGCCACTTTCACACACTTCCCACCTCATTGATAATCCTTTTTTATTTCTTCATCCAATTCAGAAGCATGAAAGGTTGAGTGGGCCCTCCTAAAGTTCAGTCTAAAGTACAGTGTTTCATCGCAGCACTGATTATGAAAGACAGAATGATCTTCTGTGCGAATTTAATCATAGCTGCCTGTAATCGGATTGCTATTTTCTTCGCATTTCTTTAATGCGGAACTGCAGCCTGTCAAGAAGTTGCATTTTTAGACTGTGATGAAATTGTGGCCAACATGAAACGTCTTTTTTTATGCCTTGGGCGCAGCAGAGGAAGTGGGGAGCTGTGAGTCAGCGGTAGACGAGGAGCGCTAAAAGCTTGCGAAGCTCTCCCAGGGAGAGCATTTCCACTGCACGTTTGTTAAGGTAGCCCAGTGTGATGACTGCAGAGGCCTGTGTGCAGCTTTGGGTCACGGGTTGCAGTTCCACTGGGTAGCTCAGCAGGGCTATGCGTCTGTTGCAGAGATGTCTCGCCAAGTGATAGATTCAAATTGCAGGGCGACAGATTAGTGGATAATACTTCTGCTCCTGAGAATTGTGTAACCTGCATCACCAGGAGAACAATCAATCAGGGTTGGTAAAGCGCAGCTACTCACCTGCAAGGGTCTCAATGCGCTGGGGGGATGGGGGGACTCCGTTGTGTGCTGGGGTCATCCGAAGAGCCAGGTCTTGAGGTCCTTCCTGAACTGGAGCAGTGTAGGGACTTGCCGGAGGTGGAGGGGGAGGTCGTTCCAGGCCTTGGCTGCGAGGTAGGAGAAGATCTTTCCTCCTGCTCTGGTCTTGTAGATGTGTGGGATGGTGGCCAGAGAGAGGTCAGCTGACAGGAGGTGTCTCTTGGGTGCGTGGAAGGAGAGGCGGTTGTTAAGGTATGCTGGTCTGATGTTGTGGAGGGCCTTGTATGCATGCGTGAGGAGCTTTAAACAGCCATTGATCCTTCTGGGGTCAATCTAATTAGTACTAAGGAATAAAAGCACCACTTTTTATACAGTGCTCGAAAATATAGGTCTGTTGAAACCAGATATATAATGCATCATTATCAGATTACATTGAATTTATTGAATGGGAGTAAGGGGTGTCCTGGGCTGCGGGTGGGGATATGGCTGTATGCCGTGAAGGGTTTACATTCTTGAGAAGGCAGAGTTCATATTTAATAGACCGAGTAGATATGCTTGATACTGAAGGAATAGACATTATTGGCAGCTGCAAAGCGGTGTTTACACCAGGGTGAAGATCAAAATAATGGCGAGGCCAATACACGTTGTGCGAGGATCCATTTCTAGCTTTGTCATGAGCTGCAGAGAGAAGGAAAAGGCAAAGTGGTAGGGCAGCCATGTGTAGACTTTTAGGATGTAGCTCGACAAAGCCTGTTGGCGAGTTTTCTTCTGGTAGTATCTGGCAATGGGAAGGGAGCTGCTATGCCTTCGTTTCTAGTGCTACGGGAGGGTTCGGAGATAAAGTGCTCGTCCGAGAGTATGGGGTTTCTACGTTGTCCTGGTCAAATTGATCATGGAGCATGTGTTTGAATTGTGAGCCTATGGGTATCTATCACGGTAGGGTGGTACAGTCCGATTGCTTTGTCCTTTGATTTTGGAGGCAGAATGAGATTCTGCTTGGAGTGTTGATGGGTGGCAGGGTTGTGGAGGTTCCAAAAGCAGCAAGAAGTGTTGACCCTTAATGTTACATCAATGTTTGTGATGATAGCAAGCGCTTGTAGACTGGTCTGAAATAAGCATAGCTGCACCCAGGGGAGCTAAATCAAGGCTGTCAGTGCCATTTTTGTCACTTGCGGCTTGAATGTAAAGTGTATGTCAAAGTGGTAGCCCATGGATTTTGCATAGGGAGGATTGTTTTGGGAGAAACATTCAGGATTGCTGTTGTTGAGTCATGGTGTTACATTTCATTCCGGGATGCCACTGGACATGAGGACCACCTCTTCTTTTTGTAGGTTCAGTTGTGTATCCGTCTCTTATACATGCTTTGTGACACAGACATGATTGGAGTTGAAGGCTGTCATTTTGAGATGACGCTTCAGCTATGGTTTTATGGCAATTCCTTGGTTTTGCAGAATGGGGCCCGATGGTTCCATGTCCGAGTCAAAAACTGTAAATGATAGAATTAAGCTGTTCCATGCTTGAGCCTTAAGAGACCCAGCAGTTAACACAGATAAATGTGATCTGTGGTTAGCTGCTTGTATTGATGCCTGTCTATTAGTAAGGAGAAAAAGCAATAACGACCAGTTCCATTGATCCCCGTTCCTTCGCAGAGGGTTTTCACACCGATATTGTATTCACCCCCTATCCAATGCAGACAATAGGTCAGAAAGGATTGTCACTACCTGAAGGCTAGTATGTAATCCACGACTTGAACATTAACACTCAGTGTTCTTCATTTGTGTATCAGCCAGGCTGAAAAAGTGCTAATTAGCAAAATATAGTTGTGCAGCAGTTTATAGTTACATGGTGTTATGTGATATTCGTGACGGGTGGTGGTTGCTAGTTAAGGTGAGATGTCTTTTGTAAGAGCGAAACAGGCCTGATTTTAAGGGTGTGTGCGCACTAGGAGAAAGAGTGGGTCAGCAGGTGTTTTGCAGAGGATTTCAACCTTTTCTGTGGCGGACCAGAGCGAGAGTAGAATTTCTAAGTGGTCTTTGAGGACTGGACAGTCAAAGTTGTTAAGTTTGGAAGCATATTTGGATGTGATAGAGGAAATGGTCCACATTTTGGTTTTCTCTATCAAAGCATAATATACGGGTGCCAAGGTTGTTAAAAACCCTCTATACTAGGTATGTACTCGAGCTGCAGGTGAGAACTTGTAACGGAGGACACGTTCTTTATTTACCAGTAAAGCCCGAGGAAGAAGGTCTTACAATATTCCACTCACTAAGGTGGAATTGTTTTGAATTAACTGGTGGGGGTAGACATGAACATGGGAATGTGGATGTTGAAGGTCTGGACCAGCTATTATTGGCCCTGAGCCATTTTGTTGTCTTCAGTAGAGCTCTCAAAATCCCAAATTGTTAGTGTGCGTTATCTTGCCAATTTTGCTGCATGAAGAATGTTTATATTGCATAGATTTTTCTTTCGGATGGTGCCATAGGATCAGGCATCAGATTGTTTTACAGTCACAAAGTTTTGAAGAGGTCTCTGGTCCCACTGTTTTCGTTTTAAAGGATTGGGTATTCTAATCTTCTTGGCAGCTAGGATATCTTTTCTGTGTTGTAAAAGGAGTTATTTTAGTCGAGTGATATATCTCCTTCTTGTTTCCCTTATATTTGGCATTATGCTCCTGAGTGTACGATGGTGCCCTGCACTCAGTAGCACGTTTTTAGGTCTTCCCTAAGGCAGTGCATGTATTGTCTCTTGCAAGACCTTTTATTACCTTACAGGGTGTTTAGAAGGGGCCCAGTGATGACCTTTGGTTGGCCTCATTGTCACGCTCATTTGCATGCTTCTTATTTGTCAGCTTCCTTAGGGTTCCTTCCTCTTCGTGGGTTTGTCGCTCTCCTGAAGCATGGACACATTACTGTGTCCTTCCATTATTTGCTTTTTCAGGCGCTACTTTTTTCTTTTTGTTTAAGACCTCTACAAGAATACCAGTGTTTTTCAGTTGGCTCCCTGTGTACTTCTCCCTGCTCCATGTTCTCCTCCAGTCCCTCCCGCCCAATCTCTACTTGCCCTAGCTCCCCCCCTCCGTTGTCTGTCTGTTGGTCTACAGCACCACTCGCTCAACTCTGTCAATGTGCTTGTCTGCAGCCCCTCACCCACTCTCCATTGCTGTTGTGCTTGTCCACATACTCTCCCACCAACTCTCTATAGTCGGTGTGCTTGCCACCAGCCCTTCCCTTTCACCCTCCTTTGTCCAAGTGTTCCCAAATCCCCTCTTGCCAGTCCTCTCCCGGCATCATTATCTCCCTCCTTTCCTCCCTTCGTTTTACCTTGCCCACACTTGTTTGTAATAAAAAAAAAAAAAGCGCTACTACTCAGTCAGCGTGGTTTTTACATTTTTTTAATTAGTTTTAGCCATGCTGCACAGCACCCGCTCTGCTGTACAGCATGACTACAAAACATTGCCAATAGCTGACACATGCGAGACCTATTGGCTCTGCCAATGTTTGTTTACTAGCCTGTTGGTTAGTGGCCTGGAAGCGCAAACACAGCAGCCTGGACACTAAAGTGCTCTCGTTTTGAGGCAGCAGTGCACGTGATCAGGCCAAATGTGGACACTCAGTGTAAAACAGAAAATGGATGTGGGCTTACTCACTGCACCCTCCTGTATGACGTGGGGGTGGAAGCCACATGTGAATGACATCTGAACAGTTTATTTTTTTGCTTTAATTGTCAATCTACAAGGGTGTTTGACTTTGCCTATTTTATAAAGAAATACAATTAAATTGTTAACGTTTGAAAACGAGGAAGGTGAGAGGGAAACCAGGAGGAGCGAGAAAAAGGAAGAGACAAACCAAGATTAAAAAAGAAATTTCACAATTTGATCACAAAGTTCTTTCAGCATTGAAAACTTGCAAAAATTGAGACACCTGGACAGACCAATAGAGAAACAGGACTGGCTGAACACCCAGTATGTAGATCTGCATTTTTACTGTGAATTTTGTTGTGGATTCTTTGGAAAACCTGAGATTGGTGAAATAGCTAAATCTGCTTTTAGCCGAGACCCTAAAAAAAAAAGATTGGCTAAGGTAAAGCACTGAAGCTTGGGAGATGGTGTTGGCACTGCAGTGCTTCCTAGAACTTAATGCCACAGGATTCAAGTTTTAAAACTTAAAAGGAAAGATGGCCTTTCCAGAGAGAGTATAAATACCTTCTGTGCTTCCAGAGGCTTTGAGCTCTTCGGGAGTCGCCTTTCTGTCATATACATACCTGATGAGCGTTGCGCAGGTCGATACAAGTATGTACAAGCTTTTCCAATGGTGTGCCTGGAATGCGGTTGGGCGAGTAGCTAATCAAGAGGGAAAGAGGAGCTAGGGGCAGGAAAGGTTTCTGTTTTTACTTCTGGTTAAGCAGATGCGCCTGCTGGTTTTAGTGGGCCTGGTACTCCCTGAACCACAAAAAGGGGTGCCGCAGGAAGTGGTGGGGATCAGGAGCGGACTTCTGTACTGTTTGCTTTTGTCCCATCTCTTCTTTTCTGTTTAGAACTGTTGTATAGTAGAGCAGTAATAGAAAGAAATAGTTTGCTGAGACCCAACGGGTACAGATACGCAAAGTATATCACTACATATGTGCAGACGTTTGCGCCTGGACTCTTAAAACCCCATCGCACATTGCAGTTGCAAACACAAAAGGTCACATGCTTTTGAGCTACAGGTTCAACATATTGTTGGACGTTTCTCCTCCAAAGTCTCAACACCTGCCGCTCCTGGAAACTTGTCTTCCTTGGAGGAGAGGGGCAGGGTCATTTTGTGGCTGTTTAATGGGGTAACTGAGGGACATATCTCATGAACTGGGGTAATGAAACCATGTTACCTCCCGTGTCACCCCTTTGGTCAGTTGTCTGATTAACGGAATTGCACTTTGAGAAAGATTTAGCAATTTCTTTCCCTTTTGCTGGTAATGTGAGTGAATGACAACACTTGTATTCACGTTCACTAAAACAGTTTCTGTGTACTTAAGCCGCGTAGTCCTTGTGCAGTGCAGGAGGGGGTCCATCTTGTCTCATTTACTTGTCATGCATGGCGACTTGAGGATTGTGGGGAAATCTCCCACCCTTATCAGATGATGTTTCTGAGTTGGTACATCGTCTTCTGTTAAAACTGCAAGGGTCAGGTAAGCTAGTTGTACCGCCTGGTTGCCAGGTGAGCATATGGAAGGCACCCTCGTGGAATATTTTGTGGAGTGCGCAATATGTACATAGGCGACGTTCTTGCATAGATGGTACCAGTGCTGGAATTGGAAATAAATGTATTCCGGGAACCCATCAATTGGAGAGGGAGGATGAAGGTGTGGCAGAAGAAAGGGGATGCAGCCTGACAGTCAACTTGTGCATTTATATAAAAAAATATTCTGCCGCAAATAAATTGGCAACAAAGACAAATATGACAGTATATCTGTTCCAGCTTACTTAACTGGTCAGAAAAAGGCTGCATTTTAAAATGTAGGCACCTTCTACAGAGATCTTTGTGTACCCAGCAAAGTTGAGGGATTATAACAGCAGTAAGATAACTGTGGGTTAATGCACCGCTAGGGAGTTCTGTGTTTTGTCCAGTCACAGTTTTGACTCCTAAAGTAGCATGGAGGATTAATGTGCCTGCTGCAAAGCAAATTGTATAAAATGCAGATCACAGATTCGAATTTTATGTGGATAGGTAAGTGGCCTACTGCTTTTGACACTGAGATGATTTTGTTACTTACAATTCATAAGTTGCAATCTTTAATATTGCACAGTGATCTATTTACCGGCATCCAGGAGCTGCATGCAAACTGTAAGTCATGGGTTGAGAGCCTTAGTGTTTTTTCCCAATCTATTGTTATTATAAGATTGCAAAGAAGGGTTCCTTTGGGAAGCAATAGTCTTGTTAGTAGAGACTATCCAATCCCTGCATTATGTTTTATATCCAGACCTTGTGTTTCTCCGACCATTCAGTCCATTGTCTGATTGGCCTATGGGACAATCTGGCAAGATCCCGAAAGGCTGTTATGACCGATCAGTGTATGGGCTGGTTTTGGGCTGTTTTTATGGTATGGTGGGCCATTTTTTGTCTGATTTCTCTGATAGTACCACGAACATTGCCTCAGCAAGCACAACTGCATAGTCATCCTTATTTTGCAAAACACCTATTCAGCTTATCTTTGCAAGTATGAAACTGCCCTAATTTGCAAACGTGTGCCAATTTTTTATCTATCTGTCTCGCCTTCAGGGGACCACTTTAAATTTAGTGCCAGGAGTGTTTTCTGTCCGAGTCTAACTTGAATCACTATTAACATATATTATCAAAAAGTATGGACACTCTGGATTCAAGCTAGCCTGGCTAATGAAGGGTGTTGCCCCGAAACCGGTCCCAGGATGCTTTTTTCCGGTCCAGGGAAGACCTGGCTTGGCAGTTCGGGCTGGACTATTCCCATGAGGAACAGGGTCAAGACTGATTTGCATATGGCTGGGTCTGAACTGGGGTGGCAAAGTGAGCTAAAGAAGGATGATGGATTCAACCCAGATCTGTAACTGGGGGTGAGTCTCTGAAAAGTTTCAGTGCTCCATCCATCATCTCCTTGTGTTTGCCACACTCTAAAGAGTATACATACAACTCAGAATTTCTCCAAGTTGGAGCATGATTTTCAGACACCGAGTAGGTGCTGCCTCTATTTGTTTCTGAGGCGTGCTGTCTGAAAATCATGCTCTAACTTGGAAAAAATCTGAGTTATTTGTCTGCACCTCAGTCAGTGCAACGGGGAAAAAAACAGGCGCTGGGCTTTGCGCCTCAACCCTGTGCTAAACTAGTGCAACTGTTCATGATACGACCTTCCTGGTTTTCCTGAGCCCTGCCTTCTATACCAGCAGCACAGGTCGGGCACTTTCCGAGGAACAGTCCTAGAACAAGGCTGCCTCTTGTACTCCGTGTATCCTCTTATTAACATGAATGCCCGTTTCATATAGCTCCTCTCCTTCCCTCCCGCCCGTGTGCGTGTTTAGATTTTTGAGTCTCTCTTCACAGGGCTTCTATTTTGAATCCTGCACCACTCGGGGGTCCATCTTGTGGCTGTGTTGTATCTGCCCTGGTTCTGCTGCTAGGCTGCCTCTTAGCCTGGTCAGAATTCCCGGGGTGTGCACCTACTGTAACCACCTTTCCCAGAGAAAAATGCTGACCGGTTGTTCACATCATTTTAAGACTCTGCAAGAGCGCTTGAAAAGGTACTTAAATTTAACTTTATTTGAAAATTGTCTATATTCATGTATTTTAACATGGCCTTTGTGTACTTTAATTACCAGTTGGGGATCTTTAAGGCAGCACTAAAGCACATTTTAAAGTGCTTTCTTCCTATATTTACTGTCTAAAGTAGGTACTGATAAGTAGAAAAAAATACCAGCTTTAGGTAATGTGACTTTTCTCATTTTTGTACCAGCAGTGACGTTAAAACATTGGTGAGGGCACTACAAAATTGTTCAGGTGGCAACCATGTGTGCCCCTCAAAACAGAATATGTGCCTAAGGTGGGACTCCCAGAAATGGACACTGTACTCCAAATGTGGGCTCCAGTACATATTACAGAACTTCACAGGGAGCTTCCAAAATTGGACATAGTACCCAACATGCAGTGACTGAAATGAAAATAGAAAATTCTCCCGGATTTTATAAATTGGGGGGGTCGAGGTGTGGCATTAGAAAGGTGTTGGGGGTCACCTGGGACGAATTAATGAAAAGTGGAGTCTGACATACTCAACTTGTACGTTTAAAAAAAAAAAAAAAAAATCTCTGCTGCAAAGAATTTGTTGGTAAAGACAGATGTGACAGTAAATTTGTTCTTGCTTGCGTGATTGGTCGCCTAATAAATTATTTTACGTGGTTAAGGCACCTGATGCATAGATCTTTTCAGGTAAGAAACTATTGGTAATATAATTGCTTGCTAGATCTGTGTTTTGTCTTGTTACAGTTTTAACCATTATAAATTAGCATAGAGGGTACATGTGCCTGTTGCAAAGCAAAACATTTAACATGCAGATCACTGATTTTGTATTTTATGTAGATAGCTCAGTTGGTTACTTCTCTTGTTTGAGAGGTCCTTGGTTACTTGCAGTTCATAAGTTACAATCCTTCTAATAAAGCACAGTGAGCTACGAATAGGCAGCAGGGAGCTGCATGCACATTACAGGGCATAGGTTTAGAACCCTATTCTTTTCCTCAATCTTTTGTTATTCTTTGATAATCAAATAATTTATTGGATTTTAAAACAAAGCACAATAGTTCATAGCACATTGGCTAACAGTATAATTCGCAATTATTTGAAAATCAGTTACAGCCGCAATCGCATTGCAGTCTGACAGAGATAAGACCAGAGCCACAGAGACAGTAGTATACAACACGTATTGCTATTAGCCCATGAAGCCTAACCACTTGCCCCGCACACGATCATACTTGGCTGGACACCCTCTTGTCTCATTTATAGTTTTTTCCTGTGTGGGACACCAATCAAGTCCCTTACACCAGTGGAAAACAGTGGGGATGGGGGGTCTTTCCATGTGGCTTCTATATCGCATTTGGCCACCATGAAATGCTTTGTCAGCTCGAGAGCCTCCCAGACCCTCCAGGACCACCAAGATGAGGACCAAGAGAGTAAGCAGGACCTCCCATTCTTAGAACCACCCCCAGTTCGTTCACTACCTCTGTCCAGTATTTGGTGAGAGCAGTGCAGGACCAGCTCATGTGGTAAGTCAGCGGGCGCTTCTGCATAACTCGGGCATCGTGGAGTCGGGAGGGACCCAATCGCGGTGCAGTCTGACTGGAGTGAGAGAGGTGCAATGGAGATAGTAAATTTGGATCAACCGCAGTCTGGCTGAGATGGTGATTACTCGGGATGGGGGGGGGGGCCATAAGGGCATCTCGCCAGTCTTCATTTTCCATGGGGCCCAACCACCGTTCTCAACGGTTCATTAGATGATCTAAGGTGGCTGGGGAGTTGTTAATAAGAGACCAGTAGATCTGGGACACCCCACCCCTCCCCAGGTTACCCATAAGGAGTTTGTCCTCTAGTGGACTGAACTGATGAAGTGTGGTGCCGGCTGGGATGTGGAGGGTAATAGCGTGTCGGAACTGTAGGTATTTATAGAAGTGAGTGGAGTTAAGGGAGTATAGGCCTTGTAGGTCTTGAAAGATATGCAGGTGTGTCCCCCCCCCCCCGACCAAACCACCAAATTGCGTAATGCTGACCAAATCCCACTTCCTGAATCCCTCCAACGCAGCCACCTCCTTCATCCAAGTGCCATGCCACAAAGGCATCTGTAGTGTGAGCTTAGCATCCCATTGAGTATATCGAAGTGCAGAGCTCCATGTGAGAAGGACCGCTTGAGTCACTGCCGGGATAGCATGGGGGATCGGAGCTCCGTTGAGCATTGCTTGGATCTGGCAGAACCCCAGGGTCTCAAGCTCCAGTTGGTATGCCGGTTCAGATCATCCTCCCGAGAACCAATTGTTAATCATTAGGAGGCGAGTTGCAACATAATAAAGGAAAAGGTTGGTCATCCCGAGCCCACCATAGTAGGGGGGCCGCTGGCAATGAATAAGGGCCACACGCGGTCTTGAATTACCCCAGAGAAATGCTGTGGCCATTTTGTCTAGGGCGTGAAACCACTGGCGCGGGAGGTGGAGAGGCAGATTTTGCAGTACATACAAAAATCGGGGAGCACCGTCATTTTGAATAAGGCAATCTTTCCTAGTGGATTCAGGGGAAGGGACTGACATTTACGTAGGTCTTCCTTGATTTTCTTTAGCAGTGGGGTGAGGTTGAGGGACCAGGTAAGTTCCGGTTGGAGTGCCACCCAGATCCCCAGGTATCAAAAACTGAGGCGCCTTGCCAGGATGTCGAATTGCCATGCCACACAATCTTGAGAGATGTGTAGGGGTATCGGATTTGATTTGGCTTGGTTAAGGCATAGGCCAGATGCCTGCCCGACTAGCTGCAGGATGCGGAGACAACTGAGGCCAAACGAGCAGGATCTGCGATGAAAAGAAGAACATCGTCGGCGTACATAGCAATACGATCTTCATGGGAGTCCTTCCATTGCCACCCTTGTATTTGCGCGACACATCTGATAAGTCGGGCAAGTGGCTCTATCGCTAGGGCGAAAAGAAGGGGAGATGGGGGGGCAGCCTTGCCCCAGACGAATGGGGAAGACGTTGGAGAGAACACCATTCATCAGAACTAGAGCCAACTGGTTGGAGTAAAGCATGCGTATGAGTCCCCGGAAGTGTGGGCCGAATCCCGCTCTAAGCAGTACACCTTTCAAATATCGCCAATCCACCATATTGAAGGCTTTCTCGAAGTCTATCAGTAGCCAGGCCAAGTAGGGTGAGAGAAGGTGGTGATGGGCCAATGCTTCATGCAGGCGCCGCAAGCAGAGTCTCGTGCTGCGATGGTGCATAAAGCCACATTGATTGGGATGTATCAGAGTGGTGAGTACCAGTTTAAGACGGGTGGCTAGGATGGTGGCGTAGAGTTTAACCTCTATGTTAATGAGTGAAATCGGACGGTAGTCCGAGCAGGAGGGTGATGCAGGGTGCGCCTTAGGGATGACCACAATCGTAGCCATGTCAATGTCCTCTGGAAAGGACCCCTTCTCCACCGCTTCCTCATAGAGAACATCAATGCGTGGTGTTGAAATATATTTAAATGATGTATAGTACTCCGCCGGGTACCCGGCCTGGCGTCTTTCCGATCGCTATTGTGGAGATGGCAGCGCCAATCTCTTCCAGCGAAATGGGCTGGTCTAGCAGGCAAGAGTCGGTGCCCGAGAGCCGTGGGAGAGGTACATCTCGTAAGAAATTAGGGTTATGTTCTGGACCCAAGGATGAGGCCGCTGAGTAGAGGCGCTTATAGTTAGCGAAGGTCTGTGCATTGGCAGCAGGAGCGCTCTATGTGCGTCCCTCCACATCCAAAATCACTGGGATTATCCAGTTGGCCAGGGGGCGAGACGCAAGCCAGTAAAGAAGCTTGCCATTTTTGTCTCCCCAGCCATATACTCGGGCAGTAGAAGACCTCCATATCTGCTTAGCCGACTCTAGGGAAACATGGCGTATTTCTTCACGCAGGAGTTCGAGCAGCTGGAACACAGCGTCGCGGTCAGCTACGTTAGTGGCTTGTTCCAGACTGAGGGCTCGAGCTTCTAGGCGGGAGAGGTGTCTCCTCTCGGGCCAAATATTTCTTCTTGAGATACCCCTTAGCAAAGCCTCTGACTGTGGCCTTGCCAGTCGCCCACAGCGTACCCGGAGAGCAGACCGTTCCCTCATTATGTTGAAAGTATTGCTTAAGCTCCTCACCTGGGCCTGTTTATAGACCCTATCTTGAAGAAACAAGGCGTTAAGCCGCCAGGTGGGATGCAGGGGCGTCTGTAGGGCCTCCCAAGTGAAGGAGATTGGGCGAGTGGTCAGAGATTCCTCTGGCGAGGATTTGGATATTGGCTACCGCACGACATTCAGGGGCGGGCATAAATATCAGGTCAATACGGGAGTGAGTGTGCGGAGGTGTGGGTGTATTGACTCAATCGGGGATTCCATGTTCGCCACACATCACACAGGCTGAGTCTGGACACCCACTCTGTGAGGCGTTTAGCGCCCCATCGCCAGTGAGGGGGTCCCAGGATAGAGTCGCATGTAGGGTTTAGGACTGCATTAAAGTCTCCTCCGATCACAGTCAGTCCCTGGGGAGGGACGTCTGCAAGGTCTTGGAGAGAGGGTTCAAGGGCCGCTGGTGGTACATAGATTGAGACAAGATTATGGGTAGTCCAACCCCACTCCCCTCCCTATAAGGGCCACAAAGCATCCCTGGGGGTCCATGATATCCCGGGTGACTGTGAAAGGGAAGGAGCGGCTCAGGAGAATCGCCACACCCCAAGAACCTCGTGTGAATCCTGCGTGGAAAACTCTATCATACCCTTGGCGTGCAAGGAATGGACAGTGATTTCCCATGAGATGTGTTTCTTGCAGCATTAGGGCGTTAGGGAGGGATATCTGAATACTTTAGGACCGCAGTCCGTTTCACACGGCCTAGGAGCCCGTTAACATTCCATGAAAGAATCTGAAGGGGTTACCAGTCAAAATGGGGCAGGGTCATATTTGTTACTTATTAAAAGAGTAAGTCCATCTATCTGGGGAGTATACGGGCGCCTGGCTGTCTGGTCCCACGGACCCCAGCGGTGCATCGTCCGTTTGTGTGATCTCTACGCGTGCGGGTTGAAAATGTCATGCCAAGTGCTGTAGACAAAAGGGAAGGGATACAACAACAAGTGAACAAATTCCCAACCAATTCCCCACCCCATACTTCTTTCCTGGAAGCATCTGTCGCCCTAAAAGAGAGAACTCAAAAACAACCAGAGTGGTGGACCCCTCCATAATGCAGGATCTAGAAAGCTTCAGGAGTCTGGGACAGTCACAACATTTGGCCCTTCGTCAGATCCCCGGGCTCTGGGAAAGGTCAGTGTCTTCTAAGCTAGCTGCGGGGGGGGGGTAGAAGATCGCCTGCGGGGCATCCCAGAGTGCGACTCTGGATCTTGCAAGAGTCTAAGTGGTCCAGCAGGTTCAGAAGATCCAGTCAAGCCCCTCGTGGCCACCACAGGTGATGAAGAAGCCTCTCTTCAAGCGTTGCGCCCTCTGCGGTAGCGGGTGAGTCTCCTATGAGGCTTGACATCCCAGCGTGCTGTAGATCTGGTGTGTGCTGGCAAGGGGGAAGAGGGAGCAGTGTTTCGTAGATTGAGTGGGCGCTCCTCCGTCGCCCAGGTCCACGCTACCTCTGGGGTGTCGAAGAAATGGCTTTTGTTATTGAAGACTAGCCTAAGGCTGGCCAGGAACAGGAGCCTGTACTGGAGGTTGAGGGCCCGTAGCGTTTGTTTGACTGCAATATAAGATCGACGCTGTGCTTGCACCTCCCTGGTGTAGTCGAGTAAGATCGTCACCTTACTTCCTTGGAAGGACAGGTTAGGATGAGAGCGGGCCTCTTGCAGGATGGCATCCCTGTCCTTGAAATTGAGGTTCTGGGCAATGATCGGTCTGTGTGGGGCTCCCAGCGATGCCTTGGGTGTAAGGGCTCGATGGGCCCGTTCCACAATGAACCATGTCGAGAGGCAGTCCGATGGCATCCAGGAGTTGATCCAGGTCTCCACGAAGGTCGCGGTTTGTGTAGGTTCCGCTTCCTCGGGGATGCCCACAAAGCGAACATTGTTTTGACTGGAACTGTGTGCCGATGGAGTTCAGTTATGTGGGACAGCAGCTGCGAGACCTGCGCTTTCAGAGTCACAGCGTCCTCCTCCACGGTGGCCAGACGGGATTCGGCCTTCGAAATTCTAGCTGTAACGTTACAGAGATCTTGCTGTATGAGGACCATGTCGACGTGCACCTCACCCATCTTGGTTTCTACAAAGTCTTGTGAGGTGCGTATGGCTTGAAGGATGGTGGCGAGATCTTCTGGGAGGGGTCCTTAGCCACAGCGCTAGTGTACATGCACACATGGTGTACTGGTCCATGCGGGTTTGAGAGGGAGGTAGTTTCACTACCTTTTCTTTGCCCATGTCTAGTTTGTGGAGGGAGGGGAGCTAGTCAGGCAATACAGTTCACCCATGAGAGGGGCAGCACAGCCTGGACCACTGTAGATCTGGGAGTTCAGGATGCCAGAGAATTCCTCCTCCCTCCACTTCCAGTCTCGCATCAAAGTACTGCTCCCCTCAAGATGAGATCATAGGGGGGGGGGACCTACCTGATTAATGATTTAGCCTAAACCAGCAGGGCGGAGCTGCCCCACTTTCTAGGTAGCCTGCACTCTTGTATCCCAGCCGGATTTCCAGGATAGGAAAGGGATGTCCCTGGTGCCAGTGTCCGTGCAGCGACCACCTCGCATCCTTATGGGAAGCCCCTGACACAGTCCAGCAGCTGGTCCTGCTGTGTGTGCGTCTCACTGTTCCAAGGGTCTGCGGCCCATTGCCAGCCCTGACTGAATAGCGACCACAGGAGGAAGCAGTAGGTCCACCTACCTAGCTCTTTGTCTGGTGATGGCAGTGGACCCACGTCTCCCATGCCAGTTGCTTGGGATCAGGCACGTCTCCAAGCTTCGCCTCGCACCTGACCGGTGTTGCCGATGCTTGGGATGCAGTGGACCAACTGGAGCCCAGAGGTCAAGGGAGCTCCGCCCGAGCATCTCTACTTTTCCAGGCGGGGACTGCCGCAGAGACAAACAAGGCCCAGGCTCTTCCCTGGAAGCTCTCGACCCAGGGTGATGCGCTTCTAGGTATTAAGCTCCAGACAGCTCCAGCTATGATGAGACTCTAAGCCTCCAACAAAAGGAGGGCTGATGGCCCTTTAAGCGAGGGTTTTGTTTTGGGCCCAGCGGGAAGTGGTAATAAGAACCATCTCCCTGTAGGATGCAGCTTCAAACGGAAAGCAAACACTACTGAGTATGTCCTGGAGTCAGCAAATTTCACGAGCACAAATTCAGAATACTTCATTGGGACTGGCCTAGATTATGGATCCTTCTTAATAATAGCTTCAATCTCCCTCATTTCCCAAAACTGCCCACAAGTAACTTCCCCCCCCCCCCACCACCCTCCTCCCCAGAAAATAACTCTGCACAGTGCTCCAGGAAATGCCCCAGAGCAAGTATCCAGAGGAGGCTTGGAGAAGTGGAGTGCAGTTTTGCATATGCGGTATCCAGTTTTGGGCACAATACTGCAGAGGAAGCCTCCAGGGCTGTTTGACCCAATTCTTCAGATGCGGTCTCCGGATTAGGAAACTATACTCCAGATGACTCCCACTCGCCCGCCTCTTCCCCCCCCCCCCCCTTCCACCACTCAAACACAACACTGCTGATGTGATTTCCTGAATGGAGACATACTACTTCAGATCTGATGACCTCCTGAACTTGACAAAACAACCCCAGTGTAGCGTCCTCCCCAGGTACTCTCCAGTGACTATGCCACACACGGAGCTTAGTATTACACGTCTGTTATTCTTCTGTGTGTAACCTGGAACTCCACATTCTAAACCTGCATTCTATTCACTACGCTCTAATGCTTACATCACAGTTCTAGGGAGTCCATCAGGAGCCACAAAGGTTCGGTCATTACATACTCACACAACACTACACCTGGAACAAGACGAAGAATTGTAACAAGATGTTACCCAGGAAGTGATTTGGTATTTTTGATTTTCACTTTAAAAAGATATATAATTAAACACCTATTTCATCCTTCAAGCCCCATGCACGGCAACAGTTTTTTCATTCCCAAGCGAGGAAATATTTATTTGGCGATAGAAAGCACGTCTCAAGACCCCGTGCTATGGAACAACCATTCTAAACAAAATATCTGGCTTCTATAACTCCTCTGGAACACATTCATTCTGATTTTAACCTCTCCCGGTGTACAGAATACACTAATACACTGAAATAAAATACATTGAAATAAATACACATTGGTGCATACACTAATTGTCTAGAAAACCAAATATGTAAAGTAAGCGCCAGACCCAGCCCACATGGATCCGGCGTTGCCTTCTATTGATTACATTTTCTTGGTACATCATATACTCTGCTGAAGTGATGGCAGATGCTCGGAACTGCAAGAAGGTAAAGTTGTACTGGCAGTGGGCACCATAGTGGCAGCAGCTCGCCAGACCCAAAACGAGTTAGTGCTGCCATGCAACTGAGACAGACATGAGAGCAGATGAAAAAGGATGATTGACTGAGCGCTAAAAAGCAAATTTTATTGCGTATAATTAGCAGCATAAGCAACTAGGATAGTAACCTCACTACAGGCACTCACTTGTTTGCAGCGAGCGAGGCAAGCTGCAGTTCAGTAACTCGCCTGGTAGCCAATAGCGGCACTGACTTGGATGACTCTCACAGCCCCGCCGCAGCAACGCTGGGCTGGTACTGAGGGCGGCTGGTGTGCTCTGGGCTCCGGCTGCACCGTGCGAGCTGCTCTGCCGTGATTGCCGCATACAGGCAAAACGTAAGTTTCATGAACTGCCGCCCGCGGCACGACCCGCCTATTAAAGTGTGTTTCTGCCACCTCATGTCCTGTCCACACTCTCGGTAGTAGCCATTGGGCACAGTGACTCCTGATGTCCGTTGTAACAGTAATGCAGCGGTGCGTGGTGTCGGGTGAATACAATTATCAGTGTTACATTGTAGCCCCAGCTACAGCGCTGCGGACAGCTGAGCTAGCCCCAAGCCTGCCGGAAGCAGCGTGCACCGTGACCACGCTCTGCACTCCAGCTTAAATTCATTCAGTAATGGTGCATTAGCAGCGCTCCCGCTTTGAGAGCTGAGGAAGCGCTATAATGCGTGACTTTGCATTTCAGTGCGGTGATGCGGACCACCATGCTAAAATGCGTTAGTCTAACTCCTGATGCGTGTTACTTGGCAGGGCTGTTTTACCTGACCAATGGCCCCCCTCCACCACCACCTATTTGTGATATTATTTCTGTAACAATCAGCAAAGAAAATGCACAAATAACCTGGCCACTTTGATGCACTTTATGAGGGAGAAACGTACGTTACACAGAGTGCTTTAAACATACCTGCACTCCCTTATTTTGAAACCGAGAGTACCTGCATTTCTCAGAAGCAAACAGGTACTCTGGGTAGGGAGTATCCGGAGTGCTATATTTTCATTTAAAGGGCTGTGCCTGCACGCTTTTGGAAATATTTTTGAGCATTTTTTTCTTATTACGCATTGGCATTCCACTGCGAGAATTCAGCAAATATGTTATGTTCTAATTTCCTTGAAGTTTATTTTATTGTATCGTGTCCATTCGATACAGGGTTCAAAGAAGCGGTCGCTAGTTAATAAGTGGGGCAGCTTACCTCACACTTTGAATATGCTGGTTTATGCTGTTTGTATATGTAGCATGTATACAGGCTACAACCATTAGGCAAACCTACCCATGTGTAGCATCCCTCCATCCTCAGACCACAAAAGCACCCTTTTAACCATGCACTCAGGACATCCAGAAACCCCATACAAAGACCATTGCAACCTCTTCAGGGGTATGAAGCGTGTGGTTTGAAGTAATACAGTCAAACCACACAGAGCTTTAGACCTCCCAACTGGTATGGGAAGCACTATACAAATGCCAATCCAATATCTGAAAATAAGTGTCTACCTTCTCCACGATGTGTTGAGGCATGATAGAATTTTATAAAAATTCTGTGGAAAACACAGGACGTATGTTTTTCTTCACTCCTGGGCCTGTATTACTGTGGGCCACCTAATTAAATTGAGGCCGGAAATAGCAGTTATTGGCCCCACTGGAATTAGGAGATTTGCAGAAACCCCACAGATCTATTTCTTTTAGGCCGTAGATTTCAGCAGCGAAACACCTGGGACAAATGAGGACTTGTGAAAATCAGCCCCGGAATTACGAATTTCTCCTAGTAATTTCTCTGGGCATATGCAGGGGTCCTTCCATTTACAATGCCCAGTAATTCAATACCTGCAGAGTTTGAAGGACCCCGTGTAATTATAAGAGTGAGGAGTTACTCTTGAAAATCCAGGTTCACCATTAACTACTGGCATGCCAAAATGAGGTTTCTGCCCTTTCTACGTGGATACCCCGGAGTTTTTGCGTTTTGTTATGCCCTATATTTTTGCTGGCTTTAGATCTCTGGGCACTTCAACCCTGCTAATCAATAGTAAAGTGCCTGTGCGCACACACATCATGGTTAAATTGGCTTATTCCTGGTTGTCACTTTTAACATGTGTAAGTCCCTAGTATATGGTGTAAAAAATAAAAAAAAATACCAAAGGGCCTGGGAGTTAAATGCCACTAGTGGCGGCAGCATCTGTTGTACCTTCCACTTCAGTGGCAGTGCAAACATGGCTTCAGGCCTACCATTGTAGCCTGGCTGCAGCAGTTTTAAATCTGTCGCCTGACCTGTCAAAATTACCCATTTTTACAGGAGAAAACCTCCTTCTTTAAATATTTATAAGTCACCCCCTGTTTAGGCTTTCTAGCCCACAAGAAAGGGTGCATGGTATTTAAAGTAAGGGACTGTGGAGAGCCACCAAGATGCAAACCTGTGATTTTTCGGCTTACGCACAGATCTCTGCAGATAACTCTCTGGTTCACAGCGCTGTCTGACCTACCTTACTGAGGTAGTTTCAGCACAAGCGGAAGCTCAAGCAGGCTGCATAGATTTGCTCATTCTGTGACATGTTCAAAGTCTTGGAGTGAAGGCCCTGGCAATTCCTGTTGCAGTAGTCTAGGTGCATACCGTAGCGTGATTAAGAAAAAAGTATCCATGTTGAAAGCACCCATGGTAAAGCAGACAATGGCACTTTTATTCAGAGGTCTAGTTTATTTCTAAGGGCCTGCTAAATTGATTGGATACTCTTGGCAAGTTCTGTATAGCATAGAGTTTGCCATTAACACATCAAAAATAAGTTAATGATGTTTAGCCCCCTTAATGGGCCAAGTTGGACAACTCTGGCTGTGAGCGAGTGCAAGAGTTTAATTACCTGGGAATACACTTGACACATAATGTAAAAATGGAGGAAACGTAAGCAAGAGCTGGAGCTTCCTGGCACTGCATATAGGGACAACCCTACACGTTTGCCAGGGAAAATAGTCGGTGGGGGAAGGTATATAAGCCACAGGCCCAAAATAATGCCCTGGGTGGAGCAGAGGTTTGGGGGTACTCTGATGTTCAACATCTATTAAGCCAACCCTCCAGCACACCAACAGTCCCGTTGTTTCTAGGCCTTTCTGTGGTAGCCAAGTTGAGACCTGGGTCCGTGTGTGGGGTAAACGGGAGGTGCCGCTCCTGGCTACCTGAATGTACAATGCTTCTACTGACTCACTGTTTACACAGGGCTTCTCCTAGCTCACTCTTTTCGCAGGCCTTGTCCTAGCTCACTCTCTTACCAGTGCTTCTTCTGAGTCACTGCCCAGTGCTTCTCCTGGTCCACTCAATGCACAATCCTTCTCCTGGCTCACATTCTTCCCAGGCCTTCTCCCACCTCACTGTCTGCACAGTGAATCTCCCAGGTCACTCTCTGCACAGTACTTCCGCCGGCATAGGTTGTCTGTACAAGGCACCTTCGCACAGCTGTGCTTCTCTTAGCTCACTTCTCCTTACTTACTTTCGACACACTGCTTCTCCCATCTGTCTGCACAGTGCTTCTACCAGTTTGTCCCAGCCCACAGTCTACCAGGTCCTTCTCCTGGCTCAGTGCCTCCCCAGTGCATCTCCCTCACCCACTGTTCGCACCTTGCTTCTCTCTCACTATCCGCACAGTTCTTCCCCCTAACTCGCTGGTTGCACCATGCTTCACTCTCACAGTCTGCTCTATGCTTCTCCCTTTCTCGCATTCTTCACCATACTTCCCACCGCTCACATTCTAACCAGCACTTCTCACTCGCTCTATGCACTAAACTACTCCCTCATGTCTGTCCATTGCTTCCTCCTTGTTTGTTGTATGCAGTATTTCTTCCTAATTTGCTGTTGGCAGAGCACTTTCCTCAAATGTCCTCTCTCCCAGAGCAGTCAGTGTCTGCACTGTACTTCTCCTTCATTTGTTGATTTCCCAGTGATTCTCTCTGACTCAGTGTTTACCTAGTGCTTATCTCCCAGTTATCGCCTCCCCAGCACTGCCCTCACACTCGCCGCCTACACAGTGCTTCTCTCTGATACTCTGTGTTTACTTGGGCCTTTTAATTTGCTAGTTACTTGCAGACCATTTCTGCCAAACTCGTTGTCTACCCTGTGCTTCTGTCATTGCTGGACTGTGCTTCCCTCTCCCACTTACTGTCTGTGATGTGCTTCATTCTGTCACTCAAGTTTTAAATCTGTTTGTAAAGTACATAGTTAATTAAAACCATTACACTATTGTATTGTATTGTAATTGCATTTATATAGCGCTTATTACCCCTGACGAGGCGTCGCAGCCTTTTTCGGCGAGTTGCCCGCTACTCCGGAACCCAAAAATGATTAGTGGTGAATTATTATAGGGAGATATGAAATTAATTTCAGTGGTGGATATGCAAGTTTATTTGGATTGAAAAAGGATAGTGGAGGGATAGAAGAGGGAAGGGTTTGCATTTATATAACGCTTTCTACCCCTGATGAGGTGTTGAAGCGCTTTTTGGTGGGTAGCACGATACTCTGGAACCCAAACAGGTTAGTGGGGAATTAGTATAGGGAAATATGAAATAAATTTGAGCGGTCGACATGTTAGTCTGTTGTTTGGATGGTGAAGGATAGGGGAGGGATAGAAGAGGGAAAGTTTTTAGAGCTCATAACAGTTGGAGGAGGTTTGGGATGAGTAAAGGGGAGGTGGAGGGGGAAGAGTCGGAGACAAGGGTTTAGAAAGGATTGTTTGGGAGATCTGAATAGTAAAAGAGGTATGAGATGATGCAAAGAGGTAGAGGAGGGAAGAGTCTAGAAAGGGTTATTTTGGGGATCATAGTAGTAGAATGGGGTTTGGGTTGAGTAAGAGTGGAGGTAGAGGATATATTGAGAGGTATAGGGTGAGCTATAGGGTAGTGCATTTGAGATGCTGAATTAGAAGTAAAGTAATAAATAAAAAGATACACAAGTACATGGAAGGTATATATGTATGAGGAAGGTGATTTATGTAGATTTAAGTTGTATTTATTAAACTCAGACTTTCAAGTGTTGCTGTACTTTATTTTTATTTTTGTAATTCAATAGTGAAGCAATTGTAGATAGTTATGCTAAAAATGTACTTATTTATGCAGTGATCTATATACATGTTAAACATAAAATAATATAACCATAAGTAATATGTACATTTGTTAAGCAGAACTAACAAATATCTATATTTTTATAAATATAATTATTCTACATGTTTATACAAAGCAATACACATATGTAGGTACATTTTTATAGTCCAAATAAATGCTTATATACAGAGGGATATGCTGTATATCTATGTTTGAGTTTGGTGGTTATGTGGGGAAGAGCCAACTTTTGAGTAGTCTTCGGAAGATAAGGTAGTTAGTTATCTGTGGATCTTATGTTTGGGGGTAAAGAGTTCCATAGTTTGGCTGCTTGAACAGAGAAGGATGTGCCACCTATGACTTTTTTCTTGTATGGTGGGATTTTGACGTGCAGTGCCAATCTAGAGCGGAGGTTCCTTTGTTGAATGTATTTGGTTATTTTATTCCTGATGAAGAGCGGTCTTTTTCCATGTATTGCTTTGTGGTTGATAGAAAGCAGCTTGAATGTGGATGTTCTGGCAACCGGAAACAATGTAGGGCCTTCAAGGCAGGGGAGATGTGGGCTTGTGGCTTTTTATGTTTGTAAGGGTAGCCTGGCAGCAGAGTTCTGAATCTGTTGCAGTCTTTTCATAGTTGTTAAAGATGATCGATGGTAGAGGTTATTGGCATAATCAAGTTTAGACAGAACAAGAGAGGTAGTAGCCTGGACCTTGTTTGGAAATCCCAGGTGTGGGAAGATACGTCGCAGAGTTTTTATAGTAACGAAGCGTGATCTTGCTAGTTTGTCCACTTGGGCATTTATTGATAGCTTGGAGTCCATGGTAGTTCCGAGGTTTCATACTTCCTTTGAAACTTGGGCGGTGTTGCGAGATCGTCAGGCAAGGGGGGGGTCATAATTTTTCCAAACGCCACACGAGTATTTCTGTTTTGGAAGCATTCAATTTGAGATGCCTCCATGTCATCCACTGATCCATGGCTCGGAGGCAACTGAAAATTTGTGAGCTTCCAATGTCTTTGAGGCTTTCCAGTTTAAGGAGTATTTGTGAGTCCTCTGCATAGTTATAGCACGTGAGGTGAAATTGATTGATCAGTGCTGATAATGAATTCATGTAGTAGTTGAAAAGCATGGGTGAGATGATAGAGCCTTTAGGGACCCCTGCTTTTGTGAAGTACAGTTTGATCGAGAAAAGGTGGGTATGGGTGATATTAGTTCTGTTTTGAAGGTAGGATGTGATCCAGCCGAGAGCAGTCCCTTATATGCCGGCTTCGTAGAGTCTTTGTATTAGAGTGTCATGGTCAACCGTGTCAAAGGCAGCTGCAAATCACATGTTTAATTAACAATAATACAACATTTTCATAACAATTTCACGTTTGTTATCATTCAAGAAGCCTTATGGTAGGAATAAAATGCTAAAGTGCTCATAAAAGGTAAAAACTCATTTGTGCAACAGTGCAAATTTGTCAAGTTCCACATTTTCAAAACCGTCTGGTCATTACATGACTATTTCTCCTTTGTTCCTATTCGAAGAAGCCTTAAGATAGTAATAAAATGCTATGATCTCAATAAAGGGTAACATTCAGTGGGCAATTGTGCAAATTCATCAGTGTGGCTATTTATTAAGGTGGTAGAGCTCTGGAACAGCCTTCTTGGACAGACACACTTTTATTGGTCAGATTCCTTCCTTAAGGGAACCCTTGTGCATAACATAAGGTAAGTATATATCTAGTATACACATTATTAAAAGCCATAACATACCTTAAATTAATATTACATATATAGCTGCCTCACTGAATCTACATAAAACTGTTAAAACCTGAAAGAATGTATACATACTTTATTGCTGTATCATTTAGGAAGGTTTGCACTCCTTCCTTTTTTGTGCTGCAAGAATAAAATAATTTAAAAAGCGACAATTCAGGATTGTGTCTCGTCGATTTAAAACATGCAATGACTGACTGTCTGCAGGACCTAATTCATCGCTGGTTCCATACCACTCTCAGCAAGTCTCTCTTTTCCCTCATGAGTCCCGGATGAATACAAAGTAGATGGACAACATTCTCCTCAGCTGCATGACACAGTCTGCATATGTATATTCTTTGTTCCAAAGGCGGGGCATGGCATGAGCGTGACCGGGGAGAAGGCCAAAACGGTATTTAATAAACTATTCCTTTAGCCACATGGACCACCCACCGTTCAAGTACGGCTGAGGTTTTAGGATTTTATATTCATTTATAACTGTCCAGGCATGTGATCTGTTGGATAGAGACTCTACATCAATGATCACGCAGATCTTTTTAATTATCCCATGTATTCGTTTTTTTAAAGGCCCCCTGCGAGAGTGTTGAGTGCCATAGTATTCAAACTCCCAAATCATCAATGTTTATATTTAGGTCGTTACTGGCTGGAGCACTTTGATTATTTTGCATTTCATGCCAGAGGGCTTGGTTCAGTGTGGATTTTATTCTTTTCCAGGTTTTAATATAATCCCCCTTTCTGACAAGTTGTTGGTTTACTTGACCAAACTCTAGTATAATCTGGGCCTGGGATGCATTAGGAGGGAGACTAAAGAGGTGCCTATAAGTTTTAGCGACGATTATGTTCAAAGTCAATGCATCTTTGCCACATAAGGTTTTGCTTCCATATGATAGACTTGAGACCAATTTTGCAGCCATTACCTTCAGAAGTGGCATGAAAGTTGGGCCATTCAGGGATCTCCAAAATGTTTGAAATGCAAGGGTTAATGCGCTGCCCTTCCTTTGTATCGCCTGCTTGTGTTGGTTGAAGCTGCCTTTATCGTCGAACAGGACCCCAAGATTTCTGTAGGTTTTGGCCAATTCCAGACGATCATCTTGTAGATACCATTTGTTTTATCTGTGACTCTTACTTCTCACTACCATAACTTTTGATTTCTTTTGATTTATGGTCATGTCATTATTCTCTTTATAGTTTGTTCATTCGGTCACTCAGTGTTTACTGCATGCTTTTCTCCCTGTCGCGGTCTTCAGAATGCTTTTCTCTCACTCACTGTATGCACATCACTTCTCCATCATTCACCCCAAAATAACAGATGAGTTTAGAAGACCCGCTCCACTGCAAAAGGAAAGTCTGATCCAGGGAGTTTCTATCTTGGAAGCAGCAGGAGTTGTACAGGCTCAACAAGTGCTGCCAGTTCCTTTGCATGCCTCTCACCTTGTTTTTCATGGCTTCTTTTTTCCAAATTGAGATTGAGACTATAAGGATGGGCATCCAGGCAGTGCCACTCCTAATGAATTGTTTCCCCATTACGAACCCCATACGACGATAAAGCTCCTTCACCAGATTTCAGTAAGGTGGAAAATCACGCCTCGTCAATACTCCCAGAATTGTCTCCTAAAACATTCTAAAGAGTTTTAGTACAGACCTGATACTGGCCTGCTGCTTCGCCAGGATCCTGATCTTTCTTCCAGCTTAATCCTCCATCATTACTTCATCTTTGAAAGAAGGGATGGGTAAAGAACCCATTATCTCAGATTTATTTATTTAAATTAATAGACCTTTGGAGTCCTTTTAGTTGTCGCCCCGTTGTTGGCCTCCTTGTCCTAGGCACACTTCTGGAGAAGGTAGTCAATGGTCAATTAGAAAGCCATTTTGACCTTAATATGCCCTTACCTAAAGCAGTCAAAAAGTTGCCGTGGTCCTGGGACTGAGACTGCCCTCGTGGATTTGGCAGACGGTCGTTTATAAACCATTGATGAGGAAGGTCTGGCATTCTCGTACCTACGACGATAGAGACACACAGACGCACTTTTTGGTCAAAAGGGGAGGGAACAGGAGGCTACGGGGAAAACAGGGTAAGCTGGCCTCCAACCAACATGTATAACACAACGAGAAGCTACCCTGGCTCAATGTCTGATCCTTAGTGAAGGTTAGCGCACATTTGTGCCCGTGGTTCAGGTGGTGTTGGACATCTCAAAAAAATGTATGGACTGGCCTCACACACCACCAGGTGTCATGCTTCATCATCGGCTGTCCTCGCCCTTTAAAAACCACGTTTGATAATGGGCGGGCCTACACCTGGAGACAGGGAGGCACTTCTAAAACTAAGTAGGGGCCCGTGCTGAAAATAAGTGAGTGAGTGATGTCTAAGAATCGATGCACAATCCCGCGTGAAATTTAATGATGCCCAGTGTGCTCGATATTAAAAGAAATGGTGGAGACTAGGGGGTCTAGTATCCCATCTCCATATGTGTTGCCAACATGTTTCTGCCGTTGCGGCCTGGAGGGTCCATGGCGTTCATCAGGGCGTAAGTAAGAAAAAAGGGGCTCCTATCCTGTCTCTAAGAGTCAGAGATAAAACCTTTGCGTAGGTTGGTTTCTGGTCCAACTCTACCAGGTCTTTAATTAGAACTCCTGTAAAGCAATGACATATCACAGCATAAGTGAAACAGTTTGATATGCACTCATACTGGTCAAAAAGGAAATCAGACAACAATGGCATGCACGTGGTACATTAAGAGTGCATGTGGTGAGCACACGTGTTACTGCATACGTGGTGCTCAAAAAATAAAACAGTTGTGAGACCAGCTCACACTCTTACCCTATTTTAGGTGTAGGGATGTCCCATGGGGAGGGAGGGGTAGAGGGACCCCTGTAGTCAAACTCTAGATGTCAGGTTAAATTAGTGAAAGAGTTAAGAATGCCAAGATTTGAGCCATGCAAAATGATCCATACATTCTTATTCTCAGTGGTTGTTTATACCACCATACAACTCAGTCATACATCCATTCATTTCCTTACTACTCCAAGGTGCGTCGTTCCTACGGTCCTTCCTCGCTGCTCCCCGACGATGAATGGTTGGGGGAGGAGGCGCGGTATTTATACCAGTGGTGCAAGGCTTAATTGTTAATTAAATTCGTAATTGCATGCGCAATACGCGGGACATACCGGTATCCGCTTGCGTCGGCCAGGAGGCTTCCTGACTGCATATTTGAATGCATGAGCGATACTCGGGACACACTGATGTCCGCTCGCGCATGCGCTAGCCAGAAAACTTCCTAACAGGACCAATGCGCACGAGCGCGTTGGCCAGGCCATGGCGCTTTGATCTCTAGGACAACGGAAACACAACGGGGATTAACCCCTTCCATGCGCACGACGGCCGGGAGCCGTTGTGCGCAACGGTGCTCGTGTGCGCACCACGGCTCCCGGTCGTCATGGCACATGGCCCCGGAAATCCCTCTGGTGCAGGCACCAGAGGGATTTCTATTTCTCCCCTGTAGCCTCGGGAGCCCCCGTTTCAGTGAAATGACGATCAGCGTGCACGTCGCGCTGACGTCATTTCACTGAAACCGAAACTGAAATGAGGCTCATTTCAGTTTCACTTTCTACGTGCTCAGGGGGCTATCTCAGCCCCCTGAGCATGTAGAAAGACGGTAGAGGTATCATTGGAAAGGGGAGAATCTCCCCTTTCCAATGGTACCCCTCCCCAGTGGATCCCTGCTTGGAGATCGCCCCAGGAGGGCGATCCCCAAGCAGGGATCCACCACTAGACACCAGGGAGGGGGGAGCGGCCCCTTGGGCAAGGGCCTTTGCTCCCCCCCCCCCCAAATAAATTTGGCCATATTCAGTCTTTCTGCCCCTTGGGGATTTTTTTTGTGTGCAATTTCGATGAGGGTGGGGGCTGCCCAAAATGGGCACGCCAATGCCCCCACCCCCGCCACAACTACAGCCTTTCTGCCCCCCCCTGGGGGCAGATGGGGCAGTAGCCCCCAATCTGCCCCCCCGGGGGGTTAGAAAGCCCACTAGACACCAGGGATTTTTTGGGGGGTAATTTTAATTGGGTGGGGCTGCCCAAAACTGGCAAGCCAATTCCCCCACCCCACCCCCGCAACAATTAGTCTTTCTGCCCCCCAGGGGGGACAGAAAGCCCACTAAAAACCAGGGATTTTTTTGGGGGCAATTTTAATTAGGGTGGGGGCTGCCAAAAACGGGCATGCCAATGCCCCCCGGCCAGAATTACAGCCTTTCTGCCCCCCCCCCGGGGGGGGCAAAAAGCCCACTAGACGCCAGGGATTTTTTTTGCCAATTTGAATCAGGGGTGGGGGCTGCCCAAAACTGACATGCCAATGCCCCCAAAACATTTTTTGATAGGCAATTTTGATGTCGCCTCAATACGTTTTGGGCCCTTGCCTGTCGCGGGTACTTGGGCCTCCCACACGAGTGAGGCACCATTTTGATCGTGAGACCCGGTGGCACGCTGGGTGGTAGGAAATTTGTGTCACCCCAGTGATGCCACAACTTTTCCACACAAAAATGTGTGGAAAGAGTGATTTTTTTTTTTTTTCCAGCTAAATTTGAGGTTTGCAGGGGATTCTGGGTAAGAAAACGTTGGGGGATCCACGCAAGCCATACCTCCCTAGCATCCCCCGGGTGTCTAGTTTTCAAAACTGTATAGGTTTGCTAGGTTTCCCTAGATGCCGGCAGAGCTAGGGTTCAAAAACTACAGCTAGGCACTTTGCAAAAAAAGGGTCATTTTTCACTCTGAAAATGTGGTGTGTCCACCTTGCGTTTTGGGCCGTTTCCTGTCGCGGGCACTAGGCCTACCCACACAAGTGAGGTACCATTTTTCTCGGAAGACTTTGGGGAACGCGGGGTGGGTGGAATTTTGTGGATCCACGCAGATTCCAGAACTTTCCACCACAGAAATGTGAGGAAAATGTGTTTTTTTGACAATTGTTTAGGTTTGCAAGGGATTCTGGGTAACAGAACCTGGTGAGAGCCAGCCAAGTCACCCCATCCTGGATTCCCTTGCGTGTCTAGTTTAAAAAAATGTATAGGTTTGCTAGGTTTCCCTAGGTGCCGGCAGAGCTAGGGTTCAAAAACTACAGCTAGGCACTTTGCAAGAAAAGGGTAATTTTTCACTCTGAAAATGTGGTGTGTCCAGTTTGCGTTTTGGGCCGTTTCCTGTCGCGGTCACCAGGCCTACCCACACAAGTGAGGTACCATTTTTCTCGGGAGACTTAGGGTAACACAGAATTGTAGAGCAACTGTTATTACCTATTGACTTTCGATGCATTTCTGCCTTCCAAATGAAAGACAATGTGTAAAAAAGAAGTCATTTTGAAAAATGACCTATAATTCTCATGCTAGTATGGGTACTCCCAATTTCGGAAATGTGCAAATATCTACTGTTTCTAAACTCTATATTTTGTTCCCATTTCAGAAATGCATAGGTGTCTTTCATACCAATTTTTCCATGTATACATTTTCCCAAAATAATTGCTATATACCCGGTAGATAATAAAAAACCATTGCAAGACGCTGCTCAGTTATTGGCTCTGGGTTCGTCGGGTTCTTGGTGAACCTACAAGTCCTATATATCCCCACAACCAGAGAGGTCCAGCAAATGTAACGGTATATTGCTTTCATACAGCTGTCATAATTAGAAGAAGTTTCAGGTGAAAACGTTGACACAAATGGCTGTTTTGTTCAACGAATTTTCAATTTTTCCTATATTTAACTGTTAGTTTCTATGAAGAAACCTTGAAGGATCTACACAAATGACCCCTTGCTAAATTCAGAATTTTGTCTACTTTTCTAAAATGTATAGCTCTCCAGGATCCATTATTGCTTTCATACCCATTTCTACCATTAACTGGAAGGAGGTTGAAAGCACAAAAATAGGCTATGTCCCAGAAAAATGCCAAAACTGTGTAAACATTTTTGGTTTTCTGACAAAAGTCTGCTTGTCCCTGAAAGCTGGGAAGATGGTCATTTCAGCACCACAACCCCTTTTTTTATACCATTTGCAGGGAAACAACCAGACGCTTTCATCTGGAGCCTTTTTTCCCCCCCAAAAAACAAAATTTAGCTGTATTTTGGCTAATTACTGGGTCCCCTCCAGGGGAATCCACAAACCCTGGGTACCTTTTAGAATCCCCATGATGTTGGGGGAAAAAAGGATGCAAATTTGGCCTGGATACCTTATGTGGTCAAAAAGTTACAGGGGCCTAAGCGCGAACGACCCCAAATAGCCCGTAAAAGGCTTAGCACGGGGGGGGGAAAGGCCTAGCAGCGAAGGGGTTAAGGCGCCAGGCTCTCTCTTTGTCGAGGCCCCAGGTGCATCCAATTACGAATTTAATTAACAATTAAGCCTTGCACCACTGGTATAAATACCGCGCCTCCTCCCACAACCATTCATCGTCGGGGGAGCAGCTAGGAAGGACCGTAGGACCGACGCGAGGGACGCACCTTGGAGTAGTAAGGAAATGAATGGATGTATGACTGAGTTGTATGGTGGTATAAACAACCACTGAGGATAAGAATGTATGGATCATTTTGCATGGCTCAAATCTTGGCACTCTTAACTCTTTCACTAATTTAGCCTGACATCTAGAGTTTGACTACAGGGGTCCCTCTTCCCCTCCCTCCCCATGGGACATCCCTACACCTAAAATAGGGTAAGAGTGTGAGCTGGTCTCACAACTGTTTTATTTTTTTAGCACCACGTATGCAGTGACACGTGTGCTCACCACATGCACTCTTAATGTACCACGTGCATGCCATTGTTGTCTGATTTTCTTTTTTACCAGTATGAGTGCATATCAAACTGTTTCACTTATGCTGTGATATGTCATTGCTTTACAGGAGTTCTAATTAAAGACCTGGTAGAGTTGGACCAGAAACCAACCTACGCAAGTGGTTTTATCTCTGACTCTTAGAGACAGGATAGGAGCCCCTTTTTTCTTACTTACGCCCTGATGAATGCCATGGACCCTCCAGGCCGCAACGGCAGAAACATGTTGGCAACACATATGGAGATGGAATACTAGACCCCCTAGTCTCCACCATTTCTTTTAATATCGAGCACACTGGGCATCATTAAATTTCACGCGGGATTGTGCATAGATTTTTAGACATCACTCACTCACTTATTTTCAGCACGGGCCCCTACTTAGTTTTAGAAGTGCCTCCCTGTCTCCAGGTGTAGGCCCACCCTTTATCAAACGTGGTTTTTAAAGGGCGAGGACAGCCGATGATGAAGCATGACACCTGGTGGTGTGTGAGGCCAGTCCATATATTTTTTTGAGATGTCCAACACCACCTGAACCACGGGCACAAATGTGCGCTAACCTTCACTAAGGATCAGACATTGAGCCAGGGTAGCTTTTCGTTGTGTTATACATTCTCGTACCTACACCACGCAGATAGTTTTTTTATTTTTTATTTCTTTATTTCTCAGAAATTTTACAAAACAAGAAGCAAGGAGCGACATCTTAATCACTGTAATAAAGCACATGTACATTATAGTTGAAACAATCAGCCAATGCGCCACCAATTCCATCACATTCCAGCATCGTATTGTGGGTAAAAGCCATAAAATATACAAAAGTCCCCAGTACTACCAATATTAGCCACTTCTATGCAAGCCCCTAGGGGCCGCAACGCAAGAACGGTCCCAGCTCCACGTTCTGTGTTCACACTCAGACAGGGATACAGTCGGGGGGGGGGGGAGGAGGGAGAAAGAGGGGAGGGGGACTCAAGCCTCTGGAACGTTATGGGCATGCGGGGATTGAGCACATGGATTCTCAGCCTGTTCTGATTCCTTGGCAGCAATGTATGTCACGTACAGTCCCCAAAAGTTTTTGGGACGGCTCCTGGGAGGTAACAACTCACTAAAATTCTCCGTCTGTGTGCAACAGTAAAGCATGTGGTGTGACCACTGTGCCATAGTGGGGGTAGGGCCCCGGAGCCAATGGATCGCTACTCTACGCTTCGCCAGTAGTAAAGCCATATCTACCAATTTGCGCTGTGCTCTCGGAATCGCCTTGGAATAACCCAGCAATGCTATAGCAGGGTCCGGGGGAAGCTCCGAGCCCGTGATTTTTGCCAACTCGTTAAAAACCCGCTCCCAAAATTTGTATATCCTGGGGCAACCCCAGGCCAAGTGCAGAAAGTTGGCCCTTGTTTCCGTGCATCTGTCACAGGCAGAGGTGTCCCTCAGCCCATACCTGTGCAATCTCTCCGGGGTGTAATACACCCTTTGGAGGTACTTAAAATGGACAAGTCTGTGCCTACCGTTTAGCGATATTCGCCGCGTACTAGTACAACAATATGTCCACATGGCATCGTCAATCGGCTGCTGCAGATCGCGCTGCCATTCTAGCCGAGCCCTAGTGTACTGATTAGCCCTGTGGGACATAGCCATCCTATACACCGTAGAAACTATCTTGCGCGGTGTCTGAGCCTTGATGACATAGGTCAATTCCGCAACTTCAGGGGGTTCTAGCAGATCGTTACCCAGCAGGCCGCGCAATGCATGCCTGGTTCTGTGAAACTGAAAGTGCTGTAGCACAGTAGGAGGGGGTTCTTGCCGCCCCAGGTCTTCCCACCTCTTAACCACACCATTGTGAAACAAGTCCCCTGCCGTCTGTAAGTTCAAGGAGTTTAACGCCTGCACTACCCCTCGGTCTCTACAGGGCCGCAACCAGCGAACCCAGTCCAGGGGCATAACCGGGGAATATAACAGGGCGCCCGCCCGCAGCTGCAGCAGAAAGCGCCAGGCGTGCCGCGTAGCATTTATAGAATCCAGTATACCTGTCCTACGATCGGCTTCCTCACAGAGCAAGGCCGGGAGAGGCAATGGCTCCGCCACTAGCGCCTCCAGGCGCAGGTGGGGGGCGTCCGGAGGGCCATGGATCCAGTAATAAGCGTGTGAGCACTGCGCAGCTCTGCAGTATAGATTAAGATCCGGGGCTCCCAGTCCCCCCATATGATACGGCAAGGTAAGCGTCTGCCACTTTATTCGTGCTTGTTTGCCCGCCCAGGCTAATTTTATCAGCAAAGTCGTGACCCGGCTAAAAAACGAAATGGGCAGCACCATGGGGATATTCAGAAATAAAAACAAAAATCGCGGTAGCACCATCATCTTCATAATGGAGATTCTGCCTAGGAGGGACAGTGGCAGCCTGATCCAGTTTTCCACGTCGTCCTCCAATCTGCTGACCGCCACCCCGTAATTCTCCCTAAAGACTACCTCCGAATCAGGGTGTACTTGAAAACCCAGGTATCGGATCGGGTCCGTGGACCACTGCAGAGGGTACTCCAGATCAAATTGTTTAGTAGCAGGAGTGAGCGGGGCAACTACCGACTTAGGCCAGTTAACTCTTAGTCCAGAGAGTGCGCCGAAGTGCACCACTTCGCGTAAGACCGAGGACAAATTATTTTCGGGATCGCGGACATATAGCAATGTATCATCAGCATAGGCGGAGACTATGAGCTCAAGCTTTGACAGTCTTAGGCCCCTGTGACTATGGTATTCACGCAGTGCACACGCCAGTGGCTCCGCCGCTAGGGCGTATAGCAGCGGGGACAGCGGGCATCCCTGCCTCGTCCCGCGGGTAATATTAAAAGGTTCCGTCACCAGGTTGCCAATTCGGACTCTGGCCAAGGGGTGGTAGTACAGCACCGCAATTAGTTGTAAAAAAACCGGACCCAGACCCATCCTAGTCAAAACCTGCTGTAGGAAAGGCCACTCGACAGAATCGAAGGCCTTTTCCATGTCTAAAAAGACCGCAACTGCCGCGTTGGCCTGTCGAGTATGCTGTAAGGCCCCGAATACCGTGCGCAAATTGTAAGTAAGATTCCGCTCTGGGATGAACCCGGCTTGTTCGGGGGCGACTAGAATCTGCGCGAGAGGGGCCAACCGGTTGGCTAGAATTTTGGCAAAGAGTTTGACGTCGACATTCAGCAGTGAGAGCGGGCGGTATGACCCGCACTCCTCAGGTGGTTTCCCCGGTTTGGGTATAGCCACAATCACTGCCTCTCTCATGGAGGGAGGCAGCGTGCCTGTCTGGCATATATCATCAAAAAGCGCAGACAAATGGGGCAAGAGTATGCCGAGAAATGTTCCATAAAAGGGCACAGTGAGGCCATCCATCCCGGGTGCACTACCGGATCGCATCCCCGTCAGGGCTAGAACAATCTCATCTTTTCCTATAGGCCGCATCAGAAATTCGCGGTGTGCGTTCGTGAGTGAGGGCATTTTAATATATGAGAGGTAGTCCATAATTTCCTCCTCAGTCCCCGAAGAGCGCGCAGAGTATAAATCTGCATAATAGCTCCGGAAACGCTCCGCAATGTCTGCCTCTTCGGTTAGGACCTCACCGTCCTCTGAGGTAAGTTCCGCTACTTGAACCTTACTGCGGCGCCTCCGCAGCAGCTGCGCCAGAACCGCTCCTGGTCGTTCCCCCTCCCCGTATACTCGCGCCGTGGCGTATTTGCCCATGTGTTTAAGCTCCGCATCCGCTGCATCTTGGTATTCCACCAATAGAGCCTTTAGTTCAGAAGCCACTGCGTCATCTGCTTGTAGCAATAGACGCCTCTCCAACGCACCCAATTTCTTCTCAAGATCTGCCAGGCGCCGGCGTATATCCCGTAGGACACCCGAGTGTTTGGACATAACAATGCCCCGAATATACACCTTAAACGTTTCCCAGATAACCTGAAAGCTGTCCACAGACCCCACATTTGTCTCAAAGAACGTCTCAATCGCCTCCGCGAGCTCAGCCTGAAAAACCGTGTCTAGCAGCGAGTATGGAGGAAAGCGCCATGTGAATGGTGGGATGCCTCCCTTGGGGGTAGTGATCGCTATCATCAAGGGCGAGTGGTCTCACAGTGTGCGAGGGAAAACCCTGCACTCTCGGACTTCTGCGTAAAGAGGAGAGGATGCCAACCAGTAGTCTATCCTAGTGTGGAGATTATAGTAGGCAGAGTAGTGCGTGTACCCCCCTTGTGTTGGAAATCTAGTGCGCCATACGTCCTGTAAATCCAGGCGCAACATCGCGCGTTCCAGCGCCCCTGCGGCCGCTGAAGGACGTCTCTCTGGGCCCCCCGATCTGTCCACCCCCGGGTTCCTGACCACATTGAAATCTCCGCCCCAGAGGAACCAACAGCCAGAATATTTGGCAACTACCGTCACTAGCTTGTCAAAGAATTCAGGACAGTCAAAGTTTGGGCCATATAAATTCACTAGGACCAAATCATGGCCTTTCCCCTGGCATCTGGATACAGTATACCTTCCGTCTCTGTCTGTGTCCAGCGGTGTAATAGTATATGATGATTTAGGATTAACCCAAGTAATCACCCCTCTAGCATGTGTGGTGAAACCCGAGCCATGTATGTTGTCCTTCAGACCTCTGCTGCGCAAGAGGGGACTGTCAAGTGGAAGGTGCGTTTCCTGCAGCAGAGCCACGTCTATAGTATGATTTTGCAAATAGTTAAACACCTTACGAAGTTTCCTATGGTCATTTAGACCTCTAACGTTCCATGTAAGTGCTCTGAGCATGGCAACCGGTGCGTTCATGTGGGCAGTGTCAGGCGCCCCCATTACTGTCGTGTACACTCATCCCATAACTGGATCTGCGCAGTGAATAGCATTTGCTCACGTTGTGCATGTGCTGGAAAGAACCGTCGCTTTGAAAGGACCTCAACTTGCTTCTCAACACCCAACCACCCCCCACCCACAGCATACCTCCCCCAACATGGTCGCGAACTTTACCCATACCCTCCCCATCCCCCCCTCAAAAACAAAGAACAGACCCAGGTGTGTTGCACATGTGGGCAGAGGTTGCTCCTCAGGCAAGGAATATTCCCAAACTAGCCCTTCAGCCCTCGCCAAAAACCGTCGCGCACATCTAATGCAACTGTAGGGTACATAATGATCCCCCCTTCCCGCAACCCAATAGCAATCATGAGTCCATAAACATCTGCCTCAAGCGGGGCCCCGCCCGCGCACCAGAGGCGCCATACCATCGTCCACCAAGCAGGCTCAGAACAAACAGCACATGGTAAATGCTCATTTTCTGTCCTCAAACCCATAGTCTCATTGTTGGCTGCTGCTCTCCCAACATAGGTCCCGGGCAAGTCCATGGTGCAAGATAGGTTCCCTGGCTGCTGGCCTTACCGTGGCCAGTGGCCGATACAGAATACTGTTGCCCCCCCCACCCAACCACCAGCCCCCCCCGCCCGTCAAGCAACAGTGTCTACCATGTCCCAGCACCGGAGACCATACTTATCGTTCCGGACCACCAGCCTCGATTCAGTCCTGCTCCGCCAGCTGTCCTCCTGCCGCCGCATCCTGGAGCTGCCGTCCCGGGCTGGAGCGCCGCTCTCTAGACCAGTCTTTTAGGGCCCTCTGCAGTGCCTTCGGGTCTGTGAATATGTGTGACCGGCCCTGTCGATTGACCCGCAGCTTCGCTGGGTAAAGCATGGCGTAGTCCACTCCCAGCTCCCGCAGCTGTTTCTTCATTGGTGCAAACTGGCGACGCGCCTCCTGGACACGGGCAGTGAAGTCCGGGAATAGTGAAAGCGTGGATCCCTCATATTCCAACGGTTGCTTCTCCCTTGCTAGCTTCAACGCTATGTCGCGATCACGATAGTTTTTTTTTTTTTTTAAACTTTATTTTCAGTTTATATCATGCAAAACCATTTACACACAAATTGACATCAAATCAGTATGCAAGCAAATCGACAGCCTTATTAGCGGCACTTAGGACTACAGGCGGCCTCTGGGAGGGAACGGACTCATGGGGAAAGGGAAAATAACATACGATTTAAAGTACCGTGAGGCAGGAACCAGGCATGGCACTGATGCAGTCGGTGAACCCTACCGGGGTCGACCCTCTCGCTCCCCGTCAGACCCAGACCCAGCGGGCAGGTCCAACCCACTGCCGTCACTACGCGATCACGATAGTTAAGTAGCTTTGCTATGACGGGGCGAGGGGGCGCCCCCGGGGGCGGGCGAGGCCCCAATGTGCGGTGCGCCCTTTCCACCACAAACATGGCCGAGAACGCATCTTCTCCCAGCAAGGTTCTCAGCAGACGCTCCGTGAATTGCCCCATGTTCCCAGTTGGCGTGGTCTCCGGGAGACCCGTAATTCGGAGGTTGCAACGCCGAGAGCGTGCTTCAAGATCTTCGGTCTTGTCTTGCAGGACTCGAAGCACTCTGCCAAGTTGTTTGTGTTCAGAGTCTAGAGTGGTGTGAGCCTCCTCCACCTCCGTCAGTCTCTGCTCGGACATATCCAGTCGCTCAGAATGTTTGTCCAGCCGCTCTGCCATGCGATCCATTCTGTACGATAAAGCATCCATTTTCGCGCCAAGGGATGATATGCCGCCCTGTAGGCTCTTCTCCATGGCCACAAGCATGCTGCGTATGTCCGGGCACGAGTCGTCGGCAGTCTGCTCCTGCATTCCGGAGGCGCCCTCCGCGGACGTGTCGCTAGACTTGGACCTTTTCTGCTCAAATGTAAGCTTCGGTTGTGTCCTATCCACTCTGCCCATCGTAGCCCCGTGTCGGTCCCGCCACCGGCACCTCCGCCAGAAACAGGGGGGTCAATGTTCCGGGAGGTGAGGCCGCACTTCACTCACCCCACTCTCCACAAATCTACAGCGCAGTTAGCTCCTCAGACCGAGGACTACCCAGGACAGTGTCCAGCTAGAAGCACTCACTCCCAAAGGGAAGGGTCAGAGATCCACACCGGGCCCCAGAGCTATACTGCTACCCGTATGCGTGGGCGTCCATCTTCAGAGCAGTGCCACCAGAGTCTGGGGAGGACACCCCAATCACCAGCTAGGCCCACACGTGGCCTCTCTGTCGCATCAGCAGTTACAGGAATGGCGCCACGGACCCAGCCGCCACCAGAGACACACTGGCCTTGTACAATCTGCACCCCGTTCTGCCTGTCAGGGTTAAGACCTCTGTTCGGGGCCAACACCACAGCCCTTAGGAGGAGATGATGCACCGCGGCCCATGCAATACGTCTGTGTCCTGCCGCACCCGCAGCTCCACTCGCCAGGGCACTACCTGTGTCCCGATGCAGGAGGTGCTCCACGTGTAGTCTATGCCCCAGGCGTATTGAATGGTGGACTCGCGAAGGCCACCGAGCCCAACCTGCAAACTCCCGTCCACTCAGAGCTATTGGGGAGCAGGCACGCCACAAATATATTCCGAGCGCCTTGCAGGCCGGCACCGGGCAGATGAGCTCTCAGTTCAGTGCCTTCCGTGATCTCCCGCAGGGCTCTCTCTGTCTGCGCGGAGGCCGCTTGGGACCGCGGGGCTCCTCCCCCTACTCACTCGGGTCCGATATCGCCGCACAAAGGGGGGAAGGCACTCACCCCTTCGTCTCGCGCACTCTGTCTTTGTTGCAGCACCTCCCTCGGCGTGTCGATGTTCCTGCGTGCGGGCCGCTCGCCTTCACTCCGCCGCAGTCATGGATGTGCCCCGCCCGCAGCAGGCACGCAAAACCGGCGCTCCAGGCCTTGCCCGGCCCAGGACGTCCGCAGTCAGCGGCCCAGCGCGGCAGGCGGGAACCCAGAAATACACCGCCACTGGGCTACGGAATTCGGAGGGGCGTGTGGGGCAGTCCGCAGATAAGCACAATTGCAGGATATTTGACCGGATAGCTGACGGTGTAGCGGAGCGCTCGGCTCAAGCGGCCATCTTGGTCGCGAGCAAGCTCCGCCCCCCCCCCGCAGATAGTTTTTACCTACTCTGAACACTGCAGTAAATCTTGCTTTGTCCACTGGTCCATTCAGAACAAGGGTCCATTGTTCATCCAAGAAAAATTCATAAGTTACCAAACAAGCATTGGCAAAGCCAATAGATCTCGCCCCTGGGAGAGCTTTTGACTTTGGCAATCGGGTGGTGGTGGCTAATGGGTGGGGGAGGGGTGGATAACGGGGTTATTTAAAAAGAACTATAAGGCGGCCACACTGGCTACTTCTTAATGCTTTTTAGGTCCAGATTGAAGAGACAGGCAGGTGGGAGGGGAGAGGAAGGAGGAAGAATGAGAGTACAACAGAGGGAAATGGGAAATGAGACAGTGGGAAGGAGGAAATAAGCAAGAGAGAATAGAAAAGGGGAGAAGAAGAGAAAGAACAAGAGATCGAGGACGTTAGGGGAGAATGGAGAGAGATTAGAAGTGTATCAAAGAAAGCAAAATTATAGGGTAAAGAAAGCATTAAAATGTGGCATAGTAACAAATCAAATAAAAAAAACATTCTGACAGAAGAGTCCTGCAAAGGCAAAGATACACGGGACAGTGGAAGGGGGAGAAGAAACAGGGGAGGACTGGGATAAGTTCTTTTTAAAAGAGCTAGAGAAAAGGCAGCAAAGAAGAGCGACAATGATGCAAATGAACGGTAAGCTATGGGCGGGTACCAGGCCCAATATTAGACACAAGAGTCGCACAAGCGAGAGCACATGTGCTAGCGCATGCTTTCGCAGGCTCGACCTAAAAAGGGGCACATAATTGCACTCCAACGTTACTGCAAATCATACCTGCAAGGGTCGTATGAAAGTCAGGAGTCTTTGATAAACGCACTGCAGTTATACATCTGCATACTGCTTTCAGAGCAATGAAACCCGCCAACTGCACAAGCAAGCCAGAGCAACCTGTCTACTTCAGTCACTCTGGCGAACGAGGCACGAGAGGCAAGACTTCTTACATGTGAAAACCTGCAAATCTCATTACAGGCTCATGCAAGGAAGTGGCAGCAGCAGCCTAGTTAGGGAAAATTTAGAAATGCTGCCAGTGTGATCCGAGGTCGATACAGAGGGCACCTTGCTAAGAAACAAGCTGTGTTAGTTTACAACAGAATATATTCTGCTGTTGTGGTGTTGCAAACTGCTAACAGAAATATGCGCCCCAAGAAATAAGCAAGAATGCTCAAATCTGCAGTAACATTTAAGGCCTTTCATCGTGCCTACATAACCATGAAAAGGTTCCAAAAGTTGAAGCGTGCCATCACGAGAATCCAAGCTCATGTGAAGATGAGGCAAAGACAGCATAATTGCAGAGCTCTCAAGAAAGCTGTGCTCTTTGTTCTAAGACATTACTGTTTAATGAAGTGCATCATGCAGCATAAAGCGAAACTTCGATGCAAGCGGGAAGCTTGTATTCGTTTGCAGGGTGCATTGAGGGGGCATCCGATCAGGAAACAAATGCACCAGTGGAAGAAAGATACAACTGTCCTACAAGCCCAATATAGGATGTTCCAGCAAAGACAGCTCTACCCCAGACTGCGCAGTGCAGCAATTGTCATCCAGCGCCATTTCGCTGCATATCGTGCACAGCTTTACCAGTGGCAGAAGTTCTTGAGAATCAAAGCCTCTGCAGTCTTCAATTATATTTTACTTAATCAACAGGCAGACACAAGCCACAAAAGAAACAAGCAATGGCCGCGCGGCCGTGAAAGTAATCGCGAGCGTCCAGATGGCGAGGAAAGCCATATGGCGCATGATCGCGCGTGCACGCAAGCTGGTCGCCAGCAAAAGCCACTGTTTGCATTTCCAAAACCCACTTACTAAAACTCTCGCCAGAGCAGCGCATGCGCTGGCTCAGGCGAGACCTAAAAAACCTCCATACTAGACAAGCGCGTAAGCTAATCATTCTCCCTTATAAGAAGAAATTCACTAGATCATCCCTTTCTGTACATGCTGCAAATTACACAATTTACTCCGAGCTAAGACAGTCATTGGCAAAGTCTTTGGGTCTGGGTTCAAAATACTAATGCATGTGAAACACATGTAAGGGAGGCAGGAGGATCAGACTGAGAGCACTGTGGTTGTAAAGTAGTCCTTCATGCAGTTTAAGCATTCGAGTAAAGGCAGAAGGATGCACTCAAACGACCAGTAGAATCAAGTAAGAGACAAAGCATGGGTCTGGTGGCTCAGTGGACTAATGCGGCCACTGTAGGGGCCCGTGTTCGACCTCCTGGTCACAGGTTCAAATTCCGTCGGGTCCACTCAGCCTTTCATCCTTCTGAGGTCGATAAAATTATTCAGCGCTAAGATCCCCTTGGTGCGCTTTACAAATACACGTGTTATGTTTGTTATTTTAAAGAGTCCTTTGAACTGAGCCAAAAAGTGTTTGCCAAAGTATCAAGCCAATGACTGAAATAGGCTGGTCGAAGAAAGCCAATGGTTGAAAGGGTTGCTTCCAAAGCCCTCCTGATGTATGCTGTTAGCAGTAAGTCGGTGACGGCTGTGCTGTCAAAATACAGAACAAAAAACGTCCCAAGACTGCCAGGATTTCATAAGGTAAGTGAATACATGGCCCCTCCCTAACAAAGGATGGGTCAGCTCGCCTACCAAAAAGCAAATTATTTTGCTAACTAGGAAAGCATGGACATATTACTGAGGACAGTTCTTACATAAGAAACCGAACCTTTCCTGCTTGAGGATGGTAGCCCTAATAACAGGCACGGGTTCTTCCCACCCTACTTCATTACTTATCACACACAACATCAAAACACTGCATTCATAGGCTGCTCTCCTAGGCCCCACTCTTGCAACCAGACGCATAAGTTAATATAAATATAATGCGTTTTACCCCGCATTATTCTTTGTGCTTTTAGTCACTGAAGGCCAGTGACTGATGTCCCACCCTGGCACGACACCAAAACGCTCACCACTTGGCCCAACACGCAACTCGGCACTGTTCGAACCAACCACTTCCCGCGAGATTGCAGTCATTGCACGCTATACCTATTCTTATGCACTGTCGCGCCTCGTCAGGGGTGTGTGGACTTTGAAGCACTGTTTAAATGCAATTACAATACAAGGGCCTGTCCTCCACCTGCAGATGTTCCACTTTGATCCGTTTTACAGAAGGAGGCCAAAAATTACCTCAGTATTTCACTCACCTCAATGCCTACACTTCGCCTACCCTTTCGCTCCTGTTTCTTTCCCCGTCTTTTCAGAATCCTGAGCTCTCTGTCCTCTTTTTCATCTCAATTAGAGTTGCAGTGATTAACCCACTTAACCGGTCGGGGTGATGCCCTGGCGCCTTCTTATAGTTATGTGAGGACAAAGTCCCCGCCGGAAAAGAGATAAGAACGCGGCCGGCCTGCCAGCCTGTGACCGCCTCGTGCCAGGCGCGGCTGGCAAACAACGCCCGGCGTGTTTAAACCGGGAGGTGGTGGGAACAGTTCTGGAAGTACCCACGCCCTTTCTGTTCTCAGCAGGTGCTCGCGCGGGAGTGTATGTGTATGGATACCGAATGGCAGTAGACGCCATCAAAGTATTTACATTAATTGAAAAAGTCTAGCATAACAACATTTTATCGGACATTGTACTGTAATATCTTTATTGAATGAAAATAACACACCTCTCTATTGCTGCTTTTGAAGTACGCTAAATTATGTTATTATGCAGCTAAACATGCCTTGTATCTGCCACAACCCCTCATCAGGGGTAGCAAGCGCTATATAAAGGCAAACCATTTTCTCTTCTCTAGTCCTCCACTATCCTTCTCCATCCAAATAACTAACATATCCACCACTCAAATTACTTTAATATTTTCACTATACTAATTAACCACTAATCCTTTATGGGTTCCGAAGTAGCGTGCTACTCGCCGCAAAAGCGCTTCAACACCCCATCAAGGGTAGCAAGCGCTATATAAATGCAAACCTTTTTCCCCCTTCTATCCCTCCACTATCCTTCTCAATCCAAATAACTGACTAACATATCCACCACTCAAATTACTTTAATATTTTCACTGTACTAATTCACCACTAATCCGTTATGGGTTCCGGAGTAGCGCCGAAAAAGCACTTTGTCTGGGGTAGTAAGCGCTATATAAATGCAATTACAATACAATACATAAGTGCAGGGGATCCATTAGTAACTATTTGACAGAAACCAGCCTTTTCTAGGCTGTCCCTCTCACGGGACGGCTGTGTTTGTGTGTGGGGGGGGAGGGGATTCCTGAACCCTCCCTCAATGCAATTTTTATGCGAAGTTTATAAGTAAATGGAATGTTTGCATTTATACTGATGTACTAGGAACGCTGTATGTAGTAAGTAACGTGCTTCAGTAGGTTATTGGTAGTAGAGGTCTGGTGGCTCTTAGTGGACTAATGCGTCCACTGTGGGTGCCTGTGTTTGACAGGGTAAAATCCTGGCGAGTCCACTCAGCCTTTCATCCTTCTGCGGTCGATAAAATGAGTAACATTGAGTTCGGTAACAATAAACATCTGTTATTCAGCGCCAAGATGCCCACGCATGAACATGTGCTTTACAAATACACGTTATGTTAGATTGGGTCTATAGAAGCGTGGGATTAAGGCCCATGCAGTGCAATTCAGTTAGGTCAGAAGAGGAGTTACTGTCCTTAGAGCAGCCCGTGGTTATGGTTATTGGCTCGAGCAATTGCACTCAGTGTCCAGTAAGGGCTACATTTAAAAAAAGTATATATTTATTTATATGTAGGGCAGGTAAAATATGAATTCATAAAAATACAGACGATCCTAGCTGAGAACAAGACCTGACTCCACCCACCATGTACTGTGCTTATGCCTGAGGCTTTGTACAAGTACTCAGCTGGTTTCGTCTACAGGCAATCAGTGGAGCAGGGATGCCAGACAGAACACGTATTGTATCAAAGTGGCTTTCTTATATCTGCCCTATACTTGGTTTTGCAGTTGGCATGGGTTCTGAGCTGCTGTGACAGAGTTCCAATCGAAAGCAGTTCCACAAAATTTAAGTAGCACAAAACCCTACCAAGTGAGCTGGAACTGGAGTCCAGCCAAAGTCAAAAGTGAAGTGTGCGATGTGAAATGTTCCAGCTTTTATCAATTATCAGGGTGCAGATAACAAAGGCACCCAGGGCCCTGCAGGTGGAGTTTGGAGGCACTGTGCACCGTTGAAGGGAAGACTTTCAGGGAAGCCGACTGGTCATGAGTCAATGCATTTTTTTTTTTTGCTGTAATAAAACTAGCACCCAAACTATGTTCTGGATGAGTATCAGCCACCAGAAGGAAGTATCTTCAAAGTGAGAGTGCAGTCATGGTTGAGCTGTTCGGTTTCCAGGTGGGTCCATGGGACTTGCCAGTCGTTTCTTGTGGAATCCATTGTTGCACAGCACCAGTTGGGACTGTGAGCTGGATTATACAGTTACGATCCAATTATTTCTTTAAGTATAATTTTGAAACCACAGTGGCTAGAAGCTAAACTTGAACACTTTGGTCAGCTAGCCACAGCCAACCGTACACTGCTTGAAGGCCTAGGGTGAAGGGGAAGAAACTCTGTGTTCCTCTACTGCTGGAAATGGGTCTTGCTGTTTGTGGTCCTAACTAAGAGCAACCTCCTCTATTCACACCAGACTGTGACCATTCCACTTCTCCAAGGCAGGCCACAGAAATAGAACCTCTCCAGAATCTAGGCCTTGCCATTTTCTCGAGTCAAGACCTTATGTGTGGCAAATATTTAATTGGTGACAGCCCAGTTGCTTGTTTAGAAGTCCCGATAAAGTTATAACTAGTGGCTGGATTGCGTCAGTATTTTTATGCTTTAGGACCCTGACAGCAGGTCAGGGCAACCAAAACACAAGCTTTATTTAAAATCTGATACCTCTTATCTGGGCAGAGTGCATCTTCTCAGCTTTTGTAAAAGTCAGGTGGTGCGACTGGCGTCTGCTGGTTTCAAGATGTGTAATATCTTCAACCACTATGCACACTCATCCAAGGTCCTCAAGGTGCTATGTGATGCTCACCATCACCCACCTTCGCACTCAGTACCCTGCATTATGGGTACTGAAGCCCCAACCACATCAGAGCTGAAATTGGGGTCCCAATAGTCGCCAATAAAGTGTCTGGCTTGACTTGCCCCAATTTGGTATGAAAACAAATGGAATTGTGTAAGTTTCACCGAGAATAATGCGCCCTTACAGGGCCCAACGAGTAAAGGAATTGGAAACAAGAGCCAGCAGAGAGATCCTGCCAGTGGCTAAAGTTGGCCAGGCCAGGGAACCATAGGCAGATCAAAGGTTGCACGAGTATTTAACTGCACTGTACTCAAAGCATCTAAATGCCAATGCACCTCTATAGTAACCAACGATATTGTCTGAGGTTGGTACAGCAAGGGTGATGATGCCTGCGCCTGAGGTCGACAAAGTATAGGAGAAAGGAAAAGTTCACAGCAAAGTCAAGGAGTCCTGTGAAACCTCATGCAAATAAGTTTAATTAAACCGAAGGAACATCCGGTGTGTGAACATTATTCTGTGGGTACATCCATTAAGTAATGTGGTATAGAATGTTTCCTGAGAGGTATCAGGAGTGACTTCATCTGTTTTCAACTCAAATGTATTTGATGGCAAATTGGAGACACTTTGAAATGAAACCAACTTGGATTTGGTTCACCAGGGTGGTCCTTGTATCTGAAGGTATGCATCAATACATGCTTGTTTGGTATTAAGTCACATTAACGCTGTAAAGTCGCCCATAACTTGTCTAGAAATCAGTTGGTCGATTTCCCCCCTCACGTGGGAAAGTAAGACCCCCTTTATTGGTTGGTCTATATTAGCTGTAAAGACCGGTAACATCCTTGTTTGACGGCAGGGAGGGCTTCTGTTGCCATATTGAAGGGCAATGAGGACTTTGCCATAATACCTGAGAAAGACAGTTGCCTTCTTAGGTTTAATTTTAATGGCACTTATGGACCTTTCAGTCACAAAAGAATTCAAAGATGGCACCCCATTGGCTGTTGCTGAAGAAAAGTGAAACCTTTTTGTTAGGTAGTTGTTGTTTCCAAAGTACCTCAACTCGGGATGGATGTGTAGTTTACTGTTGCAGGCACTCGTGGGTGCTGTTTCTCAATTCTTTTCTGCTTTGGCCAGTCTCTATGCAGGGTAAGGCATGCACTTTTAACCCAGACACTGATTGGTGATACTGACCTGTTGGTGGGGCACTGCATGTGGCCTCAGTGTACTGTAGCGGAAAATGTCACCACTGAGATTGAGGGTGTGTCCATTTGTATTGTGGCCCACGGAGTTGGCTGGGCAGGAAAGAGGCATCTTTTAGTGCAACAACAACGAGAGGGAGGCATCCCAGGACAGGGCCACCTGCTTTAGGAGAGGCATCAAGGGAATGCCATGTGGATTGTTAGGCTGGGTTGGGGGCCAGTGAGGATGTCTCATGGGCTATGTGTCGGGCCCTGGAGAGGTCCTTCATCGTTCACTGTCCTACATCTACCCAGCATTCCAGCTGTCTACCCCAACTTCAGCACATTGGCAGCAATGCTTCTCTTTTGCCAGGCAGCTAGCATAGGGTGTGACGAGCAATGCCTTTGGGAGCAAATAGTCATGTTACTGCATGCAGAAGCTAGACTCCCGCAGGCAGTCCACTGAATACTACTCTTGCACACCCTAAATCACTCCTTCATCTGCAGATAACTGTGGCACAAGTACTAATCTTGCCACTCATAACAGTAGAATTCCAAAATACCAGCAACTATTCATTTGTAGCATGCTATTTTTTGATATAAGAGGCCAGTGTTGGGATGGAAAAGTCCTCTGCATGGTACAGACGTATACCCCTTCCCTGAGTGCCCATTTGTACTGTTGTCTGGATCCCTATTGCTGTCTTTTTTTGTCACAGCTGAGCATGTGTGCACCATGACATAGGCCTGTCTCACGGATTGTGGTCTTGTTAAACCGGGAGAACGCCCAAATCGCTACCCTCGTAGTGGTGGAAGGCTACCGTCTTCACAAGTAGTTAAGCAGCACATGCGTGGTGGTGGCAGCATACCGTCTAGTGATCAGTAGTATTGACCAGGACCTATTTACCCTCTGCCACTGAAGTGAGGCTGCTGTGTGCTTAATTCACCATTGGCATACCTCAGGTAGTAGTGGAGTGCTGCATAATGCTGGAGTAGTTACTCTGTGTGGTTGTATGTGTGCCTGGCGAGGGTAAAATACAGGGATAGAGCAGTACTGTGTAGTACATGTGAGACTGGTGCATGTGCTGAGTGTATGCATGCCTGGAAAGGAATACATGACCTGACAAATGTAGTGGTGTGCAGTGTGGGCGCGCAAAGAAAGCAATAGCTTAGTGTATGTATGTTTGCGTGAAGGACAATACATGAAGGGTGAAGTGTTGTGCACATGGTGTGTGTGTTTTAAAATAGAACACCCTGGTTGAATATATAAATGCTTCAGTGCTGAACTGTGTGTGTAAGCTGAATGCATGTGTACATGTGAGTGTACAATACATAGAGGTATTAGTGCTGAACATTAAGTGTTCTGTGACTGCACAGTGAGTAAAAATGCCTGCAGTGGTCCAGTATATGTAGGGCCCTGGGTTCCATTTTGGGAAACATGAAGACATGACGACTTGAGGAGGAGAGGAATCCCCCAAGACAGATTTGTGTATTGCTTCGTTCCTGTGAGCTGGGAGGGACACACACTGGAGGAAAAAGGAAAAGACTCAGTTTACACTTCAAAAGACAACTCTTTGATTCAGTTATAGGTCACAAGGAAAGGGCCTGGACACATCTTTGGAAGGTAGATGGGGCTGATAAGGGAATCCAAAAGAGTAGGGCTGAGTCGGGGATTAACATTTTGATGAAAATATCACTGTGGCCTTTATCCAAGTGTGAACTCTGCTCACTCCCTTGGACTATGTTGTGGGATAATCCGCTTCAGAGTTTTGCCTGCTATGACAGACCTCCTTCATGAAGGAAGATGAAAAGTAGTGCCCACTTCAAAAGAAGCAGAACCCCAACATAAAACTTCAAAAACTTAAAACCTAAATCACATTTGGTGTCTGGAAAAAGGCTTTAAAAAGGGGAGCTTGAGTCCCCAAAAATGTGTTATCTGCCAAGCAGCCAGATGGGCTATGTGAGAAGGGGAAGCTCTGCAAGACTTCTGCCTGTGACCAGGACTGGGGGCCAAAGCCTGCTAGTCTCCCTGCTGGATGAGGAGACATCACCCAGGACACCAAGATCACCTGACCTGGCGCACCATCGCTTGCTTGCTTGCCAAGACCAGTGTGCCCTGTGAGAGCGAAGAGAGCACTGCAGGGAGTGAGGTCCAGTGGGGAGCCCTGCACGAGGATTCCCTAAGCGAGGTGTGAGGCTGTGCACCGATAGCAGTTGCCCGTTTGCAGTATTGGCTCTGTGACCCTCATGTGCCTTGAGAGGGCCATCTTGTTTTGAGCTTTGTCGGAAGCGCTGAGCTGGGAGCACGAGGCAGCACCGCGGTGACCCCATATGCCAGAAGGGGTCAACGGTGAACTGATTTTGGGCCAGAAGCACAGGACTTGACTGCCGAAGTCGGTGACTCCGTATGCCAGGAGGAGCTGCCGCAGTGAGGGTTATCGCATCAGGAGAGTCTGCGTCCGGATCGTGGTTATCGCAATAACCCCATATACCAGGAGGGGCTGTCGGTATTACTTGGTCCTAAAGTCCGCGTCGTCGCCTGGACCGGAGGAGCTTTACAAATACATATGTGATGTTATGTGGTGTTCTAATATGTTATGTTGGAGCTCCATTCTGGAGTCTGAGGGTCACACCAGCATTCCGTGCCGCTTTCCTCCGAACAAACTAGGTGGAAGAGCAACTTACCTTTTGTGTCTGCCGAGCGGGAGTGGTCCGACTTCACCATACAGGATCCGAACTTGTGCGCACGCAAGGAGAGGGCACTCACTGCACCGCCGACCACTGACATACGGCCAGAGCAGGTAAGACTGGACCCGGTTCTTTGGGGATCAGGGGACTTGCTGCTAACAGTGCTGCAGCACCATAGACACTTAACTCATTTGTAAAGAGTCGGGGGCAAACTCTTGAGTATGGTCTAATAGTCTGCATTCCCTGGATGTGGCCACCAAATGGGGGATAACTCCAAATATGTTGCACAAAGGAGGGTAGGACAGCTATTGACCTGATAACTACTAGTGCTCCGACCTCAAGGGAGATTGTTATTGCGTTTGAATTTTGTATACCTTTGCATGTGTAGAGTTAAAAATGAAAATACTACTTTTGCTATAAAAGCGAGAATTGGACTGGACATTGATTTATTGCTCTTACTGTTGGCACTTTAAGCTACGAGTCGTGCTCACTGACCTTTATCTACATCCCCCCGAGGAAACCTTGACTGCTTGACCACAGCTACCACGGAGAGTCAAGTGCAAAAGGGGTACTTGGCCCCATTGATTAGGATCCTTAGTAGACCGGGCCTTGGGACATCAGGAGTAAAAGGCCACAACCACCATGGTTGGGCCCAGTAGCCCCTGCGTGCCCTGTGGCCCTCTGAAAGGGGTTCTTGCAGCTAGATTTATTATGTTAAGCAGTTAGTATAGCCAACTTCATAAAAGCCGAAACACATTGATTTGCTTGTTCAAAGGTCTTCAAGCTTAGCAGCAACATTTTTAGCCCCATAGTCAAGAACGCAACAACTAGACTGAGCAGCAGTAGTCCCTCATTCAAAATGCACCCAACATCTTTTGGAGGGTATTTGATGCCCTAGTTGCATATTTTAATGAAGCTTGTATATCTTACTCGCATGTAGATACTTTTCTAAATGTATTTCATTTAGCATGCTCTTTTAATAAGTAGGTAGCATTGTGGTGTTTCTCAACAGACGAGCATCAGTGTTGTTATATTGGAAATCCCAGACAACACAAAACTTGTTTTGTTGTTAGTAATCAAGCTTCCCTTTACACGTACAACAAATAATCTCCAGGGTTAAGAATAAGAGTTCGATTTGTGTTAATACAAGTAATGGAAGCTAGAAAAGTTATCTAGAATCATAGTGTTGCTCAGGCTGGCCTCCCGGATTCCAATCTTTATGACATGAAGAGTACTAGAGAAAAAGAGGATGTATATTTCTGTCTTTTTTTCTTCTTTTTTCAGAAATGTATTTACCATTAGTTTTGGCTTTTGTTATTTCTTTTCCCTCCCTGGCCTTTTAATGTACAAGATATAATTTCCTACATTTATGTAGTCCGTCAATATTGTTGCCCTCATTCAGAGGTGGACTTCCCACACCAAAGCAACCCTTCCCCTCAAATAGGTTCCACTGTTCCTACTCCATCTACCTTAATAATGCACTCTTCCCAAGTCTCACCCTTGCTTTGCAGCTGCTGGCACCCTTCCACCCTAACAGGTCTTCTGGGGGTGTTGGTGATCTTTTCTGGGAGGGAGATGAAGTGCAAGACTGAAAAAATATGAAAATCAGCTGGCAGAATAGCTCTTCAAATGTCTCCATGTTGCCTCCCTCGTGGCCTATTGACTGTTAGGGCCTAAGCTCCCTCCTCTCAGCATAGAAGTAATTGAACAGTCTTAAGAGAGAGAATGAAAGAGGCCCACTTGTCAGTGGATGGGATGAGGGCAGAGGGGCAAATGCCCAGTACTCTTCCCTCTCCCTCTGTTGTGGACCTTTTTTGAAATCTCACATTTACAATTAAAAGACAAGATTTCTAAAACTGATAATTTTGCATAAAATAAATAAATGTCATTAGAGGGGACATGCTAAAATGAAAACGGATGAGGTTTAAAAAAAAATTTTTTTTAAAGGAAACCTGAGCAAAGGTTACCGTCAGCTAGTCTGGTAAGAAAAATGTATCAGAAATATTACAAGTGGAACACCTTAAAAGAATGAAGCGCACAGGAGGGACCACCAAAGTATTTGGAAGGGTGGAAAGTTTCTGCGCTGCCATTTGGCACAGGTAATGTAGCCACTGCCAGCCAGCGCTTTGTAGAGGCAAACCTGATCTTCAACTGACCAGCAAGAAGATCTACAACACAGATTGAGGAAACATATTATTTAAACCCGTGATATGCCAGATTATAAGGGGCCAGCCTTCTGACCTTTACCTGAGATTTGTTTAGTCAGATCTATTAATGCATCTGGTTGATCTATACTGTGTGCCAGAAGTATATCTTTCACTAAGGAAAACATGTTTTAATCCTGATGTTCTTATTCAGTTTCTTCTTTATGGGAAGGTCTAACATGATACTGCAAAAAAACAAACTACCAAATTTATTTTTCAGGGAAAACCAATTATGTTTTTTATGACAAATCCCAATTTGCACTGCATAAGAGAATTAAATAAAATCAATTGTGGATGTATTTTCTATGATATAACTTGTCACAAATTTGGGAACTCATTTCAAATGTGCTTTAGAGACAGTGCAAGAATTTTCACTCCTTTTACAATACTGAAAGTGTTTTATTCTTGCCAGAAGAAGTGGGACTGTACCCAATATTATGGAAAGAGTTTCACAGGAAAGGACTTTTTAGAGAAGAAAACAAAGTAAAGTGTTTGTGGGAACAACAGACGTTGGAGTACTGTCAATCAAATGTGATGGTATAAACAGAGGAAATAAAACAGTATAAAGAGGATCAAGAACTTGATGACTCAGAAATTGAACAAACAAATTAACACTTGGCCCATTGTGCTCAGGCGATATTACCATAATGTTGAATAAAGGATAAAGGGTAAAATTCTTCAAGCAGATGGAAGAACTAAATCAAATATAAAGAGGAATAACACTTTTTTATATCGGCGATTTCAGTTTATACTTTGGGCACAGAAATAACAAAGGGGAGGCTGTGATTCTTGATGAGACCGCTTTTTGAAGCTGGTTAATTAAACTTTTCTGTGAAATATGGTAAAACCATGTAAAGTTAAGAAAGGTGTGCTGGTGTTTTGTTGTCCTGGTTCACTCACCTTTCTTTCTCGTCTGGTTCTTTGACTCTGGATGGCATTGCCATTATGGTCATATCTCTTTCTTCTCCCTCTTGTAGTTTGTCAAGTGCGGTTATGCAGGCTCCAACTTCCCCGAACATATTTTCCCGGCCCTGGTGGGACGCCCGATCATCCGTTCTTCCACGAAAGTGGGCAACATCGAGATCAAGGTAAGAGCTCTCCGGTTTCGGACATATCGGTGAAGGGGGAGGTGGCGTCTTTTTTTTGGCAACTGGAACTTAACAGGAAGTAACAAGCAAACACTGTATTTTAGCTTCTGTTTAAGGAACAGTTTAGCCGTTGGCTCCAGGCTGAAAGAGGAATTGGGTTTATTTTGGCACTGTGCGTAGAGCAAAATCAAGAAACTATCACGTGTACGCCTCAGATTGCCCTCTGTGTGTGATAGATCCTGTTCTTGCCTGACCTCTGGTGCGAGGAGGAAGTTGATGTGGAATCGGCGAAGCTACATTCAGTTGGGTGAAGTCTCGTAGAGTATGATTGAGAATCCATCTCAGTATAGCTTGTAATGATGCGTACGTTGAGTGAGACTTTGTAGGCGCGTGCGACACCAGTGGCATGCGATCAGAAGAGCTTCCTTTAAGAGTATTATGACAACTGTTTGAATTTAGAACTTGTACAATGTAGTGTAGACCACAAGGGGCTTAGTTGTGACACACCTATTCTAAACTGGAGAACAGAGACGGTGAAGTAAAGAAATACAAATGGACTGAAAGCAAATTAGCAAATACAAGAAAATCTTCAAATCATTCCTAAAAGAGAGATTGCTTTGTTCGTGGGTAAGTAAATCAATAGTTTATCCCAGAGCTTGGGACCAAGAAAGTTGAAAGTATGAACTCAGAGTGCCTACTCTCAATGTGGGGAATGGACATAAGGGAAAGAGCTTCCGATCGAAGAGGTCTTGATGTTTTAGGGAGATAGAAATGCTCCTGGAGGAATGAATTGTCATAACATAAGATTTAGACAATTGCAACTGTTTGTGCTCTGACAGAACCTTAATTGGTTTTCCACTATGAGAATATTTAAGGGGTGCTGCAAGTCAGGATAGAGGTGCATCAGTGCTTGCTGAATGGGAGTGCTGGGACTTGAACTGTTGGGGGGGTGCTGCATAACAGCACTGATATCCACAACAGAGCTGTTTAGAACTTATTGTTGGAATATCAGTAAATGACGTTTTGCTGAGTGGCTGACACCTTGGTACTTAAATGCCAATGAATACTTTAAGTCAGAATTGGTGCACATTGACAGAACTGCAGTTAGATCACAGTAACGGAATATAAATAGATCTGGATTTAGAATAGATTGGCTTTATGTGCGACATGACTGGTGCAAAATCCAGATTCTAGTTCACAGGCAAACCCATGTGTCCACGTAGTACTGGAAAAAACTGAAGGTAGTAAAGAGCAGGAATAGGGTGCAGTGAGAGTGAGTGTGTGTATCTCTGTCTCTCAGTACTGGACTAGTGGGGGCACTTCGGGTTTGGTATGGGGTGTATAAGTAGAACAGTACATTGCACCTGGCTTAAACTACCTCAGAATAGTTTTGATGGATTCTTTTTGTCTTCCTGCGGGCAGGACCTTATGGTGGGAGATGAGGCCAGTGAGCTACGTTCCATGCTTGAGGTTAACTACCCCATGGAAAATGGTATTGTGCGCAACTGGGATGACATGAAGCACCTTTGGGACTACACCTTTGGACCCCAGAAGCTTAATGTGGACCCCCAGAACTGCAAGATCCTACTGACGGAGCCTCCCATGAATCCCATCAAGAACCGCGAGAAGATCATTGAGGTGAGAACCTTTGAGTTTTTCTCTTCATTTTTACATCCTCAGCTTGGAGAAACTTTTCTTTTGAAGGATACTTAAGATGATGACCACTAAATGTGAAAAAGTGAATATTGTTTCATAGCGTTGTTCAGACACCACATAGAAGCTTCTACCCTGTCCCCTTTCTCTATATTGCTTGTGAGAACGGGTTGAAGTACTAAGCCTCTGTTAAATTAAAATTGATGATTTGCTTTCCAAAGTGGCAACTGCTAGCCATCAAAGTGAAGGTTTTTGAGATTCAAAACGAACTGGCATGCTCCTGCAAGGGAAGGAATTTTAGGTGATGGAAAAAGTAGTTTCTGTTGAGACTCCCCTTTAGCCATATATTTTAAGAACACTTGTATGTTTAAGTGATAAATTCTGCTAACCATGTAATGTTCCTCTCATTACAAATAACGTCAGAACTAGGGAACATTCACAAATGGGACTTTCTCATCTTGATAAGAGATTACATTTCCTGTTATTATATTCGGATTGTTCGTATGCTGTACTATTAGTTTTTTTTTTCTTCATTATGTACCGTGACTGTATTAAATGAAGTGATGCATAACTGTAGTTTTCACAGCAACCCCCAAATCTGTAAAACAAAAAAATTACGTAGTTCCTCAAAACTATCAACATTTTTAAATTAATGTCAAAATCTCCACTGTCCTTTTTAAAGTAGCTCCAATCTGAAATGAACTCGGTGGTCAGCAGACATGGGAGCTAGGAGCCTTGTGTAGGTGTTCTTGCTTTTATTTTTTTCTGGGTTTTTATATATGGCAACACGTAGACTCACTGTTACTTCAGATCTCAGACAGTGATTTAACACCGGTGCCAGGGCTTTAAGTGGGCCAGGTCTTGCTGTTGCTCAGCACCGGCAGTTCTTAAAAGCTGGTGTTGAGTCGGATCCCCATTTTTGACCTCATCCTCAGGATGAAAAAAAAATCTTAACTCTACAGCAGTACCACCCTTCACTGCCTTTGATGCAACTTTAAAGAGACTCGTAATAGTTTTCACAGTGCCACCATTTCAGAACTGAAGCATTTTCAGTATGCTATACTACGAAGCCATTGTTGTTGCTTATTTATTTTATGCAACTAACAACCATTGACCAAGCCAATAGTACTGGCTTGTTGTAAGTGTAATGTTACCTGCTGTATTATAGATCTGGATATAATGACAGAAGTACCAAAATACCAGTCGGGCAGAACACTAAGCCAAGCATAGTTCTTCAGCTTACGTGCTTCTAAGCCACGTCCTTAATTAAATCAGTCACGCCCCTTTGAGAGACGCCCCCAAACCCCCGCTAGTTTTTTCATCCCACTTGAAGCTCTGTCTGGCGCTAAAGCATTTCCCATTTCATTCGGGGCCAGAGTTCTACAAAAAGCCACATTCGGCTCATTCTCACATGGTGGGAGCAGATACTGTGAAGTAGGTGCAGCCTGTCTGCTTCCAAACTAACCAGGGTCACTCTTTCTTTTTTGAACAAGCATTTGCAATACAATAAGTCTCGCATTTGCGAGAGTTTGAGCTATTGGCATTGTAAATGATGATGCTTTTTATTTATGTGTTTTGAAAACTTGATAGTGGTGCTTAAACATGCACTATGTAGGTTTTCTGCACACATAAATAAAATGCATTGTCATTTACAGTGGCACTAGCTCAAACTGTCGCAATTGCGAGACCTATTGCATTGTAAATGCTTGTTCTTAATTTAGTTACAGGAACCTTCATTCTTTCATTTTCCATGCTGAAGTGGCTCCCTCATTGCAGATTTGTAGCAAAGGATGGGGATTTGTTACACCGATTGATTAACAATAAACATTGATTAGCAATAACTGTGGTCACAAAATGCCAGCTCACCAGACTTGTAACCAGAGGCATCGCTTTACTGTTTTAGATGTGATGATGCGTGTAACACAGAGATGGCTCTGTTCATCAAACATTTAATGCCTTTTCGCCCGGGCACTGTCCCTGCCCCGCGGCTCCCCCTAACAGCCCACTTTGCTGCTGCTCATGCCCGCTGCTGCCCTCCATGATTTCACCCAATGCAAAGTGTCGGCGGCATCGCTCCCAGAAACATTGTAAACAATGATCACATGGGTACTGGGAGCGAATCATGATTCGCTAGGGCGGTGTTGCTAATGGTTTGGTTTTTTTTCGTCCAAAGAGTTTTGTATCTTCACTTATTGTGTATAATTGAATATTAAACATAATTTAATCAACGTATGACTGCACACATGACCTCGATAACTAGGACGTTAACAATTGTTATATAAAAGTGTGTCACGTTTCTATGAATACAATTTTGTAAACAACGCAACTTCGCCTAATGTTTGGGGAAAAAAAAGATATCTTGTGGTGGATCTATATACGTCATAAAGTGGATTACATATCCGTTTTTAGAGTGTGTAATTTTAGGGTGACCAATCTGAGTGAAAAATAGAAATGTGTAATATTGTTTTACCTTTTCCCCATCTCAAGAATAAGTGGGTGTCAACACAGAAACGATCATTACGTGGTTTTTGCACGCAGACAAATGTTGACTAACTGGCTACAAAATCTAACAACCGAATAATAAAGCCGCAATGGGGCTACACAAATGTCAGCTCCACCAACCTATAAACAGGCACAAAACTCAAACAAACGTGCTTGTTACTTTGGAGGCAGACTTAGGCTCTGTCTTAACGGCCAGACATGTGATTCAAAGATTACCGCTTTCTGGGGGTAGGTGGCACTGTTGTGAGAAAGTGGCCACAATATGGCGGGTGTGCTGTAGGTACGGCTTTTCAAGAGAAGTCACACTTTCGTTGTACTTTGAAGGCCCTCTATTCTATTGCTCTGTCAAACCTCACCCACTCGAAAAACATCAATGACATGGGGTGTAATCTCCCTAGCGCACTTTTGAAGTTTGTATCTCGGTGGCTTCACTCTCTCGGTGTCCCCACCTCTGTCTCAGTCGAGCCGGGGCAGAAGGGAAGAGGCGTACCTAAGCCCGCAGCAGGAGAAAGGTGTGCGGCCGTCATGAATATGAAACTTGGCATGCCGCACTTTATAAAAATAAATATACATTTTAAAAGAAAAGGAGTTTGGCGGTGCGCGCTATAAGAAAGTTGCGCGGCCCCCAAATGCACTTTACAAAAAAAGTAATAAAATAAAAAAGGATTTGGTTGAGCCGCGCTATATAAATGGCGCGGCTTCCATTATTAAAGTTCAAGGCAGGGAGAAAGGCGCGCCGCCATAAATATCAAGCTTGGCATGCGTTGCGGGAGAGCGTGTCCAATAGTAGGCAGGAGAAAGCTCTGTAAAAAATAGTGCTCTGAGGCTGTAATTGAAAGTTAGCATGTAACAACACATGTAACAGGAGGTGTCCTTATGGGAGGTTACGAAAAGAGACAAGGCGGTACTAAGGAGGGACTACTAAGCCTATTGATCAATGAAAAGCCACCATTTACAAAGAAGAGTGACATGAGCCAATTAAAAAGATGGACTGAAAGTGGGCAGAGCTTCATACACATATCCTGAATACAGCATGTCTCGAAGAGACAGTGCAAGCGCTGCCTAGGCCAGACCTAAAAAGGGCATCCCACTCCATGCTGGTGACGTATACACAAGGTTTCACTAACTGACACTCTGCCTTCTTTTTTCTTCCATAACAGGTGATGTTCGAGACATATCAGTTTGAAGGGGTCTACATCGCTATCCAGGCTGTACTGACGCTCTATGCGCAGGGTAAGGACATGCACGCACACATCTTTTAATGTTCTGTTATGTTATAACAATTTGTAAAGCGCACTAATACCCTTAGGTGTCTAGGCGCTTATGGTCGGCATACTGTGAGAGGGAAGCTAATTTTTAAAAAGCCCAGTCTTAAGGTGTTTCCTAAATTCAAACAGGGATGGGATTTTCCTGAGAAAAAGTGGCAGAGAGTTCCATATCCTGATAGTACTATGTCTGAAATTCCTCCCACCCCAGTTCATCCTTTTTAACTCTGGAGGTGGGCATTAGGAAAGCATTGGCCGAACGTAGTGATCTGCTAGGAGAGTACCAACTAAAAGCGTGCCAAAGAAATTGTGGACCTTCTCTGTAAAGTGCCTTGTGTGCGATACAAAGTGCCTTGAATTTCACGCGCTGGCCGACTGGCAGCCAATGTAACTCTTGAATCCCAGCCCTAATGGATTGGTGTTTAGGGACATCTAGCACTAATCTGGCAGCGGCATTCTGTACCGGTTGTAATCTTCTGAGTTGATTGGACTGTACGTTAATATATAAGGCATTACAGTAGTCCAACTTTGATAAAACCAGGGAGGTTAAAACTGTTTTTCTGGTCTTTTTAGGAATGAACGGAAGAATTTTACGCACAGTTCTGATAGTAAAAAATGCAGAAGACGGCACCTTTGAAATCTGAGATTTAAAATTAAGCTTCTCATCTATTATGACCCCCAGATTTTTAGCTTTTATTGCCGGTGTAGGAAGGGGGCCCATAGTACTTGGCCACCAAACTGGTGACCATAGAGGAAAAAGCTTTCCAAATAGCACCACCTCGGTTTTACTCAAGTTTAACTTCAAGCAATGCCTACTCATCCAATTGCTTAAGGAGACCATACAATCATGAAGTTTGATGGAGTAGTTAACATCCTTGTCTATCGTTGAAATAACCAATTGGGTGTCGTCGGCATACAAGGTCGGGTTTAGATCAAAACTTCTGATCAAAGGTGCTAATTCGGACACATAGTTATTAAAAAGCGTAGGGCTCAGTGAAGAGCCCTGCGGTACCCCACAAGGCAGGATAAAAGGTGCAGATTTAAAATCGCCTAATTGCACTGTCTGAGTTCTATCTGCTAAAAAGGATGTTAAAAGCGAAAGGGCCATTCCTCCCAAACCTATAGTCTTTAAACGTTCTATCAGCAAGGTGTGGTCCACGGTATCAAATGCCACGGACAGGTCAAGGAGGATAAGAGCCGCCGACCCTCCGCCATCTAATGCGGAGCGAATTTCCTCCGTGGTCTTTATCAGAGCTGTCTCAGTGCTGTGACATGACCTAAATCCAAACGGACTGTGGTCTAAAATCAGTCTCATTATATTCACTTCATCTCTTTAATGCATGGAAGTGCCAAAGTATTTTAAGTGAATAACAGAACATGGGGGGGATACACAAAGGAGACTTGTGCTAATTTGTTTGTTTCAAAAGGTGACTTGTTTATTATTTAAAGCCATTTTAATATCACCCTTTCCCAATATTATTAAATTCCTTAGATACTGCACACCAATTTCACTGTTTGAAAGTTTATAATAACCCTGCAACATATTTATGTAGTCCGGAGGGTGACTTAAAAAAGGCTTTCCACGCTATCATGTTCAGTATTTATCCTTTGTCTCCTAATAGAAGTCTGCCCATGACTTGGACCAGTGCATTCTTATTAAAGTCACTTAATACATAAACTTACCACAAAAAACATGAAATAATTTTGGGCACTGATTGGCATGGGTAGTAGTGAGTGAGTTTATTTGATTCAAATAATTAAAATTGTTTAAAAAAAAAATGGCGCATGCCATAAAACACAAATAAAATTTCATTCATAGGCCCAATATTCTTGTAAAAAGATTCGGGCATTATATCGTAGCTAACAATAAAATATAACGGTGAATTAGACTCGGTTAAAATACCTTTCATGTAAATACTGTTCTTGTTGAGTCGATCAGCAAATGATAGAGATCCACAGTGTCCTTTGGTTGGCACCTTGTGAGTTGTTTGTTTTCACTGATGGGGCCACATCTGGGAAAGTTCAACATGCCATTGTGGAAACCAACCGTTATTGATGCAGAGGTCAAATTTTGAAGTTGAAATTATTGCAAATAGGAACAGAGCGCGCCATAAGACGCAGATAAAATTTCAGTTGTGTGCCCGCAATTTTTTTATGACTTTAGACATTATATCTTTGGTAACAATAAAATATTAGATGTACATGACTCAGTTGAGGTGTCTTTCATGTGTCCACTATTCTTATTAAGTCTGTGGACAGTAAAATATTAACTGTACATGAGACTCAATCGAAATGTCTTTCGTGTCTCCATTGATTGGCACGGGTACATCTGCCTACAGACAGGCAGTCGATTATTGTATTCCATTTGAAACTTACCTAAAACAACATTTCTCCAGTCCAGCCTCCTCGCTGGTACCATCCTTGACCTTTAACAACGATGGTTTTGCAATTACTGAGGTGGAAATTATAACTTTGATAAATAAATGTAGTAACTCCTGCGCACCTTGTACTAATGGTCTCCCAATATCATTGTGAAGTTGCTTATTGAAGCTTTTGTTCAGTCACGTTCTTACCTCTGTACAAGTACCTCTTGCCTGGAAGGAGTCAATAATCCAACCAAGCCACAAAAAAGATCCCAAAAACAACCCAGCCAACTTTCGTCTCATGGACTTGTACGTAGAAGGAAAATCATCAGCAAAACATCTATTTAACATTTTAACTAACTGGGTAAACAACAACCGCCTATCTGGTTTTAAAGTCGGTTTTCACCCTGGATGTGCACCAATTGACAGTATTACTGCCTCAACATTACTTTCGACAAAGCATAAGAGAAACAAGCATTGGCATAGCCAATAGGTCTCACCTTTGGGACCTTATAAGTGGTTAGTCATGCTGTACATTATCCTGGGTGCTGTCCCGCCATGGATTGAAGCATTATCAGGCTTATCTGCACCACTTTTGCATCTTGTGCAATAGCTCATTGGATGCCATGGAAAAGAAAATAACGACTGACTTTTTAGATGGGAGGTCTAACTAAAACAAATAAAAATGGTACGATTAGGATTCCCATCGACTCCCTTCTTGTTTCAGCAGAAGGATACATTGAAGCGGGATCACAAACTCCGAGTTCTCAGAGAAGCCTTTATTCGGAGTTATTCCCTTTTTTAATCTCATGCTAATGGGACCAGAAATGCGCCACAAAAATGATCAATCGAACAAAGCACTGCTGTAGTTCTCTTTGCGTGCACTTGTACATTTATCACTATTGGTTGAGCCTTCTCATAAAACCTTTTGAAATAAAAAAAAAAAAATTCTTATAGTGGTCCCAGATGTTAGCAGGACAGCCGCGGTTAAGGCCATGCCTGCTCCACAGAAGAGGCGCAGCAGGCAGCGCGCTGCTTCTTCCGGTGTTATTCACAGTGGCCTGAACTGGTGGGGCGGCTGGGAGCAGCGGGGGTCAGTGATACAGAGCGTCCTAGCAGGCTCCCTCGGCGGAGGCAGAGATGTTTTTTAAGCGAAGGAGCGCGTGTAAAAATATTTCAAGCAATACCATGAATGACAGGAAATGTCTCTCGGCTACAGATTTTATATACTAAACAGTGTTCGACTTATCCATATGAGGTGCTTTCACTTACTCACGGAAAAAACGGCCGGGTCACAGAGCGGCAAAATCTGAATGCGAGGACCAAGACAATGCTACAAGCTCTATAAACGTCATCGCCTCCTTGAGTCAAGGAGGATATTAAGAAAGAAAGCATTTGCATCACAGGACCACAATTAACAAGTAAACAGCTTGGTGTTTTAACCGCGTCGCCCATGCAAATAGCTCCCTCCCATACCCTTTAATTTTTATTTAAGTCGAATTCGGGAAAAATATTATTTTAAGTTGTTTTGCTAAGTGCTGCGTCAAACAGACTGGCACGCATAGTTTCGCACCCTTCAACAATACGCAGAATGTGTAATTAGAATGTGTTTCAGAGATGTGCACCTCTTTCCGTCTTACCTGCAGGCCCACTCGTACCCCCAGTTCAACTGCAATTATTATCAATTATTAACACTTCTATAGCTTTCAGCATACACTGAACTGTGTGTCAATACTTAAATTGGCGGCCTTATTAGTACATAACCCATTGATACTCTGGTAATTGAGGTGCGAGGATGAAACACCAAGTCAGCCTAGCTTGGGTTTCAGCCCGTGACTGACAGGTAGACAAATCCCAGCAGGAAGGGCTGAACCTACCTGGCTAGCCTACTGGCATGGATGTGGCGGTCATGGGAGTTTGTAAACCTCGGCTTCAAACAGCCCCCTTCCTTCAAAAAACATACTACACTACAGGAAACCCCTCGGTTCTAACAGATGTAATAAGAAATCGCTTCCTGCTGGAATGAGAATACTATACAATCCCCTAGAATTCCGGCTCTTCTCCCAAGAAAATAACTAGGTTATAGCTAACTCCTAAGTGGTATTTATTTTCACACTGCTCATCAACTCATGCTAATACGCAACGATAGCACATCACTGAGTCCAATGCAAATCTGAGTGCTTCGTGAACCTCTAAAGATCATGAAGCGCTACACAAACGTTGCAACGTAATGGTTCAAGAGTTACACACTCGAAAGTTGTGACCTGAAAGACGGCTGATTAACCAAAGGAAACCCGGGCAGTTTTAATTTATTTATCCGTAAAGTCGTCGGTTCTTAATTCTAGAAGCAAATCCCTCGCGCCTGGTATATTACCTCACACAAGGTTTTCTCGTGATGCTGAGGTCACGCACGGCCACGCCTAACCTCATACTTAATAACACTTCCTGCAGTTTCGCCCACGAACGCTCGCTCACTCCTACAACAAGGGAAAGATATAAAACGAGAAAGACGGTCACAAAGGCAAATGCAGGGATGGGGGTTGAGAGGGGACGGCTTAAGGAAGCACTGAACTGTGCAGCCCTGGCGATTGCTCCGCACCCGCAACAGGGGCAAAGAGCAATGGAGTGGGAGGGCAAGATGGTGCAGCCTCCAAAATGAGTTTAAATAAACATTTCAAAAACACGGTCTGAAAGCAAGTGTGAGTGGGCAGGAAAGAAAGAAAAAAAATGTCCCAGAAACAAGCACAAAACAAGTGCGGCCGCGAAAGTGAAAGCGACCACGCTATGTTAAATTAGGAACCTGATCCACGACCAGCTGCCAGCCTGCGCGCCGCTGCTCGCTCCCGAGACCCAAACGCCATGGGAGTGAACGTTTAGAGGAAAGGCGGGACATGCACCCGTCTTTGGCCATTTGCGTGCTTTCATTATTGAAAGCCACACGCAAAGGCCAATGGAATGTGTGGGAGGAGTCCAACCCACACGGAGAAGTCTCTGGGAAGTTTGGAGCGCTTACAAGAAGCCTCCCCATAGAGCAGCGCATGCGCGCTGCGCTAGGCTCGACCTAAAAGGGCACACTATGCATGCTTTGTTGACTACAGCGCTGCATTTGACAAAGTGAATCAAAATCATCTTGGGGCAAAACTTCCCTCCCTGGGTATTGATAGAGGTGTGTTAAACCTTATATATTAGCCTTGCACACAAACACATGGACAACACTGTAGGAAACCAACACAAACAATGGTGCGTACTAGCACCCTTTCTTTTTTCTCATTATATTTCGGACATACACCTTTATATTCATAACACCAACTTTTTTCCTCCCAAACTAGGTACCTACCAGAGAAGTCATTTAATTTATTCTGCTCATATCACCATCTGCTCACAAACGCCAATAGGACTCAATCAGTTAAACTCTACGTTAGTTCAATTTAACGAATAATTTGACTGTTAACATCACTAAAAGTAAAATACTTTCATTTGGAATGGCGAATGGGCAATTCATTTGGAAGTTGGGCGAGCAACCAATTGATTCTGTATATATGTGTGACTACCTAGGCTTTACATTGGAAGCAAAATTAACAGCATCTTAAATATAAAGGCAGAAGCTTTTACAGTACCAAATCAATTAAGAAATGTACTCAAATACATGGTGGAAGAGCAATCAATCCAACAATTTACTTCCAGTTTTAACATGCCTCCATTTCTCTCACAGAGGAAAAACCGCGAAAAACTCAAAACCTTTTACATACAAAATATAAGAACATTATTCAATTTTAGCACCTCATCTCCAAAGCTGATGATTAGCTTAGAGTGTAATCTTTCCTCTATTAAATCTCAGCACTTATTGCAAAAAATCAACTACTTCTGTGAGTGTGCCACAGCTAAAAAAAAGACACAATGATGAGTATAATCTATAACTCTCTTATAACAGACCCACAGAGCTCTCTTCCATTATCTTCCATCATTAGAAGAATTGCTGATACTGACCAGACTCGAGTGCAAAAATTGTTATAAGAAATGCTCTGCGGGATTCAGAAAGAAGGAGGCACTTAGTCGATATGCAAACATACGGATTACCTTCAGCAATGTTGTCTTCGGACTAGACAACAGTATATTGAATCCAATCTCGAAGCCAGCATCAAACAGAAATAATCACGATTCTGGGGTCTCTATATTCCCCTCGGACAGTTTGAAGGTTCCTGGAACAACCACAAACTGCTTCTTAAAACCGGCAGACTGTATTTGTAGGCAAGAGACCTACTACATGAAACATATCTTATCTATATGCCCGAAATTACACGACATATAAAGCCAGTACTTTTTTACCCCCATTCAGAAAACTAACTCTTTGCACAAATAGAGAAGCGACTGAAAAGCGCTTTACCTTACAGTTTCATCAGGAAACTGACAGAGTTCCTGGATCTTGCTTATAGCAGACTAAAGACAGTTGCTTAAATATCTTTGTTAATGTTTGGCAGAAGAAATTTCCGATTGGTCTGCAAGACAGACTAAGACATGGGAAGCTAAAACCTTGGACTATCCTCACCACAGGACTATGTGAGAAGCATTGTGTCTTAGAAAATATGCACATAAAGTGTTTAACAAACTCTCCATTGAAGTGCATACTGCACATCATACAAACACAAATTCTTAACAGACTAAGTCCTGAATTGCACTTTAGCACAAAAGTTGCCTAATTTCTTAATCTGCTAAAAGGAAGAAATTTTGTAATCTGTTTTAGGATTTATACTTTCGTTGATGTTTTTAACTATTATGAATTTAAAAAATGTGTACAATAAAGTAATACATAAATACGTACACTTACTACTAATGTTTTAAACTCTTATATACACAGAACCGACAAATATTTTTCATTAAACATGCCATTCTTCCCAGTATAAATAATCAACATTTCTACAAAACCATTATTCTTAATTCATAACTATGCTTTCCTGTATTAATATATCTAATTCCCGATATCCTTACTAAAGTTATTATCCCTAATTTCCTTATTTACCTCCAATATGAAATTTGTGCTTCTAGGGAAACTCAAACCGGGAAGGTATCTGTCAAGGCACTAGGGGGCTCTCACTTAAGGTCACACTGCTTTGTGTGGGCAAAACAGCCCCCATCCCTCCCGACACTTGCATGCTCTCACCGAAAGTCTGCCTCCTTTGCCCTCACGCAATCATTCTAGGGTAGTGATTCTTAACATTTTGACTTCTAGGGAATCCCACTTAATCATTACTAAAATCAGTGGCCCCCAATGAGACATTACTGGAATCCAGTGACTCCTACTGAGTCATTCGGCCTAAGCAATTTTAATGATTTGGACTGCAAAACATCACACAAAAATACAGACACCAGCATTTATCAAGCAAATACACAAATAATAATCAATGTATTAAATTCACAGATTTACAAAAAAATCACAATTTTAAGTTTAATAAAAAGGTTAGAGCTTGTCGAAATTCAATTGATGGCACCCATCGTCCATACTATATTCTTTTTGATGCACTGGACTGCTCCCATGAATCATTTGGAGGATACCAACTTGATTTTTAGCCTCCAATTTCAAATTCCTTCACATTTACAGAGCATTTAAAAAATGTCAATTTTACATTTTGCCTTTTCATTCATATACTCTTTATTAATCTGTTAATATTTTTTAATTTTCCAAGCAGTCACAGACCCCCTGAGTGTGCATTATGGACCAGCTGGGGTCCCCAGACCACCGGTTAAAAAACGCTGCTCTAGAGTGAGGAAGTGAAAAGCTTGTCACTCTGGGTGTTCCTTATGTTCTAAGCTGTGTAAAGTAAGTCTTGAGAGAAAGTCTTTCTTTAGATTGCATCAGTACTTCATTTGCAGGGTGCAGCAGGACATACTCTATCCTGATTGAGATCAGTGGCTCTGCAGGCAAGCTGCAGTAGAGTACAAAATTATAATAATGCAGGCCTGCTAAGAGTTTTGCCTGTAGTTCAGTCCCTGGTGACACTGCTATGCCACTACTTAGGTTAGGAAGTTTTTTTAAGCCTTTCAGTAGCAGCAGTGGCCTGTGTGACAGACTTTTATTGCATATGTTAGTGGGCGAGATCTTTAAACTCTAACTTTTGGGCCGGTATACATGTTACCTCCTGCACATATCAGTTTAGCAGGTGCTGCCAATTAACTCCACTAGTAAGGGTGTTAGTGGGCCTAAGTATATATGTATTGGAAGAAACTGTACTGGAGACGTCCCTCATTAACAACTAACCTTCTCAGGAGTGCAGCTGTCATTGGTGGTGGTACACTGGCTCTGCGTGTTGAGAGGTGTTGAGAAGCCCACTGCATCCCAGCTAGGACTGTTTTTACTACCGATCTGCAAGCAGGAGTGTTAATTTTCCTGGCTTGCATTATAGCCATGCCACTATTGCGAGACCACTACATCCTCTTTCAATTATTCCCAAAATTCCTGCCTAATTCTAAAATCGGACTGTTCCCATGAGGCACAGGGTCAAGACTGATTTGCATATAACTGGGTCTGAACTGAGGTGGCGAAGTGAGCTAAAGAATGATGATGGATTCAACCCAGATCTGTGACTGGGTGTGAGTGTCTGAAAAGTTTCAGTGCTCCGTCCATCAGCTCCTTGCGTTTGCCTAATTCTAAAATGGCACCCTGCCCTTCTTGCCTCTTCCAATCTCTCTTCTTTTCTCCAAAAAAGAAATCTAATCCAACCTACCTATGATATTGTAATTAATATGTGCTTTTAAACCTTGTCATTTCCCCTGCTAATCCTGTGTAAAGGCAGTTAACAAAGTAATCCACCTTCTCTGTTAAACATTCTAATCCTTTGAGCAAAAAACACCCCTTCCCCATTTCAATGCCTTCGTTTCCCTAATCTTTGTATCAAAGTTATGGCATTGTAAATAATGTTTCTCTGTGGGGGGAGGGGGTAATGTTAAGTGCTGGTTTGATTTACTGTGGCTCCTATAAAACGGGTTTTTTTTTGGGGTGGGGCCAAATTCCCTTTTGGGCCTAGGGACCTCCAGAGAATCCGGAAACCTGATGTACCCTTCGGGGGCACTTGTCAATTGGAGTAACTTCCAAAATTCTGCAAACCCTCTTCTTGCTCTGTCTTCCCCTGGAATATGTTTGCCACCATCTCCTCTGTTGAAGCAGAGGCCTTCTCCAGCCTTCGTACTGCTGTCTGATGCAGTGCCGGCTCACTGCCTGTTGTAGTTAACTGACTTTAAGGGGTCTACTATACATGCTGCAAGGTATGAAAAGACTATGATAGCAAAGCATGGCCTTTTTTAGGTCGAGCCTAGACAGCGCATGAACTGTCGCAAGACCTGTAGTAATTAGGTCGAGCCTAGACAGCGCATGCGCTGTCGCAAGACCTGTAGTAAACACAATATGGAGGGTAATTTCTCCTGCCGCTTGCCATTGGTTAACTCTGGCATTGCTCTTCTTAGCTGGCTTATTGTTGGCTGGCGATCCGATACATCACTTCCGTTTTGTAGGAAGCAGCACTGACCAACTACAGTTTAGTTACGCTGCTGGGCTGTTATCTTTTCATTTAGGGACTACTTCCTTGTTTACGGTAGAAGTCAAGCACAGCCTGGGCGACTCCATTTTCTAAAGCGAGATGACATACAGTCCGGCGCCTCCATTACACGGCCGCGCTTCCACACGTCGACCAGTCTGTGCCGTCACGGATGAGACCGGGCAGTACAGGACAGCAAACACAGAGGGGGCGGGGAAATATTGATTCAGTTTCTGCCAGGACGGCCAGCTAAGTCCATAAAGATATCCCCATAGTAAATGGGTAAAATAATAATACGGCCAATTCGCTCAAATAACCAGAAAACATTTTAACGGCTCTCCAAAGCAGCATCTATGACAGAGACGGGGCGCGGGAGCCGCAGACACGAAATACCCAGTGTTGTGCAAGAGATAATAAATATTACAAGCGCCGCCATTTTTTTATATCTGTTTTAGATAGTCCTTTGTTACCAGTGCGTTTCATATTCACTATTGACTGCTGACTCGTTGCATTGTGCTTACTGGTGACACGTGGCATCTGCCGTCAGCCCTTCGTAAACCCCATTAGTCTGTGCTCAGTATCACGCTCGTTTCGTGCGCACTCCAAATGGTTCCCTACCTGCACTTTTTTGGTAGAGAACTTTTCAGTTATGAAAATCTGCCGTGACGTGAGCGTCTGCAATCCCAGATAATTACGGGGCATTAAACAGATTATGGAAGGACGCTGAAGGTCATTCTTTATTTACAGGGCAGGTTTGTAATACTTGGAGCACGAAGAAGAAGGTGGTTTAAAGGGTCGAAATACAAACCATACTTACCAGGTTACTTTGATGCAATATCTGGACTCTACCCTTCACCCCTAATAAAGTGACTCAGCCTTCTGCAGCACGCTTTTAGCCTGCGCACCATACAGACAGAAATTCACAGCAGCATATTTGCTTTTTAACTGATACTGGCAACATTAATTACCCAACCTGGTAGCACTGATTTTATCAACCTTAGAAACAAGCATTTGCAATGCAATAGGTCTCGCATTTACGCGAGTTTAAGCTATTGGCTTAAGCTATTGGCTGGTAATTGACAATGCCTATTATTTTTGTTTTTTAAAACATAAATAAAAGGCATTGTCATTTACAATGACAATAGCTTAAACTCGTGTAAATGCGAGACCTATTGCGTTGCAAATGCTTGTTTAATGTTTGAGAACCAGAGGCATAAAATAATTGGATAAAATATAATTGGAAATATACTTACTTACGATAGACTGCTACCAAGATCTGTCAGGGTTTGATAAACAAAACTAGAGTTTCAAGAACTGCAAAGAACAATATGATGTGTTGTGCTATCTAGTGTAATAAAATAGTTGGGAGGTGGCTACAGACATGTGCTACTGCCTGGCTAGCCAGACATTGCCCCTCCGCCAACGCCCGCAAACGCCATCACTCTTAAACCTATACGTTTAATGAGAAATGCAAAACTACAACTAAGATGACCAACGGTACCATATGTGACATTTGACCACCTGATCGCTAAATGGACACGTTTTATTATGGAGATGATGATGATGCAGCAGAAGATAAAAAGCATATAAGGAGTGTTCTGTGGTTGCCTAAGGATTGGAGACATTACATTTTCGCAGATTCCATTGTGGTGCAATCCTGAATAACACCGATACCTCTTAAGGATGTAGCATTCAAATTTGATAAGTGATAGTAAGGGACACATTGTTACACAATTAAAAGACTTTTAATGGAGAATATGCTGTTGAATACTGTATACTTCTTATGTTTGTATGCTACAATAGCAAGAGGTGTGGTCTGTGGAGGTTATTCTGTGAAGGTGTGACGGAAAGTGCGGAAGTGACGAGCCACAGCTGAGCCGCCGAGCCCGGCATCAACGCCCAGCATATACGCATTAACGAGTGGAGGGAGGCGTTGGTGATTAGGGCGACCAAGCTCCTGAGAGGCAAGTGAGCGGTTGTGCAGAGGAGGCAACAAGGCTAGTGCCGCGGTTCTTCCCGTTTGCGTGGAGGCGGTCGGCTCTAGGCCGGTGCGGCTTGTGCAACTGAGAGGACCGCCGCACCCCCTCCTGCGCTCCTGAGTCAGTGCTCCGTTCAGCTGGGGTCTCCTGCTCAGGTGATCTGGAAACAAAAGTGAAGTTGAGCCATCAGCCTCAGCACCCCCCTGCTCCTACCATAAACACTGGCAAAGGAAGGTAGGCACTGACAAAAATTGTACACAGTGTCCGGAGTGAAAAGGTGCATTTACATCGGTGCAGAAGCTCTGAAGGGGGGCTGCGAGCCGCTGTGAGCAGTTGAGTGGTCGTGTTGTTGTGGCTCCCCTATGAGAGAACGGGCCGTAAGATATCGGCCGGCTGACTCAGTCAGCAGAAGTATCCAGCAGACGGGGGTAATTTGGCTCAGGGAAAAACGGAGTAGAGCCATTGATAGCAGGAGGAGAGGTAAGGACCGTGCACGACGGTATTAGTTGCCGCTTGTAGAGTGAGTGCCCAGGCCCCGCGGAAGCGGCCCAGCTAGGTCTGGGTGCGGTTTGCGGTAGGCCTGCTGTGCCTAGTGTGCTCCTGCTCGGGTCTTCTCTCTTTTTTGCTCCCTCGGCCTCACCAATCTCCCTGACTTTTTCAAAAATAGGAAGGGGAGGCGTGGGTAGCCTCTGGAGGTCTCAAGGTTGTGGATGTGGCCAGCGTTAGTCTGGGGCGGTTCCGTTGTTGTTTCGCCCCCTGCTCTTTGCCCTCCGCTCACTGCTCTCTGCTCTGCGAGTAACTAGATTGAATCCGGATTTACACACCAACCTCTGAGTCGACAATCCGGCAATACATCGACAAATTTACTAAGGGCTGCCAACGGTTCCAGAACTTGAAGTTTTCATTATTGGTCTCTACTAGCTCCAGGCTAGTTTTCGATTTTCTACCTGCACGGGTAGAACCACAGTGCCAGGGGTTTCGGAGCCGTGTAGCGCAGTGTAACACTGCGCTCCAGCTGCCACTGAAAACCAGAGAAAATACGCATATATAGTAACTAGCTGGAACTTCGTCAATCGTATTCAGCTGTAGAGGATGGGAGCGGAAGTGGAAGTGTCTCGTCCAGAGCGAGTGAGCAGAGGTGGCGGTCAGTCAGGCAGGCAAGCAAGCCTGAGTGAGATGACCTCAAGAAAATTATGCTCAGGGCGTGTGATTTCACGTCACCAAGACAATCCCATAAAACAAGGAGATCGCACAGCGGTACTAGGCAATTACAGCAACTTCGTTATAAATCCCATCCAGTCATCACCGGTTTCTTCCGAAAGATGTCCCTGATCGTACCTGAGATGGCAGCAGTGGTCCCAGAGGGATTGGTTCCTAATTCCAATCTAGTAGCGCCCTTTCCTTTAGACCTTGTGGAATCTCAGGGGGGCTATTGTATGCCTGCTGGGGACCGGACTCAGATAAATGAAGGTGTCGAGGATGGCCTAGTTTGGCAACCCTCCAACACATCTTGGTCCTGACTGACTGACTGAATATTTATAAAGCGCACTATTGCAGAGGCGTCTTGGCACTGAGGTGTGTGCAAAACCGGAACAGCTGACCGATTCAAGGCTGAATAAAAAGCCATGTTTTTATGTCTTTCCTGAAGAGCGTCCTGCTGGACTGAAGTCGTAGTTGTACGGGGAGGGAGTTCCATAACTTAGCTGCTTTGAATGAGAAGCGTTTTCCTCCCCACCTTACTCTTTTTATCTTGGGGAGGTGTACCAGTCCACTATCAGTGGATCTTGGGTAGCGTGATGCCGCATAGCGAGGAAATAAAGATTGTACATCCTTCGCCCCTCCTCCAAATAGGGCTTTATGCACTAAGCAAAGAGCCTTGAACTCCACCCGCCATCTTTCTGGAAGCCAGTGAAGTTGCTTTATGCTAGCGGATGTAGGATGGTGTTTGGGTAAATTAAGCAATACTCGCGCTGCCGCATTTTGGAGTGATTGAAGTTTAGAGAACTGACTTTCGCCTGCTCACAGGTAAAGAGCATTACAGTAGTCTACTCTCGATAGGACCAGAGCTCCAACCACCGTTTTCCTCAGAGAGAAAGGGATGAAAGGAAGGATCTTCCGTAGGACTTTCAGCGTAAAAAACAGGCTGAGGACACTTGATTTATCTGAGGGGCAAGAGTTAGATCTTTGTCGATCAAGAAGCCTAGGTTCCTAGCCTTGGACACCAGGGCAGGGCATGTCAGGCTTCGGAGGGCCACCATAATTGGCTCCAGACCGATGGTTTCTGACCGAACTCTACC